>CM061557.1:149587299-150843403 GCA_030864225.1 Capsicum baccatum var. pendulum | reverse complement strand
TGATACGGGACAAATGGCCACCTTATCTTTGGACGACATTTTTGGAGGCCAACACATAGAGGCTCCAGACTTGGTCACCGCGATAATACAAGAACCTGCATGTAGAACCCGTTTTGAGCGTAACTTAAAGCGATCTCGCATATGGAAGATTGCTTGGAGCATTTGAGAGTGAGGGTTCACGGTTTTGGGCCTTAACTAAGGGCATTTTGGACATTACCATGGTGTATTTACACACCATGGCCGCACCTAGATGGTACATGATACGGTTGGGGCAGCCTCCACAAGTACGCGACCCTTCACACGAAGCCGAGCTCGGGAACTACAAAAACTCCAAGCTTTGTTCATGCCAAAATGGCCGTGTGTGAGTTGGAGATTGAACCAGCCAAGGACCTGAACGTTTTATGTGTAAAAAGGGGTGTTAATGGGCCATAAACTAGTCTCCAAGGCTGGCCCAAAAGGCAAGGGGCGGATGGGCCTTTTATGTGTAAAGAAGGGGTCTTAATGGGCCCTAAACTAGCCTCCAAGGCTGGCCCAATAGGCAAGGGGTGGATGGGCCTTTTAGCCCTTTTGTTTGTAATATAAATAGGTGCCATTAGGGTATTTTTCAACATTACTTCATTCTTGATATTTTCACAACAAAAGACTTGTAACATCTCTCTCTCTTGTTCATGAGAGTGGAATCCGAAACTGTCCAACAAAGTGTGGTGACACTTGTGTTGAATCTTTGGCTAGAAACAAAGGTTTTGAGGTTGTTGAGTGCCTCTTGGTCTTTGTAAGAACTTGGTGTTAATATTCATTAGGCTTAGGGTCCTCTCATGTTGTTAGGGTTCTTAGTTTCTTGAATATTGTATGTCAAGTTATCTATCTTTATCTTATCTTGTTGTTGTTGTTCATCTTGTTATCTTAAAGTCTAGTGAAGCCGTGTGGGGCTCCTTTCGATTCACTAGCATTGTATCCATCTTGTTGTTCTTCTTGTGTTGCTGAAAAAATAGAAAAAGAAACTACAAAACAGTTTGTTGTTGTTGCATTGTTGCTGAAAATCAGAAAACAGAAAACTGAAAACAGTTTGTTGTCTCGGATTGTTGCTGAAACTGAAAACGGAAAGTTGTTGTTCTTGTGGTGTAAACTGAAAATCCGAGATCTTGTTGTTGTGATTTTGATCTTGTATCATTTGGTATCAAAGCAAGACCGGTTGTGTTCCAACATAACCCATCTTGGGCTAGTAGTTCTCGGCTTGAACAAAACTACACCAAGAAAACTTTCTGAAAAATCTGTCCCTTAAAAGTTGAATCCGAGAATGATGTTATAAGTTTAGATCTAGATGTTATTTTGCTTGTTTAGTGAGTTTCTAGTGTTGTTTTCTTTCTCACCAACACTAAAGAGTCTAGATCCGAAGGTTGAGCTTGAAAATTTGAAGATTGTGTAGTGACTTGGGAGTAGCCGAAAGTTGTGTGTGTTGATAACCAAAGACAAATCGGTGGTTGTTTGTTTATGTGCTAAAGAAGTGGTTGAAGTGTTCATCTTGAACTTATCATCTTGTTCATCTTGTTAAAGTATTCATCTTGTTGTGTGTTCAAGTGATAAGATTATAAAGTTGATTGTGAAAGACTTGCACCCATCACTTTGTAGACTTGTCAATCACTTCCCTTAAATCAAGGAACCTTGTCTTGTGGAAATTGTCAACCAAATCCACTTTCTTGAGATTGAACAAAAGTCAAGACTTCAAATTTTTAAGTTTTCCCACCAAAACACCTTTCCATTTATCACAAGTTGTGTGAATATTAAACCAAGACAAAAAAAAAATATATATATATATATATATAAACCCGAAGGGAAGAAAAACGTGTGGGACCCTTTTGCATGCTACCATGTCACTATAAGCTCAACTTAGGATATTCTTTGGTTGCTAATTATTGATTCTTGGTTTCCCTTACTTGGTTTTAGAACTAATTAACAAACTAGTATCTTTCCACTAGGTTGTTAACTAGTTCCTTGAGCCGTTTGTTCGTGTCTACGGTTGTTTGTGTGCTTTTATTCGTTTGAATGAGTTGCTGATTTTGATTCTAGTCCGGCAAGAATTCTTTGAGCCTTCAAACAAGAATCCATTCCGGACAAGAGCTTACTCATGCCTTAACATCTCACGGTTACTAGCCAATTATACAACACTTGTGGAACACGAACTTGTGGTGAACTAAAGCGGCTAATACCTTGACAATGGAAGGAGCTTTACTACTAATATTGTTTGTTCATTTTTGTAGGTTTAAAGGGTGATATAAGAGGAAAATGACTTCGGTAGCCGGGGATTATTGTGACTACAATATGGGAGACTATAATTGTAGTGAGGGTTTTTATGGCTACGAAGTTGAGGGAGATTGCGAAGGCTATGAAAATAGCCGTGATCAAAACATAGGCAGATTTGAAAGTTACGGTTTTGAGGGAGAACATGAGGTGAATGAAGTGCCTAGTGCTTATGGTGACTTTGGAGATGATGTAGTACCTCGTGATGGATCTTATGACGAAGTTGGGACATGTGAGGAGTCTTGCACTCTCCACTCCGAACCTAGATTTGGTGTTAGGTATAACCCTTTCATTTGCAAACCTTATGAGGGTTATGATGAGAGTACACGTGAGGAGTGTGAAGATTCATATTCTCCACCTTGTAGTACTTCTTATCAAGGTCGATATGGTGTGAATGGTTATACTAGCTATAGTGTAGGTTGTCCAATGGGAAGAAGAGGATCTACATCTCCGAAATCGAGGGGTACTCATGTGCCTTACAATGTTGATCCGAGAAGGAGTGTACACTCCGGAAAGGTGACCATTTGTGGGATACCGGGCTGCCTCGTTGTGTTAGACGATAAGTACTATAGAAACTACATTGTTCCGTCCATGGTTGATTACTTGGGGTTATTTTGTGAGCCTTTACTTGTTCCATACTTCTTGGACAGGTTTAAGGTTACCGAGAGGGTAAAGGTTGTCTTCTCCCAATTTAATTACCATGAGGAGGTGTGGTGTGATGTTTTTCCCATAACCTATGGTCATGTGAGCCTAGGCGCCGATTGGTTTGCACAACATAAGGTTCCAAATGTGCAAAATTGGCCTAATATTGTGAGAGACCGATGGGGAAATTGCCTCGAGACTTACATTCTGCCCGGGCCGCAAAAAGAAGTTCCTACCTACTCCAATCCGAATTATTATGAGAGACAAAAGATTGAGAGGAGTAAGGGAGTGAAAGGTGGTAATCCGAGAGTGGAAAAAGGAGAGGTTGTGTGGAGCCAAGTAAGGGGATTACCACCAAACCATGCTAACATTGTTTGTCCTTCCATTTCTAAGGACATTTGTGTAGGTAGCAACATGGAAAGCGAAGAAGAACAATGCCGAAAGGAAGTTGCTGCCCAAACTTTTGGAGGACCCTCACACCATGACAAAGAAGAATCTACTCAAGGACTTCAAGGTAAAATGGCAAGCTCTTACACTTTTGTACATGTGAATGATAATTGTGTGGCTAGTAGCCCATTGAGTGTGAGTTGTAGCTTGCCTATATGTGAGTGTATTATTTCTTTGCCACTTGATGATGATGTACATGTTGTGAGTGTGGATACACTAGTTGATCCTATTGATGACCGGATAGACTCTTCTTGTAAGATCGATCCATGTCCACCTAGTGTTGAAACCATTATGTTGAATGAGAATACATTATCTTCTGAAATTTGTATTGATCAACTTATGCGTGAAAGTTATCCACCACTTGAGGATGTGTTTGATGTAATTAACGAACCTCAAGTGAATGATGATGTGGAAAATGTTGATCGAAGTGAGAATGCACCCGAGAGCTCTTCTTGGGGTAACATTGTGTTTGAAACATCCTTGAAACTTGATATTGATCATTTAGAGAGTGAGGAACTTGCTTGTTCCAAATCTGTCCGTGAGGTAGATCACACTCTTTTTAGGTACAATGTCTTGTTTGAAGATGATTTAAACATTCCTAGTGAACCTAGTGGTGAATACGATGGTATAGCTTGCCTTGGAAGCTATAGCCTATATGCTAACCCACTATGGTGTGACAACATTTCTCCTAAAGATGGAAATCTCTTCTTGGAAGATGAAAGTACTCTTAAGGGTAGGGGATGTGTAGTCTTGAAAAGGAATAGTCGATCGGGTAAAGATGACCATGATTTGCTTTACTTGGGAAACCCGAAATATGATTATTCTTGTAAAAATATTTTTGTGAATGATTCCTTTGCTGCCCATGGTGATTTATATCTATGTGGGGATTATTTTCTTGAAATAAAAGGTGGTGCATGCTTAGAAATTCCATCTACTTCTTCTTTATGTGTTTCCTATGTTGAGCATACTAGTGGTGATGGACTTGAAACTAGTAGTGAGTACACACATGAGAGCACCTTAGGAGAAGTCGATTTGAGTGATACTTTTCTCTACTCTCTATTTGCTTTGGAACATATGTATGCTATTGTAGAGAGTATGTTATTTAGTTTGGGTATAGACCACGGGAAGGGGAAATGTTGTCGAGACCCGTGTCTATGGCCACTTTTCCCATTTGATCCCGGTGCCAAATTTAGAAATGGTGATGTTGGTGCCCCAAACTTGTTGCTTGGTCTACGTGACAAGCAAAGTGTCACTATTGATGTATCCTATAACCAATTCCTTTGTACATCTTGTATTGAGTTTTTAAAATTCCTTGCAAAGGATTCTTGGTTATATTGCAAATATGTGCAACCTTGGAATGTTGAGATGATTTGTTATGCTAACCCTAACCCTCATGCCATGAGGAGTTTGTATTTGTTTGTCCTCTCTTCGGTTTTGCAAGGTTTGGATTCGAGGTCGAATCCTTTTCAAGAAGGGGAGGATGATACGGGACAAATGGCCACCTTATCTTTGGACGACATTTTTGGAGGCCAACACATAGAGGCTCCAGACTTGGTCACCGCGATAATACAAGAACCTGCATGTAGAACCCGTTTTGAGCGTAACTTAAAGCGATCTCGCATATGGAAGATTGCTTGGAGCATTTGAGAGTGAGGGTTCACGGTTTTGGGCCTTAACTAAGGGCATTTTGGACATTACCATGGTGTATTTACACACCATGGCCGCACCTAGATGGTACATGATACGGTTGGGGCAGCCTCCACAAGTACGCGACCCTTCACACGAAGCCGAGCTCGGGAACTACAAAAACTCCAAGCTTTGTTCATGCCAAAATGGCCGTGTGTGAGTTGGAGATTGAACCAGCCAAGGACCTGAACGTTTTATGTGTAAAAAGGGGTGTTAATGGGCCATAAACTAGTCTCCAAGGCTGGCCCAAAAGGCAAGGGGCGGATGGGCCTTTTATGTGTAAAGAAGGGGTCTTAATGGGCCCTAAACTAGCCTCCAAGGCTGGCCCAATAGGCAAGGGGTGGATGGGCCTTTTAGCCCTTTTGTTTGTAATATAAATAGGTGCCATTAGGGTATTTTTCAACATTACTTCATTCTTGATATTTTCACAACAAAAGACTTGTAACATCTCTCTCTCTTGTTCATGAGAGTGGAATCCGAAACTGTCCAACAAAGTGTGGTGACACTTGTGTTGAATCTTTGGCTAGAAACAAAGGTTTTGAGGTTGTTGAGTGCCTCTTGGTCTTTGTAAGAACTTGGTGTTAATATTCATTAGGCTTAGGGTCCTCTCATGTTGTTAGGGTTCTTAGTTTCTTGAATATTGTATGTCAAGTTATCTATCTTTATCTTATCTTGTTGTTGTTGTTCATCTTGTTATCTTAAAGTCTAGTGAAGCCGTGTGGGGCTCCTTTCGATTCACTAGCATTGTATCCATCTTGTTGTTCTTCTTGTGTTGCTGAAAAAATAGAAAAAGAAACTACAAAACAGTTTGTTGTTGTTGCATTGTTGCTGAAAATCAGAAAACAGAAAACTGAAAACAGTTTGTTGTCTCGGATTGTTGCTGAAACTGAAAACGGAAAGTTGTTGTTCTTGTGGTGTAAACTGAAAATCCGAGATCTTGTTGTTGTGGTTTTGATCTTGTATCAGCTCAAGGGGTGTGGAAGTGGACGACTCCAAGATAGACTCTATACGAAGTTGGCCGACCCCTAAAACTATTGGAGAAATCCGAAGTTTCCACGGGTTGGCAAGCTTTTATAGGAGGTTTGTCAAAGGATTTAGCTCCATAGCAGCCCCCTTGACCGAGGTAATTCGAAAGGACGGACCCTTTAAGTGGGGTGAAGAGCAAGCTAGGGCTTTTGAGGCCTTGAAAGCTACGCTCATCTCGGCGCCTTTATTGCAATTGCCCGATTTTGATAAGATGTTTGAAATAGAGTGTGATGCTAGTAAGGTTGGCATCGGGGCTGTTTTGATGCAAGAAGGTAAGCCCGTTGCTTACTTCAGTGAAAAGCTCAAAGGGGCAACTCTTAATTACTCGACTTATGATTTGGAGTTGTACGCCCTTGTTAGAGCCTTGGGAAATTGGCAACATTATCTGTGGCCTAAGGAGTTTGTGATACGGACGGATCATGAGTCGTTGAAACACCTTAAGAGTCAAGACAAGCTGAATAGGCGTCATGCTAAGTGGATTGAGTTCATCGAGACTTTCCCTTATGTAATTCATTACAAAAGGGGGAAGGAAAATGTTGTTGCCGATGCCTTGTCTCGGAAGCATGTGCTTGTTGCTACCTTGTCTTCGAAGTTGATGGGTTTTGAGAGCTTGCGGATGTTGTATCCCGAGGATCCTACCTTTGCTCCTATTTTTAGGGAATGCGAAGAGTGGGGAAGGGACCGTTGGCTCAAGGAAAATCACCATTCCTCCTACTCTCGGTTCGATGGGTATTTGTTCAAAGGGAGGAGGTTGTGTGTTCCTTCTAGTTCTTGGAGGGAATTATGTGTGAGGGAGGCCCATGACGGAGGCCTCATGGGTCACTTTGGGGTAGACAAGACCCTCGGCATCTTAGAGGAGAACTTCTATTGGCCCAAAATGCGCAAAGACGTCACTAGAATTTGTAGTCAATGCGTGGCCTGCCGGAGTGCAAAATCCCGTCTCCGCCCTCAAGGGTTATACACCCCACTCCCTACTCCCCTTAGGCCTTGGCTAGACATCTCGATGGATTTCGTTTTGGGGCTGCCAAGGACTAGAAAGGGCCGAGATAGCATTTTTGTTGTAGTTGATAGATTCTCTAAAATGGCTCATTTTATTCCATGTGCTAAAACCGAGGACGCTCCTAGTGTCGCTTCATTATTTGTTGAACATGTTGTAAAGCTTCACGGGGTACCAAGGACCATTGTGAGTGATAGGGACTCCAAGTTCCTAAGTCTCTTTTGGAAGTCCATGTGGGGTAGGCTTGGCACGAAGTTACTTTTCTCCACGTCTTGCCACCCACAAACCGATGGCCAAACGGAGGTAGTAAATAGAACCTTAGGGTCTATGCTACGTTCTATGGTTAAAGGTAAACTGACTTCATGGGAAGAACACCTACCCTTGGTGGAATTTGCATACAATCGGGTAATACATTCGAGTACGGGCATGACTCCCTTCGAATGCGTTTACGGCCTAAATCCCCTTACCCCTTTAGATCTCACTCCTTTGTCTAGTGATCTCATGACCAGCTTAGATGGAAATAAAAGAGCCGAGGTCATGAAAAAAATGCATGAGACGGTGCGGATCAAGCTTGAAAAGAAGAACCAAGAGATTGCAAAAAGGGTAAACAAAGGAAGAAGGAGGCTTGTGCTTGAACCCGGAGATTGGGTATGGGTACATCTTCGGAAGGAGCAGTTTCCAGCTCAAAGGAAGTCCAAGTTGCTGCCGAGGGGTGATGGTCCTTTCCAAGTACTTGAGAGGGTCAATGACAACGCCTACAAGATTGAACTTCCACCGGAATATCAAGTGCACAACACTTTCAACGTTGGTGATCTCTCCCTCGTGGATGCGGTTGAAGATGGCCAAATGCCGAATTTGAGGTCAAATTCTTCTCAAGATGGAGAGGATGATACGGTTGATGATACGGTTAAGACAACCTCCACAGGTACACGGCCTTTCACACGAAGCCAAGCTCGGGAATTACAAGCACTCCAAGCTTTGTTCATGCAAATGGCCGTGTGTGAGTTGGTGATCGAACCAACCAAGGACCTAAACGTTTTTATGTGTGAAGAGAGGTCCTAAAGTGTAATAAAATACTCTCCAAGGTTGGCACAAGCAAGCAAGGGCGGATGGGTCATTTTGCTCCTTTTTTTTGTAGTATAAATTGAACATGATAGTGAGATAACCCTTAGTTTTTGAATTCTGAAATTTGTAACCTAGAAACACCAAAATATCTCCTCTCTCTTCTCTCTCTTGAAGCCGCCATACTATCTCACAAGTAGAGGGATACTTGTGTTGTCTCCTTGGCTAGAAACAAGGGTTTTGAGGTTGTTGAGTACCTCTTGGTCCTTGTAAGAACTTGGTGTTTATATTCATTAGACTTAGGGTCCTCTCTTGATGTTAGGGTTCTTAGTTTCTTGAATGTTATATGTCAAGTTATCTATCTTTCTTTATCTTGTTGTTGTTGTGTTGCTTTTGTTTATCTTGAAAGACTAGTGAAGCCGTGTGGGGCTCGTTTCGATTCACTAGCATTGTTGTATCTCTTGTTGTTCTCGGATTGTGGATTGAAAAACCGAAAACTAGCTCTTGTTGCAAGCTGAAAAACCGAAACTTAATACTTGTTATTCTTGTGTTGTTGGACTAAACCCGAAACTCTTGGTGTTGTTGTTTGATCTTGTATCAGTAACAAATGCTAGTGAATCGAAAGAGCCCCACACGGCTTCACTAGACTTTCAAGATAACAAAATCAACACAACAACAACAAGATAAAGAAAGATAGATAACTTGACATATAACATTCAAGAAACTAAGAACCCTAACATCAAGAGAGGACCCTAAGTCTAATGAATATAAACACCAAGTTCTTACGAGGACCAAGAGGCACTCAACAACCTCAAAACCCTTGTTTCTAGCCAAAGAGACAACACAAGTATCCCTCTACTTGTGTGATTCTAAGGACGGCTTCTTGGAGAAGAAGAGAGAGGAAATGTTTGTGTTTTTAGGTTACAACTTTCAGATCTCAAAAACTGAGTCTAACTCTCTCTACATGTTCTATTTATACTACAAACACAAAAGGTAAAATGACCCTAATGCCCTTGCTTCTTGTGCCAACTTTGGAGATTAGTTAATTACACATTAGGACCCCTCTTCACACATAAAAACGTTTAGGTCCTTGGTTGGTTCGATCACCAACTCACACACGGCCATTTGTATGAACAAAGCTTGGAGTGCTTGTAATTCCCGAGCTTGGCTTCGTGTGAAAGGCCGTGTACCTGTGGAGGCTGCCCTAACCGTATCACGTGACGGATATCTCAAGTCCCATGTGGACCGGAGATCACCCCTTCACCTAACCTAGCCAGCTCAACAACCTCAAGTGTCGAAAGAATTCCGACCACATAACAAAATAGTGAAGAATAAGACTAACATTTATTCATGAAATGTTGAAACCAATCATCAGTAACCTTACAACTGTCCGTTATCGAGCCAATCCACCAAAACAACATACCCAAATCCATAATAATCCTACAAATCCTCTATAAATCTGAAGTCAGTAATATATCAGGACATGCCCCCGACAATAGTAAAAAATGCAATCTAAACAAGGTCTAAGACAAGAATATAAAGACCATGAAATGAAGCCTTTCGGAGTATGGAAGCTCACCATTTCAATGTCTAGTCACGAACCACTCGAACACCTGATCACTGCATAGGAAAAAAAAGAAATTTTGATCCCTGCATCGCATAGGATACAACGTCCGAAGACGGTTAGTGGTTGGAACGCTAGCATACAACTCAGGGATAGAGGAATAAAATAGTTCCATCATTCAATACCAAGTCAAATAACCATATACAATCACATAGATATATATCAATATATATATATAATATATATATATATATATATATATATATATATATATATATCATGCCAGGATAGAGAACAAGGCTTAGCACGAACTTTGAAAACCTTAACCTGGGCTATGTACCATAACCATGATAAATAATACACCCACGAGATATATGGACCCAGCTCATCCCTAGCTAGAAGGGCCGCAGTGCATGTAGCCACATAAACCAAAGAATATCCATAACCGTATATGCCTTTATGGGGCACTCGAACCTCCCGACATAATTAAGTTGACTAAAGCACCAATGATACGGGACAAATGGCCATCTTATCTTTTGATGACATCTTTGGAGGCCAACACATAGAGGCTCAAGACTTGGTCACCTCGAGAATACAAGAACATGCATGGAGGACCCGTTTTGAGCGTAACTTAAAGCAATCTCGCCTATGGAAGATTGCTTGGAGCATTTAAGAGTGAGGACTCACGGTTTTGGACCTTAATTAAGGGCATTTTGGACATTACACATGGTGTATTTACACACCATGGCCGCACCTATCATTAAGGGCAAAGTGGTCTTTTTGTATTCTATTGTATTACACTATAAATAGGTCATTTTAGCTCATTTCTTGGCAGATTTGGAAGGATGAAGAATTGAAAGACATATTTTCTCTCTTTTGAGAGTGATACGGTTAAGGCAGCCTCCACAGGTACACGGCCTTTCACACGAAGCCAAGCTCGGGAATTACAAACACTCCAAGCTTTGTTCATGCAAATGGCCGTGTGTGAGTTGTTGGTCGAACCAACCAAGGACCTAAACGTTTTTATGTGTGAAGAGGGGTCCTAAAGTGTAATAAACTAATCCCCAAGATTGCCACAAGAAAGCAAGGGCGGATGGGTCTTTTACTCCTTTTTGTTGTAGTATAAATAGAACATCATAGTGAGTTAGACTTAGTTTTTGGAAAAGCTGAAAAGTTGTAACCTAAAATCACAAACACTTTCTCTCTATTTCACTCATAGGAGCCGCCACTATCTCCTCACAAGTTGATACGGGACAAATGGCCATCTTATCTTTGGATGACATCTTTGGAGGCCAACACATAGAGGCTCAAGACTTGGTCACCTCGATAATACAAGAACATGCATGGAGGACCCGTTTTGAGCGTAACTTAAAGCGTTCTCGCATATGGAAGATTGCTTGGAGCATTTAAGAGTGAGGACTCACGGTTTTGGGCCTTAACTAAGGGCATTTTGGGACATGACACATGGCGTATTTACACACCATGGCCGCACCTATCATTAAGGGCAAAGTGGTCTTTTGTAGTCTTTTGTATTACTGATACGGTTAGTGATACAAGATCAAACCCACAACACAAGAGTCTCGGATTTTCAGTTTAACAACTCAAGAACAACAACTTTCAGTTTCGGTTTTTGCAACAATCCGAGAGCAACAAAACTGTTTTTAGTTTCGGTTTTCAGTTTTCAGCAACAAACTGTTTTTGTGTTTTGTTTTCAGTTTTTCAGCAACAACAAGAATAACAACAAGATGGATACAAGTGCTAGTGAATCGAAAGGAGCCCCACACGGCTTCACTAGACTTTTAAGATAACAAGATGAACAACAACAACAAGATAAGATAAAGATAGATAACTTGACATACAATATTCAAGAAACTAAGAACCCTAACAACATGAGAGGACCCTAAGCCTAATGAATATTAACACCAAGTTCTTACAAAGACCAAGAGGCACTCACAACCTCAAAACCTTTGTTTCTAGCCAAGAAAGACAACACAAGTATTCCTCTACTTGTGAGATCTAGGGACGGCTCCTCTTGAAGAAGAAGAGAGTGAAATGTTATCTTTAGGGTTGTGATTTTCAGATTTCAAAATAAACTAATGAATAACTCTCTAACATGGTCTATTTATACTACAAACAAAAGGGCTAAAAGGCCCATCCGCCCCTTGCCTATTGGGCCAGCTTTGGAGACTAGTTTATGGCCCATTAAGACCCCTTCTTCACACATTAAAAGGCCCATCCGCCCCTTGACTTTTGGGCCAGCCTTGGAGACTAGTTTAAGGCCCAAAACCGTGAGTCCTCACTCTTAAATGCTCCAAGCACTCTTCCATACGCGAGATGGCTTTGAGTTACTCTCAAAACGGGTCTTCCATGCATGTTCTTGTATCATCGAGGTGACCAATTCTTGAGCCTCTATGTGTTGGCCTCCAAAGATGTCACCGAAAGATAAGATGGCCATTTGTCCCGTATCAGTTAGGGCAGCCTCCACCGGTACACGGCCTTTCACACGAAGCCAAGCTCGGGAATTACAAAGACTCCAAGTTTTGTTCATGCAAATGGCCGTGCGTGAGTTGGTGATGGAACCGACCAAGGACCTAAACGTTTTTATGTGTGAAGAGAGGTCCTAATGTGTAATAAACTACTCTCCAAAGTTGGCACAAGAAGCAAGGGCGTTAGGGTCATTTTACTCCTTCTTGTTGTAGTATAAATAGAACATGTTAGTGAGATATCCCTTAGTTTTCAGATTTCAGAAAGTTGTAACCTAAACACTAAACATTTTTCTCTCTATTTCACTCTTAGGAGCCGCCACTATCTCCTCACAAGTAGAGGGATACTTGGGTTGTCTCTTTGGCTAGAAACAAGGGTTTTGAGGTCTTGAGTGCCTCTTGGTCCTCGTAAGAACTTGGTGTTTTCATTCAGCAGATTTCGGGTCCTTCTCTTGAAGTAGGGTTCTTAGTTTCTTGAATGTTTTATGTCAAGTTATCTATCTTTATTTATCCTGTTGTTGTTACTGATTTTTGTTAACTCAAGTCTAGTGAAGCCGTGTGGGGCTCTTTTCGATTCACTAGCATCGTTATCCTTCTTATTGTTCTTGTATTGTTGGACTGAAAAACCGAAACAAAAACTGGATGTTCTTGTGTTGTTGTTGCTGAAAACAGAAACTAAAAACTGGTTGCTCTAGTTGTTAATCTGAAATTCGTGACTCCTTGAAGTGCTTGTTGTTGTTGGGTTTGATCTTGTATTATTTGGTATCAAAGCAAGACCGGTTGTGTTCCAACATAACCCATCTTGGGCAAGTTCTCAGCTTAAACAACAACAACAAAAAAAAAAATTCTGAAATCTGCCCACAAGAAGTTGAAAACCGAGAATGATGTTATATGTTTAGATCTAGGTGTTATTTTGCTTGTTTAGTGAGTTTCTAGTGTTGGTTTCTTTCTCACCAACACTAAGGTGTCTAGATCCGAAAGTTGAGCTTGAAAGACTTGATTATTGTGTAGTGAATTGAAGTGGCCGAAAGTTGTATGTTGTTGCTAACCAAAAGAAAATCGGTGGTTGTATGTTATGTGCTAAAGAAGTTGATGAAGTTTGTGGAAGTGTTCATCTTTTGAACTTGTTCATATGGTTCATCTTGTTGTGTGATCAAGTGGAAGACAAGCTATAAAGTGTTGTGAAAGACTTGCACCCATCACTTTGTAGTCTTGTCAATCACTTTCCCTAATTCAAGGAGCCTTGTTTTGTGGGATTTGCCTACCAAACCCCACTTTCTTGAGATTGAAAAGGGGTGAAAGACTACAAGATTTTAGTTTTCCCACCAAAACACATTTCAAATTATAACAAGTAGTGTGAATATTAACTCAAAACAAAAAAAAATCCGAGAGAAGAAAAAAAACGTGTGGGACCATTGCATGCTACCATGTCACTATAAGCTCAACTTAGGATATTCTTTGGTTGCTAATTGTTGATTATTGGTTTCCCTTACTTGGTCTTAGAACTAATTAACAAACTAGTACTTTCCTACTAGGTTGTTAACTAGTTCCTTGAACCGTTTGTTCGTGTCAACGATTATTTGTGTGCTTTATTCGTTTGAACGAATTGCTGATTTTGACTCTAGTCCGGCAAGAATTCTTTGAGTCTTCAAACAAGAATCCATTCCAGACAAGAGCTTACTCATACCTTAACATCTCACGGTTACTAGCCAATTATACAACCCTTGTGGAACACGAACTTGTGGTAAACTAAAGCGGCTAATACCTTGACAATGGAAGGAGCTTTACTACTAATATTGTTTGTTCATTTTGTAGGTTTAAAGGGTGATATAAGAGGAAAATGACTTTGATAGCCGGGGATTATTGAGACTACAATATGGGAGGCTATGATTGTAGTGAGGGTTTTTATGGCTACGACGTTGAGGGAGATTGCGGAGGCTATGAAAATAGCCATGGGCAAAACATAGGCAGATTTGAGAATTACTGTTTTGAGGGAGAAAATGAGGTGAATGAAGTGCCTAGTGCTTATGGTGACTTTGGAGATGATGTAGGACCTCGTGATGGATCTTATGATGAAGTTGGGACATGTGAGGAGTCTTGCACTCCCCACTCCGAACCTAGGTTTGGCGTTAGGTATCACCCTATCATTCGTAAACCTTATGAGAGCTATGATGAGAGTACACGTGAGGAGTGTGGAGATTCATATTCCCCACCTTGTAGTACTTCTTATCAAGGTCGATATAGTGAGAATGGTTATACTAGCTATAGTGTAGGTTGTCCAATGGGAAGAAGAGGATATACATCTCCAAAACCGAGGGGTACTCGTGTGCTTTACAATGTTGATCCGAGAAGGAGTGTACACTCCGGAAAGGTGACCATTTGTGGGATACCGGGCTGCCTCGTTGTGTTAAATGATAGGTACTATAGAAACTACATTGTTCCATCCATGGTTGATTACTTGGGGTTATTTTGTGAGCCTTTACTTGTTCCCTACTTCTTGGACAAGTTTAAGGTTACCGAGAGGGTAAAAGTTGTCTTCTCCCAATTTAATTACCATGAGGAGGTGTGGTGTGATGTTTTTCCCATAACCTATGGTCATGTGAGTTTAGGCGCCGATTGGTTTGCACAACATAAAGTACCAAATATGCAAAATTGGCCTAATATTGTAAGAGACCGATGGGGAAATTGCCTCGAGACGTACATTCTGCCCGGGCCGCAAAAAGAAGTTCCTACCTACTCCAATCCGAATTATTATGAGAGACAAAAGATTGAGAGGAGTAAGGAAGTGAAAGGTGGTAATCCGAGAGTGGAAAAAGGAGAGGTTGTGTGGAGCAAAGTAAGAGGATTACCACCAAACCATGCTAACATTGTTTGTCCTTCTATTTCTAAGGACATTTGTGTAGGTAGCAACATGGAAAGAGAAGAAGAACAATGCCAAAAGAAAGTTGCTGCCCAAGCTTTTGGAGGACCGTCACACCACGACAAAGAAGAATCTACTCAAGGACTTCAAGGTAAAATGGCAAACTCTTACACTTTTGTACATGTGAATGATAATTGTGTGGCTAGTAGCCCATTGAGTGTGAGTTGTAGTTTGCCTATAGGTGAGTGTATTATTTCTTTGCCACTTGATGATGATGTACATGTTATGAGTGTGGATACACTAGTTGATCCTATTGATGACCGAATAGACTCTTCTTGTAAGATCGATCTATGCCCACCTAGTGTTGAAACCATTATGTTGAATGAAAGTACATTATCTTCTGAAATTTGTGTTGATCAACTTATGTGTGAAATTTATCCACCACTTGAGGATGTGTATGATGTAATTAATGAACCTCAAGTGTGTGATGATGTTGATCAAAGTGAGCATGAACCCGAGAGCTCTTCTTGGGGTAATATTGTGTTTGAAACATCCTTGAAACTTGATATTGATCATTTAGCGAGTGAGGAACTTGTTGGTTCCAATTCTGTCCGTGAGGTAGATCACACTCTTATTAGGTACAATGTCTTGTTTGAAGATGACTTGAACACTCCTAATGAACCTAGTGGTGACAATGATGGCATAGCTTGCCTTGGAAGCTATAGCCTATATGCTAACCCACTATGGTGTGACAATATTCCTCCTAAAGAGGGAAATCACTTCTTGAAAGATGAGAGTCCTCTTAAGGGTAAGGAATGTGTAGTGGCAAAAGCTACCTCTTCTTCTACTTTGAGTGATTTCCTTGTTGAGAGTACTCATGGTGATTATTGGGAGACTATTAGTGAGTACACACGTGAGAGCACCTTAGTAGAAGTCGATTGGAGTGATACTTTTCTCTACTCCCCATTTGCCTTGGATCATATGTATGTTATTGTAGGGAGAATGTCATTTAGTTTGGGTGTAGACCACGGGAAAGGGGAGTGTTGCCGAGGCCCGTGTCTATGGCTACGTTTCCTATTTGAACCCGGTGCCAAATTTAGAAATGGTGATGTTGGTGCACCAAACTTGTTGCTTGGTCTACATGACAAGCAAAGTGTCACTCTTGATGTATCCTATAACCAAATCCTTTGTGCAGCTTTTGTTGAGTTTTTAATATTCCTTGCAAAGGATTCTTGGTTATATTGCAAGTATGTGCAACCTTGGTATGTTGAGATGATTTGTTATGCTAACCCTAACCCTCATGCCATGAGGAGTTTGTATTTGTTTGTCCTCTCTTCGGTTTTGCAAGGTTTGGATTCGAGGTCGAATCCTTTTCAAGAAGGGGAGGATGATACGGGACAAATGGCCATCTTATCTTTGGATGACATCTTTGGAGGCCAACACATAGAGGCTCAAGACTTGGTCACCTCGATAATACAAGAACATGCATGGAGGATCCGTTTTGAGCGTAACTTAAAGCGATCTCGCATATGGAAGATTGCTTGGAGCATTTAAGAGTGAGGACTCACGGTTTTGGGCCTTAACTAAGGGCATTTTGGGACATGACACATGGCGTATTTACACACCATGGCCGCACCTATCATTAAGGGCAAAGTGGTGATACGGGACAAATGGACATCTTATCTTTGGATGACATCTTTGGAGGCCAACACATAGAGGCTCAAGACTTGGTCACCTCGATAATACAAGAACCTGCATGTAGGACCCGTTTTGAGCGTAACTTAAAGCAATCTCGCGTATGGAAGGTTGCTTGGAGCATTTAAGAGTGAGTACTCACGGGGCATTTTGGACATTACCATGGAGTATTTCCACACCATGGCCGCACCTAGATGATACATGATACGGTTGGGGAAGCCTCCACAAGTACACGACCCTTCACACGAAGCCAAGCTCGGGAATTACAAAAACTCCAAGCTTTGTTCATGCAAATGGCCGTGTGTGAGTTGGTGATTGAACCAGCCAAGGACCTGAACGTTTTATGTGTGAAGAGGGGTCTTAATGGGCCATAAACTAGTCTCCAAGGCTGGCCCAAAAAGGCAAGGGGCGGATGGGCCTTTTATGTGTGAAGAAGGGGTCTTAATGGGCAATAAACTAGCCTCCAAGGATGGCCCAATAGGCAAGGGGCGGATGGGCCTTTTAGCCCTTTTGTTTGTAGTATAAATAGACCATGTTAGAGAGTTTTTCAGCAGTTTTTGAAATCTGAAGGTTGTAACCTAAAACACTAAACATTTTCCTCTCTATTTCACTCTAGAGAGCCGCCACTATCTCCTCACAAGTAGAGGGATACTTGGGTTGTATCATTGGCTAGAAACAAGGGTTTTGAGGTTGTAAAGTACCTCTTGGTCCTCGTAAGAACTTGGTGTTTACATTCAGCAGATTTCGGGTCCTTCTCTTGAAGTAGGGTTCTTAGTTTTCTTGAAAGTTTTATGTCAAGTTATCTATCTTTCATTATCTTGTTGTTGTTGCTGTTTTTGTTATCTTAAAGCCTAGTGAAGCCGTGTGGGGCTCTTTTCGATTCACTAGCATTGTTATCCATCTTGTTGTTCTTGTATTGTTAAGCTGAAAAACCGAAAAACAAAAACTGGTTGTTGTTGTGTTGTTGTTGCTGAAAACAGAAACTAAAAACTGGTTGTTCTTGAATTGTTAAACTGAAATCTGAGTCTCCTTTGAAGATCTTGGTGTTGTTGGTTTTGATCTTGTATCATTTGGTATCAAAGCAAGACCGGTTGTGTTCCAACATAACCCATCTTGGGCTAGTTCACGGATTAAACAAACTACAAAAAAAAAAAAAAATTCTGAAATCTGCCCACAAGAAGTTGAAAACCGAGAATGGTGTTGTATACTTAGATCTAGGTGTTATTTTGCTTGTTTAGTGAGTTTCTAGTGTTGGTTTGTTTCTCACCAACACTAAGGTGTCTAGATCCAAGGTTGAGCTTGAAAAGTTGAATGTTGTGTAGTGACTTAAAGGTGGCCGAAAGTTGAATGTTGTTGATGACCAAAAGAAAAATCGGTGGATGTGTGATAATGTGCTAAGGAAGTGTTGAGGTTTGTGAAGTGTTCATCTCTTGAACTTGTGCATATTGTTCCTCTTGTTGAGTGTTCATCTTGTTGTGTGCTCAAGTGGTAAACTTATAAAGTTGATTGTGAAAGACTTGCACCCATCACTTTGTAGACTTGTCAATCACTTCCCCTAAATCAAGGAACCTTGTTTTGTGGAAATTGTCAACAAAACCCACTTTCTTGACTTTGGAAAGGAGTTCAAGACTTCAAATTTTAGTCTTTTCCCACCAAAACACTTTTCAATTTCTTACAAGTTGTGTGAATATTAAATCAAGACAAAAAAAAAAAAATATAATCCGAGAGAGAAAAAAAAAAAAAAACGTGTGGGACCCAATGCATGCTACCATGTCACTATAAGCCCAACTTAGGATATTCATTGGTTGCTAATTGTTGACTCTTGGTTTCTCTTACTTGGTCGTAGAACTAATTAACAAACTAGTACTTTCCTACTAGGTTGTTAACTAGTTCCTTGAGCCGTTTGTTCGTGTCTACGGTTGTTTGTGTGCTTTTATTCGTTTGAATGAGTTGCTGATTTTGATTCTAGTCCGGCAAGAATTCTTTGAGTCTTCAAACAAGAATCCATTCCGGACAAGAGCTTACTCATGCCTTAACATCTCACGGTTACTAGCCAATTATACAACACTTGTGGAACACGAACTTGTGGTGAACTAAAGCGGCTAATACCGTGACAATGGAAGGAGCTTTACTACTAATATTGTTTGTTCATTTTTGTAGGTTTAAAGGGTGATATAAGAGGAAAATGACTTTGGTAGCCGGGGATTATTGTGACTACAATATGGGAGACTATGATTGTAGTGAGGGTTTTTATGGCTACGACGTTGAGGGAGATTGCGGAGGCTATGAAAATAGCCATGGGCAAAACATAGGCAGATTTGAAAATTACTGTTTTGAGGGAGAAAATGAGGTGAATGAAGTGCCTAGTGCTTATGGTGACCTTGGAGATGATGTAGTACCTCGTGATGGATCTTATGACGAAGTTGGGACATGTGAGGAGTCTTGCACTCCCCACTCCGAACCTAGACTTGGTGTTAGGTATAACCCTTTCATTCGCAAATCTTATGAGAGCTATGATGAGAGTACACGTGAGGAGTGTGAAGATTCATATTCTCCACCTTGTAGTACATCTTATCAAGGTCGATATGGTGTGAATGGTTATACTAGCTATAGTGTAGGTCGTCCAATGGGAAGAAGAGGATCTACATCTCCAAAATTGAGGGGTACTCATGTGCCTTACAATGTTGATCCGAGAAGGAGTGTACACTCCGGAAAGGTGACCATTTGTGGGATACCGGGCTGCCTCGTTGTGTTAAGTGATAGGTACTATAGAAACTACATTGTTCCATCCATGGTTGATTACTTGGGGTTATTTTGTGAGCCTTTACTTGTTCCATACTTCTTGGACAGATTTAAGGTTACCGAGAGGGTAAAGGTTGTCTTCTCCCAATTTAATTACCTTGAGGAGGTGTGGTGTGATGTTTTTCCCATAACCTATGGTCATGTGAGTCTAGGCGCCGATTGGTTTGCACAAGATAAGGTTCCAAATATGCAAAATTGGCCTAATATTGTAAGAGACCGATGGGGACATTGCCTCGAGACTTACATTCTGCCCGGGCTGCAAAAAGAAGTTCCTACCTACTCCAATCCGAATTATTATGAGAGACAAAAGATTGAGAGGAGTAAGGAAGTGAAAGGTGGTAATCCGAGAGTGGCAAAAGGAGAGGTTGTGTTGAGCGAAGTGAGGGGATTACCACCAAACCGTGCTAACTTTGGTTGTCCTTCTATTTCTAGGGACATTTGTGTAGGTACCAACATGACAAGCGAAGGCTACCAATGTCAAAAGGAAGTTGCTGCCCCAGCTTATGGAGGATTTTTACCTCACGGCAAGAAAGAGGCTACTCAAGATCTTCAAGGCAAAATAGGTAACTCTTACACTTTAATGCATGTGAATGATAATTGTATGGCTAGTAATCCATTGAGTGTGAGTAGTAGCTTACTTATTTATGAGTATAATGATTCCTTGCCTTTTGTTGATGATGTACATATTGTGAGTATGGATACACTAGTGGATCCTATTGAGGACGAAATTCACTCCTCTTGTGAGATCAATTTATGTCCCCCTAGTGTTGAAACCATTATGTTGAATGAAAGTACATTATCTTCTGAAATTTGTGTTGATCAACTTATGTGTGAAAGTTATCTACCACTTGAGGATGTGTATAATGTAATTAACGAACCTCAAGTGTGTAATGATGTTGAAAATGTTGATCAAGGTGAGCATGAACCCGAGAGCTCTTCTTGGGGTAATATTGTGTTTGAAACATCCTTGAAACTTAATATTGATCATTTAGAGAGTGAGGAACTTTCTTGTTCCAAATCTGTCCGTGAGGTAGATCCCACTCTTTTTAGGTATAATGTCTTGTTTGAAGATGATTTAAACCGTCCTAATGAACCTAGTGGTGAAAATGATGGTATAGCTTGCCTTGAGAGCTATAGCCTATATGTTAACCCACTATGGTGTGACAATATTCCTCCTAAAGAGGGAAATCTCTTCTTGGAAGATGAGAGTCCTCTTAAGGGTAAGGAATGTGTAGTTGCAGAAGCTACTACTTCTTCTACTTTGTGTGACTTCATTGTTGAGAGTACTCATGGTGATTATTGGGAAACTAGTAGTGAGTACATCCATGAGAGAACCTTAGTAGAAGTTGATTTGAGTAATACTTTTCTCTACTATCTATTTGCTCTGGATCATATGTATGTTATTGTAGAGAGTATGTCATTTAGTTACCACAGGAAAGGGGAGTGTTGTCGAGACTCGTGTCTACGGCCACTTTTCCCGTTTGACCCCGGTGCCAAATTTAGAAATGGTGATGTTGGTGCACCAAACTTGTTGCTTGGTCTACATGACAAGCAAAGTGTCACTCTTGATGTATCTTGTAACCAAATCCTTTGTGCATCTTTTATTGAGTTTTTAATATTCCTTGCAAAGGATTCTTGGTTATGTTGCAAGTATGTGCAACCTTGGTATGTTGAGATAATTTGTTATGCTAACCCTAACCCTCATGCCATGAGGAGTTTGTATTTGTTTGTCCTCTCTTCGGTTTTGCAAGGTTTGGATTCGTGGTCGAATCCTTTTCAAGAAGGGGAGGATGATACGGGACAAATGGCCATCTTATCTTTGGAAGACATCTTTGGAGGCCAACACATAGAGGCTCAAGACTTGGTCACCTCGATAATACAAGAACCTGCATGTAGGACCCGTTTTGAGCGTAACTTAAAGCAATCTCGCGTATGGAAGGTTGCTTGGAGCATTTAAGAGTGAGTACTCACGGGGCATTTTGGACATTACCATGGAGTATTTCCACACCATGGCCGCACCTAGATGATACATGATACGGTTGGGGCAGCCTCCACAAGTACACGACCCTTCACACGAAGCCAAGCTCGGGAATTACAAAAACTCCAAGCTTTGTTCATGCAAATGGCCGTGTGTGAGTTGGTGATTGAACCAGCCAAGGACCTGAACGTTTTATGTGTGAAGAGGGGTCTTAATGGGCCATAAACTAGTCTCCAAGGCTGGCCCAAAAAGGCAAGGGGCGGATGGGCCTTTTATGTGTGAAGAAGGGGTCTTAATGGGCAATAAACTAGCCTCCAAGGCTGGCCCAATAGGCAAGGGGCGGATGGGCCTTTTAGCCCTTTTGTTTGTAGTATAAATAGACCATGTTAGAGAGTTTTTCAGCAGTTTTTGAAATCTGAAGGTTGTAACCTAAAACACTAAACATTTTCCTCTCTATTTCACTCTAGAGAGCCGCCACTATCTCCTCACAAGTAGAGGGATACTTGGGTTGTATCATTGTCTAGAAACAAGGGTTTTGAGGTTGTAAAGTACCTCTTGGTCCTCGTAAGAACTTGGTGTTTACATTCAGCAGATTTCGGGTCCTTCTCTTGAAGTAGGGTTCTTAGTTTTCTTGAATGTTTTATGTCAAGTTATCTATCTTTCATTATCTTGTTGTTGTTGCTGTTTTTGTTATCTTAAAGCCTAGTGAAGCCGTGTGGGGCTCTTTTCGATTCACTAGCATTGTTATCCATCTTGTTGTTCTTGTATTGTTAAGCTGAAAAACCGAAAAACGAAAACTGGTTGTTGTTGTGTTGTTGTTGCTGAAAACAAAAACTAAAAACTGGTTGTTCTTGAATTGTTAAACTGAAATCTGAGTCTCCTTTGAAGATCTTGGTGTTGTTGGTTTTGATCTTGTATCAAGTGGTCTTTTGTAGTCTTTTGTATTACTGATACGGTTAGGGCAGCCTCCACCGGTACACGGCCTTTCACACGAAGCCAAGCTCGGGAATTACAAAGACTCCAAGTTTTGTTCATGCAAATGGCCGTGCGTGAGTTGGTAATGGAACCGACCAAGGACCTAAACGTTTTTATGTGTGAAGAGAGGTCCTAATGTGTAATAAACTACTCTCCAAAGTTGGCACAAGAAGCAAGGGCGTTAGGGTCATTTTACTCCTTCTTGTTGTAGTATAAATAGAACATGTTAGTGAGATATCCCTTAGTTTTCAGATTTCAGAAAGTTGTAACCTAAACACTAAACATTTTTCTCTCTATTTCACTCTTAGGAGCCGCCACTATCTCCTCACAAGTAGAGGGATACTTGAGTTGTCTCTTTGGCTAGAAACAAGGGTTTTGAGGTCTTGAGTGCCTCTTGGTCCTCGTAAGAACTTGGTGTTTTCATTCAGCAGATTTCGGGTCCTTCTCTTGAAGTAGGGTTCTTAGTTTCTTGAATGTTTTATGTCAAGTTATCTATCTTTATTTATCCTGTTGTTGTTACTGATTTTTGTTAACTCAAGTCTAGTGAAGCCGTGTGGGGCTCTTTTCAATTCACTAGCATCGTTATCCTTCTTATTGTTCTTGTATTGTTGGACTGAAAAACCGAAACAAAAACTGGATGTTCTTGTGTTGTTGTTGCTGAAAACAGAAACTAAAAACTGGTTGTTCTAGTTGTTAATCTGAAATCCGTGACTCCTTGAAGTGCTTGTTGTTGTTGGGTTTGATCTTGTATCACAAGTAGAGGGATACTTGGGTTGTATCTTTGGCTAGAAACAAGGGTTTTGGGGTCGTTGAGTGCCTCTTGGTCCTCGTAAGAACTTGGTGTTTATATTCATTAGACTTAGGGTCCTCTCTTGATGTTAGGGTTCTTAGTTTCTTGAATGTTATATGTCAAGTTATCTATCTTTCTTTATCTTGTGTTGTTGTTGATTTTGTTATCTTGAAAGTCTAGTGAAGCCGTGCGGGGCTCTTTCGATTCACTAGCATTTGTTTTCTATCTTGTTGTTCTCGGATTGTGGATTGAAAACCGAAACTAGTTCTTGTTGTAAGCTGAAAAACCAAAACTTAAAACTTGTTGTTCTTGTGTTGTTGGACTGAAATCCGAAGCTCTTGGTGTTGTTGGTTTGATCTTGTATCATTTGGTATCAAAGCAAGACCGGTTGTGTTCCAACATAACCCATCTTGGGCTAGATCACGGCTTAAACAACTACACCACAAGAAATTCTGAAATCTGTCCACTAAATGTTGAAACCGAGAATGATGTTGTATGTTTAGATCTAGGTGTTGTTTTGCTTGTTTAGTGAGTTTCTAGTGTTGGTTTCTTTCTCACCAACACTAAGGTGTCTAGATCCGAAAGTTGAGCTTGAAACTTGAATATTGTGTAGTGACTTGTAGTGGCCGAAAGTTGTATGTTGTTGATAACCAAAGGAAATTCGGTGGTTGTGTGTTTATATGACAAAGAAGTTGTTGAAGATTGTTGAAGTGTTTATTTTTTGAACTTGTCATCTTGTTCATCTTGTTGAAGTGTTCATCTTGTTGTGTGCTCAAGTGGTAAAATTATAAAGTTGTTGTGAAAGACTTGCACCCATCACTTGTAGTCTTGTCAATCACTTCCCCTAAATCAAGGATCCTTGTTTTGTGGAATTTGTCAACCAAACCCACTTTCTTGAGTTTGAAAAAGAGTGAAGACTTCAAGATTTTAGTTTTCCCACCAAAACACTTTTCAAATTTTCACAAGTTGTGTGAATCTTAACACCAAAACCGAACAAAAAAAAAAAGGAGAAAGAAAGAGAAAAAAATCCGAGAGAAGAAGAACGTGTGGGACCATTGCATGCTACCATGTCACTATAAGCTCAACTTAGGATATTCTTTGGTTGCTAATTGTTGATTCTTGGTTTCCCTTACTTGGTCTTAGAACTAATTAACAAACTAGTACTTTCCTACTAGGTTGTTAACTAGTTCCTTGAGCCGTTTGTTCGTGTCAACGGTTGTTTGTGTGCTTTTATTCGTTTGAATGAGTTGCTGATTTTGATTCTAGTCCGGCAAGAATTCTTTGAGTCTTCAAACAAGAATCCATTCCGGATAAGAGCTTACTCAAACCTTGTAAATCTCACGGTTACTAGCCAATTATACAACACTTGTGGAACACGAACTTGTGGTGACTAAAGCGGCTAATACCTTGACGATGGAAGGAACAACATCTCATAATGCGGATACTAATGCCCTTGACTCAATGAGGGCCACTCTCGAGGCCGTTACTCGGACACTTGAAAGGATGAATTCGGAATTTGGGGCCGTGAGAGGGGACTTGGCAGCAATAAGGGCGGAAGTATCGACTATTAGTGGGAGACTAGATCAAGTGGAGAGTCAAAGGAACTCTCGGCCATCGACTCCTCTACATGTCTCTACCAATGGTCATGATCGGACCTCCTCCGCAACCATCACTCCCCAAAATGGTCCACCAAATTCTAAATGCACTCCAAGCTCCACTAAATACCGCAAACCAATCTACCAACTTTCCTCCAAACCGAGACTCCACTAGACCACTACATTTCCAAGCCCCTCCAATTCCACAAGAGGGATTTGGGCGCCAAGTACCTCCACTAAATCCGAACCCTCCCTTCCAAGCTCCATTAAACCAAAGACCACAAATTCCAATTCCTTCGAATTAAAATGGCCAAGGCCGACCAGCCCACTTTGACGGATACGGTAGAGAGGAGTATGATGGAGAGGGAGCCTTTGATGATGCTTATATGAGGGAGGAGGAGTTAAGAGGGGGTCGAGGAGAACCTAGGAGATACCGGGGGTATGGAGATAGGGGAAACCGACACCAAGAGAAAGACGTAGGCATCAACACCATCAAGTTGAGCCTACCTATCTTTAAGTGTGAAAGTGACCCCGAGACCTACTTGACTTGGGAATCGGCTTGTGACAAGGTTTTCCAAGTTAATGACATCTCGGAAGAAAAGAAGAGTTGCTACGCTATAGCTCACCTCGAGGGCTATGCTAACACTTGGTGGGAGTATGTTAAACGGTTTGGTAATGAAGTAATTGATGGGCAGCCACCACCTTGGTATCGGTTGAGGTACTTGATGAGGTAACGATACCTTCCCGAGAGATATCGTCATGAGTTACTTGCTAGGCTATATGGCTTGCGGCAAGGAAGCAAGAGTGTGATGGCCTATTTTGACGAGTTCCAACAACTCATGTTGAAACTTGATCACCGTGGGGAGCAAATCAGTCACGACATCATCCGGTTCAAGTGTGGATTGAACAAAGAGATCTCCACTCACTTGACCCTTCACCGGTTTGAAACCATTGACGGTATATTCCAAGCGGCCCTAGAGATTGAACGGGAACTTAAGGAGAGATCAACCTTCAAGGCAAGGGTACAAACCCCCTCGGGTTGGCCCATAAACAAGGACCAAACCGGTCCTACTAAGCTGCCCGAGCCCAAAACGGTCCCTAAGTTTCCTCCAAGACCGGAGGCTCACAAATATCCCAATCCAAAGGGGTTCCAATGCTTCAAGTGCCAAGGTTGGGGGCATAAGGCCAATGAATGTCCGAACCGGCGTAATGTGATCCTACGAGAAGGGAAAGTGTACTACCTTGGTGAGGAGGTGGTTTCCAAAAGGGGGGAAGACGAGGCCGAGCCTCAAGATGGAGAGGAAGCTGAAAATGGACCGAATGATGATGGATTGGATGATAGTGAAGATGTCTATCCACAAGAAGGGGAGTGTGTGGTTCCAAACTTTGTGGTTAGACGTGTCATGATTAGTAAGGCGATAGATGATCCGAGTCAAAGGGAAAATCTATTCCATACTAAGTGTCTTGTAAAGAGGAGTGTGTGCACCATGGTAATTGATAGTGGAAGTTGTACAAATATCGCGAGTCATGCTATGGTCAATTTCTTGAAACTACCGACTACTCCACACACTAGTCCTTACAAGCTACAATGGTTGAACGATTGTGGTGAATTAAGGGTCACAAGGCAATGTGTGATTCGGTTCAAGGTGGGAAACTACTACGACGAAGTGCTTTGTGACGTGATTCCAATGCAAGCATGTCACTTGTTGTTAGGTAGACCATGGCAATATGATAGGTCTACTAAACACGATGGGAGGACCAACCGGTATACGCTTGAGAAGGATGGCCGAAAGGTCACACTTCACCCTCTTTCACCCTCCCAAGTAAATGAGTGGCATCAAAAGATGCGAGAGTTAAAGGGAAAGGGGAAGGAACCCGAGAAGGGAGAGAAGGGGGGGGATGCCGTAGGTGAGGAGGTAGGGGCATCCGAGGCTGTCCCCACACCAAGGGAGATGGAAAATGTAGTGATGTTGGCGAGGAGGAAAGAACTCTTCGTGGACCATGATGAAAACAAGCCGATGCTACTTTTGGCCCACTGCTTTAATACTAACCCCACTAATCCTTCCATTTCCCCTTTGATTTCTTGTGTGTTGCAGGAGTATGAAGATGTGTTTCCTCAAGAACTTCCGCAAGGATTGCCCCCACTTCGGGGCATTGAACACCAAATCGATTTGGTGCCGGGATCACAACTTCCGAACAAACCGGCCTATAGGAGCAATCCCGTGGACACTAAGGATCTTGAAAGGCAAGTTGAGGAGCTTCTCAACAAGGGATATATCAAGGAAAGCTTGAGTCCGTGTGCTGTCCCGGTGCTTTTGGTGCCAAAGAAGGACGGAACTTGGCGCATGTGCGTCGATTGTAGAGCCATCAACAAAATCATTATAAGGTATCGTCATCCGATCCCTAGACTACATGATATGCTAGATGAGCTCCACGGATCTTGTGTGTTTTCTAAAGTGGACCTTAGGAGCGGCTATCACCAAATTCGCATGCAACCCGGTGATGAGTGGAAGACCGCATTCAAGACCAAATTCGGTCTATATGAGTGGCTGGTCATGCCATTCGGCCTTACCAATGCTCCTAGCACA
Organism: Capsicum baccatum var. pendulum; assembly: GCA_030864225.1. Taxonomy (NCBI): domain Eukaryota; kingdom Viridiplantae; phylum Streptophyta; class Magnoliopsida; order Solanales; family Solanaceae; genus Capsicum; species Capsicum baccatum. Next base: position 150,815,915 of record CM061557.1, on the reverse strand, counting down.
TTTATGAGGCTAATGAATCATGTAATGAAGCCTTATATTGGAAAGTTTGTGGTGGTTTACTTTGATGATGTGTTGGTGTATAGTAAGTCTATTGATGATCATATAATGCATTTGAGATGTGTGTTTGATGTACTCCGAAAGGAGAAGTTGTATGCCAACATGGAGAAGTGTTCTTTTGGTGTTGATAAAGTTGTATTCTTGGGTTTTGTTGTGAGCTCAAGGGGTGTGGAAGTGGACGACTCCAAGATAGACTCTATACGAAGTTGGCCGACCCCTAAAACTATTGGAGAAATCCGAAGTTTCCACGGGTTGGCAAGCTTTTATAGGAGGTTTGTCAAAGGATTTAGCTCCATAGCAGCCCCCTTGACCGAGGTAATTAGAAAGGACGGACCCTTTAAATGGGGTGAAGAGCAAGCTAGGGCTTTTGAGGCCTTGAAAGCTACGCTCATCTCGGCGCCTTTATTGCAATTGCCCGATTTTGATAAGATGTTTGAAGTAGAGTGTGATGCTAGTAAGGTTGGCATTGGGGCTGTTTTGATGCAAGAAGGTAAGCCCGTTGCCTATTTCAGTGAAAAGCTCAAAGGGGCAACTCTTAATTACTCGACTTATGATTTGGAGTTGTACGCCCTTGTTAGAGCCTTGGGAAATTGGCAACACTATTTGTGGCCTAAGGAGTTTGTGATACGAACGGATCATGAGTCGTTGAAACACCTTAAGAGCCAAGACAAGCTGAATAGGCATCATGCTAAGTGGATTGAGTTCATCGAGACTTTCCCTTATGTAATTCATTACAAAAGGGGAAAGGAAAATGTTGTTGCCGATGCCTTGTCTCGGAAGCATGTGCTTGTTGCTACCTTGTCTTCGAAGTTAATGGGTTTTGAGAGCTTGCGAATGTTGTATCCCGAGGATCCTACCTTTGCTCCTATTTTTAGGGAATGCGAAGAGTGGGGAAGGGACCGCTGGCTTAAGGAAAATAACCATTCCTCCTACTCTCGGTTCGAGGGGTATTTGTTCAAAGGGAGGAGGTTGTGTGTTCCTTCTAGTTCTTGGAGGGAATTACTTGTGAGGGAGGCCCATGACGGAGGCCTCATGGGTCACTTTGGGGTAGACAAGACCCTCGGAATCCTAGAGGAGAACTTCTATTGGCCCAAAATGCGCAAAGATGTCACAAAAATTTGTAATCAATGTGCGGCCTGCCGGAGTGCTAAATCTCGCCTCCAACCTCAAGGATTATACACCCCACTCCCTACTCCCCTTAGACCTTGGCTGGACATCTCGATGGATTTTGTTTTGGGGCTGCCATGGACTAGAAAGGGCCGAGATAGCATTTTTGTGGTTGTTGATAGATTCTCTAAAATGGCTCACTTTATTCCATGTGCTAAAACCGAGGACGCTCCTAGTGTAGCTTCATTATTTGTTGAACATGTTGTAAAGCTTCACGGGGTACCAAGGACCATTGTGAGTGATAGGGACTCCAAGTTCCTAAGTCTCTTTTGGAAGTCCATGTGGGGTAGGCTTGGGACGAAGTTACTTTTCTCCACGTCTTGTCACCCACAAACCGACGGCCAAACGGAGGTAGTAAATAGAACCTTAGGGTCTATGCTACGTTCTATGGTTAAGGGTAAACTGACTTCATGGGAAGAACACCTACCCTTGGTGGAATTTGCATACAACCGGGTAATACATTCGAGCACGGGAATGACTCCCTTTGAATGTGTTTACGGCCTAAATCCCCTTACCCCTTTAGATCTCACTCCTTTGTCTAGTGATCTCATGACCAGCTTAGATGGAAATAAAAGAGCGGAGGCCATGAAGAAAATGCATGAGACGGTGCGGATCAAGCTTGAAAAGAAGAATCAAGAGATTGCAAAAAGGGCAAACAAAGGCAGAAGGAAGCTTGTGCTTGAACCCGGAGATTGGGTGTGGGTGCATCTTTGAAAGGATCGGTTTCCAGCTCAAAGGAAGTCCAAATTGCTGCCGAGGGGTGATGGTCCCTTCCAAGTACTTGAGAGAATCAATGACAACGCCTACAAGATTGATCTGCCACCGGAATATCAAGTGCACAACACCTTCAACGTTGGAGATCTCTCCCTCGTGGATGCGGTTGAAGATGACCAAATGCCGAATTTGAGGTCAAATTCCTCTCAAGATGGAGAGGATGATACGGTTAAGGCAGCCTCCACAGGTACACGGCCTTTCACACGAAGCCAAGCTCGGGAATTACAAACACTCCAAGCTTTGTTCATGCAAATGGCCGTGTGTGAGTTGTTGGTCGAACCAACCAAGGACCTAAACGTTTTTATGTGTGAAGAGGGGTCCTAAAGTGTAATAAACTAATCCCCAAGATTGCCACAAGAAAGCAAGGGCGGATGGGTCTTTTACTCCTTTTTGTTGTAGTATAAATAGAACATCATAGTGAGTTAGACTTAGTTTTTGGAAAAGCTGAAAAGTTGTAACCTAAAATCACAAACACTTTCTCTCTATTTCACTCATAGGAGCCGCCACTATCTCCTCACAAGTAGAGGGATACTTGGGTTGTATCTTTGGCTAGAAACAAGGGTTTTGAGGTCGTTGAGTGCCTCTTGGTCCTCGTAAGAACTTGGTGTTTATATTCATTAGACTTAGGGTCCTCTCTTGATGTTAGGGTTCTTAGTTTCTTGAATGTTATATGTCAAGTTATCTATCTTTCTTTATCTTGTGTTGTTGTTGATTTTGTTATCTTGAAAGTCTAGTGAAGCCGTGTGGGGCTCTTTCGATTCACTAGCATTTGTTTTCTATCTTGTTGTTCTCGGATTGTGGATTGAAAACTGAAACTAGTTCTTGTTGTAAGCTGAAAAACCAAAACTTAAAACTTGTTGTTCTTGTGTTGTTGGACTGAAATCCGAAGCTCTTGGTGTTGTTGGTTTGATCTTGTATCAGAGAGTGTAACACCCTTAGTTGTAGGGCTTGGAAAAGCCAATATTGATCTTTGCTTGGAAACGGTAGATCTTAAGGTTAGTTCATTCCCTTGGTGGTCACCGTAAGAGTGTGGTTTTGATTGTTACATTCATTAGGGGTTAGTGTTGAAACACACTTGGTTCTTAATCTTGTAATAATCTTGGTCTCACTATCTATCTTTATTTTCTTGCAAATCGTGTATGTGTGTAGTGGACTGTTTTGGGGTCTTCGTTGAATCCAAAACTTGTATTATTGTTGTTCATCTTGTTCATCACGTTTCATAGCTGTTTTGGTGTTAATATACACTCTTGTATCTTGTATTCTTGTTGTTAGTAGCGAATCCGAGTGTGGTCTCCATCTTGGTCCTCGAATCCTTAAGATTACTGGACTGATTTGGTGTTTGTTTTGTGTTCTCTTCTCTTTCCCGTATCAACCAATGTATATAATATGGGGGATTCGAATCTCCCATTCATATATTCATTCAAGGGACTCGAACCTCCCGATTATGTAGACACCTACATCGGGTAACACTGTTTTTGGTTTTAGTCCTTTGGACTCCACTTTCACGGCTCGGATACACATCCCGCTTTAAAGCCTAAATTAAAACCATTCATTACACATACACAGACAGTATTCCAATTACTTACCAAAGGCATCCCATTGGTATTGTCATACCAAACCCCCTTGCATGCGTACAACATGCCATGAGCATTATAAATCAACTATGGGACCCGAACCCATTGTCTAAACCATGATATCAATTCAATTCAACATTTAGGGACTCGAACCCATTTTTCTAATTGAACCACAATGGTTATGTTCAAATCAATTTATAGCCAACAAGTCCTTGAAAAAAACACTTACCAATCATCAACATTCATAGGCCAATGGCTTAGTTCAAAACACAATTCATATGTGACAAGATTCTTCTTCTTGACATTTTAATAAATAGGTTGAGGGCATACCATTGTCAAACCATTATTCCAGCCCAAAACCATCAAGTTTAGGGTTAAACATGATCTATTCATTAAACCACAATTCCTACACACCTACATGTGCAAAACTGATACGGGACAAATGGCCATCTTATCTTTCGATGACATCTTTGGAGGCCCACACATAGAGGCTCAAGAATTGGTCACCTCGATAATACAAGAACATGCATGGAGGACCCGTTTTGAGCGTAACTTAAAGCAATCTCGCATATGGAAGATTGCTTGGAGCATTTAAGAGTAAGGACTCATGGCTTTTGACACGGATAGGGCAGCCTCCACGGGTACACGGCCTTTCACACGGAGCCAAGCTCGGGAATTACAAAAACTCCAAGCTTTGTTCATGCAATTGGCCGCGTGTGAGTTGGTGATTGGACCGACCAAGGACCTAAACGTTTTTATGAGTGAAGAGAGGTCCTAAAGTGTAATAAACTACTCTCCAAGGATGGCACAAGAAAGCAAGGGCGGATGGGTCATTTTACTCCTTTTGTTTGTAGTATAAATAGACCATGTTAGAGGGTTATTCCTTAGTTTTCAGAATTCAGAATTTGTAAACCTAAAACACTAAACTTTTCTTCTCTCTTCCTCTCAAAGGAAGCCGCCACTATCTCCTCACAAGTAGAGGGATACTTGGGTTGTATCTTTGGCTAGAAACAAGGGTTTTGAGGTTGTTAAGTACCTCTTGGTCCTCGTAAGAACTTGGTGTTTACATTCAGCAGATTTCGGGTCCTTCTCTTGAAGTAGGGTTCTTAGTTTTCTTGAATGTTTTATGTCAAGTTATCTATCTTTCATTATCTTGTTGTTGTTACTGATTTTGTTATCTTCAAGTCTAGTGAAGCCGTGTGGGGCTCTTTTCGATTCACTAGCATTGTTATCCTTCTTATTGTTCTTGTATTGTTGGACTGAAAAACCGAAACAAAAACTGGTTGTTCTTGTGTTGTTGTTGCTGAAAAACAGAAACTAAAAACTGGTTGTTCTTGTGTTATTGGACTGAAATCCGTGGCATCTTGAAGCTCTTGGTGTTGTTGGTTTGATCTTGTATCATTTGGTATCAAAGCAAGACCGGTTGTGTTCCAACATAACCCATCTTGGGCAAGTTCTCGGCTTAAACAACAAACAAACAAAAAAAAAATTCTGAAATCTGCCCACAAGAAGTTGAAAACCGAGAATGATGTTATATGTTTAGATCTAGGTGTTATTTTGCTTGTTTAGTGAGTTTCTAGTGTTGGTTTCTTTCTCACCAACACTAAGGAGTCTAGATCCGAAAGTTGAGCTTGAAAAAAACTTGCATATTGTGTAGTGACTTGAAGTGGCCGAAAGTTGTATGTTGTTGCTAACCAAAAAAAAAATCGGTGGTTGTATGTTATGTGCTAAAGAAGTTGATGAAGTTATGGAAGTGTTCATCTTTTGAACTTGTTCATATGGTTCATCTTGTTGTGTAATCAAGTGGAAGACAAGCTATAAAGTGTTGTGAAAGACTTGCACCCATCACTTTGTAGTCTTGTCAATCACTTTCCCTAATTCAAGGAGCCTTGTTTTGTGGGATTTGTCTACCAAACCCCACTTTCTTGAGATTGAAAAGGGGTGAAAGACTACAAGATTTAGTTTTCCCACCAAAACACTTTTCAAACTATAACAAGTTGTGTGAATCTTAACACAAAACCGAACAAAAAAAAAATAGGAGAAAGAAAGAGAAAAACCGAGAGTAGAACAACGTGTGGGACCATTGCATGCTACCACGTCGCTATAAGCTCAAATTAGGATAGTCTTGGTTGCTAATTATTGATTCTTGGTCTCCCTTACTTGGTCCTAGAACTAATTAACAAACTAGTACATTCCTACTAGGTTGTCAACTAGTTCCTTGAACCGTTTGTTCGTGTCAACGATTATTTGAGTGCTTTTATTCGTTTGAACGAATTGCTGATTTTTGACTCTAGTCCGGCAAGAATTCTTTGAGTCTTCAAACAAGAATCCATTCCGGGCAAGAGCTTACTCATACCTTAACATCCCACGGTTACTAGCCAATTATACAACACTTGTGGAACACGAACTTGTGGTGAACTAAAGCGGATAATACCTTGGCAATGGAAGGAGCTTTACTACTAATATTGTTTGTTCTTTTTGTAGGTTTAAAGGGTGATATAAGAGGAACATGACTTTGATAGCCGGGGATTATTGTGACTACAATATGGGAGGCTATGATTGTAGCGAGGGTTTTTATGGCTACGAAGTTGAGGAAGATTGCGGAGGCTATGAAAATGGCCATCGTCAAAACATAGGCAGATTTGAAAATTACTGTTTTGAGGGAGAAAATGAGGTGAATGAAGTGCCTAGTGCTTATGGTGACTTTGGAGATGACGTAGGACCTCGTGATGGATCTTATGATGAGAGTACACGTGAGGAGTGTGAAGATTCATATTCTCCACCTTGTAGTACTTCTTATCAAGGTCGATATAGTGTGAATGGTTATGCTAGCTATAGTGTAGGTTGTCCAATGGGAAGAAGAGGATATACATCTCCAAAATCGAGGGGTACTCATGTGCTTTACAATGTTGATCCGAGAAGGAGTGTACACTCCGGAAAGGTGACAATTTCTGGGATGCCGGGCTGCCTCGTTGTGTTAGATGATAAGTACTATAGAAACTACATTGTTCCGTCCATGGTTGATTACTTGGGGTTATTTTGTGAGCCTTTACTTGTTCCATACTTCTTGGACAGGTTTAAGGTTACCGAGAGGGTAAAGGTTGTCTTCTCCCAATTTAATTACCATGAGGAGGTGTGGTGTGATGTTTTTCCCATAACCTATGGTCATGTGAGTTTAGGCGCCGATTGGTTTGCACAACATAAAGTTCCAAATATGCAAAATTGGCCTAATATTGTAAGAGACCGATGGGGAAATTGCCTCGAGACGTACTGATACGGTTATGACTACCCCTACATGTACACGGCCTTTCACACGGAGCCAAGCGCGGGAGTTACAAACACTCCAAGCCTTGTTCATGCAAATGGCCGTGTGCGAGTTGTTGGCCGAACCAACCAAGGGTCTCAACGTCCTTATGTGTGAAGAGGGGCCTAAAGTGTAATAAATTAAGTCTTCAAGGAGGCCACAACAAAGCAAGGGCGTCTTGGTCTTTTTGCTCATTTTGTGGTAGTATAAATAGAAGGTGATAGTGAGATATCCATGGGTCTATTTTGAAATCTGAAAATTGTAACCTAAAGATAACATTTCACTCTCTTCTTCTTCCACAAGAAGCCGGTTCTAGATCTCACAAGGAGAGGAATCCTTGTGTTGTCTCTTTGGCTAGAAACAAAGGTTTTGAGGTAGTTAGAGTGCCTCTTGGTCTTTGTAAGAACTTGGTGTTAATATTCATTAGGCTTAGGGTCCTCTCATGTTGTTAGGGTTCTTAGTTTCTTGAATATTGTATGTCAAGTTATTTATCTTCCATTATCTTGTTGTTGTTGTGTTGCTTTTCTTAACTTGAAAGTCTAGGGAAGCCGTGTGGGGCTTGTTTCGATTCCCTAGCATTGTTGCATCTCTTGTTGTTCTCGGATTGAGACTTAAAACCGAAAACTATCACTTGTGTTGTAAGCTAAAAACCGAAAACTAAAAGTTGTAGTCTTGTGGTTGTTGGTTGAAATTCGAAACTCTTGTTGTTGTTGTTGGATCTTGCATCATTTGGTATCAAAGCAAGACCGGTTGTGTTCTCACATAACCCATCTTGGGCTAGTAGCTCTCGGTTTAACCAAACTACACCAAGAAGAAATTCTGAAAATTCTGTCCACTAAAATTGAAAACCGAGAAAGGTGTTGTATACTTAGATCTAGGAGTCATTTTGTTTGTTTAGTGAGTTTCTAGTGTTGGTTTCTTTCTCACCAACACTAAGGTGTCTAGATCCAAGGTTGAGCTTGAAAAGTTGCATGTTATAATGTGGACGAAAGGTTGATGTGTTAAAGAAGGTGCTGAAGTTTGTGAAGTGCTCATCTCTTGAACTTGTGCACATTGTTCCTCTTGTTGAGTGTTAATATTGTTGTGTGCTCAAGTGGTAAACTTGTAAAGTTGATTGTGAAAGACTTGCACCTATCAATTTGTAGACTTGTCAATCACTTCCCTTAAATCTAGGAACCTTGTTTTGTGGAAATTGTCAACCTAACCCACTTTCTTGAGTTTGAAGGGGAGTTCAAGACTTCAAACTTTAAGTTTTCCCACCAAAATACTTTTCAAATTCTCACAAGTTGTGTGAATATTAAATCAAGACAAAAAAAAAAAAAATATAATACCCAAATCCGAAAGAGAAAAGAACGTGTGGGACCATTGCATGCTACCATGTCACTCTAAGCTCAACTTAGGATATATTCTTTGTTGCTAATTGATTGATTCTTGGTTTCCCTTATTTGGACTTAGAACTAATTAACAAACTAGTAATTTCCACTAGGTTGTCAATTAGTTCCTTGAGCCGTCTATTCGTGTCAACGATTATTTGTGTGCTTTTATTCGTTTGAATGAGTTGCTAATTTTGGTTCTAGTCCGGCAAGAATTCTTTGAGTCTTCAAACAAGAATCCATTCCGACTAAGAGCTTACTCAAACCTTGTAAATCTCACGGTTACTAGCCAATTATACAACACTTGTGAGACCCGAACTTGTGGTGACTAAGCGGCTAATACCTTGACGATGGAAGGAACAACATCTCATAATCCGGATACTAATGCACTTGATTCAATGAGGGCCACTCTTGAGGCCGTTACTCGGACACTTGAAAGAATGAACTCGGAGTTTGGGGCCGTGAGAGGGGATTTGGCAGCCATAAGGGGGGAAGTATCGACTATTAGTGGGAGACTAGATCAAGTGGAGAGTCAAAGGAACTCTCGACCATCGACTCCTCTACATGTCTCTACCAATGGCCATGACCGGACATCCTCCGCAACCATTACTCCCGAAATGGTCCACCAAATGTTAAACGCACCTCAAGCTCCACAAAATGCCACCAACCAATCTACCACTTTTCCTCCAACCCGAGACTCCACTAGACCACCACATTTCTAAACTCCTCCAATTCCACACGAAGGATTTGGACGCCAAGCTCCACCACTAAATCCGCACCCTCCTTTCCAAGCTCCACTAAACCAAAGGCCACAAATTCCAATTCCTACGAATCAAAATGGCCAAGGCCGACCAGCCCACTTTGATGGATACGGTAGAGAGGAGTATGATGGCGAGGGAGCCTATGATGATGCTTATATGAGGGAGGAGGAGTTGAGAGGGGGCCGGGGGGAACCGAGACGATACCGGGGGTATGGAGATAGGGGAAACCGACACCAAGAGAGAGACGTAGGCATCAACACCATCAAATTGAGCCTACCTATCTTTAAGGGTGAAAGTGATCCCGAGGCCTACTTAACTTGGGAATCGGCTTGTGACAAGGTCTTCCAAGTTAATGACATCTCGGAAGAAAAGAAGAGTTGCTATGCTATAGCTCACCTCGAGGGCTATGCTAACACTTGGTGGGAGTATGTGAAGCGATTTGGTAATGAATTGGTTGATGGGCAGCCACCACCTTGGTTTCGGCTAAGGTATTTGATGAGACAACGCTATCTTCCCGAGAGATACCGGCATGAGTTGCTTGCTAGATTATATGTCTTGCGGCAAGGGGGAAAGAGTGTGATGGCTTACTTTGACGAGTTCCAACAACTCATGTTGAAACTTGATCACCGTGGGGAACAAATCAGCCACGACATCATCCGGTTCAAGTGTGGGTTGAACAAAGAAATTTCCACTCACTTAACCCTTCATCGGTTTGAGACTATTGATGGTATATTCCAAGCGGCCCTAGAAATTGAGAGGGAACTTAAGGAGAGATCAACCTTCAAGGCGAGGATCCAAACCCCCTCGGGTTGGACCAAAAACAAGGACCAAGCCGGTCCTATGAAGCTGCCCGAAACCAAAATAGCTCCTAAGTTTCCTCCGAAGCCAGAGGCTCACAAGTACCCCAACCCAAAGGGGTTCCAATGTTTCAAGTGCCAAGGTTGGGGGCACAAGGCAAATGAATGTCCGAACCGGCGTAATGTGATCCTACGGGAAGGGAAGGTATACTACCTTGGTGAGGAGGTGGTGACCGAAAGGGGGGAGGTTGAGGCCGAGCCTCAAGATGGAGAGGAAGCCGAACATGAACCGAATGAGGGAGGGGTAGATGATGGTGAAGATGTCTATCCTCAAGAAGGGGAATGTGTGGTTCCGAACTTTGTAGTTAGGCGCGTTATGATTAGTAAGGCGGTAGATGACCCGAGCCAAAGGGAAAATCTATTCCATACTAAGTGCCTTGTAAAGGAGAGTGTGTGCACCTTGGTAATTGATAGTGGTAGTTGCACCAATGTTGCAAGCCATGCTATGGTAAATTTTCTGAAACTACCGACTACACCACACACTAGTCCATACAAGCTACAATGGTTGAATGATTGTGGTGAGTTGAAGGTCACTCGGCAATGTGTTATTAGATTTAAGGTGGGCAACTACCACGATGAAGTACTTTGTGACGTGATTCCAATGCAAGCATGTCACTTGTTGTTGGGTAGGCCTTGGCAATATGATAGGTCTACTAAACACGATGGGAGGACCAACCGGTACACACTTGAGAAGGATGGCCGAAGGGTCACACTTCACCCTCTTTCACCCTCCCAAGTGAATGCGTGGTACCAAAAGATGAGAGAATTGAAAGGGAAAGGGGGAGAACCCGAGAAGGGAGAAAAAGGGAGGGAAGCCGTAGGTGAGGCGGTAGGCACCTCCGAGGCTATCTCAATGCCAAGGGAAAGGGAAAACGTAGTGATGTTGGCTAGGAGGAAGGAACTTTTCATGGACTATGATGAAAACAAGCCTATGCTACTTTTGGCCCATTGCTTTAACACTAACCCCGCTAATCCTTGTATTTCTCCTTTGATTTCTCATGTGTTGCAGGATTATGAGGATGTATTTCCTAAAGAGCTTCCGCAAGGATTGCCCCCGCTTCGGGGAATTGAGCATCAAATTGACTTTGTGCCGGGCTCACAATTGCCGAATAAGCCGGCTTACAGGAGCAATCCTACGGATACCAAAGAATTGCAACACCAAGTTGAGGAACTCCTCAACAAAGGATACATCAAAGAGAGCATGAGTCCGTGCGCGGTTCCGGTGCTACTAGTGCCTAAGAAGGATGGAACGTGGCGTATGTGTGTGGACTGCCGAGCCATCAACAAGATTATGGTAAAATATCATCACCCTATCCCTAGGTTAGATGATATGCTGGATGAATTGAATGGTTCGTGTTTATTTTCCAAGATTGATTTAAGGAGTGGCTATCACCAAATAAGAATGCAACCCGGTGATGAATGGAAAACCGCCTTCAAGACTAAATTTGGTCTCTATGAATGGATGGTTATGCCATTCGGCCTAACAAATGCTCCAAGCACTTTCATGCGGCTAATGAATCATGTGATGAAGCCTTTTATTGGAAAGTTTGTGGTAGTTTACTTTGATGATGTGCTGGTATATAGTAAATCTATTGATGACCATACAATGCATTTAAGATGTGTGTTTGATGTGCTCCGAAAGGAGAAGTTGTATGCCAACATGGAAAAGTGTTCTTTTGGTGTTGATAAAGTTGTGTTCTTGGGTTTTGTTGTTAGCTCAAAGGGCGTGGAAGTGGACGACTCCAAGATAGACTCTATACGAAGTTGGCCGACCCCTAAAACTATTGGAGAAATCCGAAGTTTCCACGGGTTGGCAAGCTTTTATAGGAGGTTTGTCAAAGGATTTAGCTCCATAGCAGCCCCCTTAACCGAGGTAATTAGAAAGGACGGACCCTTCCGATGGGGTGAAGAGCAAGCTAAGGCTTTCGAGGCCTTGAAGGCTATGCTCGTCTCGGCGCCCTTATTGCAATTACCCGATTTTGGTAAAATGTTTGAGGTAGAGTGTGATGCTAGCAAGGTCGGCATCGGGGCTGTTTTGATGCAAGAGGGTAAGCCCGTTGCCTATTTCAGTGAAAAGCTCAAAGGAGCGACTCTTAATTATTCAACTTACGATTTGGAGTTGTACGCCCTTGTTAGAGCTTTGGGAAATTGGCAACACTATTTGGGGCCTAAGGAGTTTGTGATACGAACGGATCATGAATCGTTGAAACACCTTAAGAGCCAAGACAAGCTGAATAGGCGTCATGCTAAGTGGATTGAGTTCATCGAAACTTTCCCCTATGTAATTCATTACAAAAGGGGAAAGGAAAATGTTGTTGCCGATGCCTTGTCCCGGAAGCATGTGCTTGTTGCTACCTTGTCGTCGAAGTTAATGGGCTTTGAGAGCTTGCGGATGTTGTATCCCGAGGATCCAACCTTTGCTCCTATTTTTAGGGAATGCGAAGAGTGGGGAAGGGACCGTTGGATCAAGGAAAATAACCACTCCTCTTACTCTCGGTTCGAGGGATATTTGTTCAAAGGAAGGAGGTTATGTGTTCCTTCGAGTTCTTGGAGGGAATTGCTTGTGAGGGAGGCCTACGACGGGGGCCTCATGGGTCATTTTGGGGTAGACAAGACCCTCGGAATCCTAGAGGAGAACTTCTATTGGCCAAAAATGCGCAAAGACGTCACAAGAATTTGTAGTCAATGTGCGGCCTGCCGGAGTGCTAAATCCCGCCTCCGACCTCAAGGATTATACACCCCACTCCCTAATCCCCTTAGACCTTGGCTGGACATATCAATGGATTTTGTTTTGGGGCTGCCAAGGACTAGAAAGGGGCGAGATAGCATTTTTGTGGTTGTTGATAGGTTCTCTAAAATGGCCCACTTTATTCCGTGTGCCAAAACCGAGGACGCTCCTAGTGTGGCCTCATTATTTGTTGAACATGTTGTAAAGCTTCACGGGGTACCAAGGACCATTGTGAGTGATCGGGACTCCAAGTTCCTAAGCCTTTTTTGGAAGTCCATGTGGGGTAGGCTTGGCACGAAGTTACTTTTCTCCACGTCTTGCCACCCACAAACCGATGGCCAAACGGAGGTAGTAAATAGAACCTTAGGGTCTATGCTGCGCTCTATGGTTAAGGGTAAATTGACTTCATGGGAAGAACACCTACCCTTGGTAGAATTTGCATACAATCGGGTAATCCATTCGAGTACGGGAATGACTCCCTTTGAATGTGTTTACGGCCTAAACCCCCTTACCCCTTTAGATCTCACTCCTTTGTCTAGTGATCTCATGACCAGCTTAGATGGAACTAAAAGAGCCGAGGCCATGAAGAAAATGCATGAGACGGTGCGGATCAAGCTCGAAAAGAAGAATCAAGAGGTTGCAAAACGGGCAAACAAAGGGAGAAGGAAGCTAGTGCTTGAACCCGGAGATTGGGTGTGGGTGCACCTTCGAAAGGATCGGTTTCCAGCTCAAAGGAGGTCCAAGTTGCTGCCAAGAGGTGATGGTCCTTTCCAAGTACTCGAGAGGATCAATGACAACGCCTACAAGATTGACCTACCACCGGAATATCAAGTGCACAACACCTTCAACGTCGGAGATCTCTCCCTCGTGGATGCGGTTGAAGATAATCAAGTGCCGAATTTGAGGTCAAATTCCTCTCAAGATGGAGAGGATGATACGGTTATGACTACCCCTACATGTACACGGCCTTTCACACGGAGCCAAGCGCGGGAGTTACAAACACTCCAAGCCTTGTTCATGCAAATGGCCGTGTGCGAGTTGTTGGCCGAACCAACCAAGGGTCTCAACGTCCTTATGTGTGAAGAGGGGCCTAAAGTGTAATAAATTAAGTCTTCAAGGAGGCCACAACAAAGCAAGGGCGTCTTGGTCTTTTTGCTCATTTTGTGGTAGTATAAATAGAAGGTGATAGTGAGATATCCATGGGTCTATTTTGAAATCTGAAAATTGTAACCTAAAGATAACATTTCACTCTCTTCTTCTTCCACAAGAAGCCGGTTCTAGATCTCACAAGGAGAGGAATCCTTGTGTTGTCTCTTTGGCTAGAAACAAAGGTTTTGAGGTAGTTTGAGTGCCTCTTGGTCTTTGTAAGAACTTGGTGTTAATATTCATTAGGCTTAGGGTCCTCTCATGTTGTTAGGGTTCTTAGTTTCTTGAATATTGTATGTCAAGTTATTTATCTTCCATTATCTTGTTGTTGTTGTGTTGCTTTTCTTAACTTGAAAGTCTAGGGAAGCCGTGTGGGGCTTGTTTCGATTCCCTAGCATTGTTGCATCTCTTGTTGTTCTCGGATTGAGACTTAAAACCGAAAACTATCACTTGTGTTGTAAGCTAAAAACCGAAAACTAAAAGTTGTAGTCTTGTGGTTGTTGGTTGAAATTCGAAACTCTTGTTGTTGTTGTTGGATCTTGCATCACGTACATTCTGCCCGGGCCGCAAAAAGAAGTTCCTACCTACTCCAATCCGAATTATTATGAGAGACCAAAGATTGAGAGGAGTAAGGAAGTGAAAGGTGGTAATCCGAGAGTGGAAAAAGGAGAGGTTGCGTGGAGCAAAGTAAGAGGATTACCACCAAACCATGCTAACATTGTTTGTCCTTCTATTTCTAAGGACATTTGTGTAGGTAGCAACATGGAAAGCGAAGATGAACAATACCAAAAGAAAGTTGCTGCCCAAACTTTTGGAGGACCTTCACACCATGACAAATAAGAATCTACTCAAGGACTTCAAGGTAAATTGGCAAACTCTTACACTCTTGTACGTGTGAATGATAATTGTGTGGCTAGTAGCCCGTTGAGTGTGAGTTGTAGCTTGCCTATATGTGAGTGTACTATTTCTTTGCCACTTGATGATGATGTACATGTTGTGAGTGTGGATACACTAGTTGACCCTATTGATGGCCGAATAGACTCTTATTGTAAGATCGATTTATGTCCACCTAGTGTTGAAACCATTATGTTGAATGAAAGTACATTATCTTCTGAAATTTGTGTTGATCAACTTATGTGTGAAAATTACCCACCACTTGAGGATGTGTATGATGTAATTAATGAACCTCAAGTGTGTGATGATGTTGAAAATGTTGATCAAGGTGAGAATGAACCCGAGAGCTCTTCTTGGGGTACTATTGTGTTTGAAACATCCTTGAAACTTGATATTGATCCTTTAGAGAGTCAGGAACTTGCTTGTTCCAAATCTGTCCGTGAGGTAGATCACACTCTTTTTAGGTACAATGTCTTGTTTGAAGATGATTTAAACACTCCTAATGAACCTAGTGGTGAAAATGATGGTATAGCTTGCCTTGGAAGCTATAGCCTATATGCTAACCCACTATGGTGTGACAATATTCCTCCTAAAGAGGGAAATCTCTTCTTGGAAGATGAGAGTCCTCTTAAGGGTAAGGAATGTGTAGTTGCGAAAGCTACTTCTTCTTCTACTTTGTGCTATTTCATTGTTGAGAGTACTCATGGTGATTATTGGGAAACTAGTAGTGAGTACACCCATGAGGGCACCTTAGTAGAAGTCGATTTGAGTGATACTTTTCTCTACTCTCTATTTGCTTTGGATCATATGCATGTTATTGTAGAGAGTATGTCATTTAGTTTGGATGTAGACCACAGGAAAGGGAAGTGTTGTCGAGACCCGTGTCTATGGCTACTTTTCCCATTTGAACCCGGTGCCAAATTTAGAAATGGTGATGTTGACGCACCAAACTTGTTGCTTGGTCTACATGACAAGCAAAGTGTCACTCTTGATGTATCCTATAACCAAATCCTTTGTACATCTTTTATTGAGTTTTTAATATTCCTTGCAAAGGATTCTTGGCTATATGGCAAATATGTGCAACCTTGGCATGTTGAGATGATTTGTTATGCTAACCCTAACCCTCATGCCATGAGGAGTTTGTATTTGTTTGTCCTCTCTTCGGTTTTGCAAGGTTTGGATTCGAGGTCGAATCCTTTTCAAGAAGGGGAGGATGATACGGGACAAATGGCCATCTTATCATTCGATGACATCTTTGGAGGCCCACACATAGAGGCTCAAGAATTGGTCACCTCGATAATACAAGAACATGCATGGAGGACCCGTTTTGAGCGTAACTTAAAGCAATCTCGCGTATGGAAGATTGCTTGGAGCATTTAAGAGTAAGGACTCACGGCTTTTGACACGGATAGGGCAGCCTCCACGGGTACACGGCCTTTCACACGGAGCCAAGCTCGGGAATTACAAAAACTCTAAGCTTTGTTCATGCAATTGGCCGCGTGTGAGTTGGTGATTAGACCGACCAAGGACCTAAACGTTTTTATGAGTGAAGAGAGGTCCTAAAGTGTAATAAACTACTCTCCAAGGATGGCACAAGAAATCAAGGGCGGATAGGTCATTTTACTCCTTTTGTTTGTAGTATAAATAGACCATGTTAGAGAGTTATTCCTTAGTTTTCAGAATTCAGAATTTGTAAACCTAAAACACTAAACTTTTCTTCTCTCTTCCTCTCAAAGGAAGCCGCCACTATCTCCTCACAAGTAGAGGGATACTTGGGTTGTATCTTTGGCTAGAAACAAGGGTTTTGAGGTTGTTAAGTACCTCTTGGTCCTCGTAAGAACTTGGTGTTTACATTCAGCAGATTTTGGGTCCTTCTCTTGAAGTAGGGTTCTTAGTTTTCTTGAATGTTTTATGTCAAGTTATCTATCTTTCATTATCTTGTTGTTGTTACTGATTTTGTTATCTTCAAGTCTAGTGAAGCCGTGTGGGGCTCTTTTCGATTCACTAGCATTGTTATCCTTCTTATTGTTCTTGTATTGTTGGACTGAAAAACCGAAACAAAAACTGGTTGTTCTTGTGTTGTTGTTGCTGAAAAACAGAAACTAAAAACTGGTTGTTCTTGTGTTATTGGACTGAAATCCGTGGCATCTTGAAGCTCTTGGTGTTGTTGGTTTGATCTTGTATCAAAGGATGACTTTTGTCTTGTACTAGTCCCACAAGACAAGGTTCTTGAAACAAGAAAAAGTGGTTTGTCCCACAAAACAAAGTTCTTGAAACAAGAAAAAGTAGTCCCACAAAACAAGGTCTTTGGAATGAGGAAAAGCTGAAAAAGTAGAAGTCTAGTCTAGGAAGTGTTGGGTTCAAGGTTTCTCACAACAAGCTTTACATCTTTTCATCTTCACCTTTTGAATCTATATTGCCCTTTTGATTGTCTTAAATTGTAAGAAAAGATGAAGCACTAGATGAACACCACAACAGCCTTCAAGAACACAACAACAACTTCTTCAAGAACACAACACAATACCACCAATTGTCAAGAACAAGTAACAACAAACAGCCAGCCACATGGCACCACTACTATGGTCAATATTATAAGCTCAAACTTTAGATCTTGACACCTTTAGTGTTGGTGAGAAAGGAACCAACACTAGAAACACTCTATACAAGCAGAATACTACAAGATCTAGCCAAAAAAAATAAGAAAATCTCGGCCCATACAACAACACATCACAATTTTTGGCCAAGAACACAAAGGTAGGAGATTTGACTATTTCTGGAATTTTTTTTTCAGATTTCAGTTTTTTTTTTTTTTTTTTAATTTTTTAACAAGCAAGCCCAAGATTGATCTTGTAGGAACAAGATCAAGCCATGCTTTGATACCAAATGATACGGAAAAGAGAAGGGAACACAAAACAAACACCAAATCAGTCCACTAATCTTAAGGATTCGAGGACCAAGATGGAGACCACACTCGGATTCGCTACTAACAACAAGAATACAAGATACAAGAGTGTATATTAACACCAAAACAGCTATGAAACGTGATGAACAAGATGAACAGCAATAATACAAGTTTTGGATTCAACGAAGACCCCAAAACAGTCCACTACACAACACATACACGATTTGCAAGAAAATAAAGATAGATAGTGAGACCAAGATTATTACAAGATTAAGAACCAAGTGTATTTCAACACTAACCCCTAATGAATGTAACAATCAAAACCACACTCTTACGGTGACCACCAAGGGAACGAACTCACCTCAAGATCTACCGTTTCCAAGCAAAGATCAATATTGGCTTTTCCAAGCCCTATGCTAAGGATGGCTTTTCCAAGCCCTACAACTAAGGGTGTTACACTCTCAAAAGAGAGAAAATATGTCTTTCAATCCTTCATCATCCAAAATCTGCCAAGAAATGAGCTAAAATGATCTATTTATAGTGTAATACAAAAGAATACAAAAAGACCACTTTGCCCTTAATGATAGGTGCGGCCATGGTGTGTAAATACACCATGTGTAATGTCCAAAATGCCTTTAATTAAGGTCTAAAACCGTGAGTCCTCACTCTTAAATGCTCCAAGCAATCTTCCATACGCGAAATTGCTTTAAGTTACGCTCAAAACGGGTCCTCCATGCATGTTCTTGTATTCTCGAGGTGACCAAGTCTTGAGCCTCTATGTGTTGGCCTCCAAAGATGTCATCAAAAGATAAGATGGCCATTTGCCCCGTATCATCTTCTATGACGCAAATTAAAATTTTGCTGAGAAAACATATACTGAAGTCTTTTATGATCTGTGAACACATCTAAAAGTACCCCATACAAGTAATGCCTCTAAAACTTTAAGGCAAACACTATAGCTGCTAGCTGAAGATCATGAGTCAAACAATTCATCGCATGGGGTTTAAGCTACCTGGAGGTGTAGGCTATGACCTTGCCTCTCTGCATGAGGACACAACCCAAACCTACTCTGGATGCATCACAATACACAACAAAACCCTCTGAACCGTCTTCAACTCCTAAAAACTCTTCTCGCATGAATCTAACCACTGAAACTTAACTTTCTTCTGAGTCAATCCTGACATAGGGGATGCAATACAAGAAAATCCTTCAACAAACCGATAGTAATAGTTAGTTAAACCTAACAAACTCCTAATATATGATGGAAAGATACGTCTAGGCCAGTTTCTTGCTGCTTCAGTCTTTTGAGGATCAACTCTAATGTCACCGCAGAAAATAATATGACCAAGGAATGCTGTTGATCTTAGCCAGAATTCACATTTACTAAATTTAGCAAACAACTGATGAGCTCTAAGAGTCTGAAGCACTATGCTGAGACAGTCTGCATGATCACTTTTGCTACGAGAATAGACAAGAATGTCATCAATAAAGACTCTGATGAACATGTCCACGTACTGCTTGAACACTTGATTAATTAAGTCCATGAAGGTTGCTGTGGAATTTGTAAGACCAAAGAACATAACTAGAAATTCAAAGTGAACATACCGAGGTCGGAATGGATATTTTGGAATGTCACATTCTCTGACTTTAAGCTGATGATAGCCTGATCTAGGTCTATCTTGGAAAAGTAACTGGCACCCTGAAGTTGGTCAAATAAGTCATCGATTCCGGAAGTGGATATTTATTCTTGACTGTCACATTGATTGACTGACGGTAGTCTATGTATATTCTAAGAGAATCATGTTTCTTACGCATGAATAGAATAGGTGTACCCCACGGGGAGATGCTACGTCTAATGAATCCCTTATCTAAGAGATCCTTCAATTGTTCTTTCAGTTCTTTGAGTTCAGCTGGAGCCATTCTATATGGAGAAATAGATATACGCTGAGTATCTAGGATAAGGTCTATTCGAAAGTTGATTTCCCTTTCACGAGGCACTCTAAGATGATCTTCAAGAAATACATTTGGGAATTCATTTACTACTGGGACTTATTCAAGAGTATGAGTTTCTGAGTTAGAGTCTTTGACTCGTACAAGATGATAGACACACCCCTTGGATATCATCTTTCTGGCTCGAAGGTAAGAAATCAACTACCCCTAAGAGTTGTAGTACTACCCCTACATTCAAGGACTGGTTCATTTGTAAACTGAAAATAAACTATTTTATTTCTGCAATCAACTTAGGCATAGCATGAGTGGAACCAATCCTTGCTGAGAATAATGTCAAAATCTATCATCTTTAACTCCACGAGATAAACTAAAGTAACTTTTTGAGATATTATGATCGGACAGTTCCTGTATACCTATTTGGCTAGAATGCAAACGTCTACTGGGGTAGACACTAAAAAGGGCTCTACTAGAATTTTGGGACTTACTCCTAAATTGACAGTTATATAAGGAGTTACAAAAGAAAGAGAAGCTCCAGGGTCTATTAAAGCATAAACATGTAAGTAAAAGACCTACAACGTACCAGTAACTACATCAGGAGAATTTTCTTAATCATGGTGGGACTGAAGAACATTAATCTATTCGAACGCTGACCACTGGTACCACTGGAAGCGGCACCCTGCTGAGTCGGGTAACTGGATAGAACTGATGACTAATGGGACTGGCCTGTTGGTGAGCATCCCTACCTTTTTTAGCAACTACTCGACACTCCTGAATTCGATGGCCTGGCTTGATACACTCGAAGTACACATCACTACCCGCTCTATACTTACCTTGATGATGTCTGCCACACTTTTGACATAAAGGATTGGTACGAGCACTACTAACACTTACCTAGGACTTAGAGCCTGGTGTCCTATCTCTATTGTTATTTCTAAATTTGGGTACTGGGGCACTAGCTGAAGAAGGTACTGGGGCTTAACACCATTGATGAAATAGAGGATGGTTACCACCTTCTAACTTTGTTTGATTAAAATTAAAGCTACCCATCCTAGCCCTCTTATTTCCTCTCTCTCTTTCCTTAATCTTCTGCTCACCTATATGTTGAGCATGAACTATCAGCCTAGATAAGTCCATCTCACTAATTAGTATTGCTGTCCTACACTCCTTAACCATACTATCAGACATGCCAGACACAAACTTACTCATCTTGGACCTACTGTCAGCTACCACATGAGGATCATATCTAGATAACTAAGTGAATTTGAGAGAATACTTCCTCACACTCATGATTCCTTGAGTCAAGTTAATTAATTATAACACCTTGACCTCCCTTAACTCTAATGGAAAAAATCTATCCAAGAAAGTCATGGAAAACTCTACCCATTCTAAAGGCCCTACATCAACACCTATATCAACTTTCCGCTACTTAAATCAAGTATGGGCTACATCCTATAATTGATATGCAGCCGACATGGCACTCTGACTAGACGTCACCCCCATAGCATTCGTTACCTTATGAACCATATCTAAGAATTCCAGTGGATCCTCTTCAGACATGGACCCCGTGAAGGAAGGAGGATTAATCCAGGTGAAATCTCAAATTTTTGTTGTAGCAGTATTGGAAACTTGGTTAGCCGAAACAACAAGCTGGCCGTTTATTTTGTGCTGCTACGAAGTTCACTATAATAGTGAACACAACCCTAAATTTTATATGAGAGACATGCACATCCATAGGATCTGCTTGGACGGAATGAGGGGTTGGCTGAGTTCCAGTTCTTCTTCTAATCTTCTTGGGAGGCATGTTCTATAAAATGAAGAAAGAAATGCATTAGATAGGGAGTTTGACTTGATTTCATACTCATTCGCACGATATGAATACTAAAAGAAGGGAAACTTTTCCTAAACGCCTTGTAGCCTCTCATCCATAAGTGTGTCGCGCTACACACCCATGCACAAGACTCTACTCGATGCAGCTTTAAGACTTCCTAGGACACTTTAAAACCTTAGGCTTTGATACCAAGTTTGTAACAACCCAAGACTACCCCTTAGTTATTACACGATGCTTACGGTCCCGAGAGACCATAAGCTAACCCATAAGCTGGTACCTATTATGAGCATCGAATAATAAAATCATGAATGTGGAAGAACAACTAAAATACAATAAGTTTTAATAATGAAATAACTACCGAATTATGAATCTGGTAAAAATACTGAAATCTGAATAGTTTGAATAGATAACTATTGTGTCTAAAAAGCCCCTAAACTGAATACTGCGAGTCGATGAGAAAGGCCCTAACTAACTCTACTAACTATTGAGATAAAGACATGAACTAATGTAATCTACCTCAGATGATGAGGACTCACTACTGCTACTATACTGCTGATGATCTGAGGGACTAAGTGTGATTCAAAAATTGAGCGTCAGCACCTATGATATGATACATCATAGCACAAAAGAAAGGTATGCGATCAGTACTTTTATGTAATGGTATACTAAATAAGGTAGGCTGATTGCATGGTTTCATGAATAGGAATAATAATAATAATGACTAACTAATTTTACATGTAAAACATAGAGTAATGAGTAAAGAACATGGAATCTGTATTGATAATGCATGGAAATTTGTAAATACTAAGGATGCATGACCAAGCATATAATATAACTGAGTAAAATCTATAAATACTGAAATACTAAAATAACTGAAATCTGTATGCTTTGGTCAAACAAAATAAGACTGAATAACTGAGTTGGGACTCTAACTGAGACTATATCTGAGACTGTAGAACATATCATCTAACCGATATTCCCCAATTTGAGCTAATTGGGGTCCAACCTATAACCCCAGCTAGAAGGTTGTTAATACTGTGCCATAGGTACTTAAAATAGTTGTGTGGATCCACTAAACTGATATAATGTCCAAAGGACTAAGGGTGTCAACCCTGAACTGACGGGTGACCCCTACGAGATAGTCAAGCCTAATCTGATGGATGACTACTCATATCCTACACTGGCTACATAGTTCTAGAGTATAGGGACTACTACTAACAACTCTACCTATCTGACGGGGAAGCCACCATCCCTAACTCGCTCAGTGTTAAATACTACTCCCAACTGAAAGACACTGAGATATTAAATTGTTCTGAGTTGAATAACTGATATCTGGCTATTCTGATAATGCTTATAATATAATCTGCAGACTATTCTATAATGAACTGAGGCTAGACTAAATAAACGGCTATGGTTTTCATGTATTCAATGCCCCCAGGACTCAAAACAACATTACTGAAAAGACACTAAAGCTTGAAGACCAAAACATGAAGGCTCTTATTAAATAAATCACACTTGTAGGCATTTTATCAGTAGTAGTTTAGGGTTTAAAACAATCATAGGAATATCACGGGAGTGGTAGGAATGGCATAAATTTATCATAATAGCGTTAAATCATGGTTTAATTTAGTAAATCATATATTACAACATGGAAGATTGAATAATAACAATAATTTCATGTTAACATGTCATAAAATCAATAGTACATAGAGATTCAAGGATGAAATCATAATTTAAAACTTGATAACTTGAAAAGATCACAATTTTATAATTTAAAAGGGTTTCTTAGACTCCATGGATTAAAGGGATCCGTGGATGAACATCTAACATACCTAGGATAATAAATTTCTTGATGTTCTGGGTGAGTTCTTAAGGATTGACCTTGAATTTGAGAACTAGAATAAGTTGTTCTTGAAAATGGGATCTTTGATTGTGTGAGGAATTGAAATAATGGTGACTACTTAGGTTGTTTAGGGGTTAAATTTTGTGTTTTAGGTTAATTAGGGTCGTGGAAAAGACCAAAATACCCATAAACAAATTATAAAACAGAAGCTGAAAACTGCAGATCCCAATTTTTGGCCTTGGCGTGACATGCCACTATCACACCAAGCCATTGGAAAAGGGGCAATTAGGACCTAGATAAATACCGTGATGTGCCACCATCGCGGTAAGCCTATGGATTCCAATTTGGCCATTTCCGCGATGCACCATGATCGTGGAGGCCCACTGGAAATTGATAAATGGAAAATTGGCCTACTCCGCAATGCGCCATGATCACGGAGTCGCACTGGAAACTAACAATTGTCATTTAGGCTACCTACGCGATGCGCTAATGGTTAAAATAATTGTGTTTAACGACTGAATCTTAAAATTGCCATAACTTCTTACTCGGTTATCAAATTCACGCGAATTTTATATTATTAGAAAGCTAACTAAATTTTCTACGCAATGACAGGCTCTAAACTAAAAAATAATGAGTGTTTCAAAAATTTCATAAATGAATAATCATGTATTGGGACTTAGATTATTCTAGGAAAATACGGGGTGTTACACATGTGCTCAACCTTAACGGGGCATTACACATGTGCTCAATAAAATCAGCCATATCCATTTTTATACCATTCCACCAATACATCTTTTTGAGATCATGATACTTCTTTGTCGAACCGGGATGAATAATATAGTGCGATTCATCCGCCTTATCCAAAACCCTTTGTCAGAAACCATCGATCTCAGGAACATATAACCCTGATCTCACACACCATTACCCTTTGACCACCTACATCACTCTTTATTTTCATCAATATAGGATCTAGAATTTGCTTCTCCTAGATCTCTGCACTTAGAGACGTTCAAACAAATTCCTGTACCATCACTCCACCATCATTGGAGTCCAAGAGATGAACTCTAAGATTAGCCAAGCGGTGAATATCCTTCACCAATTCTCACATTCTATTTTCCACATAATACAAACTCCCTATGGATAATCTGCTAAGAGCATCAGGAACCGTGTTAGCTTTTCTTGGGTGGTAGTGTTAACGTACATTATAGTCCTTGAGAAGCTCCAACTATTTCCTCTGCCTGTGATTTAGCTCCTTCTGAGTGAACACATACTGTAGACTCTTATGATAAAAAAAGATGTCCACGTGCACTGCACGTAAATAATGCCGCTAAATATTCAAAGTAAAGACCACCGCTAAAAGCTCTAAATCATGAGTAGGATAATTATTCTCATGCACCTTCAACTGCCTAGAAGCATAGGCAATTTACCTTTCTTCATTGTATCAAAACACAAACAAGTCCCACCCTGTATACATCATAATAAACTACAAACCACTCATTACCTTCATGCAATGTCAAAACTGGAGCCAAAGTTAGCATATCCTTAAGCTCCTCAAAACTTCTTTCACAAACATCTGACTAAGAAAATGTTGCCTTTTTCTGAGTTAACTTAGTCAATAAGGTAGCTATCTTTGAGAAATCTTCCACGAACCACTTATAATACCCAGCCAAACCCAAGAAGCTCTGAATATTGGTAGGAGTCGTGGGTCTAGACCACCTTTTCACTATAGCCACCTTTTTTTGATCCACCATGATCCCCTCACTAGTAATAATATAACTAAGAAAAGTCATAGCGTTCAACCAAACCTCACACTTGGAGAACTTGGCATATAACTATATCTCCTTTAAGGTCTGCAACAACATATAGAGGTAATTTGCATGATCCACCTCACTCTTAGAATACACCAAGATGTCATCAATGAACACAATGACAAAAAGATCTAGAAACTAAGTGAAAACCCTATTCATCAAATCCATTAATTCCGCCGGGGCATTTGTCAAAACAATTGAATAACTAGAAACTCAAAGTGCCTATACCGAGTTTGGAAAGTCATCTTAAGGATATCCTCCTCCCTAATCTTAATATGATGATACCCATTCTAAAGATCTATCTTAGAAAAGAACTTGGCACCTTTCAACTGATAAAATAATTCACCTATCATTTGAAAAGGATACTTACTCTTGACTGTTACCTTATTCCATTACCAGTAGTTAATGTATATCCGAAGGGAACTATCCTTCTTAAGCACAAATAAAATTGGTACACCTCAGGGGGAATACTAGTACAGATGAAACCCTTATCCAAGAGATCCTTAAGTTGTTCCTTAAGTTCCCTCAACTCAGCTGGAGCTATTCTATAAGGAGAAATAGATATTGGACGAGTGCCCGGAACTAAAGAAATACCAAACTCAATCTCCCTATCTAGAGAAACACGAGGAAGAACATTCGAAAAGACCTTAGGAAACTCATTTACCACCGGAAACAAATATAAGGAAAGACCTTTCGAGTTAGAATCTTAAAACCAAACCAGATGATAGAGAAACCCCTTAGAGATTAACCTCTGAGCTCTAAGATAAGAAATAAACCTTTCCTTAGGAGCTAGGGAACCACCTTCCCACTCAATAACTATTTCACCAGAGAACCTAAAGAAAACCTTACGAGTCCGACAAACTAAGGATGCCTAACAAGAGTGTAACCAACCCCTATAGACTCTCTTAGCAACTACAGATTCTCCTACCGAGGTAGAAACAAAAAAAATCCAAAATAACCTAAGGATCAAAACGAAAATACAAAACCACAAATGGGGTCACATAAGATAGGGTGGACCCCGCATCATGCAAACAATAACATCACAAGAAAAGTGTTGAAACATACCATTCATTACATCAGGTGATGCCTCAGATTCCTACTAAATAGCAAAAACATATAACCTATTCTGGCCTGTGCCAGTACCAGAAGCAAAAATAGATGCAGAAGCAGTACCCTTTGGTGCTGGAGCAGAAGATGAAGTAACTGGAGCTTTGAACACTCCTGAAGCACCCTTACCAATCGACAATTTCTAAGCATTTGGCCTGGATGACCATATTTAAAACAACTGTCCCTCCCCTCATCACAGAAATACCTATGAAACTTTCTCAGAACTGACAAAAAGGGCATGATAAGGCCAATTGAGCCCCACTTTCTTGAGATTGGGCATCCTATGCCTAGAAATTATCACCACCTTGCTGACGCCTATCACCTGTATATTTTGGGTTAGAAGCACTAGTAGTAAAAAAGGAAGCAAAATTCCTGCACTTCTTCTTTTCCATTTACCACCATCCTAGCCACCTTGTTATTGCCCTTCACCTTATTTAGATGACCTAAACTTCTTACCCTGCCTTTCCCCAAACTCATCTTGCTTTCTCTTTTCTTCCTCCACCTGTTGCATATGAATAATCTACCTAGAAAATATCCATATCCTTGATTAGAATTGCAGTTTTTCTTTTAAAGATCAACTCCTGAGATAGTCCAGAAGTGAACTTTCTTATCTTTTCCCTCATATCAGACACTAATTCTGGAGCATACCTTGACAGCTGATGAAATTTCAAGGCATATTCCTTGATAGAAATTTTCCCTTGCCTTATGTAACAAACTCCTATGCTTTTGCTTCCCTCAACTCCTGAGGAAGGAAGCAGTCCAGAAAAGCATTAGAGAAAGTCTCCCAGAAGGTTGACTCCTCAATATTACCTCTCATCCAATCCCACTCCTCGTACCACTGGTACGCCACATCCTTAAGCTGGTAAGCAGCAAAATTTACCTCGTCCTTATTCGTAGTTTTCATCACCCTAAACATTTTTTCCATTTCATCCAAGAAACCTTGAGGATCCTCCTCCATCTTCCCACCAATAAAATTAGGAGGATTCATCTTCATAAAATAGACAACCCTTGTGGCTACATTAGATGGAAAACCAGATAAGCCCCACTTAGCCTGAGCGGCAACAAACTGAGCAATAACATGAATTGATTAGAGAAATTCTACGTTAGTCAACTCATCATGAGGACAACTAGTAGCAACCGGTGAAACTCCAGAAATATTAGGGATTGGACCCCTAGACCGAGTATGGATCCCCTGAGTTGTACGTGTCCCTTTAATACTATTCAAATTTAGGATAAAAGAGTTACCTTATGTCTCAGATCATTGAGGTATAGTCTAAAGTGTAAACAAACTAGGATTAGACAGAACCTTAGACCTTGCACCTTAAAAATAGAATACCAAGAAAGTCAAACAATCCCAAATGCTTTGTCGCCTCTCCCGTATAAGTGTGGCGCACTACACACCCCTAAAAATGACTCTACTCAGCACGGCTTTGTGGACTCCCAATTAACCATGAACCTAAAGCTCAGATACCAACTTGGCCCAACCCGACCAGGAGCCTTGTCATAATGGGCATCCCAAGTCAACCCAGGACCAGAGACCACCCCTGATACCTAACCCAACCATCCAACATATACCTTGAGCTCAATGAATTCTGAACATATAATAAGATAGCGTGTAATTGGATAAATCCTGACTATGGGATAGGTCCGTGGCCATAACCACCCAAATAAGTTCTCTCATTCCCAAACCTAATTAATGACCATTACCCAACCAAAACCATAAGCAAAAATCTAACCATAATCAAACCGAGTTCCATAACATAACATAAAAGGATGTAACACTGAGAAATTTAGTTCAACGGTATCAACCCCAATATAAATTCTAATACTAAGGTTGACACCAATACCGATCCTGCCCATACCAACCCAAAGTAGTTCCATAAAAGCCTCTGACAAAAAGAAAACCAATATCCGGTTGGGACATTCCCCCAACCATAGCAAAAACCATTATCCATAAAATATCTAAAGTATGTAAAAGCATCCATAAATATGAAATCTAGACTTCTGGAATATAGAAGCTCACCAATTCAATCCAACTAAGCTGATCCTAAAATTTAATCACTTATCAGGATAATTTGAATGGCTAGTTCCTACATTGCATAGGATACAGCTGCTCGAGGATGGGTTAGCGGGTGAATGCTAGCAAGTACTCAGGATAAGGATAAAATAATAATATCCAGTATACTAAGTAAGCTAAACACATGCATACAAACCATACATAAAATATATATACAACTATATCGGGAAAGAAATTTGTGTTTAGTATGCATTTAAAACCATTAACCTGAGTATATGTAGCTTACCATCCTAAAACTACCCATGGGCTATATGGGTCCAGTGTAACCCCATGAACAGGACCTGATATATGTAGCTGCATGAATCAAGATACCATAAAATTAAGGGATTCCCTATTACCTTTCACTCTCCATGATACATATGTACAGTGTACTTAGAGGATTCCCATATACCTTATAGTGCCATGTATGGTCACTATGACCAACCCCTCATGTCGGCAAACATGATTTTCTAGTGTTCGTCCATTGGACTCGCACCTTCACGGTTATCTATCATAACCCACCATTATTTCCCAATTTAAACCATTTTAAACCAACCAAACAATTATTCCATTATTATGAACCAAGGCTATAAGAAGTGGTATTAACATACCGACTATATCTTGCAAAAAATATCCCTACCAAACTATTTTATATAAAGGGATTCCAATGTAGCCATAGATTACATTATTAAGTTACTTGGAAGAGTCCTATGTACCCCACAAGTGTTCCATTATTAAGTTTGCTTAGGGGAATCCTATGTACCCCACAAGAAAGTTTAATTCACTAACAGCATGACCACTAAACCCTAACATTTATCCATTCTAAGCCATTTAAACTATTTATACCAGTTAGGGTTCCATTACCAAACTATACCATGCAATAGTTCCATTACAAGTCCAATACTATAGTTAAAGGATTATCATATGTCATTTTATCAAATATATTAGGGGCATAGTGTTTCCAAAACCAAATCTAATTACCAATTAACCATTCACATGCAACCAATTCTCCAAACCACCAATTAAAGCATGTAAAATCATAATTAAAATATAGGAAAACCATAATCAAGAATTTAATACCAAAACTCCAACATATATTTGAGAACCCCGAAACCATACAATAATCATGCCATGAAAACATTGTATAATCATGCCTTTAGTTAGAAATAACAATGAGGGAAAAGTATCTTGCCTTAAATGGAGAAGATGATGGAGAAAAATCACCTATTCAATCCCCAAATTGATCACCTTAGTGAAATCCGAGCCTTTCTTTACCCAAAAGCCTTAGAGAGAATTGAAGAGTGTATAAGAGAGTTTTCTAAGAGTTTAATGATAGAATAATAATTTAAATAACCTCACAAGTAGTTTAGAAGTTGTGGGTTCTTAAGAAGTTAAGTGGAGAAATGTCCAGATTTCCCCGGCTAAAACTGCATAAAAATCCCATCATAGGGTAAGACTATACCATATTGGTCGTACCCTCTACAATAACCCATATTTTCTGAGCTTAGTTTATCTTTTAGTACATGAGTATTCATATATAGAAATTTTAAAAATATATAGCATTTTTTAGTTTAGATCTTACCATTGCATAAGAAATTCAGTCAGCTTTCCAACTCTATAAAGTTCACCCAAATTCGATACCCGTGCGAAGAGTTAGAGCCATTTTTGTTAAACAGTGTTCCAACTGGCACTTCAGCGCATCGCGAAGCTAGGCCAAATGGCATTTAGCAATTTCTAGTGGAGCTCCTTGATACCACCGCATTAACCCACCAGCCAAATTCCTAATTGTCATGTTCCAGTATTCCATCGTGATCATAGCGCATTATGCCAAGGGTGAAATTCGCATACAAAGGGGTACCACAATTCTACCATATCGCGTTGATGACCCAATTCACAATTTTTAGTTTCTAGTTACACGGTACAATAGCGTTGCATCGCGCCAAGGGCCTACATTGGGTTTTGCAGTATGAATTTTTATACTTTTCTAGGGGTAATTGGGTAATTTTCCATGGCCCTAATCAGTCTTATACATAAAATGTATACCTAAAGGAGCACTAATTGATACAATATCAAACCCACAACAACAAGAGGTCGGATTTCAACCAACAACCACAAGAACTACAACTTTTAGTGTTCGGTTTTTAGAATGCAACACAAGAGATAGTTTCGGTTTTTAGGTCACAATCCGAGAATAACAAGAGAAGCAACAATGCTAGTGAATCGAAACAAGCCCCACACGGCTTCACTAGACTTTCAAGATAAGCACAAGTAACACAATAACAACAAGATAAGGAAAGATAGATAACTTGACATACAATATTCAAGAAACTAAGAACCCTAACAACATGAGAGGACCCTAAGCCTAATGAATATTAACACCAAGTTCTTACAAAGACCAAGAGGCTCTCAACAACCTCAAAACCTTTGTTTCTAGCCAAGGAGACAACACAAGTATTCCTCTACTTGTGAGATCTAGGGACGGCTTCCTTGAGAGGAAGAGAGAAGATATTTTGAAGTGTTTAGGTTACAAATTCTGATTTCAAAATGAACTAAGGGATTTCTCACTATAAGGTTCTATTTATACTACAACAAAAGGAGCAAAAGGACCCTTCCGCCCTTGCCTTTGTTGTGGCCTCCTTGGTGAATTAATTTATTACACTTTAGGCCCCTCCTCACACATAAGGACGTTGAGGCCCTTGCTTGGTTCGGCCAACAACTCACACACGGCCATTTGCATGAATAAGGCTTGGAGTGTTTGTAATTCCCGCGCTTGGCTTCGTGTGAAAGGCCGTGTACTTGTGGGGGCAGCCATAACCATATCACTAATTGCTCATTATTTAATTAATTACCTGAGAAACAAAACATTCTCTCTGAAAGGGCAAAACCTTAGTTTCAAGAAATTAAGATAAAATATCAAGAAAATCACCAAGAACACTAAGAACTTATCTATTCAGGTATGTTAGGTGCTCATCAATGGGTTCCTTTCACCCATAGAGTCCAAGAATCCATTTTTAAAGCTATAAGATAATTGATTCATTATTTACATGCTTGAAATTGGATTGTATTCATGTTCATGATATTAATTTAGTTTTAATCCATGATGAATTATAGATTCCACGAAATTGAAATAGCATGTATATTAAATTGTATAGTTCCCATGTTATAGTCCTTGAATTTGCAAGTTGATTGTTGTAGATATAATGTTTACATGCTGCCCATGATTATATGTATTAAGTTGTTCTCTTTATGTGTTTAATGGAATATCCATGTGAATTAAATGGTGAAACCATGATATGCAACCATATGTACAAGTTTATGCCCTATAAGTGTTTGAAAATGTATCTATGAATGAATTGGGAACAAGTGGACAATGTTATGCTCTTCAAGATCATGCTATGATTTACTTTCATGATATCGAGTCCTAGGGGTATTTAATAGACGAAAATCTAGTTGTTTACCTAGAGCTACAGTAGTTATATAATAGTCCCAGTCATGACATAAAATAGTATTACTTAGTCAGTTACAAAACCCAGTGAACTCAGTTAGTTATAGAACTTACTATCAGTTGAGTCCAGCTCAATATAATTAGTTCAGTGTCAATTCAGTTGGAAGTAGGATTCAGCATCGAGTGAACAAAAGGATGGGGGCTCACCTTCCAGTAGAAGGTGTGATCCTTAGAAGCAGTCCTTACATTTAAAAACTACGTAGCAAGCATAGGTTGAGACATCAACCTGCCAGTTAAGGGTTGATGAGGTGTTTTAACCTGCCAGTTGAGGGTACCACTATTCTTATTAGAGTACCTTCCAGATGAGGGTAACTCTTCAGCTTGTCTTTACCCATGGCATATACTGAAACCCTTTCAACTAGGTTTACAGGTTATTAGTAATCACAGATATCAGTTACTCAGTAATCAAAACTCGAAACTCAACTTCAGTAAAAGATTAGTTACAGTATACATATATATGCAGAGTATTGCATACTCAGTATTTATAGCAGTTTCAGTTATCTATGTACTTTCATACTCAATTACTTTATATCATTCAGTCAATTATTGTTCATACATATGAACCCTTTCATTCAGCCTTACCTCAGTGAGCACACCAGTACATTCTATGTACTAACTCATACTCTTTATTTATACTATGATGTCTCATATCATAGGTTCAGATGCTCAGGTTCTTGACCATGCATAGACAGATTCAGATTCAGATTCAGCCAGTTGTGTTAGATTCAGTAGTGAGTCCTTATCTATCGAGGATATGCATATATTTTAGTATCTTTAGTAGCTTTAGTATTTCAATAGTAGGAGTTAGTTGGGGGCTTGTCCCATCAACTCCATATTCAGACAGTTTAGTTATAGGCTTTTCAAACTAGACAATCAGACAGTATTCAGTTTTACAGATTATTACACAGTTAATATTCTTTATCAGTATTCAGATTTTGAACCTTATGGAAATTCAGCATATTGTCTGCATTATTTTTAGTATTATTATTTAGTGCTCATAGCAGATATCAGTCATAGGTTAGCTTGTGGTCCTCCGAGATCATAAGCACCACGTAGGATCTAGGGTACAGACTTAGGGCATTACAAACTTTGGTATCACAGCCTAAGGTTCAACAGAGCCCTAGGGAGTCTGAAAGCCATGTCTAGTAGAGTCTTATGCATGTGTGTGTAGCATGCCACACTTATGGACAAGAGTCTATGATTTGTTTTTAGGAAAAGTTTCCCTTCTTTCAGTATTCATGTCGTTTGAATGAGCATGAGCTCAATTTAAACTCTTATTCTAATCCTATCTCTCTTTTGTTTAAAGAAAATGCCTCCCAAAAAAGCTAATGAAAGAAAGAATGAAAACCAGTCAGCACCTTAGCCTATTTAGGAAGATCCCCTAGACGAGCATGCCTCCCATGCTGAATTTAGAGTTGTGTTCACCACTTTAGACAATTCGGTAGCAGTTCAAAATGAATGGCCAGCTATTTTTTAGGCCAACACAGCTGCATCCAGGATTTAGGACTTTATCCGAATAAATCCTCCTCTATTCTCAGGATCTAAGCTAGAAGAGGATCCACAAGAGTACTTCGATCAGTTTTAGAAGTACACAGATATCATGGGAGTGACTTCTAGTGAGAGTTCTGAGTTAGCTGCCTATCAGCTTCAAGATGTGGTACACACATGGTTTAAGAAGTGGAAGGTAGACAGGGGTACAGATGCAGATCCCATAGAGTAGAAAGAGTTTGCTACTACTTTACTAGATAGATTCTTTCCCTTAGAATTGAGTGAAGCCAAGGTGTTAAAGTTCATCAATATCAATAAAGGTAGTATAAGTGTGAAAGTGCATTCCCTCAAGTTTACTCAGTTATCTAGGTATGCTCCCCATGTGATACAAGATCAAAACCAACAACAACAAGATCTTCAGATTTCAGTCCAACAACCTCAAGAACAACAAGTTTTAGCTTTCGGTTTTTAAGCCACAATAACACAACCCGAGAACAACAAGTTGATGTTTCGGTTCTTTTCAGCACAACAACACAAGAAGAACAAGATAGTCAACGATGCTAGTGAATCGAAAAGAGCCCCACACGGCTTCACTAGACTTTAAGATAACAAAAATCAGCAACAACAACAAGATAAATAAAGATAGATAACTTGACATAAAACATTCAAGAAACTAAGAACCCTACTTCAAGAGAAGGACCCGAAATCTAATGAATGTAAACACCAAGTTCTTACGAGGACCAAGAGGTACTTAACAACCTCAAAACCCTTGTTTCTAGCCAAAGATACAACCCAAGTATCCCTCTACTTGTGAGGAGATAGTGGCGGCTCTCTAGAGTGAAATAGAGAGGAAAATGTTTAGTGTTTTAGGTTACAACTTTCAGATCTCAAAAACTACCCAATAACTCTCTAACATGGTCTATTTATACTACAAACAAAAGGGCTAAAAGGCCCATCCGCCCCTTGCCTATTGGGCCAACCTTGGAGGCTAGTTTATGGCCCATTAAGACCCCTTCTTCACACATAAAAGGCCCATCCGCCCCTTGCCTTTTGGGCCAGCCTTGGAGACTAGTTTATGGCCCATTAACACCCCTCTTCACACATAAAAACGTTCAGGTCCTTGGCTGGTTCAATCACCAACTCACACTCGGCCGTTTGCATGAACAAAGCTTGGAGTTTTTGTAATTCCGAGCTCGGCTTCGTGTGAAGGGTCGTGTACTTGTGGAGGCTGCCCCAACCGTATCATGTATCATCTAGGTGCGGCCATGGTGTGTAAATACACCATGGTAATGTCCAAAATGCCCTTAGTTAAGGCCCAAAACCGTGAGTCCTCACTCTTAAATGCTCCAAGCAATCTTCCATACGCGAGATGGCTTTGAGTCACGCTCAAAACGGGTCCTCCATGCATGTTCTTGTATCATCGAGGTGACCAATTCTTGAGCCTCTATGTGTTGGCCTCCAAAGATGTCACCGAAAGATAAGATGGCCATTTGTCCCGTATCATCCTCCCCTTCTTGAAAAGGATTCGACCTCGAATCCAAACCTTGCAAAACTGAAAAAGAGGACAAACAAATACAAACTCCTCATGGTATGAGGGTTAGGGTTAGCATAACAAATCATCTCAACATGCCAAGGTTGCACATATTTGCAATATAACCAAGAATCCTTTGGGTTGATCGTGAAAAGCTTAGTACAAATGTCACAAAGGAAGTGGCTATGCTGAACATCAATAAATAATGAGCATGGACCAAGACAACTCCTACCATACCCTAAGATGGTACCGGGATCAAATGGGAGAAGTATCCATGGACATGGGTTTCGGCCAATCTCACTTTTCCCTAAGGTGTCGTCCTCAAAATTAGGCATACCCTCTAGCCCATTAGTGGAATTGTCATGAGCACAAAGAGGGTAGAGAAAGGTGTCACACAAGCTAACTTCAGCTATGGTGTCCTTATGCATGTACTCACTAGCTTCAAGTCCATCACCACTAGTATGCTCAATATAGGAAACACATAAAGAAGAAGTAGATGGAATTGCTAAGCATGCACCCCCTTTTATTTCAAGAGAATAATCCCCACATAGATATAGATCACCATGGACAGCAAAGGAATCATTCACAAAAATATTTTTACAAGAATAATCATATTTCGGGTTTCCCAAGTAAAGCAAATCATGGTCATCTTTACCCGATTGACTATTCCTTTTCAAGACTACACATCCCCTACCCTTAAGAGTACTTTCATCTTCCAAGAAGAGATTTCCATCTTTAGGAGAAATGTTGTCACACCATAGTGGGTTAGCATATAGGCTATAGCTTCCAAGGCAAGCTATACCATTATTTTCACCACTAGGTTCATTAGAAGTGTTTAAATCATCTTCAAACAAGACATTGTACCTAAAAAGCGTGTGATCTTCCTCACGGACAGATTTGGAACAAGCAAGTTCCTCACTCTCTAAATGATCAATATCAAGTTTCAAGGATGTTTCAAACACAATGTTACCCCAAGAAGAGCTCTCGGGTTCATGCTCACTTTGATCAACATTTTCCACATCATCATTCACTTGAGGTTCGTTAATTACATCAAACACATCCTCAAGTGGTGGATAACTTTCACGCATAAGTTGATCAACACAAATTTCAGAAGATAATGTATTTTCATTCAACATAATGGTTTCAACACTAGGTGGACATGGATCGATCTTACAAGAAGAGTCTATCCGGTCATCAATAGGATCAACTAGTGTATCCACACTCACAACATGTACATCATCATCAAGTGGCAAAGAAATAATACACTCACATATAGGCAAGCTACAACTCACACTCAATGGGCTACTAGCCACACAATTATTATTCACATGTACAAAAGTGTAAGAGTTTGCCATTTTACCTTGAAGTCCTTGAGTAGATTCTTCTTTGTCATGGTGTGAAAGTCCTCCAAAAGTTTGGGCAGCAACTTCCTTTCGGCATTGTTCTTCTTCGCTTTCCATGTTGCTACCTGCACAAGTGTCCTTAGAAATAGAAGGACAAACGACGTTAGCATGGTTTGGTGGTAATCCCCTTACTTGGCTCCACACAACCTCTCCTTTTTCCACTCTCGGATTACCACCTTTCACTCCCTTACTCCTCTCAATCTTTTGTCTCTCATAATAATTCGGATTGGAGTAGGTAGGAACTTCTTTTTGCGGCCCGGGCAGAATGTACGTCTCGAGGCAATTTCCCCATCGGTCTCTTACAACATTAGGCCAATTTTGCACATTTGGAACTTTATGTTGTGCAAACCAATCGGCGCCTAAACTCACATGACCATAGGTTATGGGAAAAACATCACACCACACCTCCTCGTGGTAATTAAATTGGGAGAAGACAACTTTTACCCTCTCGGTAACCTTAAACCTGTCCAAGAAGTATGGAACAAGTAAAGGCTCACAAAATAACCCCAAGTAATCAACCATGGACGGAACAATGTAGTTTCTATAGTACTTATCATCTAACACAACGAGGCAGCCCGGTATCCCACAAATGGTCACCTTTCCGGAGTGTACACTCCTTCTCGGATCAACATTGTAAAGCACATGAGGACCCCTCGATTTTGGAGATGTATATCCTCTTCTTCCCATCGGACAACCTACGCTATAGCTAGCATAACCATTCACACTATATCGACCTTGATAAGAAGTACTACAAGGTGGAGAATATGAATCTTCACACTCCTCACGTGTACTCTCATCATAAGATCCATCACGAGGTCCTACGTCATCTCCAAAGTCACCATAAGCACTAGGCACTTCATTCACCTCATTTTCTCCCTCACAATAGTAATTTTCAAATCTGCCTATGTTTTCACCATGGCCATTTTCATAGCCTCCGCAATCTTCCTCAACTTCGTAGCCATAAAAACCCTCACTACAATCATAGTCTCCCATATTGTAGTCACAATAATCCCCGGCTATCAAAGTCATTTTCCTCTTATATCACCCTTTAAACCTACAAAAATGAACAAACAATATTAGTAGTAACGCTCCTTCCATTGTCAAGGTATTAGCCGTTTTAGTTCACCACAAGTTCGTGTTCCACAAGTGTTGTATAATCGGCTAGTAACAGTGAGATGTTAAGGTAGGAGTAAGCTCTTGTCCGGAATGGATTCTTGTTTGAAGACTCAAAGAATACTTGCCGGACTAGAGTCAAAAATCAGCAATTCGTTCAAACGAATAAAAGCACTCAAATAATCGTTGACACGAACAAACGGCTCAAGGAACTAGTTGACAACCTAGTAGGAAGGTACTAGTTTGTTAATTAGTTATAGGGCCAAGTAAGGGAAACCAAGAATCAACAATTAGCAACCAAAGAATATCCTAAGTTGAGCTTATAGTGACATGGTAACATGCAATGGCCCACACGTCCTTCTTCTCTCGGATTTATATATATATATATATTTTTTTTTTGTCTTGATGTAATATTCACACAACTTGTGACAAATTTGAAAAGTGTTTTGGTGGGAAAAACTAAAATTTTGAAGTCTTATCTCTTGTTCAAACTCAAGAAAGTGGGTTTGGTTGACAATTTCCACAAAACAAGGTTCCTTGATTTAGGGGAAGTGATTGACAAGTCTACAAAGTGATGGGTGTAAGTCTTTCACAATCAACTTTATAATCTTATCACTTGAGCACACAACAAGATGAATATTTCAACAAGATGACAAGTTCAAGATGAACACTTCAACAACTTCTTCAACTTCTTTAGCATATAAACACAACCACCGATTTTTTTTTTTTTTTTTTTGGTCATCAACAACATTCAGCTTTCGGCCACTTTAGTCACTACACAACATTCAACATTTCAAGCTCAACCTTGGATCTAGACACCTTAGTGTTGGTGAGAAAGAAACCAACACTAGAAACTCACTAAACAAGCAAAATAACATCTAGATCTAGGCATACAACATCATTCTCGGTTTTCACCTTTTAGTGGACAGATTTCAGATTTTTTTTTTTTTGTAGTTGTTTAATCCGTGAACTAGCCCAAGATGGGTTATGTTGGAACACAACCGGTCTTGCTTTGATACCAAATGATACAAGATCAAAACCAACAACAACAAGATCTTCAGATTTCAGTCCAACAACCTCAAGAACAACAAGTTTTAGCTTTCGGTTTTTAAGCCACAATAACACAACCCGAGAACAACAAGTTGATGTTTCGGTTCTTTTCAGCACAACAACACAAGAAGAACAAGATAGGCAACGATGCTAGTGAATCGAAAAGAGCCCCACACGGCTTCACTAGACTTTAAGATAACAAAAATCAGCAACAACAACAAGATAAATAAAGATAGATAACTTGACATAAAACATTCAAGAAACTAAGAACCCTACTTCAAGAGAAGGACCCGAAATCTAATGAATGTAAACACCAAGTTCTTACGAGGACCAAGAGGTACTTAACAACCTCAAAACCCTTGTTTCTAGCCAAAGATACAACCCAAGTATCCCTCTACTTGTGAGGAGATAGTGGCGGCTCTCTAGAGTGAAATAGAGAGGAAAATGTTTAGTGTTTTAGGTTACAACTTTCAGATCTCAAAAACTACCCAATAACTCTCTAACATGGTCTATTTATACTACAAACAAAAGGGCTAAAAGGCCCATCCGCCCCTTGCCTATTGGGCCAACCTTGGAGGCTAGTTTATGGCCCATTAAGACCCCTTCTTCACACATAAAAGGCCCATCCGCCCCTTGCCTTTTGGGCCAGCCTTGGAGACTAGTTTATGGCCCATTAACACCCCTCTTCACACATAAAAACGTTCAGGTCCTTGGCTGGTTCAATCACCAACTCACACTCGGCCGTTTGCATGAACAAAGCTTGGAGTTTTTGTAATTCCGAGCTCGGCTTCGTGTGAAGGGTCGTGTACTTGTGGAGGCTGCCCCAACCGTATCATGTATCATCTAGGTGCGGCCATGGTGTGTAAATACACCATGGTAATGTCCAAAATGCCCTTAGTTAAGGCCCAAAACCGTGAGTCCTCACTCTTAAATGCTCCAAGCAATCTTCCATACGCGAGATGGCTTTGAGTCACGCTCAAAACGGGTCCTCCATGCATGTTCTTGTATCATCGAGGTGACCAATTCTTGAGCCTCTATGTGTTGGCCTCCAAAGATGTCACCGAAAGATAAGATGGCCATTTGTCCCGTATCACCATGTAGTAGTAGACAATAGGTCCAGAATGAGAAATTTCGTATCTGGGGTATTAGAGAGTGTGGTTAAAAAGTATAGAACTGCGATGTTGATTAAGGATATAGACATATCCAGTCTCATGGTCCATGCTCAGCAGATAAAAAAAGATAAGAATAAGGACAGAGAGGGAGAAAAAGAGAGCTAGAATAAGAGTTTCGCCTGAAATCTTCAGTTCTAGCTCCTTCTTCGCCTAGTGCTCTAGTACTTAAGTTTAGAAATGGTAACAAGGATAGGATTCTAGACTCTAGATCTCAGGGTAGTGTTAGCAGTGCTCGAACAAATCCTCTTTGTCATAAGTAAGGAAGAAACAATCAGGGTGTCTGTAGGGCTGGCAATGATGTTTGTTTTGGGTGTGGCAAGCCAGGCCATAGAATCAGAGATTATCCTCGATCAGTAGCTCAAGGTCATTATAATCATACCCCAACTCAATCTAGTCGTCCTAATTAACAGGGTGCCAATTCTAGTGCCACCAGTGGGAAACACCCAAATAGGCTTTACGCACTTCATTTCAGACAAAATTAGGAAAATTCTCCTAATGTGGTTAATGGTACGTTACATATCTTCTATTTACATATTTATGCCTTGCTAGATCCAGGAGCTTATTTATCTTTTATAAATCCTTATATAATCCTTAAATTCAAAGTCAGTCCAGAAATCCTAATAGAGCCTTTCTCAGTTTCTACCCCAATGGGTAAATCTATCATAGCCTAATGGGTATACACGAACTGTCTGATTATGATATCTCAAAAAGTTACTTTAGCAGGCCTTGTAATGCTAGAGATGGTGGATTTTGATGTCATTCTTGGCATAGATTGTCTCCATTCAAGCTATACCTCAGTTGATTGTAGCAACAGAATTGTTTTAGTTTTGAAATGAACCAGTCCTTGAATGGAGGGGTAGTACTATAACTCTTAAGGGTCAGTTGATTTCATACCTTAGAGAGAGAAAAATGATATCCAAGGGATGTGTCTATCATCTTGTGCGAGTCAAAGACTCTAGTTCCAGTAGTAAATGAATTCTCAAATGTGTTTCCCAAAGATCTTCCTAGTGTTTCTCCCAAAAGGGAAATTGATTTAGAATAAACCTTCTTCAGACACTCAGCCGATATCTATTTTTCCATATAGAATGGCTCCAGAAGAACTCAAAGAGTTAAAATAATAGTTAAAGGACCTATTAGAAAAGGGGTTCATCATACCCAGTGTTTCCCCATGGGGCACACCAATCTTATACATGCATAAAAAGACGGTTCACTCTGTATGTGTATAGACTATCATCAGTTGAACAAAGTCACAGTCAAGAATAAATACCTATTTCCTAGAATCAATGATTTGTTTGACCAACTTCAGGATGCTAGTTACTTTTCTAAGATAGGCCTGAAATCAGGCTATCATCAGCTCAGGGTTAGAGAATGTGACATTATAAAAATAGCTTTTCGAACTCGGTATGGTCAGTTTGAATTTCAAGTCATATAGCCTTACTAATTCCCCAGCAGCTTTCATAGACTTAATGAATCATTTGTTTAAGTATTAATTGGACATGTTCGTTATTGTCTTTATCAATGACATTCTTATCTATTCCCATAGCAAGAATGATCATGCGAATCATATCTGAATCATACTTCAGACTCTCAGAACTCATCAGTTGTTCACTAAATTCAGTAAGTGTGAACTTTGTCTAAGGTCAGGAGCATTCCTTGGTCATATTATTTTTGGTGATGGAATTAGAGTTGATCCTTAAAAGACCAAAGCAGTGAGAAACAAGCCTAGACCCATTTCTCCATAATATATCAGGAGCTTCTTGGGTTTAGCTAGCTATTATCGTTAATTTGTTAAAGGGTTCTTATATGTTCCATCCCCCATGTCTAGATTGACTCAGAAGAAAGTCAAGTTCCAGTGGTTAGATTCTTATGAGAAGAGTTTTCAGGAGTTGAAGACTCAACTTACCTCAGCCCCAGTGTTGACTCTACCGGATGGTTTAAATGGGTTTGTTGTGGGTTGTGTCCTCATACAGAGAGGTAAGGTTATAGCCTACACCTCTATACATCTTAAGCCCCATGAGAAGAATACCCTACCCATGATCTTGAGTTAGCAGCAGTAGTATTTGGATTAAAGATTTGGAGGCATTACTTGTATGGGGTATATGTTGATGTGCTCACAAATCACAAAAGCTTGCAGTATGTATTTTCTCAAAAATATTTGAATTTGTATCAGAGAAGGTGGTTAAATTTATTGAAAGATTATGACATGAATGTTATGTACCATCTAGGAAAGGCCAATGTAGTAGATGATGCTCTTACTAGATTGTCTATGGGTAGTGTTTCTCATGTTGAGAATGGTAAGAAGAAGTTAGTTCTGGAAGTTCATCAGCTTGACTGACTAGGTGTCCATTTAGTCGATTCAACAGAGGGTAGTGTGTGGGTGAAGAATAGTTCAGAATTATTTTGGTTTCTGAAGTAAAGGAAAAGCAGGACGAGATGCCATCCTAGTTAAGCTGAAATAGTTAGTCAGAGATCAAAAAGTGGAGGTTTTCTCCAAAGGGGGAGATAGTATGTTGTGTTGCCAGTGTCGGCTATATGTTCCAGGTGTAGATGAATTGAGGCAATAAATTCTTGCAGAAGCGCATGGTGTGCAATACTCTATTCATCTAGGGGACACTAAGATGTACCGTAATCTGTAAGAGATATATTGGTGGAGTGGGTTGAAGAGAGATATTATAGAGTTTGTAGCTAAGTGCTCTACATGTCAGCAGTTTAAGAGTGAGCACTAGAAACCTAGTAGATCCATGCAGGAGTTCAGTATTCGTATATGCAAATGGGAAGAAGTGAACATCGACTTTGTGATGGGATTGCCTCGTACTCATCATCAGCATGATTCTATATGGATTATCATAGATAGGATGACCAAATCAACTTATCTTTTTCTAGTCCATACCTCTTATTCAGCTGTGGACTATGCCAAACTCTATATCAGAGAGTTAGTCAGGTAACATAGAGTTCCAGTGTCTATAATCTCAGACAGGGGTACCCAATTTACCTCTCATTTCTAGAAAGCATTCCAAAAGG
Organism: Capsicum baccatum var. pendulum; assembly: GCA_030864225.1. Lineage (NCBI taxonomy): Eukaryota > Viridiplantae > Streptophyta > Magnoliopsida > Solanales > Solanaceae > Capsicum > Capsicum baccatum. The sequence goes on along the minus strand of CM061557.1, from coordinate 150,773,503 downwards.
GTATTTGTACCTAATTTTACCTCAGTACAACCTTTCAACCTCAGACGGATAGTCAAGCAGAAAGGACTATTCAGACTCTAGAAGATATGTTAAGAGACTTCATTGTTGATTTTAAAGGTAGTTGGGATGACCACTTGCCTTTGATCGAATTCCTATATATAACAATTACCATTCCAGTATTCAGATGGCTCTGTTTGAGACTCTTTATAATAGGAGATATAGATCTCTAATTGGTTGGTTTGAGGTGGGTGAGGCTGCAGTACTAGGTCCTGACTTAGTGTTTGATGCCTTAGAGAAGGTTCAGTTGATCAGAGAAAGGCTTAGGGCTTCCCAGAGCCAACAGAAATCATATGCAGATATAAGGGGAAAAGACCTCAAGTTTGAGATCAGTAATTTTGTGTTCTTGAGAATCTCTTCCATGAAGGGGGTGAAGAGGTTTGGCAAAAAGGGAAAGCTCAGTCCCTGATATGTCGGTCCTAGACATTTTAGAAAGGTAGCTTACAAACTAGAGTTTAGTTCAGATCTAGCTTCAATACACCCAGTATTCCACGTCTCCCTGCTAAAAAAATGCATTGGTGACCCAGCAAACATAGTTCTCTTATAGGGCATAGATATTCAGAAAGATCTCTCTTTCAAAAAAGCTCCAGTCTAGATCCTCGATCATTAGATTTGAAGACGAAGGAACAAAGAAGTTCCATTGGTCAAAGTTCTTTGGCGGAATCAGTCTGTTGAGGGAGCTACTTGCGAAGCAGAAGTAGATATTTAGACCAAGTATCCTCACCTTTTTTTCATAAATTCAGATTTAGCTTAAGGTAACCGTCTCTCTTAGCTTTACTAAATTCCATGTTCAGTTACAGTTACAAACTTGGTATCCATTACCATTGCATATTCAGTCATACATTCATAAATCAGTTTAGTCACGAACTCATTTATTAGATATGCATGTTCAGAATAAAAACTTAGCTTATTAGTAATCTCATCCATGATTCCATGCATTAAATATGCATGTTCAGTGTGTAAGCTCAATCTATCAGTCTTTCTCAACTTAATCAGTCTCATTCGAGGATGAATGTTCCGAAGGGGGAGATATTGTAATACCCCGTATTCTCCTATCTTAGTTTAACTCTTAGTACATGATTATACAGATAAAAAAAAATTAAAATACTCACTATTTTACAGTTTAGAGCTTACCATTTCGTAGGAAATTCAATCAACTTTACAACGACATAAAGTTTGCCCAAAATCCGATACCCAGGTGAAGAGTTGGTGCCATTCTTGTAAAACAGTGTGTCAAGTAGCACTTCAGCGCATCACAGAGCTAGGCCAAATGGCATTTGGCAATTTCCAGTGGATCTACGCGATACCACCGTATCGCACCACCATCCAAATTCCTAATTATTATTTTCCAACATTCCATCGCGATCATGGAGTATCGCACCAAGGGTGAAATTCGCATACAAAGAGGTACCACAATTCCACCGCATCATTTTGATAACCCTATTTGCAATTGTCAGTTTCTAGTAATACGATGTAATATCATCGCGTCACGCCAAGGGCCCAGATCGGGTTTTGCAGTATAAATTTTTATATCTTTTCCAGGGGTATTTGGGTAATTTTCCACGGACCTAATCAGTCTTAAACACAAAATTTAGCCCTAAAGGAGCACTAATTGCTCATTATTTCATTATTTAACCAAGAAACAAAATATTATCTCTTAAAGAGAAAAACCGTAGTTTCAAGAAATCAAAATAAAATCTCAAGAAACTCACCAAGAACTCTAAGAACTTATCAATTCAGGTATGTTAGGTGTTCATTTATGGGTTTCTTTCACCTATAGAGTCCAAGAATTTATTTTTAAAAATACAAGATAATTGATTCATGATTTATATGATTAAAATTGGATTGTATTCACGTTCATGATATTAATTGAGTTTCAATCCATTATTAATTGTAGATTAAATGAAATCTAAATAGCATGTATATTAAATTGTGTAGTTCCCATGTATAGTCCTTGAATTTGCATGTTTTGGTGTTGTAGTTACAATGTTTACATGTTTCCCATGATTATATGCATTAAGTTGTGCTCTCCATGTGTTTAATGGAATGTCCATGTGAATTAAATGGTGAAATCATGACATGCTAGCATACGTACAAGTTTATGCCCTACAAGTGTTTGATAAAATGTCTCTATGAATGAATTCTGAACAAGTGGACATTGTTATGCTTTTCAAGATCATGTTATGCTTTACTTTCATGCTATCAAGTCCTGGAGGTATTCAATACCCAAAAATCTAGTTGTTTACCTAGAGCTATAGTAGTTATAAAATAATCTCAGTTATGACACGAAATAGTAGTACTCAGTATGTTACAGATTTTAGTGAACTCGGTTAGTTACAGAACTCAGTATCAGTCTAGTTTAGCTCAGTATAATTAGTTCAGTGTCTATTCAGTTGGGAGTAGAATTCAGCACCGAGTGAACCCAAGGATGTGGGCTCATCTGCTAATAAAGGGTGTAATCCTTAGAAGTAGTTCTTGCATTCCAGAACTACATAGCCAGCGTAGGTTAAGATAACAACCTGGCAGTTGAGGGTTGATGAGGTATTTTAACCTGCCAGTTAAGGGTATCACCATTCTCATTAGAGTACTTATCAGATGAGGGTAACTCTTCAGCTTGTCTTTACTCGGGCACGGTACTGACACCCTTCCAACTAGGGTTACAAGTTGGACCCCAATTATCTTATTTGGGGTATGTCAGTTAGATGATATCTTACCATAGTTTCAGCTTCAGTCTCAGTATAGAAGTCAGTTCAGTTCTATAGAATCAGGATTGTCAGATACAGTCAATCAATTTTAGTAACTCAGTTATCAGTAATCTCAGATATCAGTTACTCAGTTATCAGAACTCAAAACTCAGCTTAATTAAAATCTCAGTTACAGTATACACGTATATGTACAGAATTGTATACTTAGTATTTACACCAATTTCAGTTATCCATGTACTCTCATACTCAGTTACTCTAAATCATTCTGTCAATTATTGTTTATGCATATGAACCCTTGTATTTAGCCTTACTTCATATAGCATACCAGTACATTCCATGTACTGACGCACACTCTTTCTTTGCGTTATGATGTCTCATATCATAGGTTCTGATGCTCAGGTTCCTGACCGTGCATAGACAGATTCAGATTCAGCCAACAGTGTCAGATTCTGTAGTGAGTCCTTATCTATCAAGGATATGCATTTATTTCAGTATTTTTAGTAGCTTCAGTAATTCAATAGTCAGAGTTAGTTGGGGGTTCGTCCCATCAACTCTACATTCATATAGTTCAGTTAGAGGCTTTTTAGACTAGACTATCAGACAGTATTCAGTTTTATAGATTATTATTACAGTTGATATTCTTTATCAGTATTCTGATTTTGAACCTTATTGCAATTCAGCCTATTTTCTGCATTATTTTTAGTATTATTATTCAATGCTCATAGAAGATATCAATCATGGGTTAGCTTGTGGTCCTTCGGGGTCGTAAGCACCGTGTAACGTCTGGGTACAGACTCGGGGCGTTACACCCTCCAGTACAAGTAGTACCCACTACTCTTACCCTTAGCCTCCTCTTTGGACCCAACACAATCCAACATATGATTTACCCAAAAAAAGTCATACCTAAGTATATGAATAGCACCCTTAACCCGAATCCCAGGCAGAATAGAATCATAATAGCTTTGAACATTGTCTATTTTACGAGTCCATGGTATGACTCGTACTTTTATTTATGGCTCATGATAAGCAAGTCATACTCAGATCAAGTTAATTTACTAAGACTTAAATCAAGTGAAGAAAAAACCCAAACCAAGCGACCCATACCCAACCATACAACTCATACCAACCCAAGTCTTACCCATTTCGGAAACCAATCAAAGCCACTGACCAACACTGGTCAAAATACAACCAAGGCTTACCTCGTACCCTAGTATTTGACTGGTACCCACCAGTTGTATGTTTTCCAGAACCCTGAATTTCAAAAAAAATTCTAAGGGTCTCAACCCTGGGTTTTTTAGTTGACCAAAGTCAACTTCACAAACTCGAACAAATAACATCAAAATACATTGGGAACCATGCCAAAATGCACACACCCGATAAATACCATAATACAACCACAGTGAGGGGTAAATGGCCAAAACACATAAAAATAAATATTTTTAAAAAATCACAAAAAATCAAATCATTGCATCATTTCATTCCACCAATAAACTTTCCATAGGGAACGATACATCTTTGTGGATGTCAAATGGATAGAATACCAAGAACTGTGAGCTTTTTCATGCAACCACTGTTTTAAGTCATCCATATAAGAATACATAAACTTTCTTGACAATGAAGAACACCATCTCCCCCTTGGGAGAAAACCTTAATCTTCTAACTTTTAGCCACTTTTTTCAATTTAAGAAAAATAGATTCACTATCTTGCTTTTCTTTTACCTCAACAATTAATGAAGATTCTGAGGGATTTTTCTCTAAAAAACTCGTCATATCTAATGAGAGATGGATCTAGGTAAATTATTAATTAATTCAATCTTTCAAGGATCAAGCTGAATGCCCCCATAGAAAATGATATAACTAAGGAATGCAATAAATTTAAACCAAAATTCACTTACTAAATTTAGCAAATAATTGTCAATATTTAAGAGTAATCCTCATATAGTCTGTATGTTCATCCTCACTTCAGGAATAAATGAGGATGTCATCTATAAAGGTTATAATGAACATTTCCAAGTACTACTTAAATACCCTATTCATCAAATCCATTAAAGCTTATAAGTATTTGTTAGTCCAAAAGACATGCCAATAAATTTGAAGTGACCATATCAAGTTTTGTTGGTTGTCTTCAGAATATCACACTCTCTAACTCTGAAATGATGATAGTCGTATCTAATTCTATCTTATAAAAATAGTTGGAACCTTGAATATGGTCAAAAAAGTTATCAATCCTAGGAATGGGATACTTATTCTTTATGATGAATCTATTTAACTTGCGATAATCAATGCATATTTTTAGAGAAACATCTTTTTTTGTACATGAAAAAAACTTAAGCAGCCATCCAGATATGTTGGTACTAATAACACCCATGTTTAGAAGGTATTTTAGTTGTTTCTTCAACTCCTTAAGATCGATTGGAGCCATTTTGTAGGGTGTAATTATAATAGGTTGGGTATCTCGAAGAAGATTTATTTTTAAGTCAATTTCTTGCTCGAGAGTAACTTTAGGCTGATCTTGAGGAAAACCTTCTAGAAATTCATTTTCCAAAGAAACCAACTTAAGAGTTAGGCCTTAACCAGAAAAAGATGACAATTGCACTCTTTGGAAATTATTTTTCTTGCCTTAAAGTACGAGATAAATTGACCGATTAGAACTAAGGTACTACTCTTCCACTCTATGACTGTCTCATTTGGGAATATAAATTGGACTAATCTATTTCAATAATTAACTAGGGTATAAAAATAGTAGATCCAATCTATTCTAATAATAACAGAAAAATCCATCATGTCTAACTCTACAAGATGATTAAGGTGACATTTTGGGAAATTATGACTATGTAATTTTTCTATACCCGTCTGGCTATGACTAAATTAACGAATGGAGTAGAGACTGAGAAAGGTTCTAAGTGAATTGCAGGACTGACACAAAAGTCGTCCACTATATAGGGAGTTATAGAAGAAAGTGTGGCTCCGGTATCTAAAAATGCATAGACATGAATATGAAAGACCTAACCATGCTAATAACCACATCAGGAGAACCTTCTTGATCTTGTCAAGTCTAAAGGGCATAGAACCTATTCTAATATTTTACAATAGCTATCGAGATGAGGCACCCTACTAAGTTAAGTGACTTGCTAGAGTTGTAAATAGTTAGACTGATTCTGTTGACAAGCATATCTAACTCTCTATGAATCCACTGGACACTCTCAATTAGTAACCTATCTTTCTATACCCAAAACAAAAATCACTACCAAATATACACTCACCCTTGTGGTTCTTACCACACTCTTGCAAATTAGGATAGTACAACCATTGTTCACTCTATCTTAGGACTTAAGGCTTGGTTCCCTATCTCAATTATCTTATCTAAACTTAGGAACTGGACCACTAGAAAAATATGGGGATGTAGGTAAAGATTTTTTATGATATTGAGAATGGTTATCTTTATTTTACCTATACTGGGAGAAGTTAAAACTACCTATTCTAGCCCTCTTACTCTCCCTCTTTGTTTTCTTAATATTCTCTTCCTCAATCAACTGGTATGTACCATTAACTTAGAGATGTCCATATCCTTGACCAACATCATAGTCTTACACTTCTTGAATATCCTCAAAAATGACTTTCACAAATTTACTTAAGCAGACCTTAGAGTAATCAACCATAGATGAAGCATACTTTGCCAACTGAGTAAATATAGGAGAAACTTTTTCACACTTATGTTCCCTAATTTTTATTTATGAATTCCTTTATTTTGGCATCCCTTAGTTCAAGTGGGAAGAACGTTTCTAGAAATGTAGCAACAAACTAATACCACTTTACTGATTTTACATCCGTACCTCTATTCTATTTCTATTGCTTATACCATATGTGAGACACTCCTCGCAATTGATAAGCAACCAAGTCAGCAATTTTAATTAGATTGACACCCATTATCTTAACAACTATTTGAATATTATCCAAGAATTCCCGTAGATCCTCTGCAGACATAGAACCAAAGAATTCTCTGTCAAATTCACTCGAGTGAAGTCTTAAACTCTAGTTGTTGCTATATTCTCTATAAGGTAGGTTGGTGCAACAGTCGCTTGGTTATTTTTAGTGGTCATGAATCAGACTAATATTGTAAAAGAAGCACTAAATTTATCTTGTAAGACTTGTTCATTCAGAGGATTTTCTTGAGCAGTGGTGCTTGTTGATTCCCATTCCTATTGCCATTACCAATTCTCTTTCTGTTAGTTCTCTTAGGAGGCATATTTTGTAAACGTGTAGAGCATGAGTTAGAAAAAGGTTTTAATAAATTTCACACTCTATCATATGATATTAAAATGGAAGAAGTGAAAACTTTTCTAAAATATTTTATAGTCATTCATAAGTGTAGAGTGCTTCATACTCATGATCAAGACTCTACTTGACCCAGAAGTGACCCCTCTAACCTATGGCTTGACATAACACTACGAATACTGAAATAACTAAAAATCACTAATGTGGAAAACAACAATCTGAATAGTAAGTTTGGCAATAATCTTAAATTTCAATATCTAAATACAACCCATAAAGATTAAAACATACTTTATCTAATTGTCTAAAAGCCTGTAAATAAGATAAGTTTTTTGAACAAGACCCTATCTAACTATAATTATTTGGAGACTGAAATAATACTAAAAAATATTAATAACTGGTCCTTGGATGCGTACTCACCAAAGTATTGTTATTGATATAGTAGGAGATCATACTATGTGTGGTCTAGATGTTAAATGTCAGAGCCTATATCATAACACAATATAGCATAAAAAGTTAAATGATTAGTACTTTGAATATACTGAGTACATAAGATGGAAAATAACTTATATAAGTTGAACATAATGAATATGACATGGTAAAATAATACAAGGTCGAGTAATAAATATGTGATGTATGATAAGCTGAACAACTGAATACAAATTCATTTAAGTATTTGAATATGAACTATGAACTATAGATTATGGGAGATACTATTAACTGACATATCCTAAAATAAGCTAATTATGGTCCAAATTGTAACCCTAGCTGAAAAGGTGTTCAGTACCTTGCTAAGGGTACAAACACTGACTGATGTTGATCCACTAAATTGATGTTCAAAAGGACTAAAGTGTCAGCCTATCTGATAGATGACCCTTTAGAACTAATGGTGCTGGTGTATTTTTTAAACATAAGGACTTTCACTAAATGTCTTATCCTAACTGATGAGTGAGCCTTTATTTCTATGACCACTAGGTGCTAAGTATTATTCCCAACAAAATGGCATTGATAATTGAAATATTCAGAAATAGTAATATTCTAAAGAGTAAAAATAAATGCATTATCTAAGAGAATTTAAAACATGTAAGCTATAGGATATAATACTCATAAGTATATGAATCCTAGGTCATCGGGTGTTCATAACCCACAATCTTTGAAGAATAGAACGATAATAACAATTCCATAAACTGAGTGAATTGAGGAATTTGATCACTCAAGCTCAATATAATTAGGGTTTAAATTCTGAATATGTAATGGTACTGAAATTCATGTTAAAATATGAATTTATAACTCAATGTGATAAAGGAATAGGAAGATTAAGAAATTCACCATATTCATGTACCCTACACACTAAGGAAGGAATTAAACTAAGAAATTAAGTAAACTTTGGAACTCAATGGGTTAAAGCAGACCCATTGATAAAATTTCACATATTAAGAGATAAAAACCCTAAAGAAATCATAGAAATGGATGCTTGAAGAAGAGGAAGATTACTTGCCTTGACAAAGAGAAATCGCCTCTTTTCTCTGTAAATATTAAGTATTTAATGTTTTAATGAGTAATGAGGGCTCATGGTAATATTAACCTTAATAAATTACCCTTGAGGTAGCTTAAAAAATGTAAATTAGGGGTTTAAAAAGTGGAAAAACACTGAAATACCCCTTATAAAAATGTAACTAAAAAGGTTGTTGGAAGAGACGTGCAAGACCTTTCTATAATTATGGGACCCAATAATGAACATGGGTGGTGTTCATGGTTGGTGGATTATTTAGGGATCTCTGGAATCCATCAAAAAAACCTTGGTATAATTATAGGACCCACCTATGATCATGCCTTGGTTCATTAGTTGTATGTTCTAACTAAATCAACTTTAGAAGTCAAGATCATACCTAAGATCATGGTTTCTAACCATGGTCGTGGTTCTTTATCATGTTTGGAAGGTATGCTTGTAAACTTTCAGGTTTTTAAGGTTTTTTCATGCAGATAAGACCATTGCATGGTCGTACAATGTAAGCATAATCGTACCTACTTTTGTAGGTTCTCAGAGTTGGATAGTGCTTCATGAAAATGGCCACATTTTACTCTGATAACATATTAAGACAAATTTGGATTTTTTGGCAGTACTATTAAAACACCTTTCATTTGGTGGGTCATGAGCTTAAAAATTCATCAGAATTGAGTCGTTACACTTTTTTTATGTTGATTATAGCAAGATTCTTCCCAAGAAATCAATCGGTAAGGAAGGTTTTGACTTGAACATGAGCTAGAGGTTACTTGTAGTCTTAATAAATTTCCAAATCACTTCTCTTACTTCTAAAACAAGTTATTTTATGATACATGTACTTGAAGAATGATTCTAATCTTAATTTGGATTTTAGGGTGTTAACTTTAATATGCTCAATCATCTGAAGGTCCCCAATCAATGCTCAATTATTGAGGAGCATCGGTTAAGCTTGAATATCTTAGAGTAAAGCATACTCAGTGTTATTATCATTGAACTATTATGATTTTTAGGTATTCACTTAACCTTTGAAGTCATACTCATAGAATTGGGTTAGAGAATTTTACTTAGCCTATGGGAAGATTTTGCAAAAAAAAAGAGGATGATGGGGTTGCAAGATATGGAGGATGTTGTAAAAATAAGAGGTATGAACTTTGTTTATGATGTGAGGAAAACTAATGAGATCTTAAGGTGTATGAAAATCAATAACAACTATTTTTTAGACTTAATGGCCTTATGGAAGATGTGTGGGATTAGCTATCCCCTTTGATGAGTAATGATTTGCCCTTGTGGCTTCCACCGAAGGATCACATTCAAAAGTTTGATATTCATTTGGAGGATATACATTGGTTGAGATTTGTCTATAGTAACATTTGTCCCTCTCAAGATCAGTCTATCCTTGTGAGACCTAGGGAATTTCCTGTAGGCTCCATCATTAGGAAGGAGGAGTTAAATTTAGGTTTGATTATCATCTTGGGAATTTCTTGCTGAGCCAAAAAACATACTTCTATCATATTCCCATGTTTCATTGTTGAGTTATGTCAGTGTACCAATGTTCCCTTTTACACAAAGAAGGATTTTGAATATACCCCTACCTTCTATAGTGGATATAACTAGGATTGAGATTGTTCAAGAGATTAAACAGAAGAAAGCTTGGGTAGATATTTCCCTAGTTGGTGATTTTGGTTCCCTTAATAGTGGTGCCAACCAGCCCAAGACTGATTATGATTCTACCCTTCTTAGGTCCATTCCTACTACTCCTTCTCTAGTTCCTCAACGAGGTACTTTAGCATAGTAAGTAAGACCTAGTGGCCTCAGTCATCGGCCTTCTACTACTTTAGGTTCTTTGAGGACCCCTTTGACTTAGGCTGATATTATTATAATGGGGCAGTTAGCTTGCTCGGGAGATGCTAGGTCATCTAAGGTAGAAAGGGACATACCTGGTATGATTGTTGTTGCTATGAAAGATTCCTTAGATCTGGTACATAAGGATATTTAATGGTTTTATGGACTATTCAGCATTTTAGGAGAAGGTTAAATGAGTTAATTACTACACCACAACTTGTTTTGGCTGAGAGTATGACTAACTTGCAAGATAAGCTGGCTTCCTTTTAAAATCATATTGATGAGCTCTGGTTTGCTAATGTTACATGTCTATGGGAATCTCCATCTGAGATAAAGCTCTAATTCATATTCATGTTGATAATGTTAACCCTACATCGAGGAGAAGGGGGTTGATGAGGATGATCGTGCTTTGAATGGTGAGACCGATAGTGCTAATCTCAAGGGATACTTTGATAAGCATGTCCAGACTGAGAAATAAGTTGAGACTGAGGTAGCTAAGTAGGTTGATAAGTATAAGACTAAGGATATTATACTTTCTTCCACGTTGGAGAGGTTAGTCCATGAGACCACAAACATTGGGACCTCCATATCAGTTTTTTTCCATGGAGACTAGAGAACCTATAGTAGATCTACCCCTTAAGACATATGAAGTTAACTCGGGCACTAATGCCCAGACAGCAGACACTTCGATGAGCCAATCTCCACCTTAGGCTTAGCCACATTCAGGGGAAACCTAAATCTTACTCTCTTATATTTATTTAGTCCTATTGCATTAACGAAATGCATGCCTTTTAGTTGGGAGGGGTGTTTGATTATTTGATCTGCAATATTGGTTCTTGGGTTATTTTGATAGATTTTTGGATATTTGTTTTTAGTTAGGTGTGTGGAAACAATATTTGGATATTTTTTAATAGGGTTCTAATATTTTTATATTCGGTGCTTTGAATTTGATTAAGTGTGTGGGGTGTGATTCATTATTTTTATTGTTAGTTTAGTAGTGCTAGTTTCTTTGCAAATAAAAATCCATCTTAGCATGTGTATTCAAGAGGAAAGTGTACTAGCAATAGAACTCTTTTACTCAAATGGTACACTCAAATGGATTGTTCTCCTACACAATTCTTAAATTTATTATGCATCTTGATTTGTGTATAATTTTAAAAAATGTACCCATTTTAAAAATTTTCAATTGATTTAGTTAAGCTAGTTAGGCCCTCATTTTTCTTGTAAAGACCCGCATCCCATTTTGGCAAATTAAATACCTCTGTTGATAGGTGTTATGAATTTGGTACTTTAATCAAGGTGGAGAGTGTTGAGTTTCATGTGTGAATGATAGTTCAATTTGATCTTTTTCATTGAGTCTACCTAGAACTTTTCTGGTTGCTCTAGTTCAAAAACAAAGAGTGTGAAATGTTGAAGAAGCAATATTAGACTATTGATCGAGAGTAGATGACCATTTTGACCAAATTGATCCATACCATGGTGAGTTGAGTGACAAACATTGTCCCTTATTGTGCCTTGGGACCCATTTTCTTAAATAACCTTGTTACAAGACAAACCCATGTTTTCTTTATCTCCCTCTCTTGGGACACACCCTCTCAAAGTTTCTAGGTGACGTTAAAGACCTACTTAGGCCAAAAGCCATTGTTGGGAGCAAAGGAGACCTCAAAATTGGCATGTCCTTGGTAGTTTATAAAGGTTGGGACCACTAAATTCCTCTTCCGATTATCCTTGTATAAATGAGAAAAATGGTCAAAATAATCAAAAAGAGTTGTTGTTTATTTCTTGTTTTAAATATGTAGCTATTTAAAGTTTATAAAGGTAGGAAGATGAAAATAACTTGAAAAAGAATTAGGTCTGTGAAGTGATCCAAAGACTCAACCTTGGCAAAATTAATTGAGTAGAGGTCTCTCTAGATTCTTTGAGGAGGTAGAGTCACTATGACCTTAACTTTCCCTACCTTAACGAAGGCCAACACTACAAGCCAAAATAAGACCTAGGTGATCTTCGAAGTAGCATACTCATATGTGGTGAAATGAAGCTTATGGGAAAGATTATAGTGTGGTACTTGTATTCTTGAGCTTTTTTTTAGAGTGAGTGACATGTGATAATTCCTAAATTTTTAAGCCAATGCTTGATTTGAGGGAAGTTATTTCTTTATTTGAGGGAACTTAGTTCCTATGCTTAAGTATTCTTCAATCTCGATTGTAGTCTTGAGCATATACTTGGCTTGGTAACACTTACCCAATATTTGATGCTTGTTATTCATGAATTGGGTGCTTGATAGGTTTGATGAAAGCCAATGTTTTCAAAATCATTTAATGGTTTCACAAAAATAGGCATTTGTATAAGCTCCAAAGTTGTACCACTTATAGGCATTGTTGATTTTATTGTGTGTACATTGGTTTACTCAAGGACGAGCAAAGATTTAAGTTAGGATGTTGATAAGTTAGTAAATTTAAACTCATTTGGACTAAAAATGGGAAGAAAGAATGTCCTCAATGATATTTTAAATACTTTTTAATGTTGGTTTTGTTAAATGTTAGGGTTAAGGCCAAAAAGCGGTGGAATAGTCAAAAAGGAGCAAAGGGAGGGAAAAAGATGGAAGAATGATGCAAAAAGAGCACAAGGGCATCACAAATACATATTGGCACACATCACTAAAGTAACTAATGTACACCGAGTTGGATCCTCTATCTCTAATTCCAACACCTTTCACCATAAACTATAAAGACGACACACTAATACTAAAAGAGATTTGGCACATTACCAAACCAATCATCGGCCCAGGCAGTGTATCTCCCAATGAGATAGAATCCAACCTATGGAGAATTGAAAATTGACACTTAGGTGACTTAAAAGAAAATTAGGTACATCATGGATATGATCAGTGACGGTATGACGCTCGCCGAATTACAAATGGTGGCATTTCCGTAATTTTGAGGCCCAAATTTGTTGAATCTATTTAAGCCTTTTTGGCCTTTGGAAACCCTATCTGTGTTAATTTTCTGAATCTTAATCTTGTTATCAAACCATAATTTTGGGATTAAACACTTTGATCTAGGAATTTGGATTTTTCTTGGAAAATATTTGGATTCCTTGGTGAATATGGATGAAGAATTTGGTAAAAAACATTTCCTTACAATATGACTAGCTAATTTCCCAAGCTTGGGGTAATTCATTATTGAGTGTTGATTGTTGCATGGGTAGTGATTATTTACCTTATTATTAGCTTATATGTTATGATTTTATCTAAATCTTTATGTATTAACTTTAAGATTAAGGTTGCAAACTCGGTCTAAGTATGAAACTTTTTTGTTGCTTGGAAGACAATGATCTAGTTAAGAAATTTACCTAACAAAACTTGAGTTACACTCATTTAAGTGGTGATGCATGACATTTATTTGCCATGTTGAGGCTATTAGTTTCTTGGTAGTGTAGACAAGTGGGGTTTCAAAAGATAACCTTATGAAATTTGGCGGTATATTGAAAAATTATCACCAATAGATAAAACCTTCATCATAACTAATGAGAAAATCATAGGTGTATTTTCACATAGCCATGCATATAGTTGATCTCAAGAAGGCATAACACCAAATATTTTAACCCATTGATTACAATCTTATAGTGTGAATTTTGGAAAACAAACTTTGAAACTTTTAATATAAAAGCAATTATTTAACAAACATCCTACAATTTTATTTTATTGTTTAGTTTTAGCATTGTAAGCTGACTTGTAGTCTCTTGTGACACTTGAGAGTGAAGTTATTGGCCTTTTCCCGGTGTATTTTACCCCGGCTCTTGTTGGGTAAAAATATATTTACAACAATTGCTTACACTCTTGTAGTATGAATTAAGTATTAGAAAGACTCTGGGTAGATCTTTAGGAAACACTTCTAAATACTTATTTACAGCAAGAACTGAGTGAAGATTTGGGGTTTTAAACATAGAATCCTTAACCATAATTAAATAATATATAAAACCCTTAGAGATCATCATTTTGGCCTTAAGGTAAGAGATAACCAGCCTATAAGTACTGGTATGCTACTGTTTCATTGTATGACTGGTATATTAGGAAACTAAACAAATTTGGTTATGTATTTGACTAAGAAATAATAAGAGTGTAACCAATTCATATAAAGAATGACATCAAAATCAATTATGTCTAACTCTTCAATATCAACTATGGTGATGATCTAGAAAATTGAGGCTGACCAAATTTTGTCTACTTCATTTGTTATAACTGAGTTACCAATAGGATTAAAGAATAAGAAGAGTTCTAAAAGAGTTTCAGCATTGGCAGCAAAATCTACTACAATATAATAAGTCATGAAAAATATATGGCTCCTAGATCTAACAATTCATACATATCCATATGAAATACTCATAATGTACTAAGTCACATATGGTGAGATCTCCTGATCTTGATGAGAAGAAAAAATATAAAAGCAATTCTGCCGCTGACCACCACCCATACTAGTAGAAAAACCCTATTAGCTTGGTGACCTGAATGGGTTGTTGAAGTCGTAGATTGAGCCCTATTACCCCAATATCCATATACAGTTAAGGAGTAAACTGTGGCTAGTCTGACCACATCCAAAACAACCATACATTCCAATAAGGTAATCACTTGGATGATTCTTACCATATTTAGGACATACAGGAAAAGTACGACTACTTGTGATACTACCCTAAGACTTAGACCCTAATGCCTTATTTTTCTAGTCATGATGAGGCCTAAATGACGGGTCACTAGATGAACTAGGAACTGAAGCTGAAGATAAATGTTAAAATTGAGAGTGATTACCACTGCCTAACCTCTGCTAAGAGTAGTCAAAGTTACCTATTCCTACACTCTTAATCTCTCTCTCTCTCTCTCTCTCTCTCTCTTTCTTCATTATCTTCTCTTTCTTTGTTTATTAGGAATAACTCATAAGTTTGGATATATATATTTCTCTAATAATCACAGTGGTCCTACACTCCTTGACAATTAACTCTAAGACACTAGAAATTAACTTGCTCATTAGAGCCCTTGGCTTAACAACTCTCCCTAAGGCATACTTGGAGAGTTGGGTAAAGTTTAGGATATACACCTTCACAAACACGTTACTTTACTTCAAATTGATGAACTCCTCAACACTATCTTCCTAAAAGTAATGAGGAAAGATCTATCTAAAAAAGCAATCACAAACTCATCCTAATCAACTGGTCCTATATTCACACATCAGTTGTATTTCAGTTTCTTAAATCAAAGTTAAGCCATCATTTTTTGACTGATAAGAGGCTAAGACTTCCCTCTCAACAAGTATAATGCCCATAATTCGAGTGATATTTTGAACCCCATCTATAAAGTCCTGTGGATCGTCATCAACTTTTAAATCACAAAACTCTAGAGTGTTTACTCGAGTAAAGTGCCAAATTCTAATAGATAGTGCATTCCCATTTTGGTTTGTAGGTACAATAAACTGCTGATTGACCTAGTTGGTCTAGCTTGAGTGAGTATCTCAAAAGCAACCCTAAATTCATAATGAGTGACCTATTTATTTAGGGGATCCGTTGGTTCTAGTGGGGATGGAAAGTTTTTATTCCATCTTCTATTAGCTCTCTTAGGAATCATATTTTGTAAATGCATAAAGAATGAATTAGAAAAATAAATAGAGTTTATAATATACTACGCGATATAAACATAAAAGAAGTGAAGTTTACCCTAAAACATTTTGCAGCCTCTTTCTCATAAGAGTAGTGCACTTCACATGTATGAAAGAGACTCCACTTAATGATTATTAGACACCCTAGGACACCTTAAAGTTTGTTTTGATACTAAGTTTTTCATGAACCAATTATACATAATGGACATAACACAATGCTTAAAGTCAAAAGTGACCCTAAGATAACCCATAAGCTAATATAATACTAATTAAACTAAATCAACTGAGTAATTGTATAGTAGCTAAACTAATTTTATATAAATATCTAGATTAAAAAAAAATTGAATAAATCCAATACTAAAAAGAACTGAAAAGCTAAAATATGTAACTCTCTCTGAAATGCCTCTACTACTAATGAGTTATTGGAACAAGTCCCCATCTAACTCCAAATACTAAAAATAAAAATGAAATAATGGAAAAACATAATAAATCCTCATCCTTGGATTATGAGAACTCACCAGTAGTAGCTACAAAAGTGGCACTAGAACGTACTTACCATTATGCTGAGACTGAACTTCCAAACCTTTATCATAAGATGTTACATTGCAAAAGAAAGTATGCAATTAGTATGTTGAATGTAATAAGCATGTGATATATACCATAATAAAATAAACAAAGTATGCTATAAAAACACTAATAATCGGTACTAAATGCAAACTGGGAGAAAAGAACTGAACTATACTACAATAACCCATAATGATACACATAAATTATGATATGTAAAGATATTCTAAAAATCATAATATACTACAAGTAAAACTCACCTGAGGGTTATGTATGTATCTATGTAAATATATATATATATATATATATATATATATATATATATTAAGCTTGAGTCTATAGGAGAGTCTATTAACTGAGATAAACAACCTAAACTAATATGGAATCGGATATATACGCCCCATATAAAGGACCCAATATACCTTTCAATGATATAAAGGCATATCTAGCATGATCACTAAATAGATGCCCAAACTAGAAGGTCTAAATAAACCTATAGTGGCATGTACTCTTGGAATATGAGTGAAATTAGGGCCCTATTCCAGTTTGATTCTAAGTACTACACCCAAACTAATAATATACTAATAGCTCATTAAAATCTGATGTTCTAAAACTAGGTAGGAGAATAATTAGATTGAAATTATTATAAAAGTTTGTATGCTAAATCTATTTATGTTTGCTCATGATAAAAATTTAATAGTCTAAAATATGATTTGGAAGCACACCCGAATCTATATATTTACTTGAAATCATAGTAGTATTCAATTCTCATACAACAATATCATGTTTTATGTAAAATTATGGAAAACATGCCATAACTGTATATGAATCATAAAAAGATTGAAATTTTGGAGAAACTATAACATAAGTATGAATCTTTAATCACAAATCCTGGAGAAAACTAAATTTTATAAAGCAATTTAGGATACTAGGGTGAAAGGATTCGCATTGCTGAAATACCACATACCTAAGTTGGAGAATTCATACAACAAAGATTGAAATTTAAAACTTGAGAAGAACAATGAGAGAGTTTAATAACTCTCATTTGATGCCTCAAAATGTTTATCAATAGAACTAGAAAAAAAAATTGACTTAGTCTCTTTAACCCCCTCCTAAAAGAATTTAAATTGATGTAGCATAGGTGTAGGAAATAATGAAAATACAAAATACCCTTTCTAAAAAATAACTAAATTTTCTTGTTCAGTCATCATTGTTTTGTGAAAAATTTTGATTTTTGAAAGAGTCGCCACTTAATTTTGAAAAGGAATTAACACACCTTTATAAAACATTTTAAATAATTCAAACCAAGGAAATCGTTTTAAGTTAGTGATTCTAGATAAAAGGTTCCTATTAACGTTTTAGGAAGGTGTTAGGCACCTAAAACATCCGCTAAATTGTGGTTATTCGGACTGTTTGAAAATCGTCTTTTGATTAACTTCGAAAAGATTAATTTTTTGAAATAGTGATTTGATTTTTTCAAAAAAAAAAGACTTGTGTAAAATAGATTTAGGCGACTTAGTAGGGATTTTAACTAAGTCAAAACAAAACTAATAAATAAATAAACACATAAAAGGGGAAGGGAGGAGAAAGATAAGGATTTAGGCCATTAGGACCAAATCAACGAGACCTGTCCTAGTCTAGTTAAGCTTCCAACCCATTTCACCTGTCCTAAACTATTTTTTGAGCCTTTGGCTCGAGTCTTGCTCCACCTGTATTACATACAACTTTGTCTTTGAGGCCAAAATGAATGAATAAATAAATGACAAAATGAATAAATAAAAAGAAGACAATAATAAAAATTAAGACTTTTCAAGCCATTTAGTGACCTCATCAATAGGTTTTGACCCATTTTGCTTCTTTGTCTATATTCTTGCACCCGCACGCCATGTAGTGGACCTTGGGTTTAAACTTCGAACTTGACTCGAAGGGGTGAGCCTCATTTACCCATTATCAAATGCAGAAGGAGAGGAGTCCATTTCGACTGGAGATATTTTTTTGCATGCAAAGAAAAGATAAAGAAATTAATATATGTTCAAGGCATAAAAGTGACATATTTCAAAGTAAAAGAAACTATCAAGAACCAATTTTTGAATGAAAAGAATAAGCACACTTGCACAAGAATGAGAGTCAACAAATAAAAAATGCAAAGCAAAAGTTTCACAATCATACTATGCATGAGTCAAAAATATCCAAATAATTTTATTTAGCCGTAAAAGTTCGAACTTTCTTATCATATTGAAAATACAACATGCGAACAAAGAAGAATAAACATTTTGGATGAAAAATAAAGCTAGCACTTCATATCTTATATGGGGTTTTGAAATCCATTAAAATAATTAGTAAGCAAATGACAAATTCTTGACTTAACTAATTACTATTTTTATTAAGGCGCAACAAATAATAATAACTATTCTTCCAACATAAAATAAACAACTTTACATGCTTGAAAAAACATATCTACCAACAATAAGTTTAAACAAGGCATGCGTATTGTTTTTCAAGTAAAGATCTAAACTTTATCCCAAATAATCAAAGAATAAAGTAAAAAAAAAAAAGAGAAATAATCAATATTATCTATTCTTTTCAACATAATGAAAATAACTTTACATGCTAAAAACAAATATATCTACCAACAATAAGTTTAAACAAGACATGGGTATCGTTTTTCAAGTAAAGATCTAAACTTTATTCAAATAATCAAAGAATAGGTGAAAAGGCAAAACATTCAACATTAACTATTCTTCTAAACATAAAGAAAATAACTTTACATACTAAAAACAAATGTATCCAACAACAATGAGTTTAAAAAAAGCATAAATACATCTTTTAAGCAAAGATTGAAACTTTATCTAAAATAATCAAAGAATAAAGTCAGAAAGGCACATACAACTATTGCTAGCTCCTTTTTATATCATGAACATGAAAATAATTAGAATATTGATACCACAAAGTCCTAGGGCCTTCAAGGTCATCTACAACATACAATCCCAACAAATAAAATTATATCTACGAACTACGAAGAAGAAAAAAGATGAAGAAAAAAACGATAATAAAAACTAAAATAATAAAAAAAGAAAAAATAAGACGTGTAAAAAGATGAAGAAAAAAACGATAATAAAAACTAAAATAATAAAAAAAGAAAAAATAAGACGTGTTTACCTTTTGGGGGCAGCAAAAAGAGACTACGATCTTTTTTGGAATCAACCACCACCAAAAAACATCGCCGGCAACTCAAAAATTTTGAGTAGCCGATCAACTTTATGAAACAAAAATTTTTACTAAATAAAAATAACTATTTTTGCTCAAAAGGATTTTTTCACCTTTCTAACCTTTTTTTTATTCATTCTCCCCTCCACTCTCTACCAAAGTAGTGGTAGTATTTATAGGAGAGAATAGGGTATTTTTTTTTCCTTTTTCACCAATGTGGAAGAAAAGTATTTATATGAAAGGATAGAGATTTATTTCTTGTCATCTACCAATGTGGGAGGAAAAGCATTTAGGGGGGTTTTTGGAATGTAAAAATTAAAGATAAGGTGAGGTGGAAGATAATGTGGGGGAAAATAGTACAATGTAGTACAATCTTTAAATTTCAAAATTGGAAAAGGACAAAGTTGGAGAGAATAGTACAATTTGAATTTATTTTTTGGTGGGAATTGGGTAAAAGTTATGAGAGTTCTTGAGAATTTTGGGGTTATTTAAAATATAACCCCAATTGGAATTTAAAATTTAGCCATATTTATTTATTTTGACCAAATTAAAAATTAATTGACAAATTGCATTACAATTATGACCAATTTTTAATTATGGTCAAATCTAATAGATTGGATAAATTAAATTAAAATTCGATACAAATTAATACCCTTTTTTTAATCCCGAGCTTCTTAATCTAATAAAATGAATGCATATTTATCCAAATAAATGTGGAATGATAAACTATCCGATTATTGCTGATGATCGATTTATAAATTTCCTTAAATTGTCAATCTTTGGATAATTTTGCGCATTATTTGATGTTGGATACGAGGCGACTTACAGATATCCTTTGAATTGCTAGCTTTTAGGCAATCCTGCAAATTATCCGACTTTGGATAAGAGATGGCTTACAGATATCTCTCCAATCGCTAGTTTTCAGGTTTTCCTGCACATCATTCGACCTTGGATACAATATGACTTATAGATAATCCCTCAAATTGATAGTCTTTGGGTAATCCTGCACATAATCGATCTTGAATATAACGCAGCTTATAGAGAACCCTTGGACGTATCAATTTGATAGTCTTGCAAATCCTCCATAAGGATTTAGTTGCGAATTACGGATAACCTTTGAACTATCAAATTTTGCGCGATCTTGCACACCATCCAGTTAGGATGTTTTTGTGGCTTACAGATGACCTACAGGCTATCAACTCATAGGTGATCTTGCACACTATCCTGTTTCAAATAATGTGACTTATAGGTGACCCTCAAATTGTCAATTTCTTGGAAACCTTATATATCATTCATCCTTGGATAACGACTTAAAGGCGTCCCTTCAAATCGTGTACCCTCGATGCATTCATATGCTGATTCATGATATGATGAGATATCCTCGACACCAGTATTTTTGTCTAGTATGTCAACAGATGTTGAATCCATTCTGGGGCAATGGTATGAGATGGTCTTTACGGCAATGATATATAATGGCCCTTGGGGAAATGATATGCAATAACCCTTATGGCGATGATATGCAATAGCCCTTATGGCAATGATATGTGATAGCCCTTATGGCGATTATATGCAATAGCCCTTATGGCGATGATATGTAATAGCCATTAAGGCAATGATATGCAATAGCCCTTGTGGCGATGATATGCCATAGCCCTTATGGCGATGATATGCAATAGCCCTTGTGGCGATGATATGCAATAGCCCTTGTAGAGATGATATCAAATAGCCCTTGTGGCGATAATATGCAATAGCCCTTGTGGCGATGATATGTGATAGCCCTTATGGCGATGATATACAATAGCCCTTGTGGCGATGATATGCAATAGCCGTTGTGGCGATGATATGCAATAGCCCTTGTGGCGATGATATGCCATAGCCCTTATGGCAATGATATGCAATAGCCCTTGTGGCGATGATATGCCATATACCTTGTGGCGATGATATGCAATAGCCCTTGTGGCAATGATCTTCCATAGCTCTTGAGGCAATGCCTTGCGGCTATGATATGTAATGGCCCTTGGGGCAATGATATGCAATAGCTCTTGAGGTAATGCCTTGCGGCTATGATGTGTAATGGCCCTTGGGGCAATGATATGCAATAGCCCTTGGGGCAATGATATGCAATAGCTATTAAGGTAATGCCTTGCGTCTATGATGTGTAATGGCCCTTGGGGAAATGATATGCAATAGCTCTTGAGGCAATGTCATGCGGCTATAATGTATAATGGCCCTTGGGGTAATGATATGCAATAGCTCTTGAGGTAATGCCTTGCAGATATGATATGTAATGGCCCTTGGGGAAATGATATGCAATAGCTCTTGAGGCAATGCCTTGTGCCTATGATGTGTAACGGTCCTTGGGGAAATAATATTCAATAGCTCTTGAGGCAATGCCTTGCGGATATGATATGTAATTTTACCTGACTTAATTTGTCATCGTCCTTCTTTCTACATATATTGTACTCAAGGTAGACAATTAGTAGACACAAAGTCACTTTTACTAGCGACTATTTTTAGAAAACTTCTAAATACGATATGTGTAAAGAAGATAAAGAGATTTTTTTGTCACCTACGATCTCAAGTAATGAGATGGACAAATTAAAAGGTCCTCAATAAATGGGCATTAAACCTATTTTTAGGGTTGCCCTAAAATACCGTTCTTGGGTATTAATGCTCTATTGTGGCTTCCACTTTGCTCAGAGATTTTTGAAAGAGACCCTTATTTTTGTGTATTGATCCCTGCATCCACAAAAATGATTAGTTTGAATAAAATTACTCCGTGTTGACCTTCTTCGATCCTTGATTTTCTCCTTGCCATATCTTAGGCATTCCACTATATCGGGACTTCCACCCTGACACTCCATCCCAAATGATGTCTAGGCAAGTACTAAATAAGTGAGTCATAAGATTTTTGAAAATAGTCTTATATTTTTGAAAATAACTTTGAAAACTTATGTAAAACTATAGAAAATCTCTGCCCGTCATGTCATGTACTAGCTCAACAAACTATACTCGACGGATGGTTTCCAAAACTCATGATCATTGTTGGAGAGTTTCTTAAAGTAGTTCTATCATAGCCAAAAATTGAGTCTACCCGAACTTTGTTACAATTGGTGGCTTCCAAAGCTTTAACCTCTGGTGCTAGGGAATTTGGAATATGTTTCGGCATTTGGTGGAAATTTTAAGGTCTTTCTCAAAATTTTTGCCCCAGTTTAAAGTTGTTTGAGATGATACCAATCCGAGTGGATCTGAAGTCTTTCCTGATCTTTATTCTTTTTGTTGGATGTCGATCTTCTCTTGTGAATTTTCGAGATTCCTTCTCGAAAATTCTGCCCTAGTTTTCCTTTCTTAGGGTTATATGACCGAGCCGTTGGGGTTCCTACGTATCCCGTTGAAGAAGGAATTAGGTCAAAAGTAGTTTAGGCCTATGTTAGGGGTATACAAAGAAAAATCTAATGGGTTGACCAAAGCCGACATAGGCCGCCTACGTATCTCATTCTTGAGAATTCAGGTCATCATGTAGTTCATACCTAAGAGGAAAGATAAATTATCTTAAGGGGTTGACCGAAGCCGACATAGGCTGCCTGCGTATCTCTTTCTTGGGAATTCAGGTCAAATGTAGTTCGTACATAGATGGAAAGGATTCTAGGTGATTACACATCATAAAATTGATACTATTATAAAGGCGATTACAAATAAGCCCAGAAATAAAAACTATAACATCTTTCAAGCATGATATATCTTTACCGCATTAGAATCGATTGGTTTGGTCCACTCTTGACCATCCATCTCGGATAGTATTAGGGCTCCTCTAGGTTGGGCTTCTTTTGATTTTCACATTCCTCTGTATCTACTACTAATTGCTCCTCATCACCTTTTTTGTTCATCATTATTTCCTTCGCTTTGTTTGCCTTACCCTTGATGTGGCATGACATTGACAGGTTTTTTAAATTATTGCGACCAAAACAAACCATGCTAGATAATCATATTTAAAAAGTAACTTCTTAAATAAAGGGAGGCCTTTTAGAAAATAAATAAAAACTATCGCTTATGACCCACACAAATGTGGGCCCATGCCTTTTTGAAAGTTGTAAAACACGAAAAAAAAATTTGAGACATAAAAGGGTGGATAACGGGGCCTCCTCCGAATCATCACCGATTTTAAAAACTATTAGTAATTGCCCTTTCATCTACCGCGATGAATGATGGGTTATGAGTGGAGTGGAGGTCCAACTTTGCAAGACCTCCCATGATGCAATCTTCTTCACCCCACCGGACATAGGAACACCGTCTGGTAGAGCATTGTATCCTTCAAACAGATCTTTTATCCCATCCGCAAGACCATCATTGTTTGACACCTCATATATGGAAAATGACTGGTACAAGATCGGCAAGGGCCTAAAAAGACTCTCCTTTGAATTATCTTCGATCTTATTTTTCCTTTTTGGCTGGTACTCTATCCTATGCTTAAATTCTTTTTCTGGGACCATAACAGGCTTAAAAATTCCTTTCAAATCCTTACTTGAGATGGCCATAACTTTCTCTATCATCTCCACTTCTTCTGTTCGTCTGAGTCCTTCTGAATTTACCTTAGCGATTGCCTTGCTCGACGCCCATTCACCATCTATTTCAATCATGTTAACCGTAGGTCCCCCATGGTTAGGCAACAAATTACTGTTAATATTTGGTGTCGGCGACTGAAGTGTGATGACCTTCTAATCGATCAAATCTTGGATCTTATGTTTCAAGTTACTACAATCCTCAGTACTGTGCCCCGCTGATCTTGAATGATAGGCACAATTTTGATCGGGATGATAAAATTGGGAGTTGGGATCAATAGGCTTTGGCTGGATCGGTTGCAAATAACCAACTTTCATCAATCTTTTGAAGAGCTAGGTACGACTTTCAGCTAGCAGCGTGAAGTTTTGGGGTGGTTTCTTTTCAAATTTTGGACGTGGAGGGTTATAATGATTCTTATTTATGGCGGGAGGTACTTGATGATAATTTGGAGTTGTTTGGACGTTTATTTGGTTATTTGGAAAAGTAGCTTGAGTATGAGGCTGATAATTTAGTTGTGGAACTTGGTACTAGGGTTAAATATTTGGATTTGGAGCTTGACATTGGGGTTGAGCATAGAATATAGGCTGAAAACTTGGTGATGATGATGAGGAAAGAATATTTCTAGTCTTGAATTTCCTCTTTAACTTATCAACAGAATTAGTAGAGACCGCTGTCGCATCCTCTCTTTTCTTCTTTGGAAATGCAGAAGATTCATATGATGTTAGGGTTTTGGCAATTTTTCCTATTCGAATGCCTTCATCTAATGATTCCCCAATCTTTACTAAATCTGTGAAAGTTGCTTGGACCGCGGATACCATCCTGGTATAAAATTCTCCTTCCAGTGCATGTGAGAAAACTGATACCATTTTTTCCTCAAACATGAGAGGTTGTACTTTAGCAGCCTCTTTTCTCCAACGAAAAGCATAGTCTCGAAAACTCTCATCATTCTTCTGTTCGATCCGATCTAGTGAATATCGTTCAGGGACTATTTGAATATTGAATGTGAACCGGTCAAGGAAACCCTTGGCCAATGCTTTCCAACCAGTCCACTTTTTTAGCTCCTGAGACATGAACCACTCCAAGGCTTCGCCACTTAAACTTCAACTAAATAGGCGTATCAATAGTGCCTCATTTTTCCCCATCCCTACCAGTTGCTCACAGTACCTTCTCAGATGGGCCATTGGATTTCCAGTACCATCAAACATTTCTAACTTAGGGACTTTGTACGCATCTGGTTGGTCTACTCCCGGGTGAACAAATAAATCATCATACCCTAAACCATCGTGGTCCCTCACTCCATGAGATTCTTTGATCCTCATGATATCATCATTCATAGCTAGCAACTTCAGTTCATGCTCGGTCCTTCACTCTTTCTCCTTCTCCTTGTAATGGTCTATCTCGAGATGAGGAAGGGGATTATAGATATCAGGGGATTTGATGGCGTGAAGAGGATTAAGAAATGAGGCTTGATTTTGCGGATGAGGGGAATTTAGTTGGCAACTGGGGAGGACATTTTGGAAATTGGGAAGGTTCTATGGACCTTGCGAGTAGTTTGGCAGAATATGAGAAGGATTTTGAGGATTTGAAAATGAATTTGGTGGATTCGAAGGTAGATTTGATATATTTTGTGGGTTTGGGAGTGAATCTTGTGGATTTGGGAATGCATTTTGTTGATTTGAAAATGTGTTTTGAGGATTTGGGAATGTATTTGGAGATGGATTTTGTGGGGTTAGAGATGGATTTTACGGATAGTAGGCGTCTGGGTTATTTTCATGATTGGTATTTTGGACGAATGGAGGAGTAGAGATGGACGATACATTATTTGGCTGATCCCTAAGAATAGGGGTGCTGAGGGGAGGAATTTGGAGTGGAGTCCCGTGTCCCCCCGGAGCAGGGGCATTGACGGTGATGAATGGAGGAGCAGAGATGGACAATACATTATTCAGCTGATCCTCGAGAATAGGGGTGCTGAGGGGAGAAATTTGGAGTGGAGTCCCGTGTCCCCCCGGAGCAGGGGCATTGATGGTGATGGCCAAGTTAGACAAATCTCAAGTGCGATTTATTTCCTCCTAAAGCATTTCTAACTTTCTTGCAAGTTCTGCAATCATCTCATTCTGTTCTGCTATCACATTATCTCGGACAGTCAGTGCGCTTTCTTCATCATTTCCCATCATTTTTGAATGATGGTCAGAGGATGGGATTTTATGCGCTTTCAATTGGGTGAAGTAGGATATTCTGCCAGTTTATCATCACGGAGTAATTTCTATTATAGTTAAAGTAAAACAACTCAAAGGCAGATATGTTAGTTTCCGTATATGATAAATAATGGAAAATATTTGACATGAAATAACCACATAGAGTTGTTTGAGTCATAGCTAAGTTCGTCCATAGGACATAGTGGATAAACTTTCCTTTGATTCAAACATATGCACATAAGCACATAAAACAGTTATATCACACAAAAATGTTTAATAACGCGTATCCTAGCTGGGGTGACCCTTTTGAGCCAAGGGTTCAGGACTAATGATTTTTGAATAAAATATATGATTCCTCAAAGTCAATCCATTAACCTCCAACTTATATAGACACGAAAAGGGCATAAATTCATACAAACGATAACAAAATAGGGATACAATCTTTAGGGAAAGGGAAATAACATGAAAAAAGCCACATTCCAACACAGGGGATAGAAAATACTAATTCCCGAGTGCTTCTTCTATCAACCTTCACCTTCATAGCTTCATCCACTTCTTTTATTGGTGACATCCGTTGATGTTAAAACTGTGCCTTAGATGCAACCTCCCAAATCGATCAATTTCTTGCTTATCTTGCTTCAATTCTTCTTACAAAAGTAAGCAAATCAATATTTTTTCTGACCCCCAAAGGATAATGGATTGAATTAGATAGGCATACATTTTCTTAAACACATAAATATGGTTTGTCTATAATTGACTCAGGGTCAATAGACGCAAGGCAGGTTTTCTAATGGGCCCAGTACCCCGCTCGGGTATTGGGTCGTCCTAGGCTCATGCCTGAAATAGGGTTTTGGTTTTGATCTATCCTAGGTATCTAGAGTGGGTTCGAACACTGGTTATCAATCGGACAACTTAAGTTTGAAAATACAAACAACCATCAGACGACTCACGTGCTAATAAATTATTTGTATTTCCAACACATTTTTGAAATTGATTAATAGGGGTCGGGATACCCACGAAACCCCAAAATAGTTTAAATAATGTAAGAATATTCCATGAGATGCGATATTTTAATTCTATAGAATCGTAACACATAAATAGATAAACAGTTAATCAAAAGACAAAATCAAACATTTGGTTAGAACCTAGTTAAAAATCTCCAGCAGAGTCGCAATTTCTGTTTGGCAAAAATTTTTAACTTTTGAAAGAGTCGCCACATAATTTTGAAAAGAAATTAAGACACCTTTATAAAACATTTTAAACGATTCAAAACAAGGAAATCGTTTTAAGTTAGAGATTCTAGATAAGCGATTTCTATTAACGTTTTAGAAAGGTGTTAGGCACCTAAAACGTCCGCTAACTTGCGGTTATCCGAACTATTTGAAAATCGTCTTTTGATTAACTTCAAAAATATTAATTTGTTGAAATAGTGATTTGATTTTTTCCCCAAAAAAAAAAATTGTGTAAAATAGATTTAGGCGACTTAGTAGGGATTTTAACTAAGTCTAAACAAAACAAATAAACAAATAAACACATAAAAGGGGAAGGAAGGAGAAAGTAAAGGATTT
Organism: Capsicum baccatum var. pendulum; assembly: GCA_030864225.1. NCBI lineage: Eukaryota > Viridiplantae > Streptophyta > Magnoliopsida > Solanales > Solanaceae > Capsicum > Capsicum baccatum. Next base: position 150,745,384 of record CM061557.1, on the reverse strand, counting down.
AGGCCATTAGGCCCAAATCAACGAGACCTGTCCTAGTCTAGTTGGGCTTCCAACCCATTTCACCTGTCCTAAACTATTTTTTGAGCCTTTGGCTCGAGTCTTACTCCACCTGTATTAAATACAACTTTGGCTTTGAGGCCGAAATGAATGAATAAATAAATGACTAAATGAATGAATAAAAAGAAGACAATAATAAAAATTGAGACTTTTCAAGTCTTTTAGTGACCTCATCAATGGGTTTTGACCCATTTTCCTTCTTTGTCTATCTTCTAGCACCCGCACTCCATGTAGTGGACCTTGGGTTTAAACTTCGAACTTGACTCGTAGGGGTGAGCCTCATTTACCCATTATGAAATGCAGGAGGGGAGGAGTCCATTTGAACTCGAGATATTTTTTTGCATTCAAAGAAAAGATAAAGAAATTAATATATGTTCAAGGCATAAAAGTGACATATTTCAAAGTAAAAGAAACTATCAAGAACCAATTTTTGAATGACAACAATAAGCATACTTGCACAAGAATGAGAGTTAACAAATAAAAAATGCAAAGCAAAAGTTTCACAATCATACTATGCATGAGTCAAAAATATCCAAATAATTTTATTTAGCCGCAAAAGTTCGAACTTTCTGATCATTTTGAAAAGACAACATGCAAACAAAGAAGAATAAACATTTTGGATGAAAAATAAAGTTAGCACTTCATATCTTATATGAGGGTTTTGAAATCCATTAAAATAATTAGTAAGCAAATGACAAATTCTTGACTTAACTAATTACTATTTTTATTAAGGTGCAACAAATAATAATAACTATTCTTCCAACATACAATAAACAACTTTACATGCTTAAAAAAACATATCTACCAAAAATAAGTTTAAACAAGACATGGGTATTGTTTTTCAAGTAAAGATCTAAACTTTTTTCAAAATAATCAAAGAATAAAGTAAAAAAAAAAAAGAGAAACAATCAATATTATCTATTCTTTTCAACATAAAGGAAATAACTTTGCATGCTAAAAACAAATATATCTACCAACAATAAGTTTAAACAAGACATGGGTATCGTTTTTCAAGTAAAGATCTAAACTTTATTCAAATAATCAAAGAATAAGGTGAAAAGGCAAAACATTCAACATTAACTATTCTTCTAAACATAAAGAAAATAACTTTACATACTAAAAACAAATGTAACCAACAACAATGAGTTTAAAAGAAGCATAAATACATCTTTTAAGCATAGATTGAAACTTTATCTAAAATAATCAAAGAATAAAGTCAAAAAGGCACATACAACTATTGCTAGCTCATTTTTATATCATGAACATGAAAATAATTAGAATATCGATACCACAAAGTCCTAGGACCTTGAAGTCCATCTACAACATACAATCCCAACAAATAAAATTATATCTACGAACTACGAAGAAGAAAAAAGATGAAGAGAAAAACGATAGTAAAAACAAAAATAAAAAAAAGAAAAAATAAGGTGTGTTTAACTTTTGGGGGCAGCAAAACGAGACTACAAGCTTCTTTGTAATCAACCACCATCGAAAAACGTCGCCGGCAACTCAAAAAATTTTTGAGTAGCCGATCAACTTTATGAAACAAAAATTTTTACTAAATAAAAATAACTAATTTTGCTCAAAAGGATTTTTTTCACCTTTCTAACCTTTTTTTCATTCGTTCTCCCCTCCTCTCTCTACCAAAGTAGTGGTAGTATTTATAGGAGAGAATGGGGTATTTTTTTTTCCATTTTCACCAATGTGGGAGAAAAGTATTTATATGAAAGGATAGAGATTTATTTCTTGTCATCTACCAATGTGGGAGGAAAAAGCATTTAGGGGGGTTTTTGAAATGTAAAAATTAAAGATAAGGTGAGGTGAAAGATAATGTGGGGGGAAATAGTACAATGTAGTACAATCTTTGAATTTCAAAATTGGAAAAGGACAAAGTTGGGGGGAATAGTACAATTTAAATTTATTTTTTTGGTGGGAATTGGGTAAGTTATGAGAGTTCTTGAGAATTTTGGGGTTATTTAAAATATAACCCCAATTGGAATTTAAAATTTATCCATATTTATTTATTTTGACCAAATTAAAAATTAATTGACGAATTGCATTGCAATTATGACCAATTTTTAATTATGGTCAAATCTAATAGATTGGCTAAATTAAATTAAAATTCGATATGAATTAATACCCTTTTTTTATCCCGAGCTTCTTGATTTAATAAAATGAATGCATATTTATCCAAATTAATATGGAATGATAACCTATCCGGTTTTAGCTGATGATCGATTTATAAATTTCCTTAAATTGTCAATCTTTGGATAATCTTGTGCATTATTTGATGTTGGATACGAGGCGACTTACAGATATCCTTTGAATTGCTAGCTTTTAGGCAATCCTGCAAAATACAAAATACCCTTTCTAAAACATAACTAAATTTTCTTGTTTAGTCATCATCGTTTTGTGAAAATTTTTGATTATTGAAAGAGTCTCCACTTAATTTTGAAATGGAATTAACACACCTTTACAAAACATTTTAAATAATTCAAAACAAGGAAATCATTTTAAGTTAGAGATTCTAGATAAGCGGTTCCTATTAACATTTTAGGAAGGTGTTAGGCACCTAAAACGTCCACTAACTTGCGGTTATCTGGACTATTTGAAAATCGTCTTTTGATTAACTTCGAAAAGATTAATTTGTTGAAATAGTGATTTGATTTTTTCCAAAAAAAAAACGTGTAAAATATATTTAGGCGACTTAGTAGAGATTTTAACTAAGTCTGAACAAAACTAATAAATAAATAAACACATAAAAGGGGAAGGGAGGAGAAAGTTAAGGATTTAGGCCATTAGGCCCAAATCAACGAGACCTGTCCTAGTCTAGTTGGGCTTCCAACCCATTTCACCTGTCCTAAACTATTTTTTGAGCCTTTGGCTCGAGTCTTGCTCTACTTGTATTAAATACAACTTTGGGTTCGAGGCCGAAATGAATGAATAAATAAATGACTAAATGAATAAATAAAAAAAAGACAATAATAAAAATTGAGACTTTTCAAGTCTTTTAGTGACCTCATCAATGGGTTTTGACCCATTTTCCTTCTTTGTCTATCTTCTAGCACCCGCACGCCATGTAGTGGACCTTGGGTTTAAACTTCGAACTTGACTCGAAGGGGTGAGCCTCATTTACCCATTATGAAATGCAGGAGGAGAGGAGTCCATTTTGACTCAAGATATTTTTTTGCATGCAAAGAAAAGATAAAGAAATTAATATATGTTCAACGCATAAAAGTGACATATTTCAAAGTAAAAGAAACTATCAAGAACCAATTTTTGAATGACAATAATAAGCATACTTGCACAAGAATGAGAGTCAACAAATAAAAAATGCAAAGCAAAAGTTTCACAATCATACTATGCATGAGTAAAAAATATCCAAATAATTTTATTTAGCCGCAAAAGTTTGAACTTTCTTATCATTTTGAAAAGACAACTTGCGAACAAAGAAGAATAAACATCTTGGATGAAAAATTAAGCTAGCACTTCATATCTTATATGAGGGTTTTGAAATCCATTAAAATAATTAGTAAGCAAATGACAAATTCTTGACTTAACTAATTATTATTTTTATTAAGGCGCAACAAATAATAATAACTATTCTTCCAACATAAAATAAACAACTTTACATGCTAAAAAAACATATCTACCAACAATAATTTTAAACAGGACATGGGTATTGATTTTCAAGTAAAGATTTAAACTTTATCCAAAATAATCAAAGAATAAAGTAAAAAAAAGAGAAACAATCAATATTATCTATTCTTTTCAACATAAAGGAAATAACTTTACCTGCTAAAAACAAATTACATCTACCAACAATAAGTTTAAATAAGACATGGGTTTCGTTTTTCAAGTAAAGATCTAAACTTTATTCAAATAATCAAAGAATAAGGTGAAAAGGCAAAACATTCAACATTAACTATTCTTCTTAACATAAAGAAAATAACTTTACGTACTAAAAACAAATGTATCCAGCAACAATGAGTTTAAAAAAAGCATAAATACATCTTTTAAGCAAAGATTGAAACTTTATCTAAAATAATCAAAGAATAAAGTCAAAAAGGCACATACAACTATTGCTAGCTTGTTTTTATATCATGAACATGAAAATAATTAGAATATCGATACCATAACGTCCTAGGTCCTTCAAGGCCATCTACAACATACAATCCCAACAAATAAAATTATATGTATGAACTACGAAGAAGAAAAAAGATGAAGAGAAAAACGATAATAAAAACTAAAATAATTAAAACAGAAAAAATAAGGTGTGTTTATCTTTTGGGGGAAGCAAAACGAGACTACGAGCTTCGTTGGAATCAACCAACACTGAAAAACATTACCAGCAACTCAAAAATTTTAAGTAGCCGATCAACCTTATGAAACAAAAATTTTTACTAAATAAAAATAACTATTTTTGCCCAAAAAGATTTTTTCACCTGTCTAACCTTTTTTTTTCTTCCTTCTCCCCTCCTCTCTCTACCAAAGTAGTGGTAGTATTTATAGGAGAGAATGGGATATTTTTTTCCCTTTTCCACCAATGTAGGAGAAAAGTATTTATAGGAAGGATAGATATTTACTTCTTGTCATCTACCAATGTGGGAGAAAAAGCATTTAGGGGGGTTTTTGGAATGTAAAAATTATAGATAAGGTGAGGTGGAAGATAATGTGGGGGGAAATAGTACAATCTTTAAATTTTAAAATTGGAAAAGGAAAAAGTTGGGGGGAATAGTACAATTTGAATTTATTATTTTGGTGGGAATTGGGTAAATGTTATGAGAGTTTTTGAGATTTTTGGGGTTATTTAAAATATAACCCCAATTGGAATTTAAATTTTAGTCATATTTATTTATTTTAACCAATTTAAAAATTAATTGACGAATTGCATTGCAATTATGACCAATTTTCAATTATGGTCAAATCTAATAGATTGGCTAAATTAAATTAAAATTCGATACGAATTAATAACCTTTTTTTTATCCCGAGCTTCTTGATTTAATAAAATGAATGCATATTTATCCAAATAAATTATCTTTGAGAATAAATTATATTTAAATTAAGTTTATAATCATTTTAATTTATTTTCAAGATAAGCCTTAATTAAATCCGATATTTTGTAAAATAAATATTATAGTAACAAATTATATAATCTCGTATAACTGAACACGATAGTATATAATCGCTACTTAAAATGACAAAATCACATACAAAAAATATTTTAAGTTTTTTTTTCATTTGCATGAAATAATTATTTTGGTTTATTAAAAACTGAAGAAACTCAGGATTAAATTTAGTCGTAGAGGGAAAAAATTAGGTGTGAACAATCATGGGTCTGGGTTCAAGTCATACCTTAAACCTATGAGTCGACCTTTGACACATGGTTCTTGGGGTAATTGGCAGGCTTGGGGCATAATTTTGACCTCACGATCTATGAGGCCAACCTACGAGTCATGGATGTGAACCGTAGACCCTAAAGAAAGATTGTTGTCCCTTTGATTTCTCATTAGTACAAGTCACTTGATGACTTGTACTCAATAGATATGACTCGTGGCCTCTAGTTGTGACCACTTAGTAGAAAATTTCATGTTTCAAAACTTTTGGACTACTACTCAGAACAATTAACATCGTGACTTATCTTGGCTAACCATGACTCTTAGTCTTATTCATGACTACTTGATACGGTTATGACTACCCCTACATGTACACGGCCTTTCACACGGAGCCAAGCGCGGGAGTTACAAACACTCCAAGCCTTGTTCATGCAAATGGCCGTGTGCGAGTTGTTGGCCGAACCAACCAAGGGTCTCAACGTCCTTATGTGTGAAGAGGGGCCTAAAGTGTAATAAATTAAGTCTTCAAGGAGGCCACAACAAAGCAAGGGCGTCTTGGTCTTTTTGCTCATTTTTGTTGTAGTATAAATAGAAGGTGATAGTGAGATATCCATTAGTCTATTTTGAAATCTGAAAATTGTAACCTAAAGATAACATTTCACTCTCTTCTTCTTCCACAAGAAGCCGGTTCTAGATCTCACAAGGAGAGGAATCCTTGTGTTGTCTCTTTGGCTAGAAACAAAGGTTTTGAGGTAGTTTGAGTGCCTCTTGGTCTTTGTAAGAACTTGGTGTTAATATTCATTAGGCTTAGGGTCCTCTCATGTTGTTAGGGTTCTTAGTTTCTTGAATATTGTATGTCAAGTTATTTATCTTCCATTATCTTGTTGTTGTTGTGTTGCTTTTTTTCTTAACTTGAAAGTCTAGGGAAGCCGTGTGGGGCTTGTTTCGATTCCCTAGCATTGTTGCATCTCTTGTTGCTCTCGGATTGAGACTTAAAACCGAAAACTATCACTTGTGTTGTAAGCTAAAAACCGAAAACTAAAAGTTGTAGTCTTGTGGTTGTTGGTTGAAATCCGAAACTCTTGTTGTTGTTGTTGGATCTTGCATCATTTGGTATCAAAGCAAGACCGGTTGTGTTCTCACATAACCCATCTTGGGCTAGTAGCTCTCGGTTTAACCAAACTACACCAAGAAGAAATTCTGAAAATCTGAAAATTCTGTCCACTAAAATTGAAAACCGAGAAAGGTGTTGTATACTTAGATCTAGGAGTCATTTTGTTTGTTTAGTGAGTTTCTAGTGTTGGTTTCTTTCTCACCAACACTAAGGTGTCTAGATCCAAGGTTGAGCTTGACAAGTTGCATGTTATAATGTGGACGAAAGGTTGATGTGTTAAAGAAGGTGCTGAAGTTTGTGAAGTGCTCATCTCTTGAACTTGTGCACATTGTTCCTCTTGTTGAGTGTTAATATTGTTGTGTGCTCAAGTGGTAAACTTGTAAAGTTGATTGTGAAAGACTTGCACCTATCAATTTGTAGACTTGTCAATCACTTCCCTTAAATCTAGGAACCTTGTTTTGTGGAAATTGTCAACCTAACCCACTTTCTTGAGTTTGAAGGGGAGTTCAAAACTTCAAACTTTAAGTTTTCCCACCAAAATACTTTTCAAATTCTCACAAGTTGTGTGAATATTAAATCAAGACAAAAAAAAAAAATAAAAAAAAATAATATACCCAAATCCGAAAGAGAAAAGAACGTGTGGGACCATTGCATGCTACCATGTCACTCTAAGCTCAACTTAGGATATATTCTTTGTTGCTAATTGATTGATTCTTGGTTTCCCTTATTTGGACTTAGAACTAATTAACAAACTAGTAATTTCCACTAGGTTGTCAATTAGTTCCTTGAGCCGTCTATTCGTGTCAACGATTATTTGTGTGCTTTTATTCGTTTGAATGAGTTGCTAATTTTGGTTCTAGTCCGGCAAGAATTCTTTGAGTCTTCAAACAAGAATCCATTCCGACTAAGAGCTTACTCAAACCTTGTAAATCTCACGGTTACTAGCCAATTATACAACACTTGTGAGACCCGAACTTGTGGTGACTAAGCGGCTAATACCTTGACGATGGAAGGAACAACATCTCATAATCCGGATACTAATGCACTTGATTCAATGAGGGCCACTCTTGAGGCCGTTACTCGGACACTTGAAAGAATGAACTCGGAGTTTGGGGCCGTGAGAGGGGATTTGGCAGCCATAAGGGGGGAAGTATCGACTATTAGTGGGAGACTAGATCAAGTGGAGAGTCAAAGGAACTCTCGACCATCGACTCCTCTACATGTCTCTACCAATGGCCATGACCGGACATCCTCCGCAACCATTACTCCCGAAATGGTCCACCAAATGTTAAACGCACCTCAAGCTCCACAAAATGCCACCAACCAATCTACCACTTTTCCTCCAACCCGAGACTCCACTAGACCACCACATTTCCAAACTCCTCCAATTCCACACGAAGGATTTGGACGCCAAGCTCCACCACTAAATCCGCACCCTCCTTTCCAAGCTCCACTAAACCAAAGGCCACAAATTCCAATTCCTACGAATCAAAATGGCCAAGGCCGACCAGCCCACTTTGATGGATACGGTAGAGAGGAGTATGATGGCGAGGGAGCCTATGATGATGCTTATATGAGGGAGGAGGAGTTGAGAGGGGGCCGGGGGGAACCGAGACGATACCGAGGGTATGGAGATAGGGGAAACCGACACCAGGAGAGAGACGTAGGCATCAACACCATCAAATTGGGCCTACCTATCTTTAAGGGTGAAAGTGATCCCGAGGCCTACTTAACTTGGGAATCGGCTTGTGACAAGGTCTTCCAAGTTAATGACATCTCGGAAGAAAAGAAGAGTTGCTATGCTATAGCTCACCTCGAGGGCTATGCTAACACTTGGTGGGAGTATGTGAAGCGATTTGGTAATGAATTGGTTGATGGGCAGCCACCACCTTGGTTTCGGCTAAGGTATTTGATGAGACAACGCTATCTTCCCGAGAGATACCGGCATGAGTTGCTTGCTAGATTATATGGCTTGCGGCAAGGGGGCAAGAGTGTGATGGCTTACTTTGACGAGTTCCAACAACTCATGTTGAAACTTGATCACCGTGGGGAACAAATCAGCCACGACATCATCCGGTTCAAGTGTGGGTTGAACAAAGAAATTTCCACTCACTTAACCCTTCATCGGTTTGAGACTATTGATGGTATATTCCAAGAGGCCCTAGAAATTGAGAGGGAACTTAAGGAGAGATCAACCTTCAAGGCGAGGATCCAAACCCCCTCGGGTTGGACCAAAAACAAGGACCAAGCCGGTCCTATGAAGCTGCCCGAAACCAAAATAGCTCCTAAGTTTCCTCCGAAGCCGGAGGTTCACAAGTACCCCAACCCAAAGGGGTTCCAATGTTTCAAGTGCCAAGGTTGGGGGCACAAGGCAAATGAATGTCCGAACCGGCGTAATGTGATCCTACGGGAAGGGAAGGTATACTACCTTGGTGAGGAGGTGGTGACCGAAAGGGGGGAGGTTGAGGCCGAGCCTCAAGATGGAGAGGAAGCCGAACATGAACCGAATGAGGGAGGGGTAGATGATGGTGAAGATGTCTATCCTCAAGAAGGGGAATGTGTGGTTCCGAACTTTGTAGTTAGGCGCGTTATGATTAGTAAGGCGGTAGATGACCCGAGCCAAAGGGAAAATCTATTCCATACTAAGTGCCTTGTAAAGGAGAGTGTGTGCACCTTGGTAATTGATAGTGGTAGTTGCACCAATGTTGCAAGCCATGCTATGGTAAATTTTCTGAAACTACCGACTACACCACACACTAGTCCATACAAGCTACAATGGTTGAATGATTGTGGTGAGTTGAAGGTCACTCGGCAATGTGTTATTAGATTTAAGGTGGGCAACTACCACGATGAAGTACTTTGTGACGTGATTCCAATGCAAGCATGTCACTTGTTGTTGGGTAGGCCTTGGCAATATGATAGGTCTACTAAACACGATGGGAGGACCAACCGGTACACACTTGAGAAGGATGGCCGAAGGGTCACACTTCACCCTCTTTCACCCTCCCAAGTGAATGCGTGGTACCAAAAGATGAGAGAATTGAAAGGGAAAGGGGGAGAACCCGAGAAGGGAGAAAAAGGGAGGGAAGCCGTAGGTGAGGCGGTAGGCACCTCCGAGGCTATCTCAACGCCAAGGGAAAGGGAAAACGTAGTGATGTTGGCTAGGAGGAAGGAACTTTTCATGGACTATGATGAAAACAAGCCTATGCTACTTTTGGCCCATTGCTTTAACACTAACCCCGCTAATCCTTGTATGTCTCCTTTGATTTCTCATGTGTTGCAGGATTATGAGGATGTATTTCCTAAAGAGCTTCCGCAAGGATTGCCCCCGCTTTGGGGAATTGAGCATCAAATTGACTTTGTGCCGGGCTCACAATTGCCGAATAAGCCGGCTTACAGGAGCAATCCTACGGATACCAAAGAATTGCAACACCAAGTTGAGGAACTCCTCAACAAAGGATACATCAAAGAGAGCATGAGTCCGTGCGCGGTTCCGGTGCTACTAGTGCCTAAGAAGGATGGAACGTGGCGTATGTGTGTGGACTGCCGAGCCATCAACAAGATTACGGTAAAATATCGTCACCCTATCCCTAGGTTAGATGATATGCTGGATGAATTGAATGGTTCGTGTTTATTTTCCAAGATTGATTTAAGGAGTGGCTATCACCAAATAAGAATGCAACCCGGTGATGAATGGAAAACCGCCTTCAAGACTAAATTTGGTCTCTATGAATGGATGGTTATGCCATTCGGCCTAACAAATGCTCCAAGCACTTTCATGCGGCTAATGAATCATGTGATGAAGCCTTTTATTGGAAAGTTTGTGGTAGTTTACTTTGATGATGTGCTGGTATATAGTAAATCTATTGATGACCATACAATGCATTTAAGATGTGTGTTTGATGTGCTCCGAAAGGAGAAGTTGTATGCCAACATGGAAAAGTGTTCTTTTGGTGTTGATAAAGTTGTGTTCTTGGGTTTTGTTGTTAGCTCAAAGGGCGTGGAAGTGGACGACTCCAAGATAGACTCTATACGAAGTTGGCCGACCCCTAAAACTATTGGAGAAATCCGAAGTTTCCACGGGTTGGCAAGCTTTTATAGGAGGTTTGTCAAAGGATTTAGCTCCATAGCAGCCCCCTTAACCGAGGTAATTAGAAAGGACGGACCCTTCCGATGGGGTGAAGAGCAAGCTAAGGCTTTCGAGGCCTTGAAAGCTATGCTCGTCTCGGCGCCCTTATTGCAATTACCCGATTTTGGTAAAATGTTTGAGGTAGAGTGTGATGCTAGCAAGGTCGGCATCGGGGCTGTTTTGATGCAAGAGGGTAAGCCCGTTGCCTATTTCAGTGAAAAGCTCAAAGGAGCGACTCTTAATTATTCAACTTACGATTTGGAGTTGTACGCCCTTGTTAGAGCTTTGGGAAATTGGCAACACTATTTGTGGCCTAAGGAGTTTGTGATACGAACGGATCATGAATCGTTGAAACACCTTAAGAGCCAAGACAAGCTGAATAGGCGTCATGCTAAGTGGATTGAGTTCATCGAAACTTTCCCCTATGTAATTCATTACAAAAGGGGAAAGGAAAATGTTGTTGCCGATGCCTTGTCCCGGAAGCATGTGCTTGTTGCTACCTTGTCGTCGAAGTTAATGGGCTTTGAGAGCTTGCGGATGTTTTATCCCGAGGATCCAACCTTTGCTCCTATTTTTAGGGAATGCGAAGAGTGGGGAAGGGACCGTTGGCTCAAGGAAAATAACCACTCCTCTTACTCTCGGTTCGAGGGATATTTGTTCAAAGGAAGGAGGTTATGTGTTCCTTCGAGTTCTTGGAGGGAATTGCTTGTGAGGGAGGCCCACGACGGGGGCCTCATGGGTCATTTTGGGGTAGACAAGACCCTCGGAATCCTAGAGGAGAACTTCTATTGGCCAAAAATGCGCAAAGACGTCACAAGAATTTGTAGTCAATGTGCGGCCTGCCGGAGTGCTAAATCCCGCCTCCGACCTCAAGGATTATACACCCCACTCCCTACTCCCCTTAGACCTTGGCTGGACATATCAATGGATTTTGTTTTGGGGCTGCCAAGGACTAGAAAGGGGTGAGATAGCATTTTTGTGGTCGTTGATAGGTTCTCTAAAATGGCCCACTTTATTCCGTGTGCCAAAACCGAGGACGCTCCTAGTGTGGCCTCATTATTTGTTGAACATGTTGTAAAGCTTCACGGGGTACCAAGGACCATTGTGAGTGATCGGGACTCCAAGTTCCTAAGCCTTTTTTGGAAGTCCATATGGGGTAGGCTTGGCACGAAGTTACTTTTCTCCACGTCTTGCCACCCACAAACCGATGGCCAAACGGAGGTAGTAAATAGAACCTTAGGGTCTATGCTGCGCTCTATGGTTAGAGGTAAATTGACTTCATGGGAAGAACACCTACCCTTGGTAGAATTTGCATACAATCGGGTAATCCATTCGAGTACGGGAATGACTCCCTTTGAATGTGTTTACGGCCTAAACCCCCTTACCCCTTTAGATCTCACTCCTTTGTCTAGTGATCTCATGACCAGCTTAGATGGAACTAAAAGAGCCGAGGCCATGAAGAAAATGCATGAGACGGTGCGGATCAAGCTCGAAAAGAAGAATCAAGAGGTTGCAAAACGGGCAAACAAAGGGAGAAGGAAGCTAGTGCTTGAACCCGGAGATTGGGTGTGGGTGCACCTTCGAAAGGATCGGTTTCCAGCTCAAAGGAGGTCCAAGTTGCTGCCAAGAGGTGATGGTCCTTTCCAAGTACTCGAGAGGATCAATGACAACGCCTACAAGATTGACCTACCACCGGAATATCAAGTGCACAACACCTTCAACGTCGGAGATCTCTCCCTCGTGGATGCGGTTGAAGATAATCAAGTGCCGAATTTGAGGTCAAATTCCTCTCAAGATGGACAGGATGATACGGTTATGACTACCCCTACATGTACACGGCCTTTCACACGGAGCCAAGCGCGGGAGTTACAAACACTCCAAGCCTTGTTCATGCAAATGGCCATGTGCGAGTTGTTGGCCGAACCAACCAAGGGTCTCAACGTCCTTATGTGTGAAGAGGGGCCTAAAGTGTAATAAATTAAGTCTTCAAGGAGGCCACAACAAAGCAAGGGCGTCTTGGTCTTTTTGCTCATTTTTGTTGTAGTATAAATAGAAGGTGATAGTGAGATATCCATTAGTCTATTTTGAAATCTGAAAATTGTAACCTAAAGATAACATTTCACTCTCTTCTTCTTCCACAAGAAGCCGGTTCTAGATCTCACAAGGAGAGGAATCCTTGTGTTGTCTCTTTGGCTAGAAACAAAGGTTTTGAGGTAGTTTGAGTGCCTCTTGGTCTTTGTAAGAACTTGGTGTTAATATTCATTAGGCTTAGGGTCCTCTCATGTTGTTAGGGTTCTTAGTTTCTTGAATATTGTATGTCAAGTTATTTATCTTCCATTATCTTGTTGTTGTTGTATTGCTTTTTTTCTTAACTTGAAAGTCTAGGGAAGCCGTGTGGGGCTTGTTTCGATTCCCTAGCATTGTTGCATCTCTTGTTGCTCTCGGATTGAGACTTAAAACCGAAAACTATCACTTGTGTTGTAAGCTAAAAACCGAAAACTAAAAGTTGTAGTCTTGTGGTTGTTGGTTGAAATCCGAAACTCTTGTTGTTGTTGTTGGATCTTGCATCACTACTAGAACTAGGCTGGCTATAGATTGCTTATCATGATTTAGCCCATGACTCGTGGACTCACTATATGATTCAACAAGATCTAATTCTACAGGATGTTTTTTGGTTTTTAACTGTTTTTCTATGCTAAGTATAAGATATAATACTTTTTGACTTGTTATAAGGTGAGGAAAGTTTGTTGACAAAGACTTGATTTCTTTTATTTAAGTGTCATAACCTGAGACTACCTACTTGTCATAACGCACCACTTAAGGTAACAAGTAACCCCAAGCTAACCCATGAACTGGCATAAGTTGTAAATATTGAAAGGAAGATAATAAAATAGTATGTCGAAGTCATTTAATGAAACATCTGAATAATTAAACCCATAACAAAGGGATCTAAAATACATTACTGAAATACATAACCAACTGTCTGACTAACTAAAAGCCTCTAAACAAGATAAGTTGTTGGGACAGGTCCCTAACTAACTCAGACTACTAAAATAACATAAACTAAAATACTAGAAAACATGAAAAATAATATAACTAGTCCTCTACTAATAAGGACTCACCAATGTTGCAGCTGAGTGATACAGGAATAGACTACATGCGATTTGGTACTTTAGCGCCCGAACCCATATTGTGAAATCAATATAGCGCAAAAGAGAGTATGTGGTCAATACTTTAAATGTACTGTTATATGAGAAAGGAATTAACTGGTATGAATATAGGTATTGAGAATAAATGTATGAACATGTAAAATGAATGTAAGACCAAGAATAAACATGTACTAAAATAATCTGAATAAATATGGTTACTTGGTTATGCAAACCTGAACTATCATTATTTGAATGTTGAACTAAAATTGTGGGAGATATTATTTAACCAATATGCACCAATCTAAAATAATCATGGTAAAACCTGTAACCCTAGTTGGAAGGGTATCAGTACCTTTCCATGGGTACTAACACTAGCAGTGTGGATCACTAAACTGGTGTCCAAGAGGACAAAGGTGTCAGTCCTCTATTGGAAGGTGACCCCTAAGAAAGTGTCAATAATCAACAGGCAGGTGACCTCTCATAACCTACGCTAGCAACATAGTTCTGGAACTCAGGGACTTTTACTAAAGGTCTTAGTCCTCTACTGGCAGGTAAGCCTTTATCCTAAGGTTCGCTCGATGCTAAGTCCTACTCTCAGCTGAAATAACACTAATGCTAATAAGAGGATTAACATAACTAATACTGACATATGCTCAACGTTATGGTATTCTGAATTTAAAGATACATCTATGCTCTGAAAGAATTGCAAGCTAATATCTGTGACATACATGAGTATCTAGGTATCGGCTATTCATAACCCACCAGCACTATCTAATGAAAACTGATCTTGGCAAATATTGAACAATCCTTAGTACGGGAAAATTATGAATAACACCCAATATTTCAATAACTAATCATGATGTAGACATTTTCATTATCAAATATATGAAAACACAATTATCGTGAGGGAATATATTTTTATAGTTCAGAATCAAAACAATTAAGAGGAGATTCATAAAATTCATGTTAATATGGAACCCCATAAAAGAGAAAAGAGTTTTATAATTTAATGTTTAGAGAGTTCTTGGGACCCAATGGGTGAAAGGGTCCCACTAATAAATGTCGCACATACCTGAAGTAGAATCCTTGAAGAAATATTCTTGGAAATTGGACTTGCTTGAAGAACCCTAGTTTACTCTTGAGGAAGAAAGGAATTGCCTCTTTGATTTCTCTTGGGTGGAATTGATGATTATATTATGAATAAGGTCTTGGTTCTTTTATACCACCCCTTGGGAAGCCAAAATGACATGAGCTTGGCTTATAAGGGAGGGGGAAAAGACGTAAAAGTCCTTAAAGAAATCATGCAGAAAATTGGGTTCTCAGTTGTTACGATTCATCCTATGATTCTTCATAAGTGGTTAAGAGTCATAGTCTGAGTCTTAGGCTGGGACTCTGAGTTTGGGGCCTTTACTATCTTAACATTGATTCAACACCTTATGACTCATTGGGACTGACTACGAGTCATTGGGTGGAATCATAATCTGAAGCTTGGTTCATGGATTACTTACTGGTTAGGCTACGAGTCTACTATAAGACTCGTAATGTCTCTCCATGAGTCATATGCTAGACTCATTACTACTATAGGGGTTCTTGGTTTGCACACTATTGTGACTATAAGTCCCTCTATATGAATCATAGCCATTGATTATGGGTCGTAGGGAGGAGTTGTAGTCACTGGATACAGTTGAGGGTCCTTCACTAGAGTGACTATGAATCACTTGTGTGACTCGTCATGAGTAGTTATGACTCATAACTTGAGTCGTAGTCACGATAGTGTATGTTTATCTTTAAGGAAATTTTCCCAAACTTTTTACCTTGATGCCGAATTAAGGTGAGACTTGAAGTGTTGGAAAGCTAACTTTGTGGCCTATCTTTTAAGAGGTCTAGAGTTTAAAATTTTGGAGTATTACATTAGTATATAGTTTAAGCCTATATTGGGTAATTTAAGGTCGTAGGTTGATTAAAATTGCATACACATAGGGGTTTGAGATAACTTCTGATACGGTTATGACTACCCCTACGTGTACACGGCCTTTCACACGAAGCCAAGCGCGGGAGTTACAAACACTCCAGGCCTTGTTCATGCAAATGGCCGTGTGTGAGTTGTTGGCCGAACCAACCAAGGGTCTCAACGTCCTTATGTGTGAAGAGGGGGCCTAAAGTGTGCCTAAAGTGTAATAACTTAAGTCTTCAAGGAGGCCACAACAAAGGAAGGGTGTCTTGGTCTTTTGCTCATTTTGTTGTAGTATAAATAGAAGGTGATAGTGAGATATCCATTAGTTTATTTTGAATGCTGAAATTATAACCTAAAAACACCAAAATATCTTCCATTTTCTTCTCCAAGAAACCGGATCTAGATCTCACAAGGAGAGGAATCCTTGTGTTGTCTCTTTGGCTAGAAACAAAGGTTTTAAGGTAGTTGAGTGCCTTTTGGTCTTTGTAAGAGCTTGGTGTTAATATTCATTAGGCTTAGGGTCCTCTCATCTTGTTAGGGTTCTTAGTTTCTTGAATATTGTATGTCAAGTTGTTTATCTTCATTATCTTGTTGTTGTTGTTGTGTTGTTTATCTTTCTTATCTTGAAGTCTAGGGGAGCCGTGTGGGGCTTGTTTCGATCCCCTAGCATTATTGTGTTCTTGTTGTTCTCGGATTGTGCCTAAAAACCGAAGACTATCTCTTGTGTTGTAATCTAAAAAAACCAAGACTTAAAATTTGTTGTTGTTGTGTTGTTGAGTTGGAATCCGAAACTCTTGTTGTTGTTGTTGGATCTTGCATCATTTGGTATCAAAGCAAGACCGGTTGTGTTCTCACATAACCCATCTTGGGCTAGTAGTTCTCGGTGTAAACCAAACTACACCAAGAAAAAGAATTCGGAAATCTGAAAATTCTGTCCACTTAAGTTGAAAACCGAGAAAGGTGTTGCACACTTAGATCTAGTTGTCATTTTGCTTGTGTAGTGAGTTTCTAGTGTTGGTTTCTTTCTCACCAACACTAAGGCGTCTAGATCCAAGGTTGAGCTTAAAAGGGTGCATGTTGTAAGGTGGCCGAAAGTTGCATGTTGTTGAAGACCAAAAGAAAAATCGGTGGTTGTGTTTATGTGTTGAAGAAGTGTTGAAGTTTGTGATTGTTCACCTCTTGAACTTGTGCATATTGTTCCTCTTATTGAGTGTTAACCTTGTTGAGTGCTCAAGTGGTAAACTTGTAAAGTGATTGTGAAAGACTTGCACCTATCAATTTGTAGCCTTGTCAATCACTTCCCTTAAATCAAGGAACCTTGTTTTGTGGAGATTGTCAACCTAACCCACTTTCTTGAGTTTGAAGGGAAGTTCAAGACTTCAAATTTTAGTTTTCCCACCCAAAATACCTTTCAAATTTCTCATAAGTGTGTGAATATTAAACCAAGACAAAAAAAAAAAATATATATATATATATCTATCCAAACCCGAAGAGAAATGAGTTGGCCGATGCATGTTACCATGTCACTATAAGGTCAACTTAGGATATATTCTTTGGTTGCTACTTGTTGATTCTTGGTTTCCCTTATTTGGACTTAGAACTAATTAACAAGCTAGTAATTTCCACTAGGTTGTCAACTAGTTCCTAGAGCCGTCTATTCGTGTCATCGGTTATTTGTGTGCTTTTTTTATTCGTTTGAATGAGTTGCTGATTTTGGTTCTCGTCCGGCAAGAATTCTTTGAGTCTTCAAAACAAGAATCCATTCCGGCTAAGAGCTTACTCAAACCTTGTAAATCTCACGGTTACTAGCCAATTATACAACACTTGTGAGACCCGAACTTGTGGTGACTAAGCGGCTAATACCTTGACGATGGAGGGGACAACATCTCACAATCCGGATAATAGTGCACTTGATTCAATGAAGGCCACTCTTGAGGCCGTTACTCGGACACTTGAAAGAATGAACTCGGAATTTGGGGCCGTGAGGGGGGATTTGGCAGCCATAAGGGGGGAAGTCTCGACTATTAGTGGGAGGCTAGATCAAGTGGAGAGTCAAAGGAACTCTCGGCCATCGACTCCTCTACATGTCTCTACCAATGGCCATGACCGGACATCCTCCGCAACCATCACTCCCGAAATGGTCCACCAAATGTTGAACGCACCTCAAGCTCCACAAAATGCCACTAACCAATCTACCACTTTTCCTCCAACCCGAGACTCCACTAGACCACCACATTACCAAACTCCTCCAATTCCACACGAAGGATTTGGACGCCAAGCTCCACCCCTAAATCCGAACCCTCCTTTCCAAGCTCCACTAAACCAAAGGCCACAAATTCCAATTCCTCCGAACCAAAATGGCCAAGGCCGACCAGCCCACTTTGATGGATACGGTAGAGAGGAGTATGATGGCGAGGGAACTTATGATGATGCTTATATGAGGGAGGAGGAGTTGAGAGGGGGCCGGGGGGAACCGAGACGATACCGAGGGTATGGAGAAAGGGGAAACCGACACCAAGAGAGAGACGTAGGCATCAACACCATCAAGTTGAGCCTACCTATCTTTAAGGGTGAAAGTGACCCCGAGGCTTACTTAACTTGGGAATCGGCTTGTGACAAGGTTTTCCAAGTTAATGACATCTCGGAAGAAAAGAAGAGTTGCTATGCTATAGCTCACCTTGAGGGCTATGCTAACACTTGGTGGGAGTATGTGAAACGGTTTGGTAATGAATTGATTGAAGGGCAGCCACCACCTTGGTTTCGGCTAAGGTATTTGATGAGGCAACGGTACCTTCCCGAGAGATACCGACATGAATTGCTTGCTAGATTATATGGCCTACGGCAAGGAAGCAAAAGTGTGATGGCTTACTTTGACGAGTTCCAACAACTCATGTTGAAACTTGATCACCGGGGGGAACAAATCAGCCACGACATCATTTGGTTCAAGTGTGGATTGAACAAAGAGATTTCCACGCACTTGACTCTTCATCGGTTTGAAACTATTGACGGCATATTCCAAGCGGCCCTAGAGATTGAACGGGAACTTAAGGAGAGGTCAACTTTCAAGCCAAGGGTCCAAAACCCCTCGGGTTGGACCAAAAACAAGGACCAACCCGGTCCTATGAAGCTGCCCGAACCCAAGACGGTTCCTAAGTTTCCTCCTAAACCGGAAGCTCACAAATACCCCAACCCGAAGGGGTTCCAATGTTTCAAATGCCAAGGTTGGGGGCATAAGGCGAATGAATGTCCGAACCGGCGTAATGTGATCTTACGGGAAGGGAAAGTATACTACCTTGGTGAGGAGGTGGTGACCGAAAGGGGGGAGATTGAGGCCGAGCCTCAAGATGGAGAGGAAGCCGAACATGAACCGAATGAGGAAAGGGTAGATGATGGTGAAGATGTCTATCCTCAAGAAGGGGAATGTGTGGTTCCGAACTTTGTAGTTAGGCGCGTTATGATTAGTAAGGCGGTAGATGACCCGAGCCAAAGGGAAAATCTATTCCATACTAAGTGCCTTGTAAAGGAGAGTGTGTGCACCTTGGTAATTGATAGTGGTAGTTGTACCAATGTTGCAAGCCATGCTATGGTGAATTTTCTGAAACTACCGACTACACCTCACACTAGTCCATACAAACTACAATGGTTGAATGATTGTGGTGAGTTGAAGGTCACACGGCAATGTGTGATCCGATTTAAGGTGGGCAACTACCACGACGAAGTACTTTGTGACGTGATTCCGATGCAAGCATGTCATTTGTTATTGGGTAGACCTTGGCAATATGATAGGTCTACTAAACACGATGGACGGACCAACCGGTACACACTTGAGATGGAAGGCCGAAGGGTCACACTTCACCCTCTTGCACCCTCCCAAGTGAATGCGTGGTACCAAAAGATGAAAGAATTGAAAGGGAAAGGGGGAGAACCCGAGAAGGGGGAAAAGGGAAGGGAAGCCGTAGGTGAGGGGGTAGGTACATCCGAGGCTATCTCAACGCCGAGGGAAAGGGAAAACGTAGTGATGTTGGCTAGGAGGAAAGAACTTTTCATGGACTATGATGAGAACAAGCCTATGCTACTCTTGGCCCATTGCTTTAACACTAACCCCGCTAATCCTTGTATTTCTCCTTTGATTTCTCATGTGTTGCAGGATTATGAGGATGTGTTCCCTAAAGAACTTCCGCAAGGATTGCCCCCACTTCGGGGAATCGAGCATCAAATTGACTTTGTGCCGGGCTCTCAGTTGCCAAATAAGCCGGCTTACCGGAGCAATCCTACGGATACCAAAGAATTGCAGCACCAAGTTGAGGAACTCCTCAACAAAGGTTACATCAAGGAAAGCATGAGTCCGTGCGCGGTTCCGGTGCTACTAGTGCCTAAGAAGGATGGAACATGGCGTATATGTGTGGACTGCCGAGCCATCAACAAAATTACGCTTAGATGGAACTAAAAGAGCCGAGGCCATGAAAAAGATGCATGAGGCAGTGCAGATCAAGCTTGAAAAGAAGAATCAAGAGGTTGCAAAACGGGCAAACAA
Organism: Capsicum baccatum var. pendulum; assembly: GCA_030864225.1. Lineage (NCBI taxonomy): Eukaryota > Viridiplantae > Streptophyta > Magnoliopsida > Solanales > Solanaceae > Capsicum > Capsicum baccatum. The sequence goes on along the minus strand of CM061557.1, from coordinate 150,725,111 downwards.
AGGGAGAAGGAAGCTAGTGCTTGAACCCGGAGATTGGGTGTGGGTACACCTTCGAAAGGAGAGGTTTCCAGCTCAAAGGAGGTCCAAGTTGCTGCCAAGAGGCGATGGTCCCTTCCAAGTTCTCGAGAGGATCAATGACAACGCCTACAAGATTGACCTACCACCGGAATATCAAGTGCACAACACCTTCAACGTCGGAGATCTCACCCTCGTGGATGCGGTTGAAGATGATCAAGTGCCGAATTTGTGGTCAAATTCCTCTCAAGATGGAGAGGATGATACGGTTATGACTACCCCTACGTGTACACGGCCTTTCACACGAAGCCAAGCGCGGGAGTTACAAACACTCCAGGCCTTGTTCATGCAAATGGCCGTGTATGAGTTGTTGGCCGAACCAACCAAGGGTCTCAATGTCCTTATGTGTGAAGAGGGGGCCTAAAGTGTGCCTAAAGTGTAATAACTTAAGTCTTCAAGGAGGCCACAACAAAGGAAGGGTGTCTTGGTCTTTTGCTCATTTTGTTGTAGTATAAATAGAAGGTGATAGTGAGATATCCATTAGTTTATTTTGAATGCTGAAATTATAACCTAAAAACACCAAAATATCTTCCATTTTCTTCTCCAAGAAACCGGATCTAGATCTCACAAGGAGAGGAATCCTTGTGTTGTCTCTTTGGCTAGAAACAAAGGTTTTAAGGTAGTTGAGTGCCTTTTGGTCTTTGTAAGAGCTTGGTGTTAATATTCATTAGGCTTAGGGTCCTCTCATCTTGTTAGGGTTCTTAGTTTCTTGAATATTGTATGTCAAGTTGTTTATCTTCATTATCTTGTTGTTGTTGTTGTGTTGTTTATCTTTCTTATCTTGAAGTCTAGGGGAGCCGTGTGGGGCTTGTTTCGATCCCCTAGCATTATTGTGTTCTTGTTGTTCTCGGATTGTGCCTAAAAACCGAAGACTATCTCTTGTGTTGTAATCTAAAAAAACCAAGACTTAAAATTTGTTGTTGTTGTGTTGTTGAGTTGGAATCCGAAACTCTTGTTGTTGTTGTTGGATCTTGCATCAACTTCACATAAAATTTATCGATGGATTGAGAAATTATCAATCACAACAAAGACCTTGTCAAGCCTATATGAATACTGTTGTTAAAGAAAGGTTAATCACCCATTTACAATGCTTAGTTTCATACTAAAATGATAATTGTTTCGACTAAACATTTTTAAGGTGTTCTTCACAAACCCCTATTTACATACTTATTTCTAATTAAAGTATGCAAATAACTAGTATGTTAACGCACTCTTTGGGTTAAAACTATAATTCCATTCCCTATGTAATCAATCCTGACTCTCTAGTTGGGTTATTATATTTAAAACAAACATTTACACCATATATGTGAGGATTTATTTGGACATTACCAATAATAGATTTCAAATTCATAATGTTTTGATTCACTATTGCATTGCATATTATTTCAATTTACTTTTGTTTGTTATTTTTGCTTATTTAAGGTGATAAAATGAGTCACCATGATAGTGAGAGGGTTACAAACATTCATAAAGTTCTTGAGGTGGATTTTGGCATCTTCATGTGCTTTACCCCAAACAACCTCTTTATTTGTAGCGAGATAAGCATGGTGCTTGAGACATAAAAGAAGATATTCCCGGCTATGGGTGGTTGGTCAATGGCACTTGTTAATCCTGAAGCACCTACATAGCTTCTTCCTTATCAAGGTGTCCCTCATTTTCTCAGTATGGCAAATATTTCTTCAGAATCCATCCTATTGCAGCTTTTTCCATTCTCCTACTGGGAGAAGCAACCATATGGCTTGGAGAATTTCCTGAGGACTCTATTACCTCATGGGATGAACTCATAGAAGTTTTCCTTGATGAATAATTTTTGACTATCCCAAATGCTCAGACTCTAGGATGAGATCACAAATTTCTGAAGAGATACTAATGAACCTCTGTATGAAGCATGGTTGTTTTTCAAGAAGCACTTGTTTTAACGTCCTTCTCATGGCTTTCCTAACAAGAAATTTTTACAAAGTTTCTATCATTCTTTGAGTATGGTAAATAAGTACATTGTGGATAATCTAGAAGGTGTATCCATGATGAATAAAACCTTGGGTATGGATAATACTAGATGAAAATATGAAAATGGAAACAACACGAAAACAAAGGAAACACACTAAATATGAAATCACAAAAATAAGGAAACAAGGAAATGGAATGATAAAGTAAAAGATAAAGAGATTGGCATAAATTGATCACAAAAGGACAACCAAGGGTATACCAAACCCTAGACCTTCCTGTCAATTACCGATAATATGAAGTTCTTACGAGGACACAACAGAAATTGATTCCCGAGCACCTACATTTCTAAACAACCAAAGAAACTCCCAAAAAGTTTCAATAAACACTTTCAAGTGTCAACTTACATCATCATTTATAAACTAAGTCTAAAATTAAGGAAAACTAGTTATTTATAACAATGGGCTACTTATTACAAGATGGGCCTAAAAGTAACCCTAAATATCAAGGGTCCCAAAAGTGGCTCTAAATACCAAATGCCTATACGTGGGCCCAAACGCCCTTCCTTTTCTTTGTGGACCTCGTACATTTTATGCTATCTTCCAAACGCGATGTGGCTCAATACTACAAGGGCAGACATTATTAAATTTATCTATTCCCCTGCTCCAAGTTATCCTCCAATCTCGTATGTGTTTCTCTAGGATGATCAAGTCATAGATTCTAAGGTTTGTCCCTTAAAGCATATATCCCCAAAGAATAGAGCTCATTTGGCTTATATCAATGCCTATCAATTTACTTGACTAAATAAAAAGTATGAATCATGCTTGGTACACTTAGGAGGCTGAGGTAGCAGTGAAAGCTCCCTCCTCCTTCTTAAATGCCAAAGATCTATAAAAGAAAGATCAGGAGCAAATGAAAACATGACCAAGTTGATGAACTAGATGGATCTTCTTACTAAACATGTTGTAGGTTGGGGCTCTAAAAGTATGAATATTGTTGTAAGCAAAGGGAGTTAAGTGTATAATGCATGACGGGTTTGATATTTTGAGTAAAAAGTCCAATTCTTAACATATCAACAGGGGTGAATGACCTACTGATACGGGACAAATGGCCACCTTATCTTTGGACGACATTTTTGGAGGCCAACACATAGAGGCTCAAGACTTGGTCACCGCGATAATACAAGAACCTGCATGTAGAACCCGTTTTGAGCGTAACTTAAAGCGATCTCGCATATGGAAGATTGCTTGGAGCATTTGAGAGTGAGGGTTCACGGTTTTGGGCCTTAACTAAGGGCATTTTGGACATTACCATGGTGTATTTACACACCATGGCCGCACCTAGATGGTACATGATACGGTTGGGGCAGCCTCCACAAGTACGCGACCCTTCACACGAAGCCGAGCTCGGGAACTACAAAAACTCCAAGCTTTGTTCATGCCAAAATGGCCGTGTGTGAGTTGGAGATTGAACCAGCCAAGGACCTGAACGTTTTATGTGTGAAAAGGGGTGTTAATGGGCCATAAACTAGTCTCCAAGGCTAGCCCAAAAGGCAAGGGGCGGATGGGCCTTTCATGTGTAAAGAAGGGGTCTTAATGGGCCCTAAACTAGCCTCCAAGGCTGGCCCAATAGGCAAGGGGGTGGATGGGCCTTTTAGCCCTTTTGTTTGTAATATAAATAGGTGCCATTAGGGTATTTTTCAGCATTACTTCATTCTTGATATTTTCACAACAAAAGACTTGTAACATCTCTCTCTCTTGTTCTTGAGAGTGGAATCCGAAACTGTCCAACAAAGTGTGGTGACACTTGTGTTGAATCTTTGGCTAGAAACAAAGGTTTTGAGGTTGTTGAGTGCCTCTTGGTCTTTGTAAGAACTTGGTGTTAATATTCATTAGGCTTAGGGTCCTCTCATGTTGTTAGGGTTCTTAGTTTCTTGAATATTGTATGTCAAGTTATCTATCTTTATCTTATCTTGTTGTTGTTGTTCATCTTGTTATCTTAAAGTCTAGTGAAGCCGTGTGGGGCTCCTTTCGATTCACTAGCATTGTATCCATCTTGTTGTTCTTCTTGTGTTGCTGAAAAATAGAAAAAGAAACTACAAAACAGTTTGTTGTTGTTGCATTGTTGCTGAAAATCAGAAAACAGAAAACTGAAAACAGTTTGTTGTCTCGGATTGTTGCTGAAACTGAAAACGGAAAGTTGTTGTTCTTGTGTTGTTGTTCTGAAAATCCGAGATCTTGTGTTGTTGGTTTTGATCTTGTATCACCTACCTACCAAAGGCAAGACAGGAATTAAGGTTAGAATAAGGATTAGGATCATGATTAGAGAGATAAAGATAGAGAAGAAAGTTAGGCAGGTCGTGATAGGGATTGGCGTGATCAACATAGAGTGTATACATAGAGATATTAAGAGAGATCACTATGTTTCTCCACTTAATGGGAAAAAGGCTAAAAAAAAAAAACATAGATCCCATATGGTATAAAATGAAGGATACGCTTGCTCAAATTTTGAATCCAGTCGAAGGTATGGATAAGGTCATCAAAGAGATGAAATGTGATCTTTTAACTATGAATAAAATAGTGGCATCCCATTGATGTCACCCAAACTATACCCTTCTCAAAAGTACAATGTGGTCGTTGTCAAATTATAGTAACCCAACTAGGTTGGTGATGCAAGATTTAAACCAACACCACAAGAGGAGTGGTAAAATATTTGAAACCCCCAACATATATTTGAAAACTAAAAATCATAACACAATTATGCCATGAAAATAATTCATAAAATATGGGTTTAGTTGGAACTAACAATGAGGGAGAAGTAACATTCCTTGCATTAAGAAGATGATGGAGAGAAATCACCCTTGTAAGTCCCAATTTGCTCCTATAGATGAAACCCTAGCCTTTCTTGACCCCAAAAACCTTGAGAGAATTTAAGAGACTTTCTAAATGTTTAATATTAGAATATTAGGGTAAATGATATCCCAAGAGTTATATAAGTCATGGGGTCATAATAGGTTAAGAGGGAAATATCCAGATTACCCCAAACTTAAAATGTATAACATCCTCACAGAAAGGTATGACCACCCTTCCCAAACCGTACCCTAGGGTATGAGTGGTAACATAACTCATACCTTAGACCTTATCTTGTACCTCCATATTGACCAAAATATGATCATATATGGACCAACTAATATCTTAACATATGAGTAGTACCCCACAACTTATACCTTGGGCAAAATGCACTAGACTAGACACAAGGCATCATACGACCTAGCACATATGACTCATACCTTAACAAATAACTAGTAAAGAGTCTATTCATACCTTAGACAGAAGCCAATCTAAGCCACACTAGTTACCATATGACCAAGACCCTACAAACCATACCCCATCATACAATTAGTACCCCCTAGTCATATGATATCAGAAGCCAAAAAACTTAGGTAATTTTCTATGGACCAAAACCCAAGATGGTTCAATTTCCCAATTACTTTATGGTCCAAATTTCCAGCTGCCAACCAATACTGCTAAGATTGATTACTGCATAGATGAAATACAAAAGATGAAGATAAAATTAATTTATTTCGATAATAAATTTACTCACTTATGCTAAATGACCAGTATTATTACTACAGTCCGGGAGGAGGCTCCTAGGGTGTTTGTGGAGTTGGCCCTTCGTCATATCTTATGAAGAGTAGTTTGAATTTTGCTTTAAAGGTATAGAGAATACTTGTGCATCATAGGTTGAGTCCTACAAATATGGACAATGTACTGCGTCTAGATCGGGCTGCCCTGGTTGAAAGCATCATAGAAGGCTATGGGATTAACATAGACAAGATTCTTGCTTGAGAGATTGGCGATTGGGCAGTGAGTATAGACACAACCTTAACATTTCCTTGCCTATTGACACAATTATGCCTAGATTAGAGAGTTCCAAAGGTCTCGAGAGTTGATCAGATCGTCCAGGTGTAGAGGACAATAGATTTAAGATTGATACATGATGTTGCTAACCCTATTTCCAGGCAGCAAAATTTGGGGCCACTTTTATCCAATAGGCATTTCATGTCAGAGGGCATGATATTAATACTTCAAGGTTCACCAATATTTGTGATACCTCAACTGAGACTGTTGGTACTTCTCAAAGTCCAACCCTACCTCCAGTAGTGAGACCATTAACTTCTAAGCTATATCTCACTGGCTATTATTTAGTCTCGCAGTCCTTCTTGGTAGATATGCTAAAATGATTAGGCATAGTTGAGCAAAAGGTAAATAATATAGAGGATAGGGTACACGATGGGTTAAGAGGGAAATATAGAGTGAGATAAGAGACATGTAGACTTAGTTTGATGGGTTCGAATGATGGATCAACCAAAAATTGGCAAATATTCAGGGCCTAAATCTGGTAGGCGTACATGAGAAGTTGGTTGTACTCTAGGCTACTTTAAGAAGATACTTACGAGATCATTCTCCACTTACCCTATCATTAAAATATCCAAAAGAAGGAGATACTAGATCTTTAGGGTACTAAAAAGAGAAAACTGATAAGAAAGCTTGTGGTAAGAGATCGAAGAAGAAAAAAAGAATTAAGAAGAGTAATATGAAGGTGGCCAAGGCAACCAAATTTGATTCTATATGGGACCACCAGACGAGGGTCCATGAGATGGCGGAGGGAGATGGTAGCTTCCAAGTTGTTAATTTGATGGACGTAGAAATAGCATAGTTGAGTAGTAGCACTACTCTGCCGCCCAAGGCACCATTGAGAACAATGACCACCATCGGTTCCACTATTAATTTGAGCATCCTAGTCTCTACTGGGACCACTTTAAACGTGAGTGGGGCTTATTCTAAGGCCCTCATGTTGAGACGTCACAAGTTAGCGCATAGTGCACCTAGGTATGTCCTTATTTTTTTTGCTATATATTATAGTTACACACTAGGTACAATGCATCATCTTTTAGTTAGGGAAGGAGTTGTACTACAGTCGCCATGGGTTTTTATTGTCGTGCTTTTTTTATCGATAGTGATTTATTGTATAATTAACATGTCTAGGAACTAATTGCAATGTGATGTGTTTTGTATTATATTATATTTAGTTTTGTTTAACTAGGAGAGAATGAGTATCTAAGGTAGTGGATTTGTTATGTTTTGAATAAATCTGTTAGATAAATTATACCTCTCTAAGAAATTAGTTTTAAACTATGTGACGTGTATAGATGTGTGACCATTGTAAATCTCGTTATAACATTAGGATTAGTAACATAATAATCATAGCTATTGTTTGCATAAACCAGATAGGTAGTAACTTGCGATGCAACCCTGTGCTATGTATGAGTGAGATGCTTTTTTGTTTCCTTTGTGTGTTAAATCTAGAACTTGCCCGGTTTGTCTTGCCTAGGCTTAGGATAGTCGGTTAGGAAAGGATCTTAAGCCGTTCTTGAAATTAGTCCACTGTTAGCCTAAAATAATCTTCCAAATCTGAATAAGTATCCCTTAATCCCGATTTTGAACTTGATAGACTATTTTTCTTGTTTTCACCTTTTATTTTCCCATTTGTATTACATAAACCTGGTTTGGCCTTGGTCCTTCTTGGACGTTGTGATCCTTAACTTAGGAAAATTATAAGTTGAGGGTGGCTATTAAGGGGTGCATAGTTTAAAGTAGGTATGAAGAAGGGTGTAAAATAAGAGAAAAGAAAGTAAGGTTAGGTGTGGTAGAAAAAAATTAGAAAATAAAAAAAAAGAAAGAATAAAGAAAACTGCATCAAACCCGAATGAGTAATAATAGAATAAAAAAGGAAAAATAAGGGCGAAATAAAATAAAAAATAATTGCTAAGTAGACTCCAAAACATAATTGTAGTGACAAGGAGGCTTAGACACTAAATTCCCAAATGTACCATATCAGCCCTCAAGACTACATTACAAGACGAGTAAAGTCCTATAGTAATCCTAACTTGATCATCTAAAAGCTAAGTTAAAGAAACCAAGGGAAAGCCTATGGTATTCTACACACATTGTTGGAACTTCTTTATGAGTGTAAGCCCGTGACCGTCCCCACAGTAACATGCATGATTGAGTTGGACTTCTTTATTGTGAGGGAACGTAGGTTGTATTGCTAGTTACTTATTTGTTTGGGTAGTGTAATTTGTACATATGCATAATTGTTTGTTGCTAACGTAATTCCATATCTTGATTCCCCTATGTCATATTATTTTTCTATATTAATACACATTTGGTATTGAAAAGTTTAATATAAGAGGGGGTAACGTTCTTGAGCTTAAATTGGAATTGACTACCATAGGTATCTTAGGATTTTCTTAGTTAAGAATTATGTTGTTGTTTTCTTATGATTTTTTTCTTGAAGACATACAAACATTCTAAGTTGAGGGAGTTGATGTTCCATTGTTTCATAGCTCTTTCGATGATTAAAATGGTGAAAATATACAAATACTAAGGTTATTTTATTAGATACGCTGTGTGTTGTAGGTTAATTAGGTTTGAAGTTGCATGGAACAGAATTGGATGAAAAAAATCCAAATAAATCAAAGTAATGATTGGACTATGAGTCATCATATCACAATACAGCTCGTAGCTCAAGCCGTGATGTTAAAACAAAGGGTTGCTAATTGAAAGATCAAAGTTAAGGCTAACTATGACTCATCAGGAGTGAGAACGAGTCATGGTGTGAGTCGTTCTGAGCAAAGAAGCAAAATTCCTAGAGATAGACAAGTTGAAGCTATAATAGAAATGAGTGAAGACCACAAGTCGTTATGATAGAACATGACTTAAAATCAGGAATTGTTCTGATGATAGAAGAAAAATCCAGAAAGTTTAAAGTCACTAGAGTGGCAATGACTCATAGCCAATGACTCATGCGGTCTGACCTTGAGTCATCATTACTGAGCAAAAAAAAAGAAATAAAAGTAGCTAAAGTCGTTATTAGTTCCGATGACTTGTTATCAGAGGCATGAACACTATCGACTTAGTTTTCCTATTTTGTTCTGGTTAGTTTTCTTTGTTATTTTGAGAAACTATAAATACCCTTGAGGTACTCTTATATTAGGTTACACACTTTATACTCTTACATGCACATATTGATTTCAAGATTAACTTTTGATCTTAAAATCTTCTCGTTCTTGGTTTTTGAATTATGAAGTAATTTGAGACTTTGGGTTTTCTTCGTTAATTATTATGAGATTTATCATATGCATTCTTTATTGAATTACATGGCTTGTTTCATAACTATGTGTGGCTAATTACCTTAACTGGGGTTGTAGAAACCCTAGCAGAATAATAAAGTAGGGGAATTTTGAGGTTCTACTAGATTATCGTTTACACGTGTATTGTGATCATCTTTGGTTTAATTAATTTCTTAGTGGTCGCCAACTCTAAGAACCTTTTTGTATTCAAGATTTTCTTCACAAAAGATATTGTGATTGGCAAAAAAATATTACGACAGTGATTCAAGACTATCAACCCTCACCTAATAACTTAAGACCCACAAGGTGATAGTTAAATTGAGGTCAAAGAAAACGGTTATTAAGGAGACACCCTGAGACTCACAAGGTAAAGAGTAAAATTTACCAATGAGTTCACAAGACATTTGGTAATACATAGGTTGTCAGATTCTTCATGATTAGCGGTGAGATAGTAGGATTAAGCATGATAAACGTACAGAGTTAGAAGCCAGGGGGAACCCAATCCTAGTGTTTATTTCAGATTTTTTACAACCAAAGCATCCAAACCTTTTTATTTTTACTATTTAATGCAAATCCCCTATTTACTTTCCTACATATCCAACTACTTTGCAAGTTTGAGAGATGAGGTCAACCTATTCACTGTCAGATTGACCCCAACTGATACGGTTATGGCTACCCCCACAAGTACACGGCCTTTCACACGAAGCCAAGCGCGGGAGTTACAAACACTCCAAGCCTTGTTCATGCAAATGGCCGTGTGTGAGTTGTTGGCCGAACCAACTAAGGGTCTCAACGTCCTTATGTGTGAGGAGGGGCCTAAAGTGTAATAAATTACTTCTCCAAGGAGGCCACAACAAAGCAAGGGCGGATGGGTCTTTTCACTCATTTTGTTGTAGTATAAATAGAAGGTGATAGTGAGATATCCATTAGTTAATTTTGAAATCAGAAATTGTAACATAAAAACTCCAAAATATCTTCTCTCTTTCTCTCAAAGGAAGCCGTCCCTAGATCTCACAAGTAGAGGTATACTTGTGTTGTCTCCTTGGCTAGAAACAAAGGTTTTGAGGTTGTTTGAGTGCCTCTTGGTCTTTGTAAGAACTTGGTGTTAATATTCATTAGGCTTAGGGTCCTCTCTTGATGTTAGGGTTCTTAGTTTCTTGAATATTGTATGTCAAGTTATCTATCTTTCATTATCTTGTTGTTGTTGTGTTGCTTTTGATATCTTGAAAGTCTAGTGAAGCCGTGTGGGGCTTGTTTCGATTCACTAGCATCGTTGTATCTCTTGTTGTTCTCGGGTTGTGACCTAAAATCCGAAGACTATCTCTTGTGTTGTACTCTAAAAATCGAAAAACTAAAGCTTGTTGTTCTTGTGGTTGTTGGTTGAAATCCGAAGCTCTTGTGGTGTTGGTTTAAATCTTGCATCATTTGGTATCAAAGCAAGACCGGTTGTGTTCTCACATAACCCATCTTGGGCTTGTAGTTCTCGGCTTAAACCAAACTACACCAAGAAAAAAATTCTGAAATCTGAAATTTCTGTCCACTAAAGTTGAAACCGAAAAAGGTGTTGTATACTTAGATCTAGGTGTCATTTTGCTTGTTTAGTGAGTTTCTAGTGTTGGCTTCTTTCTCACCAACACTAAGGTGTCTAGATCCAAGGTTGAGCTTGAAAAGTTGCATGTTGTAAGGTGGCCGAAAGTTAAATGTGTTGATAACCAAAGACAAATCGGTGGTTGTGTGTTGTGTGCTAAGAAGATTGTGGAAGTGTTCATCTCTTGAACTTGTGCATATTGTTCATCTTGTTGAGTGTTCATCTTGTTGTGTGCTCAAGTGGTAAACTTATAAAGTTGATTGTGAAAGACTTGCACCCATCACTTTGTAGCCTTGTCAATCACTTCCCCTAAATCAAGGAACCTTGTTTTGTGGAAATTGTCAACCAACACACTTTCTTGATTTTGAAAATGATACGGGACAAATGGCCATCTTATCTTTCGGTGACATCTTTGGAGGCCAACACATAGAGGCTCAAGAATTAGTCACCTCGATGATACAAGAACATGCATGGAAGACCCATTTTGAGAATAACTCAAAGCCATCTCGCGTATGGAAGAGTGCTTGGAGCATTTAAGAGTGAGGACTCACGGTTTTGGGCCTTAAACTAGTCTCCAATGCTGGCCGAAAAGACAAGGGGCGGATGGGCTTTTGATGTGTGAAGGAAGGGGTCTTAATGGACCATAAATAAGCCTCCAAGGCCGGCCCATGATGTGAAGGATAGAAGGGTCATTTGACCACCTTTTGTTGTAGTATAAATAGAGGCCATTAGGCCATTTTTCAGCATTCAACTTTGATATTGAGAATTCAGAAAATTAGTCTTGTAGTTTAGAAACTCTCTCTCTTTCTCAAGAGGAGATCCGAAACTTGTTCAACAAAGTGTGGAATCACTTGGGTTGAACCGAAACTGTCCATCAAGGTGTGGAATCACTTGTGTTGGATCTTTGGCAAGAAACGTGGGTTCTAAGGTTGTAAAGTACCTCTTGGCCCTCGTAAGAACTTGGTGTTTACATTCAATAGATTTAGGGGTCCTATCTTGAGGTTAGGGTTCTTAGATTATTGAGTGATTTATGTCAAGTTAACTATCTTTATTTTATCTTGTTGTTGTTGTTCATCTTGTTGTCTTAAAAGTCTAGTGAAGCCGGGTGTGGCTCTTTCGATTCACTAGCATTTGTATCCATCTTGTTGTTCTTCTTGTGTTGCTGAAAAATAGAAAACAAAATACAAAAATAGTTTGTTGCTCTCGGTTTCTTGCTGAAACAGAAAACAGAAACTTGTTATTTTTGTGTTGTCAAGCTGAAATCCGAGACTCCTTTGTTATTCTTGTTGTTGTATTCTTGTGGTTGCTGAATCTGAAAACAGAAAACTACTAAAAACAGTTTGGTTGCTTCTCGGGTTGTGCTTGAAACCGAAACCGAAAGTTGTTGTTCTTGTGGTGTCAATCTGAAATCCGAGATCTTGTTGTTGTGGGACAAGGTACTTTTCTTATTTCAAGATTTATGTTTTCCCTCCAAAGACAAATTGTTATCCTTTCCAAATTATGTATAGATTTAAATTTCAGAATTGGTGCTTAAATTGAGTGGGACCAAAACCAATTGCATGCTGCCACGTCATCCATTTGTTACTGTTCACGTCATTAATAAGCTCAAATTTCAGATTTTAGTAGTTTCCTTTTGTTGTTCCTTAGTTTCAATTTTATTGCTTCCAATTAATTAACAACTAGTAATCACCTACTTAGTTGTAGATTAATTGTTGAATTCGTTTCTTTCGTGTCTTCGTTATTTGTGAGCTTTTCTCATTTTTAATTTGTTGTAACTTCTTTATTTCAAGTTCGTAAGGAAATTTTATTTTGTGTCTTGAGTCGATCAAACAAGAATCTATTCCGGCCACCAAGTAGAATTGACATCCTATTGACTACCGGAGTATAAGCAGCTTTCAACATTCGCCGCTCCAATTGTGAGAATCACAAAGGTGAGTGTATACGAGTGTTGGTGAGGAGCTTTACTACTAATCTTCTTTGTTCATTTTGTAGGTTTAAAGGGTGATATAAGAGGAACATGACTTTGATAGACGGGGATTATTGTGACTACAATATGGGAGACTACGATTGTAGTGAGGGTTTTTATGGCTACGAAGTTGAGGAAGATTGCGGAGGCTATGAAAATAGCCATGGTCAAAACATAGGCAGATTTGAAAATTACTGTTTTGAGGAAGAAAATGAGGTGAATGAAGTGCCTAGTGCTTATGGTGACTTTGGAGATGATGTAGGACCTCGTGATGGATCTTATGATGAAGTTGGAACATGTGAGGAGTCTTGCACTCCCCACTCCGAACCTAGATTTGGTGTTAGGAATAGCCCTGTCATTCGTAAACCTTATGAGAGCTATGATGAGAGTACATGTGAGGAGTGTGAAGATTCATATTCTCCACCTTGTAGTACTTCTTATCAAGGTCGATATAGTGTGAATGGTTATACTAGCTATAGTGTAGGTTGTCCAATGGGAAGAAGAGGATATACATCTCCAAAATCGAGGGGTACTCATGTGCTTTACAATGTTGATCCGAGAAGGAGTGTACACTCCGGAAAGGTGACCATTTGTGGGATACCGGGCTGCCTCATTGTGTTAAATGATAGGTACTATAGAAACTATATTGTTCCATCCATGGTTGATTACTTGGGGTTATTTTGTGAGCCTTTACTTGTTCCATACTTCTTGGACAGGTTTAAGGTTACCGAGAGGGTAAAAGTTGTCTTCTCCCAATTTAATTACCATGAGGAGGTGTGGTGTGATGTTTTTCCCATAACCTATGGTCATGTGAGATTAGGCGCCGATTGGTTTGCACAACATAAAGTTCCAAATATGCAAAATTGGCCTAATATTGTAAGAGACCGATGGGGAAATTGCCTCGAGACGTATATTCTGCCCGGGCCGCAAAAAGAAGTTCCTACCTACTCCAATTCGAATTATTATAAGAGACAAAAGATTGAGAGGAGTAAGAGAGTGAAAGGTGGTAATCCGAGAGTGGAAAAAGGAGAGGTTGTGTGGAGCAAAGTAAGAGGATTACCACCAAACCATGCTAACATTGTTTGTCCTTCTATTTCTAAGGACATTTGTGTAGGTAGCAACATGGAAAGCGAAGAAGAACAATGCCAAAAGAAAGTTGCTGCCCAAACTTTTGGAGGACCTTCACACCATGACAAAGAAGAATCTACTCAAGGACTTCAAGGTAAAATGGCAAACTCTTACACTTTTGTACATGTGAATGATAATTGTGTGGCTAGTAGCCCATTGAGTGTGAGTTGTAGCTTGCCTATATGTGAGTGTATTATTTCTTTGCCACTTGATGATGATGTACATGTTGTGAGCGTGGATACACTAGTTGATCCTATTGATGACCGAATAGACTCTTCTTGTAAGATTGATTTATGTCCACCTAGTGTTGAAACCATTATGTTGAATGAAAGTACATTATCTTCTGAAATTTGTGTTGATCAACTTATGTGTGAAAATTACCCACCACTTGAGGATGTGTATGATGTAATTAATGAACCTCAAGTGTGTGATGATGTTGAAAATGTTGATCAAAGTGAGAATGAACCCGAGAGATCTTCTTGGGGTAATATTGTGTTTGAAACATCCTTGAAACTTGATATTGATCATTTAGAGAGTGAGGAACTGATACGGGACAAATGGCCATCTTATCTTTCGGTGACATCTTTGGAGGCCAACACATAGAGGCTCAAGAATTAGTCACCTCGATGATACAAGAACATGCATGGAAGACCCGTTTTGAGAATAACTCAAAGCCATCTCGCGTATGGAAGAGTGCTTGGAGCATTTAAGAGTGAGGACTCACGGTTTTGGGCCTTAAACTAGTCTCCAATGCTGGCCCAAAAGACAAGGGGCGGATGGGCTTTTGATGTGTGAAGGAAGGGGTCTTAATGGACCATAAATAAGCCTCCAAGGCCGGCCCATGATGTGAAGGATAGAAGGGTCATTTGACCACCTTTTGTTGTAGTATAAATAGAGGCCATTAGGCCATTTTTCAGCATTCAACTTTGATATTGAGAATTCAGAAAATTAGTCTTGTAGTTTAGAAACTCTCTCTCTTTCTCAAGAGGAGATCCGAAACTTGTTCAACAAAGTGTGGAATCACTTGGGTTGAACCGAAACTGTCCATCAAGGTGTGGAATCACTTGTGTTGGATCTTTGGCAAGAAACGTGGGTTCTAAGGTTGTAAAGTACCTCTTGGCCCTCGTAAGAACTTGGTGTTTACATTCAATAGATTTAGGGGTCCTATCTTGAGGTTAGGGTTCTTAGATTATTGAGTGATTTATGTCAAGTTAACTATCTTTATTTTATCTTGTTGTTGTTGTTCATCTTGTTGTCTTAAAAGTCTAGTGAAGCCGGGTGTGGCTCTTTCGATTCACTAGCATTTGTATCCATCTTGTTGTTCTTCTTGTGTTGCTGAAAAATAGAAAACAAAATACAAAAACAGTTTGTTGCTCTCGGTTTCTTGCTGAAACAGAAAACAGAAACTTGTTATTTTTGTGTTGTCAAGCTGAAATCCGAGACTCCTTTGTTATTCTTGTTGTTGTATTCTTGTGGTTGCTGAATCTGAAAACAGAAAACTACTAAAAAACAGTTTGGTTGCTTCTCGGGTTGTGCTTGAAACCGAAACCGAAAGTTGTTGTTCTTGTGGTGTCAATCTGAAATCCGAGATCTTGTTGTTGTGGTTTTGATCTTGTATCATTTGGTATCAGAGCAAGACCGGTTGTGTTCCAACATAACCCATCTTGGGCTAGTAGTTCTCGGCTTGAACAAAACTACACCAAGAAAACTTTCTGAAAAATCTGTCCCTTAAAAGTTGAATCCGAGAATGATGTTATAAGTTTAGATCTAGATGTTATTTTGCTTGTTTAGTGAGTTTCTAGTGTTGGTTTCTTTCTCACCAACACTAAGGTGTCTAGATCCAAGGTTGAGCTTGAAATGTTGATTGTTGTGTAGTGACTAAAGTGGCCGAAAGCTGAATGTTGTTGATAACCAAAAGAAAAAAAAAAATCGGTGGTTGTGTTTATATGCTAAAGAAGTTAAAGAAGTTGTTGAAGTGTTCATCTTGAACTTGTCATCTTGTTCATCTTGTTGAAATATTCATCTTGTTGTGTGCTCAAGTGATAAGATTATAAAGTTGATTGTGAAAGACTTGCCCCATCACTTGGTAGACTTGTCAATCACTTCCCTTAAATCAAGGAACCTTGTTTTATGGAAATTGTCAACCAAACCCACTTTCTTGAGATTGAACCAAAAGTCAAGACTTCAAATTTTTAAGTTTTCCCACCAAAAACACTTTTCAATTTCTTACAAGTTGTGTGAATATTAATTCAAGACAAAAAAAAATATATATATATATATATACCAAAACCCGAAGAGAAAAACGTGTGGGCCATTGCTTGATGCCACGTCACTATAAGCTCAACTTAGGATATATTCCTTGTTGCTAATTGTTGATTCTTGGTTTCCCTTATTCGGACTTAGAACTAATTAACAAACTAGTATTTTTCCACTAGGTTGTCAACTAGTTCCTTGAGCCGTCTATTCGTGTCAACGATTATTTGTGTGCTTTTGTTCGTTTGAATGAGTTGCTGATTTTTGACTCTAGTCCGGCAAGTATTCTTTGAGTCTTCAAACAAGAATCCATTCCGGACAAGAGCTTACTCCTACCTTAACATCTCACGGTTACTAGCCAATTATACAACACTTGTGGGACACTAACTTGTGGTGATTAAGCGGCTAATACCTTGACAATGGAAGGAGCTTTACTACTAATATTGTTTGTTCATTTTTGTAGGTTTGAAGGGTGACATAAGAGGAAAATGACTATGATAGCCGGGGATTATTGTGACTACAATACGGGAAGCCATGATTGTAGTGAGGGTTTTTATGGCTACGACGTCGAGGGAGATTGCGGAGGCTATGAAAATGGCCATGGTGAAAACATAGGCAGATTTGAAAATTACTATTGTGAGGGAGAAAATGAGGTGAATGAAGTGCCTAGTGCTTATGGTGACTTTGGAGATGATGTAGTACCTCGTGATGGATCTTATGACGAAGTTGGGACATGTGAGGAGTCTTGCACCCTCCACTCCGAACCTAGATTTGGTGTTAGGTATAACCCTTTCATTTGCAAACCTTATGAGAGTTATGATGAGAGTACACGTGAGGAGTGTGAAGATTCATATTCTCCACCTTGTAGTACTTCTTATCAAGGTCGATATGGTGTGAATGGTTATACTAGCTATAGTGTAGGTTGTCCAATGGGAAGAAGAGGATCTACATCTCCGAAATCGAGGGGTACTCATGTGCCTTACAATGTTGATCCGAGAAGGAGTGTACACTCCGGAAAGGTGACCATTTGTGGGATACCGGGCTGCCTCGTTGTGTTAGACGATAAGTACTATAGAAACTACATTGTTCCGTCCATGGTTGATTACTTGGGGTTATTTTGTGAGCCTTTACTTGTTCCATACTTCTTGGACAGGTTTAAGGTTACCGAGAGGGTAAAGGTTGTCTTCTCCCAATTTAATTACCATGAGGAGGTGTGGTGTGATGTTTTTCCCATAACCTATGGTCATGTGAGTCTAGGCGCCGATTGGTTTGCACAACATAAGGTTCCAAATGTGCAAAATTGGCCTAATATTGTGAGAGACCGATGGGGAAATTGCCTCGAGACTTACATTCTGCCCGGGCCGCAAAAAGAAGTTCCTACCTACTCCAATCCGAATTATTATGAGAGACAAAAGATTGAGAGGAGTAAGGGAGTGAAAGGTGGTAATCCGAGAGTGGAAAAAGGAGAGGTTGTGTGGAGCCAAGTAAGGGGATTACCACCAAACCATGCTAACATTGTTTGTCCTTCCATTTCTAAGGACATTTGTGTAGGTAGCAACATGGAAAGCGAAGAAGAACAATGCCGAAAGGAAGTTGCTGCCCAAACTTTTGGAGGACCTTCACACCATGACGAAGAAGAATCTACTCAAGGACTTCAAGGTAAAATGGCAAGCTCTTACACTTTTGTACATGTGAATGATAATTGTGTGGCTAGTAGCCCATTGAGTGTGAGTTGTAGCTTGCCTATATGTGAGTGTATTATTTCTTTGCCACTTGATGATGATGTACATGTTGCGAGTGTGGATACACTAGTTGATCCTATTGATGACCGGATAGACTCTTCTTGTAAGATCGATCCATGTCCACCTAGTGTTGAAACCATTATGTTGAATGAGAATACATTATCTTCTGAAATTTGTATTGATCAACTTATGCGTGAAAGTTATCCACCACTTGAGGATGTGTTTGATGTAATTAACGAACCTCAAGTGAATGATGATGTGGAAAATGTTGATCGAAGTGAGAATGCACCCGAGAGCTCTTCTTGGGGTAACATTGTGTTTGAAACATCCTTGAAACTTGATATTGATCATTTAGAGAGTGAGGAACTTGCTTGTTCCAAATCTGTCCGTGAGGTAGATCACCCTCTTTTTAGGTACAATGTCTTGTTTGAAGATGATTTAAACATTCCTAGTGAACCTAGTGGTGAATACGATGGTATAGCTTGCCTTGGAAGCTATACCCTATATGCTAACCCACTATGGTGTGACAACATTTCTCCTAAAGATGGAAATCTCTTCTTGGAAGATGAAAGTACTCTTAAGGGTAGGGGATGTGTAGTCTTGAAAAGGAATAGTCGATCGGGTAAAGATGACCATGATTTGCTTTACTTGGGAGACCCGAAATATGATTATTCTTGTAAAAATATTTTTGTGAATGATTCCTTTGCTGCCCATGGTGATTTATATCTATGTGGGGATTATTTTCTTGAAATAAAAGGTGGTGCATGCTTAGAAATTCCATCTACTTCTTCTTTATGTGTTTCCCATGTTGAGCATACTAGTGGTGATGGACTTGAAGCTAGTGAGTACATGCATAAGGAAACCATAGCTGAAGTTAGCTTGTGTGACACCTTTCTCTACCCTCTGAGTGCTCATGACATTTCCCCTATTGGGCTAGGGGGTATGCCTAATTTTGAGGACGACACCTTAGGGAAAAGCGAGCTTGGCCGAAACCCATGTCCATGGCTACTTCTCCCATTTGATCCCGGTACCATCTTAGGGCATGGTAGGAGTTGTCTCGGTCCATGCTCATTATTTATTGATGTTCATCATAGCCACTTCCTTTGTGACATTTGTACTAAGCTTTTCACGATCAACCCAAAGGATTCTTGGTTATATTGCAAATATGTGCAACCTTGGCATGATGATGTTATTCGTTAGATTGATTTTGTTGCACTAACCCTAACCCTCATGTCATGAGGATGTGTACTTGTTTTTCTTTTGTTTTGATTTTGCAAGGTTTGGATTCGAGGTCGAATCCTTTTCAAGAAGGGGAGGATGATACGGGACAAATGGCCATCTTATCTTTCGGTGACATCTTTGGAGGCCAACACATAGAGGCTCAAGAATTAGTCACCTCGATGATACAAGAACATGCATGGAAGACCCGTTTTGAGAATAACTCAAAGCCATCTCGCGTATGGAAGAGTGCTTGGAGCATTTAAGAGTGAGGACTCACGGTTTTGGGCCTTAAACTAGTCTCCAATGCTGGCCGAAAAGACAAGGGGCGGATGGGCTTTTGATGTGTGAAGGAAGGGGTCTTAATGGACCATAAATAAGCCTCCAAGGCCGGCCCATGATGTGAAGGATAGAAGGGTCATTTGACCACCTTTTGTTGTAGTATAAATAGAGGCCATTAGGCCATTTTTCAGCATTCAACTTTGATATTGAGAATTCAGAAAATTAGTCTTGTAGTTTAGAAACTCTCTCTCTTTCTCAAGAGGAGATCCGAAACTTGTTCAACAAAGTGTGGAATCACTTGGGTTGAACCGAAACTGTCCATCAAGGTGTGGAATCACTTGTGTTGGATCTTTGGCAAGAAACGTGGGTTCTAAGGTTGTAAAGTACCTCTTGGCCCTCGTAAGAACTTGGTGTTTACATTCAATAGATTTAGGGGTCCTATCTTGAGGTTAGGGTTCTTAGATTATTGAGTGATTTATGTCAAGTTAACTATCTTTATTTTATCTTGTTGTTGTTGTTCATCTTGTTGTCTTAAAAGTCTAGTGAAGCCGGGTGTGGCTCTTTCGATTCACTAGCATTTGTATCCATCTTGTTGTTCTTCTTGTGTTGCTGAAAAATAGAAAACAAAATACAAAAACAGTTTGTTGCTCTCGGTTTCTTGCTGAAACAGAAAACAGAAACTTGTTATTTTTGTGTTGTCAAGCTGAAATCCGAGACTCCTTTGTTATTCTTGTTGTTTTATTCTTGTGGTTGCTGAATCTGAAAACAGAAAACTACTAAAAACAGTTTGGTTGCTTCTCGGGTTGTGCTTGAAACCGAAACCGAAAGTTGTTGTTCTTGTGGTGTCAATCTGAAATCCGAGATCTTGTTGTTGTGGGACAAGGTACTTTTCTTATTTCAAGATTTATGTTTTCCCTCCAAAGACAAATTGTTATCCTTTCCAAATTATGTATAGATTTAAATTTCAGAATTGGTGCTTAAATTGAGTGGGACCAAAACCAATTGCATGCTGCCACGTCATCCATTTGTTACTGTTCACGTCATTAATAAGCTCAAATTTCAGATTTTAGTAGTTTCCTTTTGTTGTTCCTTAGTTTCAATTTTATTGCTTCCAATTAATTAACAACTAGTAATCACCTACTTAGTTGTAGATTAATTGTTGAATTTGTTTCTTTCGTGTCTTCGTTATTTGTGAGCTTTTCTCATTTTTAATTCGTTGTAACTTCTTTATTTCAAGTTCGTAAGGAAATTTTATTTTGTGTCTTGAGTCGATCAAACAAGAATCTATTCCGGCCACCAAGTAGAATTGACATCCTATTGACTACCGGAGTATAAGCAGCTTTCAACATTCGCCGCTCCAATTGTGAGAATCACAAAGGTGAGTGTATACGAGTGTTGGTGAGGAGCTTTACTACTAATCTTCTTTGTTCATTTTGTAGGTTTAAAGGGTGATATAAGAGGAACATGACTTTGATAGACGGGGATTATTGTGACTACAATATGGGAGACTACGATTGTAGTGAGGGTTTTTATGGCTACGAAGTTGAGGAAGATTGCGGAGGCTATGAAAATAGCCATGGTCAAAACATAGGCAGATTTGAAAATTACTGTTTTGAGGAAGAAAATGAGGTGAATGAAGTGCCTAGTGCTTATGGTGACTTTGGAGATGATGTAGGACCTCGTGATGGATCTTATGATGAAGTTGGAACATGTGAGGAGTCTTGCACTCCCCACTCCGAACCTAGATTTGGTGTTAGGAATAGCCCTGTCATTCGTAAACCTTATGAGAGCTATGATGAGAGTACATGTGAGGAGTGTGAAGATTCATATTCTCCACCTTGTAGTACTTCTTATCAAGGTCGATATAGTGTGAATGGTTATACTAGCTATAGTGTAGGTTGTCCAATGGGAAGAAGAGGATATACATCTCCAAAATCGAGGGGTACTCATGTGCTTTACAATGTTGATCCGAGAAGGAGTGTACACTCCGGAAAGGTGACCATTTGTGGGATACCGGGCTGCCTCATTGTGTTAAATGATAGGTACTATAGAAACTATATTGTTCCATCCATGGTTGATTACTTGGGGTTATTTTGTGAGCCTTTACTTGTTCCATACTTCTTGGACAGGTTTAAGGTTACCGAGAGGGTAAAAGTTGTCTTCTCCCAATTTAATTACCATGAGGAGGTGTGGTGTGATGTTTTTCCCATAACCTATGGTCATGTGAGATTAGGCGCCGATTGGTTTGCACAACATAAAGTTCCAAATATGCAAAATTGGCCTAATATTGTAAGAGACCGATGGGGAAATTGCCTCGAGACGTATATTCTGCCCGGGCCGCAAAAAGAAGTTCCTACCTACTCCAATTCGAATTATTATGAGAGACAAAAGATTGAGAGGAGTAAGAGAGTGAAAGGTGGTAATCCGAGAGTGGAAAAAGGAGAGGTTGTGTGGAGCAAAGTAAGAGGATTACCACCAAACCATGCTAACATTGTTTGTCCTTCTATTTCTAAGGACATTTGTGTAGGTAGCAACATGGAAAGCGAAGAAGAACAATGCCAAAAGAAAGTTGCTGCCCAAACTTTTGGAGGACCTTCACACCATGACAAAGAAGAATCTACTCAAGGACTTCAAGGTAAAATGGCAAACTCTTACACTTTTGTACATGTGAATGATAATTGTGTGGCTAGTAGCCCATTGAGTGTGAGTTGTAGCTTGCCTATATGTGAGTGTATTATTTCTTTGCCACTTGATGATGATGTACATGTTGTGAGCGTGGATACACTAGTTGATCCTATTGATGACCGAATAGACTCTTCTTGTAAGATTGATTTATGTCCACCTAGTGTTGAAACCATTATGTTGAATGAAAGTACATTATCTTCTGAAATTTGTGTTGATCAACTTATGTGTGAAAATTACCCACCACTTGAGGATGTGTATGATGTAATTAATGAACCTCAAGTGTGTGATGATGTTGAAAATGTTGATCAAAGTGAGAATGAACCCGAGAGATCTTCTTGGGGTAATATTGTGTTTGAAACATCCTTGAAACTTGATATTGATCATTTAGAGAGTGAGGAACTGATACGGGACAAATGGCCATCTTATCTTTCGGTGACATCTTTGGAGGCCAACACATAGAGGCTCAAGAATTAGTCACCTCGATGATACAAGAACATGCATGGAAGACCCGTTTTGAGAATAACTCAAAGCCATCTCGCGTATGGAAGAGTGCTTGGAGCATTTAAGAGTGAGGACTCACGGTTTTGGGCCTTAAACTAGTCTCCAATGCTGGCCCAAAAGACAAGGGGCGGATGGGCTTTTGATGTGTGAAGGAAGGGGTCTTAATGGACCATAAATAAGCCTCCAAGGCCGGCCCATGATGTGAAGGATAGAAGGGTCATTTGACCACCTTTTGTTGTAGTATAAATAGAGGCCATTAGGCCATTTTTCAGCATTCAACTTTGATATTGAGAATTCAGAAAATTAGTCTTGTAGTTTAGAAACTCTCTCTCTTTCTCAAGAGGAGATCCGAAACTTGTTCAACAAAGTGTGGAATCACTTGGGTTGAACCGAAACTGTCCATCAAGGTGTGGAATCACTTGTGTTGGATCTTTGGCAAGAAACGTGGGTTCTAAGGTTGTAAAGTACCTCTTGGCCCTCGTAAGAACTTGGTGTTTACATTCAATAGATTTAGGGGTCCTATCTTGAGGTTAGGGTTCTTAGATTATTGAGTGATTTATGTCAAGTTAACTATCTTTATTTTATCTTGTTGTTGTTGTTCATCTTGTTGTCTTAAAAGTCTAGTGAAGCCGGGTGTGGCTCTTTCGATTCACTAGCATTTGTATCCATCTTGTTGTTCTTCTTGTGTTGCTGAAAAATAGAAAACAAAATACAAAAACAGTTTGTTGCTCTCGGTTTCTTGCTGAAACAGAAAACAGAAACTTGTTATTTTTGTGTTGTCAAGCTGAAATCCGAGACTCCTTTGTTATTCTTGTTGTTGTATTCTTGTGGTTGCTGAATCTGAAAACAGAAAACTACTAAAAAACAGTTTGGTTGCTTCTCGGGTTGTGCTTGAAACCGAAACCGAAAGTTGTTGTTCTTGTGGTGTCAATCTGAAATCCGAGATCTTGTTGTTGTGGTTTTGATCTTGTATCATTTGGTATCAGAGCAAGACCGGTTGTGTTCCAACATAACCCATCTTGGGCTAGTAGTTCTCGGCTTGAACAAAACTACACCAAGAAAACTTTCTGAAAAATCTGTCCCTTAAAAGTTGAATCCGAGAATGATGTTATAAGTTTAGATCTAGATGTTATTTTGCTTGTTTAGTGAGTTTCTAGTGTTGGTTTCTTTCTCACCAACACTAAGGTGTCTAGATCCAAGGTTGAGCTTGAAATGTTGATTGTTGTGTAGTGACTAAAGTGGCCGAAAGCTGAATGTTGTTGATAACCAAAAGAAAAAAAAAATCGGTGGTTGTGTTTATATGCTAAAGAAGTTAAAGAAGTTGTTGAAGTGTTCATCTTGAACTTGTCATCTTGTTCATCTTGTTGAAATATTCATCTTGTTGTGTGCTCAAGTGATAAGATTATAAAGTTGATTGTGAAAGACTTGCCCCATCACTTGGTAGACTTGTCAATCACTTCCCTTAAATCAAGGAACCTTGTTTTATGGAAATTGTCAACCAAACCCACTTTCTTGAGATTGAACCAAAAGTCAAGACTTCAAATTTTTAAGTTTTCCCACCAAAAACACTTTTCAATTTCTTACAAGTTGTGTGAATATTAATTCAAGACAAAAAAAAAAATATATATATATATACCAAAACCCGAAGAGAAAAACGTGTGGGCCATTGCTTGATGCCACGTCACTATAAGCTCAACTTAGGATATATTCCTTGTTGCTAATTGTTGATTCTTGGTTTCCCTTATTCGGACTTAGAACTAATTAACAAACTAGTATTTTTCCACTAGGTTGTCAACTAGTTCCTTGAGCCGTCTATTCGTGTCAACGATTATTTGTGTGCTTTTGTTCGTTTGAATGAGTTGCTGATTTTTGACTCTAGTCCGGCAAGTATTCTTTGAGTCTTCAAACAAGAATCCATTCCGGACAAGAGCTTACTCCTACCTTAACATCTCACGGTTACTAGCCAATTATACAACACTTGTGGGACACTAACTTGTGGTGATTAAGCGGCTAATACCTTGACAATGGAAGGAGCTTTACTACTAATATTGTTTGTTCATTTTTGTAGGTTTGAAGGGTGACATAAGAGGAAAATGACTATGATAGCCGGGGATTATTGTGACTACAATACGGGAAGCCATGATTGTAGTGAGGGTTTTTATGGCTACGACGTCGAGGGAGATTGCGGAGGCTATGAAAATGGCCATGGTGAAAACATAGGCAGATTTGAAAATTACTATTGTGAGGGAGAAAATGAGGTGAATGAAGTGCCTAGTGCTTATGGTGACTTTGGAGATGATGTAGTACCTCGTGATGGATCTTATGACGAAGTTGGGACATGTGAGGAGTCTTGCACCCTCCACTCCGAACCTAGATTTGGTGTTAGGTATAACCCTTTCATTTGCAAACCTTATGAGAGTTATGATGAGAGTACACGTGAGGAGTGTGAAGATTCATATTCTCCACCTTGTAGTACTTCTTATCAAGGTCGATATGGTGTGAATGGTTATACTAGCTATAGTGTAGGTTGTCCAATGGGAAGAAGAGGATCTACATCTCCGAAATCGAGGGGTACTCATGTGCCTTACAATGTTGATCCGAGAAGGAGTGTACACTCCGGAAAGGTGACCATTTGTGGGATACCGGGCTGCCTCGTTGTGTTAGACGATAAGTACTATAGAAACTACATTGTTCCGTCCATGGTTGATTACTTGGGGTTATTTTGTGAGCCTTTACTTGTTCCATACTTCTTGGACAGGTTTAAGGTTACCGAGAGGGTAAAGGTTGTCTTCTCCCAATTTAATTACCATGAGGAGGTGTGGTGTGATGTTTTTCCCATAACCTATGGTCATGTGAGTCTAGGCGCCGATTGGTTTGCACAACATAAGGTTCCAAATGTGCAAAATTGGCCTAATATTGTGAGAGACCGATGGGGAAATTGCCTCGAGACTTACATTCTGCCCGGGCCGCAAAAAGAAGTTCCTACCTACTCCAATCCGAATTATTATGAGAGACAAAAGATTGAGAGGAGTAAGGGAGTGAAAGGTGGTAATCCGAGAGTGGAAAAAGGAGAGGTTGTGTGGAGCCAAGTAAGGGGATTACCACCAAACCATGCTAACATTGTTTGTCCTTCCATTTCTAAGGACATTTGTGTAGGTAGCAACATGGAAAGCGAAGAAGAACAATGCCGAAAGGAAGTTGCTGCCCAAACTTTGGGAGGACCTTCACACCATGACGAAGAAGAATCTACTCAAGGACTTCAAGGTAAAATGGCAAGCTCTTACACTTTTGTACATGTGAATGATAATTGTGTGGCTAGTAGCCCATTGAGTGTGAGTTGTAGCTTGCCTATATGTGAGTGTATTATTTCTTTGCCACTTGATGATGATGTACATGTTGCGAGTGTGGATACACTAGTTGATCCTATTGATGACCGGATAGACTCTTCTTGTAAGATCGATCCATGTCCACCTAGTGTTGAAACCATTATGTTGAATGAGAATACATTATCTTCTGAAATTTGTATTGATCAACTTATGCGTGAAAGTTATCCACCACTTGAGGATGTGTTTGATGTAATTAACGAACCTCAAGTGAATGATGATGTGGAAAATGTTGATCGAAGTGAGAATGCACCCGAGAGCTCTTCTTGGGGTAACATTGTGTTTGAAACATCCTTGAAACTTGATATTGATCATTTAGAGAGTGAGGAACTTGCTTGTTTCAAATCTGTCCGTGAGGTAGATCACCCTCTTTTTAGGTACAATGTCTTGTTTGAAGATGATTTAAACATTCCTAGTGAACCTATGATACGGTTATGACTACCCCTACGTGTACACGGCCTTTCACACGAAGCCAAGCGCGGGAGTTACAAACACTCCAAGCCTTGTTCATGCAATTGGCCGTGTGCGAGTTGTTGGCCGAACCAACCAAGGGTCTCAACGTCCTTATGTGTGGAGAGGGGGCCTAAAGTGTAATAACTTAAGTCTTCAAGGAGGCCACAACAAAGGAAGGGTGTCTTGGTTTTTTGCTTATTTTTGTTGTAGTATAAATAGAAGGTGTTAGTGAGATATCCACTAGTTAATTTTGAATGCTGAAATTGTAACCTAAAACACCAAAATATCTTCCATTTTCTTCTCCAAGAAACCGGATCTAGATCTCACAAGGAGAGGAATCCTTGTGTTGTCTCTTTGGCTAGAAACAAAGGTTATAAGGTAGTTTGAGTGCCCTTTGGTCTTTGTAAGAGCTTGGTGTTAATATTCATTAGGCTTAGGGTCCTCTCATCTTGTTAGGGTTCTTAGCTTCTTGAATATTGTATGTCAAGTTGTTTATCTTCATTATCTTGTTATTGTTGTTGTGTTGTTTATCTTTCCTATCTTGAAGTCTAGGGAGCCGTGTGGGGCTTGTTTCGATCCCTAGCATTATTGTGTTCTTGTTGTTCTCGGATTGTGCCTAAAAACCGAAGACTATCTCTTGTGTTGTAATCTAAAAACCAAGACTTAAAACTTGTTGTTGTTGTGTTGATGAGTTGGAATCCGAAACTCTAGTTGTTGTGGTTGGATCTTGCATCATTTGGTATCAAAGCAAGACCGGTTGTGTTCTCACATAACCCATCTTGGGCTGGTAGTTCTCGGTTTAGACCAAACTACACCAAGAAAAAAAAAAATTCTGAAATCTGAAATTTCTGTCCAAAAGTTGAAAACCGAGAAAGAAGTTGTATACTTAGATCTAGGAGTCATTTTGATTGTTTAGTGAGTTTCTAGTGTTGGTTTCTTTCTCACCACACTAAAGTGTCTAAATCCAAGGTTGAGCTTGAAGGGTTGCATGTTGTGAAGTAGCCGAAAGTTGAATATTGTTGATGACCAAAGAAAAATCGGTGAATATGTTTATGTGTTAAAGAAGTTGTTGAAGATTGTTGAAGTGTTCATCTTATTCTTCTTGTTGAGGTGTTCATCTTGTTGAGTGCTCAAGTGGTTAACTTATAAAGTTGTTGTGAAAGACTTACACCCATCACACTATAGTCTTATCCATCACTTCCCTTAAATCAAGGAACCTTGTTTTGAGGAAATTGTCAACCCATTCCACTTTCTTGAGATTGAACAAAAGATAAGACTTCAAATTTTCAAGTTTTCCCACCAAAAAAAAAAAAAAAAACACTTTTCAATTTCTTGCAAGTTGTGTGAATATTAAACCAAGACAAAAAAAAAGATATACATATATATATATATACCCAAAACCGAAGAGAAACGTGTGACCCATTGCATGATAACATATTACTATAAGCTCAACCTAGGATATATTCCTTGTTGCTAATTGATTGATTCTTGGTTTCCCTTATTTAGACTTAGAACTAATTAACAAACTAGTAATTGCCACTAGGTTGTCAACTAGTTCCTTGAGCCGTCTATTCGTGTCATCGATTATTTGTGTGCTTTTATTCGTTTGAATGAGTTGTTGATTTTGGTTCTCGTCCGGCAAGTATTCTTTGAGTCTTCAAAACAAGAATCCATTCCGGCTAAGAGCTTACTCAAACCTTGTAAATCTCACGGTTACTAGCCAATTATACAACACTTGTGAGACCCGAACTTGTGGTGACTAAGCGGCTAATACCTTGACGATGGAAGGGACAACATCTCACAATCCGGATACTAGTGCACTTGATTCAATGAAGGCCACTCTTGAGGCCGTCACTCGGACACTTGAAAGAATGAACTCGGAATTTGGGGCCGTGAGGGGGGATTTGGCAGCCATAAGGGGGGAAGTTTCGACTATTAGTGGGAGGCTAGATCAAGTGGAGAGTCAAAGGAACTCTCGGCCATCGACTCCTCTACATGTCTCTACCAATGGCCATGACCGGACATCATCCGCAACCATCACTCCCGAAATGGTCCACCAAATGTTAAACGCACCTCAAGCTCCACAAAATGCCACCAACCAATCTACCACTTTTCCTACAACCCGAGACTCCACTAGACCACCACAATTCCAAACTCCTCCAATTCCACACGAAGGATTTGGACGCCAAGCTCCACCACTAAATCCGAACCCTCCTTTCCAAGCTCCACTAAACCAAAGACCACAAATTCCAATTCCTCCGAACCAAAATGGCCAAGGCCGACCAGCCCACTTTGATGGGTACGGTAGAGAGGAGTATGATGGCGAGGGAACTTATGATGATGCTTATATGAGGGAGGAGGAGTTGAGAGGGGGCCGGGGGGAACCGAGGCGATACCGTGGGTATGGAGATAGGGGAAACCGACACCAAGAGAGAGACGTAGGCATCAACACCATCAAGTTGAGCCTACCTATCTTTAAGGGTGAAAGTGACCCCGAGGCTTACTTGACTTGGGAATCGGCTTGTGACAAGGTCTTCCAAGTTAATGATATCTCGGAAGAGAAGAAGAGTTGCTATGCTATAGCTCACCTTGAGGGCTATGCTAACACGTGGTGGGAGTATGTGAAACGGTTTGGTAACGAATTGATTGAAGGGCAGCCACCACCTTGGTTTCGGCTAAGGTATTTGATGAGGCAACGGTACCTTCCCGAGAGATACCGACATAAATTGCTTGCTAGATTATATGGCCTACGGCAAGGAAGCAAAAGTGTGATGGCTTACTTTGACGAGTTCCAACAACTCATGTTGAAACTTGATCACCGGGGGGAACAAATCAGCCACGACATCATTCGGTTCAAGTGTGGATTGAACAAAGAGATTTCCACTCACTTGACCCTTCATCGGTTTGAAACTATTGACGGCATATTCCAAGCGGCCCTAGAGATTGAACGGGAGCTTAAGGAGAGGTCAACTTTCAAGCCAAGGGTCCAAAACCCCTCGGGTTGGACCAAAAACAAGGACCAACCCGGTCCTATGAAGCTGCCCGAACCCAAGACGGTTCCTAAGTTTCCTCCTAAACCGGAAGCTCACAAATACCCCAATCCGAAGGGGTTCCAATGTTTCAAATGTCAAGGTTGGGGGCATAAGGCGAATGAATGTCCGAACCGGCGTAATGTGATCTTACGGGAAGGGAAGGTATACTACCTTGGTGAGGAGGTGGTGTCCGAAAGGGGGGAGATTGAGGCCGAGCCTCAAGATGGAGAGGAAGCCGAACATGAACCGAATGAAGAAGGAATAGATGATGGTGAGGATGTCTATCCTCAAGAAGGGGAATGTGTGGTTCCGAACTTTGTAGTTAGGCGCGTTATGGTTAGTAAGGCGGTAGATGACCCGAGCCAAAGGGAAAATCTATTCCATACTAAGTGCCTTGTAAAGGAGAGTGTGTGCACCTTGGTAATTGATAGTGGTAGTTGTACCAATGTCGCAAGCCAAGCTATGGTGAATTTTCTGAAAATAACGACTACACCTCACACTAGTCCATACAAACTACAATGGTTGAATGATTGTGGTGAGTTGAAGGTCACACGGCAATGTGTGATCCGATTTAAGGTGGGCAACTACCACGACGAAGTACGCTGTGACGTGATTCCGATGCAAGCATGTCATTTGTTGTTGGGAAGACCTTGGCAATATGATAGGTCTACTAAACACGATGGACGGACCAACCGGTACACACTTGAGAAGGATGGCCGAAGGGTCACACTTCACCCTCTTGCACCCTCCCAAGTGAATGCGTGGTACCAAAAGATGAGAGAATTGAAAGGGAAAGGGGGAGAACCCGAGAGGGGAGAAAAGGGAAGGGAAGCCGTAGGTGAAGAGGTAGGCACATCCGAGACTATCTCAACGCCGAGGGAAAGGGAAAACGTAGTGATGTTGGCTAGGAGGAAGGAACTTTTCGTGGACTATGATGAGAACAAGCCTATGCTACTCTTGGCCCATTGCTTTAACACTAACCCCGCTAATCCTTGTATTTCTCCTTTGATTTCTCATGTGTTGCAGGATTATGAGGATGTGTTTCCTAAAGAACTTCCGCAAGGATTGCCCCCACTTCGGGGAATCGAGCATCAAATTGACTTTGTGCCGGGTTCACAGTTGCCAAATAAGCCGGCTTACCGGAGTAATCCTACGGATACCAAAGAATTGCAGCACCAAGTTGAGGAACTCCTCAACAAAGGTTACATCAAGGAGAGCATGAGTCCGTGCGCGGTTCCGGTACTACTAGTGCCTAAGAAGGATGGAACGTGGCGTATGTGTGTGGATTGCCGAGCCATCAACAAGATTACGGTAAAATATCGTCACCCTATCCCTAGGTTAGATGATATGTTGGATGAATTGAATGGTTCGTGTTTGTTTTCCAAGATTGATCTAAGGAGTGGCTATCACCAAATAAGAATGCAACCCGGTGATGAATGGAAAACCGCCTTCAAGACTAAATTTGGTCTCTATGAATGGATGGTTATGCCATTCGGCCTAACAAATGCTCCTAGTACTTTCATGCGGCTAATGAATCATGTGATGAAGCCATTTATCGGAAAGTTTGTGGTAGTTTACTTTGATGATGTGTTGGTATATAGTAAATCTATTGATGACCATACAATGCATTTGAGATGTGTGTTTGATGTGCTCCGAAAGGAGAAGTTGTATGCCAACATGGAAAAGTGCTCTTTTGGTGTTGATAAAGTTGTGTTCTTGGGTTTTGTTGTTAGCTCAAAGGGCGTGGAAGTGGACGACTCCAAGATAGACTCTATACGAAGTTGGCCGACCCCTAAAACTATTGGAGAAATCCGGAGTTTCCACGGGTTGGCAAGCTTTTATAGGAGGTTTGTCAAGGGATTTAGTTCCATAGCAGCCCCCTTAACCGAGGTAATTCGAAAGGACGGACCCTTTAAATGGGGTGAAGAGCAAGCTAGGGCTTTCGAGGCCTTGAAAGCTATGCTCGTCTCGGCGCCTTTGTTGCAATTACCCGATTTTGATAAAATGTTTGAGGTAGAGTGTGATGCTAGTAAGGTCGGCATCGGGGCTGTTTTGATGCAAGAAGGTAAGCCCGTTGCCTATTTCAGTGAAAAGCTCAAAGGAGCAACTCTTAATTATTCGACTTACGATTTGGAGTTGTACGCCCTTGTTAGAGCTTTGGGAAATTGGCAACACTATTTGTGGCCTAAGGAGTTTGTGATACGAACGGATCATGAGTCGTTGAAACACCTTAAAAGCCAAGACAAGTTGAATAGGCGTCATGCTAAGTGGATTGAGTTCATCGAAACTTTCCCTTATGTAATTCATTACAAAAAGGGAAAAGAAAATGTTGTGGCCGATGCATTGTCCCGGAAGCATGTGCTTGTTGCTACCTTGTCTTCAAAGTTAATGGGTTTTGAGAGTTTGCGGATGTTATATCCCGAGGATCCTATCTTTGCTCCTATTTTTAGGGAATGCGAAGAGTGGGGAAGGGACCGTTGGCTCAAGGAAAGTACCCACTCCTCCTACTCTCGGTTTGATGGCTATTTGTTCAAGGGGAGGAGGTTGTGTGTCCCGACCAGTTCTTGGAGGGA
Source organism: Capsicum baccatum var. pendulum (assembly GCA_030864225.1). Classification (NCBI taxonomy): domain Eukaryota; kingdom Viridiplantae; phylum Streptophyta; class Magnoliopsida; order Solanales; family Solanaceae; genus Capsicum; species Capsicum baccatum. The sequence continues at coordinate 150,693,093 of CM061557.1, read as the reverse complement.
ATTGTTCGTGAGAGAGGCCCATGACGGGGGCCTCATGGGTCACTTTGGGGTAGACAAGACCCTCGGCATCCTAGAGGAAAATTTCTATTGGCCCAAAATGCGCAAGGATGTCGTTAAGATTTGTAGTCAATGTGCGGCCTGCCGGAGTGCAAAATCTCGTCTCCAACCACAAGGGTTATACACCCCACTCCCTACTCCCCTTAGACCGTGGCTGGACATATCAATGGATTTCGTCTTGGGGCTGCCACGGACTAGGAAGGGTCGAGATAGTATTTTTGTCGTTGTTGATAGATTCTCCAAGATGGCTCACTTTATTCCTTGTGCTAAAACCGAGGACGCTCCTAGTGTAGCTTCATTGTTTGTTGAGCATGTTGTAAAGCTTCACGGAGTACCGAGGACCATTGTGAGTGATAGGGACTCCAAGTTCCTAAGCCTCTTTTGGAAGTCCATGTGGGGTAGGCTTGGCACGAAGTTACTTTTCTCCACGTCTTGCCACCCACAAACCGATGGCCAAACGGAGGTAGTAAATAGGACCTTAGGGTCTATGTTACGCTCTATGGTTAAAGGTAAATTGGCTTCATGGGAAGAACACCTACCCTTGGTGGAATTTGCCTACAATCGGGTAATACATTCGAGTACGGGAATGACTCCCTTTGAATGTGTTTACGGCCTAAACCCCCTTACCCCTTTAGATCTCACTCCTTTGTCTAGTGATCTTATGACCAGCTTAGATGGAGCTAAAAGAGCCGAGGACATGAAGAAGATGCATGAGGCCGTGCGAATCAAGCTTGAAAAGAAGAATCACGAGGTTGCAAAGCGGGCAAACAAAGGGAGGAGGAAGCTAGTGCTTGAACCCGGAGATTGGGTGTGGGTACACCTTCGAAAGGATAGGTTTCCAGCTCAAAGGAAGTCCAAGTTGCTGCCAAGAGGCGATGGTCCCTTCCAAGTTCTCGAGAGGATCAATGACAACGCCTACAAGATTGACCTACCACCGGAATATCAAGTGCACAACACCTTCAACGTCGGAGATCTCACCCTCGTGGATGCGGTTGAAGATGATCAAGTGCCGAATTTGAGGTCAAATTCCTCTCAAGATGGAGAGGATGATACGGTTATGACTACCCCTACGTGTACACGGCCTTTCACACGAAGCCAAGCGCGGGAGTTACAAACACTCCAAGCCTTGTTCATGCAATTGGCCGTGTGCGAGTTGTTGGCCGAACCAACCAAGGGTCTCAACGTCCTTATGTGTGGAGAGGGGGCCTAAAGTGTAATAACTTAAGTCTTCAAGGAGGCCACAACAAAGGAAGGGTGTCTTGGTTTTTTGCTTATTTTTGTTGTAGTATAAATAGAAGGTGTTAGTGAGATATCCACTAGTTAATTTTGAATGCTGAAATTATAACCTAAAACACCAAAATATCTTCCATTTTCTTCTCCAAGAAACCGGATCTAGATCTCACAAGGAGAGGAATCCTTGTGTTGTCTCTTTGGCTAGAAACAAAGGTTATAAGGTAGTTTGAGTGCCTTTTGGTCTTTGTAAGAGCTTGGTGTTAATATTCATTAGGCTTAGGGTCCTCTCATCTTGTTAGGGTTCTTAGCTTCTTGAATATTGTATGTCAAGTTGTTTATCTTCATTATCTTGTTATTGTTGTTGTGTTGTTTATCTTTCCTATCTTGAAGTCTAGGGAGCCGTGTGGGGCTTGTTTCGATCCCTAGCATTATTGTGTTCTTGTTGTTCTCGGATTGTGCCTAAAAACCGAAGACTATCTCTTGTGTTGTAATCTAAAAACCAAGACTTAAAACTTGTTGTTGTTGTGTTGATGAGTTGGAATCCGAAACTCTAGTTGTTGTGGTTGGATCTTGCATCAACCTAGTGGTGAATACGATGGTATAGCTTGCCTTGGAAGCTATACCCTATATGCTAACCCACTATGGTGTGACAACATTTCTCCTAAAGATGGAAATCTCTTCTTGGAAGATGAAAGTACTCTTAAGGGTAGGGGATGTGTAGTCTTGAAAAGGAATAGTCGATCGGGTAAAGATGACCATGATTTGCTTTACTTGGGAGACCCGAAATATGATTATTCTTGTAAAAATATTTTTGTGAATGATTCCTTTGCTGCCCATGGTGATTTATATCTATGTGGGGATTATTTTCTTGAAATAAAAGGTGGTGCATGCTTAGAAATTCCATCTACTTCTTCTTTATGTGTTTCCCATGTTGAGCATACTAGTGGTGATGGACTTGAAGCTAGTGAGTACATGCATAAGGACACCATAGCTGAAGTTAGCTTGTGTGACACCTTTCTCTACCCTCTGAGTGCTCATGACATTTCCCCTATTGGGCTAGGGGGTATGCCTAATTTTGAGGACGACACCTTAGGGAAAAGCGAGCTTGGCCGAAACCCATGTCCATGGCTACTTCTCCCATTTGATCCCGGTACCATCTTAGGGCATGGTAGGAGTTGTCTCGGTCCATGCTCATTATTTATTGATGTTCATCATAGCCACTTTCTTTGTGACATTTGTACTAAGCTTTTCACGATCAACCCAAAGGATTCTTGGTTATATTGCAAATATGTGCAACCTTGGCATGATGATGTTATTCGTTAGATTGATTTTGTTGCACTAACCCTAACCCTCATGTCATGAGGATGTGTACTTGTTTTTCTTTTGTTTTGATTTTGCAAGGTTTGGATTCGAGGTCGAATCCTTTTCAAGAAGGGGAGGATGATACGGGACAAATGGCCATCTTATCTTTCGGTGACATCTTTGGAGGCCAACACATAGAGGCTCAAGAATTAGTCACCTCGATGATACAAGAACATGCATGGAAGACCCGTTTTGAGAATAACTCAAAGCCATCTCGCGTATGGAAGAGTGCTTGGAGCATTTAAGAGTGAGGACTCACGGTTTTGGGCCTTAAACTAGTCTCCAATGCTGGCCCAAAAGACAAGGGGCGGATGGGCTTTTGATGTGTGAAGGAAGGGGTCTTAATGGACCATAAATAAGCCTCCAAGGCCGGCCCATGATGTGAAGGATAGAAGGGTCATTTGACCACCTTTTGTTGTAGTATAAATAGAGGCCATTAGGCCATTTCTCAGCATTCAACTTTGATATTGAGAATTCAGAAAATTAGTCTTGTAGTTTAGAAACTCTCTCTCTTTCTCAAGAGGAGATCCGAAACTTGTTCAACAAAGTGTGGAATCACTTGGGTTGAACCGAAACTGTCCATCAAGGTGTGGAATCACTTGTGTTGGATCTTTGGCAAGAAACGTGGGTTCTAAGGTTGTAAAGTACCTCTTGGCCCTCGTAAGAACTTGGTGTTTACATTCAATAGATTTAGGGGTCCTATCTTGAGGTTAGGGTTCTTAGATTATTGAGTGATTTATGTCAAGTTAACTATCTTTATTTTATCTTGTTGTTGTTGTTCATCTTGTTGTCTTAAAAGTCTAGTGAAGCCGGGTGTGGCTCTTTCGATTCACTAGCATTTGTATCCATCTTGTTGTTCTTCTTGTGTTGCTGAAAAATAGAAAACAAAATACAAAAACAGTTTGTTGCTCTCGGTTTCTTGCTGAAATAGAAAACAGAAACTTGTTATTTTTGTGTTGTCAAGCTGAAATCCGAGACTCCTTTGTTATTCTTGTTGTTGTATTCTTGTGGTTGCTGAATCTGAAAACAGAAAACTACTAAAAACAGTTTGGTTGCTTCTCGGGTTGTGCTTGAAACCGAAACCGAAAGTTGTTGTTCTTGTGGTGTCAATCTGAAATCCGAGATCTTGTTGTTGTGGTTTTGATCTTGTATCAGGAACTTGCTTGTTCCAAATCTGTCCGTGAGGTAGATCACACTCTTTTTAGGTACAATGTCTTATTTGAAGATGATTTAAACACTCCTAATGAACCTAGTGGTGAAAATGATGGTATAGCTTGCCTTGGAAGCTATAGCCTATATGCTAACCCACTATGGTGTGACAATATTCCTCCTAAAGAGGGAAATCTCTTCTTGGAAGATGAGAGTCCTCTTAAGGGTAAGGAATGTGTAGTTGCGAAAGCTACTTCTTCTTCTACTTTGTGTGATTTCATTGTTTTGAGTACTCATGGTGATTATTGGAAAACTAGTAGTGAGTACACACATGAGAGCACCTTAGTAGAAGTCGATTTGAGTGATACTTTTCTCTACTCTCTATTTGCTTTGGATCATATGTATGTTATTGTAGAGAGTATGTCATTTAGTTTGGGTGTAGACCACGGGAAAGGGAAGTGTTGTCGAGACCCGTGTCTATGGCCACTTTTCCCATTTGAACCCGGTGCCAAATTTAGAAATGGTGATGTTGGTGCACCAAACTTGTTGCTTGGTCTACATGACAAGCAAAGTGTCACTCTTGATGTATCCTATAACCAAATCCTTTGTACATCTTTTATTGAGTTTTTAATATTCCTTGCAAAGGATTCTTGGTTATATTGCAAATATGTGCAACCTTGGCATGTTGAGATGATTTGTTATGCTAACCCTAACCCTCATGCCATGAGGAGTTTGTATTTGTTTGCCCTCTCTTCGGTTTTGCAAGGTTTGGATTCGAGGTCGAATCCTTTTCAAGAAGGGGAGGATGATACGGGACAAATGGCCATATTATCTCTTGATGACATCTTTGGAGGCCAACACATAGAGGCTCAAGACTTGGTCACTTCGAGAATACAAGAACATGCATGGAGAATCCGTTTTGAGCGTAACTTAAAGAAATTTCGCGTATGGAAGATTGCTTGGAGCATTTAAGAGTGAGGACTCACGGTTTTGGACCTTAATTAAGGGCATTTTGGACATTACACATGGTGTATTTACACACCATGGCCGCACCTATCATTAAGGGCAAAGTGGTCTTTTTATATTCTTTTGTATTACACTATAAATAGGTCATTTTTGCTCATTTCTTGGCAGATTTGAAAAGATGAAGAATCGAAAGACATATTTTCTCTCTTTTGAGAGTGTAACACCCTTAGTTGTAGGGCTTGGAAAAGCCATCCTTAGCATAGGGCTTGGAAAAGCCAATATTGATCTTTGCTTGGAAACGGTAGATCTTAAGGTTAGTTCATTCCCTTGGTGGTCACCGTAAGAGTGTGGTTTTGATTGTTACATTCATTAGGGGTTAGTGTTGAAATACACTTGGTTCTTAATCTTGTAATAATCTTGGTCTCACTATCTATCTTTATTTTCTTGCAAATCGTGTATGTGTTGTGTAGTGGACTGTTTTGGGGTCTTCGTTGAATCCAAAACTTGTATTATTGTTGTTCATCTTGTTCATCACGTTTCATTGCTGTTTTGGTGTTAATATACACTCTTGTATCTTGTATTCTTGTTGTTAGTAGCGAATCCGAGTGTGGTCTCCATCTTGGTCCTCGAATCCTTAAGATTAGTGGACTGATTTGGTGTTTGTTTTGTGTTCCCTTCTCTTTTCCGTATCAGAAGTCAATACCATGAAGGAATATGTTGATGGTTCTTTCTGAGAGATCTACCATTACACCCTTTACCGGAACTTTCTCTAACAAGGGTTGATCTGCTGATTTTTCCCCTTGCTTACACATATTCTCCAAGGTAGCCTGGTAGTTCATGTAGAACTCCCGGACTAGTGTAGGACAAAATGAATCACATTCTTTTGTAGTCCATGCCAAGTCGTAGTCTCGGTATGTCTGATCTACTGAAGGATATTTGCTCAACCCGGTAGTAATGATTCTCATTTCTTCAAAAATTGGCCTTTTAATAGATCTTCTTTGAGTTCTGAGAAGCCCATCATAGAAAATCTTTTTTGCCTCAGGAATTTTCTCAAACACCGGGGTTCTTGCATTTGATCAAATTTTCCCATATCGTAGAATCTTCATCAACCTGTTGTTTAGAAGAAGGGGACCCAGATCATGGTTCCTCAAAATCGAGTTGTTCAGAATTTGGTTGATCTGAATCAGGTTGCTCCGAATCAGGTTGTTCAGAGGTTGTCTGCTCTGAAGGTGTATGTTTAGATATTGATAGTTCCTCATGTTCACTTTCTTTACTCATCTCCTTAGCTTATAGAGGTGGTGAAGGTATTTTTAGACTCTTCTTCTTTCTTCGCCTTATGAGTTGTGGCTCTTCATCTTTATAATCAGACTCATCAAAGAGTCTCCGAGGCATACTCCCCTTAGTCACCTTCTTTGCTGGTTTGGATCCCTTTCCCTTGGGTGCCATTATAAACTCTTTTGTAGAAAAAAACAATTATTCAGTACCCAAGATAACATATTACAAGAAGTTCAGTCATTGAAGTTCTACATCCCTCAAAAGGGATTTATTAGTGCTTCAGATCAAAGTTGTGACGACATGGTCTGATAAGTCATCCCATCCGTGTTAGCTTATCAGCCATATTGTCAGCCTTAAGTAGAATAGGCTCACTTTTCTCAACTTGTGACGACATGTCTGGTAAGTAATCACACCAGCCTTAAATAGAACCAACAAAATTTTATCAACTGGTGATGACATTATCTGATAAGCCATCACATTTATCATAACTTATTAGACATATTGTAAACCTCAATTAGAATCGATCAACTTTTTCAAACTTGTCACGATATGTTTGATAAGCTGTCATAATTGTGATAACTTATCAGGCATGTCTTCAGCTTAGAACATGATCTTTATCTCATTTTTAACATAATCATCCTTCCCAATTCTTCTCACAAAACATGGAATTACATTCTTAAAGTGGGATTTTAACTGTTTATGCTTGATGTATAATTGTAAACCCTAGTTTCAGTTTCTTACCACAATGGCTAGCTAAAGTTGAATCAATCTCTTTGAAAACCAAAGTGTACATCTGCCTCACTAATACCCAATGAGAAGAAGAGAGTAACTTAGAGCATACCTGTTAGGCGACTTAGCTTCTTGAGTAGGGTAGAGCAGATAAAAAGATGAAGGAGAAAGAGCACTTTGTGTTTGAAATTAACTTCAATCGAGTAAAAAGAAAAGGAAATTTTCTTGTCTTACTATGAACTAATTTAAAAAGGCAAGAGAATAAACTAAAAATGGAAAGAAATAAACTAAATAAAGAAAAAAAAAGTGGGAAGGTGAAAAGATTTGCTTTTGGGATGGGTTAGATTCCTTTTACTGGGCTCAAAATTGTTTGATAGCTTATTTTGGGTTTTCTGACGTAACTTTTGATGTCTTATCATGAGTGTGATAGCCCATCAAAAATGTCGTCAGCCTTAACACAACATACCTCAGATCTGATTTCTTTGACGATGAATCTGACGACTTATCACAATTGTGATAGCTCGTCACCTATGTCATCAAGATCACTTAACTTGCTACATCAATTCTACCTCAACCCATGCATACCTCATCAGTTCATCATACTTACCATCTAAATAAATAAAAACAACTTGCGTTAAACATAAAAATTTTGGGTTGCCTCCCAATAGCGCCTGATTTAACGTCGCGGCACGATTGATTATCTTGACTACTCAAGCTTTGTCAAGATACATTGATGATACCATTTGTACCTCATATTCATAGAATTCATCAACGATCGAGAAAACACTCATCTCCTTTTGTTGTTTCATGGATTTACATACTTTAAAACTAACCGCTTTCCTATTGAGCCTAAATTTTATCTTATTCAACTCCAGGTTAACTAAAACTCTCCCAGTTGCTAAGAACGGCCTGTCCAAAATCATAGATACTTCAAAGTCCACTTTGCAATCAAGAATTACAAAGTCGGCATGAAATATAAAATCGGCTACCTTTATAAGTACATCATATAGAATCTCAACCGGCCTTTTCACTGATCTATCCACCATTACAAGTTGTATGTTTGTGGGTATGGGGTCTCCCAAACCCAACTTCTTATAAACAGCTAGAGGCATCAGATTAATGCTAGCTCCCAGATCACATAAGGCCTTAGCAAAATCCAAAGACCCAATCGTACAATGGATGGTGAATGCTCCTTAGTCTGCCTTCTTCTGCATCAATGACCTTGTAGAAATAGCACTACAATAATGGAGATTATCCACCAGTTCGTATCTTACTGCTCTTTTCTTCGTCATAAAATCTTTTATAAATTTAGCATATCCTGGCATCTACTCAAGTGCTTTAATAAAAGGCACGTTCACTGTTAGTTGCTTCAAATAGCCATAAATTTGTTAAACTTGCCTTCATCTTCTTTCATCTTTAATTATTGTGGAAATGGGGGTGGTGGCCTTGGGATTTCAACTGGATCAACTTTTACCTTATTTCATATGCCTTGCTCTACATCACTAACATGTTTCGGTTTAGGTGGTTATTCTACTTCCGCACTCTTCTTTTCTAAACTTCCTAACTCCACAGACACTACAGAAAATTTATCAACCATCTCCCAATCCATTTTGACCACATCAGTATGAGAGAATTCTCCCAATCGTGGACTAGATAAAATCTTACCGCTCCTAGTGGTAATAGCCATACACGATCCATCAGTCCTCTGATTCTAAACTGTATCACTTGGTAGAGTCACATTCTATCTTTTGTTGAATCCTACAAATAATTGGCTCATCTGTTGCTCCAATTGTTTAATAGTAATTGAGTGGGAATTTACTAGTTGACTCATGGAAGATATGTCACTCTTCATAGTATTCACCCCAGAATTGGTCGCCTCAACTCCCTTTAATAGTTTCTCCATCATGTCCTCCATGGACATTTTTCCTGAACTAGTGGCAGCATTATCACAGCTTCCAGGAGGTACATACATTCTACTCCTGTCACTTTTAATCTTCCAATCTCCTTGATGGTTCCAACCTTGGTTTCCTTGACCACCAGTCTGGAAACCCCCTTATTATGCAAGTAGTTAGCCTCTTCCTCGGTGTTTGATTCAGCTCTCTTACTGGGACCCCACAGGTTTTACCCTTTTTACATTCCCTGACAGTAAATGTTTTTTGAACAAATCCATCAGGTTTTCATATGAGCCATATCCTGATCACGCTCCTCTTGTCTCCTACACTGCTCTATTGATATTATATTAGACCCACTATTGCTTGCTACCACAGAATCTCTGGTATGCCAAGCTCTATTTTTCTTAGTCATCCTTTCTAACATGTTCGCAGCCTCAGTAAAGGTGAGCTCTATAAAATCCCCTCCTGCAGCATTATCCACTATTGGCTTTGTAAGTGAATTCAAAGCTCTATAGAATATTTCCATCAAGTTTTCATCAGTCATCTTATGGTTTTGTCATTGAGTCAACTTATTTTTATACCTCACCCAAGTCTCATGCAAAGCTTCACTAGCTAATTGCCTAAAGTTGCAGATCTCATCGCTCAACCGTAAAATTCTAGAGGGCGAAAAGAACCTTTCTAGGAAATATCCTTTTAATTGCCTCTAGTTTGTTATAGAATCAGGAGTCAGCTCATTCAACTACATAGTTGCCTCTCCAGACAAAGACAGTGGGAATAATCTTAAAAGAATAGCATTATTTCCAACTTCAGGATTATCAAACGACTTACAAATACTGATGAAATTCACCAAATGTAGATTTGGATCATCACCAGGTAATCCACCAAAGAGTTCTTTCAAATTCAGTAGATGGATCATAGTACTGGTGATGTTGAATTTCATGCCAGGATCTAGTGGTGGTAGAATGATTGCCTCTGTAGATCCAGCTCCATCTAAATCATCCTCATCGTTGCCACTATCAAACTGCGTAGCTTGGCAGTCTAGTCTTTCTCTGAATGGATGATTTCAATTTACAGGTGCAACTACTCCCACTGCACGCCTCCTAGTAGCCAGGTCAATTAACTCATCATCTCCCAGGTCCTCTTCATCTATATTATTTACCCAACTTGGGTTATTTGCATTTTGTTAATTTAAGCATTAGCTAAAGTGGCTAATTTTTTAGTTTCCTGTTGGTTAGCCATTCTTTCAATAAGAAAAATTTTGGGATTTAAGGGTAATAATGGTTCTCCTAAATTTCTGGTTCATGGCATAAACAACAATATACCTATAATAAACAAAAACAACAAATAAACATAAAATAAGGAAACTTGACTAACAGTCAATTAACACATAAACTCAATCGACAACTGTATTCCCCAGCAATGATGTTATTTTTGATAATGCTCAAACTATACCTCTCTTACAAGAGATTAAGTGATACAAGATCAAAACCACAACAACAAGATCTCGGATTTTCAGTTTCCCAGCTTTTAACAACAACCAGCTTTTTTTTATTTTCTGTTTTCAGTTTCAGCAACAACCGAGAAGAACAAACTGTTTTTGTGTTAGTTTTCTGTTTTTCAGCAACAACAAGAACCACAACAAGATGGATAGAACAACAAGAGAAACTAACAACAAGAGAATGACAAGTTTCTGTTTCGGTTTGAGCAACAACCCGAGAGAACAACAAGCTGTTTTTAGTTTTCTGTTTTCAGTTTTTCAGCAACAATAACAAGAACAACAAGATGATACAAATGCTAGTGAATCGAAAGAGCCACACCCGGCTTCACTAGACTTTTAAGATAACAAGATGAACAACAACAAGAAGATAAGATAAAGATAGATAACTTGACATACAATATTCAAGAAACTAAGAACCCTAACAACATGAGAGGACCCTAAGCCTAATGAATATTAACACCAAGTTCTTACAAAGACCAAGAGGCACTCAACAACCTCAAAACCTTTGTTTCTAGCCAAAGATTCAACACAAGTGTCACCACACTTTGTTGGACAGATTCGGATTCCACTCTCAAGAACAAGAGAGAGAGATGTTACAAGTCTTTTGTTGTGAAAATATCAAGAATGAAGTAATGCTGAAAAATACCCTAATGGCACCTATTTATACTACAAACAAAAGGGCTAAAAGGCCCATCCACCCCTTGCCTATTGGGCCAGCCTTGGAGGCTAGTTTAGGGCCCATTAAGACCCCTTCTTTACACATAAAAGGCCCATCCGCCCCTTGCCTTTTGGGCCAGCCTAGGAGACTAGTTTATGGCCCATTAACACCCCCTTTCACACATAAAACGTTCAGGTCCTTGGCTGATTCAATCTCCAACTCACACACGGCCATTTTGCATGAACAAAGCTTGGAGTTTTTGTAGTTCCCGAGCTCGGCTTCGTGTGAAGGGTCGCGTACTTGTGGAGGCTGCCCCAACTGTATCATGTACCATCTAGGTGCGGCCACGGTGTGTAAATACACCATGGTAATGTCCAAAATGCCCTTAGTTAAGGCCCAAAACCGTGAACCCTCACTCTCAAATGCTCCAAGCAATCTTCCATATGCGAGATCGCTTTAAGTTACGCTCAAAACGGGTTCTACATGCAGGTTCTTGTATTATCGCGGTGACCAAGTCTTGAGCCTCTATGTGTTGGCCTCCAAAAATGTCGTCCAAAAATAAGATGGCCATTTGTCCCGTATCATCCTCCCCTTCTTGAAAAGGATTCGACCTCGAATCCAAACCTTGCAAAACCGAAGAGAGGACAAACAAATACAAACTCCTCATGGCATGAGGGTTAGGGTTAGCATAACAAATCATCTCAACATGCCAAGGTTGCACATATTTGCAATATAACCAAGAATCCCGTGCAAGGAATATTAAAAACTCAACAAAAGATGTACAAAGGATTTGGTTATAGGATACATCAAGAGTGACACTTTGCTTGACATGTGGACCAAGCAACCAGTTTGGTGCACCAACATCACCATTTCTAAATTTGGCACCGGGTTCAAATGGGAAAAGTGGCCATAGACACGGGTCTCGACTACACTTCCCTTTCCCGTGGCCTACACCCAAACTAAATGACATACTCTCTACAATAACATACATATGATCCAAAGCAAATAGAGAGTAGAGAAAAGTATCACTCAAATCGACTCCTACTAAGGTGCTCTCATGTGTGTACTCACTACTAGTTTCCCAATAATCACCATGAGTACTCTCAACAATGAAGTCACACAAAGTAGAAGAAGAAGTAGCTTCCGCAAATACACATTCCTTACCCTTAAGAGGACTCTCATCTTCCAAAAAGAGATTTCCTTCTTTAGGAGGAATATTGTCACACCATAGTGGGTTAGCATATAGGCTATAGCTCCCAAGGCAAGCTATACCATCATTTTCACCACTAGGTTCAGTAGGAGTGTTTAAATCATCTTCAAACAAGACATTGTACCTAAAAAGAGTGTGATCTACCTCACGGGCAGATTTGGAACAAGCAAGTTCCTCACTCTCTAAATGATCAATATCAAGTTTCGAGGATGTTTCAAACACAATATTACCCCAAGAAGAGCTCTCGGGTTCATTCTCACTTGGTTGATCAACATTTTCAAATACTTCACTAACTTGAGTCCTATTAAGCACGTCACACGCATACTCAAGTGGTGGGCAGTTTTCACAAACAAGTTGATCAACATCCATTACACAAGACGATGTACTTCCACTCAACACATAGGCTTCAACACTAGGTGGACATAAATTGATCTCACAAGAGGAGTGAATATCGCCCTCAATAGGATCCACTAGTGTATCCACACTCACAATATGTACATCATCAACAAAAGGCAAGGAATCATTAAACTCATAAAGAAGTAAGCTACTACTCACACTCAATGGATTACTAGCCATCCAATTATCATTCACATGCATTAAAGTGTAAGAGTTACCTATTTTGCCTTGAAGATCTTGAGTAGACTCCTTCTTGCCGTGAGGTAAAAATCCTCCATAAGCCGGGGCAGCAACTTCCTTTTGACATTGGTAGCCTTCGCTTGTCATGTTGGTACCTACACAAATGTCCTTAGAAATAGAAGGACAACCAAAGTTAGCACGGTTTGGTGGTAATCCCCTCACTTCGCTCAACACAACCTCTCCTTTTGCCACTCTCGGATTACCACCTCTCACTTCCTTACTCCTCTCAATCTTTTGTCTCTCATAATAATTCGGATTGGAGTAGGTAGGAACTTCTTTTTGCGGCCCGGGCAGAATGTAAGTCTCGAGGCAATTTCCCCATTGGTCTCTCACAATATTAGGCCAATTTTGCACTTTTGGAACCTTATGTTGTGCAAACCAATCGGCGCCTAGACTCACATGACCATAGGTTATGGGGAAAACATCACACCACACCTCCTCATGGTAATTAAATTGGGAGAAGACAACCTTTACCCTCTCGGTAACCTTAAACCTGTCCAAGAAGTATGGAACAAGTAAAGGCTCACAAAATAACCCCAAGTAATCAACCATGGACGGAACAATGTAGTTTCTATAGTACTTATCGTCTAACACAACGAGGCAGCCCGGTATCCCACAAATGGTCACCTTTCCGGAGTGTACACTCCTTCTCGGATCAACATTGTAAGGCACATGAGTACCCCTCGATTTCGGAGATGTCGATCCTCTTCTTCCCATTGGACAACCTACACTATAGCTAGTATAACCATTCACACCATATCGACCTTGATAAGAAGTACTACAAGGTGGAGAATATGAATCTTCACACTCCTCACGTGTACTCTCATCATAGCTCTCATAAGAGTTGCGAATAAAAGGGTTATACCTAACACCAAGTCTAGGTTCGGAGTGGAGAGTGCAAGACTCCTCACATGTCCCAACTTCGCCATAAGATCCATCACGAGGTACTACATCATCTCCAAAGTCACCATAAGCACTAGGCACTTCATTCACCTCATTTTCTCCCTCAAAACCGAAAGTTTCAAATCTGCCTATGTTTTGGCCGTGACCATTTTCATAGCCTCCGCAATCCTCCTCAACTTCGTAGCCATAAAAACCCTCACTACAATCATAGTCTCCCATATTGTAGTCACAATAATCCCCGGCTACCGAAGTCATTTTCCTCTTATGTCACCCTTCAAACCTACAAAAATGAACAAACAATATTAGTAGTAAAGCTCCTTCCATTGTCAAGGTATTAGCCGCTTAATCTCCACAAGTTAGTGTCCCACAAGTGTTGTATAATTGGCTAGTAACCGTGAGATGTTAAGGTAGGAGTAAGCTCTTGTCCGGAATGGATTCTTGTTTGAAGACTCAAAGAATACTTGCCGGACTAGAGTCAAAAATCAGCAACTCATTCAAACGAATAAAAAGCACACAAATAATCGTTGACACGAATAGACGGCTCAATGAACTAATTGACAACCTAGTGGAAATTACTAGTTTGTTAATTAGTCCTAAGTCCAAATAAGGGAAACCAAGAATCAACAATTAGTAACAAAGAATATATCCTAAGTTGAGCTTATAGTGACATGGTAACATGCATCGGCCCACACATTTCTCTTCGGGTTTGGATATTTATATATCTTCTTTTTTTTTTTTTTTGTCTTGGTTTAATATTCACACAACTTGCAAGAACTTGAAAAGTGTTTTGGTGGGAAAACTTAAAAATTTGAAGTCTTGACTTTTGGTTCAATCTCAAGAAAGTGGGTTTGGTTGACAATTTCCACAAAACAAGGTTCCTTGATTTAAGGGAAGTGATTGACAAGTCTACAAATTGATAGGTGCAAGTCTTTCACAATCAACTTTACAAGTTTACCACTTGAGCACACAACAAGGTTAACACTCAATAAGAGGAACAATATGCACAAGTTCAAGAGATGAACAATCACAAACTTCAACTCTTCTTCAACACATAAACACAACCACCGATTTTTTTTTTTTTTTTTTTTTTGGTTAACAACAACATACACATTCGGCCACTTTCAAATCACTACACAAGGTTCAAGTCTTCAAGCTCAACTTTCGGATCTAGACACCTTAGTGTTGGTGAGAAAGAAACCAACACAAGAAACTCACTAAACAAACAAAACAACACTTAGATCTAAGTATACAATACTATTCTCGGATTCAACTTTCTAGTGGACAGATTTTTCAGAAAGTTGTCTTGGTGTAGTTTGGTTTTGGCCGAGAACTACTAGCCCAAGATGGGTTATGTTGGAACACAACCGGTCTTGCTCTGATACCAAATGATACAAGATCAAAACCACAACAACAAGATCTCGGATTTTCAGTTTCCCAGCTTTTAACAACAACCAGCTTTTTTTTATTTTCTGTTTTCAGTTTCAGCAACAACCGAGAAGAACAAACTGTTTTTGTGTTAGTTTTCTGTTTTTCAGCAACAACAAGAACCACAACAAGATGGATAGAACAACAAGAGAAACTAACAACAAGAGAATGACAAGTTTCTGTTTCGGTTTGAGCAACAACCCGAGAGAACAACAAGCTGTTTTTAGTTTTCTGTTTTCAGTTTTTCAGCAACAATAACAAGAACAACAAGATGATACAAATGCTAGTGAATCGAAAGAGCCACACCCGGCTTCACTAGACTTTTAAGATAACAAGATGAACAACAACAAGAAGATAAGATAAAGATAGATAACTTGACATACAATATTCAAGAAACTAAGAACCCTAACAACATGAGAGGACCCTAAGCCTAATGAATATTAACACCAAGTTCTTACAAAGACCAAGAGGCACTCAACAACCTCAAAACCTTTGTTTCTAGCCAAAGATTCAACACAAGTGTCACCACACTTTGTTGGACAGATTCGGATTCCACTCTCAAGAACAAGAGAGAGAGATGTTACAAGTCTTTTGTTGTGAAAATATCAAGAATGAAGTAATGCTGAAAAATACCCTAATGGCACCTATTTATACTACAAACAAAAGGGCTAAAAGGCCCATCCACCCCTTGCCTATTGGGCCAGCCTTGGAGGCTAGTTTAGGGCCCATTAAGACCCCTTCTTTACACATAAAAGGCCCATCCGCCCCTTGCCTTTTGGGCCAGCCTAGGAGACTAGTTTATGGCCCATTAACACCCCCTTTCACACATAAAACGTTCAGGTCCTTGGCTGATTCAATCTCCAACTCACACACGGCCATTTTGCATGAACAAAGCTTGGAGTTTTTGTAGTTCCCGAGCTCGGCTTCGTGTGAAGGGTCGCGTACTTGTGGAGGCTGCCCCAACCGTATCATGTACCATCTAGGTGCGGCCACGGTGTGTAAATACACCATGGTAATGTCCAAAATGCCCTTAGTTAAGGCCCAAAACCGTGAACCCTCACTCTCAAATGCTCCAAGCAATCTTCCATATGCGAGATCGCTTTAAGTTACGCTCAAAACGGGTTCTACATGCAGGTTCTTGTATTATCGCGGTGACCAAGTCTTGAGCCTCTATGTGTTGGCCTCCAAAAATGTCGTCCAAAAATAAGATGGCCATTTGTCCCGTATCATTAAGTGATTCTAGGTGCGAACTCATACATGGGTAATTGAGAATTTATCCAAATTTAGCTAGAGTCATGGGCAGGCTAGTGATACAAGTACGACCACGAAGATGGATGCATGTGAGAATGTAATGAACCCGGGGCTTAGAGTGTGCGAGTGAAGGACTTAAAACACACCAAACCGACCCTAATCTCACACTTGTAGTGTAAAGAGGAGCCTTGGAACACAACAAGGCATCCCCTAAATACACTTGAAGAGAGCGTAATTCTTTGATACGGTTAGGGCAGCCTCCACAGGTACACGGCCTTTCACACGAAACCAAGCTCGGGAATTACAAACACTCCAAGCTTTGTTCATGCAAATGGCCGTGTGTGAGTTGGTGATCGAACCAACCAAGGACCTAAACGTTTTTATGTGTGAAGAGTGGTCCTAATGTGTAATAAACTATTCTCCAAAGTTGGCACAAGAAGCAAGGGCGTTAGGGTCATTTTACCTTTTTGTTTGTAGTATAAATAGAACATGTAGAGAGAGTTAGACTTAGTTTTTGAAATCTGAAATTGTAACCTAAAAACACAAACATTTTCCTCTCTCTTCTTCTCCAAGAAGCCGTCCCTAGATCTCACAAGTAGAGGGATACTTGTGTTGTCTCTTTGGCTAGAAACAAGGGTTTTGAGGTTGTTGAGTGCCTCTTGGTCCTCGTAAGAACTTGGTGTTTATATTCATTAGACTTAGGGTCCTCTCTTGATGTTAGGGTTCTTAGTTTCTTGAATGTTATATGTCAAGTTATCTATCTTTCTTTATCTTGTTGTTGTTGTGTTGATTTTGTTATCTTGAAAGTCTAGTGAAGCCGTGTGGGGCTCTTTTCGATTCACTAGCATTTGTTCTCTATCTTGTTGTTCTTGTGTTGCAAGTTGAAAACCGAAACTAGTTCTTGTGTTGTGAGCTGAAAAAAAACCGAAAACTAAAACTTGTTGTTCTTGTGTTGTTGGACTGAAATCCGAAGCTCTTGGTGTTGTTGGTTGGATCTTGTATCATTTGGTATCAGAGCAAGACTGGTTGTGTTCCAACATAACCCATCTTGGGCTAGTTTACGGCTTAAACAAAAAAAAAATTCTGAAATCTGTCCACTACAAGTTGAAACCGAGAATGATGTTATATGCTTAGATCTAG
This sequence comes from Capsicum baccatum var. pendulum, assembly GCA_030864225.1. Taxonomy (NCBI): domain Eukaryota; kingdom Viridiplantae; phylum Streptophyta; class Magnoliopsida; order Solanales; family Solanaceae; genus Capsicum; species Capsicum baccatum. Next base: position 150,675,709 of record CM061557.1, on the reverse strand, counting down.
GTGTTATTTTGCTTGTTTAGTGAGTTTCTAGTGTTGGTTTCTTTCTCACCAACACTAAGGTGTCTAGATTCGAAAGTTGAGCTTCAAAAACTTGAATATTGTGTAGTGACTTGAAGTGGCCGAAAGTTGTATGTTGTTGCTAACCAAAAGAAAATCGGTGGTTGTATGTTATGTGCTAAAGAAATTGATGAAGTTTGTTGAAGTGTTCATCTTTTGAACTTGTTCATATTGTTCATCTTGTTGTGTGCTCAAGTGGTGAAACTATAAAGTTGTTGTGAAAGACTTGCACCCATCACTTTGTAGTCTTGTCCATCACTTTCCCTAATTCAAGGAGCCTTGTTTTGTGGGATTTGACCACCAAGCCCCACTTTCTTGAGTTTGAAAAAGAGTGAAAGACTACAAGATTTTCGTTTTCCCACCAAAACACTTTTCAAATTATCACAAGTTGTGTGAATATTAACTCAAAAACAAAAAAAAAAAAAAAAAAAAAAAAAGAAAAAAATCCGAGAGAAGAAGAACGTGTGGGACCATTGCATGCTACCATGTCACTATAAGCTCAACTTAGGATATTCTTTGGTTGCTAATTGTTGATTCTTGGTTTCCCTTACTTGGTCTTAGAACTAATTAACAAACTAGTACTTTCCTACTAGGTTGTTAACTAGTTCCTTGAACCGTTTGTTCGTGTCAACGATTATTTGTGTGCTTTTATTCGTTTGAACGAATTGCTGATTTTGACTCTAGTCCGGCAAGAATTCCTTGAGTCTTCAAACAAGAATCCATTCCGGATAAGAGCTTACTCATACCTTGAAAATCTCACGGTTACTAGCCAATTATACAACACTTGTGGAACACGAACTTGTGGTGACTAAGGCGGCTAATACCTTGACGATGGAAGGAACAACATATCATAATGCGGATACTAATGCCCTTGACTCAATGAGGGCCACTCTTGAGGCCGTTACTCGGACACTTGAAAGAATGAATTCGGAATTTGGGGCCGTGAGAGGGGACTTGGCAGCAATAAGGGGGGAAGTATCGACTATTAGTGGGAGATTAGACCAAGTGGAGAGTCAAAGGAACTCTCGTCCATCTACTCCTCTACATGTATCTACCAACGGTCATGATCGGACCTCCTCCGCAACCATCACCCCCGAAATGGTCCACCAAATGCTAAATGCACCCCAAGCTCCACTAAATACCGCAAACCAATCTACCAATTTTCCTCCAAACCGAGACTCCACTAGACCACTACATTTCCAAGCTCCTCCAATTCCACAAGAGGGATTTGGGCGCCAAGTACCTCCACTAAATCCGAACCCTCCATTCCAATCTCCATTAAACCAAAGACCGCAAATTCCACATCCTCCGAATCAAAACGGCCAAGGCCGACCAGCCCACTTTGAAGGATACGGTAGAGAGGAGTATGATGGAGAGGGAGCCTTTGATGATGCGTATATGAGGGAGGAGGAGTTAAGAGGGGGTCGAGGAGAACCTAGGAGATACCGGGGGTATGGAGATAGGGGAAACCGACACCAAGAGAGAGACGTAGGCATCAACACCATCAAGTTGAGCCTACCTATCTTTAAGAGTGAAAGTGACCCCGAGACCTACTTGACTTGGGAATCGGCTTGCGATAAAGTTTTCCAAGTTAATGACATCTCGGAAGAAAAGAAGAGTTGCTACGCTATAGCTCACCTCGAGGGCTATGCTAACACTTGGTGGGAGTATGTTAAACGATTTGGTAATGAATTAGTTGATGGGCAGCCACCACCTTGGTATCGGTTGAGGTATTTGATGAGACAACGATACCTTCCCGAGAGATATCGTCATGAGTTGCTTGCTAGACTATATGGCTTGCGGCAAGGAGGCAAGAGTGTGATGGCCTATTTTGACGAGTTCCAACAACTCATGTTGAAACTTGATCACCGTGGGGAGCAAATCAGTCACGACATCATCCGGTTCAAATGTGGATTGAACAAAGAGATCTCCACTCACTTGACCCTTCACCGGTTCGAAACCATTGATGGTATATTCCAAGCGGCCCTAGAGATTGAAAGGGAACTTAAGGAGAGATCAACCTTCAAGGCGAGGGTACAAACCCCCTCGGGTTGGCCCAAAAACAAGGACCAACCCGGTCCTACGAAGCTGCCCGAACCCAAAACAGTCCCTAAGTTTCCTCCGAAACTGGAGGCCCACAAATATCCCAACCCAAAGGGGTTCCAATGCTTCAAGTGCCAAGGTTGGGGACATAAGGCCAATGAATGTCCGAACCGGCGTAATGTGATCCTACGAGAAGGGAAAGTGTACTACCTTGGTGAGGAGGTGGTTTCCGAAAGGGGGGAGGATGAGGCCGAGCCTCAAGATGGAGAGGGGGCTGAAAATGGGTTGAATGATGATGAATTAGAGGGTAGTGAAGATGTCTATCCACAAGAAGGGGAGTGTGTGGTACCAAACTTTGTGGTTAGACGTGTCATGATTAGTAAGGCGGTGGATGACCCGAGTCAAAGGGAAAATCTATTCCATACTAAGTGTCTCGTAAAGGGGAGTGTGTGCACTTTGGTAATTGATAGTGGTAGTTGTACAAATGTTGCGAGCCATGCTATGGTAAACTTCTTGAAGCTACCAACTACACCACACACTAGTCCTTACAAGCTATAATGGTTGAACGATTGTGGTGAATTGAAGGTCACAAGGCAATGTGTGATTCGGTTTAAGGTGGGAAACTACCATGACGAAGTGCTTTGTGACGTGATTCCAATGCAAGCATGTCACTTGTTGCTAGGTAGACCATGGCAATATGATAGGTCTACTAAACACGACGGGAGGACTAACCGGTATACGCTTGAGAAGGATGGCCGAAAGGTCACACTTCACCCTCTTTCACCCTTCCAAGTAAATGAATGGCATCAAAAGATGAGAGAATTAAAGGGAAAGGGGAAGGAACCCGAGAAGGAAGAAAAGGGAGGGGATGCCGTAGGTGAGGAGGTAGGGACATCCGAGGCTGTCCCAACGCCAAGGGAGATGGAAAACGTAGTGATGTTGGCTAGGAGAAAGGAACTCTTCGTGGACCATGATGAAAGCAAGTTGATGCTACTTTTGGCCCATTGTTTTAATACTAACCCCACTAATTCATCCATTTCCCCTTTGATTTCTTGTGTGTTGCAGGAATATAAAGATGTATTTCCTCAAGAACTTCTGCAAGGATTGCCCCCACTTCGAGGAATTGAGCACCAAATTGATTTGGTGCCGGGTTCACAACTTCCGAACAAACCGGCCTATAGGAGCAATCCTATGGACACTAAGGAGCTTGAAAGACAAGTTGAGGAGCTTCTCAACAAGGGATACATCAAGGAAAGCATGAGTCCGTATACTGTTCCGGTGCTTTTGGTACCAAAGAAGGACGGGACTTGGCGCATGTGCGTCGATTGTAGAGCCATCAACAAAATCACTATAAGGTATCGTCATCCAATCCCTAGACTAGATGATATGCTAGATGAGCTCCACGGATCTTGTTTGTTTTCTAAAGTGGACCTTAGGAGCGGCTATCACCAAATTCGCATGCAACCCGGTGATGAGTGGAAGACCGCATTCAAGACCAAATTCGGTCTATATGAGTGGCTGGTCATGCCCTTCGGCCTTACCAATGCTCCTAGCACATTTATGAGGCTAATGAATCATGTAATGAAGCCTTATATTAGAAAGTTTGTGGTGGTTTACTTTGATGATGTGTTGGTGTACAGTAAGTCTATTAATGATCATGTAATGCATTTGAGATGTGTGTTTGATGTGCTCCGAAAGGAGAAGCTGTATGCCAACATGGAGAAGTGCTCTTTTGGTGTTGATAAAGTCATATTCTTGGGTTTTGTCGTGAGCTCAAGGGGTGTGGAAGTGGACGATTCCAAGATAGACTCTATACGAAGTTGGCCGACCCCTAAAACTATTGGGGAAATCCGAAGTTTCCACGGGTTGGCAAGCTTTTATAGGAGGTTTGTCAAAGGATTTAGTTCCATAGCAGCCCCCTTGACCGAGGTAATTAGAAAGGACGGGCCCTTTAAATGGGGTGATGAGCAGGCTAGGGCTTTTGAGGCCTTGAAAGCTACGCTCATCTCGGCGCCTTTATTGCAATTGCCCGATTTTGATAAGATGTTTGAAATAGAGTGTGATGCTAGTAAGGTTGGCATCGGGGATGTTTTGATGCAAGAAGGTAAGCCCGTTGCTTATTTCAGTGAGAAGCTCAAAGGGGCAACTCTTAATTACTCGACTTATGATTTGGAGTTGTACGCCCTTGTTAGAGCCTTGGGAAATTGGCAACATTATTTGTGGCCTAAGGAGTTTGTGATACGAACGGATCATGAGTCGTTGAAACACCTTAAGAGCCAAGACAAGCTGAATAGGCATCATGCTAAGTGGATTGAGTTCATCGAAACTTTCCCTTATGTAATTCATTACAAAAGGGGGAAGGAAAATGTTGTTGCTGATGCCTTGTCTCGGAAGCATGTGCTTGTTGCTACCTTGTCTTCGAAGTTGATGGGTTTTGAGAGCTTGCGGATGTTGTATCCCGAGGATCCTATCTTTGCTCCTATTTTTAGGGAATGCGAAGAGTGGGGAAGGGACCGTTGGCTTAAGGAGAATAACCATTCCTCCTACTCTGGTTCGATGGGTATTTGTTCAAAGGGAGGAGGTTGTGTGTTCCCTCTAGTTCTTGGAGGGAATTATTTGTGAGGGAGGCCCATGACGGAGGCCTCATGGGTCACTTTGGGGAAGACAAGACCCTCGGCATCCTAGAGGAGAACTTCTATTGGCCCAAAATGCGCAAAGACGTCACTAAAATTTGTAGTCAATGCATGGCCTGCCGGAGTGCGAAATCTCGTCTCCAACCTCAAGGGTTATACACCCCACTCCCTACTCCCCTTAGACCTTGGTTGGACATCTCGATGGATTTCGTTTTTGATACACTATCAAAACCAACAACAACAATAACTCCAAAGGAGTCTCGGATTTCAGTTTAACAACTCAAGAACAACCAGTTTTTAGTTTCTGTTTTCAGCAACAACAACACAACAACAACCAGTTTTTGTTTTTCGGTTTTTCAGCTTAACAATACAAGAACAATAAGATGGATAACAATGCTAGTGAATCGAAAAGAGCCCCACACGGCTTCACTAGACTTGAAGATAACAAAATCAGTAACAACAACAAGATAATGAAAGATAGATAACTTGACATAAAACATTCAAGAAAACTAAGAACCCTACTTCAAGAGAAGGACCCGAAATCTGCTGAATGTAAACACCAAGTTCTTACGAGGACCAAGAGTTACTTTAACAACCTCAAAACCCTTGTTTCTAACCAAAGATACAACACAAGTATCCCTCTACTTGTGAGCTGTTGGAGGCGGCTCCAAAGAGTGGAAAAGAGAAAGAAATGTTATGTGTTTTAGGTTACAATTTCTGAAATCTGAAAAATCTCCTGACCAACTCTCTAATATGTCCTATTTATAGTACAAACAAAAAGGCTAAAAGGCCCATCCGCCCCTTGCCTATTGGGCCAGCCTTGGAGGCTAGTTTATTGCCCATTAAGACCCCTTCTTCACACATAAAAGGCCCATCCGCCCCTTGCCTTTTGGGCCAGCCTTGGAGACTAGTTTATGGCCCATTAAGACCCCTCTTCACACATAAAAACGTTCAGGTCCTTGGCTGGTTCAATCACCAACTCACACACGGCCATTTGCATGAACAAAGCTTGGAGTTTTTGTAATTCCCGAGCTTGGCTTCGTGTGAAGGGTCGTGTACTTGTGGAGGCTGCCCCAACCGTATCATGTATCATCTAGGTGCGGCCATGGTGTGTAAATACACCATGGTAATGTCCAAAATGCCCTGTGAGTCCTCACTCTTAAATGCTCCAAGCAACTTTCCATACGCGAGATTGCTTTAGGTTACGCTCAAAACGGGTCCTCTATGCATGTTCTTGTATTATCGAGGTGACCAATTCTTGAGCCTCTATGTGTTGGCCTCCAAAGATGTCACCGAAAGATAAGATGGCCATTTGTCCCGTATCATCCTCCCCTTCTTGAAAAGGATTCGACCTCGAATCCAAACCTTGCAAAATCGAAGAGAGGACAAACAAATACAAACTCCTCATGGCATGAGGGTTAGGGTTAGCATAACAAATCATCTCAACATGCCAAGGTTGCACATATTTGCAATATAACCACGAATCCTTTGCAAGGAATATTAAAAGCTCTACCAAAGATGTACAAAGGATTTGGTTATTGGGCACATTAAGAGTGACACTTTGCTTGTCATGTAGGCCGAGCAACAAGTTTGGTGCACCAACATCACCATTTCTAAATTTGGCACCGGGTTCAAATGGGAAAAGTAGCCATGGACACGGGTCTCGACAACACTTCCCTTTCCCGTGGTCTACACCCAAACTAAATGACCTACTCTCTAAAATAACATACATATGATCCAAAGCAAATAGAGAGTAGAGAAAAGTATCACTCAAATCGACTTCTACCAAGGTGCTCTCATGTGTGTACTCACTACTAGTTTCCCAATACTCACCATGAGTACTCTCAACAATGAAATCACACAAAGTAGAAGAAGAAGAAGCTTTCGCAACTACACATTCCTTCCCCTTAAGAGGACTCTCATCTTCCAAGAAGAGATTTCCCTCTTTAGGAGGAATATTGTCACACCATAGTGGGTTAGCATATAGGCTATAGCTTCCAAGGCAAGCTATACCGTCATTTTCACCACTAGGTTCATTAGGAGTGCTTAAATCATCTTCAAACAAGACATTGTACCTAAAAAGAGTGTGATCTACCTCACGGACAGATTTGGAACAAGCAAGTTCCTCACTCTCTAAATGATCAATATCAAGTCTCAAGGATGTTTCAAACACAATATTACCCCAAGAAGAGCTCTCGGGTTCATTCTCACTTCGATCAACATTTTCAACATCATCACACACTTGAGGTTCATTAGTTACATCATACACATCCTCAAGTGGTGGGTAATTTTCACACATAAGTTGATCAACACAAATTTCAGAAGATAATGTACTTTCATTCAACATAATGGTTTCAACACTAGGTGGACATAAACCAATCTTAGAAGAAGAGTCTATTCGGTCATCAATAGAATCAGCTAGTGTATCCACACTCACAACATGTACATCATCCTTAAGTGGCAAAGAAATAATACACTCACATATAGGCAAGCTACAACTCACACTCAATGGGCTACTAGCCACACAATTATCATTCATATGTACAAAAGTGTAAGAGTTTGCCATTTTACCTTGAAGTCCTTGAGTAGATTATTCTTTGTCATGGTGTGAAGGTCCAAAAGTTTGGGCAGCAACTTTCTTTTGGCATTGTTCTTCTTCGCTTTCCATGTTGCTACCTGCACAAGTGTCCTTAGAAATAGAAGGACAAACGACGTTAGCATGGTTTGGTGGTAATCCCCTTACTTGGCTCCACATAACCTCTCCTTTTTCCACTCTCGAATTACCACCTTTCACTCCCTTACTCCTCTCAATCTTTTGTCTCTCATAATAATTCGAATTGGAGTAGGTAGGAACTTCTTTTTGCGGCCCGGGCAGAATGTACGTCTCGAGGCAATTTCCCCATCGGTCTCTTACCATATTAGGCCAATTTTTCATATTTGGAACTTTATGTTGTGCAAACCAATTGGCTCCTAAGCTCACATGACCATAGGTTATGGGAAAAACATCACACCACACCTCCTCATGGTAATTAAATTGGGAGAAGACAACCTTTACCCTCTCGGTAACCTTAAATCTGTCCAAGAAGTATGGAACAAGTAAAGGCTCACAAAATAACCCCAAGTAATCAACCATGGATGGAATAATGTAGTTTCTATAGTACCTATCACTTAACACAACGAGGCAGCCCGGTATCCCACAAATGGTCACCTTTCCGGAGTGTACACTCCTTCTCGGATCAACATTGTAAAGCACATGAGTACCCCTCGATTTTGGAGATGTAGATCCTCTTCTTCCCATTGGACAACCTACACTATAGCTAGTATAACCATTCACACCATATCGACCTTGATAATAAGTACTACAAGGTGGAGAATATGAATCTTCACACTCCTCACGTGTACTCTCATCATAGCTCTCATAAGGTTTACGAATGGTAGGGTGATACCTAACGTCAAATCTAGGTTCGGAGTGGGGAGTGCAAGACTCCTCACATGTCCCAACTTCATCATAAGATCCATCACGAGGTCCTACATCATCTCCAAAGTCACCATAAGCACTAGGCACTTCATTCACCTCATTTTCTTCCTCAAAACAGTAATTTTTAAATCTGCCTATGTTTTGCCCATGGCTATTTTCATAGCCTCCGCAATCTCCCTCAACGTCGTAGCCATAAAAACCCTCACTACAATCATAGCCTCCCATATTGTAGTCACAATAATCCCCGGCTATCAAAGTCATTTCCCTCTTATATCACCCTTTAAACCTACAAAATGAACAAACAATATTAGTAGTAACGCTCCTTCCATTGTCAAGGTATTAGCCGCTTTAGTTCACCACAAGTCCGTGTTCCACAAGTGTTGTATAATTGGCTAGTAACCGTGAGATTTACAAGGTTTGAGTAAGCTCTTAGCCGGAATGGATTCTTGTTTGAAGACTCAAAGAATTCTTGCCGGACTAGAATCAAAATCAGCAACTCATTCAAACGAATAAAAGCACACAAATAATCGTTGACGCGAATAAACGGCTCAAGGAACTAGTTGACAACCTAGTGGAAAGAATACTAGTTTGTTAATTAGTTCTAAGACCAAATAAGGGAAACCAAGAATCAACAATTAGCAACCAAAGAATATCCTAAGTTGAGCTTATAGTGACATGGTAGCATGCAATGGCCCTCACACGTTGTTCTACTCTCGGTTTTTCTCTTTCTTTCTCCTTTTTTTTTTGTTCGGTTTTGTGTTAAGATTCACACAACTTGTTATAGTTTGAAAAGTGTTTTGGTGGGAAAACTAAAATCTTGTAGTCTTTCACCCCTTTTCAATCTCAAGAAAGTGGGGTTTGGTAGACAAATCCCACAAAACAAGGCTCCTTGAATTAGGGAAAGTGATTGACAAGACTACAAAGTGATGGGTGCAAGTCTTTCACAACACTTTATAGCTTGTCTTCCACTTGATCACACAACAAGATGAACCATATGAACAAGTTCAAAAGATGAACACTTCCATAAACTTCATCAACTTCTTTAGCACATAACATACAACCACCGATTTTCTTTTGGTTAGCAACAACATACAACTTTCGGCCACTTCAAGTCACTACACAATATTCAAGTTTTTTTTAAGCTCAACTTTCGGATCTAGACTCCTTAGTGTTGGTGAGAAAGAAACCAACACTAGAAACTCACTAAACAAGCAAAATAACACCTAGATCTAGACATATAACATCATTCTCGGTTTTCAACTTCTTGTGGGCAGATTTCAGAAATTTTTTTTTGTTGTTGTTTAAGCCGAGAACTTGCCCAAGATGGGTTATGTTGGAACACAACCGGTCTTGCTTTGATACCAAATGATACACTATCAAAACCAACAACAACAATAACTCCAAAGGAGTCTCGGATTTCAGTTTAACAACTCAAGAACAACCAGTTTTTAGTTTCTGTTTTCAGCAACAACAACACAACAACAACCAGTTTTTGTTTTTCGGTTTTTCAGCTTAACAATACAAGAACAATAAGATGGATAACAATGCTAGTGAATCGAAAAGAGCCCCACACGGCTTCACTAGACTTGAAGATAACAAAATCAGTAACAACAACAAGATAATGAAAGATAGATAACTTGACATAAAACATTCAAGAAAACTAAGAACCCTACTTCAAGAGAAGGACCCGAAATCTGCTGAATGTAAACACCAAGTTCTTACGAGGACCAAGAGGTACTTAACAACCTCAAAACCCTTGTTTCTAACCAAAGATACAACACAAGTATCTCTCTACTTGTGAGCTGTTGGAGGCGGCTCCAAAGAGTGGAAAAGAGAAAGAAATGTTATGTGTTTTAGGTTACAATTTCTGAAATCTGAAAAATCTCCTGACCAACTCTCTAATATGTCCTATTTATAGTACAAACAAAAAGGCTAAAAGGCCCATCCGCCCCTTGCCTATTGGGCCAGCCTTGGAGGCTAGTTTATTGCCCATTAAGACCCCTTCTTCACACATAAAAGGCCCATCCGCCCCTTGCCTTTTGGGCCAGCCTTGGAGACTAGTTTATGGCCCATTAAGACCCCTCTTCACACATAAAAACGTTCAGGTCCTTGGCTGGTTCAATCACCAACTCACACACGGCCATTTGCATGAACAAAGCTTGGAGTTTTTGTAATTCCCGAGCTTGGCTTCGTGTGAAGGGTCGTGTACTTGTGGAGGCTGCCCCAACCGTATCATATATCATCTAGGTGCGGCCATGGTGTGTAAATACACCATGGTAATGTCCAAAATGCCCCGTGAGTCCTCACTCTTAAATGCTCCAAGCAACTTTCCATACGCGAGATTGCTTTAGGTTACGCTCAAAACGGGTCCTCCATGCATGTTCTTGTATTATCGAGGTGACCAATTCTTGAGCCTCTATGTGTTGGCCTCCAAAGATGTCACCGAAAGATAAGATGGCCATTTGTCCCGTATCAGTTTTGGGGCTGCCAAGGACTAGAAAGGGCCGAGATAGCATTTTTGTTGTTGTTGATAGATTCTCTAAAATGGCTCATTTTATTCCATGTGCTAAAACCGAGGACGCTCCTAGTGTAGCTTCATTATTTGTTGAACATGTCGTAAAGCTTCACGGGGTACCGAGGACCATTGTGAGTGATAGGGACTCCAAGTTCCTAAGTCTCTTTTGGAAGTCCATGTGGGGTAGGCTTGGCACGAAGTTACTTTTCTCCACGTCTTGCCACCCACAAACCGATGGCCAAACGGAGGTAGTAAATAGAACCTTAGGGTCTATGCTACGTTCTATGGTTAAAGGTAAACTGACTTCATGGGAAGAACACCTACCCTTGGTGGAATTTGCATACAACCGGGTAATACATTCGAGCACGGGAATGACTCCCTTTGAATGTGTTTATGGCCTAAACCCCCTTACCCCTTTAGATCTCACTCCTTTGTCTAGTGATCTCATGACCAGCTTAGATGGAAATAAAAGAGCCGAGGCCATGAAGAAAATGCATGAGACGGTGCGGATCAAGCTTGAAAAGAAGAACCAAGAGATTGCAAAAAGGGTAAACAAAGGGAGAAGGAGGCTTGTGCTTGAACCCGGAGATTGGGTGTGGGTGCATCTTCGAAAGGATTGGTTTCCAGCTCAAAGGAAGTCCAAATTGCTGCCGATGGGTGATGGTCCTTTCCAAGTACTTGAGAGAATCAATGACAACGCCTACAAGATTGACCTTCCACCGGAATATCAAGTGCACAACACTTTCAACGTTGGTGATCTCTCCCTCGTGGATGCGGTTGACGATGACCAAATGCCGAATTTGAGGTCAAATTCCTCTCAAGATGGAGAGGATGATACGGTTAGGGCAGCCTCCACAGGTACACGGCCTTTCACACGAAGCCAAGCTCGGGAATTACAAACACTCCAAGCTTTGTTCATGCAAATGGCCGTGTGTGAGTTGGTGATCGAACCAACCAAGGACCTAAACGTTTTTATGTGTGAAGAGGGGTCCTAATGTGTAATAAACTACTCTCCAAAGTTGGCACAAGAAGCAAGGGTGTTAGGGTCATTTTACCTTTTTGTTTGTAGTATAAATAGAACATGTAGAGAGAGTTAGACTTAGTTTTTGAAATCTGAAATTGTAACCTAAAAACACAAACATTTTCCTCTCTCTTCTTCTCCAAGAAGCCGTCCCTAGATCTCACAAGTAGAGGGATACTTGTGTTGTCTCTTTGGCTAGAAACAAGGGTTTTGAGGTTGTTGAGTGCCTCTTGGTCCTCGTAAGAACTTGGTGTTTATATTCATTAGACTTAGGGTCCTCTCTTGATGTTAGGGTTCTTAGTTTCTTGAATGTTATATGTCAAGTTATCTATCTTTCTTTATCTTGTTGTTGTTGTGTTGATTTTGTTATCTTGAAAGTCTAGTGAAGCCGTGTGGGGCTCTTTTCGATTCACTAGCATTTGTTCTCTATCTTGTTGTTCTTGTGTTGCAAGTTGAAAACCGAAACTAGTTCTTGTGTTGTGAGCTGAAAAAAAAACCGAAAACTAAAACTTGTTGTTCTTGTGTTGTTGGACTGAAATCCGAAGCTCTTGGTGTTGTTGGTTGGATCTTGTATCATTCTTGAAAGGACATTTTGGATATTTTGTATTTTATTTGTAACCTATTATAAATAGAACATTGTAGGGCTTTTAGACTTAGATTATTCATGATGTTGTAAGTCTTGAAACACAAAGAAACACAAGTCCTCTCTCCTTGAGGCACCAAAACCGAAATTAGGCATATAGAGTGTGGAATCACTCTTGTTGATCTCGTGGCTTGGAAACGTGATGCTTGGGAGGTAGATTCTGACCTTGTGTCTTTGTAAGAGATAGGTAAATGTTGTGTATAGTGTTAAGGGTCCTAGAGTGGAATATGCTCTTGGGTTCTTAAGATTATACCTTCATTAAGTCTATCTAACTATCCCTTTAGATTGTTGCTGTTTTAGTGTATTTACACCTTCAATATCTTGTTGTTATTGTGTTTTCATTGTTGTTGTAGTGAATTCGAGAGTGGTCACCAAAGGGGTCCTCGGTTCTTCAAACTTGTGGACTGTTTTGGTGTTTGTTTAGTGTTCCCGTGGTCATTCTCATATCATTAATGATATGAGAAAGACAACGAAAGCATGAAAACACACTCCTAATCAGTCCACTAATCTGGAAACGTGATGCTTGGGAGGTAGATTCTGACCTTGTGTCTTTGTAAGAGATAGGTAAATGTTGTGTATAGTGTTAAGGGTCCAAGAGTGGAATATGCTCTTGGGTTCTTAAGATTATACCTTCATTAAGTCTATCTAACTATCCCTTTAGATTGTTGCTGTTTTAGTGTATTTACACCTTCAATATCTTGTTGTTATTGTGTTTTCATTGTTGTTGTAGTGAATTCGAGAGTGGTCACCAAAGGGGTCCTCGGTTCTTCAAACTTGTGGACTGTTTTGGTATTTGTTTAGTGTTCCCGTGGTCATTCTCATATCATTAATGATATGAGAAAGACAACGAAAGCATGAAAACACACTCCTAATCAGTCCACTAATCTTAAGGATCCAAGGACCTTTTTGGAGACCACTCTCGGATTCACTACAACAACAACAATACGAGATAACAATGGTGTATTTGACACCAAAACAGCCACCACAAACTAACAAAGAGAGTATCAAGATAACAATAAGAAGAACAAGATGAAAAATAACACAATGGAAACAACAACATACGGTTTTTTACTAGTACAACAACAAAGTGTACAATAAATGTAAAGATAGATAGATAGACAAAGTGAAGGTATAATCTTAAGAACCCAAGAGCCTATTCCACTCTAGGACCCTTAACACTACACATTACAAATACCTATCTCTTCGGTGAGAACAAGAGAGACCTCAACCTCCTCTAGCACCCAACGTTCCAAGTATGAATCCAACACGAATGATTCCACACTCAAGTTGGAAATCCTAGTTACAATGTTTCGGCCATAGGCCTTTCTCACAAGAGAGTAATGTTCTTCTTACAACTTTCAATATCAATAAACATCTAAGACTAAAAACCCTAAGAGGTTCTATATATAGTGTATTACAAAATAGAATTAAAAATAACCACAATACCCCTCAAGGGTAATGTTCCCATCAAGTGTAACTTAGGGGATGTTTTTAGTACATTTAGGCTCTCTTTCACACTTCACTTGTGCACTTCCTTGGACAGATTCAATATGCACTCGTTCTCGTCCATCCTCGTGGTCGTACTCGTATCAGCTAGATTTATAGTTATTAGTGCCAATAGTTCAATAAAACACTATATTTCATTCGTGGGTTCTTTCGAACGCCTCACAAATGTGGCAAAACAAACAATCTAATACCTCAATTTGCACCCTTATTTCTAAAACGATACTATCAAATGAGTTAATTCAAACAACACCATTATTTATAAGATGATGTCATCCCATAAGTCAACTCAAGTTATAGTTTTCAAATGCACCTCACCCAATACCCCTCTTTCAAGTCTAGTATGGGATCCTAAATAATTGGGGGGTTTCACCCACAATTATTATTTTAAATATAAGGTAAAAGCAAAACCCACAACAAATAGCTAATTAGATAGATAAATACACAACACCCATACACTAATCACCACCTATTCAAGCATAATCCCAATAGGAAGAATTAGCTACTCATAAAGATAGAAAATAAAGATATACCAAAATTTCCACCAAATTGATCCATGAAAGATAAAGAGAATGCTAACCAAAACTTTAAATTTTAATAAATCTTTAATGAAAATTGCCAATCCTGCACTTACGAATTACTCTAATGTATTCTTCACCCAAGAGTAGTACAAAAGTGTTTCCCATGAATTGGAAGATAGATGATGGGTGGATAAAAGATAGATGATGAAATTTGAACTAAAGACCTCTATTTAATCCCCATTTCCATATTTGCCAAATATTACAAAATTGCCACCTCGCTTTTAAGAAATTCTAATTCGACCCTTGAAACTTTTTCTTCCCATCGCAATTGTCATATCTTGACCACATTCGTGACTCCCACAATTGTGGTGGTTGCCTCGCAATTGGCAAGGTTTGAATTGACTTTAGATCTCGACGTGGTAATTGAGGGTCGATTGTTGTGCCTGATTTCTAGTATTTGGCTCTTTTCTTTCACATTTCTTCTCTATCACCTTTTCCTCAGCTTATTTTTATCAAGTTTCCTTATTTATCTTCTCGTTTCAACTTTTACCTACACCAATGAGCTAAGTAAGAAATTAACAACAAATCAATGGAAAATTATGATAACTTAGGCTTAAAAGGTGCTAGTAAGATGTCAACCCCAAACTTAAACTGTTGCTTGTGTTCAAGCAAACAATGATAATTCAATAAGATATGGTTTTGAACTCTATCCCACCCAAAGAAAAGCTATACTAGAGGATTAATCTAACAAAGTTCTACAAAGAGTTTCCAAACATGTCATGGCAACAAGTCAACAAAAAATTTTCAATAAGCACATATTTATGATGCAAGTTTATATAAAATGAACCTTTCAAATCAACAAAGCAATGTAAGAGGAGACACAAAATGTTCAAAGATTGTCTCAATCTTCATAATGCAACTTACTTTACCCATTTACCCGAACCGAGAGTAAGACTTTACCCTCTAACATAAAGTATCGATGCCGCTCATATACAAGAGCTATCTCCTCACCTAAAAGACATTGAAATTTCTAAAGGAGCTTAAATAATGAAAGAATTCACACTCACTCTCGCAAAGAAATTCAAACACAATGAGTAGAACCACGGGCTTTCCCTTTGTGTTTTTTGCCACTAATTTAGACTTACTTAGTTTGGAATCACCAAGGTGTTGCAGGTCTAGATGAAGGTTTAAGGTGTGGAGAGGAATATATATGGATCAAGTGACTAAGAGTCCTTTTTTAATGCATTCTCTAAAATTTTCAAATTATCCACCTTATTCTCCTTCAAATCATTTCCTATATTTCCCTACCCTTTTTATTAGCATTTAGCAAACAATTTAAAGCCACCAATTTTCTTTCTTCATTTCTTTGACTTTTTCAAGAGACTTTCTAACTTTAAGTTCTTCTGAAGTTAGAGAAGAAGTGTGATGAAATCTCTGATAAGTCATCACAATTCTGATAAGCCATCGAGAATGCCGTCAACCTAAGGTAGTACATAAGATTTAAAGTGAAGAAGTAACGACATTGTCTGATATGTCATCAAAGTCCTAATAAGCTATCAGGGTTTGCCGTCAGCCTAAGATAGAAATCATCAAACTTGGAGGAGGAGATAACGACAATGTCTGATAAGTCTTTAGACTCCTAATAAGGCATCACAGTTCGTCGTCAGCTGTGCGAGAAAAAGTTGTATTTTGTGATTTGATTCCAAATTTAGATCTTAGTATTTAAGGGAAAGTTCTTAGGTTTTATTAGAAGGGGACATTCATCTTGAACTTGAGGGACTTACACTATTTTCTCTCTAGTTTTCTATGTAACTTTACAATTAACTTTTAAGAGATTGTCATCATAATTTTCTTGGGATTTCTACTCCGATTAATATGAGAAACACTTGTTGATATTTATTATTCTATAAGTTACCATTTATCGAATTATGAATACAAATTTCCTTGTTCCTTTTTACCTTATGAGTAGCTAATTACTTTAACCCGACTTGTGGGATTTTTGGAGTTCTTCTTAGCCCTACCCCCACCCCGATGTTCGTTTTATTTCTCTTCATATTCTATGGGCTAGGCTATATAGCTATACCATCAAGAATGTATCTTGTCTCTTAAGCATATTATTTGACAACTTACGTACACCTATCTTGGCTCATCTTAACACATCACTTCACCCCCCAAACTTGGAGTTTGAATCACCCTTACATTATTCTTCCAACTACACAAACCCCCCAAACTTAGGATTTTGCCTATATTTCATTGCTTAGGATCATGTGATGCATCAAAGGAGGTTAAGTGCAAAAAGAGAGATCTTCAAAAGGGTTTAGGTGTTATAGCTTGGTTATCATTATAATAATAATGAAAGATGGGTAAAACGTCTCAAATGGGTTAACTAGAGAACAATATTAAGGTGGGAATTTGGCTATATGATGGGTCAAAAATGGCCTTGGGTCATCCTCCAAACCAAGTTTGCCTAGAATTTCTATTTGAACACACTCGAGGCAAGTTCTAGGATACACATATGTACAAGAATTATTCAAAAATCTCACTACACATAGCATCCTACTCATTGAGAAAAAATTTAGCTCTCCAACCAATTTGAGCCATTTGAGCAATTTGAGCTCCACAAGTTACTCCAAGTCAAAGACTCATCCATGTAAAGAGAGAGTCAAAAATTGAATTTAATGGTCTCATTAAAAAGAAATATCAAAAACATCCTTGATCTTTTTCAAAAAGAAAACTATATTTTTTTGGTTTTTCTCAAAATCATTTCATTTTTTGCCAATGACATTTTGAAAGTATTTTTGAACTTTTTCTTTTTGGTAAACAATTAAAGAAAAACTTATGTGAAAGCAAGGCAATATTATCATTACACTTCTTGGGATTCTTTGCACAAAACTTCTCATATCTCCTATTTAGCTCATAAACAACTCATGGCACCAATAGAAACACAAACGGCCATATACCCTTAAGAATAGTGTCGCTCAATCTATCATAGGGCAACACAAGCATTCATGTCTCTTGGGTTACTGAGACTTCACCCGGGGATGCTATGATAAGAACATTAATTGATCAAACCATGGACACAACATTCATCAATAACTTCAACCAAAAACCACCGGTTATCTAACCTTTATGACCATTTGGACTCAAAACTATGCTCCAAAAATAATCACATGACTCCCCAAGAAAGTTCACATTAACTTTACAAGAACATAAGGAGTTCCTCTCTTATCGATATTTTAACAAACATGTGGTGTGCATGAAATGTAAGAGATTGAAAAATAGAATAACAACACATGTGAGAATGCTCAATACACAAATTCATCACCAAACACACCATTTGTAATTTTACTAACCCAATTAGATCACCCACCACTGAATTAAGCAATCAAACTACAAATGGGTGTTTCGACTAACACAGTGTGCACTAGAGTTTAGAAGCAAGAATTTTTGCAATTGAGCATCTGAAACAAGGAAGAGATTCAAAAATTTTGATCCCAACAACCACATTCAACCAAATTAAGCTCAAATAAATTAAATTCAAACCAAAAGAAAACATGGAATATGAGCACTATTCATACTTTAAAGAAACTTTAACTAAGGATCATACCTTGTGAGCTTGTTTAGGAGAGAAAATGATAAAATAAAAGTCCAATATACTTATCTGGGGTTTCATTCTTGAGATACCCTTTCCAACTTATGCTATAACCTGCAAACAACCAAAAACAAGCTGAAAATTGAATAAGAAACATTAGAAAATATCAAGAAAAATTCCTTGGGTTCCCTCCCAAAATGTGCCTTGGTTAAAGTCGCGGCACGACATTTTTTAAATATCATTTATGTCTCCACTTAGAAGATTTGTATCATCGGACCAACTTTTGTTTCATATATCTTCAAGATATTTTAGGAAAAGGTAAGTGCACGATACATATTATATCTCTCCACTTTGAAGACTGGAATCTTTTACCCAACTTCATATCAAACTTCCAAATAGGATCGGTATGTACCGATGAGAACATTAAGAGACCACTAGTTAAACATTGAATTTGGAAATTTTTGGCCTTCAAGTAAGGGACATCATTTCACCCTTTTGGAATGACAAACTCCAATATATAAGGATCTTGTACCTCATCTCCAAAATTCATCATTTACTTGGGTGGTTCGACTTTCATCACATGATCCAAACATAATATCAAAAATTATTTGGAATGAGGTTGTTTTCCAGATTTTGGAGTCGCATTATTCTTGGAATTCTTACCTCCAAAATGAACTAGAGCCTTCACAAAGGATTTGCTTGGCTTTTTCGTTCAACTCTAGTACCATTTTCTAATTTTGTTATCCTTCGTTATTTTTGGTTCGGTTGGTTGACAAATCACTAAGAATTCTTCAACATGAAGCTCACCATCGAGCACATAGCTTGATATCTTTTCCTTATCAACCTCATTTTGAATATTGACCATATTCATGGTACTTGAAAGATTGGCCTCCTGATAACGCTCAATCTACAGCTCTCGTAGGAGTGTAAAGCGGTCGTAGTCAAATATAGAACCCAACCTGGGTTGGGTATCGATCCCACAGGGAATAGCTTAGTCAACAAGTAGGCGACTATTACTAGACTTTTAGTGCAAGTCTCGTAAGTAGGGGGGATTGTAATTTGTAACCAAAGTATTAAAGTAAAAACTGAAAATGGCAAAGTAAAAAGAAAGAATGTTTAGTATGTTGTAAAACAATGAGAATTGAAGCGTTGGGGTTATGTCCACCTTCTGAGTTATACGTCTCTATTGGCTATGAGTGTGTTGAATTCCGACATGTATGTGCTTATAGAGAATTGTATTTGATGGTAAATCCAGGCGTCTTTCGACCTATTCGAGGATTATTTCACTTTAACTCTTTCGAGCTTAAAGCGTGTCTAACGGTACGAATTCTCCAAGAGGTTAATCCAGTTACGGCACTAACTATTTAATAGGGGATGGGACCCTACTACCTTGACATTATCTCTTTTCTAGACTGATAACCTTTCTTTCGAACAAGTTAAATATTATACTGGCGTATTCTTGTGTTTGCAACCACAAAGAATTTAGATTAAGATGAAGAGAATAATGATGTAAGCAGCATACGTGTCACAAACTCACAAACTCATAGCAATAGATAGTATCTCATTCGGCTTCCATAACCCCAACAGAGAAGTTTAGTTACCCATGAATGCGAAGGAGCTCACGGTTGACATTGTTATTATACCACAATACTGATTAATTTCGTGTAGCACAGGTGGTAGGCGTTTAGGCATGAATTCCTGGGCAAAGTAACAATTCTCTTGTTGTGGAAATTAAGAATAGATGAATAGAAGAAGAAAAATAGAATTAATGGAAAGATTAGAACTGTTGGAAGAGTAGAAAAGATTAATAGTTGAAGAATGTATATGGATCCCTCCTCCCCTCAAAATCTCTAGCATGATAGGGTATTTATAATACCCATATCCTAATCCTACTAAGCTAATGAAATACTTAACCAAATCCTACTAAGCTAATGAAATACTTAACCCAATTGTACTAGGTTAATGTAACATTATCCAAATCCAAATAGACTAATGAAATACTTAACCCAATTATACTAGGTTAATGTATTATTATCCTAATCCAAATAAGTTACTGCAAGTCCCCAAAGTCTTCAGAAATATTGTTTTAGCCCGGAATAGATTTTCCATGCATCACTTTTGGTCCTTAGGCGTCCAAGCTTCCTTTTCTCCTTCCGTGAAGCTTTCTTTGGCATCAAGTTATCCATAAAATGCTGAATTTTGCATCATTTATACCTGAAAACTTTGCTAATCATGTTCGTTAGCTCACTTACAGGAAAAAGGACTAAAAGTGCATGAAATATATAATTTGTTCTCAAAACTTGGCTAAAATATGGGCAAAATCTAGTGTTATAGGTGTGTAAATTCGCCTATCATCAACACCCCACACTTAAGGCTTTGTTCGTCCTTGAACAAACTATCATGTCCATCTAAACATCAACTTAGGGTTTCACAGTAACAACACAAAATATTCATCAAGACAAGCACAACAATTATCAACAAAGAGTAGCTTTCCGATCATTAGTAGAAACAGTTTAACCTCTAGTATAGACTCGTGATGGTGGTCAACTCATATTCAAAAGTTAAGGCACAAGGAATCGTATACAACTACCCAAAACTCATCAACCATGTGTGTCTCACAATATATTACCCATAATCACTCACAAGTATAGCATATTTTTTTTTCAAACATGGGTATCAAAATATCCTTGCTCTCGCTCTCACAAAGAATTCATATGCAGCAACTAATGACCATAGGCTTGCCCTTAGTGTAATGCTCCAATAAATGTCAGAATGCTAGGCTTAGGATCAAGTAGGTCTTTTGATGGTTGTAATGTAGGCTAAGGGACGGGTAGGACTATTTTGGCCATAAATAGTGACTATGTTCCTAAGCACTTTAATACATCACATTGTATCATTAACATTTTTCTTTCAACCTTTCTTCTTTCTTTTATTCTACCACCCTTGTTCTCCTCTTTTATTTTTCAATTTTAAGCATAACTCACTTTTCAGCTTTCTTGATACAAGATCAAACCAACAACCACAAGAGTTCGGATTTCAGTCCAACAACACAAGAACAACAAGTTTTAAGTTTCGGTTTTGAGATTACAACACAAGAGATAGTTTCGGTTTTTAAGCTACAATCCGAGAACAACAAGAGATACCACAATGCTAGTGAATCGAAACGAGCCCCACACGGCTTCACTAGACTTTCAAGATAAACAAAAGCAACACAACAACAACAAGATAAGGAAAGATAGATAACTTGACATATAACATTCAAGAAACTAAGAACCCTAACAACAAGAGAGGACCCTAAGTCTAATGAATATAAACACCAAGTTCTTACAAGGACCAAGAGGCACTCAACAACCTCAAAACCCTTGTTTCTAGCAAAAGAGACAACACAAGTATTCCTCTACTTGTGAGATCTAGGGACGGCTTCTTGGAGAAGAAGAGAGAAGATATTTTGGTGTTTTAGGTTACAATTTAAGATTTCAAAATAAACTAAGGGATATCTCACTATGATGTTCTATTTATACTACAACAAAAGGTGTTAAAAGACCCATCCGCCCTTGCTTTCTTGTGGCATCCTTGGGGATTAGTTTATTACACTTTAGGACCCCTCTTCACACATAACAATGTTTAGGTCCTTGGTTGGTTCGGTCAACAACTCACACACGGCCATTTGCATGAACAAAGCTTGGAGTGTGATACAAGATCCAACCCACAACACAAGAGTTTCGTATTTCAGTCCACAACACAAGAATAACAAGTTTTAAGTCTCGGTTTTTAACTTACAACACAAGAGATAACTTTCAGTTTTTAAGGCACAATCCGAGAGCAACAAGAAACACAACAATGCTAGTGAATCGAAACAAGCCCCACACGGCTTCACTAGACTTCAAGATAATCAAAAGCAACACAACAACAACAAGATAATGAAAGATAGATAACTTGACATATAATATTCAAGAAACTAAGAACCCTAACATCAAGAGAGGACCCTAAGCCTAATGAATATAAACACCAAGTTCTTACAAGGACCAAGAGGTACTCACAACCTCAAAACCCTTGTTTCTAGCCAAAGAGACAACACAAGTATTCCTCTACTTGTGAGATCTAGGGACGGCTCCTCTTGGAGAAGAAGAGAGTGAAATGTTATCTTTAGGGTTACAATTTTCAGCTTTCAAAATGAACTCATGGATATCTCACTATCACCTTCTATTTATACTACAACAAAATGAGTGAAAAGACCCATCCGCCCTTGCTTTGTTGTGGCCTCCTTGGAGAAGTAATTTATTACACTTTAGGCCCCTCCTCACACATAAGGACGTTGAGACCCTTAGTTGGTTCGGCCAACAACTCACACACGGCCATTTGCATGAACAAGGCTTGGAGTGTTTGTAACTCCCGCGCTTGGCTTCGTGTGAAAGGCCGTGTACTTGTGGGGGTAGCCATAACCGTATCAGAGTGTTTGTAATTCCCGAGCTTGGCTTTGTGTGAAAGGCCGTGTACCGGTGGGGGTTGCCATAACCGTATCATCCTCTCCATCTTGAGAGGAATTTGACCTCAAATTCGGCATTTGATCCTCTTCAACCGCATCCACGAGGGAGAGATCTCCGACGTTGAAGGTGTCGTGCACTTGATATTCCGGTGGTAGGTCAATCTTGTAGGCGTTGTCATTGATTCTCTCAAGTACTTGGAAAGGACCATCACCTCTCGGTAGCAATTTGGACTTCCTTTGAGCTGGAAACCGATCCTTTCGAAGATGCACCCACACCCAATCTCCGGGTTCAAGCACTAGCTTCCTTCTCCCTTTGTTTGCCCATTTTGCAACCTCTTGATTCTTCTTTTCAAGCTTGATCCGCACCGTCTCATGCATTTTCTTCATGGCCTCGGCTCTTTTATTTCCATCTAAGCTGGTCATGAGATCACTAGACAAAGGAGTGAGATCTAAAGGGGTAAGGGGATTTAGGCCGTAAACACATTCGAAGGGAGTCATTCCCGTGCTCGAATGTATTACCCGGTTGTATGCGAATTCCACCAAGGGTAGGTGTTCTTCCCATGAAGTCAGTTTACCTTTAACCATAGAACGTAGCATAGACCCTAAGGTTCTATTTACTACCTCCGTTTGGCCGTCGGTTTGTGGGTGGCAAGACGTGGAGAAAAGTAACTTCGTCCCAAGCCTACCCCACATGGACTTCCAAAAGAGACTTAGGAACTTGGAGTCCCTATCACTCACAATGGTCCTTGGTACTCCGTGAAGCTTTACAACATGTTCAACGAATAATGAAGCTACACTAGGAGCGTCCTCGGTTTTAGCACATGGAAAAAAGTGAGCCATTTTAGAAAATCTATCAACAACCACAAAAATACTATCTCGACCCTTTCTAGTCCTTGGCAGCCCCAAGACAAAATCCATCGAGATGTCCAGCCAAGGTCTAAGGGGAGTAGGGAGTGGGGTGTATAATCCTTGAGGTCGGAGGCGAGATTTAGCACTCCGGCAGGCCGCACATTGATTACAAATTTTTGTGACATCTTTGCGCATTTTGGGCCAATAGAAGTTCTCCTCTAGGATTCCGAGGGTCTTGTCTACCCCAAAGTGACCCATGAGGCCTCCGTCATGGGCCTCCCTCACAAGTAATTCCCTCCAAGAACTAGAAGGAACACATAACCTCCTCCCTTTGAACAAATACCCCTCGAACCGAGAGTAGGAGGAATGGTTATTTTCCTTAAGCCAACGGTCCCTTCCCCACTCTTCACATTCCCTAAAAATAGGAGCAAAGGTAGGATCCTTGGGATACAACATCCGCAAGCTCTCAAAACCCATTAACTTCGAAGACAAGGTAGCAACAAGCACATGCTTCCGAGACAAGGCATCGGCAACAACATTTTCCTTTCCCCTTTTGTAATGAATTACATAAGGGAAAGTTTCGATGAACTCAATCCACTTAGCATGACGCCTATTCAGCTTGTCTTGGCTCTTAAGGTGTTTCAACGACTCATGATCCGTTCGTATCACAAACTCCTTAGGCCACAAATAGTGTTGCCAATTTCCCAAAGCTCTAACAAGGGCGTACAACTCCAAATCATAGGTCGAGTAATTAAGAGTTGCCCCTTTGAGCTTTTCACTGAAATAGGCAACGGGCTTACCTTCTTGCATCAAAACAGCCCCGATGCCGACCTTACTAGCATCACACTCTACCTCAAACATCTTATCAAAATCGGGTAATTGCAATAAAGGCGCCGAGACGAGCGTAGCTTTCAAGGCCTCAAAAGCCCTAGCTTGCTCTTCACCCCATTTAAAGGGTCCGTCCTTTCTAATTACCTCGGTCAAGGGGGCTGCTATGGAACTAAATCCTTTGACAAACCTCCTATAAAACTTGCCAACCCGTGGAAACTTCGGATTTCTCCAATAGTTTTAGGGGTCGGCCAACTTCGTATAGAGTCTATCTTGGAATCGTCCACTTCCACTCCCCTTGAGCTCATGACAAAACCCAAGAATATGAATTTATCAACACCAAAAGAACACTTCTCCATGTTGGCATACAGCTTCTCCTTTCGGAGCACATCAAACACACATTTCAAATGCATTACATGTTCATTAATAGACTTACTATACACCAACACATCATCAAAGTAAACTACCACAAACTTTCCAATATAAGGCTTCATTACATGATTCATTAGCCTCATAAAAGTACTAGGAGCATTGGTAAGGCCGAATGGCATGACCAGCCACTCATATAGACCGAATTTGGTCTTGAATGCGGTCTTCCACTCATCATCGGGTTGCATGCAAATTTGGTGATAGCCGCTCCTAAGGTCCACTTTAGAAAACACACAAGATCCGTGGAGCTCATCTAACATATCATCTAATCTAGGGATTGGATGACAATACCTTATAGTGATTTTTTTGATGGCTCGGCAATCGACGCACATGCGCCACGTTCCGTCCTTCTTTGGTACCAAAAGTACCGGAATAGCACACGGAATCATACTTTCCTTGATGTATCCCTTGTTGAGTAGTTCCTCCACTTGTCTTTCAAGCTCCTTCGTGTCCATAGGATTGCTCCTATAGGCCGGTTTGTTTGGAAGCTGTGAACCCGGCACCAAATCAATTTGGTGTTCAATTCCCCGAAGCGGGGGCAATCCTTGCGGAAGTTCTTGCGGAAATACATCTTCATACTCCTGCAACACACAAGAAATCAAAGGGGAAATGGAAGGATTAGTGGGGTTAGTATTAAAGCAATGGGCCAAAAGTAGCATCGGCTTGTTTTCATCATGGTCCACGAAAAGTTCCTTTCTCCTAGCCAACATCACTACGTTTTCCCTTTCCCTTGGCGTTGGGATAGCCTCGAAAGTCCCTACCTCCTCACCTACGGCCTCCCTTCCCTTTTCTCCCCTCTCGGGTTCCCCCCCCCCTTCCCTTTTAATTCTCTCATTTTTTTATACCACTCATTTACTTGGGAGGGTGAAAGAGGGTGAAGTGTGACCTTTCGGCCATCCTTCTCAAGCGTGTACCGGTTGGACCTCCCATCGTGTTTAGTAGACCTATCATATTGCCAAGTTCTACCTAACAACAAGTGACATGCTTGCATTGGAATCACGTCACAAAGCACTTCATCGTGGTAGTTGCCCACCTTAAACCGAATCACACATTGCCGTGTGACCTTCAATTCACCACAATCATTCAACCATTGTAGCTTGTAAGGACTAGTGTGTGGTGTTGTCGGTAGCTTCAAGAAGTTTACCATAGCATGGCTCGCAACATTTGTACAACTACCACTATCAATTACCAAGGTGCACACACTCCCCTTTACAAGGCACTTAGTATGGAATAGATTTTCCCTTTGGCTCGGGTCATCTACCGCCTTACTAATCATGACGCGTCTAACCACAAAGTTTGGAACCACACACTCCCCTTCTTGTGGATAGACATCTTTACTATCATCTACTCCTTCCTCATTCGGTTCCTTCTCGGCTTCCTCTCCATCTTGAGGCTCGGCCTCAACCTCCCCCCTTTCGGACACCACCTCCTCACCAAGGTAGTATACTTTCCCTTTTCGTAGGATCACATTTCGCCGGTTCGGACATTCATTTGCCTTATGCCCCCAACCTTGGCACTTGAAACATTGGAACCCCTTTGGGTTGGGGTATTTGTGAGCCTCCGGCTTCGGGGGAAACTTAGGAACAGTTTTGGATTCGGGCAGCTTCGGAGGACCGGGTTGGTCCTTGTTTTTGGCCCAACCCGAGGGGGTTTGGACCCTTGCCTTGAAGGTTGATCTCTCCTTAAGTTCCCTTTCAATCTCTAGGGCCGCTTGGAATATACCGTCAATAGTTTCGAACCGATGAAGAGTCAAGTGAGTGGAGATCTCCTTGTTTAATCCACACTTGAACCGGATGATGTCGTGGCTGATTTGCTCCCCACGGTGATCAAGTTTCAACATGAGTTGTTGGAACTCGTCATAGGCCACCACACTCTTGCCTCCTTGCCGCAAGCCATATAATCTAGCAAGTAATTCATGTCGGTATCTCTCGGGAAGGTATCGTTGTCTCATCAAATACCTCAACCGATACCAAGGTGGTGGCTGCCCGTCAACTAATTCATTACCAAATCGCTTAACATACTCCCACCAAGTGTTAGCATAGCCCTCGAGGTGAGCTATAGCATAGCAACTCTTCTTTTTTTCTGAGATGTCATTAACTTGGAAAACTTTGTCACAAGCCGATTCCCAAGTTAAGTAGGCCTCGGGGTCACTTTCACCCTTAAAGATAGGTAAGCTCAACTTGATGGTGTTGATGCCTACGTCTCTCTCTTGGTGTCGGTTTCCCCTTTCTCCATACCCCCGGTATCTCCTAGGTTCCCCCCGGCCCCCTCTTAACTCCTCCTCCCTCATATAAGCATCATCATAGGCTCCCTCTCCATCATACTCCTCTCTACCGTATCCGTCAAAGTGGGCTGGTCGGCCTTGGCCATTTTGATTCGTAGGAATTGGAATTTGTGGTCTTTGGTTTAGTGGAGCTTGGAAGGGAGGGTTCGGATTTAGTGGAGGTGCTTGGCGTCCAAATCCCTCTTGCGGAATTGGAGGAGCTTGGAAATGTAGTGGTCTAGTGGAGTCTCGGTTTGGAGGAAAATTGGTAGATTGGTTTGCGGTATTTAGTGGAGCTTGGGGTGCATTTAACATTTGGTGGATCATTTCGGGGGTGATGGTTGCGGAGGAGGTCCTATCATGACCATTGGTGGATACATGTAGAGGAGTCGATGGCCGAGAGTTCCTTTGACTCTCCACTTGATCTAGCCTCCCACTAATAGTCGATACTTCCCCCCTTATTGCTGCCAAGTCCCCTCTCACGGCTCCAAATTCCGAATTCATCCTTTCAAGTGTCCGAGTAACGGCCTCAAGAGTGGCCCTCATTGAGTCAAGGGCATTAGTATCCGCATTATGAGATGTTGTTCCTTCCATCGTCAAGGTATTAGCCGCTTTAGTCACCACAAGTCCGGGCTCCACAAGTGTTGTATAATTGGCTAGTAACCGTGAGATTTACAAGGTTTGAGTAAGCTCTTAGCCGGAATGGATTCTTGTTTGAAGACTCAAAGAATTCTTGCCGGACTAGAGTCAAAATCAGCAACTCATTCAAACGAATAAAAGCACACAAACAATCGTTGACGCGAATAAACGGCTCAAGGAACTAGTCGACAACCTAGTGGGAAAAATACTAGTTTGTTAATTAGTTCTAAGACCAAGTAAGGGAAACCAAGAATCAACAATTAGCAACCAAAGAATATCCTAAGTTGAGCTTATAGTGACATGGTAGCATGCAATGGCCCCCACACGTCCTTCTTCTCTTCGGATTTATATTTTTTTTTTATTTTTTTTTGTCTTGATTTAATATTCACACAACTTGTGATAAATTGAAAAGTGTTTTGGGTGGGAAAACTAAAATTTTGAAGTCTTAACTCTTTTTCAAACTCAAGAAAGTGGGTTTGGTTGACAATTTCCACAAAACAAGGTTCCTTGATTTAGGGGAAGTGATTGACAAGGCTACAAAGTGATGGGTGCAAGTCTTTCACAATCAACTTTATAATTTTACCACTTGAGCACAGAACAAGATGAACACTTCAACAAGAGGAACAATATGCACAAGTTCAAAAGATGAACACTCCAAAAACTTCAACACTTCCTTAGCACATAATCACACAACCACCGATTTTTTTTCTTTTGGTCATCAACTACATTCAACTTTCGGCCACTTCAAGTCACTTACACAATATTCAACCTTTCAAGCTCAACTTTCGGATCTAGACACCTTAGTGTTGGTGAGAAAGAAACCAACACTAGAAACTCACTAAACAAGCAAATAACACCTAGATCTAAGCATACACCATCATTCTCGGTTTTCAACTTTTAGTGGACAGATTTCAGAATTTTTTTTTTTTGTGTAGTTTGTTTGATCCGTGAACTAGCCCAAGATGGGTTATGTTGGAACACAACCGGTCTTGCTTTGATACCAAATGATACAAGATCAAACCAACAACCACAAGAGTTCGGATTTCAGTCCAACAACACAAGAACAACAAGTTTTAAGTTTCGGTTTTCAAATTACAACACAAGAGATAATTTCGGTTTTTAAGCTACAATCCGAGAACAACAAGAGATACCACAATGCTAGTGAATCGAAACGAGCCCCACACGGCTTCACTAGACTTTCAAGATAAACAAAAGCAACACAACAACAACAAGATAAGGAAAGATAGATAACTTGACATATAACATTCAAGAAACTAAGAACCCTAACAACAAGAGAGGACCCTAAGTCTAATGAATATAAACACCAAGTTCTTACAAGGACCAAGAGGCACTCAACAACCTCAAAACCCTTGTTTCTAGCCAAAGAGACAACACAAGTATTCCTCTACTTTTGAGATCTAGGGACGGCTTCTTGGAGAAGAAGAGAGAAGATATTTTGGTGTTTTAGGTTACAATTTCAGATTTCAAAATAAACTAAGGGATATCTCACTATGATGTTCTATTTATACTACAACAAAAGGTGTTAAAAGACCCATCCGCCCTTGCTTTCTTGTGGCATCCTTGGGGATTAGTTTATTACACTTTAGGACCCCTCTTCACACATAACAATGTTTAGGTCCTTGGTTGGTTCGGTCAACAACTCACACACGGCCATTTGCATGAACAAAGCTTGGAGTGTTTGTAATTCCCGAGCTTGGCTTTGTGTGAAAGGCCGTGTACCGGTGGGGGTTGCCTTAACCGTATCATTTCTTTTCCTTTTTTCTTTTCATAACATACCTCTTATGATAGCACTTTCTTTTTCATAACGCATTCAAGAACCACTGTAATTTAAAGCATCATACTCACCTAATTTCCTCTTATTTCGTCACATGACTTTATACATTAAAGCACTTAGGAATTTGGATCAAATTACAGTCTTGAAAAAAATGGATTAGGCTTTCATACGAGGTTTGTCAAAGAAGTAGGCTAAAGGCTCAAAAGGTTTTAACTAGGATGATGTCCACGGGTAGGTAAAATGAAGGTAAACATGTATAGGTTGCCAAAGAAATGCCTAAATCATCTCCTAAGCTTACACTCTTTATTTTCGCTTTACATACATACCAGGCAAGTTCTAGCATCAGTCACAAACATAGAATATGCAATATCCTCACACACACAAGGCACATGGTCGACTTTATTGGAAGTAGTATAGACTCTCGACCCAACAAGTGAAGGAATTGAACCACACAATATCACATAATGAGTCACAATTAGAGCCTAAACGTCTCAATAGTCATGACTTTAGCACCTACTTTTGTTATGATCTCATGCTGCCTATTAGAATAATTTCGTGCGAAGCTAAGTAAAAAAAATTACTACTAAAAAATCTTAACTTAAACTAAAAAATGAAACACACAAAAAAAATGAAACAAATAAAACAAAGTAAACAAAGTGATCAAACATAGATGCGGTAGAGAAGTATAGCATGCAATACCACCACCCCACACTTAAACGGGACACTGCCCTCAATGGAAAGTAAATACGAAGAACCTGGTCAGTCGAACTCTTCCTCAATGTCGGGGGTCATACCCCCTTCGTCGGAATCATCATAAGAGTTGTCGTTAGAGTTCTCCTCTATGTCGGAATCTGGCAAGCGTCGATCATCATCAGTCGGCACATCATCGTCTAGAGGTTCCGCAAAGTATGTGCCTACTCCACATATCTCCCGTGCATGCATATTCATTGGATAGTCATGGTCCAGCTGTTGGAGCTCTACAGCAGTTGGAACACGACCTCCACTCATCATTATGAATCGTGTCATGCCATAAAGATGACGGAAGAAACTCTCATCTCGAGCATGTCTCTCCGCAGTAGTAAGGTTGACACCATGTGTTGTTTCAGCATCTTTGACCTTTGTGAGGTCAACCTTTTTCAGGTTATGTGGGAGTTTGTGATCACCTGGTTTCTCTTCGATATCCTCCTTCCGCAAGATTGATGTCAACAGATTACCAAAAGCGAAGTGGGATCTCTTGTGTAGTCTGGCCTTCTGCATTGTAGAGCGAATGATTGCCCCAATGTTGATAGGGACATTCGTCATCAAAGCGTAGGCCAAGCACACTCTATCTCTTGTTATCTTGGTGTACTGGGTCCCAGGAATAAGGCATGAGTTGACGATGCACAACCAGATTCTTGCCTCCCTATTCAAAGGAGCATAGGGGAAGGTGTTGTGTCGTCCGGTGTCTTTATGTCTGCTCCACCTTTCCATGGATCTACTTCCACAAAGTGTGTGTTGCATTGCTCTATAAGGAGGTCTGCTGTACAGCTCTTTGAATGGTGCTGGATCGACTGAAGGTAAGCCAAGAAAGGAGTTGATCAAATCCGCGTTGAGCTGTAAAACTTGGCCCCGAATCTTGATTTCGCTGCCTGTGGTTTTCGGCGACCAGTTGGCGTAAAACTCTCTTGTCAAATCAAGATTACATTCCCCCATGTCGCGGAAGATAAAATCCAGATTTAATGCCATGATTTTTGCCAACATACGCGGTCCCTTCTTCGCTAGGCTGTCCTTGTTGATCAAGTCGACATGAACATATTTGCTTTCCTTGTTGTTCCTATACCATTCTTTGGATTCCTCCTCAAGAACCCATTTTATTCCAAACATTCGGCGGGGTAATTGCATTGAGGATGATTCTCCTTGGTCCTTGCGACCTCTCTTCTTGCCCTTTTGGGATGTGGTAGCCTTATCTTGTCTTGCTTTAGGTGCCATTGTTCCTGCGATTTAAACGATATTTCATGTTAGCATCAAATCAATGGAAACAATCTATAAACAAGTCATCGGGGTACCACCCCACACTTAGGTTCGTTGATACAAATCAGTGAAGTGAAAGTGGTCGATTACTTAGACTTCGTCGACATACGTTTAAGGAGCTATATTCTGACAAGAAAACCAGTGATGTATCACTTCTTGCAACCTTTGCAATATGTTTATGTTAGGTAAAACAAGACTACTACATAGGGGTTTCATCATGGTATAGTTTCTATCAACAATTACAACCTCCTATGTCGGTAGGCAACTATAAGTCTTATCCCGATGAACGGGATAGCCTAACATGTAGGTATACATGTGACAAGACTATGCAATATTCATAACCATAGCAATTCTGCAAAGAGTATGACAATGCAATTAAAACCAAATTCAAGTCGGAAATAAGTTAAGATTATCCTAACGTACATGTTCACTCACATGGTTTTGCATCAACAATTCAAACACTTTAACATCACCAATATTTCTTCAAGATGTATCAATTCATGATAGACATAGCAATGTAGTACTTACGAGAAATAAATGAAGAATAAAAGAGTACTTACGTGATTGAAGCCTTCGGAGATGTTTCTTGTGAATTGAAAGAGCAAAAAGAAAAATTTTGAGATGATTTGGAGTGGATGTGCGGCGCCTTTAGGTCAAGTTTCAATGTGTTTATGTTTCAAGACTAAGTCCCCTTTATATAGGAAAAGAATGGGTCGGGTTTTGACCCATTTAAAATCGGTTTTGGAGATAAAAAGGGACCATAGGCGGCGTCTTTAGCTTTGCCTATGCATGGTATAGGCGGCGCCTAATGCAAAGCATAAGCTAGCATAGGCGGCGCCTAGTGTAATGCATAAAGGGACCATAGGCGGCGCCTAGTGCATGGCATATGAGATACTGAGACCAAATGCTTTAGCATAGGCGGCGCCTATGCCATAGCATACCTGAGCATGGGCGGCGCCTATGTCTTTGCACACTAGATTCCGAAACCTTAGGCTATAGTATAGGTTTGGCATTGTTCGTGTCCTAGTTTTACCTAGGCCTAGCCTTGCTCGATGCCTATTTTTCCATGAGCAATGCTCAATCCATAGCCTTATGCATCTTTATTCCTAACTTACCACCTTTACCATGCAATACGTCCAAATCGTTATTTGAAACCAATCTCCTCGTTGAATACCTCTTGCACCTATATTTGCTCAAAACCAATGAAAATGATTAGTACGATGGGTTGCATCCCACCAAGCGCCTTGGTTTTGGTCGTGGCACGACTCTTATTTTTGGATTTTCTTTTATCAAAAGCAAAACAAGTACTTAGAATGAAAGAAAGACAAAAACGATAAACGACAAACGATAAACAATGGGTTGCCTCCCATCTAGTGCCTTATTTATTATCGTGGCTCGACGTAGTTACCTCGAGTACTTAGACTTCGTCGAGATAAGTGATGGCCAAATAATTCATCGAGTCAAGAGGACTGATATAAGGTTTAACACATTGACCATTCACCTTGAAGACAACACCATTATTGTCTTCCAATTCAACTACTCCAGACGAGTAGACTTGGATAACTTTGTATGGACCAGACCACTTCGACTTTAACTTACCTAGGAACAGCTTCAATATAGAGTTGAAGAGAAGTACCATATCATCCTTTTGGAAGTTTCGTCGAACAATCCGCTGATCATGATACTTCTTCATCCGCTCCTTGTATAGATCTGATCTTTCATATGCATGGAGACGGAACTCATCTAATTCGTTCAGCTGCTCCAACCTCAGATTCATCGCATCATCCCAATTCAAATTCAATTGATTCAATGCCCACAATGCCTTATGTTAGAGCTCGATGGGTAAGTGACAAGCCTTCCCATAAACTAGTTGATAAGGAGACATGCCAATGGGTGTTTTGAATGCAGTCCTATATGCCCATAGTGCATCATCTAGCTTCCGAGACCAATCCTTCCTATTAGCATTGACCGTCTTCGCAAGGATTTGCTTGATCTCCCAATTGGAAACCTCTACTTGTCCACTAGTTTGTGGGTGATAAGGCGTGGCTACCTTATGTTGCTTGACACCATACTTGGCCAACACGAATTTGAATAGCTTATTGCAAAAGTGAGATCCTCCATCACTTATGATAGTACGTGGTACTCCAAAGCGAGAGAAGATATTCCTCTTTAAGAACGCTACAACACGCTTTCCCTCATTGTCAGCGAACGCTACAGCTTCAACCCATTTTGAGACGTAATCTACAGCAACTAAGATGTACTTCATTCCAAATGAATTCACGAATGGACCCATGAAATCAATACCCCACACATCAAAGAGTTCTACCTCAAGAATTTTTGACATGGGCATCTCATGGTGTTTCAAAATAGCACCTTGACGCTGGCATTGGTCGCACCTTCTAACATAGTCATAGGCATCTCTACATATCGAAGGCCAATAGTAACCACTTTGCAATACTTTCCTTGCCGTCCGATTGCCTGCATGATGTCCTCCAACTTGGGAAGTGTGGCATGCTTCCAAAATATTAGGCACCTCTACATGGGATATACATCGTCGAATAATACCATCCTCACATCATCGAAACAAATATGGCTCATCCCAATAGTAGTGTTGTACGTCATGCATAAACTTCCTCCTTTGGTGGTAGGATAAATTGGCAGGTAGTATATTACTCACCACAAAATTTGCAAAATCAGCATACCATGGTAATTTCTCCATTGTTATTGCTAATATCTCCTCGTCAAGGAATGTATCATCAATCTGAATTTCAGGTTGCGCCACATGTTCATTCTCAAGTCGAGATAGATGATCGGCCACTTGGTTCTCGCAACCTCTTCTATCTTTGACCTCAAAATCGAACTCTTGCAGCAGCAACACCCATCGAATTAATCTTGGTTTTGCATCCTTCTTTGTCATTAGATACCTAAGAGCTGCATGGTCTGTATGAACGATCACCTTAGTACCCAATAGATAGGCACGAAACTTCTCAAACGCATACACAACCGCTAGGAGCTCTTGTTCTGTCACAGTGTAGTTCCTTTGGGCTTCATTTAGGACCTTACTCGCATAGTGGATAGGATGAAATAATTTCTCCTTTCTTTGACCAAGCACAGCTCCAACGGCTACACCACTAGCATCACACATGACTTCGAACGGGAGAGACCAATCTGGTGCTACCATGATAGGGGCTTCAATTAGTTTTTCTTTAAGGCATTCGTATGCCTTCACACAATCTTCATTGAAGTCAAACTTTGCATCTTTCTCCAAGAGTTTGCACAATGGACTAGCAATTTTGGAGAAGTCTTTGATGAACCGACGATAGAAACCTGCATGGCCGAGAAAACTACGAACTCCCTTCACCGAAATTGGAGACGGTAGCTTCTCAATAACCTCTATTTTTGCTCGATCAACCTCAATCCCTCTTTCGGAGATCTTGTGTCCAAGAACGATACCTTCTTTTACCATGAAGTGGCACTTCTCCCAATCCAGCACTAGGTTGAATTCTACACATCTTTGCAATGCCATGCTTAGGTTTGCCAAGCACGCTTCAAAAGACTCACCAACAACTGAAAAATCATCCATGAATACCTCCAAAGTGTCTTCAACCATATCAGAAAAAATAGACATCATACAACGTTGAAAGGTGGCTGGTGCGTTACATAGCCCGAATGGCATACGTTTGAAGGCAAACGTACCATATGGGCATGTAAACGTTGTCTTATCTTGGTCTTCGGGGGCAATACAAATCTGATTATAGACTGAATAACTATCTAAGAAGCAGAACCAACCTTTCCCCGCTAATCGATCTAGCATTTGGTCCATGAATGGCATTGGGAAGTGATCTTTGAGTGTCCAAGAATTCAGCTTTTGGTAGTCCATGCATACTCTCCATCCAGTGACGGGTCTGAGTGGAATAAGCTCATTCTTCACATTCGCGACCACCATCATGCCTCCTTTCTTGACAACACATTGTACCGGGCTTGATATGGTTATGGCTGCCCCCTCAAGTACACGGCCTTTCACACGAAGCCAAGCGCAGGAATTACAAACACTCCAAGCCTTATTCATGCAAATGGCCGTGTGTGAGTTGTTGGCCGAACCAAGCAAGGGCCTCAACGTCCTTATGTGTGAGGAGGGGCCTAAAGTGTAATAAATTAATTCCCCAAGGAGGCCACAACAAAGGCAAGGGCGGAAGGGTCTTTTTGCCCCTTTTGTTGTAGTATAAATAGAACCTTATAGTGAGAAATCCCTTAGTTTATTTTGGAAATCAGAATTTGTAACCTAAAAACACCAAATATCTTCTCTCTTCTTCTCCAAGAAGCCGGTTCCAAATCTCACAAGTAGAGGAATACTTGTGTTGTCTCCTTGGCTATAAACAAAGGTTTTGAGGTTGTTGAGTGCCTCTTAGTCTTTGTAAGAGCTTGGTGTTAATATTCATTAGGCTTAGGGTCCTCTCATGTTGTTAGGGTTCTTAGTTTCTTGAATATTGTATGTCAAGTTATATATCTTTCCTTATCTTGTTGTTGTTGTGTTACTTTTGCTTATCTTGAAGTCTAGTGAAGCCGTGTGGGGCTTGTTTCGATTCACTAGCATTGTTGCATCTATTGTTATTTTCGGATTGTGACTTAAAACCGAAAACTATCACTTGTGTTGTAAGCTAAAAACCGAAAACTAAAAGTTGTAGTTCTTGTGGTTGTTGGTTGGAATCCGGACTCTTGTTGTTGTTGATTTGATATTGTATCATTTGGTATCAGAGCAAGACCGGTTGTGTTCTCACATAACCCATCTTGGGCTAGTAGTTCTCGGCTTAAAACCAAACTACACCAAGAAAGAAATTCTGAAATCTGAAATTTCTGTCCACTAAAGTTGAAACCGAGAAAGGTGTTGCACACTTAGATCTAGGTGTCATTTTGCTTGTTTAGTAAGTTTCTAGTGTTGGTTTCTTTCTCACCAACACTAAGGTGTCTAGATCCAAGGTTGAGCTTGAAAAGTTGCATGTTGTAAGGTGACCGAAAGTTGAATGTTATTGACGACCAAAAGAAAAATCGGTGGATGTGTGATAATGTGCTAAGAAGGTGTTGAAGTTTGTGAAGTGTTCATCTCTTGAACTTGTGAATATTGTTCCTCTTGTTGAGTGTTCATCTTGTTGTGTGTTCAAGTGGTAGACTTATAAGGTTGATTGTGAAAGACTTGCACCCATCACTTTGTAGCCTTGTCAATCACTTCCCTTAAATCAAGGAACCTTGTCTTGTGGAAATTGTCAACCAAACTCACTTTCTTGAGATTGAACAAAAGTCAAGACTTCAAATTTTTAAAGTTTTCCCACCAAAACACTTTTCAATTACTCCCAAAGTTGTGTGAATATTAATTCAAGACAAAAAAAAAAGTATATATATACATCGAAACCGAAGAGAAAAAACAAAAAAAAAAAACGTGTGGACCATTGCATGCTACCATGTCACTATAAGCTCAACTTAGGATATATTCTTGTTGCTAATTGTTGATTCTTGGTTTCTCTTGCTTGGTCTTAGAACTAATTAACCAACTAGTATCTTTCCACTAGGTTGTTAACTAGTTCCTTTGAGCCGTTATTTCGTGTCAACGATTATTTGTGTGCTTTTATTCGTTTGAATGAGTTGCTGATTTTGGTTCTAGTCCGGCAAGAATTCTTTGAGTCTCCCAAACAAGAATCCATTCCGGCTAAGAGCTTACTCAAACCTTGTAAATCTCACGGTTACTAGCCAATTATACAACACTTGTGGGACACTAACTTGTGGTGATTAAGCGGCTAACACCTTGACGATGGAAGGAACAACATCTCACAATCCGGATACTAATGCACTTGATTCAATGAGGGCCACTCTTGAGGCCGTTACTCGGACACTTGAAAGAATGAACTCGGAATTTGGGGCCGTGAGAGGGGATTTGGCAGCCATAAGGGGGGAAGTCTCGACTATTAGTGGGAGACTAGATCAAGTGGAGAGTCAAAGGAACTCTCGACCATCGACTCCTCTACATGTCTCTACCAATGGCCATGATCGGACATCCTCCGCAACCATCACTCCCAAAATGGTCCACCAAATGTTAAATGCACCTCAAGCTCCACAAAATACCGCCAACCAATCTACCACTTTCCCTCCAAACCGAGACTCCACTAGACCACTACATTTCCAAACTCCTCCAATTCCACAAGAGGGATTTGGATGCCAAGCACCACCACTAAACCCGAACCCTCCTTTCCAAGCTCCACTAAACCAAAGGCCACAAATTCCAATCCCTACGAATCAAAATGGCCAAGGCCGACCAGCTCACTATGACGGATACGGTAGAGAGGAGTATGATGGCGAGGGAGCCTATGATGATACTTATATGAGGGAGGAGGAGTTAAGAGGGGGCCGGGGGGAACCGAGACGATACCGGGGGTATGGAGATAGGGGAAGCCGACACCAAGAAAGAGACGTAGGCATCAACACCATCAAGTTGAGCCTACCTATCTTTAAGGGCGAAAGTGATCCCGGGGCCTACTTGACTTGGGAATCGGCTTGTGACAAAGTCTTCCAAGTTAATGACATCTCGGAAGAAAAGAAGAGTTGCTATGCTATAGCTCACCTTGAGGGCTATGCTAACACTTGGTGGGAATATATTAAACGATTTGGTAATGAATTGGTTGATGGGCAGCCGCCACCTTGGTTTCGGTTAAGGTATTTGATGAGGCAACGATACCTTCCCGAGAGATACCGACATGAATTGCTTGCTAGATTATATGGCTTGCGGCAAGGAGGCAAGAGTGTGATGGCCTACTTTGACGAGTTCCAACAACTCATGTTGAAACTTGATCACCGTGGGGAACAAATCAGCCACGACATCATCCGGTTCAAGTGTGGATTGAACAAAGAGATTTCCACTCACTTAACCCTTCATCGGTTTGAGACTATTGATGGTATATTCCAAGCGGCCCTAGAGATTGAGAGGGAACTTAAGGAGAGATCAACCTTCAAGGCAAGGGTCCAAACCCCCTCGGGTTGGACCAAAAACAAGGACCAACCCGGTCCTATGAAGCTGCCCGAACCCAAAATAGCTCCTAAGTTTCCCCCGAAGCCGGAGGCTCACAAGTACCCCAACCCAAAGGGGTTCCAATGTTTCAAGTGCCAAGGTTGGGGGCATAAGGCAAATGAATGTCCGAACCGGCGTAATGTGATCCTACGGGAAAGGAAGGTATACTACCTTGGTGAGGAGGTGGTGTCCGAAAGGGGGGAGATTGAGGCCGAGCCTCAAGATGGAGAGGAAGCCGAACATGAACCGAATGAGGAAGGGGTAGATGATGGTGAAGATGTCTATCCTCAAGAAGGGGAATGTGTGGTTCCGAACTTTGTGGTTAGGCGCGTTATGATTAGTAAGGCGGTAGATGACCCGAGCCAAAGGGAAAATCTATTCCATACTAAGTGCCTTGTAAAGGAGAGTGTGTGCACCTTGGTAATTGATAGTGGTAGTTGTACCAATGTTGCGAGCCATGCTATGGTGAATTTTCTGAAGCTACCGACTACACCACACACTAGTCCATACAAGCTACAATGGTTGAATGATTGTGGTGAGTTGAAGGTCACACGGCAATGTGTGATTAGATTTAAGGTGGGCAACTACCATGATGAAGTACTTTGTGACGTGATTCCGATGCAAGCATGTCACTTGTTGTTGGGTAGGCCTTGGCAATATGATCGGTCTACTAAACACGATGGGAGAACCAACCGGTACACGCTTGAGAAGGATGGCCGAAGGGTCACACTTCACCCTCTTTCACCCTCCCAAGTGAATGCGTGGTACCAAAAGATGAGAGAATTGAAAGGGAAAGGGGGAGAACCCGAGAAGGGAGAAAAAGGAAGAGAAGCCGTAGGTGAGGGGGTAGGCACATCCGAGGCTATCTCAACGCCCATGGAAAGGGAAAACGTAGTGATGTTGGCTAGGAGGAAGGAACTTTTCATGGACCGTGATGAAAACAAGCCGATGCTACTTTTGGCCCATTGCTTTAACACTAACCCCACTAATCCTTGTATTTCTCCTTTGATTTCTCGTGTGTTGCAGGATTATGAGGATGTATTTCCTAAAGAACTTCCGCAAGGATTGCCCCCACTTCGGGGAATTGAGCATCAAATTGACTTTGTGCCGGGCTCACAATTGCCAAATAAGCCGGCCTACAGGAGCAACCCTACGGACACCAAAGAATTGCAACATCAAGTTGAGGAACTCCTCAACAAAGGTTACATCAAGGAGAGCATGAGTCCGTGCGCGGTTCCGGTGCTACTAGTGCCTAAGAAGGATGGAACTTGGCGTATGTGTGTGGACTGCCGAGCCATCAATAAGATTACGGTAAAATATCGTCACCCTATCCCTAGGTTAGATGATATGCTGGATGAATTGAATGGTTCGTGTTTATTTTCCAAGATTGATTTAAGGAGTGGCTATCACCAAATAAGAATGCAACCCGGTGATGAATGGAAAACCGCCTTCAAGACTAAATTTGGTCTCTATGAATGGATGGTTATGCCATTCGGCCTAACAAATGCTCCAAGTACTTTCATGCGGCTAATGAATCATGTGATGAAGCCATTTATTGGAAAGTTTGTGGTAGTTTACTTTGATGATGTGTTGGTATATAGTAAATCTATTGATGACCATACAATGCATTTAAGATGTGTGTTTGATGTACACCGAAAGGAGAAGTTGTATGCCAACATGGAGAAGTGTTCTTTTGGTGTTGATAAAGTTGTGTTCTTGGGTTTTGTTGTTAGCTCAAAGGGCGTGGAAGTGGACGACTCCAAGATAGACTCTATACGAAGTTGGCCGACCCCTAAAACTATTGGAGAAATCCGAAGTTTTCACGGGTTGGCAAGCTTTTATAGGAGGTTTGTCAAAGGATTTAGTTCCATAGCAGCCCCCTTAACCGAGGTAATTAGAAAGGACGGACCCTTCAAATGGGGTGAAGAGCAAGCTAAGGCTTTCGAGTCCTTGAAAGCTATGCTCGTCTCGGCGCCTTTATTGCAATTACCCGATTTTGATAAAATATTTGAGATAGAGTGTGATGCTAGTAAGGTCGGCATCGGGGCTGTTTTGATGCAAGAATGTAAGCCCGTTGCCTATTTCAGTGAAAAGCTCAAAGGGGCAACTCTTAATTATTCGACTTACGATTTGGAGTTGTACGCCCTTGTTAGAGCTTTGGGAAATTGGCAACACTATTTGTGGCCTAAGGAGTTTGTGATACGAACGGATCATGAATCGTTGAAACACCTTAAGAGCCAAGACAAGCTGAATAGGCGTCATGCTAAGTGGATTGAGTTCATCGAAACTTTCCCCTATGTAATTCATTACAAAAGGGGAAAGGAAAATATTGTTGCCGATGCCTTGTCCCGGAAGCATGTGCTTGTTGCTACCTTGTCGTCGAAGTTAATGGGTTTTGAGAGCTTGCGGATGTTGTATCCCGAGGATCCAACCTTTGCTCCTATTTTTAGGGAATGCGAAGAGTGGGGAAGGGACCGTTGGCTTAAGGAAAATAACCATTCCTCCTACTCTCGGTTCGAGGGATATTTGTTCAAAGGAAGGAGGTTATGTGTTCCTTCTAGTTCTTGGAGGGAATTGCTTGTGAGGGAGGCCCACGACGGGGGCCTCATGGGTCATTTTGGGGTAGACAAGACCCTCGGAATCCTAGAGGAGAACTTCTATTGGCCAAAAATGCGTAAAGATGTCACAAAAATTTGTAGTCAATGTGCGGCCTGTCGGAGTGCTAAATCCCGCCTCCGACCTCAAGGATTATACACCCCACTCCCTACTCCCCTTAGACCTTGGCTGGACATATCAATGGATTTTGTTTTGGGGCTGCCAAGGACTAGAAAGGGGCGAGATAGCATTTTTGTGGTTGTTGATAGGTTCTCTAAAATGGCTCACTTTATTCCATGTACTAAAACCGAGGACGCTCCTAGTGTGGCTTCATTATTTGTTGAACATGTTGTAAAGCTCCACGGGATACCAAGGACCATTGTGAGTGATAGGGACTCCAAGTTCCTAAGTCTCTTTTGGAAGTCCATGTGGGGTAGGCTTGGGACGAAGTTACTTTTCTCCACGTCTTGCCACCCACAAACCGACGGCCAAACGGAGGTAGTAAATAGAACCTTAGGGTCTATGCTACGTTCTATGGTTAAAGGTAAGCTGACTTCATGGGAAGAACACCTACCCTTGGTGGAATTTGCATACAATCGGGTAATACATTCGAGTACGGGAATGACTCCCTTTGAATGTGTTTACGGCCTAAACCCCCTTACCCCTTTAGATCTCACTCCTTTGTCTAGTGATCTCATGACCAGCTTAGACGGAAATAAAAGAGCCGAGGCCATGAAGAAGATGCATGAGGCAGTGCGGATTAAGCTTGAAAAGAAGAACCAAGAGGTTGCAAAACGGGCAAACAAAGGGAGAAGGAAGCTAGTGCTAGACCCCGGAGATTGGGTGTGGGTGCATCTTCGAAAAGATCGGTTCCCGGCTCAAAGGAAGTCCAAGTTGCTGCCAAGAGGTGATGGTCCTTTCCAAGTACTTGAGAGGATCAACGACAATGCCTACAAGATTGACCTACCACCGGAATATCAAGTGCACAACACCTTCAACGTCGGGGATCTCTCCCTTGTAGATGCGGTTGAAGATGATCAAATGCCGAATTTGAGGTCAAATTCCTCTCAAGATGGAGAGGATGATATGGTTATGGCTGCCCCCTCAAGTACACGGCCTTTCACACGAAGCCAAGCGCGGGAATTACAAACACTCCAAGCCTTATTCATGCAAATGGCCGTGTGTGAGTTGTTGGCCGAACCAAGCAAGGGCCTCAACGTCCTTATGTGTGAGGAGGGGCCTAAAGTGTAATAAATTAATTCCCCAAGGAGGCCACAACAAAGGCAAGGGCGGAAGGGTCTTTTTGCCCCTTTTGTTGTAGTATAAATAGAACCTTATAGTGAGAAATCCCTTAGTTTATTTTGGAAATCAGAATTTGTAACCTAAAAACACCAAATATCTTCTCTCTTCTTCTCCAAGAAGCCGGTTCCAAATCTCACAAGTAGAGGAATACTTGTGTTGTCTCCTTGGCTAGAAACAAAGGTTTTGAGGTTGTTGAGTGCCTCTTGGTCTTTGTAAGAGCTTGGTGTTAATATTCATTAGGCTTAGGGTCCTCTCATGTTGTTAGGGTTCTTAGTTTCTTGAATATTGTATGTCAAGTTATATATCTTTCCTTATCTTGTTGTTGTTGTGTTACTTTTGCTTATCTTGAAGTCTAGTGAAGCCGTGTGGGGCTTGTTTCGATTCACTAGCATTGTTGCATCTATTGTTATTTTCGGATTGTGACTTAAAACCGAAAACTATCACTTGTGTTGTAAGCTAAAAACCGAAAACTAAAAGTTGTAGTTCTTGTGGTTGTTGGTTGGAATCCGGACTCTTGTTGTTGTTGGTTTGATATTGTATCAGGGCTTACCCATGTACTATCAGAGATAGGATATACAACTCATGCGTCTAACCACTTGATAATTTCTTTCTTCACTACTTCTTTCATAGGTGGGTTTAGACGCCTCTGATGCTCAATGGTGGGTGTGCAATTCTCTTCAAGCTGAATTTTATGTGTATAAATCCCAGGTGGAATACCAATATTATACGCAATGGTCCATCCAATGGCTCTAATATACTTCCGTAGAATAGCACTGAGAGCTGCAACTTGTTGCTCACCCAAATCTGCTGCAACAATGATTGGAAGTGTGTTTCCGCTTCCTAGTAATGCATACTTTAAATGCCTTGGCAGCTCCTTCAATTCTAATGTGGGTGGCTCTTCAATAGATGGCTTAGCTGGTGGTGTGGGTCGATTCTTGAGATCAAGGTCCAGCTTCTTAGGAGCATAGCGATATGTCACAAATCCCGATAGAGCACAAATAGCTTCTTCACAATTTTCAGCATCCTCAGTCTCTCCATTCATGAGCACAACCGCCAAAGGGTCATCAATAATTTGTTCTTCTTCAAGTAATTCTTTCTTATCATCAAAGAAAACATCAGCCACCGAAAATACACTCAGATCTTTGGGTTGCTTCATTGATTTGCAAACATCAAAGCGAACTACCTCGTCATTTATTCGGAATGAAAGCTCATTAGCTCTCAAATCAATGAGCACACTTCCTGTAGCAAGGAAAGGGCACCCCAAGATTATGGGAACTTCTGAGTCTACCTCACAATCCAAAATAACAAAGTCCGCCGGAAAGATGAATGAAGAAATCTTTACCAATACATCATATAGAATACCAACAGGTCATTTTACCGACCTATCTGCCATGACAAGCCTCATGTTGGTTGGAGTAGGATCACCCAACCCCAACTTCTTATAGATCGATAATGGCATCAAATTGATGTTGGATCCTAAGTCACATAATGCTTTGGCAAAATTCAAAGATCCAACGGTGCAAGGAATAGTGAAAGCTCCGGGGTCGGCCTTCTTATGAACTATTGATCGGGTAGCGATTGCGCTACAATGATGAACATCTTCTTTTAATTCATAACTTGCTGCCCGCTTCTTTGTCAAAAGATCCTTCATAAATTTCGCATACCCAGGCATTTGTTCAAGTGCCTCCACCAATGGAACATTAATGGTCAGCTGCTTTAACATAGTCATGAATTTGGTGAACTTCGTGTCATCTGCCACCTTCTTCAATCTTTAGGGAAAAGGTGGTGGTGGGTATGGAATTGTTCTCTCTATGGCTTTCTTCTCCTCTTGCTTTCGTTTTACCACTTTTTCAAGCTGTACGTCGCTGGGTGTGACGTCCTTGACGTCTTCCGCGGACTCCTCTCCTATTGCGTTGTCATCCAAGTCCGCAGCTTCGTCAACCACTTGCTTGCCTTTTTCTGAAGTTTCCAGCACCTTACCACTTCTGGTAGTGATGGCCATGCATGACCCATCATTCCTTGGGTTCTGCACAGTATCGCTAGGTAGAGTGCCGGCCTTTCTTTGATTGAGTGCTGCTGAAAGTTGGCTCAATTGCTGCTCTATTTGCTTGATTGAAGTGGAATGTGAATCAACTAATTGTTTCATGGAGGACAAATCATTAATTACCTCTGTTACTCCCGCGCTTGTTGCTTCCACTCCTTTCAATAATTTAGCCATCATGTCTTCCATACTTCCAGAATTAGATGTGGTGGTGTCACGTCTACCAAGGGGAACGTACAAACCACTCTTTTCATTCTTGTTCTTCCAACTACCTTGGTCCTTGTTTCCAGATTTATCATAATAGTTCCGACCTTGGTTTCCTTGGGTATTCCCACGGAAACCCCCCTGATTGTTCAAGTAGTTGGCCTCCTCTTCCGAATCAGATTCGTCTTTTCCTTGTGACGCAATAGCTTTCACTTTTTCGGTCTTCCCTGATAAT
This sequence comes from Capsicum baccatum var. pendulum, assembly GCA_030864225.1. Taxonomy (NCBI): domain Eukaryota; kingdom Viridiplantae; phylum Streptophyta; class Magnoliopsida; order Solanales; family Solanaceae; genus Capsicum; species Capsicum baccatum. Next base: position 150,630,973 of record CM061557.1, on the reverse strand, counting down.
AAATGCTTTGTAAGAAGATCCATTTGTTTTTTCATATGCGCCATATCTTGATCACATTCTTCTTCTCTTCTTCTTTGGTCTGCAGTCATGCCAATAGATAAAGTGGGGCTTGTTACCTCAGAATCCGTGGTATGCCAAGCTCTACTTTGCTTCGTCATACGATCTAGCATATTGCTTGCTTGACCAAAGGTGAGGTCCATAAAAGATCCTCCAACTGCATTATCCACCACTGGTTTAGTTATTGAGTTCAAGGCTCTATATAATATCTCCATTAGGTGAACATTAGTCATATGATGGTTTGGGCATCTCTCTAGCTTTGTCTTGAACCTCTCCCATGTTTCATGAAGAGCTTCAGTGGGAAGCTGACGAAAGTTGCTGATTTCATCTCGCAATTATGCTCTTTTGGATGGCGGAAAGAATCTTTCTAGGAAAGCGTCTCTCAATTGCCTCCAATTTGTAATAGAATCAGGAGTAAGCCCGTTCAACCATAGAGTTGCCTCCCCAGACAGAGACAATGGAAATAGACGTAATCGAATTGCATTCTGACCAACACCAGGATTGTCAATCGACTTGCATGTAGAAATAAAGTTGATGAGATGCACATTCGGATTATCGCTTGTTAGTCCACAAAATAATCCCTTGAGTTGCAATAACTGAATCATGGTGCTTGTGATGTTGAACTTGGCTCCGGGCGCTAATGGTGGGGGAATTATGGCTCCAGTGGCTCCGGCACCATCAAGATCATCATCATCATCGTCGAAAGCTGGTTGCATGGGTTGGCGATCATACCTAAACCGAGCTTGTCAACCTCTTTGATTGGCAGGTGTTATGATTTCAGCATCATGCCTTGGGTTTAGTAACTCGTCATCACCTAAATCTTCATCGTCAGGATTTGTTGCTCGCCCAGGGTTATCAATGTTTTGCTGTTGAACTTAGGCGGCAGCAAGAGCAGCCAATCTCGCCTGTTCTTGTTGAGCGGCCATCCTTTGAATTTCTACTTGTGCTTCCATTCTGCCAATACGTTGTGGTTCAGGATTGATAGGTAATAACGGTTGACCAGAACTTCGAGTATGGGGCATGCACTAAATAAAAACCTGCAGTAAACAAAAACAAAAACTAAAAGTAAAAGTACGAGAATCTTTGACAAAAGGGTCTAGTATTTATCACAAACTTAATTGACACTCGTATTCCCCGGCAACGGCGCCAATTTTTGATAACGCTTAATCTACAGCTCTCGTAGGAGTGTAAAGCGGTCGTAGTCAAATATAGAACCCAACCTGGGTTGGGTATCGATCCCACAGGGAATAGCTTAGTCAACAAGTAGGCGACTATTACTAGACTTTTAGTGCAAGTCTCGTAAGTAGGGGGGATTGTAATCTGTAACCAAAGTATTAGAGTAAAAACTGAAAATACCAAAGTAAAAAGAAAGAATGTTTAGTATGTTGTAAAACAATGAGAATTGAAGCATTGGGGTTATGTCCACCTTCTGAGTTATACGTCTCTATTGGCTATGAGTGTGTTGAATTCCGACATGTATGTGCTTATAGAGAATTGTATTCGATGGTAAATCCAGGTGTCTTTCGACCTATTCGAGGATTATTTCACTTTAACTCTTTCGAGCTTAAAGCGTGTCTAACGGTACGAATTCTCCAAAAGGTTAATCCAGTTACGGCACTAACTGTTTAATAGGGGATGGGACCCTACTACCTTGACATTATCTCTTTTCCAGACAGATAACCTTTCTTTCGAACAAGTTAAATATTATACTGGCGTATTCTTGTGTTTGCAACCACAAAGAATTTAGATTAAGATGAAGAGAATAATGATATAAGCAGCATATGTGTCACGAACTCACAAACTCATAGCAATAGATAGTATCTCATTCGGCTTCCATAACCCCAACAGAGAAGTTTAGTTACCCATGAATGCAAAGGAGCTCACGGTTGACATTGTTATTATACCACAATACTGATTAATTTCGTGTAGCACAGGTGGTAGGCGTTTAGGCATGAATTCCTGGGCAAAGTAACAATTCTCTTGTTGTGGAAATTAAGAATAGATGAATAGAAGAAGAAAAATAGAATTAATGGAAAGATTAGAACTGTTGGAAGAGTAGAAAAGATTAATAGTTGAAGAATGTATATGGATCCCTCCTCCCCTCAAAATCTCTAGTATGATAGGGTATTTATAATACCCATATCCTAATCCTACTAAGCTAATGAAATACTTAACCAAATCCTACTAAGCTAATGAAATACTTAACCCAATTGTACTAGGTTAATGTAACATTATCCAAATCCAAATAGACTAATGAAATACTTAACCCAATTGTACTAGGTTAATGTATTATTATCCTAATCCAAATAAGTTACTGCAAGTCCCCAAAGTCTTCAGAAATGCTGTTTTAGCCCGGGACAGATTTTCCATGCATCACTTTTGGTCCTTAGGCGTCCAAGCTTCCTTTTCTCCTTCCGTGAAGCTTTCTTTGGCATCAAGTTATCCATAAAATGCTGAATTTTGCATCATTTATACCTGAAAACTTTGCTAATCATGTTCGTTAGCTCACTTACAGGAAAAAGGACTAAAAGTGCATGAAATATATAATTTGTTCTCAAAACTTGGCTAAAATATGGGCAAAATCTAGTGCTATAGGCGTGTAAATAAGCCTATCATAACCTCCTCACCCACTTCTTATATCTTTTTACTTTATTTTTCAAATATCACCATGGATTGATGCAAGAGATGCCTGTTCTCCCTCGTTGTAGTCATCCAATACAAGATAGTTAGAAGCATTGCTTCAACACTATTATATTCAAAACATTGATCTTCCTTTATCACATCATGAGACCTATCAAACTTATAAGAAGAACTAGCATTTTTGTTAGAATAACTAGGGGAGGGGGCATTTGGACAATCACTCCAATGTCCATCTCGACCACCACATAAAGAGCAATCATGCTCCCAATAGGATCGAGATGGTACACGCACCTCTTTTTGGAGGGCATAATTATAATTTTGTCAAAAGTGGTATCCACTACAATATGGACATGGATCATCAAGGTAAGATTTGCAACCACCAAACTCACATTCATTCCAAGATGCCATAGTAATAAGTAAACAAAAACAAAAATCCACCTAACATAAGAAACAAAAGAAAATCACAAATAAATATTTACAAATTTGAATCCAAACAAGTAAGCTAAAATCCAAAAAAACTTAATATGCCAAATTGTTCCTTGGCAATGATGTTATTTTAGATAATGCTCAACTTACACGTAAAATTAAGTGCAAGGCGGTCGTTGTCAATATATACCTAACAAAAGTTGAGGTTGAATCCACGACGAACAATGTGAGTGGAAAATGAATGAGTTCAAAATGAAAGCACTTACTAAATTCAAACCAAAGATCCAAACATTTTGGGTATTTTGAATATTTTCAAAGATAACAATTTCTGGGCTTCTAGAGTACTAACTTGAGGCTAAGAATAATTAGAGTGTAATAAATTAGGAGCGGATCTTGGCGTCATTCAATTCTAGGCGTGAACTTATATATGGATAATTGAGAATTTATCCAAATTTAGCTAGAGTCATTGGTAGGCTAAATTTATAGGTATTAGTGTTAATCTTTCAATAAAATACTAAATTTCATTCATGGGTTCTTTTGAAAACCTCACGGATATGGAAAAACAAATAATCTAATACCTCAATTAGAACAATTGTTTCTAAAAAGTACTATCAAATGAGTTAACTCAAACAACACCTTTATTTTGAAGATAATGCCACCCCACAAGTTAAGTTATAGTTTGCAAATACCCCTCACCCAATGCCCTTCTTTCAAGGATAGCATGGGATCCTAAACAATTAGAGTTTTTACCCATAATTCATAGTTTAAATATGGGGTAAAAGCAAAACCCACAACAAATAGCTAACTAGATAGATAAATAAACAACACTCATACACTATTCACCACCTATTCAATCATAACCTTGAGAGAAAGAATTAGCTACTTATAAAGATAGAAAGTAAAGATATACCAAAATTTCCGCCAAATGATCCATGAAAGATAAAGAGAGTGCAAACCATAACTTTAAATTTCAACAAATCTTCAATGGATCTTAACAATTCTTCACTTAGGAATTACTCTAATGTATTCTTCACCAAAGAGTAGTATGATAGTGTTTCCCAAAAATTAGAAGATAGATGATGGGTGGATAAAATATAGACAATGAAAATTGAGCTAAAAGCACCTATTTAAGCCCCAATTCCGAATTTACCAAATATTACTAAATTGCCACCTTGCTTTTAAGCAAATTCTAGTTCTGCCGTTGAAAGTTTTTTGCCCCATCGCGATCATTGTCTCATGACCACATTTGTGACTCCCATAATCGTGGTGGTCACCTCGCAATCACCAAGGTTTGAATTGACCTCAGATTATGATCACGACTCTCAGACCGCAATCACTGTAACTGAGGGTCAATTCTTGGGCCTGATTTCCAAAATTTGGCTCCTTTATTTTACATTTCTTCTCTTTCGCCTTTTCCTCAGCTTATTTTTATCAATTTTCCATGCTTGTTTATCTTCTCATTTCAACTTTTACCTACAACAATGAGCATGAAGTAAGAAATTAACAATAAACCAATGGAAAATCATGATAATTTAGGCTTAAAAAGTTCTAGTAAGTTGTCAAATTTATGACTTATCACTCATCACTAACACTCGTTTCTCGAATAGAAACATTTATTTGGTACCTTTCCATTCCCAATCATCACGAGTCCTCAGAATGAGTCATTTTGTGAGACAACAACTCATGGCGTGAGTCATTATGCATAATCACCCTGCAAGAAATTTTCCAAATTCTTGCTTATTTTAACCACTAGAGATTTTCTATAGATACCCAAAGTCATTTATGACTTTTTGGAACTAATAGTTCGGTTATCGGGTAGTTTATTGGTTTTTAGAACCAATTTCCCATTTAAAAGTCTTCATCGATTCCAAATGGCCACTGAGTGAAAACATCAGTAAAATAATTTTGGATACAAATTTTTACTATAATAGTAGCTATGTAATATCTACTATAGGATAGGTAGACCCTTGGTTCAAAACTCACAGTCATTTCTACCCATCAGTCAAAAGGTCAAAAATTTAAATATATGGGTATGGGACCCACTAGTGGCCTAAATTACCTTGGATAAAAAATATGACTTCACCAATGCATTCAAAATGTCAAATTTAGTAGGGTTAAATAGTTCGTTTGTGAAAAATAGAGTTCGAATGAGTCTGGATTTTGTCCTTGCGGACCCATCTAAACTCGTATAAAAGGATTTTTTTGGATAATTTTTGAGACATTCTTCAGCATTTAAAAAACCCTAATATCCATAAATATTTGTTGAAAAAAATAGGTCTTGTGGGTTGATTAAAATCTTAGCAACTTATGTAATCCAATTTTTTTCTACAAATCTAAGGTAAGAATTCCTCTAATTTGATATTGATTTCATGGTTTCTTGAATCAAAACCCCTAAATCATTGTGGGTCAAATGTAGCCCCAAAATCAAATGATTGACTCAAATTACTTAAGGTTTTTAACTCCCTAAAGATAATTAGGCTATGGGTTAGTCTTGGAAACCCCTTTCCAACGGTGAAACCTAATTGGGGTTTTGGTGTCCATTTAAAACTCGTGGCACAATGGTGCTATAATGGGTATTGTCATTCTTGTTGTAATTCTTAGATTGTATTGTTGATAGCATTGCTTGTGGAAGAGGAAGATTCTCATAAAGGAAAAGAAAAACTCGTTGGTTTATGAGTTACTTGGATTCAAGGTAGGTTAGGCTTACTCGTAGTCTATATTGAGCTTGTTTGTAATGTAATCATTGATATCTTACGACATTGGGTGGGGAATTTAGATGATAGTTGATTAAATGGTGAACTTGGGATTTATTAATTGCTATAGGCCATGGATTTGTAAGGTATGGTATTTGACCCTTAGTCTAGGACCTTGGTTAGCTTAATTTTTGTCTCATGACTAGTCTGAGAACACTATAGTTATTCTAAGTAGACATGAATGGTATACTTCTCTATCCTTAGGAGTGTATTGACCTATATAATTCCTATATAGGAGATGACCTTAGTGTTGGGTTGACTTAGGAAGGATTCTTGAAGAGACTTTCCCTATGGACCTAGAAAGGATTCGTAAGTCCTTATGGTGAGGTATGGATGACCTAGCTTAATTCTGGGTAGAAGTTAGACTTGTGTTAGTAAGCTTGGCATTCGTGGAATTTAGAAGTAGGACTTGACCCACCTTAAGCTTGGACTAAGTAAATGCTTAGCGACCTAGATACGTGGTGATTATCTAAACTATTTGTACATAGAAGTTGTGATGGTTGAACTCAATTATCGGATTATCATTTGATCATGCCTTGAATAATCTTGTTAAGTTACTATTGTTCATGCCTTGTAAATACCCATGCTCTTGTTGATGCTCATATTACGTGTGAAGCTTATTTGTAAGGTAAAATGGCAAGTGTTATCCTACATCCCTACTTCTTTATATATTGTGAGCTTTTATGTATGCTTATTGGTTTGGCTATACATATGGATGTATGTTCTGTATTCGAAGAAATATGTTATATTATAATGATGCCAGGTGAATCTGAAGGAATATGTGGTATTATGATGAAGCCCGATTCAAGTCTAGAGAAATGTGTGATATTATGATGATGCCCAATGAATTTGGAGGAATACATGATATTATGATGATGCTCGGTTCGAGTCCAAAGGAATATGTGATATTATAATGATGATCGATGAATTCATAGCAATATGTGATATTATGATAATGCCCAGATTAAGTCTGGAGGAATATGTGATTTATGATGATGCTTAATGAATCCAGAGAAATATATGATATTTTGATGATGCCCAATTTGATTCCAGAGGAATGTGTGATATTATGATAATGCCTAATGGATCTAGAGGAATATGTTGATAGTATGATGATGCTCGATGAATCCAGAAGAGGTAAGAACATTATGGTGCTATGTGGGGCAAATTTACTTATATGCAGTGATATTTGTAAGGTTAGGTCATATGGGACCAACCACTTATGTACTTGAATTATGAGGTCTCTCTTGGTAAATTGTAATTTATTTCTTGTTCCACAACAACAACAACAAACCCAGTGTATTCCCACATAGTGAGGTCTGGGGAGGGTAAGATGTACGCAGTCCATACCTCTACCTCTAAAGAAGTAGAAAGGCTATTTCCGATAGACCCCCAGCTCGAGACATATTTATTTCTTGTTCAAAATCACTATATAAGAGGTGTCATCCTTGTTGATGCTAAATTAGCTACTAGAGGAAATTTATGCCTAATAATGAGTTAAGACTTAGCGTTATGTGTAAACTTGCATAAAAATTCAAGGGCTAACCTAATATATATATATATATGTACTTGGCTTGAATAAGAGGTTATATTATGAAATCTTGCCTAGTAAGATGGCTTATGTGATAACTAGCTACTTCTAAAATATATGATTATTATTTAGAACCTAGAAACCTAGTAAACTAGTAGGTAGACTTTACTTGATTAAAATATGAAAATTAGTCCTTAAGGTTGTGATATGCTTAGTGATGATGGATCTACTATTTCATGATGGTTAGTAAAATTATATCCTAACACGTGAAGTTGAGATGGCTTAGTTGATAACACATTTCATGATGATGCTAGTTAAAGAATAGCCTTATGAAAGTTGAATAACCTATACTATGGGTGGCTTGTAGTTTTTCCCCAACTTGATGACCAGTGATTTTAAGACTTGTAATTTTTGACTTTTGAAAAAATAAGGTTAATTAGTATGAACTTCACGACATTTATCAATGAATTATAGAATTAATGATTACATGCCTATGTTATGAGAATGTTGTTTTCTTTGTGTTGAATTACGGTATAGGTATTTGGAAGTGGATTTCAGTAATGATCCATGGTGAGGTTATGCTACCCGCGGTTTTTGATAAATTGATGGAGCATTTATGTTTTATTGTATTATTGGTTGTATTCTTTGGTGTACTCTCAGGTGGTATAGGATGCCATGATGAGTTATTGTTTAATATTCTTTTGTGTGCTCTCCAGTGGTATGGGACATTGGGATGAGTTCTTTGTTGTTCTCTCTTTTGTGTACTTCCCAGTGGTATGGGAAATCATGGTAAGTTCTTGTGTTTATGTTCTAAAGATGGTTGATGATGATTATGGCAAGTAGATACTTTGCGATTGTGAATATGGCTTTATGTTTTTGAAATGATACTCAGTTTTTATGGAGATTATGGGGTATATTGAGATAGTATGTCATGTTATTGCTTTAGTAGTATAATGTTGTTACAGTGGTATCAAAGAAGATTCAGGTTCAATCCTATCCCTTGACTTTAAGATCATTGTCTTACTTTATATCGTCTTCACATTATGTTTGAGCTCAGTCGGCTAATGATGCTTACTGAGTACTTGTGTTTTAGTCCACATACTACACTTCTGTACATTTTTGGTACAGACCCAGGTCTAGTTGGCGTTGTTAAGCTAGTTCATGCGAGTTGACTATTTAGAGATAGGGTGAGCTCATGAAGATCAAGTTGCCCTCTTTTCCCTCTGTCCTTATTTTTCTTTTGCTTTCAAGACAAATGTATGAGATTATTTAAGACATTTTAGATTCTGAGATTGTAAATTCCTCTTGTCAAGTTTAGAAGCTCTTGTATTAATATTATCAGGTCATGGGATTTGTTTTTGAATATCGGTTGTCCTTGGCTATGAAATGTTGTTGTTATATATTATGTTTCTTACCAAGGTAACCCATTGCAATAGCTCTAGGTTATGGTACTAGCTTACCTACCAGTAGGGTGTGGTAGGTGCCATCATATTAAGAAATTGGGGTGTGACAAAGTGGTATCCGAGCCTAGGTTTCACCGATATTATTGATACAAGAGCAAGTGTCTAATAGAGCCTTGCAAATCGGAACATTAACGTCTGTTTCCTATCTTTGGGAAGCTATGTGACATTCTTAGGAGTCCTTTATTTTTTTTCATTCGTATTGTGCTAAGATTTTAAGTTGGTTTGTAGTATATTTTCAATATCTCAAAATTGGTCATGAGGGTTGATTGGGAGCTTAATTATCATCTTGTATTGTGATTATCTTCAAGATTAAGGTAAGAATTTCTTAAAATTCATGCCTGAATTTCTTCGTTTAGACCCAAAACCCCAATTTAGCTTAGGGCTTGATTTTATCCCAAAGTATGTTTAGTTTTCACCCATTCTTTAGGGGTTATGATTCCTTCATCACATATGAACATTTGGTTGGCCTCAAAAACTTATTGTTCATATGTAGGACCCACTAAGGGTTTTGGTGTTATATTTTGACCCGAAGCACAATAGTGCAATATGGGTATCATTAGACTCGTATTAATGAGTAGATTATGGTTTTGATAGTGTGATAGCATTTTGAGGATTGTAAAGTGAAGACAAGCATGTGGTGCATGAAGTAAGGTTTTGCAGTTTCGCCTTGAAGTAGGCTTCTGTCTACTTTTCTTCATAGATGATGTGTGATATACGTTGCGTGTGAATATGGATGTTAGTCTTGATTATGAGTAGGATAAATTGACCTTGATTGTTGATGTTTATGGAATAGATAAGGGTTTTAGACTCGTAAGATGGCATGTGTATGACCCTTTTGTATCTTAATGTCTTTTCTCTTTTTTTTGGATTAGTTATAGCATGGATATGATATAATGCTATGTTTGTAAAATGGTTTTAGCATTTGAATCATGATTTATATATTTAGCCTTATTGGGCATGTGTGGTAGTCTTGTAATCGTAAGTTGGGTAGAGTTGACTTGAGTGCCCTTATTTCTAGTCAAGTTTCTATCTTAGGCTTGAATATAACTTACTTGACATCTAGAAGATGAACTATATACCTTAGCCTAGTTTGGGGTATAGTAAGCCTAATTATGGAAATTATGGATTAGAAGTAGGATCATTTGGCCCACTTAGGCCTAAGCTTGTGTTAAGTCCTTTGGACTTAGTTATGGATATTAGACATAGATGAGGCTAGTAAACCTTAGAATAATGTTACTTCGTGACTTGGTGACTTTTATTGATATTCCCAGATTGTGGCTTTTGAGTTATGGTTATGATGCTTCTTATGGGAGTGATATTGGATATTTAGAGATGATATTCCTACTAGATACGTTATGTGGCCTATAGAGATGCTATTTTCTCTTAGACTTGGTAATTATCCTATAGAGTTGTTATTTCCTCTTAGGCTTGATGATTGGCCTATAGAGTTGCTATTTTCTTTTGTCATGATTTTTGGTCCTATAGAGACGATGTTCCTCTTAGATATGTAATTTTACCTAGAGAAGTGACATTCCTCATTGTCATGTTATATGACCTACTGACATATGATATCCTATAGATAATTACCTATCTATCTATATTATTCCTCTTAGATGTGAGATGTCTCTTGTGTGAGAGATGATGACATGCTTATCAATATTATGCCTTCTATATGTGAGATGATTAGGGATATGCTATGGCTTATAAATATGATTATTCATATGAGTTCCAGATATGTGTATGGGCCTAAGGCCATGATTAAGATATTGTGATTATTTTAGATAAATTAATGGGCCAAGGGTTGTGTTATGATATTGATTGAATAGTCGAGAAGTGTTTATGATATGGTTGTGGCTACCCCCACAGGTACACGGCCTTTCACACGAAGCCAAGCGCGGGAATTACAAACACTCCAAGCCTTGTTCATGCAAATGGCCGTGTGTGAGTTGTTGGCCGAACCAACCAAGGGCCTCAACGTCCTTATGTGTGAGGAGGGGCCTAAAGTGTAATAAATTAATTCCCCAAGGAGGCCACAACAAAGCAAGGGCGGATGGGTCTTTTTACTCATTTTGTTGTAGTATAAATAGAAGGTGATAGTGAGATATCCACTAGTTTATTTTGAAATCTGAAATTGTAACCTAAGAACTCCAAAATATCTTCTCTCTTCTTCTCCAAGAAGCCGCCCCTAGATCTCACAAGTAGAGGAATACTTGTGTTGTCTCTTTGGCTAGAAACAAGGGTTTTGAGGTTGTTGAGTGCCTCTTGGTCCTTGTAAGAACTTGGTGTTTATATTCATTAGACTTAGGGTCCTCTCTTGATGTTAGGGTTCTTAGTTTCTTGAATGTTATATGTCAAGTTATTTATCTTTCATTATCTTGTTGTTGTTGTGTTGCTTTTGATTACCTTGAAAGTCTAGTGAAGCCGTGTGGGGCTTGTTTTGATTCACTAGCATTGTTGTATCTCTTGTTGTTCTCGGATTGTGGCTTAAAACCGAACTATCTCTTGTGTTGTAAGCTTAAAACCGGAAACTAAAACTTGTTACTCTTGTGTTGTTGGACTGAAATCCGAAAACTCTTGTGTTGTTGGTTTGATCTTGCATCATTTGGTATCAAAGCAAGACCGGTTGTGTTCCAACATAACCCATCTTGGGCTAGTTCACGGATTAAACAAAAAAAAAAAAAATCTGAAATCTGTCCACTAAGAGTTGAAAACCGAGAATGATGTTGTATGCCTAGATCTAGGTGATATTTTGCTTGTTTAGTGAGTTTCTAGTGTTGGTTTCTTTCTCACCAACACTAAGGTGTCTAAATCCGAAAGTTGAGCTTGAAAGGTTGAATATTGTGTAGTGACTTGAAGTGGCCGAAAGTGAATGTTGTGGTGACCTAAAGAAAAATCGGTGGTTGTGTGATTATGTGCTAAGGAAGTATTGAAGTTTGTGGAGTGTTCATCTTTTGAACTTGTGCATATTGTTCCTCTTGTTGAAGTGTTCATCTTGTTGTGTGCTCAAGTAGTAAACTTATAAAGTTGATTGTGAAAGACTTGCACCCATCACTTTGTAACCTTGTCAATCACTTCCCCTAAATCAAGGAACCTTGTTTTGTGGAAATTGTCAACCAAATCCACTTGCTTGAGTTTGAAAAAGAGTCAAGACTTCAAAAAAATTTAGTTTTCCCACCAAAACACTTTTCCATTTGTCACAAGTTGTGTGAATATTAATTCAAGACAAAAAAAAAAAAAAAGGGTATATAAAATCCGAAGGGAAGGAGAACGTGTGAGGCCAATGCATGTTACTATGTCACCATAAGCTCAACTTAGGATAATCTATGGTTGCTAATTGTTGATTCTTGGTTTCCCTTACTTGATCTTAGAACTAATTAACAAACTAGTATCTTCCCACTAGGTTGTTAACTAGTTCCTTGAGCCGTTTGTTCGTGTCTACGGTTGCTTGTGTTCTTTTATTCGTTTGAATGAGTTGCTGATTTTGATTCTAGTCCGGCAAGAATTCTTTGAGTCTTCAAAAAAGAATCCATTCCGGACAAGAGCTTACTCAAACCTTGTAAATCTCACGGTTACCAGCCAATTATACAACACTTGTGGAACACGAACTTGTGGGAAACTAAAGCGGCTAACACCTTGATGATGGAAGGAACAACATCTCATAATGCGGATACTAATGCTCTTGACTCAATGAGGGCCACTCTCGAGGCCGTCACTCGGACACTTGAAAGGATGAACTCGGAGTTTGGGGCCGTGAGAGGGGACTTGGCAGCAATAAGGGGGGAAGTATCGACTATTAGTGGGAGATTAGATCAAGTGGAGAGTCAAAGGAACTCTCGACCATCGACTCCTCTACATGTCTCTACCAATGGTCATGATCGGACATCCTCCGCAACCATCACTCCCAAAATGGTCCACCAAATGTTAAATGCACCTCAAGCTCCACTAAATACCGCCAACCAATCTACCAACTTCCCACCAACCCGAGACTCCACTAGACCACTACATTTCCAAACTCCTCCAATTCCACAAGAGGGATTTGGGCGCCAAGCACCACCACCAAATCCGAACCCTCCCTTCCAAGCTCCACTAAACCAAAGACCACAAATTCCAATTCCTACGCATCAAAATGGCCAAGGCCGACCAGCCCACTTTGACGGATACGGTAGAGAGGAGTATGATGGAGAGGGGGCCTATGATGATGCTTATATGAGGGAGGAAGAGTTAAGAGGGGGTCGGGGAGAACCTAGGAGATACCGGGGGTATGGAGATAGGGGAAACCGACACCAAGAGAGAGACGTAGGCATCAACACCATCAAGTTGAGCCTACCTATCTTTAAGGGTGAAAGTGACCCCGAGGCTTACTTAACTTGGGAATCGGCTTGTGACAAAGTTTTCCAAGTTAATGACATCTCGGAGGAAAAGAAGAGTTGCTATGCTATAGCTCACCTCGAGGGTTATGCTAACACTTGGTGGGAGTATGTTAAACGATTTGGTAATGAATTGGTCGACGGGCAGCCACCACCTTGGTATCGGTTGAGGTATTTGATGAGACAACGATACCTTCCCGAGAGGTACCGACATGAATTGCTTGCTAGGTTATATGGCTTGCGGCAAGGAGGCAAGAGTGTGATGGCCTATTTTGACGAGTTCCAACAACTCATGTTGAAACTTGATCACCGTGGGGAGCAAATCAGCCACGACATCATTCGGTTCAAGTGTGGATTGAACAAAGAGATCTCCACTCACTTGACCCTTCACCGGTTCGAAACTATTGACGGTATCTTCCAAGCGGCCCTAGAGATTGAGAGGGAACTTAAGGAGAGATCAACCTTCAAGGCAAGGGTCCAAACCCCCTCGAGTTGGACCAAAAACAAGGACCAACCCGGTCCTATGAAGCTGCCCGAACCCAAAACAGCTCCTAAGTTTCCTCCGAAGCCGGAGGCTCACAAGTACCCCAATCCAAAGGGGTTCCAATGTTTCAAATGCCAAGGTTGGGGGCATAAGGCAAATGAATGTCCGAACCGGCGTAATGTGATCCTACGAGAAGGGAAAGTATACTACCTTGGTGAGGAGGTGGTGTCCGAAAAGGGGGAGGTTGAGGCCGAGCCTCAAGATGGAGAGGAAGCCGAGAATGAACCGAATGAGGAAGGAGTAGATGATGGTGAAGATGTCTACCCACAAGAAGGGGAATGTGTGGTTCCGAACTTTGTGGTTAGACGCGTTATGATTAGTAAGGCGGTAGATGACCCGAGCCAAAGAGAAAATCTATTCCATACCAAGTGCCTTGTAAAGGGGAGTGTGTGCACCTTGGTAATTGATAGTGGTAGTTGTACCAATGTTGCGAGCCATGCTATGGTAAACTTCTTGAAGCTACCGACTACACCCCACACTAGTCCTTACAAACTACAATGGTTGAATGATTGTGGTGAATTGAAGGTCACACGGCAATGTGTGATTCGGTTTAAGGTGGGCAACTACCACGATGAATTACTTTGTGACATGATTCCAATGCAAGCATGTCACTTGTTGTTAGGTAGGCCTTGGCAATATGATAGGTCTACTAAACACGATGGGAGGACCAACCGATACACGCTTGAGAAGGATGGCCGAAAGGTCACACTTCACCCTCTTTCACCCTCCCAAGTAAATGAGTGGTATAAAAAAATGAGAGAATTGAAAGGGAATGGGGGGGAACCTGAGAGGGGAGAAAAGGGAAGGGAGGCCGTAGGTGAGGAGGTAGGGACATCCGAGGCTATCCCAACACCAAGGGAAAGGGAAAACGTAGTGATGTTGGCTAGGAGAAAGGAACTTTTCGTGGACCATGATGAAAACAAGCCAATGCTACTTTTGGCCCATTGTTTTAATACTAACCCCGCTAATCCTTCCATTTCCCCTTTGATTTCTTGTGTGTTGCAGGAGTATGAAGATGTGTTCCCGCAAGAACTTCCGCAAGGATTGCCCCCGCTTCGGGGAATCGAACATCAAATTGATTTGGTGCCGGGTTCACAGCTTCCAAACAAACCGGCCTATAGGAGTAATCCTATGGACACGAAGGAGCTTGAAAGACAAGTGGAGGAACTACTCAACAAGGGATACATTAAAGAAAGCATGAGTCCGTGTGCTGTTCCGGTACTTTTGGTACCAAAGAAGGACGGAACGTGGCGCATGTGCGTTGATTGCCGAGCCATCAACAAAATCACTATAAGGTATCGTCATCCAATCCCTAGACTAGATGATATGTTAGATGAGCTCCACGGATCTTGTGTGTTTTCTAAAGTGGACCTTAGGAGCGGCTATCACCAAATTCGCATGCAACCCGGTGATGAGTGGAAGACCGCATTCAAGACCAAATTTGGTCTATATGAGTGGCTGGTCATGCCATTCGGCCTTACCAATGCTCCTAGTACTTTTATGAGGCTAATGAATCATGTAATGAAGCCTTATATTGGGAAGTTTGTGGTGGTTTACTTTGATGATGTGTTGGTATATAGTAAGTTTATTGATGATCATGTAATGCATTTGAGATGTGTGTTTGATATACTCCGAACGGAGAAGTTGTATGCCAACATGGAGAAGTGTTCTTTTGGTATTGATAAAGTTGTATTCTTGGGATTTGTTGTGAGCTCGAAGGGCGTGGAAGTGGACGACTCCAAGATAGACTCTATACGAAGTTGGCCGACCCCTAAAACTATTGGAGAAATCCGAAGTTTCCACGGGTTGGCAAGCTTTTATAGGAGGTTTGTCAAAGGATTTAGTTCCATAGCAGCCCCCTTGACCGAGGTAATTAGAAAAGACGGACCCTTTAAATGGGGTGAAGAGCAAGCTAAGGCTTTTGAGGCCTTGAAAGCTACGCTCATCTCGGCGCCTTTGTTGCAATTGCCCGATTTTGATAAGATGTTTGAAGTAGAGTGTGATGCTAGTAAGGTTGGCATCGGGGCTGTTTTGATGCAAGAAGGTAAGCCCGTTGCCTATTTCAGTGAAAAGCTCAAAGGGGCAACTCTTAATTATTCGACTTATGATTTGGAGTTGTACGCCCTTGTTAGAGCCTTGGGAAATTGGCAACATTATTTGTGGCCTAAGGAGTTCGTGATACGAACGGATCATGAGTCGTTGAAACACCTTAAGAGCCAAGACAAGCTGAATAGGCGTCATGCTAAGTGGATTGAATTCATCGAGACCTTCCCTTATGTAATTCATTACAAAAGGGGGAAAGAAAATGTTGTGGCCGATGCCTTGTCTCGGAAGCATGTGCTTGTTGCTACCTTATCTTCGAAGTTGATGGGATTTGAGAGCTTGCGGATGTTATATCCCGAGGATCCTATCTTTGCTCCTATTTTTAGGGAATGCGAAGAATGGGGAAGGGATCGTTGGCTCAAGGAAAATAACCACTCCTCCTACTCTCGGTTTGATGGTTATTTGTTCAAAGGGAGGAGGCTGTGCGTTCCTTCCAGCTCTTGGAGGGAATTATTTGTGAGAGAGGCCCATGACGGAGGCCTCATGGGTCACTTTGGAGTAGACAAGACCCTCGGCATCCTAGAGGAGAATTTCTATTGGCCCAAAATGCGCAAGGACGTCTCTAAAATTTGTAGTCAATGCGTGGCCTGCCGGAGTGCGAAATCTCGCCTCCACCCGCAAGGGTTATACACCCCACTCCCTACTCCCCTTAGACCTTGGCTGGACATATCGATGGATTTCGTTTTGGGGCTACCAAGGACTAGAAAGGGCCGAGATAGTATTTTTGTCGTTGTTGATAGATTCTCTAAAATGGCTCATTTCATTCCATGTGTTAAAACCGAGGACGCTCCTAGTGTAGCTTCCTTATTTGTTGAACATGTTGTAAAGCTTCACGGAGTACCGAGGACCATCGTGAGTGATAGGGACTCCAAGTTCCTAAGCCTCTTTTGGAAGTCCATGTGGGGTAGGCTTGGCACGAAGTTACTTTTCTCCACGTCTTGCCACCCACAAACCGATGGCCAAACGGAGGTAGTAAATAGAACCTTAGGGTCTATGCTACGCTCTATGGTTAAAGGTAAATTGACTTCATGGGAAGAACACCTGCCCTTGGTGGAATTTGCATACAATCGGGTAATACATTCGAGTACGGGAATGACTCCCTTTGAATGTGTTTACGGCCTAAATCCCCTTACCCCTTTAGATCTCACTCCTTTGTCTAGTGATCTCATGACCAACTTAGATGGAAATAAAAGAGCCGAGGCCATGAAAAAAATGCATGAGACGGTGCGGATCAAGCTTGAAAAGAAGAACCAAGAGGTTGCAAAACGGGCAAACAAAGGGAGAAGGAAACTAGTGCTTGAACCCGGAGATTGGGTGTGGGTGCATCTTCGAAAGGATCGGTTTCCAGCTCAAAGGAAGTCCAAATTGTTGCCGAGGGGTGATGGTCCTTTCCAAGTACTTGAGAGGATCAATGACAACGCCTACAAGATTGACCTACCACCGGAATATCAAGTGCACAACACCTTCAACGTCGGAGATCTTTCCCTCGTGGATGCGGTTGAAGATGATCAAATGCCGAATTTGAGGTCAAATTCCTCTCAAGATGGAGAGGATGATATGGTTGTGGCTACCCCCACAGGTACACGGCCTTTCACACGAAGCCAAGCGCGGGAATTACAAACACTCCAAGCCTTGTTCATGCAAATGGCCGTGTGTGAGTTGTTGGCCGAACCAACCAAGGGCCTCAACGTCCTTATGTGTGAGGAGGGGCCTAAAGTGTAATAAATTAATTCCCCAAGGAGGCCACAACAAAGCAAGGGCGGATGGGTCTTTTTACTCATTTTGTTGTAGTATAAATAGAAGGTGATAGTGAGATATCCACTAGTTTATTTTGAAATCTGAAATTGTAACCTAAGAACTCCAAAATATCTTCTCTCTTCTTCTCCAAGAAGCCGCCCCTAGATCTCACAAGTAGAGGAATACTTGTGTTGTCTCTTTGGCTAGAAACAAGGGTTTTGAGGTTGTTGAGTGCCTCTTGGTCCTTGTAAGAACTTGGTGTTTATATTCATTAGACTTAGGGTCCTCTCTTGATGTTAGGGTTCTTAGTTTCTTGAATGTTATATGTCAAGTTATTTATCTTTCATTATCTTGTTGTTGTTGTGTTGCTTTTGATTACCTTGAAAGTCTAGTGAAGCCGTGTGGGGCTTGTTTCGATTCACTAGCATTGTTGTATCTCTTGTTTTTCTCGGATTGTGGCTTAAAACCGAACTATCTCTTGTGTTGTAAGCTTAAAACCGGAAACTAAAACTTGTTACTCTTGTGTTGTTGGACTGAAATCCGAAAACTCTTGTGTTGTTGGTTTGATCTTGCATCAGTTTATCATTATAAATGATGTGATTACAGTTTATGAATATAAATATGTATATGTTTGTATGCTCATCTCTCTGATATGGGATAGAGGAAGATGTGGTATGTTGCTTACGACTTTATTACTTGAATATAGGTGATGACATGCATAGAATTTGTATATTCATGATTATTATATCGGCAACTTAAGTGATTTTAAATAAAATAGGATCTTATGATTGTTCTGATTAATTGAGGGTTATGCTATGTGGTAGGTAGTTGTTTTTTACGAGACTGTAGCACTTCATGGCTAGGAATCAAATGTATTAGTCAATGAGTCTTGCTTAGTTAAAATATGGTAGCTACCGATGGTTGATGCGTGACTAATGATGATGTCG
This sequence comes from Capsicum baccatum var. pendulum, assembly GCA_030864225.1. Lineage (NCBI taxonomy): Eukaryota > Viridiplantae > Streptophyta > Magnoliopsida > Solanales > Solanaceae > Capsicum > Capsicum baccatum. The sequence continues at coordinate 150,612,405 of CM061557.1, read as the reverse complement.
GTTTTAGCATAGGGGAAGATTAGTGATATCGATGACTACGTTTGTAATGTTGATTAGTTGTCAAATAAGGGGTTATGTATTAATGAGGCTAGATAATAACTGATGTCGATAATAAAGAGGCGTTTAGTTAATAACGTAGAATATTTGCTAAATGGTTGATTAATGAATAGTTAAATAAGGATTAGTTAGTTAACGATGGTTAGTTAATGAATGATGTCAGTTAATAAAAGATGGTTAGGTGATAAGTAGTAATATGTTATCTAGTAATGATTAACGGATATAGGATGAGTAGTTGATAATAATGAATGGTGGATAAATGACAATTATGGTCTAGTGATAAACCTTGGCTAGATCTTAATTTTGGCTATTTAATAAATAATGGTTATTTGCTATCCCCTGAATAAGGATAATGTTTAGATAAATAACTAGAGGTCACGTGATGACGAGCGAACTAGTGGTTTCATTGCAAATAGCATTGATTAGCTAATAATGAATAGTTGGAAAGTAATGTCTAGATAGATACTTTATGGTGATACGATTATGTTCATGATTATATTAGTATATGTTATTCCATAATGGTTATTGTGATGATATTGATACCCGGCAAGGCTGAAGGATACTATTGTGATGATATTGATGCCCGACAAAGCCGGAGTATACTATTATGATGATATTGATGCGTGACAAGGCCGGAGGATACTATTGTGATGATATTGATACTCGAAGGATACTATTATAATGATATTGATACTAGGCAAGGTCGGAGGATACTATTGTGATGATATTGATACCCGGTAAGGCCAAAGGATACTATTGTGATGATATTGACACCCGACAAAGCCGGAGAATACTATTGTGATGATATTGATACCCGGCAAGGTCGGAGGATACTATTATGATGATATTGATACCTGATAAGACCAGAGGATACTATTGTGATGATATTAATACCCAAAAAAGCCGGAGAATGCTATTGTGATTATATTAATACCCGGCAGGGCTAAAGGATATTATGACGATACATTGATACCCGACAAGGTTGGAGGTTGATTGCGATAATAATGATCATGATTATGATAGTTATGATGAGTTGTGATATTGATTGTGTACCTTGCATTCATCCCTGTATGTGCATCGCCTATCACCAGTATGTACCTGTGTCTATTAACTGGTATAAGATGGTTGCATAGATATGGGTGAAGAATATACTTTAGTTGTTGTGTGTTAATTGAACCTTCTGAGTCTGGGGAGGTGGGGGTACGCATAGGCTCGTCTAGGTATTTAGTTTCCTGGAGTAGCCAGTTATTCACGCCATTATTGATATTGTTGTTATCATTGTTATAATCATTACTATGGATAACTTATGACAGATTGGTCATTGATTCAGTATTGGGATTTAAGGTACATTTTCGGCCTCTCCTATCTTATGATTGCATTATTATGCACGATTATTTCATGTCTAGCCATGTGGATTAGAAATCCCGAGTTTGATAGTATTTAAATACGGATAAGTGTTCTAATGAGGTGTTAAATGAGAATATGATGATATAGGTTATGCTTTGATATGACCTCATAATTATATGTATAAATATTTATATATATATAGCTATATGAAGATATGGTACTACCGTATATCCTTTCCTTCATTATTTATTTTGTATAGTCGTTACTTCACCTTGTATATTATTATATATCCTTCTTTCACTCCTTATTCGTATATATACCTACGATATATGGTATAGCATTGACGAATATTGAATGTAGCTGGAATAAGATAGTTCACCTTGATACTTCGTTAGTCTTATTATGTTAGACTCTTGGATACGAATAGGATAATTTTCCCTTATTATTCTCATTAAATTATTAGATGATTTCTGGACTCTTGGGTATAGTTTTCATTTTGTTTATTTGTTGTGTATATCTGTTTTGGTCCTTTTAAGGTTCTTAGTAGGCAAGGTGTCCTATGGGTTAGCTTTACCTCCAGATTTTGTAGCTGTTCATCCAGTTTTCTATGTATCCATCCTGTAGAAGTATATTCCTGAATCGTCCTATGTGCTTAGGTAGGACTCGGTCCAGTAAGATGGGCACTAGGCCTTTGTAGAGGCGTCTGTGCTTATTTTGGCTAGTGATGTGAGGCAGCTGCGTGAGAGGTTCTTGTAGTTAAGGTTTAGTGGAGGCACTGCCCAGTGGAGGAGTCCACTTAGGAGTTAGAGAGTGAGATGTGAGCCCAGTATCCTCACCAGTTTAAGACTTTAGGTATTTTCTCATCTTTAACTTTGGGGGATGAAAGTTCCTTAGTAGTGGAGGTTGTAATGACCCTGAAGGTCATTTTTCGTATTCCCACTTATTTTCAGCATTAGATCTTTTCTATAGTTTCCTAAAGTCATTTATGACTTCTTGGAACTAATAGTTTGGTTACTGGGTAGTTTGTTGGTTTTTAGAACCAATTTCCCATTTAGAAGTCTTCGTCGATTCCAAATGGCCGCTGAGCAAAAAATTTAGTCAAATAATTTCAGATGCAAATTTTGACTATGCCAGTAGCTATGTAATATCCATTTTAGAGTGGGTAGACCATTGGTTCAAATTACACAGCACCCGAGCTCATTTCAACCCATTAGTTAAAAATTAAAATATATGGGTGTGGGACCCATAAGTAGCCTAAATGACCTTGGATGGAAAATATGACTTCAGCAATGCAATTAAAATATCGAATTTAGTGGAGTTACATAGTTCGTTTGCGAAAAACGAAGTTCGAATGAGTCCGGGAGGTCAAAAATAAGTTTTGACCTTGCGGGCCCATCTAAACTCATATAAAAGGTTATTTTTGCCCGATTTTTGAGACATTCTTCAGCATTTTAAAAATCCTAGCAGCCATAAATATTTGTTGACAAAAAATGGGTCTTGTGGGTTGATTAGATGCTTAGCAACTTGTGTATTCCAATTTTTTTCTACATATCTAAGGTAAGAATTCCTCTAATTTGATATTGATTTCATGGTTTCTCGAATCAAAACCCCTAAATCATTGTGGGTCAAATGTAGCCCCAAAATTGAGTGATTGACTCAAATTCCTTGAGGGTCTTAACTCCCTAAAGACAATTAGTCCATGGGTTGATCTTGGAAACTCATTTCCAAGGGTGAAACCTAATTGGGGTTTTAGTTTCCATTTAAAACCCATGGTACAATGGTGCTATAATGGGTATTGTTATTATTGTTGTAATACTTAGATTGTATTGTTGATAGCATTGTTTGTGGAAGAGGAAGCTTCTCAGAAACAAAAGTAAAAACTCATTGGTTTGTGAGTTGCTTGGATTCAAGGTACGTTAGGCTTACCCGTAGTCTAGATTGAGCTTGTTTGTAATGTAATCATTGATATCTTGTGAGATTGGGTGGGGAATTTAGATGATAGTTGATTAAATGGTGAACTTGGGATTTATTAATTGCTATAGGCTATGGATTTGTAAGGTATGGTATTTGACCCTTAGTCTAGGACCTTGGTTAGCTTAATTGTGGTCTCATGACTAGTGTGAGAACACTATAGTTGTTCTAAGTAGAAATGAATGGTATACTTCTCTATCCTTAGGAGTGTATTGACCTATATAATTCCTATATAGGAGATGACCTTAGTGTTGGGTTGACTTAGGAAGGATTCTTGAAGAGACTTTCCCTATGGACCTAGAAAGGATTGGTAAGCCCTTATGGTGAGGTATGGATGACCTAGCTTTATTTTGGGTAGAATCTAGACTTGTGTTAGTAAGCTTGGCATTCTCGGGATTTAGAAGTGGGACTTAACCCACCTTAATCTTGGACTAACTAAATACATAGTGTCCTAAATACGTCGTGATTGTCTACACTATTTGTACATAGGAGTTGTGATGGTTGAACTTGATTATTGGATTATCGTATGACCATGACTTGAATAATCTTGTTAAGTGACTATCGTGCATACTTTGTAAATGCTCATGCTCTTGTTGATGCTTTTATTACGTGTGAAGCTTATTTGTAAGATAAAATGGAAAGTATTATCCCACATCCCTACTTCTTATATATTGTGAACCTTTGTGTTTGCTTATTGGTTTGGCTATGCATGTGGATGTATGTTGTGTATCCAAAGAAATATGTGATATTATGATGATGCTCGGTGAATTCGAAGGAATATGTGATATTATGATGATGCCCAGTTTGAGTCTAGAGGAATGTCTGATATTTTGATGTTGCCCGATGAATCTAGAGGAGTACATGATATTAGGATGATTCCCGATTCAATTCCGGAAGAATATATGATATTATGATGATACCCGGTGAATCCAAAGAAATATGTGATATTATGATGATGCCCAATTTGAGTTCGGAGGAATGTGTGATATTATGATGATGCTCGATGAATCCAGAGGAATACGTGATATTATGATGATGCCCGATTTGAGTTTGGAGGAATGTGTGATATTATATGATTCCCGATGGATCCGGAGGAATATGTTGATATTGTGATAATGCCTAATGAATTTGGAAGAGGAAAGAACATTATGATATCACATGATGAAAGATTATTTTGAGCTGTTATAGCACCTGACTTTTTCCTTGTCTAAATTATTTTATTTTGACCCAGGGGTCTATCGAAAATAGCCTCTCTATCTCACATATGAGGTAGTGGTATGGACTGCGTTCACATACCCTCCCCAGACCCCACTTGGTGGGAATATACTGGGTATGTTGTTGTTATGGGGCAAATTTACTTATATGCATTGATATTTGTAAGGTTAGGCCGTGTAGGGCCAATCGCCTATGTGCTTGAATTATGAGGTCCTTCTTTGTAAATTGTTATTCATTTGTCGTTCTAAATCACTATATAAGAGGTGTGACCCTTGTTGATGCTAAATTAGCTACTAGAGGAAATTTATGCCTAATATTGAGTTAAGACTTCGCGTTATGTGTCAACTTGCATAAAAATTCAAGGGCTAACCTAATATATATATATATATATATATATATATATATATATATATACTTGACTTGAATAAGAGGTTATATTATGAAATCTTACCTAGTAAGATGGCTTATGTGATATCTTGCTACTTCTAAAATATATAATTATTATTTGGAACCTAAAAACCTAGTAAACTAGTTAGCGGACTTTACATTATTAAAATATAGAAACTAGTCCTTAAGGTTGTGACTTGCTTAGTGATGATGGATCTACTATTGCATAATAGTGTCTTATATTATCTCCTAACATGTGAAGTTAAGGTGGATTAGTTAATAACTAATGTCATGATGATGCTAGGTAAAGAATGGCCTTATGATAGTTGAATAACCTATTCTATGAGTGGCTTGTAGTTTTTTCTTTACTTGATGACTAGTGATTTTAAGATTTATAATCTTTTGACTTTTGGAAAAATAAGGTTAATTCGTTTGGACTTCGCGGTATTTATCAATTAATTATAGAATTAATGATTACATGTCTATGCTATGACAATGTTGCTTTCTTTATGTTGTATTACGGTCTGGGTTTTTGGAAGTGGATTTCGGTAATGAGCCATGGTGAGGTTAATCTATCTATGGTTTTTGGTAAATTGATGGAGTAGTTATGCTTTATTCTATTATTGGTTGTATTCTTTGGTGTACTCTCCGGTGGTATGGGACGCCGTGATGAAATCTTGTTTTATATTCTTTTGTGTTCTGTCCGGTGGTATGGGACACCGTGATGAGTTCTTTGTTGTGCTCTCTTTCGTGTACTTCCCAGCGGTATGGGACGTCGTGGTAAGTTCTTGTGTTTATGTTCTAAAGATAGTTGATGATAATTATGGCAAGTATATGCTTTGCGATTGTGTATATATCTTTACGTTTACAAAATGGTACTCAGTTCTTATGGAGATTGGGGTATATTGATATAGTATGTCATGTTATTGCTTTAGTAGTATAGATGTTGTTACAATGGTATCAAAGCAAATTCAGGTTTGATCCTATCCCTTGACTTTAAGATCATTGTCTTACTTTATATCATCTTTACATTATATTTGAGATCGGTCGGCCGGTGATCCCTATTGAGTACCCATCTTTTGGTACTCATACTATACTTCTATACCTTTTTGGTACAGACCCAGGGTCTAGTTGCCGCCGTTGAGCTAGTTCGTGCGAGTTGAATATTCGGAGACAGGGTGAGATCTTGGAGATCGAGTTGCCTTCTTTCCCCTCTATCCTTATTTGTCTTTTGCTTTCAAGAAAACTGTATGAGATTATTTAAGACATTTTAGATTCTGAGATTGTAAATTCCTCTTATCAAGTTTAGAAGCTCTTGTATTAATACTATCAGGTCTTGGGATTTGTTTTTGAATATCGGTTGTCCTTAGTTTTAAAATATTGTTGTTATATATTGTGTTCACATATAGGTTCCAAGTTGAACGATTTTACCAAGGTACCCTACTGCAATAGCTCTGGGTTATGGTATTGGCTCACCTGCCAATGGGATGGGGTAGGTGCCATCATGACTCGGAAATCGGGTCATGACATTATGTCAATAGAACACAAACTCCTCCTTGTACTCATTTTTCCAGAAACTACGAGTCATGTAACGACTCGTTAGGTGACCCAATATGTCATTATGAGTCCCGTAGCTACTATGACTTGGGTGTTTCAAAGGCTTTTGTTTCGATTTTTATATCCCAAATGGGTAACTCAGACTTTCCCTAGTTTAAACTAGTATAACACACTCATATTTCATCCGCACATTTAATTTTACTCCCATTTTTTTCATACTCATCCATTTCTCAAGAACAAATGGGTCTTCACCTTAGGAACATGAATATTAATAAGGACTCCACACAATTTCTAACATATTTTAGTACCAACTTAAGAGATAAACTAATTAGAGCATACAACTTAATTGATTTCTTGCGTTGGATCCTTTGAAAAATATTTTTGATTTTGCATTAGTTTTTGAGAAAGACACTTTGGGAGAAGATTTGGTTAGTTATTTGATGTTTTTGGATGAGTTATGGGTGTATTTTAATAGTTAATAGAATGGTTTTGGGGAATGAGGGGAGTCACAGCTTTTGAAATGGAAGGAAATCAATTATGGGTGCCTTTTCCTTTTTTAATCCATGCAGTTTAGACCACGTTGACCCATTGGGCCCTTGATGTCAGGTCTGACAACGAGTCAATGTAATGACTCGTGATGACCTATAATGAGTCAGAGACTCCCTCCATTGTGACTGGAACCTTACCTAGGTCTTGAGTCATAACGACTCATGGTGATGAGTCATTGTCAGTTTAAGAGTCCTTATGACTCTAGGGAGCACCTACCTGAAGGTGATCTAAGCCTCCAGCTTCCCATGACTCCAGTGATGAGTCGTTATCTAATACAATGACTCGTGAGGTCCCTCGTAGAGACCTGGAACCAAAAAAATTTCTGGTTTTTGTTTTTGCAATCTCTAGCCCTACACACTGAACACACAAGTTATCTTATAATGTAATAAGTACAAAACATGGGTTGCTTCCCACGCAGTGCTTGGTTTAACATCCTAACACAATGTGGCTAAGTTGGATACTCAGACTTCACTAACCATCCCATGGGTTGCCTCCCATGCAGTGCCTTATTTAACATAGCAGCACGATATAATTGCCTTGGTTACTCAGACTCACTAGTGTCATCAACACATGCCTTCACCTCATCATGTTTTCCATAGAGTGCTTCACCCGCTACCCATTCACCTTGAATGGGGATTCATTATCATGCTCCATCTCAATAGCACCATGTGGGTATACCCGAACTATGGTGAATGGTCCATACCACCTAGACTTCAACTTGCCAGGAAGCAAGTAATGTCTCTAAATACAACAAGACCAAATCACCGGGCTTAAACACTTTTTTCTCAATTTTATTGTCATTATACAGCTACATCCTTTCTTTGTAAAGAGAAGAACTCTCATAAGCATGGAGCCAAAATTCATCCAACTCATTCACCTTACTCAACCTTAATGTAGCTACACTATGCCACTCTAAATTGAGTTTTTTAAACGCCATAGTGCCTTATGCTCAAGTTTAACCGATAAGTGACATGCCTTTCCGTACATAATATGACATGGAGAGGCACATATAGGGATCTTAAAAGCTGTTCAGTTGGCCCATAATGTGTTATCCAACTTCCTTGACTAGTAAGTCCTATTGACATTCACAGACTTCGCCAATATAGACTTGATCTCTCTATTGGAGACCTCATCCTACCCACTAGTCTGAGGATGGAATGGTGTCACCATCTTATGCTTTACACCATATTTTTCGAGCAGGGCTTTGAAAATAAGATTGTAGAAGTGAGATCCACCATCACTGATAATAGCACATGGAGTGCTGAATTGAGAAAATATGTTTTTCTTTAGGAATGCAGTGACACTTTGACCCTTATTATTAGGAAGCACAACTGCCTCCATCCACTTTGAAACATAATCGACTGCCAGTAGAATGTACTTCATACTATAGGAGCTCCCAAATGGACCCATGAAGTAAATTCCCTATAAATCAAACTACTCCAACTCCAATATATATGTCATGGGGAATTCATGTCTCCATAAAACATTGCCTTGATGCAGATACTGGTCAAAATCTTGAGAATAGTGATGAGCATCCTTGAAGATAGTTTGCCAATAATACCCATATTGTAGAAACTTATGGGTTGTATGGGTTCCACTATGATGACCCTAAAACTGGTGAGGAATGACAAGCTTCAAGGATGATCATCATATCCACCTCAGGAATACACCTATGAATTACACTATCTATACAAATCCAAAAGAGGAAAGGCTCATTATAGGAAAATTTCCTCACCTAATGCACGAACCACTTTTCTGTTAGAATGACAAATCTTCCAAAACAAGATCACTTGCAAAGAAATTGGCCAAATCAGCAAACCAAGGAATTAAGTCTTGAGATTCTGCCAAGACCCACTTATCTGAAAAAGTATCATCTATCTCAAGATCATCCCCGAATTTCTGCATTGCTTTCTCTTTAAGTCAAGACAAGTGATCAGCAACCTAATTCTCAGTACCTTTTTGATCTTTCACCTCAAAGTCAAATTCTTGCAGCAAGAGGACCCAGTGTATTAACCTTAGTTTAGCATCCTTTTGAGACATTAGATACCTAAAGGTTGCATGATCTATGTGAACTAAGAATTTGGTCCCAATCAAATAAGACCAAAACTTCTCAAAGGCAAAAACCACCGCATGCAACTCTTGTTCAGCAACTGTATAGTTCTTGTATGCGGGGTCTAATGCTTTCCTAGCATAATAGAGCTAGTGAAAGATTTTCTTGCATCTTTGGCCTAATAAATCACCTAAGTCCACTCTACTGGCATCACACATACCCTTAAATAGAAAAGACCAATCAGGGGACACAATAATAGGAGTCGAGATCAACCGCTTCTTCAAGCACTCTAAGACCTTGAGACATGCCTCATCAAATAAATATTTCACCTTCTTCTCTTAAAGCTTGCATGGAGAATTAGAAATTTTAGAGAAGTCCTTGATGAACCTCCTATAAAATTCACCATGACCCAAAAAGCTTCAAATACCTTTAACTAAGACTGGTAGAGGTAATTTTTCAATCACCTCAATCTTTTCTGTATCTACCTCAATACCCCATTTTGAGATTTTGTGTCCAAGGACAATACCTTCCTTCACCATAAAATATCACTTCTCCTAATTCAGTACCAGATTTCACTCCTCACATCTTTGGAGTGTGTTGGCCAAATGGGCCAAACAATCATCAAAGGAGTTATCAACTATCAAACAGTTATCTATTAATACCTCTATAGTGTCTTCCGCTATGTCAGAAAATATAGACATCATACTATCTTTGAAAGGTGGTGAGAGTATTGCATAATCCTAATGGCATTCTCTTAAATGCTAAAGTCCCATAAGGAAAAGTAAAAGTAGTCTTTTCCCGATCCTTGGGAGAAATTAAAATCTAATTGGATCCTGAGTACCTGTCATAAAAATAATACCAACCCCTACCTGCTAGCCTGTCAAGCATCTGATCCATAAATAGCATAGGGAAATGGTCCTTCTGAGTCCAAGTATCTAGCTTCCTATAATACATGCATACTCTTCATCCAGTAACTGGTATCATGGGTACCAATTCATTCTTCTCATTATGGACCATAGTGATCCCACCCTTCTTCATTACAAATTAAACTGGGTTGACCCACTTGCTATCTGCAATAGGTAAACCACTCCAGCATCTAACCACTTGATAATTTCTTTCTTTACTACCTCCTACATAGGAAGATTTTGCCTATAATGGTGCTCGATGTTGGGCAAACACTCTGATTTAAGCTATATCTTATAAATGCAAATATCGGGTGGAATCCCCACAATGTCTAAATAGTCCATCCTATAGCCCTCTTGAACCTCTACAACACTGAAATCAATGCTTCAATCTGTGACTCTACTAAATCAGCTACAATAGTAATTGGAAAGGTATTATTAGCCACCAAAAATGCATAAGGCAAGTGAGATGGGAAGGCCTTCAACTATAATACTGGTGGCTCCTCAATAAATGGTCAAGTTGGCAGAGTGGTTCTATTCTTCAGATCAAGATCAAGCTTCTTTAGAGCATAGTTATAGAACATCTACCATACAATGCACTGACCATCTCATCGTACTCATCAATGCCATCGCTATTAAAATTCATGATTAATATTGTTAATTCCTCAATCCCAAGTCTCTCTTCAATGGGAACAGTCATATCATTATCATATATAGTCTCAATCACAAACATCACTCTTATATCCTTTGTTTGCTGCATCAAATGACACACATTAAAGATCACTTGCTTATTATTTAGTCTGAACTTTATTTGCCCAAACTCCATATCTACTAGTTCCCTACCCGTAGCTAGGAAGGGTCTACCAAAGATAACAGGGACTTTGAAGTCCACCTCACATTCAAGGATCACAAAGTCACCTGGAATATGAAGTATGCAACCTTCACCAAAACATTATACAAAATACCAATCAGTTTCTTTATAGTCTGTTCAACGATCAATAATCTCATGGATATTAGTTTGGGTGCCTCAGCCCCAGCTGTAATACACTACAACCAACATTAGATTTATCCTGGCTCCCAAGTCGCATAAGGCCCGAGTAAAGTTGAAGGACCCAATAGTACATAGAATAGTAAAGATTCGGGTCCTCCTTCTTCTATACTAATGATCTAGAAACAATAACACTACAATGATTCACATTATCAGTGGGATCACAACTCACTATCCACTTCTTAGTGATCAGTCCTTCATAAACTTAGCGTATCCATGCATTTTCTTCAATGCTTCATCAACAGGAATGTTATCAAAATGTTCTTTCAACATTGACAAGAACTTCTGATACTTACCTTCCTCTTTTTTCTTCTTAAATCTTAAGAAAATGAAGGGAAAGATCGTGGAATGGTGTTTAACATAGGCTCAACTTCCTTTCTCTTTCCTTTATTCTTCTCAATACTTGTCGATTTCTCTATCTTCGCTTTATATTTCTTATCAACATCAACACTATTATTTCTTCTATCATCAATCATAGGCATAGAAGGATCAATAGTTATCTTACAACTTTGAGTGGTGATGGCAAGATAGTGACTATTGTTTTTAGGACTCTGTACAGTATTTCTTAGATGGGTACCCGACTGCCACTGATTCAAGGTTGCTGACATTTAGCCAAATTTTTTCTCTAATTACTTGACAGTAGAATAGCAATTCCACTTATAGGTCAAACCTGTGATATCTGCCTAAATCTTCTTAAGGCAACTTTACTGACTTTTCTAAACCTTTACCATCTTTGATAACCTAGCCTCAATTCTTAATTCACAATCACGGCTACCTGGTGAAACATATTCTCCACACTTCTCCTTATAATCATCCTTGCATCTCCAGTCACTATCCCTCTCTGATCTAATCTTTATACCTATCCCTATAGTAGTTTTAACCTTGGTTCCCTTGCCTAGAGTTCCAATTGTCTTGAATAGACAATTTTCCCTTACCTCAAAAACTCACCAACTCTCTATCAAGATATTTAGCCTCTTCATCCACATCTAAATCATATGCCATTGAGGCCTTACCTTGCGCTCCCACTATGTTCACCTTCTAAGAATTCATCATCGTGAACTACTTTTTTAGTAAGCCAACCTCCATGCTTAGCTGAGTAATCTCTTGTGTCACCGTATCATTAATAGCTTTGTGATTGCTGAAAGTACCAACAGCAAAAGTGCCAGTACCTCTCTCTGCATCTCAAGATGCCACCCTTGGTTGGTGAGAGAGAGATCTAATCTAATATCATCAATGTTATCTCCCAAAGCAGGCGCATGAATGCTCCACCAGTAATAGTGTCTACCATAGATTTCAAATTGGTATTAAGGGCTTGATAGAATATTTCAAGGAAATTTATTCCCAAAATTATATGATTTGGCACGATCATCAACTTCTTTTTGAATCGAAACCATGCCTCATACATTGATTCCAAATACAACCACCTTAAATTTTATATCTTATCCTTCAACTGTAGCATTCTGGATGGGGGAAATAAATGATCCAAAAATTGCCTCCACAACTCATTTTAAGTAGTTATGGACCCACGAGAAAGTTCCCCTAACCATAATATAGTTTCACTACGAGTCGTGGTCTTTCCTAATGACTCGTGGTTTTCAACTGTTTCACTAGAGCTTTAACTTGTCTATCTTTAGGACTTTTTTTTATTTGCTTATAATGACTCACACCACCACTTGTTTTCACTCCTAACGAGTCATGGTCAGGCTGAACTTTGATTCTTCAATCAGCAACCCTTCACTATTAATATCACGACTTGGACCACGAGTCATATGATGACATAACGACTCGTAATATGGTCAGTACTTTGATTTTTTAGAGGTTTTTCTTCCAATTCTATTCCATGCCACTGGAAACCCAATTAACCTGCAACACACATAAAACACATATCATATCTAATAAAATGGCCTAAGTATTTACATATTTTTACCATTTTAAGCATTGAAAGTTCTATAAAACCATGGCATGTCACCCACTCGATGTCAATCAATCAACTTAAGGCTAAATTGAGCTAACTCTCAACCAAAGGCAAGAAACAGCACTATCAAGTGATATATCAACCAATCCCAAAAATAACAATGCTTATTGCATGGATATTATCACTCAAGGCAAAAAAAGTAATGTGTGATAAGATAGTAGAGAAAGATGGATATCCTAATAAAGATCGAAATGGTGAGACAACTAATGTAAAGTGAATTTGTGTAAATAACTTATTAGAAGTTGATGATACTTCAGATCTCAATAATGAAATGTCAAAGTCCAATGGGACAAAAGTAGAGACACTGGTGGTCGTCGATGATCATGTTAAGAAGGATGAGCCATAAAAGGTTTTCAATATTGAAAATGCAAAGAAGGATGAGATTCCTTGATGAGTGGTGATTTTACCACTCATTCTCACTAAACATTTGTGCATATTACCTTGTTGTGAATGTATGAATGAGACATATTGGTGATAAAATGCACTAATATCCACTCTTTACAGGCATAGAGTTAAAGAGATCAAAAGATGTGGATAGGAGCTGAAAATGATTAAAATAGGGCTACGAATAATTAGAGTAGTATTTATTTTTGGGTTTTCTAGTATAAACATGTATCTACTAGTGTAGTTCCCAAAAATAAATACTAGTGTAGGAACTTATCTCCCCCATTTTATCTTTTTGTACCATTTGTTTGAATTTAACTTGTATCTATCATTTTGAATTAATTTGATCGCCACTCATATTATTCCTTGTGGATTCGACCCTGACTCTAAAGTTGGGTAAATATATTAACGATGACCCCCTTGCACTTAAATTTACATGTAAGTTGAGCGTTATCAAAAATGGCGTCGTTGCTGGGGAATAATTTGGCATATTAAGTTAGTTTGGAATTTTCGTTTACTTGCTTGAATTCAAGCTTGTAAATATTTATTTGTGATTTTATTTGTTGTAGGTAGATTTTATTTTATTTTTATTTTTTGCTATGGCATCTTCTGACAAATATAAATTTGGTGGTTGGAACGCCTATATTGACGGCCTATGTCTATATTATGACACACCACACTTCACGAGAGATTGTTACTATACTCATTGGAAATATATGGGATCAATATCTCAATATTTAAGGAGTATGGTTGTACCTCATGTGGAAGTCAAGATGGACATAAGGATGATTGCCTAAATGCCCCTTCCCCTTTTATACTAACTGAATTACTAGTTCTATTTATGAGATTGATAGTTTTTATGATGAGAAGAAGGAGGAGCAACAAATCAGACCCATTGGTTTTGGAACAATGCTTTAAACTATTTCAGATTGGGCGACTATAACCAGGGAGAATGCACAAGACCTGCATAAAGCTTACGACGTGTTCGATTGGGCAGATGTCAAGGCAATAGAATTGGGAAAGAATATCATTTTAGCAAATCTCACTTGGACCATTTCCCAAGAAAAGGATCATCAATAAGAGAAACCAAGCTACAATAATGAGCTTGGTAGCAAAGACTCCTTAATGGCTTCCAAATCATCCAACTCATATGAGAACGAAGAGGCCAAAATAAAAGAAATGGTACTAGAGTCAAAAGAATAATCAATGCATATCTCTTATAATGACTCTAGTTCATTTTGGGGTGAAGATGCTTCAGAGGAGGCTAACCCAAAATTAGGTGTTGGACCTAGTTCAACCCACTTTACAACCTTATGCTTAGAGTATGTGATGAAAATACATCCCTTTGTACAAAAGGAGGATTGTGGTTATAAATTTTCGAACACACATATCGAAAGAATCAATGGATGAAAGTTTGGTGTTTTGTCGAAAGACTAGCATCAAAATCTGTAACCAAGCCTACCCAATTTGACTTACTAAATTGAAGTTGATTACTAAATCCCACATGTCACTTCCTTAGTAATGCATAATCTCGAGATCCATGTATAATTGTTAAAACTCTAATTATTCGTAGCCCTGAATTTATACTAGAAAACCCAAAAAGAAATACCAGTGTGGGAACCTATCTACCTCATTTTATGTTTTTGTACCATTTGTTTCAATTTAAATTGTATCTATCATTTTGAATTAATTTGATCACCACTCATATTGTTCCTCGTGAATTCGACCTCGACTCTAAAGTTGGGTAAATATATTAACGACGATCGCCTTGCACTTAAATTGACATGTAAGTTGAGCGTTGTCATTCCTCCTATTCCCAAGTTAATGCAAAAAATTCCTCCCTATTTCCCCAAAGGCGGTTGAAGAGGGATAAGGATACTCAATCCATAAAATTACTCTTTATGTTTAATAACCTCTTTGTATATATCCTATTAATGGATGCATTGCTCCAAATATGAAAGATTTAGTTACAAAAAACAGATACATGAATTTTGAAATTGTTGATGTTTTGCACCACTGTAGTGTGATAATATTTAGTAACATGGTTTTGAGGAAAGAGGATTTCAGAGCATTCAG
This sequence comes from Capsicum baccatum var. pendulum, assembly GCA_030864225.1. NCBI lineage: Eukaryota > Viridiplantae > Streptophyta > Magnoliopsida > Solanales > Solanaceae > Capsicum > Capsicum baccatum. The sequence continues at coordinate 150,596,887 of CM061557.1, read as the reverse complement.
CATCCTTTACACCATTTGTTTTTTTAATCGGTACTGGTGCTACTTGACCAATTTTTTAGGTCAAATTTTTTTTTCATACATCACTTTGGCATTACTTCATAGGTGACTTTGGTAAGTAAAATTATGATTTTTAGTTGAATTTTTCATCTGGGTAAACTACAACTGCTATTTTTCAATAATGGATAGACCCTGTTCATAAATTCAACATAAGAGTCATTTATTTAAATAGATCACTCATATATTGCAACAGATAAGTCATCTGTTGCAATGAAAGACTCATATTTTGGATTACTATATGGTTCTATAGTGCCCGTAACATGAATCAAACAAATGGATTATTTATTACAATAACAAGTTATCTATTGCAACAGAATAGTTATTTGTTGCATCAGAAGAGTTATCTGTGGCAACAGACTAGTTATATGTTGCATCAGATGAGTTATCAGTCTCAATAGACTAGTTATCTTTCGTAATATATGAGTTATATATTGCAACAGAGGAGTAATCTATTTTAACAGAGGAGTAATCTATTTAGAACAACATAAAACAGCTCCTTCCAAAAACCTAATAGATAACCAATATGTTTCAACAGATAGTCCATCAGTTGAAAGAACTCAAAACTCTTGCTATTGCTAGTGGATTCAAAATTGTTCCTTACGTTCAATCATTGACGTGTTTGTTGAGAAGAAGAAATAGACAGAAACATAAATTTTTCATTAAACAAAAACAAAATACATTAGGTAGGTATATCGGATATAAATAAAAATAAAAATACATACACTAAAAGAAAAAACATAACTTAATAATTATTATTATCATCATCATTATTATTATTGTCAATCGGCCAATCATTAACCAACAGCAGCAAGGCCCTCATCAGCCTGCAAATCACTCGGAGCATCCTTGCTCTCACGGCGCCCAACTCCCTGTCACTAAGCTACCTCTAACGTTCCTGCAGGTGTCGTGCAGAATAGAAATATCCCAAATAGGATCATCCATATCTAAAATACACATGAATTGACAAAAAATGTAAAAACACAAGTAATGAAAAGAGTCTTAATGTAATACAACGTATACTACCAATTGGATAGATTTACACAAAAAGAAAGAAAAACCTTACCTGAGCCATGGAAAAGAAATCTGGTCTTTGAAGAGAAAGTGGTTGAAGATGTAATATGAAAGACAAAATGCAAGAAATAAATAGAGTGTATTAAAATGAACGAGTAAGGAGGGACCTACTTATAGAGGGTTGAATTAGAATGACTTTGGGAAAAAGACGAGACTTTTCACTCCCATTTTATTAATTACATTCAAACTGGTGACTTTTTGATTACTAAAAAATGTTATGACTTAATTAAATCAAGTTTCTAAATTTTTGATTGTTGTGATAAGTCGTGACTTTTCAGATTATTATTAAAAATTAGTTCTTAAATTTAAATAACTTTTTCTCAATTAAATAATCAAAGACTTCTGACTTTTTCCATAACCATTTCTTTTAATATTAATAACTATTTTTATTGAATTATAGCAACAGATTGTATATCTGTTGCATCAGATAAGCTATCTGTGGAAACAGATATACCATTTGTTACAATAAATGGACTATCTATGCAACATATAATCTATCTATTGCAACATATTGGTTATCTATTATGTCAGATAACTACAACTAATTCAATAGATAGACCATCTGTTGGGGACTGTCTTTTATAATAATCATCATATACTTTCATTAATCTAAATTAGTGACTTTTTTATTATATAAATTAAAAAAATAGATTTAAAAATAAAAATAGTGAAAAGTCACTGCTTGTCGCCTATTTAATATTAACATCAATTATTCAAATTAAATAACTATTTTTTTACGGTTATAAATTGTATTTATCATTTACGACTTTTTATTTTCTGTGAAAAGAAATGACTTAATTAAATCAAGTTGGTGACTTTTTTATTATTGTGACAAGTCATGATTTTCAGCTTCTTAATATTAATTAGTTCTTAAAATTAAATAACATTTTTTCTCAATTAAATAATCGAAGACTTCTTACATTTTCACTAACCATTTCTCTTAATAATAATCATTTTTATTGACCTGTTGCAACAGATTCTCCATATGTTGCAACAAATAGTCCATGTGTACAATAGATGAGATATGTGTTATGATAGATGGACCATATATTAAAGGAAATTTTTTGATTTCTTCTTACAGTTGATTCATCAGTCACAACAGATGGAGAATTTGACTCATCGGTTGTTTTGAATATGTTAGACAAAAAGTCATGACTGTTCACCTCATCATCATATACTTTTATTAATACAAAGTGGTGACTTTTTATTATATAATAAATAAATTAAAAAATAGATTTAAAAAAAATAGTAAAAAATCACAACTGGTCACCTATTTTTTATTAGCATCAGTTATTAAAATTAAATAACCATTTTTTATGGTTATAAATTATGTTTTATAATTTATTTCCTTATTATTTACTTACGAATTATTTTTCATATTAAATAATCAAAAAGTCATGACTTTTTCCCCTCTCAATAAAAATAATATTTTTTTATTAATAATCATTTGTTGTAATATATGATCCATCTGTCACAACAGATTAACCACCTATTGCAACCTATGGTCCATTCGTTGCCACAAATGTTCAATCCCTACCTCCAACCATCGACATGTTGAGAATAAGAAAAAGATAGAATGAAAATTAAATATTAAATAAGAATTAAAAATTTAAAGTCGACCAAACATAGATTTTTGAATCCATTATATACAAATATATAATAAAAAATAAATTAGGTTCATCCCTTAGGTAGATTCGATATAATAAAAGAAAATGCATACGCTAAAAGAAAAAACATAACCTAATTATTATTATTACTATTATTATTATTATTGTCAACCGGTTAATCATCATCCGACAGCAGCAGGTCCCACCTCATCCTTTCTCTCATAGCACGCAACTCCCATTGGAGTTCATGAATTTGCCTTTTAAGTTCCCATACTGAGTCGCGCAAAATCACCTTGTCCAAATTCGGATCAGCCATATCTAGAAGTGGCGTTGTGTATAATTACTTCCCTTAGTTAAATAAAACACGTGACTTTTCGAATATGTAAATTAAAAAAACATATCTAAATACAATATTTTATCTTTATTGTATTTTGAAAAGAAAAGAAAATTGCTTTAAAATAAATCTAACAGGTGGGTATTCTGTTGCAAAATACATTCTAACTGTTTATAATTTACAACATATCGACAATTTGTTGCAACAGATGTATATACCTGTTTAATTATTTCCAACAGATAAGTTGTCTATTGCAACAGATTGATTATCTGATATAATAGATGTCTATAATTATTTAATTAATTTTAAAAATTAATTAGGATCAATTCGGACCAAATTAATAATTTTAAAACTTGTCATTCTTTTCTAAAATACCTATCATCCATTTGCGAGAAAAATATTTCATCATTTCAAATCTTGAGTTCTCGCTCTTTTCTTTCTCTCTCAATAATACAGACAATAAATACTCAACATATTGCTCAACTCTTCAAAATAGATCAATTTTCTTCCTATTTTTGTCCACATAGTTGTTATTTTTGACTTTATTCTTGCTTGTATCCGTAGTTTTATTTACCTTCATAGGTAACAGAGTTTGAGAAGAGTTCTATATTTGTCCTTTATTCTAAAAATTAGGACATTTTAGTAAATGATGAAAAAGAAAACTTTTAGTTGTATTATCTTCGACAATGGGTTAATAATTTTGAGTTTTGTGGTTAAAAATGTAAAAAGAACTCAAGAAAACCCTAGTTTTTGTTACAGTATTTTGTTGCTTGTCGTGGTATTGTTGGATGAGGTTTGTGGTATTATTGGTGGTTGTTGTTGGTGTTATCGATATTGATGGTCTTAGTGGTGGTGTCGGTGGTCTTAGTATTGGTATTGGTGGCATTGGTGGTGGTGGTGGTGGTTGTAGTGGTGATCTTAGTTGTCTTGTTAATGGTATTGGTGGCCATGGTGATGGTGCTAGTGGTCTTAGTGGCATTGGTGGTATTCTTGGTGATGGTCTCGGTGGTCTTGGTGGTCCATCTGTTGTAACTGATAGAACATCTGTTGGGAGATATTAAATAGGTCTTCAAACAGATTCCCCATATGTTCCAACTGATGGATTATCCGTTGGAATATTTTTTTGTAATGCGGAAAATAAAAAATTATTGAAATTTGCCTTACCCTTTTTAAAAAATTATGCAAACATCAAATGTAATATATATTTTTTCTGTTGTTTGTAGTTAAAAGATGTCTCCCAAAAGAAAAGAAACTGAAAGTGGATCAACTTCTGACCATCTGACAAAAAGACTAGAGTACAGATGCATTCGAAGGAACTTCCTAAACAATCTTTATCAGGGAAAAGTAAAGCTGAGGAAAGTTATCAAAATTATGTTGAAGGAGGTGGAGAAGGGTATTTAGAGGCTGGTGAGGATAATAAAAGTGAGGAGGAAGAAGAAGATAAACAAGAAGAGAAATAAGTATAAAGTGAGAAAGAGGATGATAATCAGCATGATGATAAACAAGAAGAGGAGAAAGTAAAAGTGAGAAAGATGATGATGATCAACATAATGATAATGCAGCAACAATGGGGCGTGAAATAAGATCGAAATCCCATCATGATCCGGTCAAAACTATTAGTATTGGCAAGTTTCATGTTGCGATGCCGATAGATGACCCTATAGAACTAACTAGTTATTTGTTACATAAATGTCAGTTAGGGAAACCTTTTGATGACTTTAGGAAAACTATGAAGAATGAAAAACTAGATGAATTTTTTAAGAAGGGCTGCTCTGGACACTTTCTTGATATGCCTGAGGACAACATTGCCTGTTTCCAAATAAGCATGGTATATGGTCTTCTCAAGAGTGGGATCAAGTACGTGGGGAATGATAAAGATTTGAAGAAGGAGGGCAAGAAGATGGATGAAAATGAGATCAACTACTGTGGCATGGCGGTTTGTTTTGGCAAGAAAAAGTTTGTCATAGTGACATGCTTGAGATGCGATCGTCCAAATGAATCTCTCATCATGGAAACACCCCACAAAAATTCCAAGGCAAGCAAGACAGCCAAACCACCACCATCAAATAAAGGAAAGGCATTGTCCAAGAGACCACCTACCGAAACCAACAAATGCAAGGAAAAAAGAGATGGGTTCTTCAACATTATTGGACGTAGCTACAAAGCGACGATGTTGATATAATATCTCAAGGATAAAATCATACCAAATAAGTACAAGGATTAATTGTGCTTAGTTTGGTTTGTCCATTCCGTTATATTGGCAAGAGACATCAACAAAGCCATAGAAGATGATTTTTTGGCGCTTGCTGAGGATTCTGAGAAATTCAACAATTATTCCTGGGGATATGACAGCTATAAGTTGAAAGTCAAATATTTACTGATAAATCTATCCCCAAATACAATCGCATTATACGACTTTCCTTGGGCTTTCATGATAAATTTAATCACTATTTGTTTACTCATACATTAATTTATATTGAATAATTATTATGACTTTTTTTATGCTTTTTGTTTACATTTTTTAGGCTTGTGGCATTTGAATCCATTCCTTCCCTTTGAAAGCAGGTCAAGGATTACCCAAATGAGGTATCTCATCCAAGTATCCTTAGGTAGTTAGCTTCAAAGAGCAACACAAGAATTAAGAAGGATGATCTCTTTAACCTTCCGGATGATGCAGTATGTCTTCTTTCAAGTAAAATAATTTGAATCAAAGAAAAATATTAAAATAGATGTGCCATCTATTATGGAAGATGGGTCATTTGTTCCAACAGATTACCCGTCTATTACAACTAGTGTAAAAGATGAATAATCAGTTATGATAGATGATTCATATTTCGCAATAGACTATCGATCTATTGCTTTGGTTCTCTGAACCCAACTGAACAGATTACCTATCTACTGCAAATTTTGCAATAGATGGGTAATTTGATGCAATATATAGTTAATATATTGCGATAGATAGATCAGCAGTTGCAACAGATAGATCATCTGTTGCATAAGTTTTTGTCTTAACATGTAACCCAACTGACTGCAAATTATTATATGATTTAAATGTATGTCTTTTTTATAGGTTGTGCATCCATGAATCGTGTCTACTGAGCAGGAGTTGGGGATGACTTTTTTTATTACTCTAGGTCCTGTTGATGCATTAGCAGACCCAACGGTAGAGTTAATAAAGAAGAAATTAGCTAGAGAAATAGTCATAAGAATAGGTGTTAGGCAAGGTCAACCTAATGTTGTGGCTCTTCATGACCAACCTGCTGCAACAGATTTAGGTGTTGCTTCTGGGGGGTATTTCTGGTAGAGTTATTGATGTTGGTGGCAGCCATGCTGATGCTAATGTTGCTACCAGTCATGATGATGAGCATGTTAATGCTCAAGAAAAAACAAATATATTTGAAAACACCCCTTTCACAGGTCCCTCTTACCCTTACATAGGTCTTTCTCACTCTTACATCGGTCCTTCCCACCCTTATAGTGGTCCCTCTTACCCGTCTTCACCCTCATGTTCTCTTTGCAAATGCAAAGAGTGCAAGGACAGACAGGATAAACTCTTTGAAAAAAGTAGAGGCTATCGCTAAAGTTGTTAAGGAATTAAAATTCAAGAGAGGTTTCATACCGTCCAAGAAGGTGCGGGAACCATACACTACTACAGTGGCGGTTAGGAGAAAGAAAAGAGCAATTATCCAAATACTCTCCAATCAAAAACCAAAGAAAATTACAACTCCTCCCTCTCCAAAAGTTGTTGAATTCAGGGGACATTAAAGAAGGTGAACATATGTGTGGAAGTGCCAAAGAGAAGACTGCTCTACGAAGGACCATGAATGCCAGGCAACACGCACAATATTACACCATCCTTTTCCGCCAAAGACTGTAAGAATATGATAAATATGCGTCAGTGGTACGTGGACAAGGTAAGTTTACTTTTCCTAACCTAGTCTTCTAATCAAATCCATGTTGAAGAAGCTATGCAACAAATGTGTTATATGTTGCAATAGCTGGGTATTCTATTGCAACTGGTGGTGGTTTTGTTGTAACAGATTACCCATCTATTGTATAAGTTCTGTTAGCTAGGTAATCTGTGAATAGATTCAGAGAACCCTCTACAATAGATGGACCATCCGTTGCATCTTTCCACTATATTTTTTTTCTTTACAATTACTAACCTATTTAAAAATTATTTTCTTATATCATAGTATGTTGATGAGGTTCTTGGCCTCATTAGGGGCAGGCAATTAGCGTACCCTGATGCTTATGTTGTTGCCGATAGGATAATGGACCTCAACTATAATAATTTCAAGGATAGGTATAATAAGCCCATTATGCTAGCATCAACTCACGGTAGCTCAGGATTTGATCCGTTAGTTTCTAAGTTCCAATGAGATAAAGATATGATTAAATATGTTAGATGAAAGAGGTCATATCCACACGGCAAGAGCTGGACCAAGGCAAAGAAAATTCTTACAGTCATAAACGTGGACGTCAAACATTTTTTTATTGTTGAGATACTACTCGAGGAGAGAAAGATTAAGGTTTATGACTGCAACTTACCTGTCTTCGATGAGTCCATTTTTTACCCACATGAAGCCATTGTTGGAGTTGCTCCCTAACTTGTTGAGGTAGAGTAAATTGGTGGATCATTTGCGAGAGGAAGTGTTGATGAAGCAAACATTGGATTTTGAAGGTTGAAACAAGGACATGGACCTTTCAAAAAATAAAACTATTGTTGCGTGCGAGTCGTACACGCTTGCACACATTGAATATTTGCTGACCGACACAGATATGGCTAAGCTAACTACCTTTCTATGCGACAACGTTGTCATAAATATGTAAGAGGTCTGGGCTTATGCGGTACTAACTGTACACTTGGAGCCTATGTATAAAGAAGAAGTAGAAACGCAAACACCATAACAATTTTTTATTTCAATTCAATTCACTTAACATGTAGAGGCAATTTTCAACAGATGCCCTACATGTTGCAACATACGTCTAAATCTATTTGATAATTTCCAACATATGTTTTATCTGTTGTAATAAATGAATTATCTGTTGCTATAATTGAATCTAGTATTCTACTTCAATTAATAAGTTCAAATCTAAGGATTAAAGTAAATTCATAGACAACATAATATAAATTGAAAACTTCAGAAATTACATGAAATAACTCAACAAATACATGAAATATAAAAAAATTATTATGGGCACAAATGATCTACTCAACAAATAAATCAACAATTTAACCTCTAGTTCCAACAATTCCTAAGGAGAGGTTATTACTTTGATAGACTTAAGCTATAAAGATCTACTCAATACGGACAAGTTGTTCTTTATTCGGTGCTATGAAATTCTGCTTTGGTCATCGTGGATCTTTAATGTTGCTTGCGTATGGTTTTTGAGCTTTAGCTTCTCCGTATATCCATAAAAGAGTAGAATATTTTTTACGGTGTAATCCGGCATCAAGTTCATCATTTGGTACTTGTAATTCATCGCTCAAATACTCGATGGAAGTGGCAACAAAAATACCGCAGTTCCTGAGTTTATAAAAATTAGATAATCCATGCTTGCAATTAATATAATTGTTGTTAAATTTATGAAATGAAACTAAATCATGATACTTACAGGCTCCCAATGGATTGTTGAGCAATTCCTTCAACATATTCTACATCAAATGGATTACCCATTTTATCCTGATATGCTTCAATCGTCGACCAATCAGTACAAACCTTTTAGTCCAAAAGTCACTTATATCAAGGTAAGTAGGCAATATGTTGGCCAGCTTTTGTATCTCAGACGACGGCCCAAAATATCTCCTTTTCGACATCGAATCATAAACTCGGATGCGCCTCTCTTTTAGAACGACAACAACCAACACCCAATAAAATTTATCACCATAATTAATTGGGATGTACACTTGATCGACCAAATGCCAAGGTAAGCCAGTTGAAATGCAAAAATCTTTGATGATGTTGATTAAGCATTCCTCATTTTGAGAAACTTCAGGTTGTTGAAAATACCTATTGTAGGCATTATTGATGTAAACTTTGTACAAATAATTTTTTGTCGTGTATCTATATTATTCTTGTGTTTACAACTTGGCCTTCTTTCAGAGGTAGTAAAAAAGGGCATCGATGTGTTGCATATATTATCAAATATTTTAGATTATATGACAGTAAAATTAATACACAGATGCAATTAAATATATTATTAATTAATAGTAAGGCATTTAAACCTCTTTATTTCAGCAAGTTTGGGGCTGTGACATCAAATAGAACCAATCTTTCATTCAGGGATGTGCAACAATAAAGTTGAACATATCAAAATCAAGACCCAATTCGTTCACTTTGTAGTGTTCGTTATTTTATTTTCTACATGATTTATATGTGTTAATGTCATATTTTTATAACAAGAATTGTATAAATCAATATCTTTAAAGATGATTTATGTACCTGCTGGCATGATGCTTTAACAACCCATCAAAAATCTATTCTGAATAGTCATTGATCAACTTTGTTAGTTTTTTTGGAGCCTTGTCCAAGATGTTGAACTCTTCAAACAGGTAATTCTTTCATTCTCCCAAACTGACAGCTTCACTTTTTATTCTTCTTTGGAAGTAGTTGATGGATTATCAACTGTGATATTATGTTGTTCAGCAGTAGCTTCTACTGTGACATCCACCTAGAAAGCTAGAATTGTCAATGCTAATCACAGAGATACAACATATTATCTATCTATTACAATAGATGAATCATCTGTTAGGACAAATTCAAATAGGAGGAAGAGTTGTACAATAATTTCCAATAGATGACCCATCTATTTCAACATATGAGTCATCTATTGGTACAAATTAAAATAGTATAAAGACCTATTTGATTTGTTGAAACAGGCGGACATTAAGTCATCTGATGCAATAGGTAAGACAACTATTACAGCAGATAACACATATGATGCAACAGCTTATACAACGGTTGCAACAGATGTATATATCTATTTGATGATTTTCAGCAGATATATCATCTGTTGAAACAGATATGTGTCTATTTATTTATTGGAACAGATGATATACATTCACCTTCTTTAGCCCATATTGCTCTCTTGTGGCCCTTGTACATTTATCAAAGGTGCAAGACAAAGATAAGGGAGTTGCAATTTTGCTTTTTTCAATGCTTGATGATGCCTTGGAAATTTTTTTCCTTCTCCTCTTAGCCACCTTAATATCTAGTGGAGTGTATGGATATGGAATCCTCTTTGATGGAATGACATCCCTTTTAGATGTCAATTATTTTACATAAGCAGTTATTGCATTAATAGTTAATCACTCTATCATGCTTCGCCTTGCAGTCTTGACATTTGCATACAGAACATTCGCTAGAAGGGGCAAAATCTGTATAACCAGTATGATTATAATCATAATGGTTTGTTCTTTCAAAAACTGTAAGAGAAGCGTCATTAGCCCCAACAGCAACACCACTACCACTACCACTACCACTGCCATCATCAACAACAAGTCCACCCTCTAAAATTATTTTTCTTGTGATGACTATTGCTCCAAACAATTTCTTTTTTATTCTATCAATGACCTTAGGGTCCGATAAAGTTTGCACAGATTGTAAAGTAAGAAAAAATGGCATCTTCCACTCTCGATTGATCGAAATAAGCGACGGATGCACAATCTAACATAAATCAGTATATATATTAGAATGATGATGAAATCATTTAAAAAAAATATTAATTAAAAGAAAAACTTAATTAGAAATAGACTTACTTCTTCCTTCGGGGGGTTGAAGAGATCAAAATATTTTGCATTATTATCAGTTTTGGATGACAACCATCTCAGAATTCTTGGACAGGAAACTTCTTCCTAGTTGTTTATTTATTGTCTCAAATAAGGAATGGCTTCAAATGCCCAAGCCTATAAAATAACGCCAATAAACCCAAAGCATTATTGAATAAAAAATGAATCATATCGTAATAAAAGAAATATTTACCATAAAAAACCATATAAGTTGACTGTCTTTGGAGTTAACGAAGTCAACAAATATTTGACAAACATTTTGAAGCTTTCATAACCCCAAGGATAGTTGTTAAATTCTTCAAGATCCTCAGAGATTTTTATTAAATTGAGTGATATGTTATTGTTAACGTCTCTCGCCCAAAGAATATTATGTAAAAATCAAACCAAGCACAATGATTTCTTATGCTTCTTTGAAAGTCTTTTACCTTTCAATGCCTCTATCAGATTTTTATTTTTGAAGCTTAGACCAACAAGGGACACGAAGTCATCACATCACTTGACTTGCTTCTGAATTTTTTGGGTGTGCGGGGAGCTTTTTTTAGGGTTACAATAGGTATTACTTGAGGAGAAGGAGGGCAACATTTTAGTCCAGTAACTATGGCAAACTCTTTCCAACCAAAACAAACAAGCATGCCATAGTAATTTATCCATACCTCATCAATTTTATCTTTATTTTCATACATAAACTTATGCTTGAGAAGATTATATACCATTTTTATTTGAAAACGAGCATTGTTGTCCTTCGACAAATCAAGATATTGCCTAAAGCAACTGTCCCTGAAATAAGCATCCAATTTTTTATCTTAAAGTATTTTTCTAAAGGCGTCAAAAGATTTTTCCATGGATAGGGGTGGGCATGGTATGATATATACCGAATTACCATACCAAATCAAAAAAAAAAAATTATACCGTGGTTTTGATATTATGGTAATTGGTATGGTGTATGATTTACATTTTAAATTTTTTTGGTATATGATATGGTATTTGGTATTTATAAATGACATACCGAAATACTAAATACTATACCGAAGTATATAATTTTATTTATATATATATATATATACTAGTTTCACGAGACCCGTGCTAAGCCCGGACCCAAACTCAAAATATAAAAATAATAATTAAAATCTTAAAATATAATTCATATCATACTATTTTTTACTTTATAATTAGCATAATCTAGTGACGAACATGTTAAACATATTTTTTTGGATCAATCTGTAATTACTAAAGTTATTAATCAAAAAATTTGTTATTTTTAAATAAATTTTTTCTTTGTGCGGAAGGAAATATTACCGTAGAATTAGAATAAATTAAAAGACCACAAGTAATTCAATATTTTATAAAATAACATGATTTAAAATATGTTAATAATTACAATTTGGCGAAGATTATAAATATAAAATATTGGTATTTTTATGAATTTGTGGGTATGTAAATTCTAAATTATAGATAGAAATAAATTTAATTTAGTATTTATTGATTTTTAATTCATTCATAATTTAATGTGGCTAGCTTTTTGAAAAATTTAATTTCTTTTGTCTTATACAACAAAATATTTTAATGACTTTTAAGTATATATAAGAATAGTTACGACCTTAATTTAGAGTCTTTACTCAAATTAACTTAATGATGATCTATAAGGATATTAAATGATAATTAAATTAAATTAAATTAATAAATTATTTCAGTTGGTTCATTTACTTGTTGTGTTTATCTTTTACACTCACTTTAAAAGAATATTTTATTCATCCTCTTTTAACAATTGATTATCCTTTTTCATGCCCACCGGTCAAAAAAATAATAAAAATAATGTGTTACTTATTATTTATTGTGTTACCTTATTTATTACATGATTTTTAAGAATTGAACAATACTAAAAGAACTATAAAGGTTCTTATTGAAATTTATTGCAAACAATATTTTTGTTTTAAAGTTATTTTGAAAATAATTTTTTTCGAGCTAAAGTGATTGTTAATTTAAAATAGTTTTAATTAAAAGGTCACCTATTAGGTAGCAAGAAGAGACCAATTATAAACACACAAGTGAAAATGATTCTAAAAAAAATAATAAGGGAAAAAAATGAAAATATTTAACAAAAAGACATCATTCATTGCCATGTGTGATAACTTAATTTACTTAACTAAAGAAGTGAAATACTTAAAATGCCCTTATGAGGACTACCAAAATGTGAGATTCTCCCTTATATATAGTAGTATACATATATATACATATATATATACATATATATATATAGTATAAAAATGTTAAGACATTGAAACTTTGACTATTCTATCTTGATTGTAATGTCTTTTTTGTGTAATTGATTATCAAAAGGAGTAGTTTGTTCTTCTTTTTGAATATTTCTATATGTGTAATGTGTAATTACGATACAATTGAGACACGCTTTTGAAAAGTCAAAGTAATAATACTTAACTATATGAATATATATTGTTGAATTTAAACAAACTATAATTACCGATTACCATACCGCAAAATATCAAAATCGAACATCAAAATATCGAATCATACTAAATTAATATGGTATGGTAATGGTATAGTGTTTTTAAAAATCGAATACAGAAATTACTATACCAAAGTTTTAAATACCATACCATACCATGCACACCCCTACCCATGGCTGACTTAACCACGAAATCACCAATTAAATCTGTGGCACCATCGCACTGCCACAGGATAACTATTAATGTTGAAGGTTTCGACCAACTCTTCAGTGAAAGGGCTATTGGCATTTGGATCATCTCCTTTGAAACATTCTTCATCCCCATGTTCATTATCTTCTGCTTCTGATTGAGATAACGCTTGTAAAGCAAGCTCATATAGTGGTGGATGTAGACATGTAGTCTAGCTGCTTCACTTGTTCCTTTACTCAGGATTGATTCAATTTCTTTTCTTTTGGAAGCCATATTATCTAAAAATAACAGAAAAATAAAGAAGATTATAATTGATTAAAGTATCATTAAAAAAAGGATATTGGTAAATCTAACATGTATAACACAAAAAATAACAATTCCAACATATCACACATATGTTGCAACAGGTGTGTTATCTGTTGCAACATACAACTAACCTGTTGCAACTAGGGATTAATCTGTTGTAAACAATAAAAACAGTTTCTATATTGTTGTAATTTCTCAACATATCATTCATCTGTTGAAATAGATGACTGGTTTGTGCAATAGATCAACTGTTAATATTATTTAGATTTCTTTCAACAGAAGCATCATCTGTCACAACAGATGAATTATCTATTGAGAGAAATTAACCTATTGCAATAGAAGAGTAATCTGTTGTAAACAATAAAAATAGTTTCTATACTTTTGTAATTTCTTTCAACATATCACTCATCTGTTGAAATAGATGACTGGTCTGTGCAACAGATTAACTATCAATATTGTTTAGATTTCTTTCAACAGAAGCCTCCTCTATCAAAACATATGAATTATCTATTGGGAGAAATCAAAGTCTTAGATATATCATCCTATTAGAATAGTTGATAGGATTTCAAACAACAGATTATTCATCTGTTGCATCAGATGGTTCATCTATTGCGAAAAAAAATAGTAGCAGGATTTTGTTCAATAGACCAGCAACAATATCACCATTTAATATCAAATACACCATTTTTACCAAGAATAACAACACATCAACCCAGCAACACCAACACAACACACACACAACACAGACGCAAAGAACATTAACAGTGACCAAAAATATCAAAATTGTTATTTTGTTGTTTTATTTGTACAAACACAAAGAACAAAAATCAAACTTCAAAAAATTCAACAGACACCAATAAATGAATCAACAGTTCGACAACAAGAACTACAGTAACAACAAAAAATTATTTTCACTCTTAAAAAGGAATAGAAGAATAAGAAATACCAGAAATTAGGTTTCTCTTCAATCCCCATTTCAAATTTAAGAATAAAATATTAAAATTATTTACCAATAGTTATGGGTGTACAGACCAAACCGTCAAGTCAAACCGAACCGACGAACCAAACTAAACCGAGAAAAAAAACCAACTTATGGTTTGGTTTGGCGTTAGAAAAAAAAATTAACCATTCTTTGTTTGGTTTGGTGTTGACCAAAAAATAATCAAATCGGACCTGAATTAAACCGACATAATATATATATATATATATATATATATATAAATATTCAAACTTTTTTATACATAAAATATTAATTATAATCTACTTTTAAAATACTTTGTCAACTAGTTTTAGTAATTTTCAATAATTTGAAAGTGGATGTAGATATATATTTAGATGTGGACCTTTAAGTTGTAATATTTGTCCATTAATTGTTAATTAAATGATCCAAAATCCAATATAAACTTAAAACCTTCACTCCTCATCTCACTTTTTAGTTTCAAGAGAGTTTTTCTCACCTCATTTTTTCATAATTATGGTTTTTCATTAGCACATGAGTGAAAATATATTTGATCTAGTCTTCGATCACAATATAATTGTAAAAAGTAAATATTATTAAAAAAAAATAAAAAAAACCAAAAACCCCGAAAAAATCGATTAAAACCTAAACCGAAAAAACCAATTTTATGTTGGCTAGATTTGGTTTATAGTTTTAATAAACCGACATGATTGGTTTGATTTTTTTTTTAAATAAAAATCGAACCAACCCGACCTATGTATACCCCTACCAATAGTAGAAGAGAAGTTGACTTAAGTTCCTCTTTTTCTTATTAACTAAAAAGCCCTAATTTTTTACTTGTGAAAGAAGAAAAGTGACGATGAAGAACTCGAAGTTGTTGTCGCCGGAGAGCAAAGTTGTCACGTCAATTGAAGGTTGAAAATCGAAAAGGAACTCGAAGTCCAACTATTTATCACCGGGAGGTTGAAGTCACTGGGGATTGAAGGAAAAAATTTGCAAAACTATTGATTGAGAGAAGCTTGAGAGAAACAGTAGAGATAGAGAGAGGGGAGAGATGAGAGAGATGGTTGATTTGGAGAGGAGGGAGTGTGAGTTGATTTGTATTTTTGAAAATATTAGAAAGTTTTGAAAATATTAATCAAGTCCACAATTAACTTAATTAAGTTTTCTAATTATGTTTGACCCTTTAAGTTGGTCAATGTCACCGACCTTCATTCAAGACTTAAATGACGTCTTTCCGTCAATTTTCTCTTGTGACTTTATGTCTTTTCTCTAAATATTACACTATAATTCATATTTAATTTTACCTTTTTATTGAACTAAAATTCGATCAATATATGTAATATTTTTTTGAAATAGTTTTGTGATAGTGTATTATATTTTTGTTATGAATTTTTACTTATTTAGTAAGATTATATGCGAATTGGACATTTTTAATAGTTTTCACAAGTTATGAGTTTTTTATGCTTATGAAAAAATATACTACTTAAAAAGTTTAAATTGCATGTCTAACAAAAACTTCAATTTCATCTCACGTAGCCAAACGAATCCTAAGATATTTAGGCTATCATTGCTCTGAAAACCTGCTTTTCTTATTATTTTAGAAAAAATCCAACGTTTAGAAAAGTCAACATTTGCTTCATTTCATTTCTATTATATAGAAAGAGCAGTAGAAAAAATTTAAATCAAAATAAAATAAAAAGAGAAAAAAATGAAGTTGGGAGGAGAAAAGATAGAAAAAGGGCCGGGGAAAAACAAAAAAAAAGAAAGAAAAAGAAAAAGAAAATAAAGAAGAGAAAAAAAAAATAAAAGATAACTAAGTATGCAATTATCTATATCTATAATCTATAATATATTAAAAGTGTGAAGACTCTTAAAAAAATGATTTGAACTTTTTGCCCTTTATTAAAATAACTCGCAATAGATAAAATCATCTTTTTACTATTTTTTTTACTATTTAATAATTTAAAAATCAACTACATAATTAAGGTCGTAATATTTATTACCAAATATTTTGCACTCAAAAAATTAAACGAGTTTAAACCGGTAAAGAATGCACTTTTTCTAGTCAATTTAAAAAGCTAAGACCGAGAAAAAAGGGGCCAAGTTTAATTAGGTTAGTTTTCTTCTATTTATAAATTATTATGTTTAGATATAGTAAAGCCGTATAAAATTTTTGAAATCTTTTCTCCCTTTTTCTTAAGCTTGCCTATGCAAAAGTTCAAATTTGTCATACTTAGCCTGTCCCTTAGTTTTCTTTTTTAAATTCCGTTTAATTCTCTTTTCCTTTAGCTTATTTATGCAAAATTTGTTATATTTATTGCATGTTAATTTTCTGTAAAGTTCAATTTAATTATCATAATTTGTTGAGTTTATGAATTTTGGTGGCAGTCTATATATATAGACGAAGAATATCTGGGCGGACTTTGATAAAAAAAAAATCGTAAAAGTTAAGTTTAATCAGCTAATATTTATTTGTTGTAGTTTAATTTTTCTTCTATTACTCTTTGTTGTTTTTCCTGCTTAATACAGGTGGTAGATGAATATTCGATTGAACTATGGGGAATTATTTCATAAAGGTTAAGTTTAATGATATTTCTATTATCATATTATTTTTTTTGTCGTTTACAATAGTAGACGAACGCTCAGTCGGGTATTGAGTAATTTTTGTATAGGAGTTAATTTTAATCATATTATTCGATATTTGATTATCGTATTGTTTTGATGAATATTCGATTGGACTTTGATGAATTATTGTGTAGAGGTTAATGATATCTCTATTATCATATATTTTCTTATAGTTTAAAGGTGGTAAACGAATGTTCAGTAGGGCTTTGAGTAATTTTTGTATAGAAGTTAGGTTTGATCATATTGTTCTGATATTTTGTTTATTATATTATTTTGTTGTAATATTTATTTTGATGCTATTAATTATTTTTGTTATTATTTGTTGTATTTACACTTCCATTACTTTTTTTTAGATTGTAATTGAGTTTGAATATTTACGAGGTACATCTTTTAGTGGGGCTATTTATCGCTTTTCTTGATCTTTGTTGTAGGAATGATAAAGACCAAAAGTTTTGACAAGTAAGCTTATATATATATATATATATATGTGTGTGTGTGTGTGTGTGTGTGTGTGTGTGTGTGTGTGTGTGTGTAGAGAAAAATAATTTCAAAAAAAAAAAAAAAGAAATTTCATAGCTAAGCGCATTCTAGAACTTCTTAATATCTTTTTAAATTTACTTTTTTTGTTCTTCATAGTTATGTTGAGACTTGAGGTGAATAGTAAAATGGTAAAAAAACACTTCAAAGTTTAAACTCCTACTTGTCAATGCCATTCTCACTTTCTCTTCCCCTTTGTTTGTCAGGAAGAAAGAATTACACTGAAATTCCTGCGGATATTGCTATCAAAACTTACTGTCACAATCCAAGATTTAGCTCGCATTGTAGTATGTGTCAATGATGGCATCAGCAAGGTATTCACATTTAGCAGCCGATAATCCAGCCAAGGATATCCTCCCATCTTTTGTCATATACACATGCCACTTATTGGTTATGCTCTCGCTCTGCGTGACCAAAAAGAAAGTGAAAAACAATGAGCACTGGATATGCAGGTACAGGGAAAGAAATATATGTACAGTTGATACTCTAGTCCATAGTTGAGTCATAAGGAGACTCACTGCACTATCTTTTGCATATTGAACTTAAAAATTGGTAAGAAATGAAGGAACGAATATCCTTCCGTAAATGCTGAGTGAAGAATGTGCAATGTGGTGAATGACCAAGGTAGAAACTGTCAAACAAATCAAATTGAATTTACCTGTACTGCAATGAAGCAAGAACTTAATTCGCGAGGCTTTACCTGAGCTTTACTGAGGCCTGTGAAGGAGAACATTCCAATCTGCTTCAAAATGAATGACCAGTCCTTTCCACTCTTATCCTTGACGGAGAGGCTATCATATAGCTTCTGTCTCACACTCTTTATCCTTCCTGCCATCATTTCCATCTCTTTTTTCCATTCACTGAAGAGCTCTGGTATTCCAATGACATTGGCAACAATTCTAGCACCGTGAATGGGGGGATTGGAGTACATTGGTCGAGCAAGCCTTTTAAGCTGGCTTTTCACCCTGTGAGTTAGTCGAGATGCATACAATCGTAGATGAGCAAATAATTCTATTGGTTCACCCACATAAAATCCACCCAGGAAATGGCTCAGCTTAAAGGAGAGCAATACATACAAAGTAAAAGATATCGATACAAAGGACAGCATCTGGTACCTGGCCTTTTATATGGAACCATTGATTACAACACAAGAAAATGCTTAATCTTACTACTCTCTCAGCTCGTCAAGACATAACAAGGGTTCATACCACAGCAGAGTCAAAATAGTCAGGTGGTTTTTTTCCTCATCTGCCTCAGTTTTGTTGGCAAGTTACCTGGTACTTGTATTAGTAAAGGTGTAGACACTCGATGGAATAATCAAGGTGAGTTTGCCCAGATACCACCCTATTTCAAATAGAAAAAAAAGAATGGACAAAACAAATTCTACATCTCTATCTGTTTCAGCTATGACACAGAATGACCTAATCCCAACATTTCAGCAACATTGTATGTTATCTAAACCCATTGACCACCTTTCACTGGTGTTCTATATTATCAGGAGGGGAAGATGAGCTTGTTTTTTCATAAATAAAAACAGCATTGACTTCCCATTCAAAAGAAAAAAGAAGTCGGTATTAGGAGCAAAAACAAAAAACATTTTTTGCATACATAGTCATAGCCAGGGAAGATACTTAAGAAAGGACTTCAAGTTGTGGTGCTAGGCACAATAATCATTGTCAGAAGCAACAAAAGGAAGAGGGATTAAAGCTTTCCCATCTTGCTGTAATGTATAGTTCACACGGAGAGAATTCTAAATACAGAACACAAAGAAATGGCATTATAATCTAAACAAAATCTTTAGTGCAACATCATTTTCCGAATATAGTGAACAATGTATAGCTTTTAATGTTGGCTACTTTACCTTGTCGCTGCATCAGCAGATGAGCAAAGAACATTAATAGCCCCAATCCTTTCTCCATAGAGACCCAGATTTTTACTATATGATTGAGCAACCAAAAGCTCCATACCACGTGCAGCAAACAATCTCACAGATGAGGCATCTTGGTCAAGGCTGCCACTTGCAAATCCCTGCAGTGAAGATTAGATGAGGCATCTAGATTGTTATAGAGTGCAGCTTTCCAGTGCAAATATCTGAAGAAACAATGACTTCCACATGATCTTGTTCTAATAATTTCACTGTAGAAAATCATTTTTTTATAAATCAGTAAATTTCATTGATAAATCATAAACACCTAGACTGTGTCCAAATAGAAATGTATGAAGTGGCTTAACCAACTTCATCTATCAAATTTTCCATCTATCATTTTAGCAAAGGTACACTCTCTTTATATCAAAAGAAGAAATGAAACAAGAAAGATCTTTCACTAGTTTGAAACAATTTCCTATTTCTCTCTCCTTCCTCTCTCTCTCTCTCTCTCTCTCTCTGAAGGGGAGCCTTGGAGTAACTTGTAAAGTTCCTGTCATGTGACCAGGAGGTCACGGATTCAAGCCTTGGAAACAGCCTCTGGCAGAAATGCAAGGTAAGGCTGCGTACGATACACCCTTGTGGTGGGACCCTTCCCCGGACACCGCACATAGCGGTAGCTTTAGTGCACCGGGCTGCCCTTATCTTCCTCTCTCTCTCTATCTCTCTCTTTCAGACACACACACAGAGACACAAACATCAAAACTTTTGAGAATCTTAAAATTTTACAGCTTCACCAGATGAAATCTCTCTCGTCGCTTTCTCTCTCTCCCTCTCTTCCTCACACACACACACACACACGTCAAAACTTTTCAGGAACTTCAAATTTTACAGCTTCACCAAATGAATGTATTTGGGTTCACCACAGATTACCTGGTAGGCAACATCAAAAAATGGAATGTGGTTCTTCTCCTGAATTAAATCAGCAATCTTTTCCCATTGCTCAGGTGTGGGATCAATACCAGTTGGGTTGTGTGCACAGCCGTGGAGCAAGATGAAAGATCCTTCTGGGGCAGCCTATAAACAAGTAATGCCATTACATTTTGTCAATGACTTGCACAAGAACTGGAAGAGATCCCTCAGACTCTATTTTTTTAGTGTGGGAAGAAGAGCAAGGCCAACAAAACTGCACACACATGTATTAGACATAAGAAGACATCTAGTACTGGATGATCCTATTTGACTTGTAAGACAATGCAGAAAATAAAATTCTATATTTCAAACCGAGATAGGAACTGAAGAGCTAAAAGGAGATAAAGCAGCCACCTTGTCGCATACTCCATACTCACAAGAAAAATTATACCCTCAAAAGTTATTCAGTGACTTCAAATGAATTTGAATGCAATACATTTTTTTTTTTTTTTGAGAAAGGTACCATTAACTTCTATATATCCACAGGTATACAACAACAAAGAGTAGTCCTCTCTCCAAAAAGTTTTACTCACAACACCTAAGATCTTGTAGTTACAGCATCCTCCAAAAAGTATTACTTACAGCACCTAGGATCTTCTAGTTACAGCCAGTCAATAGCATTAAGAACATCTACTGTATTGCCTATCATTACATGCTTACACAAAAAATAATAAAGGCCTAGGCAGTCTTATCATTAGCTTTTGCATGCTGCTCTGTCTTTCCTTCAACGCATCTCTAGTTTCTTTCTCTAAATAGTCCGCCAGATGCAAGCATCTCTAGTTTCTTTCTCAAAGCATCTCTCCTTTTTTTTGCTGCATTGCCATCTCTGTTCCAACACTTTAGCACTTCTGTAATTCTTCCAAGTTTCACCCATTGGATCTTTCTCTTGTGGATGAACATCTGCCACAGTTGAGTTGTCCAATTGCAATGTAAAAAGAGATGGGTTACTATCTCCACCTGTGATACGAGTCAAGGAGGCATCTTCGCACTCGAGGATATGAAGACATGAGGAAAGACCCGAGCTTGTGGGGCTGCCTAACCAAGGAACAAGCTTTGAAGTGTAGAGAACAAGTCCCAACACTCCAAAGCTGTCCAAGAAGCCAAGCCCCTTTGTTTGGGCTCATTAAGGGCCTTTTGGTCATTTATGTAACAAGTGTTGCCCTAGCCTATAAATAGAACAATTAGGTCATTTTGTCATTTAGATTTTGATGATATGTTTTGAGAGCACCATAGAGTGTCTTGCAAGGTGGAATCCTTGTTTTGGTAGCTTGCTTAGAAACGTTGGTTGCTTGGGGATTCCGGTTCCCTTGAGGTCACGTAAGAGATAGGTTTATGTTGTGTGTGGTATTAAAGGTCCAAGAGTGGAATAAGCTCTTGGGTTGTTAATATTACATCTCCATTTGTCTATCTTCTATCTTTACTTTGTTCTAATCGTTGGTGTTCTTGTTCTAGTATTGTAACCCGTGACTTGTTGTCATTGTTATATCCTTGTTGTTCATCTTGTCTTCATATTGTTGTTGTTAATCTTACTTTGGATTGGTTGTTTCGGTGTTAAAATACACCCTTTATCTCGTCATTGTTGTTGTTATTGTTGAATCCGAATGTGGTCTCTAAACGGTCCTTGAATCTTCAGATTTATGGACTGTTTTGAGTGTGCTTTCTTGTCTTCTTGATAATTCCGGTAACATTTGGTATCAGAGCAATCTTTGGTTTTGTTCCTACAACACCAATCTTGGGCTCCTTTGGTTGAAAATTAAAAAAAAAAAAAAAAAAAAGGTTGAAAACTAAAATTTTCAAAAAATTGCAAAATTGTCCATTTGGTGTTCTTGGCCGAAAATTGTGTTATTGTTGTGTATTGGCCAAGAATTTTTGTTTGTTTAGTTGTTTCTAAGTGTTGGCTTTCTTGTTCACTAACACTTTTGAGTCTAAAATCTAAACTTGAGCTTGAACTTGTTAGAGTTGTTGTTGTGAACTTGAAGAGTGGCCGATTGTTGTTGTTCATTGTGGTCTTAGCCGTGACTTGTTGGCGTTGTTGTTGTTACAGGTGAACGTTTGGATTGTTGAGTTCTTGGTGGTTGATGAAGATGTTCTTGATGTTCTTACAACCTTCATAATTTGATGAATAAAGTGACTACTAGATCTTAAAAAGTTGAAAGGGAAAAGGTGAAAACTAATTAGTCTTGTAAGACTTGCAATCATTTATCAACTAGTCAATCACTTCTCAACAACTTTCCTTGTTTTAAGGACCTTGTTTTAGGGAACTAGTGCAAAAAGTCAAGTCTTCCATTCTTTTGAATTTGAAGAGGATTTCAAGACTTGTTTCCCTCCAAAACAATTCCCACCAATTCCAAATCACCAATTGTTCAAGACTTTCAATTTTGGAAAATAAAAAAATTGTTAGGCCGCAACCAATACATGACTGCCACGTCACTGTTTCTGTTCACACAGCAAATTTTGGCTCAAATTTGGATTTTCTTAATTTCTTATTGTTGGTTCCTAGTTTCGTTTGTTGACTCTAATAACTAATCGACAAGCTAGTACTCCTCTACTAGATTGAAAATTAGTTTTTGAATACACTTCTTCGTGTTAACGTTGTTTGTTTTGTGCTTTTCTCGTTTTTGAGTAGTGGTATCTTTTGGTTCAACTTCGTACATTACTTATTTGAGTCGTTTCAAACAAGAATCTACTCCGACCTCGAGCCATAATTGGGACCAAGTAAACTCATTGGAGTATAAGCGAGTTATCAATGCTTGTGAGACCATTAGAGTGAAAACGTCAAAGTGTGAAAGTGAGGAATTGTTGTTTTGAGTCGACTCGTGGACTGATTTTTGCTAACATTAACGTGTTATTGTTTTTATTATGTTTTAGTGTTCTTAATAGATACTATGGCATCGGAAAAGGTGACCATGAACAATTTGATGGCTGCCATAATGCGTATGAAACATGACCTTAGTAGTCAAATGGAGAGAATGGAAAGAATAATGGACCGAGTGGAAGGAAAAATGGAAGAGACGAAAAGCTCTCTTTGCAAGGAGTTGGATAACTTGATAGAGTAACCAAGCCTTCCTAATCAAGTTTCCGTGAGTGGACATGCTCCACATGAGTTACAAGGTAATCAAACTAACTGTTGCACTCTAGTGAATGAGGTTAGTAGCCAACTAAGTGTGAATGATAGTTTGCCTTTAAGTGAGCCAAATGTGCCTCCATTTGGTGATGATAATATACAACTTGAGATTGTGGAAATACTAGTTGATCCATCTAGTGTTGAAGCCATTGTGGCAAGTGATAGTACATTCTCTTATGGAAGTCATGAAGACCAACTTGTGTGTGAAAATGGTGATGTTGAACATGTTGGTCGATTGACTAAGGATGACCCTCTAGTTGTTTTTGTTGTAGATCATGTTAGTATAGAGGGTGTCAATAAGTGTAATGGTGGTAGTCTTCGTGAAAGGAAGTATGTCCTCCACCCGTGTCCATGGACACTCTACCCCTTTGATCCCGGTGACCATTTGAAATGTGATGTTGATTCATTTCAAACCATATTCGGGAATGACGTGTGTGCATTGTGCGGGCATGGTTATGCTGATGCTAAGCATATCTTGTATGTAATTCGGGTTTCCCGTGATTGGTGTGTCATTTTTGAGAACCCGAGGGATGTTTGGTTATATGTGAAATTTGAGCCACCTTGGCATGATGCTATAATTGATTACGCTAATCCTAACCCTCATACCTTGAGGAACTTGTGTTTGCTTGTCCTTCCTATTATTTTGCAAGGTTCGGATTCGAGGACGAATCCTTTCTAAGGAGGGGAGGATGATACGGGTCAAAGAGGCATCTTAGCACTCGAGGATATGAAGACATGAGGAAAGACCCGAGCTTGTGGGGCTGCCTAACCAAAGAACAAGCTTTGAAGTGTAGAGAACAAGTCCCAACACTCCAAAGCTGTCCAAGAAGCCAAGCCCTTTTGTTTGGGCTCATTAAGGGTCTTTTGGTCATTTATGTAACAAGTGTTGCCCTAGCCTATAAATAGAACAATTAGGTCATTTTGTCATTTAGATTTTGATGATATGTTTTGAGAGCACCATAGAGTGTCTTGCAAGGTGGAATCCTTGTGTTGGTAGCTTGCTTAGAAACGTTGGTTGCTTGGGGATTCCGGTTCCCTTGAGGTCACGTAAGAGATAGGTTTATGTTGTGTGTGGTATTTGTCTATCTTTCTATCTTTACTTTGTTCTAATTGTTGGTGTTCTTGTTCTAGTATTGTAACCCGTGACTTGTTGTCATTGTTATATCCTTGTTGTTGTTCATCTTGTCTTCATATTGTTGTTGTTAATCTTACTTTGGATTGGCTGTTTCGGTGTTAAAACACACCCTTTATCTCGTCATTGTTGTTGTTATTGTTGAATCCGAGTGTGGTCTCTAAACGGTCCTTGAATCTTCGGATTTGTGGACTGTTTTGAGTGTGTTTTCTTGTCTTCTTGATAATTCTGGTATCAACCTGTTCTTTACATAAATGGCACCTAGAGCATAGATTAAACTTTCTTTTGTTCCAAATCTCATCTGTCAACACTGCTTCCTTTGCCAAAAGCCATGTAAAATAATAGTTCACCTTGCGAGGGATTTTTGTTTTTCAGATCATCTTCCAAGGCCAACCTACTACATGATCTTCAGTAGACCTTAATTCTCTGTTGGCAGATCTAACAGTGAACACACCCCTACTTTCCCACTTCCCTAGCAATCTGTCATCTTCCCCTGTTAAATCTGTAACTCAAGTCATTGTGTCATGAAAAGTCCCTATGGTTGCCATTTCCCAATCATTTAAATTCCTTCTCAGATGAAGGTTTCACCCTTGTCCTGTCCATAAATCAGCCACAGTGACATCCTTTTGGTTGACTTAAACTGCATATCCCAAGAAAAGCTTTTTGAGAATCCCCTGACCACACCAATTATCATTTCAGAAATTCACTTTCTCACCATTACCCACCTTGCATTTTGTTCTATCCCTGACTTGTTACCATAAATTTCTTATTGGTCTCCAGACACTGCAGTTATAGGGGGGACTGGTAACCACTCTTGTCATCCACTTGTCCTCCATACCATATTTGATCACTTCCTCCATAGAGAAATTTCTGGTGAGACAAACTTCCATAACCATTTCATCATTAGACTTTTGTTCTGAGTTCTCAAATCTCTGATATTCAGACCGCCCCCCTCTTTTGCTGACCAATAGTTTTTCCCACTCCACTAGATGATCACTTTTCTTATCTTCACTACCCTGCCACAGAAAGTTCCGACTTAAAGCATCCAACCTCTTAGTCACACTAAGAGGGATTGGGAACACTGACATCATGTATGCAGGTAAAGCATCCAGAACACTGTTCACTAAAGTGAGTCTACCACCAGATGATAGATATTGGCACTTCCAGTTTGCAAGTTTCCTCTCACATTTTCAATAACAACAACAACAACAAACCCAGTGTATTCCCACCTAGTGGGGTCTAGGGGGGGGGAGGTAAGATGTACGCAGTCCATACCTCTACCTCTAAAGAGGTAGAAAGGCTGTTTCCGATAGACCCCCGGCTCAAGACACAAGACACCGCACAAATACATAGATACATAGATACATAGTAAAGCACAGAACAAGATTTCAATAACACCACTCCAAATTTCTTTTGACTTGCTTTTTGCCCCCATAGGCATCCCCAAATAAGTTGTTGGTACTGCACCCACTGTGCCTCCTAACCTGCAAGCTAAGTATTCTATGTTTGCTACATCATTAACTGGATATATGAAAGTCTTGTTCCAGTTAATGTGCAAACCAGACACGACCTCAAAAATGATGAAAATCACTCTCAAGATCAGCATGTGTTCCTCTATTGCTTCACAGAAAACTAGAGTGTCATCTGCATATTGCAAATGAATAATCTCTAAATTGTTTCCTGAGTTGCCTGATACGCCCAAATTACAACTCTTGTTAGAAAGTGTAAACGGTCGTTGTCAAATATAGAACCCAACTAGGTTGGGATCGAATCCCACAGGGAACCCGGTGCAAACTAAGTGTTATGGTTGTTAATAGACCGTTGATCGAAGGCTCCGGATAAAGGGGGGTTTGAATTGTTAACAGTATTTAAATGGTTGTACTGATCAGTGTTCCAACTGGCGAGTTTTATTTCAGGTATTAATTCAATGAGAATAAACAAACTAGAGTTATGTTCACCAAGATGTTCAAGCAGACGGGGACGTGAATTATCTTAAATTCCCAATTTACAACTTCAATTGCAACAACAAAAACAACAGACCTAGTGTATACCCAGAGAGTGGGGTCTGGGGAGGGTAAAATGTACGCAGTCCATACCGCTACCTTCGACAACTTTAATTGCAAGAGTTATTGAATTCTAGAGTTTACCCATTTGTTTCTCAACCTAAATGGATAATTTACCCTTTAGTTCTTTCGAACTTAAAGAGTGTTTTGATTTATTCCATTAGTCTCAAATGTGGGTCAATCCTTGTTGAGGCATCAACCCATAACCCTAAGGTTAAAGACTTTAGATTTCATGTAAACTCCTTTTCTCGACAAATACTTTTCTTCTCAGACAAGTAATATTCTTGGGCTCACCCTTCAAGTTTGCAACCAAGAAAGGTCATTAATGTGAAGAAGGGTTCATACAACCTCAATTATATGTGGGAATTAAGCATTTTCACTACCCCAACCAGCTATTCACATCAAGGCTCCCATAACCCTAGTTATGGAAGTTTAGCGACACATCTTAAGAGGAGAAGAAGAAATCATTGTGTTTTTCATAAATGAATTCAGAGAATTACTTACAAAAATTGCAAGAATTGTTCTTGAATCTTCAATGAAAAATATGAATAAAGAAAACTAGATCCACAATTGTAGCTTCAATCACAGTGAATAATACTTGCAATAAGGTTTTCTAGATGGAAATATGATAAAAAATACCTAAATAAAACCTAAATTGGGTGTTTATATGTTCCCAGGTCCTACAGATTTGAAATTTGAACTCATTAAAGCCGCGTCAAGGTTGACAAACCGTCGGTAGGCTGACGGTCCGTCACGTGGACCGTCGCTGAAGGTCACAATTGGTCACTTTCTGGTTAAGTGGTGACGGTAAGGTTGGCGGACCGTCGCTAGACTGACGGTCCGTCGCATGGGCCGTCGCTTGATCCTCCGAAAAGTCATTCTCTGTTTTAGCCCGACGGACAAGTTGGCGATCCGAAGGTCCGTCACTTGGACTGTAGCAGGAGTTACTCCTTTGTTCCTTTCTGCTTAACTCTGACGGTCACCCTAGCGATCCGTCGCATGGCTAACGGTCCGCCAGTTCAACCGTCAGTGGTCAGTGGCCTTTTTCTGCTACTTTTCCAAGTTTCTTCTTCAGCTAACTCCTTGACCTGAAAACACTAAAATCCAGTATTAAATACAACATCAGTTGCTTGAAAACACACAATTATCCCTTAAAAAAGATGTAAAATGTTCCGTCAAAAGTCGGAACATCATTGCCTCCAACCTGGAAGCCTTTAATCCATCAATTACCTTTTGCTGTCTAGAAAAGGTTACTCAAGCTTTCCATAGCTAGTATAAAGAGAAAAAGGGATAAAGGGTCCCCTAGTCTCAATCCTCTGTGAGATGGGAAAAAACCACAAGAACTCCTATTGATCAACACCGAAAGTTTCACTGAGCTTATGCAATGTCTAATCCACCTTAACCATCTTGGACCAAAGCCCATTTTTTGCAACACGTTCATCAGAAAGTTCCTTTAGGTGCTTATATGCCTTCTGGATATCCAGTTTGCATAAGATACCGGGTTGTCTATCCCTCTGTCATGAGTCAACACATATATTGGCAATTGCTACTACATCCATGATCTGTCTATTCTTGAAGACAGCCATTTGTTGTCTGTTTACTAGCTTGTGCATCACTTTCTTCAATCTTCCAGCCAAAAGTCCAACCCCCCCCCCCCAACCAAACACACACACAAAAAAAAAACTAAACTTATTGGTCTGAAGTCATTGAGTTCCACCGCCCCCACCTTCTTGAGTATCAGAGCCACAAACGTGGCATTTATGCTCTTCTCAAAAATCCCTTCCTTATGGAAATTTTGTACTGCTTCTACCATATCTGACTTGATGATTTCCCAACATTGACTGAAGAGATATATAGAAAAGCCATCCAGGCCAGGGGTTTTATCCCCGCCACAAGCTTTTATGCTTTCTAAGATATCCTGAGCTTCAAAGAGAGCCAGCCATCAGTTGGTTGTTATCAGCTACATCAATCATAGGGTATTCTCTCCTCACCAGTTGTGGCCTCCAGTTCTCAGATTCAGAATATAATTTCTCATAATAGTCCATGATCTCCCTGAATCTCATTAGGTTCAGTCACCATCACTTCTCTCTCTTTTAGTTTGCCAATGTTGTTGAACCTTCTGTGGGCATTTGCTGTTTTATGGAAGAAATTTGTACTTCTATCCCCCTGTTTAAGCCAGATGGCTCTAGATTTTTGTCTCCATACAATTTCTTCATTTTTGGCTATTTTTTCATACTCAGCAGTCAGGTCTATTTTAGAAGCTATCTCACCCTCTTCCGAAATTCTCTGGTTTTGTATCATATCATATTCTGCTAACTGATTAACTACCATCTGCTTCTGTTGTTTCAGATTGCCTCGATTAGTCTTACTCCACTCTTTCAACTTCCCTTTCAATGCCTTTTTACCATGAAACTGGAAAGACTCCCACCAACTTAACTCTTTCATTGAAGTTCTCTGTGGTCAGCCACCAATTCTCAAATTTGAAGTATGATTTGGTTGTCTCCCAGTCTCCACATTGTAACATTATAGGTGCATGGTCAGAAAAAATTCCCTGAAGCACAGACTATTTTATGTTCCTGAAATTTGTGTCCCATTCTCCAGAGAATAGAAACCTGTCCAATCTAGCTGCTGTTGGATGTCTGTCACCTTTCCTCCATGTATATTATCCCCCAGCTAAATCTAGAGCCATTAGTTCCATGTCTTCAATGAACTCAGATAGATCTGTCATTGACCTGCTGATTCTGCGGCACTTATGTTTCTCACAAGGGTACATTACTATGTTGAACTCACCACATAAAACCCATGCTCCTGAGAATAAATCTCTGGCTGCCCCAATCTCCACCATGTTTCTTCCCTCTGCACTCTATTATTAGGAGCATAAACTCCTGTTAGATGCCAATTGAAATCCTCATTCTTTCCAGAATAGCAACAGGAAACTGAAAATGCACCCACACTGCTCACTTCCCCTACCAAATTCTTTTATCCCACATTATTATGACTCCCCCTCCAGTCCCACTGGCTTCTAATTGTACATAATCTGCCCATCTACTCCTCAAAACTTCTTTGACAATATTAGCAATCTCCCCCTTCATTTTTGTTTCATGCAGACGAACGCCATCCGCTTTCCAGGTTCTTAGCATATTCCTGATTATACTCCTGTTCCTCTTACAATTTATGCCCCTCACATTCCACAACAACAACAACATACCCAGTATATTCCCACAAAGTGGAGTCTGGGGAGGGTAAAGTGTACGCAGTCCATACCACTACCTCAGGTGAAGTAGAGAGGTTGTTTCTGATAGACCCCCAACTTAGGACAGATAATAAATATAACAAACAAAAATCATAAAGCAAACAGCAAGGAATATCACAACGCTAGATAGTAAAGGAAACCAGACACCCACAAAGTAAAATTATAAACTAGTTATAGCTATATAAAATCATAAACATCACCAAAACACCATGAACAAGAGGCTACACATAGGGTCCTTGGTCTCCTTATATGGTCTTGGGCAATCCTCCCCTCATGAGCTAGCTTTTGAGGTTGAGTTAGGCCCAAGGTCCATTTCTTTATCAGTTTGCTTCTCCTCCCTCACATTCCAAGATGCATAATATACATTTGAACGGTGAAGGGGGTGTTTGGATTGATTTATTTTTAAGTGCTTTTGACTTTTAAGCACTTTTTAAGTTTTAGTAGTGTTTGGCAAACTTAAAAAGTGCTTTTAAGCACTCACTTTTAGACCAAAAAAGTATGAAAATAAGCCAAAAGTAGAGTCTCCCCTACTTAGGGCTTCTAGCTTATAAGCTGCTTCCTAAAAGCTCATCCAAATACCCTCTAAATTGGTTAATCAAAAGTCGAAAAAGGGGTTTTGGGGGGGGGGGGGGGGGTTTGGATTGTTGTTTTTGATTCCTCAACCATACCATAAGATAAAGGGTGACATTTCACATTCCAAATCGTACCAAACTTTCTCTAAGTAGAGTGCGAGCACCAAGCTCCTCTGATTTTCCTTTTCGGAAATATGACTGCTCACATTAACAGAACCAAGTCATTCCTACCAAGAAATATATAGAACGAGCAGACTTGGTTTCAAAGTTACATGTAAGCTATAAGCAGAGATATGAGCCAATACAAACATAGGAAGGAAGAGCACCACGAAACAGAAAAAGCATCTGGGAGATACTATGCTATTCTAGAATGAATAATTATCTCAACTTCAACTACTGAAAGTCAGAGCATGTCCCACATACAAAGGCACCAGAAGTCAATGAACTTGTGGAGAAGGAAGACTGCTCATTGCTGCTTTATAAGGACGACAAGTGAGGACGATAATAACCTTTATATCATCTATCATTCCAGCAAAATCAAGGCCAACTGTTCTAGGATCATAGTATTGATATTCAGACCAAGGCACTCTGGCATCATTGAAAATGTTTTTATGATTTCCTGCAAAACGCAACGGCAAAATTCAGTATAATGAAATTCACCAAAAGTAATCCAAAAGCAATATATACACACCCCATGTTGGAGATGATATCAAAACTTTAGAGCCAGGAAAGTAACGTTCTATCAGTGCTGCAGCAATACGTAATGACCCAGTTCCTGATAGACCTTGAATCGTTGCCACCTGAACAAGAAACGAAGAATGTCATGCGCAACAAAATGCAACGAAACTGAATTTTCATGTTCCAGGATACTCTTTCACTTTAAGTTAAAAACAAAAAATTTACCCTTTGTTGCTGAAGCACTGGGTTATCTGCCCCAAACAATAACTCTGATGTGACTTTGTTGAATGCAGACAAGCCTTCTATCGGAAGATACTATGTATCCATGGATAAAAGTAAGTAACAAATTCCACCACATAAAACTAGTCAAAGCCAAAATTAAGTACCTCTTTGTTTTCTCCTCTCTCCAGCATAAGGTTCTCAGCCTAAAGAAAAGTAATTTCCTCATCATTCAGAGGCAAAACTATAGAAAGTTGTTACAATTTTTAAGGATGAACACACAGGAGTCAGGACAAGGCAACTCATTCATAATTTACAAACTACTAGAGCTTAAACAAGGGATAAAGAACTTACCTTCTTAACAACATTGAGGACATATGGTTGAAGATCTTCTGTGCGGTAAGCTCCGACTCCAAGGTTAAGCTTCAGTTCATTTGTATCAGCCTTG
Organism: Capsicum baccatum var. pendulum; assembly: GCA_030864225.1. Lineage (NCBI taxonomy): Eukaryota > Viridiplantae > Streptophyta > Magnoliopsida > Solanales > Solanaceae > Capsicum > Capsicum baccatum. The sequence continues at coordinate 150,564,618 of CM061557.1, read as the reverse complement.
AATGCTTCAGAGACTCCAAGAATGGGGTCAGGAGGAGCCATTGTTATTCCCTCAAATTGAGAGACATTAACAGCAACAGTCATAGCAGTCCGACCATTTGACTGGAAAACAGAAAGAAACATCATAATTTTGATATAGGTCATCCCAATTCACAAAGTTAAAAAATTAAATCACGGTATCATCGTTGGGTTCATGCCCTTCCCTCCCCTTGGGTTTGGATATAGTTGCAACATAAATAAGCAATCTGCCTGAGCTCGTTTTCTCTGTCTTTCCCCACTGTGCCTCTGTCTAAGTTATTGTCAAGTGTGTGTAATGGTGTTACACACTGATCCACCCAGATTTTGTAATTAGTAATCTTGAAACAATAATAAGTTCTGGAGTTGATTTATGAAGCATTATAGGGGACCATCCAGCATCATACACCAAGCTAGAGACACCTGTTCATTTGTATGCAAATCATCCCACTCCCACCATTATTTCCCAATTGAACTTTTCTTTTCTATGCTCTAAAGGATAGAACCTACTGGAAGTTGCACTACATCAGTGAAGCTGACGCCTCTCAGCAAAAGTGCACAAACAACACAAAGTTCCTACCTTTGCCTTCACAAAGTCCTTCCCGGAAAAGGCCCTTTGGCTAGAAGTCCCTAGCTTCAACTTTGACTGCTCAAACAGAAACAACGAGATGAATCCTCCTCACAGTCGAAGTTAGGGCAACTTCCAAATGGCATAAATGAAAAATGATCAAGCAAGTGATGACATATTACCTTGAGATTATGTTGCAAGGAAAACGAAGCTGATGGAGTGGCAAAAGCTAGAGAGAACATAGTGGAAGCCATCTGGGATTTAAAGGAACAAACTACTAATCATTAATTCTGACCAATTCATTTGACAGTTAAAACTAAGATAACTAAAGAACTACAGATTCAAAATTGAATTGAGGAAAAAGAACCTTCTCTTGTTAGATGGAGCGATGTGTGATCTATAGTTTTTAGTAAAAAGAAGGATTTAAATCAAGCCAGGAGAATATAAAATATTTTTCCTGCCTTTTTTACAGTCTCTACGTCCAGGTCTAAGGTCCGTTTGATAAACGCCTAGTAGTGGGGATCGATTAATACAGCAATTAAAAACATGACTCTCAACATTAAAATTCAAATACACAACTAGTAGAAAAGCTCAAACTTATCCATGTAACTACTGCAACCTATAACCAAAACAATTGTGTCAACCAACGATTGAACATCAAATGGAACTACCATGATATAAAAGACACAAAAATTCATGAAAGATCAAAAAACGAAAGTGACGGCACAAGCAAATAATACGGACAAACAGCAAAAAAATTAGAGAGTTGTTATGTAAGTGGGTAAGTGAGTGTCAGTATCAAAATCAAGAATTACGCAACAAGAATTGTGACTACAAGGTCAAGTAGAAAAGCAAGAAATACAACCCGATTAAGATAAACGCAGAGGGAATGAGCAGTGCCCTTACAGCAAAGGAAGAACCGGGATAAAAGGGGCTTCGAGACTTTGGGTTTACAGGAAAGCGAGGAGTAAAGGGAAGAACTGATCGATGGGAACACAACTGTAATAACGCTGAGACGTAAATGGGTAATTTAGCTTATTTTATTATTATTAATAATTAATACTCCCTTCGTTTTAAAAGAAATAACTATTTTTCTTTTTAGTTCGTTCAAAAAAGAATGACCTTTTTTTTTATAATATTTTAATTTTAATTTTCCACATAGCATGTTTATGACCACAAGATTAAAGGGCATTTTGATACATCTACACTACTTCAATTTAAAGCCATAAGATTCAAAAGTCTTTTTTATTTTCTTAAACTTTGTGTTAAGTCAAAGTAGGTCATTACTCCCTCCATTTAAAAAAGAATAACCTACTTTAACTTGGCACAAAGTTTAAGAAAATAATAAAACTTTTGAATCTTGTGGCCTTGAATTAAAGTAGTGTCAAATGTACCAAAATATCCTTTAATCTTGTGGTCATAAACATGTCATGTGGAAAATTAAAATTAAAGTATAGCCAAAAAAGGAAGGGTCATTCTTTTTCAACAGACTAAAAAGAAAAGTAGGTCATTTTTTTTTAAACGGAGGAGTAATAGAGTTGAAGAAAGCAATTCAAAAGCCAACTGTTTCCCTTCAGTTTCACTCTAAAAAAAAGAGTTTATATAGAATTCTTGGGCTATTTTTTTATCCCATTATTTTGGAGGAGACAACAAGCTGCGTAGGAAGAGAGAAAAAAAACACAGAGAGTACTCAATCATCGTTAGCAGGCATCCTCGTAAAGTGGCAAAGTATGAAACTTCTTTTTGTAGTTCTTTCGCATAGAATTATGAAAACAGTGACTGCTCAAAACGACAAATAGTGTGTATTTAATTTTTTTCATATGAGTAAGTTGTCTGTCACTGAGGTGAAGGAACAAGAATTGATAAATGTTGATTAGTTGGTGGAAGAAAAAATAAAGAAGAGAAAGGAAATAGAACATATCGATCGAAATCACTATACTTGCTTTAACTTTTTGTTTCCATCACTTCAAGCAATTAGATAAATAGGGAATATTTATAATGAAGAACTGATTGGATAGTGATGAGAAATTACTGATTTCAGTGACGATTCTTAGAGTAGAATATTAACAGTGGCAATATCGACATTGGGTGTGAATGTTAAGAGGATTGGGACTTAACCCCGAATAGAATAATTGATCTCATTATTTAATATTTTTGCATAGATTGAAGCCATTGGAGGGTATTGGATTGGGGTTCTAAGGATTGCAAGGTTGGTGAACTTGTCATTAATGAGGTAAGTGGGACTTTAAGCTTTGGGTGCTTGCTTTTCAAATTTATTTTAAAAAATATTTTGTCCGCCCGGTCCATGTGTTGGGACGAGTGTGTGCTTGGCAAAATCATCGGTCTTCAAGGCCAATCACGTATACTTTATGTTCAAGAATGCTAAATTTTCTTTATAAAATATAATGTGATGTGCTACGTTTGTGTATTATTAGACTGGGGCATTGTGTATGCTTCCTTGAATATGGTGTATGCTTCTTAGTACTAATAGGGCATTATGTATGTTTTTCTTGAGCATTGTGTATGCTTCTTGAATTGATATGGGACATTCTGTACGTTTTCCTGAGTACTATGTATACTTTTGATGTATTTGGCGCATTGTGTATGTTGTCCGAGTATTGTGTATACTCTTTGTATGTTTGGCGCATTCTGTATGTTACTCGGAACTCTTGGTGTTGGCTAATTACTTTAATTATAAATTATGATAAGTGTTTTGTATGAATTGGATTGAGGCATGTGGTTCTTAATGAAGGATCGTTGGATCTCGCTGGTCATCTTATTATGATATAATTTCTGTGTAACAACTTCACTTTCTTGGTGTTGTTGTATTTTCTAATACTTGTCCAGGAATACTTAAAGTAGCAAGTCGATGATCTTACTGAGTTATATTTATATATAGCTTACTTCTTACTTACATGTCTGCAGATACTACCACGCAAGGTGAAACTAGTGGGTGACGGTTCCTCCGTAAGGATTCTATTGCTAAGGTGAGCCTTCAAATTGTTCGTGAGGGCTTTCGTTTCAACTTTATCTATGTAGTTTATGTTTCTTTTCGTTGGATTTGCATGCCCAAAGGTTGAATTCATGTAACTCTATCTTAGATGCTCCATGGTCTTAGTGTGAGATTTGGGACAAAGAATTGGTTCTCGAGTGATTGTTGAATTTATAATTTGATTATGAAATTTTGTTGAATTAATATTCGCTATTTATTGATGCGTTGAAGTTGTAAATATCTTACCTTAGAGTTTATTATCTGGTAAAGTGTAAGGAAGATTGATTCTCCCGACAAGTGGTGTTAGCGGGTACCAGTCACGTCTAGAGATTATTTTGGGAAGTGACAATAACGAGGATCGAAATGACTATATTAATCTTACTCCATGTACGACAAAATTTGTGCATTATTGTTTGGCATAAACAATAAATAATAAGCTAAATTTTAATAATTTCAAAAATATACTACTTTTTCAAAAAAAATTATATTTACATAGCCCATAAAATTAATTACTATTGTATAGTCTCATTTTTTACACTATAATACTTAATCCACTTTCTATCACTTTATAAAAATTTATCCACACACACATACATATATATAAAATTATGTATGTATGTATGTATGTATGTATAAATACAAATAATAAGTTTATAAGAAATGTTTATACACACTGTTACATTGTTATACACCTATACATAATTATACACAATAACTCCTTCTCCCTTTATTAGATTCCTCTTTTGCCCTCTATCCATTTATGCTACTTTGCTTGTTGTACAAATTTGATAAACATGAGCAGTTGTGTACAAAATTTTGATGTGGTGTGGTGTCTGTTTAGTTCGCCAAAGTGATAGGATTCAGTCGGAGTTGAGGTCTGGTGGATGGGTTCGATGGTTGGTGGGGGTGTTGTGGATCTGATCGATTTGATTGTTTAGATTTTTTTGATCGACTTTTGGAGTGATTGTGACTGTTGTTATTGTTCTTTGTTTGAATTTTGTGGTGGTGAGTGAGTGATTTAGCCGAAATAGCAAAATGAAAAGGGAGAGGAGAAAAGAGAAATGGATAGGTGTTGTCCAAGCTCCACTAACCTCACTAATAAACTCAGGCATCAAAGGTAGTGGAAGAGGAATGGGCCAGCGCCTGTAAAGTTTAGAATATAGGCATTTCGGGTAATTATTTTACCCTAAGGGCCATATAGGGTAATTTTCCCTAATTTAAATATATTGTTTATAGTATTTAATAACAAGGATAAAATGAATAAGAATAAATAAATTATCTATTAATTCTTCAAATTGGACAAGTATTGTTGGACATCGATTTTAATAATATGAACAAGTAAAGATGAATAAGAGGGAGTATTACTGTAAGATCCCGCAAAATCCTTATCTTAACTCAGTCCTTTAAGCTTGTTAAGGGTCCCAGACTTAGAAAATTTTAGCTAAGTATTCAGACTTGGTGTTATTTTAGAGAAAATTTTAGCTAAGTATTCAGACTTAGTGTTATTTTAGCCTTCGTAGGTTGGCGACTCTATTTCTCTACCCTCATGACCTTAAAGTAATGATTTTTAGGTTGAATCATGATCAAGAATGTCAATGGGTGTTCCCCGACAAGTTTCGAATATTTTGAACTTCGTTTGTATCACATTTGAAAGCTCAAACCAGTGGATTGATGCGATCTCGATGCGTCGCATCACGTCGCCATCGCATTAATAAATTTTTCCTCCAACTCCCAGTGCAAATTCCAGTGAACCGACACAGACTCGACACGGTGCGTTGGCCATCGCATCGCTGCCAACGACGCGACCCATTGCTAGATCAGTTTTCAGTTATTAAAAAGTCGCATCCTCAGGGGTAATTAGATCTTTTTCCCACGTCTATCAGCCCTAAAACACGAAATTAAAGCCTTCTAAGAGCAAAAACTATTCATTCTTGACAAGTTGCTCTCAAGGACAAACCCTAGGAGATTTCAAATTCAATTCAAGGCTCAAGAACTTACCATCAATCCTTCATAATTTAATTGTTAAGGTATGCGAAGTTTTCATCCAAGGGTTCCTTCTACCTTAGAGTCCAAGAAACTATTTTAAAACTTCAAGTGTATTGATTTCATGAATTCCATGTTGGGTTTGATTATATTCGTGATGATAATGATTAATTGGGGTTCTAAATCCATGTTTCACTACAAGTTTCATGTGGAGTTGATTTATATATGTGTAGTATCATGTGAATTCATGTTAAACCCTTAAATATGTGAAATTGGAATTGAAGTTATGATGCCTACATGTTGTTTAGTATCATGTGCATAGATTGTGTTCTCCAAGTGCTTGATAAATTGCTCATGTGAACTAAAAAGGGGAAAATCATGTCATGCTAGCTTATGTCCAAGTTATATCATGCAAGTGTTTGATAAAATGCCTCTATGAATTAGTTATGAACAAGTGCATATGGTTATGCTTTTTAAGTCTATGCTATGATTTACATTTTATGATATCGAGTTCTGGGGGTATCTAATACCTAAAAACTTAGCTGTTTATCTAGAGCTACAGTAGTTACAGAACAACCTCAATAGTATCACGAACAGTAGTACTAAAAAATAAGTCATAATTCCAGTACAGTATTCAGTTCATACCTTAGTAAACTCAGTCAATTAACAAAACTCCATAGTAATCAGTCAGTTAATAGAATTCAATAGTACTTCGTCAATTAATGAAACTCAGTGGACCCAGTTCAGTTCAGATAGACAGTACAATCAGTAATAACTCAGTCAAGCCTAGTATAGACTAGAAATCAGTTCAGTGTCTACTCAGTTGGGAGTAGGATTCAGGACCGAGCGAACCCAGGGATGGGGGCATTCCTGTCAACATAGGGTTTGACCCTTAGTAGCAATTCCTGCATTACAGAACTACGTAGACAGCGTAGGTTGAGATATCTTCCTGCCAGACTAGTGTTGATACATCTCGTATGAGTTTTCCTACCAGCGAGGGTTGACAAGAGAGCTTCTTGTCAGAGAGGGTTAACTGACAGCTTGTCTTTGCCCGTGGCACGGTACTGACACCCTTCCAACTAGGGTTACAGGTGGGACCCCAAATCAGTTCAGAGAAGGGGCATATCGGTTAGATAATTATCTTCCATAGTTTTAGTTTCAAATTCAGTCTCAGTATAGAACGTAGTTTAGTTTTACAGATTCAGGACTGTCAGACACAGTCACCCAACTTAGTGTAGAACTCAGTTCAGTTCTACAGAATTAGGACTCTCAGAAATAGTCACTCAGTTATCAGTAATACAATATCAGTAAATTCAGATATCAGTAAATCAATATTCAGAACTCAGTATCCAATGTTATCATAATCTCAGTTACAGTTTATGTATTCATGCATGTACCCTCATTCAGTTATGTTCATGTTATTTAGTCAGTATTTGTTCATGCATATGAACCCATGCATATCATCCTACCTCACTTAGCATACCAGTACATTCAAAGTACTGACACATACTTTTCTTTTGCGCTATGATATTTTATATCATAGGTTCAGATGCACGGGCTCTTGATCATACCTAGCAGTTTAGATTTTTAGCAGTTAGAGTTAGTGATGAGTCCTCATAGTTCGAGGACATGATTATTATTTCAGTATCTTAATTTATTTCAGTAGTCGAAGTTTGTTGGGGACTTGTCCCATCAACTTCATGTTAAAATAGTAGAGACTTTTTAGACTAGAGTATTTTCATACAGATGTTCAGTTTCAGTATTTATTTCATATTTGAAACTTATGGCAAGTTTTTTCCTAATTTCCATATAATTACAGTATTACTATTTAGTTATTTTAGCAGGTACCAGTCATGAGTTAGCTTGTGGTCCTTTGGGATTATGAGTATCGTGTAGCATTCGGGGTGCAGACTCAGGGTGTTACAAACTTAGTATCAGAGCCTAAAGTTCAACAGAGTCCTAGAAAGTCTTAAAGCCACATCTAGTAGAGCCTTGTGCATGGATGTGTAGCGCGCCACACTTATGGACAGGAGGCTACAAGATGTTTTACAAAAAGTTTCCCTTCTTCCAGTAATAATGTCGTGTGAGTAAGCAAAAACTCAAGTTAAAATCTTTTTCTAATCCAAGTTTCTCTTCTATTTATAGAATATGCCTCCAAAGAGGACTAAGGGAAGAGAAACGGGAGACCAGCCAACACCTCAACCCATCCAGCCAAATCCTCTGGATGAACATGTCTCCTACGCTAAATTCAGAGCATCTTTCACCATTCTAGATTATTCTGTTGGTAGCCCAGAATGAATGACCAGCTATCGTTCAGCCCATCCAGTGGCCAATACTGCTACAGCTAGAATTCGAGACTTCCCTCGAATGAACCCTCTATTTTTTACTGGGTCGAAGTCAGATGAAGACCCACAAGAATTCTCTGATCAGGTGTAGAAGGTTAGAGATATTATGGAGGTGATAGCTAGTGAGAGTATTAAGTTAGCTGCATATCAATTGCAGGATGTGGCTCACTCATGGTTTCAAGTAGTGGAAAGCAAAGAGGGTCGTAGATGTAGGGCCCATAGAATTGAATGAGTTTGCTATTACTTTTCTGGATAGGTTCTTCCCACTAGAGTTGAGAGAAGTGAAGGTTTTAGAATAATTTAATCTGAAGCAGAGCAACATGACAGTGCAAGAGTATTCTCTCAAGTTCACTCAGCTAACCAGATATGCCTCTCGTGTGGTAGTAGATAGTAGATCTAAGATGAGTAAGTTTATGTCTGGTGTATCGAGCAGTATGGTCAAGGAGTGTAGGATTGTAATAGTTATTAAGGAGATGGACATATCTAGGCTCATGGTCCATGCTCAGCAGATAGAGGAGGCTAAGAATAAAGAGAAATAGAGGGAGAATAAAAGAGCTAGAATAGGTAGCTTCAACTTTGCCCAGCCTAAGTTAGAGGGTGGAAATCGTTCTCAGTTGCTCCCAAAATCCTCAGCTCCAACTCTGTCCTCAGCCAGTGCTCCCATGCCAAAATTTAGAGACGATAATAGAGATAGGGAATCAGGCCTTAAACCCCAGGGTAGTGTTAGCAGTGCCCGAATAAATTTTCTCTGCCAAAAGTACGGCAAAAACCATCAAGGTGTCTGCAGAGCTGGTAATGACGTATGTTTTGAATATCGCAATCTAGGCTACAGAGTCAGGCAGTGTTCTCAAGTGGGTTTACAGAGTCAGCATAATCGCCCCTCAACTCATCCCGGTCACCAAATCAGTAGGGTGCCACTTCCAGTTCCACCAGTAGGCAACGCCCAAATAGACTCTATGTACTTCAGTCCCGACAGGATTAGGAAAGTTCTCCTGATGTGGTCACTGGTATGTTACAAGTTTATCATTTACATATTTATGCTTTCTAGATCCAGGAGCGTCTTTGTTCTTTGTTACTCCTTATATAGCTGTTGACTTCGAAGTCAGTCCCGAAATCCTAGTAGAGCCTTTCTCAGTCTCTACCCAGTGGGTAAATCTATCATAGCCCGTTAGGTATACAGGAACTGTTCAGTTATGGTATCTCAAAAAGTCACTTCAACAAACTTAGTTGAATTAGAGATGACCAATTTTGACGTCAATTTTGGCATGGATTGGCTTTATTCCTGCTATGCCTCAGTCGACTGCAGAAATAGAATTGTTCGATTTTAGTTTTTGAATAAGCCCATTTTAGAGTAGGGGGAGGGGTAGTACTTCAACACTTAGGGGTTAGCTTGTTTCCTACCTAAGGACAAGAAAAATGATATCTAAAGGATGTGTCTACCATCTTGTCTGAGTCCAAGACACTAGCTCAGAAACCCCTAGCCTTGAGTCAATTTCATTAGCATATGAGTTTCCAGATGTATTTCCCGAAGATCTTCTTGGAGTTCCTCCAGAAAGAGAAATCGACTTCGGAATAAACCTTCTTTCAGATACTTAGCCCATATTTATTCCTCCATATAGAATGGCACCTGTAGAACTCAGAGAATTAAAAGAATAGTTTAAGGATCTCCTAGATAAAGGACTCATCAGACCCAATATATCCCTATAGGGCGCACTAGTTTTATTCGTGCGTAAGAAAGACGGTTCTCTTAGAATGTGTATTGACTACCGTTAGTTGAATAAAGTCACGGTCAAGAACAAGTATCCCTTTCCCAGAATCGATAACTTGTTTGACCAACTTCGGGGGCTAGTTACTTTTCTAAGATAGACCTCAGATTAGGCTATCATCAGCTCAGAGTTAGGGAATGTGACATCCCAAAAATAACTTACAAAACTCGGTATGGTTACTTTGAATTCTTAGTCATGTCCTTTGGTCTTAACAATACCCCAACAGCTTTCATGGACTTGATGAACCATGTGTTCAAGCAGTACTTAGACATGTTCAGCATAGTCTTCATAGATGACATTCTTGTCTACTCTCGCAGTGAGCGTGATCATCTAGACTATCTCAAAATAGTATTGCAGACCCTCAGAAACCATTATCTATTCGCCAAATTCAGTAAGAGCGATTTTTGGCTAAGGTCAGTAGCTTTCCTCGGCCATATTGTTTCCAGTGATGGCATTAGAGTTGATTCCTAAAAGACTGAAGGGGTAAAAAACTGGCCTAGACCCATCTCTCCGATTGATATTAGGAGTTTCTTGGACTTGGCTGGCTATTACCGATGGTTTGTTGAGGAATTTTTATCTATTGCATCCCCTATGTCCAGATTGACTCAGAAGAAGGTCAAATTCCAGTAGTCAGATTCTTGTGAGAAGAGTTTTCAGGAGTTGAAGGCTCGAATCACTATAGCTCTATTTTTGACCCTACCAGATGGTTCAGATGGCTTCGTTGTGTATTGTGATACTTTCAGAGTTGGTTTGGGCAGTGTTTTGATGTAGAGAGGTAAGGTCATAGTCTACACCTCTAGACAGCTTAAGCCCTATGAAAAGAACTATCCTACTCATGATCTTGAGTTAGCAATAGTAGTATTTGCCCTAAAGATTTGGAGGCACTATTTGTATAGGGTGCACGTTTATGTGTTCACTGATTATAAGAGACTATAGTATATGTTCTTTTAGAAAGACCTGAACCTCCATCAGAGAAGGTGGTTGGAGTTGTTTAAAGACTACGACATGACTGTTCTGTACCATCCAGGTAAGGCAAATATAGTGGCTGATGCTCTTAGTAGGATGTCTGTGGGTAGTATTGCTCATGTGGAGGATGGTATGAAGAAGTTAGTTCAGAAAGTTCATCAACTAGCTCTACTAGGCGTTCGCTTAGTCGACTCATCTGAAGGTAATGTATGGTTGCAGAGTAGTTCCGAATCATCCCTGATTTTCAAGGTGAAAGAAAAGTAGGATAGGGATGTCAGTCTAGTCAAGTTAAAATAATCAATCAGAGATCAAAATGTAGAGGTTTTCTCCCAAGAGAGAGATGGTATGTTGCATTATCAGGGTCGACTATGTGTGCTAGGTGTAGATGACATAAGACAGCGGATTCTTACAGAAGCTCATGGTGTGCGCTACTCTATTCATCCAGGGGCCACTAAGATGTACCGTGATTTGCGAGAGATCTATTGGTGGAGTAGGACGAAGAGAGACATTGCAGAGTTTATGGATAAGTGCTCAACATGTTAGCACGTTAAGATTGAGCATCAGAAGCCAAGTGGGTCTATGCAAGAGTTCAGTATTCCCACCTGGAAATGGGAAGAAGTGAACATGGACTTCTTGATGGGTTTGCCTTGTACTCGCCATCAATATTATTCAGTTTGGGTCATTGTAGATAGGACAGTCCATACCTCTTATTCAGCCAAGGAGTAAGCCAAGCTCTATGTTAGAGAATTGGTCAGATTGCACGAAGTTTCGTTGTCTATTGTCTCAGATAGAGGTACACAGTTTACCTCCTATTTCTAGAAATCCTTCCAAAAGGGTATTATACTCGAGTGCACCTTAGTACAACTTTTCACCCTCAGAAAGATGGTCAAGCAGAAAAGATCATTCAAACTTTAGAGAATATGCTGCGAGCATGTGCGATAGACTTTAAAGGTAGTTGGGATGACCACTTACCTTTGATTGAGTTCACATATAACAATAACTATCATTCCAGCATTCAGATGGCTTCGTTTGAGGTGCTCTATGAGAGGAGATGTAGATCTCCCATTGGTTTGTTTGAAATGGGAGAGGCCGTAGTAGTAGGGCATGACTTGGTATTTGATACCTTAGAAAAAGTTCAGTTGATCAGAGAAAGGCTTAAGATAGCTCAGAGACAACAGAAATTATATGCTGATGTGCGCAGAAAGGATCTCAAGTTTGAGATTTGTGATTTTGTGTACTTGAAAATCTCTCTTATGAAAGGAGTGAAGAGGTTTGGCAAGAAGGGGAAACTTATTCCCCGATATATTGATCCTTACCGAATTCTTAGCCATTTTGAAAAGGTAGCTTACGAGCTTGAGTTGCCTTCAAACTTAGCTTCAGTGCACCCAGTGTTCCATGTCTCCTTGCTTAAGAAATGCATAGGTGACACAGAAGCTGTAGTCCCTATAGAGTGCATAGATGTTCAGAACAACCTCTCTTACAAAGACATTCTAGTCAAAATCTTTGATTATCAGATCCGAAGACTAAGGAATAAAGAAGTCCTTATAGTCAAAGTTCTTTGGCGGAATCAGTCCATTGACGGAGCTACTTAGGAAGTAGAAGCAGATATGCGGACCAAGTATCCTCACCTTTTCTCCGCAAATTTAGACTTAGCCCAAGGTAACAGTTTTCTCTTGAACTTACTCAATTCCATGCTCAGATTTCACTTTGATAGATTTGGTATCAGTTACCATTGCATTTTTCAGTTATGTATTCATGCATCAGATATGCATGTTCAGCACGAACAACTCAGCTTATCAGTAATTCCAGTCATGCATTCATGAATTATGTTCAACCAAGTACTCATGCATCAAATATGCATGTTCATTATGAAATTTTAGCATATCAGTAGTGTCAGTCATGAAATCATGTTGCAGTCATGCATGTCCAGTAAACAAGTTCAGTTCGTCAGTATTTCCAGCCTTGTCAGTCCCATTCATGGACAAATATTCCCAAGGTGGAGATATTATAAGACCCCAGTAAATCCTTAGCTTAACTCAGTCCTTTAAGCTTGTTAAGGGGTCCCAGACTTAGAAAATCTTAGCTAAGTATTCAGACTTAGTGTTATTTTAGTCTTTATTAGTTGGCGACTCTATTTCACGACCCTCATGACCTTAAAGTGATGATTTTTAGGTTGAATCATGATCAGAAATATCAGTGGGTGTTCCCTGACAAGTTTTAGATTTTTTGGACTTCGTTTGGATAATATTTGAAAGCTCAAACTATTGGATCGACGCGATCTCGATGCACCGCATCGCCCATCGCATCGATGAATATTTTTCTCCAGCTTCTAGTGCAAATTCTAGTGAACGGATATGGACTCTATGTGGTGTGTTGGCCATCGCATCGATGCCAATGATGGAGCACGTCAGTCTGCGTGTTGCTAGGTCAGTTTTCAGTCATTCAAAAGCAGCATCTTTAGGGGTAATTGGGTCTTTTTCCCAGGTTTATCAGCCCTAAAACATGAGATTAAACCCTTTTAAGAGCAAAGCCTATTCATTCTTGACAAGTTACTCTCAAGGAAAAACCCAGGAGATTTCAAATTCAATTCAAGGCTCAAGAACTTACCATCAATCTTTTAGAATTTTAGAATTTAATTATTAAGGTATGTGAAATGTTTATCCAAGGGTTCCTTCCACCCTTGGAGTCCAAGAAACTATTTTAAAACTTCAAGTGTATTGATTTCATGAATTCCATGTTAGGTTTGATTGTATTCATGATGATAATGATTAATTGGGGTCTAAATCTATGTTTCACTACAAGTTTCATGTGGAGTTAATTTATATATGTGTAGTATCATGTGAATTCATGTTAAACCCTTGAATGTGTTAAATTGGAATTAAAGTTTTGATGCCTACATGTTATTTAGTATCATGTGCATAGATTGTGTTCTCCAAGTGCTTGATAAATTGTTTACGTAACTAAAAAAGGGAAAATCATGTCATTCTAGCTTATGTGCAAGTTATATCATGCAAGTGTTTGATAAATGTCTCTATGAATGAGTTATGAACAAGTGCACATGGTTATGCTTTTCAAGTCTATACTATGATTTACTTTTCATGCTATTGAGTCCTGGGGGTATCCAATACCTAAAAATTTAGCTGTTTATCTAGAGCTACAGTAGTTACAGAACAGCCTCAATAGTGTCATGAACAGTAGTACTCAAAAATCAATCGTAGTTCCAGTACAGTATTTAGTTCAGACCTTAGTAAACTCAGTCAATTAACAGAACTCTACATCATTGAGTCAGTTAATAAAATTCAGTAGTATTCCATCAATTAATGAAACTTAGTGGACTCAGTTCAGTTCAGATAGATAGTACAATCAGTAATAGCTCAATCAAGCCTAGTATAGACTAGAAATCAGTTCAATGTCTATTCAGTTGGGAGTAGGATTTAGGACCGAGCGAACCCAGGGATGGGGAATTCCTGTCAACATAGGGTTTGACCCTTAGAGCAATCCCTGCATTACAGAACTACGTAGCCAGCGTAGTTAAGATATCTTCCTGCCAGACTAGTGTTGATACATCTCGTATGAGTTTTCCTTCCAGCGAGGGTTGACGAAAGAGCTTCCTATCAGAGAGGGTTAACTCATAGCTTGTCTTTACCCATGGCACTGTACTGACACCCTTCTAACTAGGGTTACAGGTTGGACCCCAAATTAGTTCAGAGAAGGGGCATGTCGGTTAGATAATTATCTCCTATAGTTTTAGTTTCAGATTCAGTCTCAGTATTGAACTTAGTTTAGTTCTACAGATTTAGGACTGTCAGACACAGTCACCCAGCTTAGTGTAGAACTCAGTTCAGTTCTACAGAATCAGGACTCTCAGAAACAGTCACTCAGTTATCAGTAATACAATATCAGTAAATTCAGATATCAGTAAATCAGTATTCAAAACTCAGTATCCAGTGTTATCATGATCTTAGTTACAATTTATGTATTCATGCATGTACCCTCATTTAGTTATGTTCATGTTATTTAGTCAGTATTTGTTCATGCATATAAACCCATGCATATCATCCTACCTCACTTAGCATACCAGTACATTCAAAGTACTGACGCATACTTTTCTTTTGCGCTATGATATTTTATATCATAGGTTCAGACGCACGGGCTCTCGGTCATACCTAGCAGTTCAGATTTTTAGTAGTTAGAGTTAGTGGTGAGTCCTCGTAGTTTGAGAACATGATTATTATTTTAGTATCTTAGTTTATTTTAGTAGTCGAAGTTAGTTGGGGATTTATCCCATCAACTTCGTGTTCAAACAGTAAAGACTTTTCAGGCTAGAGTATTTTCAGACAGATGTTTAGTTTTAGTATTTATTTCAGATTTGAACTTTATGGCAAGTTTTTGCCTAATTTCTGCATAATTACAGTATGACTATTCACTTATTACTGCAGGTACCAGTCATGGGTTGGCTTGTGGTCCTTTGGGATTATGAGCACCGTGCAGCGTCCGGGGTACAGACTCGGGGCATTACAATTACACTACTATATTTATCAGAACTTCTCCGTTCATCTTTATTTTTCAATGTTTAATTTGGTACGACTTTAAGAAATAATAAAGAAAAGTACAATTTTATAATATTAATTTTATTAATTAAAAATTATTTAAATATTAGTAAGTGAATAATATATAATATTAAAGGTAAAATAGATATAAAATGATAAATTATCTTGTAATTTTTTAAAGGGAAAAAGATGCGAAAAATACCCATGCTTTGCCTAACTTTACAGTTATGCATACTGAACTTGCGGGGGTCCTATGAACCCCTAGATTCTTTGCTGTATTTAAATGACATATATCTGCCCACTTGATCCACTGCGTATAATCACGTTCCTAGAGCGCGTAAAAGTATTTAAAATCGTTGTAAACTTATTTTTAGACACCTAACTTTATTTATTTTTCGTTAGATTCCTTTATTTTTAATATAATGTATTAAAGAGAGGTATAACCCCTCTCCCCCTTCTTTTACTCTACTCCCGTTTCCTTTTTATTGTTGAAGGTAAAATCTTTTCATTGGTTTTCTTTGTTTTCTTTGGTAAATTTATGATATCTTAGTTTTTTTTGTTTGTTTAAAATTAATTCTCACTATTTTTAGTAATTTTTAATTTATAATTTTTGAAATTAGGGTTAGCCATGGTAGATGTAAAATTTAATTTGAATAAGATTTGTTTAGACAAGGAAGATCCATTGTTGAATGCGGAGGTGCGATGCAATCATGACCTCTTTCTGTAATACCCCGAGAATCCTAACTGATAGTAGAACCATGCTTCAAGCTCATGAGAAATAAATTTTAGTGTTTTGGTAGTTTTATGACCAAGTTAAATGTATATTAAGGCCTCAAATACATCCTAGCTATTAGACGAATCAAAACATCCTTACCGATTGTATTCTTGAGATGGATATTATCATAGTCAAATTCAAATGATCATATCTCCCGTTATACAAAGAATTTTTAAGATCATGAACCATCAAAAGATAGATAATTGAATTATCTTTCCAACTATACCAATTTCTTTAAAATCCGGCATCGGAGTAAAAAGTTAGAGCTATTTTACTGAGAGCTGTTCGAACTGCCCAGGAGCGATGGGAAAGCTGATGGACCATCAATTCAGCAATGGAATGTCACTCTAGCTGTCACAACTGAGGAAGTAAGGCCATTTTCTGGCCCAAAAATGATGGTTGGAGTGACGGTCAGTCACCAGAGTGACGGTTCATCACCCTGACCATCAACTTTGTCTGAGACAGTGCTGAAACGACGTTTTAAAGGCCTTTTTAGGTATTTTCTACCCCTTTTAACCCCCAACCACATCAAATCAAAGCATTTAACTCCTCATTCATCCATAACATTAAAATTAGGATTTATTTCAAGATCAAAACCCAAGAACAAGGTTCAAACCCTTCTTCAAGAAAACTCAGGAATAAAAACATCATCATTCAAGAACCTTCAAGAAAAGTTTACCTCATTCAAGATTAAAGCTTTTGAGGTATGTCAAGTGTTGATTCATGGGTCCCTTTCACCCATGAATCTCAAGAATCTTATTTGAAAATCCAAGATTTATGTATTTATGAATGTTTATGAGTTAGTTGAATTGAAAATCACGTCCATGTTGTTTTGGGTTTTTGATTCATGTTTTAAATTACATGTTCCAATGATTGATCATAGAATGTGATGATTTGCATAATATTCATGATAAACCCTTCAAATTGCAAATTTATTTATGCAACCATGATAATTAGATGCATTGATGATGGTATAACCAAAGGATGCTCCCCATGTGTTTGATTAAATGCCTATGTGAAATAAAAAAAGTCATTATAGTATGATAATATGAAATCCCTATTCATGTACAAGTTAATGCATGTCAAGTGTTTGATGAAATGTCTTAGTCAATGAATTATGGATATATGTATAGCCATTGTTGTGTTTTCAAACTTGTTCTATGAAATAATTTTATGCTATCGAGTTCTGGGGGTATTTATATCCGATAATTTAGCTGTGTGCCTAGAGCCAGTGTCAGTTTCATGATAATCTAAGTCATGCCATGATCAGTAGAATTCAGTCAGTTATATGACTCAGTAAAACTCAGTAATCTTATGAATTCAGTCAGTTAACAGAATTAAGTAACATTCTATCAGTCCACGAAAATCAATAAACTCAGTCCAGTTCATCTTAGTATAATTAGTTTAGTGTCTACTCAGTTAGGGTAGGATTCAACACCGAGAGAACCCAAGGACGAGGGTACATACTGACAGTAGAGGGTGTGACCCTTAGAAGCAATCCTTGCATTCCAGAACTATATAGCCAGCATAGGTTGAGACATCAACACTGTTAGTTGATGGTTGATGAGATGGATCAACACTGCCAGACAAGGGTCCCACTATTCTTCTTTTGGGACACTGCCAGATGAGGGTTACTCATAGTTTGTCTTTACTAGTGGCGTGGTATTGACACCCTTCCTATTGGGGTTACAGATTAGACCCCAACTCAGCTATAATAGCTTATTAGGGGCATGTCAGTTAGATGACTATCTCCCACAGACGCAGTAAAAGAACTTAGATAGTTCTTCAGATTCAGGATTGTCAGATAAAGTCACACAGTTCAGCGCAAAACTCAGCTAGTTCTATTAGAATCGGGACTATTAGACACAGTCACTCCGTTAATATGAAACTCATGTTGTCAGTATTTAGATTCAGTATTATCATGATTTTAGTTACAGTTCACGTATTCAAGCATGTATCCTTATGTAGTCATGTTCATGTTCATGTTAGTCAGTTATAGTTCATGCATATGAACCTTTTCATTTAGCTTATCTCACTTGTGTACCTGTACATTCTCACGTATGGACGCATACTTTTCTTTTGCGCTATGATGTTTTATACCATATGTTCAGAAGAACGAGCTCCAGAGTATCCTTAGTAGATTAGCCATTCTACAGACAAACTAACAGTGAGTCCTCATCATTTGAGGATGTTATTATTTGACTATTTCATTCTTTCAGTACTTAGTTTATTTCAGTAGTTGGAATTTGTTGGGGAATATCCCATCAACTCTTTATTCAGATAGTTTAGAGGCTTTCAGTCTAGCATGTTCAGACAGTTATTTCAGTTGTTTTGGTATTGATATACCGTATCTCCAGATGTTATGTTTTATCAAATTTTTGAGCCTTATGGCCTTTCAACCTTTTATTCCATATTTATACAGTATGTTATGCAGTGCTCAGTTACAAATATCAGTCATGGGTTAGCTTGTGGTCCTTTGGGGTCATGAGCACCGTATGGCATTCTGGATAGCAGATTCGGGGCATTACAAACTTGGTGGTATTAGAGCTAGGTTTAATAGAATCCTAGGAAGTCTGAAAAGCCATGTCTAGTAGAGTCTTATGTATAGGTGTGTTGCGTGCAATATTTATGTACAAGAGGCTATGAGATGTTTTAGGAATAGTTTTCCTTCTTTCAGTATTCATGTCGTTCCAGTGAGTATGAGCTCAAATTTAACTCTCAGTCTAATTTGTTTCTCTCTTTTCATTTACAAAACATACCTCCTAAAAGAAGAAATGAAAATCAGTCAGCCCCTCAGCCCGTCTAAGCAGATCCGTTGGACAAACATGTCTCTCATACAGAGTTTAGAGCTGCATTTACTACTCTTGTTAACTCAGTTGCTGCTTAAAATGAACGGCCGACTGCTGTTCCGTCCAATCTAGTGGCCAATATTGCTGCAGCTAGGATTCAGGACTTCACCCAAATTAATCCTCCATTTTTTTTGGGTTTGAGACAAATGAGGACCCTCAGGAATTCCTTGATCAGGTTCAGAAGGTTATGGATATTATAGGAGTTATTGCTAGTAAGAGTGTTGAGCTAGCTGCATATCATTTGCAGGATGTGGCTTACACATGGTTCAAATAGTGAAAAGTCGAGAGGGGTACAGATATAGGACCCATAGAGTGGGAGGAGTTTGCCACTGGTTTTTTAGATAGATTCTTTCCCCTAGAGCTGAGGGAAGCTAAGGTATTAGAATATAGCAACCTCAGGTAGGACAACATGATTTTGAAAGAGTATTCTTTTAGGTTTACTCAACTAGCTAGATATTCTCCTCATGTGGTGGCAGATAGCAGGGCCAAGATGAGTAAGTTTGTTTCTGGGGTGAATGATAGTGTGGTCAATGAGTGCAAATCTGTAATGCTGATTAGTAAGATGGACATAGCCAGGCTTATGATCCATGCTCAATAGATAGAAAAGAAGAAGATTAAGATGAGAGAGAAGCAGAATAAAATATCTAGAACTGGTAGTTTCAACTTCAATAGGCCTAAGTCAGAGAGTGGTAACCGTTCTCAGTTCCGCCTAAAGTCATCTGTTCTAGCCCCTTCCTCAGCCAGTGCTCTAGTTTTTAAGTTTAGGGAGGGTAATAAAGATAGGGCACTAGGCTCTATGTCTTAAGGCACCGTTAGTAGTGCCCGAACCAATCCTCTTTGCCAGACTTGAGGTAAGAACCACAAGGGTATTTGCAGAGCTGTCAGTGATGTGTGTTTAGAATGTGGCAAGCCAGGCCATAGAGTCAGAGGTTGTCCCCAGTCAGGCTTTCAGGGTCAGCATAACCATTCCTTAGCTTATTCCGGTCACCCGAATTAGCAGGGTACCACCTCCAACGCAACCAGTGGGCAACGCCCAAACAGACTTAAGCTCTTCAGTCCCGACAGGATCAGAAAAATTCTCCTGATGTGGTCACTGGTACATTACAGATTTTTCACTTGCATGTTTATGCTTTGCTAGATCCATGAGCTTCTTTTTCTTTTGTTAATCCTTATATAGCAGTTGATTTCGGAGTCAGTCTCGAAATTCTAGCAGATCTCTTCTCAGTGTCTACCCCAGTGGGTAAAACCATCATAGCTCGACGGGTATACAAGAACTATTCGGTTAAGATATTTTAAAAAGTCATATCAGCAGACTTAGTCGAATTAGAGATGACCGATTTTGATATCATTCTCAGCATGGATTGGCTTCATTCCTTCTATGCTACAGTTGACTACATAAACAGAGTGGTCCAGTTTTTGTTTTTAAATAAACCTTCCTAGAGTGGAGGTGTAGTACTTCAGCGTTTAAAGGTCAACTTGTTTCCTACCTCCGGGCATGGAAAATGGTATCTAAGGGATGTGTCTATCATCTTATTTGAGTTAAGGACACTAGTTCCAAAACTCCCAGTCTTGAATCAGTCCTAGTAGTGAATGAATACTAAGATATCTTTCCCAAAGATCTTTCAGGAATTTCTCCCGAAAGGGAAATAAACATCGGTATTGATCTTTTTCCAGATACTCAGCCCATATCTATTTCACCATACAGAATGTAACCAATAGAACTCTGAAAATTAAAGGAACAGTTGAAGGATCTCTTAGATAAGGGATTTATCAGACCCAGTGTGCCCCATGGGGTGCACCAGTCTTATTCATGCGAAAGAAAGACGGTTCTCTCAGAATGTGCATTGATTACCGTCAACTCAATAAAGTCATGATCAAGAACAAGTATCCACTTCCCAGAATCGATGATTTGTTTGACCAACTTTAGGGTGCCAGCTATTTCTCTAAGATAGACCTCAGATCAGGCTATCATCAGCTCAGAGTTAGAGAATGTGACATTACAAAAATTGCTTTCCAAACATGGTATGGCCATTTTAAATTCTTTATCAGAGAAGGTGGTTAGAGCTCTTGAAAGATTATGACATGAGTATCCTTTATCATTCGGGAAAGGCCAATGTAGTGGCTGACGCTCTTAGTAGATTGTTTATGGGTAGTGTTGCTCATGTTGAAGACAGTAAGAAGAAGTTAGCTCACAAAATTCATCAGCTTATCAGTCTAGTTGTCCACTTAGTCCATTCAACCGAGGGTAATATATGGGTTCAGAACAGCTCAGAATTATCTCTAGTTTTCGAGTTGAAAGAAAAATAAGATAGAGATCCCAGTCTTGTTAAGTTAAAAGAGTTAGTCAAGGATTAGAAGGTAGAGGTTTTCCCCCAAGAGGGATATGGCGTGTTGCGTTGTCAGTGTCACCTGTGTATTCCAAGTGTAGATAGCTTGAGACAACGAATTCTTGCAGAAGCGTATGGTGTGCATTACTCTATTAATCCAGGGGCCATTAAGATGTATCATGATTTGTGGGAGATCTATTGGTGGAATAGGATGAAGAGAGATATTGCAGAGTTTATGGCTTAGTACTCTACATGTTAGAGAGTTAAGATAGAGTATCAGAAGCCTAGTGGGTCCATGCAAGAGTTTAGTATTCCTACTTGGAAGTGGGAGGAAGTGAACATGGACTCTGTGATGGGTTTGCCTCATATTCATCGCCAGCATGATTTAGTCTGGGTCATTATAGATAGAATGACCAAATCAGATCATTTTCTTCCAGTCCATACCTCCTATTTAGTTGAGGATTATGCCAAACTCTGTATTAGTGAGTTGGTTAGATTGTATGGTGTTCTATTGTCTGTTGTCACAGATAGAGGTACCTATTTCACCTTTCATTTCTGGAAAGCATTCCAAAAGAGTCTTAGTACCCGAGTTCATCTCAGTACAGGCTTTCATCCTCAGGCAGATGGTCAAGAAGAAAAGACCATTTAGACCTTGGAAGATATACTAAGGGCCTATGCAATTGATTTTAAGAGTAGTTGGGATGACAACTTACCTTTGATTGAATTTGCATACAACAACACCTACTATTTTAGTATTCAGATGGCTTCATTCGAAGATATCCAATCGGGTCATTCGAAGTCGGTGAGGCCGCAGTAGTAGGTCATGACTTGGTCTTTGATACCTTAGATAAAGTTTAGTTAATCAGAGAGAGGTTCAAGATAACTTAGAGCCGACAAAAATCGTACGCAGATGTCTGTAGAAAGGATCTCGAGTTCTAGATTAATGATTATATGTACCTAAAAATCTCTCCCATTAAGGGAGTAAAGAGGTTCGACAAAAAGGAAAAACTCATTCCCCGATATGAGGGTCCCTTCAAAATTCTCAGTCGCTTCAGTAAAGTAGCTTATGAGCTCGAATTGCCTTCAGATCTATCTTTAGTGCATCCAGTCCTTCATGTATCCTTGCTTAAGAAGTGCATAGGTGACCTAATAGTTGTAATCCTTATTTAGGGCGTAGACATTCAGAACAATCTCTCTTATGAGGAAATCCCAGTCAAAATCCTTGAATATCAAATTCGCAGACTGAGGATAAAAACGTCTTTTTAGTCAAAGTTCTTTGGCGGAATCAGTCCGTTGAGGGAGATTCTTGAGCAGTATAAGCAGATATGTAGACCAAGTATCCTCACTTCTTCTCCACTAATTCAGATCCAAACCAAGGTAATAGTTTTCCTTAGGTTTGTTCAGCTTATGGTTCAAATTTTAGTTACAAACTATGCTCTGTTTTTATTTTAAACTTGGTATCCCTTACATGTTCAGTCGCATGTTCATGAGTCAGTTCAGTTATGTATTCACGCATTAGATATGCGTGATCAGCTTATCAGTACTCTCAGTCATGCGTTCATGTATCAGCTCAGTCATAAAATCATGCATTAGATTTGCATGATCAGCATGAATCTCAGTAATATAAGTTATGTAGTCATGTTTCAGATGTTCACATACTTTAAGTAAGTTCAATCTATCAGAAATCTCAGCTTAGTCAGTCCCCTTCGAGGACAAATATTCCCAAGGAGGAGATATTGTAATACCCTGAGAATCCCAACCGATAGTAGACCCATGCTTCAAGCTAATGAGAAATAAATTTTAGTGGTTTGGTAGTTTTATGATCAATTTATATGTATATTAAGGCCTCAGATATGTCTTAGCTATTGGAAAAATCAATACATCCCTTACCGATTGAATTCTTGAGAAGGATATTATCATAGTCAACTTCAAATGATCACATCTCCCATTCTACAAAGATATTTTGGAATTATGACCCATCAAAAGATAGATAATTTAATTATCATTCCAATGATACCAATATCGCCAAATTCGATGTCGGTGTAAAAAGTTATGGCCATTTTACTAAGAGCTGTCCAAACTGCCCAGGAGCGACGAGCAAGATGATGGACCGTAAAGTCAGCGATGGACCATCGCTCTGGCTATTTCAATTGAGGTAGTAAGGCCTTTTTCTGGCCTAAAACTGATAGTTGGAGTGACGATCAGTCACCAGAGTGACGGTCCATCACCCTAACCGTCAACTTTGTCTGAAACAATGCTGAAACGACGTTTTAAAGGGCTTTTTGGGTCTTTTCCCACCCTTTTTTACCCCCCGTTTAAACCCTAATTACATCAAATCAAAGCAAATAACTCCTTATTCATCCATAACACCAAAATTAGGGTTTCTTTCAAGATCAAAACCCAGGAACAAGATTCAAACCTTTTTTCAAGAAAACTCAAGAATCAAAATGTCACCATTTAAAGAGCCTTCAAGAAAAGTTAACCTCCTTCAAGATTTAAGATTTTGAGGTGTGTCAAGTGTTGATTCATGGGTCTCTTTCACCCATAAATCTCAATAATATCTTTTAAAAATTCAAGATTTATGTATTTATGAATGTTCATGAGTTAGTTAAATTAAAATTCATGTCCATATTGTTGTGGGCTTTTGATTTATGTTTTCAATTATATATTCCAATGATTGATCCTAGTATGTGATGATTTGCATAATATTCATGATAAACCCTTCAAATTGTAAATTTATTTATACAACCATCAACCATGATGGTATGACCAAAGTATGCTCCTCATGTGTTTGATTAAATACCTATGTGTAGGAAAAAGTGCCATTATAGTATGATACTATGAAATCCCCATTCATGTACAAGTTAATGCATGTCAAGTGTTTGATGAAATGTCTTAGTCAATGAATTATGGATATATGTTTAGCCATTGTTGTGTTTTCGAACTTGTGCCATGAGTTACTTTTATGCTATCGAGTCCTGGGGGTATTTATTCCTGACAATTTAGCTGTGTGCCTAGAGCCAGTGTCAGTTTGATAATAATATCAGTCACGCCATGATCAGTAGAATTCAGTTAGTTACATGACTCAGAAAAACTCAGTAATCTTATAAACTCAGTCAGTTAACAAAATTCAGTAGCATTTCGTTAGTCCACAGACCTCAATGAACTCAGTCAGGTTCATCTTAGTATAATCAGTTCAGTGTCTACTCAGTTGGGAGTAGGATTCATCACCGAGCGAACCCAAGGATGAGGGCACACGCTGACAGTAGAGGGTGTGACCCTTAGAAGCAATCTTTGTGTTCCAAAACTATGTAGCCAGCATAGGTTGAGACATTAACATTGTCAGTTGAGGGTTGATGAGGTGGATCAACACTGCCAGATGTGGGTCCCAACATTCTCTTTTGGGGATAATGCTAGATGAGGGTCACTCACAACTTGTCCTTACCAGTGGTGCGGTATTGACGCCCTTCTAATTGGGGTTACAGATTGGATCCCAACTCAGCTATAATAGCTTATTAGGGGCATGTCAGTTAGATAAATATCTCCCATAGTCTTAGTCTTAATAAAAGAACTCAGATAGTTCTTTAGATTCAAGACTGTCAGATAAAGTCACACAGTTCAGCACGAAACTCAGCTAGTTTCGTTAGAATCAAGACTGTCAGACACAGTCACTCCATTAATACGAAACTCATGTTATCAGTATTAAGATTCAGTATTATCATGATTTCAGTTACAGTTCACGTATTCATGCATGTATCCTCACGTACTCATATTTATGTTTATGTCAGTCAGTTATAGTTCATGCATATCAACCTTTGCATTCAGCTTACCTCACTTGCGTACCAGTATATTCTCACGTACTGATGCATACTTTTCTTTTACGCTATGGTGTTTTATACCATGGATTTATAAGCACGACCTCCAGAGAATCTTTAGTAGATCAACCATTCAGCAGACAGACTAGCAGTGAGTTCTTATCATTCGAGGATGTTATTATTTGACTATTTCATTCTTTCAGTACTTAGTTTATTTTAGGAGTTGGAGTTAGTTGGGGACATGTCCCGTCAAATCTTTATTCAAACAATTTAGAGGCTTTTAGACTAGCATATTAAAACAGTTATTTCAGTTGTTTGGTATTGATATACCGTATCTCCAGATGTTATGTTTTATTAGATTTTTGAACCTTATAGCCTTTTGGCCTTTTATTCTGCATTTATATAGTATGTTATGCATTGCTCAGTCACAGATATTAGTCATAGGTTAGCTTTTGGTCCTTTGGGGTCATGAGCACTGTTTGGCATTCTGGGTACCAGATTCGGGGCATTACACTTACTCTATTTGAAGATTTCTTGGTTTGATAATAATGTTAAAAGAAGATTTTGGTCTTGCCCATTTTATGGATCGAACAAGTGAAATTTTTCTCTTTGGAGGGATGGTATGGTTGATGAACTACCAAGTTTATTATTCCAAGGTTGGTGAAGAAAGTGAAAGACATGAATGAACTATTGAAGATAATGAAAAAGAAGGGAGAATTTATTGGTGCTTACAGTGGTAGAGAAATTATGGAGATAGAAGTTGAATCTGCATTCACTCAAATTGAAGAGCAATGTAAATCATTTATTAAGATAAAAGACGAGGTAAAAAATACACAAGAGATGGCGACTGAAGTGAAGAAGATGGAGAGTTTTAGTAGTATTTTTATGGTGTTTATTTTAATAATGTGTATTGCTATACGGATCAAAATTGCAGGTTTAAGTATTTTGTGCAGTATTGTAATATGAATTTATCGTTGGTAGTATTTGTTGTATGGTGGTTTGAACTTTATTTTATTGAATGAGATATCCTATTTGAAACTAATTGTTGGTTTTGAGTACTTGTTTGTTTTTCTCATATTGTTGAGCTAAATTCATTATTTCAAAATTGATAGAAATATCAGATAGCACCACAAAGGATAGATACAAATTTATAGAAACATTTAATACGAAATTCTATACAAAACCAGTGTATAATCAATGCAAGAATTCTATACAAATCAGTGCATAATTATTTATGATGCAACTTGAAATTTCAAATGCAACATATAATACAAATTTACTGAACAAATGTCTGAGATGCAATATTCAAGTGCATCATAAAAACTTCACAAAAATGACCTTGTAAAAGTAAATCACATTATTTGTAAAAATAACCTACCCAATTAACAATACAACATCAGTTTTAATCTAAAAAACTACCAATATTTTAAAACTACTTCCATTGTTGCTTGGATTGTGAAGAAACCATTTTTTATATTTTGTTCATTCTTATCTCATCTCTTATAACTTAAAGATGGTTTCCAGTCTCTGTTTTTTCCCCACCACCTTACTCTAATTTTTGATTTGTGACCAAGGTATGCAGTAATATTAGCAGAACTTATAGATTGTGCAGAACCAGTATGTAGTATCGTACTACTTGGCAACCCGAATTGCAGATAAAGAAAGAAAGTTATACACATGTAAACCTTTAAGACAAAGGAAGCTTATATTTTGTTGTTAGCACTTACATTATATGTTGGGAAACCAGTTTTAGCAATCAAAACACCCATTCCAACTATCTTAGGCATTTTACCAGTTGCTCCTCTATCACATGTACTAAATTGAGCATCAACAGGTGAAGCAGGTTGATTTAGTTAAGCATGAATAGGTGAAACAGGTGGATTTGATGGAGCATGAGTAGTGTAAGTTGTTGGATTTTCAAACCACTCATGCAAATGTACCCTCTTTGCCACTTCTATGTCACCAAAAAGGTATTTTTCTCGGTTTGCCCCTACCTCTTCAAGCTATTGTAATAGGTGCTACACCCCTACCCCTTCCTCTTCCTCTTGTAGCTCCTATAACATGCTCAATACCTCTACCCCCTTGATATACCATAAAGAGTACAAGGCATAGTCAAAGGTTCAAGCTTCAGAATTGGAGTGTGTTTGGAGCCTTTTAAAGTCTTGTTAAGTTTAAGGAGTAGAAGGGAACTACTACACTCAAGAGGTTCCTCAGTTGAAGGGCAAGAAGGACTTTTCTTCTTGTAATTCAATACCCAAGAGGTTCCCCATTCCCTTATTCATTAAGGGCATTTTTGACCTTTGTTATGTAATAGTATAATAGATAATTTTACTTCTTTTTTCATTAGCTTTGATGAATATTGAAATAATACTCTTTAGTTTGTAACTTAGTCTTCTAGTTTTAGCATAGAAACAAAAATTTGGAGTGTTGAATGCAATTGGAAGGTTTTTCACTTGTATTGAACATTAGGCAAGAATGGTGGAATTGAGGGAGTGTGAATTCCTTTGGTTCACCTAAGAGTGAGGTTTGATATTACATTGGTGAGGTGTTTTTGAAGGTTTGATACACCTTCTAGTGCTAATCATTGGTGAAGTAAGGGTCTCTATACTATTTTTACTTTATGCATCTCTTCTTCATCTCTTTTCTTCTAAGTGTGTTGTTTCCCCTTTTGTGTGGTTGCTGATATTTGTTATCTTAGAGTCTATTTTCATTTTTTATAGTCTTTAGCCTATCATTTGGTATCAAAGCCTTGCTTAGGGTTGTTCCCATAACTCTAACCCTTGGTTTTAGTGTCCTTATTAGGAAAATCTCAACAAAAAAGAGTCAAATCGAAGGAAAAATCACAAAAAAGGTAGTATCTTGTGTTGTTTATATAGATCTGAAAGTTGTTGGTTAGATATACTCATTTTTATTGTGTTTTGTTGGTTTCAAGTGCTAGATCTTTGTTCTCTAGCACCCATGAAGTCTAGATATACACTTGGAACAAGATTTGATCGGTTTTGAGGTAGATCCACCATGGCTATGGCATTTTGAAGAAGCTAGATCCATTTTGGGTTTGAGTTGGTGACATGTTTTGTGACTTATTTGTTGATATTTGAGCTCACCTTGGCCTAAGGAACCTAGATCTAAAAGCAAATTGGAGATTAGGGTTCATTTGCGTAGAGGTCAAACTTTGGTCAACTCTTAAATATTCATCTTGTTCTTCAATCTTCATCATATCTTGTTGGGTAAAAATATTCAAGACGTGTATTTGATACAAAAGGTGGAGGAGAGAGGGTGTACTATTTACAAAAAGCTTCCTAGTCTTGCCAAAAGAAGAAAACAACAAAGACAAAGGGAATCTTCAAGTACAAATCAAGTACAAAATGGGGGACCATTGTTTTTGAATTCATTGGAAGCTCCAAAAGGGTTTTGAAACCTCACATTTTCCCTCCCAAACGAAAATTCTTCTTCTCCAAGGTTGAGTTAGGCCGAAATTTGAGAATTTGGGAAAAAAATTGAAAACTCAACGTCCAATCATTGAATGCCACATCATCATAACTCAACGGCCCAAATTGAGTTCGTAGTTAGATTTTCTAGTTTCTAATTTTTGATTCTAGTTTCTTGTGTGTTAAAATTCTATCACTAATTAACAAACTAGTAAGTACCTACTAGGTTGGTAATTAGTCTAGAGTTCGTTTATTTCGTGTCTTTGATTTTTGTGTTCCTTTTTCTCGTTTATAATTCATAGTAGTTTGTTGGTTCAAGTTCGTGCATCATTTTATTTAAGTTTTATTAAACAAAATTTTATTCCAGACCAGGGCATATTCACCACTCAATTCACTTGCCAAGTATTGCCAAGTTTTCAATACTTGTGAGACCAAGTGTGAGGTGAGATCCGAGTGTAAGTGTGGTGCGTCTTTTGAACTAACGTGTTTGGTCGTTTTGTAGGATTTCCTCTTTGCTGTTTTTTTTGCTTTTGCTAGGTACAATTGAGATGGAATCCAAGGGTATCACATCCCAACCTTTGGGTAATAATGTTTTGGGGGCCTTGATGGCTCGATTTGATTCACTATCCTGATAATCGAATGGTGGTTTGGACAATGTGCAAGGTGAGCTTGGTTCTTTGAAGGGTGAGCTTGGTTCCTTGAAGGGTGAGGTGACCACCATTAGTGGGAGACTTGATTGTGTTGAAAGTAGAAGGAAATCACGACCGTCTACTCCTAATCCCTACCATGCATCTTCAAGTGTTCAAGCCATTAACTCCTCCATGACCATGACACTCGAAACTCTCACCAAATGCTATACCCTCCAAGAGTTCCACAAAAACAGCCACTAAACCAAGTCCAAACCCCTCATAACGGAACCCTACAAAGGGCACTACACTCCCAAATGAACCAAGTCCAACAAAAGGGACTTGGAACTCAAACTCCACCACCAAATCCGAATCTCCAAGTACCAAATCCCTTTAACCAAAGACCAATTTCTCTATATAACCAAATACCTCCACAAAATGCTACTTACCAAATGCCAAATCCCATGGACCAAAGAACTTACCCTCCACCACATCCAATTCCACAAGTTCAAGTACTAAATAATCAAAGACTATACCCACCTCCGTAAAGACCCCAAATCGGAAACCCACCCATCAAATTGAAGACTATGGTAGAGGGTATCAAGAAGGTTATGAGGTTTCTAATGATGACTATTGGTTTAAGGAAGAAGTGAGGGGAAGGTATGATCAAATATGATCTTTTGGGTGAATCCGAGGACAAGAGGCAAGGCATGTCCATAGTAATCTTCATGGAAATTGAGACATTGGCATTAATTCAATCAAGGTTGGTATTCCAATTTTCAAAGGTGAGAGTGATCTGGAGATGTATATTTCTTGGGAATCTTCTTGTGAAAACCTTTTCAAGTGAATGACCTTTCCAAAGAGAAGAAAATTTTCTATGCTATTGCTCACTTTGAAGGATATGCTAACTCTTTATGGGATTACACAAAGCGATTTGGTAATATGTTTATTGGTGGCCAACCACCCCCTTGGGAGGAGTTGAAGAGACTTATGAGAGAGAGGTATGTTTTGGAATACTATTGACATTAGCTTCTTGCCAAACTCTACAACTTAAGGCAAGGAAGAAAGAGTGTCCTGGCCTATTATGACGAGTTCCAATAGCTCATCTTGAAACTTGATCATAGAGGTGAAGAAGTCCATTATGACATCATTAATTTCAAGGTGGAGTTGAATAAAGACATATCTTTTCATATGACTCTTCGTAAATTTGAAACTGTGGTTGAATTCTTCTAAGCGGCTATGGAAATTAAGAAAGAGAATAAGGAAAGATACAAGCTAAAGGCTCCCTACACCTCCTGGGATTGGTATAAAGAAAAGGCCATGGTATCGGCATCCATGTCTCCTTCTCAAGTAATGAACAAGGCTGCCCAACACCATTCTCCAAAGCTCGAAGGTAAACCAACTTCTACTTCTCATTCTAAGGGTCTACAATATTTCAAGTGTCAAGGGTGGGGTCATAGGGCAAGTGAATGTCCTACCCAACGTAATGTGATCCTAAAGAAGGGGAAACTGGATTATCTTGGTAAAAAAGTGGAGTTGGAAACTGAGGGAAATGATGAAAACTCTCAAGATGGAGAGTGCATATAACCCAAAACTCAAAGAGAGGGAAGAAACAAAGATGTGTTGCCTTGTGAAGGAGAATGTGATGTTCCTAGTTATGTGGTTAGGAGAACTTTATTTAGTAAGGTCTTAGATGATCAAAGAGAGAACCTCTTTCTTACCAAGTGCCTTATTAAAGGAAGTGTGAGTTCAATGATCATAGATAGTGGGAGTTGTGTGAATATTGCTAGTGTCCCCTTGTTTGACCACTTGAAACTATCCACTATCCCTCACCCAAATCCATACAAGCTTCAATGGTTAAACAAGTGTGGTGAATTGAAGGGCAAACGACAATGTGTGATTAGATTCAAGATAAGGAATTATCATGATAAAGTATTATGTGATGTAATCCCTATGCAAGCATGTCACATATTATTGGGAAGGCCTTGGCAATTAGATAGGCACACTATACATGATGGAAGGTCTAATAGGTACACCTTTATGCATAGTGGCCAAAAGTTCACTCTTCTCCCTCTTACACCATCTAGTGTGAATGAAATCCAAGAGAAAACCAAGAAGTTGGGTGAGAAAATAAATAGGAAAAGGGAAGGGGAGATCTCAGATTGTGAAATTTTCAGGGGAAAAATAAATTTGATTGTGGGACTTGTCCACAAATGTACCTTGTCACTCCCTAACCCAAAAGATAGCATTTTGCCTATCTTTGATCTTTCTTATTTGCAGGTTCAAGCTCATAAGTTGTCAAATAAAGATCAACAAGGGGTTTCACATGAAAATAACCTTCAAAATAGTGGATTGTCCTTGTTCAAACCGAGGTGATGTTGCTACCCCTTACATTCCCTTGATCTTAAATTATTGCCATGTGATTCCTTGTGAAGTGGTCTCGGGTTCTCTTGACATAGATGTGCATGTTTCTTCCCTTGTTAGTTCTCTTGATGTGTTTAATGAACCATGTGCTCCTAAGATTAGCTCACTACTTGAACATGAGAAGAGCGTGATTAAAAACTTTCCAGTTAGTATAAATGCTTATAATATAGATCTTGATGATGAATATGGTCCTTTGAATTTATTTGATGAAGACCTTGATAGTAGAATGCTTCATAGTGATCATGGTTATAGAGATGTGGTGAGTGATAGGATATGTGTTGTTAAAGGAACCTTCATAAGCCATAGATATCAAATTTTGAATGTTTGTCTTCCCTTGAAAACAAGTGGAATTTGAGTTAGTTTTGGATTGTATCCTTCCCATATTGATGCTGGTATTAGTTGTGTCCTTTGTGATGCTAGTGGTTGGTGTTTCTTACTCATAGAAAAAGATGGTTGGTTGTATTCTAAGAGTGTACCCCCTATGAATGTTTACCTAATTTGTTGTACTAATGCTAACCCTCCTATTACGAGGATTGTGTTTTTTCACCCTATATTTGGTTTTGCAAGGTGAGAATTTGTGAACAAATTCCTTTCAAGATGGAGAGGATGATACAAGCACGATGAGAACAAAAGAGTACAAGGCATGGTCAAAGGTTCAAGCTTCAGAATTGACAATTATTTGGAGCCTTTTAAAGTCTTGTCAAGTTGAAGGAGGAGAAGGGAACCACTACACTTAAGAGGCACCTCACTTGAAGGGCAAGAAGGACTTTTCACCCTATAATTCAACACCCAAGAGGCATCCCATTCCCTTATTTATTAAGGGCATTTTTGACCTTTGTTATGTAATAGTATAAATAGATAATTTTACTTCTCTTTTCATTAGCTTTGATGAATATTGAAAGAATACTCTTTAGTTTGTAACTTATTCTTCTAGTTTTAGCATAGAAACCAAAATTTGGAGTGTTGAATGCAATTGGAAGGTTTTTCACTTGTATTGAACATTTGACAAGAAAGGTGGAATTGAGGGAGTGTGAATACCTTTGGTTCACCTAAGAGTGAGGTTTGATCTTACATTGGTGAGGTGTGTTTGAAGGTTTGATACACCTTCTAGTTCTAATCATTGGTGGAATTAAGGGTCTCTCTACTATATTTACTTTATGCATCTCTTCTTCATCTTTTTTTCTTCTAAGTGTGTTATTTCCCCTTTTTTGTGGTTGCTGATTTTTTTTTTTATCTTAGTGTCCATTTTCATTTTTGATAGTTTTTAGCCTATTACCCCTTCCCTGCCTATTATATCTCTAGCAATATGTTCAACTGCCATTTCCCTACCTCTTGCATCTTCTGCAACACGTTCAACATCCCTTCCCCTGCCTCTTAGGTGTAGGAGGTGTTGCAACTTGTTCAGCCTGTGTTGTATTTCTTGGCCTTATCCTAAGTCTAGGAAGTGATTTAGGATTATCACTTGTTTTCCTTGTCCTTTCCCCAGGTCTAGCAGTGTTACGATTCGAGGCTATCCCCTA
Source organism: Capsicum baccatum var. pendulum (assembly GCA_030864225.1). NCBI lineage: Eukaryota > Viridiplantae > Streptophyta > Magnoliopsida > Solanales > Solanaceae > Capsicum > Capsicum baccatum. The sequence continues at coordinate 150,531,670 of CM061557.1, read as the reverse complement.
GTTGCAACAACGGTGCTTACGGTCATAAGTGACCACAAGCTAACCCATGAGCTGGTACCTATTGTAAGCACTCTGCCGAAAACAAGCTGATAAGATACTGTCAACTGAAATATTAAAGTGCATATATAAATGACTTGTCTAAAATATTTAATAAGTACTAGAAACTAAACTGTCTACCTGAAATAACTGATAATACTAAAAACTGAATGACTGTCTAACTGTTTGACTGATTATCTATCTAAAAGCTTCTAAACATCATGAGGAGTTGATGGAATAAAACCCCAACTAACTCCAACTGACTAAACATAGAGGAATACTAAAATAACACTAAAAACACATTATGTCCTCGATGGAAGAGGACTCACCACTACTGCTGTTGACTAACGCTAACTGTCTAAGATTGATCGAGAAAATATGCGTTCGAACCTATGTTATGAGACAACATAGAGCAAAGAAAAAGTATGCGATCAGTATTTTGAATGAACTGGTATGTGAGATAAGGACTGACTAAAATGAATGAGATAACTAAGCATGAATTCATGAATATGTAATATCTGAGAATGCAAGACCAAGCATAAATATGTTTCTAAGATAATCTATAATCTGAAAGACTGAATTCTGTATAATGGAATAACTAAAAATTTGTACACTTAGTCAAGCAAACCTAAACTGAGATACACTGAATTCTAACTAATACTGTGGGAAGTATAATATAACCGACATACCCCAATCTGAGCTAATTGGGGTCCAACCTGAAACCCTAGTTGGAAAGGGTCAGTACCATGCCACGGGTAATAACACTGGCTCTGTGGATCCACTAAACTAGCGTCCCGAATGACTAAGAAGCCACCCTCTACTGAAATATGCTCTCATGAGATATTTGTCAACCCTCAATTGGCAGTTAGACATCTCAAACCTACGCTGGCTACGTAATTCTAGGACTTAAGGACTGCTACTAAAGGTCATACCTCTACTGGAAGGTGGGCCCCCATCCCTGGGTTTACTCGGTACTAAATCCTACTCCCAACTGAACTGACACTGGTAATGAACTGAACTAAATTCAACAAAACATTATTTCTATTGGTTCTCATCATGATCATAAATAACTAAATATATTGAGAAGATTCATGGCTAAACTTACTTATTACTTGAAAGTCTGAAATCATGTAAAAGACATAGGTATCGGGTGTTCATAACCAGCCTATAATGCCCCAAGTCTGCACCTCAGATGCCACACGGTGCTTACGATCCTGAAGGACCACAAGCTAACCTATGACTGGTACCTATTGTAAGCACTAAATAATAATATTGTAATAATGCGGAACATAGGCTAAAATACCATAAGATTCATAATTTGAATACTGATAATAATAACATTTGACAATAATATCCAAAAACTGAATACTGTCTGAACTAGTGTGGTCTGAAAAGCTTCTAACTGAACTATCTGAATGTGAAGTTGATGGGAAACCCCCCCCCCCAACTAACTCTGACTACAGAAATACTAATGATATTGAAAGTACTGAAATAAGTCATATACTCGATAGATGAGGACTCACTACTGAATCTGCTACTAAAAACTAAATCTGTCTACGCGCGGTCGGGAACCTAAGCATTCGAACCTATGATATGAGACATCATATCGTAAAGAGAAAGTATGCGTCAGTATGTGGAATGTGCTGGTATGCTAAATGAGGTAAGGCTGAATGCAAGGTTTCATATGCATGAACAGTAACTGACTGAATGATATGAGGTAACTGTATAAGAGAATACACGGATAACTGAAACTACTGTAAATACTGAGTATGCAATACGGTGCATATATATCTACACTGTATCTGATCTTTAACTAAAACTGAGAACTAATTTCTAATACTGAGTAACTAATATCTGAGATTTCTGATAACTGAGTGACTGTGTCTGACAGTCTTGATTTTATAGAAATGAACTGAGTTCTATACTAAGACTTAAACTGAAACTATGGGAGGTAGTCCTTTAACGACATGCCCCAAAGAAGATAACTGGGGTCTAACCTGTAAGTCGTGTTGGAAGGGTGTCAATACCATGCCACAGGTAAAGACAACTGAAGAGTTACCCTCATCTGCCAGGTACTCTAATGAGAATGGTGGTACCCTCAACTGGTAGGTTAAAACACCTCATCAATCCTTAACTGGCAGGTTAATTTCTCAACCTACGCTGGCTATATAGTTTTGGAACGCAAGGACTGCTTCTAAGGATCACACCCTCTACTGGCAGATGAGCCCCCATCCTTGGGTTCACTAGGTGCTGAATCCTACTCCCAACTGAATAGACCGTGGACTGATTACTAGACTGTACTGGGGTATCACATCGCCAGTACTAAATAATCATAAAATACAATATCAAAGCTTAGAACTGTAATATGGAATCATGGTTCAAAGACCCAAAACATAATAATTTCACCAAATAAGTGAGAAGCATGAACATGAACATGGAAATGTGATAAACACGAGAAAACAACATGATTACATGGCTAAATTCACAATTTAGGTATTTAACATGAAATCAATGGAATATAAACATAAAATAGCTTAATTCACTTGGAAACACTGGTAGGCATGGCTTGTAAGCAATTTAGTAAGAAATTCATGGATTAATTTCTTGAGATTCATGAATGATTTCATAAAGTATGATAAGATTTATACTTTTAAAATTTAAAATAATGTTTTTGGGGATTAATTGGTGAAAGAGACCCATTGATACCCCCACATACTCAGTAGCTAGATTCTTGAAGATCACTTGAACTTGGAAGGTTGAACTATTGGAGTCTTAGGGAAAGGAGCTTGGATTTTGTTCTTGGGAAGGAGGGGCCTTTCCAATGACTAATTTTTATAGAAAGGGGAAAATAATGCCCAAATGGATGCCCCAAATCGTGTTATGGGCGACTTAGGTTGAGGGAAAAAGTCTCAATCGCCCCTTGAGCTCTTTAATCAAGAAATTGGACATATGGCACCAACACACCATGTCTCTTACTCCGGGGGAGTAACTAACATACCATGTCCCTTTCTCCCAGGGAGAGACCAATGCACCGCAGAACCCATCACTAAGGGAGAGACCAACGCACCATGGGCTTATCGTGGAGGATCTCTGTCTTTGCTATCGAAACATGTCCCAAACCCATCCAAAAATCTCAAAACTCTCTAGTGACATACTTTTAACCTCCCTAAACATGTTCCAACTTAAAAACCAATGTCCCAAGGACAGGAAGGCCAAAATAAAAATCCATAAAGCATTGGGGTCTTGAAAATGACTAAGTCCTCAATACTTCGTGGAATTTTCAAGCCTTGGACCCTGTAAGCATGCAACTACAACTGAACCGGGCTTAAAATCTTATCGAATATTATAAGCAGGTGCATCAGTAGTAGTAGAAGTTTTTCTTGGCCTCCCCCTAGGTCTTGAAGTACTTGCTACATCATTTGGTTCAACAACAACACCACTTGACCTAATAGAATCCTACAAATAAAAGGTTAAATAGTCACATATTCAAAAATAATTATTCTAAAAATAAATGATACAAGTCATTTAAAGTTACACACCTTTAAAAGACAACCTCTTTTATGGTGATTTTGTCCTTGGAAGATGCTACTAGTCATGTTAACCCTTTTCCTCCACATATTTCAACACTTTTTGGTCTTACCAAACTCTCTAATCCTTTTTTCTTTGGCCTGCCAGGCATATGTTTAACTCCTAGTGGCTCCATATGAGGATTTGTTGACTCTGGCCATATGTTCATATTGGTTACTGGTTGAATATAGTGACAGTAAGTCTTGAGATAAATTTCCTTCCTATAACAGCTGTCAGCAAAATCACTTGGTTCCTATTTCTTGTAAAGTATGGCTGCAATCCCATATAGACAGGGTATTCCCTTGAGTATTCAAGATCTACAGTTGTATGTACTATCCCTCACATTCACACTATGTACATATGGTCTATCTGATAGTTTAAAACCTCTCTCTCTATTGAAGTGTATATTACATCTCATTGACTTTTCAGTGTTTTTTCTAACACTCTCAAAGCCATTAGAGATATATTAGTCAACTATATTTCTGGAAACTTAGCAAATTCACCTATTCTAGTCATTACCTTCACCCTTATCTCTTTTGGCAAAGTAATAATTATTTTATGCCTTGGTGCTAAGATCCAAGCATTAAAGTTCTTAGCCATGTTATTATATATGCTATCAAACTTTATGTCAGTTCTAAAGTACATTTTACACCAAGTTTGTACCTTGTAATGAAGTAAATTTGGAACAATATTTTCACCACCTAGCACGACCATTTGGTTCAAATTTTTCTTTATTTTAGCCTTAAAGGTGCTTTTTTGATATTTCCAGAACTGGTTCCCTCTGTGAAGACCTCTCCATTTTTTCCTCAATTGGAAAGAATATTTCTTGCACATATCCTATGCTCCACATCTGGTGAAAGCTCCATCAGTGTTGCTTTAAGACCCTGAAAATCAGATCATAAAATTAAACACAAGAAAATTACATATTCATAACTACACCTAATATTCATTAAACATAACTAATTGAAGAAAAAAGTATACCTTTTGCATATCTGTAATGATTGTGTAATCTCTACTATCTATTAATCCTAATTCTCTATCAACAATTTCAAAAACTATGTCCAAGTGTTCTTATTCTCAGACTCTATTACAGCCCAAGCAATAGGCAACATTTGATTATTGCCATCTTTAGCCATAACAACCAACAACTGTCCTTTGGTTACTCCCTTCAAGAAACATCCATCTAAACCAATACATTTTCTAAAACGAACCAAAAAAGCTTTTCTACATGCATCAAAACAAATGTAGAAACTTTGAAAAACAAGCTTACCACTATCATCAGAACCATCAACTTTCAGAACACGTGTGGAACTAGGATTGGACCTCAACATTTCATCCCTATAGTCAAATATTATTCCAAACTCTTTCACATGATTACCCATTAAATCTTGAAGTATTCTACCTCTTGCTCTCCTGACAATAGTCTTTCCAATATGTATCCCTAATTCTTTTCTAATCAATTGCTGGAATTGAAATATTCTTATGTTTGGATGCTCAACGATTCAATCTTTGAACTGCTTATGCAGGAATCTAGCATTACACATGACATTTATAGTAGTTTTGATACACCTATGCTTAGGATGGTAGGTTTTAATTTGAAAATTATTGCTAGACTTGTTAAGACTTGCATATAACAGCTAAGGACAACCTTCCCTACATCTAACCCTAACCTTTTTAGATTCATTAATATATTTATCTAACTGAACACCTCTTTAAAGTGAATATTTTGTAACAATATCTCTAAACTTATTTACATCCTCAAAAACCATGCCCAATTGCCACACAACTTATTTTGCAAATTTATCATACACTACCTTTCTACTTTTTGTACTCCCTAACCCATTTTTGAATTAAATTCCACACTATATTCATAAGCACTGCAATACACAGGCTCATCCCAAGCAACTTTACCTTTTAAAATTTTATCAACTATTTCTGTCTCAACAAATCCTAGATCTAGACTAACTTCACCAAGAGGAACTTCTTCAGGGTCATTAGGTATTCTTTCTCTTCTTTTCTTTCTCTGGTATGTCCTCCTTTAAGCCATCAAGTTTATGTCCTCCTTATGCATATAACTTTCAAATTTAGCATCATCTTCAATAAATAGATCTTAATGGTTTGAATCTAAACTATTTTTAGTTAAGTGGTCAGAAGCATCAACAGTTGCAGCCTTAATAGTAGCTGCAGCCTCACTAGCAGATGAGGCCTCACCAGAAGATGGAACAAGCTCATTCATAATTGGTTGAGTAGGTGCAGCCTTATTCAAGCTCAACATATCTAGGATTAGTTGGTGCTTCATTAAAATGACCACCCTCACCCCCCATTTTTAGCAACCCCATCTTTTTCATGGACCTCTTTATCCCCTTCTTTATTAAAAACAACAAAAGATTCCTTATTGGTACTATTGTATTCCAGCAAACCAATGGGACCAAGTGGGAAGATATATGCCATTTAAATATGGGAAAAAAGTCTAGGGGGTTCATTGGACCCCCGCAAAGTTTAGTATGTGCAACTGCAAATTTAGGCAATACAACTATTTTACGCATCTTTTTCCCTTTTTATATTAACAAAAAAAATTAATAATTATTTTTAATATACTAAAAAAGTAAAGATGAACAAAGACACTAATTTTACGCACTTTTCCCCTTTTCCGCAATTTTTCTTCTTGGTCCACTGCCTATTATCTCTGCTACTATTCTATTGATTTGCACCCTACTCAGAATATCTAAACTTCTTACTCTGCCTCTCTTCCATCTCTACTTGTTTTTTTCTCATCATCTACCAACTTGGATGTGTCTATATCATTATTCAACATGGAAGCCTTATACTTAATGCCAAATCACGGGACAAACCACAAGGAAATTTCCTCATTTGGGATCTCATATTTGACACTAACTCTGGAGCATAACGGGCCAACTGCTGAAACTTCAGAGCATACTCCTTAACACTTATCTTACCTTACTTCAAGCTCATAAACTCATTGGCGTTATCTTACCTTAACTCCTGAGAAAAGAAGTGATCAAGAAAAGAACCTGAAAAGTCATCCTACACTACCCAGTGTCATCGTCCCTTATCACTTCCCACTTGTCATATCACTAGTAATCCACATCTTTTAGCTGATTGGCAACAAACTCCACACCTTCTGAATCAATAGCATGCATCACCCTACATATCTTCTCTATCTCATCAATAAAACCCTGAGGATCCTTATCTACCTTAGAGCCTATAAAAGTTAGGGGATTCAATCTCATAAACTAGATAACCTAAATAACCTCAGATGAACTAATAGTAGGTCCAATATAATCAGACCGATGAGACTATAATGACATCAATTGAGCAAGCATATGAATAGATTGACAGAACTCTATATTAGAGATATCTCTATGAGGTTAATAAGCATATGTATCACCAGCCCAAAAATCCTGAGAAGGACTAGTAGGGATCGATAAAACCCCACGTGGATTATTACAGTTAAGAGTAGGTACCGTAGACTCTGTTTGCACTCCATAAACAAGGAAAATTCCCTTAATATTCTCCTCATGTGGGATAGAGTTTTCAGTAGAAATTCTACAATTGTCAGATATTCGGGGAGGCATTATCTAAAATACGAGTAAGCTAGGAGTTAGAGAAGTTTAATAGAACTAGACTCTATAGCTCGAAGATAGCACACAAGAAAGGCAAATATTTCTAAATTCCTTATAGCCTCCCCCTTATAAGTGTGGCACCCTGCACATGTATAAAAAGGACTATACTCAACATGAATTTATGGATACCCAAAGACCCTAAATCGTGTTCATATACCAAGCTTGTCATAACCCAAACTAGGGCCTAGTCATGACCCAGGGCTTAGTAATGATGGGGATATCAAGTGCACAGTGGGCTAGAGACCACCGCCTTAGCCTGACATCCTAAACATAATAAAATAATATAGTTAAAGCAAACCAAATATGATAATATGAAGAATAGATAAACCAACTAAAAATTGAGAGTCAAAACAACAACCAACCTACAGTTGTCCATAAAATCCTCTAAATGAACTAGAATACCAAACTATGTTAGGACATGCCCCCGACCATAACCAAAAAAATTCCAAAATAAAATACTAAGACAATAACAAAACTAGTGAGATGATTGAGCTTTCCAAAAGATGTAGGCTCATCACTTCACAATAGATCCACAGTAATATCGAATTACCTAATACTACACAGGGGATGAGTGGTAAATTTACCACTCATTGATGCCCAAATTTATGTATACTACTATGATTTAAATGTTTTAATGAGATGAATTTTTCATTTCAATTCCCTAATTCCTATGTTTTGCAGGCATACAGGCGATGAGAATAAAAAAGGTAAAATAAGCTAAAAAGAGATAAAAAAGGAAGAGTTAGAGAAAAGTAGAAGCAGGAAATGACCCTCAGTTACTGTGATCGCGATCGTGACCAACCCAAATTAGTCAAGGCATACGATCATGATAGACTCACCATGATTGCGATCAATCACCGACAATCATGAAGGCACAGAAAATAGCCTAGAAGAAGAAATATAATTTCACACAGTTGGTTCCAATTCTATAAAGGATGAAAACCCTTTCATTTTCAGATATTACCAATTATATTTTGAACTTTTTACATTGTAAAATCCTACTAAATTGGGCAAGAATATTATGGTTAATTTTCCAATTGATTTTAGTTGTAATTGAAGTTAAATTGAAGAATACTCTTACTTGTATCTTGACTGGAAGCTTTGAATGACCATTTTGGTATATTTCTTTCCTTAAACTTCATGAGTAGCTAAACATCTATCTTAGGATTATGTTGAAATAGGGTTCAAATATATGTGAGTTTTGATTATTAGTGTAGAATCTTGGTTAATGATGTTGGGTTTTACTAATACTTGCTTATTGAGTGTGAATTTATGGGCAGAAACCCTAAATTCCCAAAAATCTCACATCATCATTGAAAAATGGATGTGGGTATTTGGATCCTATATCATACTTGAAAGAGGGATATGGGTGACAAGGTATTAGCAAACAATAAATAAACATTAGCTTATTCCTTTAAATTGTCTTATAAATAGGGATACCCAATTGAGGTTTTAGGTGGATTTGTTTGCCACACCCATGAGTTATCCGAAAGGGTCCATGGGTGATGTTTTTAGTGTTTGGTTGAAAACCTAGCATCAAAACCCCTAACCTAGCTTGCCCATATAGTCTTTAACTAGAATTTATATTTGATTATTATGAACCCATGTATTATTTGCCCCTAGGAAGACATAATCTTATGACTATTCTCCTATTGGAATATTACTAACTTTTGTTGCTCTTAATTGGTGTAGTTTGATTAGATTTCTCTAAAACAACATTCCAAACCAACCCCCTCATTTAAATTTATGTTTTTTTACTTTGTTTACGTTACGGGTATAGCTTTAGTTGATTTCAATGCTCATAGGATTTGAAGACTAGTTCCACTCCTTGATGATTTGACCCTACTCAAGTTAGGGAATTATATTTTCCAATGATCGCATTTCTTATAAATCATGGAGTAAGTTGAGTGTGATCAAAATGACACCGTTGTCATAGAGTGAAACTTAATTTTCTCTGTGTGGTATTGATAGTAGCTTTGGGTTTACCTATGGAGGTTGTTATTTATTTTGGTTGTTATTTTTGTTTTTTAGGTGATTTTAATAGTGTCCACGACACAATTCATGATCATGCAAGTAATGTCGAGACCTTTAATGGGCCCCTTGACGATGAGGAGCAACTCCATGATATTGAACGTGTGAGTGCTATCCTTATCTCACCAAATCAAGGAAACGGGGTGTTCCACATCACAAGTGTTATGTTTCACATGCTTCAAATGAAAGGTATATTTGGGGGTCAAGCTCATGAAGATCCAAATTTGCGCTTAAAGAATTCGTAGAAGTGTGTGCCCCTTTCGACATTGCTCACATCTCACAAAAATCTAGATGGTTGCACATCTTCCTATTTTTCCAAATGGTTGTGGTAGTGTTGTGGCCATGATCTCTTCCCACTAGGTCCATCACATCATGGGATGAACTTACCTATGCTTTCTTAGATTGGTACTTCCCACTATTTAAGATGGTGCAATTGCAAGATGAAATCACTAACTTTCATAAATTGAATGAAGAGCCTCTATATAAGGTGTGGGAGAAATTTAAGGGGAAGATTATGCAATGTAACAACTATGAGGTACTATATAAGATGCTTCTCCTAATCTCCTATCAAGCTTCGTATCAACTAAAAAAACCATGGTGGACAATGCGACAGGTGGGTCACTTGTAATGTTATCATATGGCGTGGCCTCAAACTTGCTTGAGGAAGTCACAAATCAAAATAAGGGGTGGCATACCCAGGACATCGAGGTAGATAAAGGGTCCTCTACCACCGCCTATGGTAATAAAGAGCAAAGGAAGAAAGATGAAGAGAGGGAGGAAAACAAGGCAAAAATGATGACGCAATTAGAACTCCGTACAAAGAATGTGATGGGTGCACCCAAACAAATGGTAAATGTCATGGCATCTAAGAGATATGATGAAGAAGTGGCTAAGATCCTTGATAAAAAATTTATATACTGGGCTAACTATCTGAGGGGTTCCTGCCCACCCTACTAAAGGCAAGATGGGATCCAAGCTTGGATCGATCATGAGAGAGAATGAGAATAGCATGATAGAGAGAGAGTTCATGATTTGAGGGACAAGGAACTGAAGTATGATATATATGTTCCTCCCATGACCGAGTAAAAATGAAAAAGGCAAACCTTGTTAATCTTAAAAAATTAAAGATTGGGGGTTTTGTTAACTTGATGAGAATGGGGGGGGGGGGGGCGAACAAGATGGTCTAAGAATTAAAAGGTGGATTTTTGAAAATCAAACAATTATATTACATACCGACTCAATAAAATAATTATAGAGTCAAATTTGCCAAATCTCCACTCAACTTAATGCTAAACAAAAATGGGGCCTTCCTAGTGATACCATTGTGAAACCAAAAAATGATGCTCAAGTATTGGAAATCATCACTAGGAATGGCAAAAACCTCGGTGATTAGATGGGTAAAATTGAAAAATAGACCAATATTGAACAAACAAATATGAAGAAGAAGCATGTGGTTGATTGAAATGAGAAGGCTCCAAAGTCTCAAGAAGGGGATGAAAAAGAACCAATAATAATTGAAAAATGGTTGATGAACAGTGAGATCCTAAGATGGTTGAGAATGATGAACTGCAAAGTAATCCATTGCCTACTATGAAGGTTCCCCCCCATTTCCTTAATGACTCAAAAAAAAGAGGATAATGTCAAATACAAGACGTTTCTTGTTAAGCTTAACAATCTTTCAATTAATATCCCATTGGTAGAGGCTATCCAAGAGATTCTAGGATATGCTGAGCTAATGAAGAAGTTGATGACAACAAAATGTCTTGTTGATGGTAAGACCATTGAAGTTACCCATGGGTGTAGCGGTATCATGACTAGAGCTATATTAGAAAAGAAGAAGGATCCCGGGGCCTTTATAATCCCTTGCACCATAGGGACACATAAGTTTAAGAAATCCTTGTGTGACCTTGGTATAAACATAAATCTCATGTCCTATTCAATCTATCGAAGACTTGGTTTGGGCACTCCTACTCCAACAACAATGAGGCTTTTAATGGATGATCAGTCTCTCATGAAAATGATTAGACTTTTATTTTGATGTTTTGGTAAAGATGGGTCACTTAATTCTTCTGGCGAACTTCATGGTGCTTGATTGTGAAATCGACCAATAGTACCTATTATCCTTGGGAGAACTTTTCTTGTAAACAAAAGAGCAATTATTTATATGAAGCAAGGATAAATAAAATTTTGGGTCCAAAATGATGATGTTTTAGGTTCTCGAGAGGGGGATCTCATTGAAGAAAGTTCTTGAGAAACTCTCATCCTTCTATGAGAGGTTGAAAAAATCAGGATGGATTTGCTTTGTCCCAAAACTATGACATACAAATGAGCACTAGGTGAGGAGGTTCTACACAAATCTCAGCGTAGTAGATCTCTCTAACCCTAACCAAGTGGTAATAATCTGGGGAAAAGAGGTTTATTTTAGAGCCGAAAAGATCAATGGAGTTTATGGGTTGGACAATGTTGTCATGAGGGACTACGAGGCCAAGGATTATTCTCCTAGGAGATGGTTGGTTGAGCATTTATGCCTAGAGAGAGAGGTTTTATGGGCTACCATTAAGACGGGGATACTAATGAATGACTTCACAGTTGAAGCAAGTATCTAGCTGACCATTATCTGTAGAAGAGCCTCCCCCTACCAACCTGAAAAATGTCCTAACTATACATGCTCACATGGTGGCCTGCATCTTGGATAATATTCCTCTGAATGTTGGCCGATTTGTGCTTATGGAGATTCGATATTATAGAAATAAAGGGGGGGGCATGCTTTTGTTTCCATCTTTGATTACTGAGCTTTGTAGGTGATCCAAGGTTGATGAGTTCCCGAAAGATAGTTGGGTCTCTCCTAAGACTCCCATTTACCCACTGAAGATCCAAGGAGAGGGAGATTTTGGGAAGAGCAACAAGAGAAAGGTTGACTTAAAGAGGTCAGTGAAGAATGATATGGATTTATATAGGCCATCCATAGTAGGGCTATTTTATTAGATCTCAGGAGAGATAAGAGTAATTAAAGAGCTTATGTCTAAGATCCCTCAGGGGTTAGAAGATTCTTTCACCACCTGCCATTCCTATGTTACTTGGTCTGACTATGAGATATATCTGAAGGATCTGAAGAATTAGGGGACACTATTGCTAGGCTTGAGAGGCATACTCATCTATAACACATTATCACCGGGAACTCACGGACTCGCATAATAAGATAAATAAGAGGGAGAAAAAGAAAGACAAGTTTTTCATGAAGATATAGAAGAGGGTGAAGGGCCTTTGGAAGGTACTGAAACCCATAGACAAACTTTCGTATCCTAGAGCTTATAGTGATGATGAGGTTCAAACTAAGTGGTCAGACTCAGATGGTGCTAGAGGTGATTGTGAGACTGATGACGACAATAGTTCTTAATTGCGATTACAGGGAGCACCTTTTTCTCTCTTTATGCCTTATTGATTATGTAGTGAGGTCACTACAAACTTTTGGTTGGGGTTCCTGTCTCTCTGTATTCATTTATTTGGTTTGTATTATTGAGTTGTTTATGGATGTTTTTATGTTTATTTGGATGATTTTTATTTTTATTCTAGGTTATAATATTCGGTCACTCTGATGGTGCCCACATTTCATGGATTAGTTACTTGGTTCGTTCTTAGATTTTTATTTTATCTTTATCTTGATTATGATAATGTCAGACGATCCTTTCCTTATGATAGATTAAGTGACAACATTCTTAAGGGAAAATCATTAAGATTGGATTTTATGCCATAGATGCAATGGGAATTCTAATTACCCGTAGATTGGAGTTTGGGTTCGTCCTTATACCTATAGTGAAGTCTGAGTAGCCATATGGTTTTCCCTCATTAGAGCCAAAATGTAAGATGACGACTTGGTTTGGTGTCATCAATAGCAAATTTTGCATGGTGTAAATGCAAAGAAAACACCCCCCTCCGTCCAAAAATTTTTGAAAACCAGGGGCATGGACGTGAATAATTTTTTAACAATACTTTACCTTTTTTTGTAACTCCAAAGTCTTTAGTTTATAGTATATAGTAAATACTTTCTTTTGTCTTTAGTAGGAAATGCAATTGAGCCTTTTTGAAAAGTTTTCATGCCATGTGAGGTAAGCGTAATTGTGTATCTCTCATGGATACTTGTATCATCTAGAACTTGCCCCGTTAGTCTTTCAAGACTAATTGTGATTATGCTTGGTTGGTGAAATGAACTTATGCCTTCTTTGTGAACATAGGAATCCACTTTAGCTTAAATAGCCTACCCGTGCATAGAATAGTATCCTTAGTTACCTATTTTGAGCCTTCAAGCCTTTCTTTGGCCACCACATTACAATCCTTGAACCATTTAAAGTTAATCCCTCTTTTGAACCGTACCCTCCTTGAACTTGGAAAATGAAACTTGAGGATAAATACCTAAGTTGGGGGTGGTAAGTTTTGGAAGAAGTGACCTTGGTCAAAGATATTATAAGTGGATGCCGAAAAATCTAAGTAAAGAGAGAAAGTAAAAAAAGTAAAAAAGAAAGGAATCATCAAAATTAGGAATAATAGGGATAAAAAATGCTTTCAAAGAGATGGGTAAATCAAGGTAGCAAAAGTAGGCATGTGTGAATTTTGGAAACAAATGAAGTGGTCCATAGTAAGAAATTTGGTTAAATAGTGTGATGTAGATGTTCAAGGAGGGTGTAGTCACTTTCTACCCAAATGATATCATACCCTTTCCCGGACCTATGTTACAAGATTGAAAAAGTCCTTCGAGATCTCCAACCAAGTGTATTCATAGTAGTGGCAATTGAAAATAAGAGTAAGCATATGGTATGGTATTTGTTAGCATAGAGAGAGTCTTTGTGAGAATGAGTGTTAGCACTCAAATCCCTTGTTGTATGATATATAATTTGGTGTGTGGGATTTCCTTTTTGTGAGGAGGCATGTAGACTAATTGAGGCGGGTAAAATTGTCATCTTCCAAAAAAGAGGCAAAGGGGTATAGTTGAGTTGATATCGATGGAGAGTCACTTCTAGAGAGTTAGTGATTGTTGCATTGTTGTTATTTAAAGATTTTTGTGTCTTTATGATTGGGCTTGATATTGAGAGGAGTTGTGAGAATAGCATTGCCCATGCTTGAGAGTTACTTGTTGGTATTAATCAAGCTCAAAGTCATTGTGATCATTTAAATGGGCTTATAATTGCATAGCCTCATTGAGTAAGAAGTTGTGTTGCTTGAGAATGAGAAAAGGTTTAAGTTAGGGATGTTGATTAGTGGTAAATTTATCACTTATTGATGCCCAAATTTGTACATACTACTATGATTTAAAGGTGTTAATGAGAAGAATTTGTCACTTGAATGCACTAATTCTCATGTTTTATGGGCATACAAGTGATGAGAAGAAAAGAAGTGAAATGAGCTAAAAAGAGATCAAAAAGGGAAAAGCTAATGCAAAATCTAGAAAAGTAAGAGCAGGAACTAACCCTCGTTACCTTGACCGCAGTCTGAGGGTCGCGATCGCAACCAACCCAAATTAGTCAAGGCACACAATTGCGATGTTCACACCATGATTGTGGGAGCTGAGATTGTGATCAATTGCTGGTGATCGCAGAGGCACAAAAAAACCTAGGGGCAGAAACGTATTTTCCCACAGCTGGTTCCAATTCTCTATAGGACAAAAACCCTCTCATTTTTTGGATATCACTATCTATATTTTGAAGTTCTTTCCTTGTAAAACCTTACTAATTAGGAAAGAACATTGTGGTTAATTTTCCAATTGAGTTTAGTTGTAATTAAAGAATACTATTGCTTGCATCTTTAATGGAAGCTTTGAATGACCATTTTAGTATATTTCTTTCCTTAAACTTCATGATTAGCTAAACATCTATCTTGGGATTATGTTGAAATAGGGTGAAAATATGTGTGGGTTTTGATTATTAGTGTAAAATCTTGTTTAATGATGTTGAGTTTCACTAATACTTGCTTATTGAGTGGGAATTTGTGGGTGAAAACCCCAAATTCTGAAAAATCTCACATCATCCTTGAAAGAGGGATGTGGGTATGCCTAAGGATCCTATATCATCCTTAAAAGAGAGATATGGTTGATGATATATGTAGTTTTGATGATGAGCAGCTAAACTGCAAGGGACCAGGTCTCTGGACGTGCAAGGTACAGTACAACTGGCATGCGACATCTGCATAGTTTTTTCTCTTGTGTAACAAACTTGAAGGTGCTATTTTGTACTAACTTGGACAGCTGGTCTAATGATCTTTCAGCCCTATTTATCACTCAGTTTTAAAAAGAAAGAGATACCTCTTCATCAATTTAATTTTTGCAAATTGTAAAGAGTGAAGTGAGGCAGCAAAAACTCCAATTCAAGACTGCTCAAGCATTGATCATGTTCTTATCTTCGTAGTCTGCTTAAAGAGTGAGTGAGTGCTCTTAAGTGCTGATTTGTAACTGAACTACTCATGCTATAAGAGCAGTGTTTTCTCATTGAGATAGTTTCTTAGGTAGATTTACCTAAGTTTGACACTGATTCAAGCTAATTAGTAGAGAGGGTCCTTGGTAGAGTTACCAAGATGAGCTTGTAGTAGATTTCTTACTAGCGAAAGGAACCTAGAGTTAGGTTCAGTAAAGACAGTAATCAATAGAGGTGCTTGTGAGGGCAAGCCGTGTTTTTTTCCTTCCTAGGTTTTCACGTGAAAATTCTTCTATTTTTACTCTTCCTGCACTATTTTATACTTCCTGGTTCTTTTTATGTATTTTGCCTATGATTAATGTTAAGGGACCTAGTTCCTTACTATGTGGCACAACCCCTAAGGGTTCCAACAATTGGTATCAGAGCCAGGTCATTCTAAAAGATTCATACCTAGAGTGTTTGGTTATCATGGCTGCTCTACAAAATCTAGAAGAAGGGAAATCTACCACTAGACCACCTAGATTTAATGGACAGTACTATGACTGGTAGAAAATCAGTATGTTTGACTTCATTATGGCTGAAGATAGTGAACTGATGGACATAATCCTTAATGGACCTCATGTTTCTGTTAAAGAAGTCAAAGAAGGAGAAATATCAAGAATAATTATTAAAAGCAGGAGAGAGTGTGACAATGAAGATAGAAAGAAAATTGAAAAGAATTACAAGGCCAAGAAATTGCTGTGGTATGGGGCCTGATAAATATAATAGGATCTCAGCTTGTGAAAATTCCAAAGAGATCTGGGATTGCTTGAGGACTGCAGATGAAGGTACTATTGATGTGAAGGATTCTAAAGTAGACATGCTAACTACTCAGTATGAAATCTTCACCATGAAAGAAGAAGAAACTAACCCAGAAATGCATATAAGATTCACTTCAATCACAAATGAGCTTCATTGCTTAGGAGAAGTGATTCCAGTGTTTAAGCAAGTAAGAAAGATTCTTGGTGTTCTTCCTAGGTCCTAGGAAAGCAAAGTGGATGCTATAACTGAAGCTAGAAACTTGAAGATCCTCACTATGGATGAACTAATAGGAAATCTAAAAACCCATGAGCTCAAAAAACAATAAGACCTAGAGAAGAAGGAAGTTAGAAAAGAAAAATCTCAGGCATTAAAGGCCTCAAAATATGACCCAAATAAAGATAACGCTGATGTTTCCTACTTGGCAAAAAGAATTGCTAAAGCTATGAGAAAAAGTGGTCAGTTACATAGAAGTGGAAGCAACAACAGAAAAGGTTCCACTATGGAATTTTGTCACTAATATAGAAGTCCTAAGAACTTCATTAAGAATTGTATGCATAAATTGGACTATTAGGAATATCTAAAGACTGGTGGTCACAATGGAAATAACAAGGACCAGGTCTTGAAAAATTAAGCATAAAGGCTACAACTGATTATGCAGTAAGGCAAGATCTAGCAATGTGGGGAGACTCCTCTAGTGAATCTGAGGAGATTAGGAAGCAGGAAATTATTTCTATGCTGGCAGTAGAGGTGATAAAGGGACCTTTGATTCCTGTTTGCTTTTATGGAAAACACTGAGGATGAAGAATAAAATGAGTTAACATATTTTGACCTTAAAGAAAACTTGAATAACTATTCTGTTAGAAAGATTAAAAGGCTTGCAAATATACTGATTGACTCTATGTGTGAAATGATTGAGAAAAATTTGCTCTAGAATAAAAGGTGGAAAGTCAGGAGTTTGATTTGATAGCTTTGACTCTCCAAAACAATTGGTTTCTAAGATGAAACTTAAAAGTTTAAGTTTGGTAAGTCAACTGGAGAAAATAGATGCTTCTGAGTGTAAAGGAAAGAAAGAAGCCTCAAAGTTTTAGGTTGAGCTTGAATAAAAATTGGAGGATTCTCAAAGGCTTCTCATGATTGTACTTTAGAAAAATTAGGAGTTAGAAAAGGACCTGATCAGTCTGAAGGAAGAGCTTAAAAAATCCCTACAATTGACTACATCTTCTCAGTTCCTTTTTTAACCTAACTGGTCAAGATGCTAGTAATGGGAAGGGTCTTGGTTATCAAGATGGAATCCAAGTTTGTGGGTCTCAAGAAAATATTGCTCATGATACTAAGAACAAGATCCACAAGTGATACGAGCATAAAGAGCACAAGGATTATAAAGCCTTTTCAAAAGACCAAACTCGAATTTGCAAAACGGATGAAGAATTTTTGGAAACATTTAAAAGCCTGGTTCAATATGAAAGAGGAGAAGGGGTTCTTACACTCAAGAGGAGCCTATTCATTAAGGGCATGGTGGTCTTTACACTCCAAAAGACTACACTCAAGGGGAGCCTATTTTATGACTTTCATTAAGAGCAATTTGGTCCTTTTGTGTAATAACTTTAAATAGACACTTAGGACATTAGTTTTCATTAGTTTTGATGAATTGATTGAGTGATACTCATATTGTAGTTTTCTTAGTGTAGGTCTTGGAAAAGCTATTGAAACTAGGGTTAGCATTAGTGAGGTTTTCACTTGTCTTGACATTTTGGCAAGAAAGGTGGGTTCTTGAGGATATTGAATTCCTTTGTGTCCATATAAGAGTATGGTGTTACCTTCATTGGTTGTGTTTGTCTTGGTGTTTGATACACACCTTGGTTCTATACATTGGTGAAGGTCTATGTCTTACTACTATCCTTTTTGTTTTTGAATATTTTTTTGTGTTTGCATATTAAAATCTAATTGTGTGTTTACTTTCTAGTGTCTTGTCTTCATATTCTTATCCCCTTCTTAGTGTGTTTTTGTTTTATTAGGTTAGATGTTTTATCCTTTGGTATCAAGATGCACATTTTAGAGTTGATCCTACAATTCTACGTCTTGGTTTATTGTTATCTTAAGAAAATCTCCACAAAAAAAGAGTCTAAAGTCAAGAAAAATAAAAAAAAGGTGTTGAGTTGTGTTTTGTAGTAGATCCGAAAGTTCAACCCTAGATCTACTAAGTTTTGTTTTGTTTTGTTGGTTTCTAGTTCTAGATCCCTGCGCACTAGCACTCAAGGAGTCTAGATGTAAGTTTGGAGCAAGATTCGGTTAATTTTGTGCCAAGTCCATCATTGTTGAGGCATGTTGAATCTTTTTGAAGGTGGATCCATGTGGTCTTAGTGATTGTGGCATTTGTTTGAAGTAATTTCTTGTTTTTTGTGGTTGGATTGGCAAAAGGAACCTAGATCTAAAAGAAAAATTAAATTTAGTGTCCAATTGCCTAGTGGTCAAACTTGGTCAACTCTTGAATATTCATCTTGTTCTTCCAACATCTTCATATCTTAGTGAAGAAGAATATTCATAAAGATTGTTTGATCTAAAAATAGGGAAGAAAGAGAGTGTACTAGTTGTTTGTACAAGAATATTTCCTAGCATATCCTAATTCATCCAAAAGAAGAAGGGGACAAAGGGAATAAACAAGTACAATTGAAAGTACAAAGGGGGGTCCAATCCATTTCAAATTCAATTTAAAGCTTGAAAAGGCTCCAAACTTGAATTGCCCCCTCTCAAATCATCACTATCCGTTCCTAAGGTCATATTAGGCCGAGACAAAAAAATTGTGGACTGAAAATTTTTGAAAGGGACGTCCAATCACATAGTGCCACGTCATCGCTTGTATGAACAACCGAATTGAGCTCTAATTTAGATTTCTAAGTTTTAATTTGTTGTTTCTAGTTTCTTTTGTGTTGATTTTATAACTAATTAGAAAAATAGTAACTATCTACTAGGTTGATAATTAGTTTAGAGTCCTTTTGTTTTGTGTCATCGTTCTTTGTGTGCTTTCATCATTTTGTAATTCGTAGTATCTTGTTGGTTCAAGTCCGAAAGCTATTTTTCTTTGAGTTGTCTCAAACAAAAATTAATTCCGAGCCAAAGTAGACTCATCCCTCAATTACTCTCTAAGTACAAACCAAAGTTTTAACACATGTGAGACCAAGTGTGAGGTAAGAATCCGAGAGTGGGAGAGTTAGTAAGGTTATTTGAACTAACTTGTTTGCTCATTTTATAGGTTTATTTCTTATTATAGGTATAATATCCATGGAATTCGAGGACACAACACCCCAAACATTAGGAAGTGATGTTGCTAGTGTAATCTTGGCTACACTTGAGTCATTTGGCCGAGATATGAAGATGTTACATTCGGATATAGCATCAATGAAGGGAGAAATAACCACCATGAGTGGAAGATTGGAACAAGTTGAGAGGCAAAGGAACTCACGACCCTCTACCCATCATTCCTACCATACGTCATCTAGTTTCCAAGCTTACAACTCATCTATGACCATCACACCCGAAACCCTTCACCAAATGCTTTACCCTCCAAAACCTCCACAAAACCAAACCCAAACTTCACTAAGCTGAGATATCCCTAGACAATTACACCATCAAATAAACCAAGTCCGCCAAGAAGGACTTGGAAACCAAACTTGACCACCAAATCCAAACCATCAATTTCAAATCCACTTGACCAAAGGCCATTCCCTCTATAAAACCTAATACCTCAAGTCCAAGCCCCACTTAACCAAAGACCCCATCATCAACCAAATCTAGTACCTCCTTACCAAGATCTACTTAACAAAAATAAACCAATCCAAATAGAAGACTATGGTAGAAGGGAACAAGAGGGTTATGGAGTTTACAATGTGACTATTTGATTAAAGAAGAGCTGTGGGCTAGGAATGATCAAGGAGGACCTCATGGTAGAAATCGAGGGTATAAAGAAAGACATGGTCATGGAAATCCACATGGAAACCGTGAGGTAGGCATTAATTCAATCAAGGTTGGCATTTCAATTTTCAAAGGTGAGAGTGATCCAAAAATGTACCTTTCTTGGGAGTTTTCTTATGAAAAGCTTTTTCAAGTGAATGATCTTTCCAAAAAAAAATAAAAGTTGATATGCTATTGCTCATTTTGAAGGATATGCAAACACTTGGTGGAATTACACAAGAGATTAGGAAATATGTTGATTGGTAGCCAACAACCTCCTTGGGAGATGTTGAAAAGACTAATAAGAGAAACATATATCCCAGAGTATTATAGACATGAGCTCCTTGCCAAGATTTACAACTTGAGGCAAGGTAGCAAGAGTGTCATGGCCTATTTGATGAGTTCTAAAAACTCATTTGAAGCTTGATTATAGGGGTAAACCAGTCCAACATGATGTTATACGCTTCAAAGTTGGGTTGAACAAGGACATATCTTCACGCTTGATTCTCCATAAGTTTGAAATAATTGATAGTATCTTCCGAGTGGCCCTAGACGTTGAGAAAGAGATCCATGACAAGGCTGCCCAAAGGTCCAAAACCCATCCATCCACCTTGAGTTGGTCTAAGGACAAGGAATTGACTTAATTTAATGCTAAAGGAACCGACCCAAGGGCTATCCCAAAGAATCTTCCAAAGCATGAAGGTAATAAGCTTTCTTCTCCCAATTATATGGGTTTTTAATGTTTTAAGTATCAAGGGTGGGGTCCAAAAGCTAGTCATTTCCCAAACTGGAGAAATATAATTCTAAGGGAGGGGAAATTATATTATCTTGGAAAAGCGATAGGAATTGAACCGGATGAGAATAATGAAAACTCTTAAGATGGAGAACATATAAAATTTGAAACTCAAGAAGAGGGTAGTGAGAAGGATGTTTTTCCATGTGAGGGTGTATGTAAAATACCTAGCTATGTGGTTAGAAGAATCATGTTTAGTAAAACCTTGGATGATCCTTGTCAAAGAGATAATCTCTTTCATACTAATTGTCTTATTAAAGGGGGTGTATGTTCAATGATTATAGATAGTGATATTGGAGTTAACATTGCTAGTGTCACTATGGTTGACTACTTGAAACTACCCACTACCCCTTACCCAAATTCGTATAAGCTAAAGTGGTTGAATGAAGTGGGGAATTGAAGGTGACTTGACAATGCTTGATTCAGTTCTGAGTGGGAAATTACAAGGATGAAGTGTTATGTATGTAATTCTGATGCAAGCATGCCATTTATTATTGGTTAGACCTTGGAAATTTGATAGATTCCCCAATCATGATGTAAGGACTAATAGATATACTCTTGAGCATGATGTCCAAATGTTCACTCTTTTCCTTCTCTTACTAGCTCATATGAATGAAATCCATGAATAATCTAAGGACTTGAAGAAGTAAAGGTTAGAGGGAAAGGGAAAGGAAAGCCACGTGTAGTGAAATTAAAATGGGAAAGAATCACTTGATTGTGGGCCTTGCTCGTAAAGGGCCCTTTTTACTCACTAATCCAAGTGCTAGCATTTTACCTAGCATTGATTCTTCTTATGTACAGATGCAAGATGATATTTATCCAAAGGAGAATCTAAAAGAAGGCCCTCCCAAAAATGTTAGTGTTTGAATGACACCTTTGGCCGAGAGTTCAAAGCAAGCAGGTTGACCTAATATAAACCAAGGTAACTATGGTACACTCTACACTCCCTTAAGTTTAAAATATTGTTATGTGGCTATTAGTAGCCAAGTTGATGTGGTTTCGAGTGTACCTAGTGTAGAAGTACATGCATCCTTCCTTGGCAGTACTTTGGGTATGTATAATGATCAATGTGCTCCCAAGAATAGCTCACTACTTGAACATGTGAATGCTATGATTGAAATTCCTCAAGTTAGTATTGATGTTTATAATGTTGATCATGATAATGGACATGATCCTTTGAACTTGTGTGATAGAAGTCGTGCTAATAGTAGTGTTTATAGTGATCATGTTCATGGAAATATTTTGAATGATGGAATGTTTCTTGTTGAGGGAAACCTTCTAGGCCGTAGCTCTTCATTCCTGAATGTTTGTCTTCCCTTATAAACAAATGTCTTATGTGATAGTTTTTGATTGTACTCCTTACTCCTTGGTGATTACTTTAGCCATCTCCTTTTTGATACTTGTAGTAAGTGTTTATGATCATAACAAAGGATTGTTGGTTGTATTCAAAGAGTGTTCCCCTTTGGCGTGATTATATAATTTGTGGCACTAATGCTAACTCTCATAACATGAGGATTGTGTGCTTGTTTTCCCTCTCTTTAGTTTTGCAAGGTGTGAATTTGAGGTCAAATTCCTTTCAATATGAAGAGGATGATATGAGCATAAAGATCAAAAGGATTACAAGGCCTTCTAAAAAGACCAAACTCGGATATGCAAAGCGGTTGAAGACTTTTTGGAACCATTTGAAAGCCTTGTTCAAGATGATAGAGGATAAGGGGTTCTTACACTCAAGGGACGCCTATTCATTAAGGGCATGGTGCTCTTTACACTCCAAAGACTACACTCAAGGGGCGCCTATTTTATGACTTTTATTAAGGGCAATTTGGTTCTTTTATGTAATAACTATAAATAGATACTTAGGCATTTTGTTTTCATTAGTTTTGATGAATTGATTGGGTGATACTCATATTGTAGTTTTATTAGTGTAGGGTTTGGAAAAACTATTGAAACTAGGGTTAGCATTAAAGAGGTTTTCACTTGTGTTGATATTTTGGCAAGAAAAGTGGGTTCTTGAGAATATTGAATCCCTTTGTGTCCATCTAAGAGTGTGGTATTACATTCATTGGTTGTGTGTGTCTTAGTTTTTGATACATACCTTGGTGCTATCCATTGGTGAAGGTCTATGTCTCACTACTATCCATATGTTTTTGTATCTCTTTTGTGTTTGTGTATTGAAATCCCATTGTGTGTTTACATTCTAGTGTCTTCTCTTCATCTTCTTCTCCTCTTCTTAGTGTCTTTTTAGTTTATTAGGTTAGATATCTGATCAACAAGCCTCTATGTACTCATTGTGGAAGAGATGTACACCTAAAAAAAGACTATCAAAGATGGCTCAGAGCAAGGATGACAAATGTTAGACATGTCCACCAGTAGAGCACCTGTCCCAAATGTGTAAAACCTTGGCAAAACATGAAGAATATTATACTCCATAGATGGAAAAAGAAGGATTTAATCACACCTCTATCCTTCTACTGGGAGCTCAGACTCAAATATGTTCCCAAGTTTAACAAATGATTGTAAGCAAAGGAGGGAGAACAGGTTTGCAATCAAAAAAATCTTCTTGTTATGTAATTGTTTAAGTCTATGAATGGATGGTCTGATTGTATTCTCTTTCCTAAGACACTTCAAGGTGAAGGTATCTTATGTGATTAGCATTCTTATCCCAAGTATGAGTTAAACAATGTGAAAGAATCTGGCAAGTTCAAAGCAATGCAGAAGGAACTCTGGACATTTGAAGAATGCCAAGTCTAGGACCTGTTCCTCAGACCTATTTCCAGAACAAATCATGATATCATGTGGCGTAATGAATCTATCAAGCTGAAGCTAAGATTGATCAAATCAACCTGGCTAACTGGATGAATCAACTTTCCTTCCAAAATTTGGCTATGTTCAAAAAGTAGGTATCCTTGGTAAATTAGGTGCATGTTGGTCTAACTCAGTACCATACCCTTGTAGGTACAAACCCATTGGATCAACTTTGAAGGTGAATAGATGTGACAAGCACAA
The DNA here is from genome assembly GCA_030864225.1 of Capsicum baccatum var. pendulum. NCBI lineage: Eukaryota > Viridiplantae > Streptophyta > Magnoliopsida > Solanales > Solanaceae > Capsicum > Capsicum baccatum. The sequence continues at coordinate 150,507,443 of CM061557.1, read as the reverse complement.
AGTTCAAGTTTTAGTCAGACTAGAGAGGGACCTGGTCATATCTCTCAAGTTAGTATCATGTATGTGCAATTTTTTTCTGTTCTGTCACGAAAAAGTCACATCCCTCTTGTCCTAGTGTCAAAACAAAAATTGTCCTATTCTAAAAGTGAATGTGAGTAACCTAAAAATCTGACACTGATCAAATCCTATTCCCCTCAGAAAACCCTTCCTTGTGCCTATTGTTCCCTCAAATTCAGTTGAAATCACTCATTCTTCCATCAAAAGGAAAAACCCAAATCCCAAATAGTCCTACTAAGAAAAGGACATTTCTGATGGCTGAAACTATCAGATTTTCTTGTCGTTCAAAGGATACTGAGCTTAGTATTATGAAAAATCCCTCCCTAAACCGTCCTGAAAAATATCCCTTTTCTCATATTCTTCCAAAGCTTAACTCCTTCATCACTTAACCTGTCAATGAAGAATCATCCCAGACTCTTCAAAATTGTTCTGATGCTGATGTGATGGATAAAACCTAGGTTTTTGAAAATCTCATCTTGTTGTCAAATAGTCCAGGAAAAATCTTAGTTGATCACAAGAAAACTGATGTCAGTAAAATGCCAAAAACTTTTGAAAATAGGTCTGGAAGTTTTACTGAGATACTGCTGATGATAGGCGAATTTACATGCCTATAGCACTAGATTTTGCCCATATTTTAGCCAAGTTTTGAGAACAAATTATATATTTCATGCACTTTTAGTCCTTTTTCCTGTAAGTGAGCTAACGAACATGATTAGCAAAGTTTTCAGGTATAAATGATGCAAAATTCAGCATTTTATGGATAACTTGATGCCAAAGAAAGCTTCACGGAAGGAGAAAAGGAAGCTTGGACGCCTAAGGACCAAAAGTGATGCATGGAAAATCTGTCCCGGGCTAAAACAACATTTCTGAAGACTTTGGGGACTTGCAGTAACTTATTTGGATTGGGATAATAATACATTAACCTAGTACAATTGGGTTAAGTATTTCATTAGTCTATTTGGATTTGGATAATGTTACATTAACCTAGTACAATTGGGTTAAGTATTTCATTAGCTTAGTAGGATTTGATTAAGTATTTCATTAGCTTAGTAGGATTAGGATATTGGTATTATAAATACCCTATCATGCTAGAGATTTAGAGGGAAAAGGGATCCATATACATTCTTCAACTATTAATCTTTTCTACTCTTCCAACAATTCTAATCTTTCCATTAATTCTATTTTTCTTCATCTATTCATCTATTCTTAATTTCCGCAACAAGAGAATTGTTACTTTGCAAGGAATTCACGCCTAAACGCCTACCACCTGTGCTACACAAAATTAATCAGTATTGTGGTATAATAACAATGTCAACCGTGAGCTCCTTTGCATTCATGGGTAACTAAACTTCTCTGTTGGGGTTATGGAAACCGAATGAGATACTATCTATTGCTGTGAGTTTGTGAGTTCAAGACACGTATATTGCTTATATCATTACGCTCTTCATCTTAATCTACATTCTTTGCGGTTGCAAATGCAAGAATACGCCAGTATAACATTTAACTTGTTCGAAAGAAAGGTTATCTGTCTGGAAAAGAGATAATGTCAAGGTAGTAGGGTCCCATCCCCTATTAAACAGTTAGTGCCGTAACTGGATTAACCTCTTGGAGAATTCATACTATTAGACACGCTTTAATCTCGAAAGAGTTAAAGTGAAATAATCCTCGAATAGGTCGAAAGACGCCTGGATTTACCATCGAATACAATTCTCTATAAGCACCTACATGTCGGAATTCAACACACTCATAGCCAATAGGGACGTATAACTCAGAAGGTGGACATAACCCCAACGCTTCAATTCTCATTGTTTTACAACATACTAAATATTTTTTCTTTTTACTTTGCTATTTTCAGTTTTTACTTTAATACTTTGGTTACACATTACAATCCCCCCTACTTATGAGACTTGCACTAAAAGTCTAGTAATCGTTGCTTACTTTTTGACCAAGCTATTCCCTGTGGGATCGATACCCAACCCAGGTTGGGTTCTATATTTGACTACGACCGCTTTACACTCCTACGAGAGCTGTAGATTGAGCGTTATCAAAAATTGGCGCCGTTGCCGAGGAATGCGAGTGTCAATTAAGTTTGTGATAAATACTAGACCCTTTTGTCAAAGATTCTAATACTTTTACTTTTAGTTTTTGTTTTTGTTTACTGTAGGTTTTTATTTAGTACATGCCCCATACTCGAAGTTCTGGTCAACCGTTATTACCTATCTATCCTGAACCACAACGTATTAGCAGAATGGAAGCACAAGCAGAAATTGAAAGGACGGCCGCTCAACAAGAACAGGCGAGATTGGCTGCTCTTGCTGCCGCCCAAGTTCAACAGCCAAACATTGATAACCCTGGGCGAGCAACAAATCCTAACGATGAGGATTTAGGTGATGAGGAGTTACTAAACCCAAGGCGTGATGCTGAAATCATCACACCTGCCAATCGAAGAGGTCGACAAGCTCGGTTTAGGTATGATCGCCAACCCATGCAACCAGCTTTCGACGATGATGATGATGATCTTGATGGTGCCGGAGCCACTGGAGCCATAATTCCCCCACCATTAGCGCCCGGAGCCAAGTTCAACATCACAAGCACTATGATTCAGTTATTGCAACTCAAGGTTTGGTGGACTAATAGGCGATGATCCGTATATGCATCTTATCAACCTTATTTCTATATGCAAGTCGTTTGACAATCCTGGTGTTGGTCAGAATGCAATTCGATTACGTCTATTTCCATTGTCTCTGTCTGGGGAGGCAACTCTATGGTTGAACGGGCTGACTCCTAATTCTATTACAAATTGGAGGCAATTGAGAGACGCTTTCCTAGAAAGATTCTTTCCGCCATCCAAAAGAGCACAATTGCAAGTTGAAATCAGCAACTTTCGTCAGCTTCCCTGATACGGGACAAATGGCCACCTTATCTTTGGACGACATTTTTGGAGGCCAACACATAGAGGCTCAAGACTTGGTCACCGCGATAATACAAGAACCTGCATGTAGAACCCGTTTTGAAGGTAACTTAAAGCGATCTCGCATATGGAAGATTGCTTGGAGCATTTGAGAGTGAGGGTTCACGGTTTTGGGCCTTAACTAAGGGCGTTTTGGACATTACCATGGTGTATTTACACCCCATGGCCGCACCTAGATGGTACATGATACGGTTGGGGCAGCCTCCACAAGTACGCGACCCTTCACACGAAGCCGAGCTCGGGAACTACAAAAACTCCAAGCTTTGTTCGTGCAAAATAGCCGTGTGTGAGTTGGAGATTGAACCAGCCAAGGACCTGAACGTTTTATGTGTGAAAAGGGGTGTTAATGGGCCATAAACTAGTCTCCAAGGTTGGCCCAAAAGGCAAGGGGCGGATGGGCCTTTTATGTGTAAAGAAGGGGTCTTAATGGGCCCTAAGCTAGCCTCCAAGGCTGGCCCAATAGGCAAGGGTTGGATGGGCCTTTTAGCCCTTTTGTTTGTAGTATAAATAGGTGCCATTAGGGTATTTTTCAGCATTACTTCATTCTTGATATTTTTCACAAGAAAGACTTGTAACTTGTAACTCTCTCTCTTTCTCAAGAGGAGAACCGAAACTGTCCAACAAGTGTAGTGTCACTTGTGTTGAATCCGTGGCTAGAAACGTGGGTTTTGAGGTTGTAAAGTACCTCTTAGTCCTCGTAAGAACTTGGTGTTTCTCTTCAATAGATTTAGGGGTCCTATCTTGAGGTTAGGGTTCTTAGATTATTGATTGATTTATGTCAAGTTAACTATCTTTACTTTCTTGTTGTTGTTGTTCTTCTTGTTATCTTAAAGTCTAGTGAAGCCGGGTGTGGCTCTTTCGATTCACTAGCATTTGTATCCACCTTGTGTTCTTGTTATTGTTGCTGAAAAACTGAAAACAACACCAAAAACAGTTTGTTATTCTTGCTGAAAACTGAAAACAGAAACTTAAAAACAGTTTGTTTCCTCTCGGGTTGTTGTGAAACCGAAAACAGAAACTTGTTCTTGTTGTGTTGTAAACTGAAAATCCAAGATCTTGTTGTGGTGATTTTGATCTTGTATCATTCCCACTGAAGCTCTTCATGAAACATGGGAGAGGTTCAAGACAAAGCTAGCGAGATGCCCAAACCATCATATGACTAATGTTCACCTAATGGAGATATTATATAGAGCCTTGAACTCAATAACTAAACCAGTGGTGGATAATGCAGCTGGAGGATCTTTTATGGACCTCACCTTTGGTCAAGCAAGCAATATGCTAGATCGTATGACAAAGCAAAGTAGAGCTTGGCATACCAGGGATTCTGAGGTAGCAAGCCCCACTTTATCTATTGGCATGACTGCAGACCAAAGAAGAAGAGAAGAAGGACGTGATCAAGATATGGTGCATATGAAAACGCAAATGGATCTTCTTACAAAGCATTTATTATCAGGGAAGATCGAAAAAGTGAAAGCTATTGCGTCAAAAGGAAGAGACGAATCTGATTCGGAAGAGGAGGCAAACTACTTGAACAGTCAGGGGGGTTTCTATGGGAATACCCAAGGAAACCAAGGTCGGAACTATTATGATAAATCTGGAAACAAGGACCAAGGTAGTTGGAAGAACAAGAATGAAAAGAGTGGTTTGTATGTTCCCCCTGGTAGACGTGACACCACCACATCTAATTCTGGAAGTATGGAAGACATGATGGCTAAATTATTGAAAGGAGTGAAAGCAAAAAGCGCGGGAGTAATGGAGGTAATTAATGATTTGTCCTCCATGAAAGAATTAGTTGATCACATTCCACTTCAATCAAGAAAATAGAGTAGCAATTGAGCCAACTTTTAGCAGCACTCAATCAAAGAAAGGCCGACACTCTACCTAGCGATACTGTAAAAAACCCAAGGAATGATGGGTCATGCATGGCCATCACTACCAGAAGTGGTAAGGTGCTGGAAACTTCAGCAAAAGGCAAGCAAGTGGTTGATGAAGCTGCGGACTTAGATGACAACGCAATAGGAGAGGAGTCCGCGGAAGACGTCAAGGACGTCACACCCAGCGACGTGCAGCCTGAAAAAGTGGTAAAACAAAAGCAAGAGGAGAAGAAAGCCATGGAGAGAACAATTCCATACCCACCACCACCTTTTCCCCAAAGATTGAAGAAGGTGGCGGATGACACGAAGTTCACCAAATTCATGACTATGTTAAAGCAGCTGACCATTAATGTTCCATTGGTGGAGGCACTTGAACAAATGCCTGGGTATGCGAAATTTATGAAGGATCTTTTGACAAAGAAACGGGCAGCTAGCTATGAGTTGAAAGAAGATGTGCATCATTGTAGTGCAATCGCTACCCGATCAATAGTTCAGAAGAAAGCCGACCCCGGAGCTTTCACTATTCCTTGCACCGTTGGATCTTTGAATTTTGCCAAAGCATTATGTGACTTAGGAGCCAGCATCAATTTGATGCCATTATCGATCTATAAGAAGTTGGGGTTGGGTGATCCTACTCCAACCAACATGAGGCTTGTTATGGCGGATAGGTCGGTAAAACGACCTGTTGGTATTCTATGTGATGTATTGGTAAAGGTTTCTTCATTCATCTTTCTGGCAGACTTTGTTATTTTGGATTGTGAGGCAGACTCAGAAGTTCCCATAATCTTGGGATGCCCTTTCCTTGCTACAGGAAGTGTGCTCATTGATTTGAGAGCTAATGAGCTTTCATTCTGAATAAATAACGAAGTAGTTCGCTTTGATGTGTGCAAATCAATGAAGCAACCCAAAGATCTGAGTGTATTTTCGGTGGCTGATGTTTTCTTTGATGATGAGAAAGAATTACTTGAAGAAGAGAAAATTATTGATGACCCTTTAGCGGTTGTGACATGAGAATGAGGATGCTGAAAATTATGAAGAAGCTATTTGTGCTCTATCGGGATTAGGGACATATCGCTATGCTCCCAAGAAGCTGGACCTTGATCTCAAGAATTGACCCACACCACCAGCTAAGCCATCTATTGAAGAGCCACCCACATTAGAATTGAAGGAGCTGCCAAGGCATTTAAAGTATGCATTCCTAGGAAGCGGAAACACACTTCCAGTCATTGTTGCAGCAGATTTGGGTGAGCAACAAGTTGCATCTCTCATTGCTATTCTATGGAAGTATATTAGAGCCATTGGATGGACCATTGCAGATATTATTGGTATTCCACCTGGGATTTGTACACATAAAATTCAGCTTGAAGAGAATCGCACACCCACCATTGAGCATCAGAGGCGTCTAAACCCACCTATGCAAGAAATAGTGAAGAAAGAAATTATCAAGTGGTTAGACGCAGGAGTTGTATATCCTATCTCTGATAGTACATGGGTAAGCCCGGTACAATGTGTTTCCAAAAAAGGAGGCATGACGGTGGTCGCAAATGCGAAGAATGAGCTTATTCCACTCAGACCCGTCACTGGATGGAGAGTATGCATGGACTACCGAAAGCTGAATTCTTGGACACTCAAAGATCACTTCCCAATGCCATTCATGGACCAAATGCTAGATCGATTAGCGGGGAAAGGTTGGTTCTGCTTCTTAGACGGTTATTCAGGCTATAATCAGATTTGTATTTCCCCCAAAGACCAAGAGAAGACAACGTTTACATGCCCATATGGTACATTTGCCTTCAAACGCATGCCATTCGGGCTATGTAACGCACCAGCCACCTTTCAACGTTGTATGATGTCTATTTTTTCTGATATGGTTGAAGACACTTTGGAGGTATTCATGGACGATTTTTCAGTTGTTGGTGAGTCTTTTGAAGCGTGCTTGGCAAACCTAAGCATGGCATTGCAAAGATGGAGAGATAAGCAAGCTTCAGGAGATAATTCAGTAACTCTCAAAAGAAAGCCCATGTGAAAATAAAATGCTTAAAACTAAGAATGCCAAACTGAAGAAAAGGGTGCCAATCTTAACTGATGAGGTCCTTAGGTCAAATGCAGAGATAAAATATCTCAACAACAACCTGACCCTACTCCTTCAAACTCTTCTTCCTAGTCCTTCACTTGTTAATCCTTCTTGATTCCTGTGGCTTTTTCCCTAAGAACATTTAATTTATGCACTAACATGATACTTATCCTACTTATGAAAGACTCTTTGCTTTGTGTGTTACATTTATTCTCTTTAAATTGCAAAGTTATTGTTCATGTTAGTGTTTCCCCAATGGCCATGAGTTAACTAATTTGTGCTTAATTTACTCTTGGTTTACTATTCTCACTTTTCAATGATGGTAAAAGTGGGAATACTTACTAAGTACAATAGTAGGAAACCAGGTATCAGTGTTCTGGGTGAATATGAATGGTATATTGATAGGGCAAGAAAGGAAATAATGTGCCGAATAGATGAATGAAGAGAGTTATGTCAACAGGGTGAAGTGTTAAAATGCACCAAATGAAGATGCATAATAATAGAGGGAAGTTTTTGCTGTAAGATGACAACAAGGGACTACGTCCCTATGTTGCATGATGGAGAAAGCATGATGATAGGGGGAATATTCATCTTCAGGTGGTAATCACACTGATTAAATATTGTAAATGTGCATTGATGCTCAATATTGTATGGTTTAGTTTGTCATTATCAAAAGGGATGAAAATTGCTATATGTAGTTTTGATGATGAGCAACTAAACTGTAAGGGACCAAGTCCCTGGGCGTGCAATGTACATTATAGCTGGCACGCGTCATCTGCATAGTTTTGTCCTCCTGTATAAAAAACTTGCAGGTGCTAGTTTGTACTAACTTGGATAGCTAGTCCAATGATCTTTCAATCCTAATCATCACTCAGCTATAATAGGGAAGAGATGTCTTTTCATCAAATCAATTTCTACAAATTTTAAAGAGTGAAGCGAGGAAACAAAAACTCTATTTCAAGACTGCTCAAGCATTGCTCATGTTCTTATTTTTGTAGTATGCTTAAAGAGTGAGTGAGTGAGTGTTATTGAGTGCTGATTTGTAACTAAACTACTCATGATATAAGAGTAGTGTTTTCTCATTGAGAGAGTTTCTTAGGTAGATTTACCTAAGTTTTGACAATGATTAGAGCTAATCAGTAGAGAGGGTCCTTGGTAGAGTTACCAAGATGAGCTTGTAGTAGAGTTACAACTAGTGAAATGAACCTAGAGTAAGGTTCAGTAAAGGACACAATCAAGAGTTTGATTATAGTGGATTTGGAGGTGCTTGTGAGGGCAAGCCGTGGTTTTTCCCTTCCTGGGTTTCCATGTTAAAATTCTTGTGTCTTCATTCTTCCTGCACTATTTCATACTCCTGGTTCTTTTTGTGTGTTTTGCCTGTGATTGACGTTGAGAGACCTAGTCCCTTATTGTGTGGTGCAACCCCAAAGGGTTTCAACTAGTGACAAGGTATTAGAGAACAATTAATAGACATAAGCTTATTCCTTTACATTTTCATAGAAATAAGGATGGATTCTGAATTTGTTATGTCTTGGACATCTTCCTAGAAATAGGGATGCCCAATTGAGGTTTTGCGTGATTTTGTTTGCCACACCCATGAGGTATCCTAAAGGGTGCATGGGTGATATTTTTGGTGGTTCATTGAAAATCTAGCATCAAAACCCCTAACCTAGCCTACACATGCATTATTTCCCCCCCAGAACATAATCTCAAGACTATTCTTCTATTGTAATATACCTACTTTCTTTGCTCTTAATTACTATTTTGATTAGATTTTGCTAAAACAACCTTCCAAACTAACCCACCCCCCATTTTAATTTATGCTTTTCATTTTGCTTAAATTACGGGTATATATTTAGTAGCTTTCATGTCATAACCCAATTTCCGAGTTATGATGGCACCTACCATAACCCACCAGCAGGTAAGCCAACACCGTAACCCGGAGCTAACACAATGGGTTACCTTGGTGGAATCATCCAACATGTCACTATATAGGAACACAATATAACAACAATAATCCACAAACGAAACAACTAACATTCGAATACCAATCCTATGACCTGATAGTATAAGTAAAAGAGCAACTCTAAATTCGACAACAGAAATTACAACTCGAAGTCTAATAAACTTAAATAGTCTTAAATGATCTAATACATTCATCTCAAATACAAAAGACAGAATAAGGATAGATGATAAAAAGGGCAACTCCAAATCCAAGAGCTTACCCTATCTCCTAATGATCAACAAGGCATAATCTCAACTCAGCGGTGGCAACTAAACCTCGGGTCTGCACCAAAAAGGTAAAAAAGTGTAGCATAAGTATCAAAACATAGGTACTCAGTAGGCGTCATTGGCCGACTGAGCTAAATTATAATAAAAGGATGATATAAAGTAAGACAATAACTTAAAGTCAAGGCATAGGATCGAACCTAAATCTAATTCGATATCACTGTATAAAATAACTAATCTACTAGGACAATAGCATAACGTATCATATCAATATATCCCATAATTGTCATATAAATGTGTATTCATTACAGATATGTAAAGCCACATATATACAATAACAACCATGTACTTACCAAAATAAACACCAACCATCATTAGAAGATAAAGATCAAGAACTTACCATGACATCCCATATCGCCAGGAAGTACAGGCAAAAGAACACAGCAAAGAACTCGTCACAACATCCCATATCACCAGGGAGTAAACCAAAAATCAATTAATCAATATAGCAAGGCACAATTACACAAGAAACTAACCAAAGCTGTGGGTTGCACATTCCCACCATGGCCTCTTACCGAGGTCTACAATCATTATCAATACCGTAATCTAGCACAACGAAATTGATATCACCATAGCATAGTTATATATTTACTTATTCTTTATTTCATTGATGAAATCCAAGTCTTGTCTATATTAGCTAATCTCCATATCCATGAAGTACTAGTTAACAAGTCTTATAGTTTACGAGTCATGAAATAAGGAAAAGCTACAAGTTACCAACACTATTATTTATTCACCTATATCAAAGCCATTTTCTAGTTAGCATCCTCATTATATAAGTTAATTAAGCGACCACGACATCACATGCTAGATGTCAGCTTAACTATTCATCATACAATGCTAAGACCAATATCATTAGGCATGTTACAACGTTAAGGACTAGTTTCCATATCTTAACCAAGTAAGGTCCACCAACTACTTTACAAGTTTCTAGCCCACAATTCATAGTCATTTATTAGAGACAACTAGTTATCACATAAGCCACTTTATTTGGAGAAATTCCATAACATGACCATTTATCCAAGTCAAGTAGATTTACTAGGTGAGACATTAGTTCTACCCAACATTACACATATCAATTATCCTTAACCCAATACTCTGCATAATCCACTTCTACTTACTAATAAAATTAATATGGGTCATACCTCTTAACTAGTAATTAGTGATGAAGAATGATTAACAATTCACCAAGGAAGGCTTCATGTACCAAGTACACAAAAGGGTGTAGTCACACATGGCATAACCCTATATATGTACATGTATTTATATATGCTCACCACACACGGTATATTCATAACATCGTTACCTCTTCTGGATTAACCGGGTATAATCACAACATCAATGTATCCCTAGATTCATCGGACATCATCAAAACCTCATTATATCCTCTAGATTAATAGGGTATCATCATAACATCATTACCTCTTCCGGATTAACCGGGCATCATCATAATATCAACAATACACAAAATTCACTGGTCATCATCATAACATTATTATATCCTCCAAATTCACTGGGTATAATCATAACATCATTACCTTTTTCAGATTAACCAAGCATCATCATAATATCAACATATCCTCTTGATTAACCGGGTATCATCACAACATTAATATATCCTTCGAATTCACCGGGTATCATCATAACCTCATTACCTCTTCCGAATTAATCGGGCATCATCATAATATAAACATATCCTTCAGATTCATCGGGCATCATCATAACATCGTTAACTCTTTCGGATTAACTGAGTATCATCATTATATAAACATATCCTCGAGATTCATCGGTCATAATCATAACATTATTACCTCTTCCAGATTAATATAGCATCATCATAATATCAACATATCCTCCAAATTCTCTAGAAATCATCATAACATCATTATATCCTCCAGATTCATTGGGTATCATCATAAAATCAACATATCCTCTGGATTCACCGGGCATCATCATATTATTAGCACATCTCCCAAGACAACTGACATTTTATTCAAATATAGTCAAATCAATGAACATGTATAAGCCACAATAATAGAGTATAAGTGATGCAAGGTAACATCTATCGTCAAACTTTACAATTAGTTATCACTACTAATATAAGTAGATGCATGAGCATAAATATCTAAATGACATACGCTATCACCATTTTTCCAAGGTTATTATGTTTATTAGCAATTCTATTATAAGTCAAGTGCATTCTTGCTAGTCACTTCTTTTATTCCCACATTTCACAATACTAACCCAAAAAGGGAAATCGTTTACATAAGTATTATATTAATTATTAAACTTGGTTCATAGAAAGAGTGGTAACATAATTAGAGGTTCACTTGGTGAACTAATTGATAAATCAAGTGATAGCATAACCATAAGTTCAATTCACAAGACTTTCTGAGGCTATCCATATCATGACAACAAGATAATCAGTCAAGTATACATATTATCCAACCATCAACCATATACATAAACCAACAGTCGGGTTTAACTATTATAATATTAATAACGTAACTTAGATGTTCATCAAGTAGCCAGGTCACTAAGGAATTTCATAGTTCAAGCTTATGGGGGGTTTAGTCCCACTTCTAAATCCCAATAATGCCAAAGTTTACTTCTACAAGACTAACTTCTACCCAGAGTTAGGTTAGGTTATCTAAATCACACCATAAGGGCTTATCAATCCATACTAAACCTATAAATGAAAAATCTCCATCAATCAACTTCCTAAGTCACCCCAAACACTAAGGCTATTTCATAACTAGTCATAACTACGTTACATACCCTTAAGCATAGACAACAAAATTATTCTCAACTATAACAGCAGATAAAGTATCCTCATGCTATTTATGAGACTTCAAGTAGAACTATCCAAGGTTCTAGGCTAAAGGTCAAACATCACACTTTACAAGTTTAATATCCTACAAGAAACAACTAATCCCAAGTATTGCCATTCCTCTATTTATTATCTAAAACCCCGCCAAATCTCACAACATATCAATAATTTTACTCCAATCAAGCTCTATCTATCTATAAGTAAGCCTAACCTACCTTGAGTCAATTGCTCACGAACCAACAAGCTTTGCCTTCTCTCTTTTTGAAGCTTCTTCTTCCACTAGTCAAGCTATCAAAAACATAATCTAAGAATTATTACAAGAACAAAAACACCCATTATGGCACCATTATACCATGGGTCCAAAATGACACCAAACCCTAAAGTGGGTCTCACCTTTGAAAATGATTTTTTGAGACCAATCCATTGTTCAAACTTCATTAGAGAGCTATAACCCTCAAGAAATTGAGTAAAATAATCATATTTGTGGCTGAAATTGAGCCTCTAGGATTTAGGGTTTTGGGTCTAGAAATCAAGAAAGTAATACCAAATTTGAAAAAAATCTTACCTTAGATTTATAGTGAAAATTTATTACATAAGTTATTCACACTCCTAATAAATTCACAAGAATCACTTTTAAGTCAACAAATCTTTGTGGCTATTAGGGTTCTCAAAAAGGAGAAGAATACCCCAAAAATCGGCCAAATGGGCCTTTTATATGAGTTAAAATGGGCCTGCAAGGTCAAAACTTGTTTTTGACCTCCCAGACTTATCCAGACTTCATTTTTCGCAAATGAACTATGTAACCCCACTAAATTAGTCATTACAAATGCATTGGTGAAGTTGAACTTTTCATCTGAGGTCATTTATGCAATTTATGGGTCCAATACCTATATATTTTTATTTTTGACTCTTTAATTAATGGTTCAAAATGAGCTCAGGTGCTTTGGGATCTAAACCAAAGGTCTACCTATCATAAAATTGATATTACATAGCTGCTAGCACAGTCAAAATTTGCATCCAAAATCATTTTACTAAAGTTTTTGCTAGGCAGCCACTTGGAATCGACAAAGACTTCTAAATGGAAAATTAGCTCTAAAAACCAATGAACTACCTAGTAACCAAACTATCAGTTCCAACAAGTCATAAATGACCTAAGGCAGCTATGGTGAAGCTCAAAAAACAGAAATAGGCATAAATATGGAAAATGACTGGAAGGATCATTACAATATCTACTACTAAAAGGACTTTCATCCCTAAAAGTCAAGAAATAGAAAGAATCACAAAGGCTCAAAGAGATAGGTACTGGGCCCGCATACTCCAGGCATGACTTCCCAGGTAATCTCCATGAGGAGAGAAAACTTGCAAGGGATTTTGCCACCTGTATCCTATTTTTAACCAATACCCTTACTTTATTTCCTAAATAACCAAAACTCAACATCAACCGCTAACTAGCTTCCAACTGAAATGCATGCAAATCTAAACCACAATACACTAATATGAACTCGATACCCACATAAATCAACAAAGGCTCATCCAAGCAACCCAAGTCATGTGCATACCACTGACTCCCAAATCCAAATATAATCTTTCTCTACTAATCCATTATTACTTTCCACTCCAAAGCAGAAGAAAAATCTCTTGAGTCTCGCCCACGCAATCTCATCACTGAGAACTCGATGAACTAAAGCTAATCCACTGAAAGTACATATAATAAATATGAAAATAAGCTCAAAAGGTCCCATATAGGCCCACAAATTGAGATAATCAAGGAATGCAATCTAGGCCAATGCTGTAACTAGTCCAGATAAAAATTAAACTGAAATCCCGAAGTCCAAGGTATAACTACTCTTTACTGAATATTTTGCTTCAGGATATTCCATGAATTGAGAATAAAGTCATACTGAATCAATCTCAAGTATATTAATCCCATTGAGTAAATCATCCAAAATTCCCAAAGAAAAAGGAAAACTCTAAGTCAAGACAGAAGTAGCCAATACGGGGCCTATGGGCTATCATTCGAACACTTATCAACTATAATCCAATCAACGTCTAGAAGACCGAATAGGTAAACATGGAGTAGGCTCAACCGATCTATAAATGAAATCTGAACAAAGGAAAGTCTAAAACAAAAGATGTATGCAACCTCTATAATACTATGCTAAAATCTCAATATCAAGGATAATTTGCTCGATCGCAAAATATAAATCATGCAAATGAATAAATCACCATCTAAAAATGTATTTAACCCACTCCACATCCACTAGAAGTCATGAACTATCCAAACATACTCAAAAACTTCCCAGGTTTAAAACCACCAATACAAGCTACTCTTACAACTTATAGAAATGCAACTTTAGCCGATAACTAATCAATCGAACACTCCATCCCAGTAAGGAATATCCACAGGCATATATCATCGAGGAGAAACACTCCACCAAGCCTTATCAGGTCGACAAGCTCTGCAATGGGGATTAGTCCCTTAGAAGCCCAAGATTTGCATTTGCATTTGACACGATTGAAAACCCCCAAATCATTTAGTACTATAGGTTTGAATTTTAGCAAGCACTTCGATTTTGAATTTACTCAATCACCACTCATATTGTTCCTCGTGGATTCAACCCTAACTCTTGTATGGTAAATATATTGACAACGACCGCCTTGCACTAAATTTACATGTAAGTTTAGTATTATAAAAATTAGCGTCATTGTTGGGGAGCAATTTGGTGTGTTGAGTTAGTTTGGAATTTTAGCTTACTTGCTTTGGTTCAAAATTGTAAATATTTGTTTGTTATTTTATTTTGTTTCTTGCCTTAGGTAGATTTTTATTTTCATTTATTTGTAACTATGGCATCTTGGAATAAGTGTGAGTTTGGTGGTTGGAAATCCTATTGTGACAATCCATGTCCATATTGTAATGGACCACACTTTTGGAAAGATTATAGATATGCTTCTGAGAGAGAGATGTGTGCACCGTCTCGATCTTATAGGGAGTATATTTATTCTCTATGTGGTGGTCTAGATGGACATGAGAGTGATTATCCAAATTCCCTCTCCCCCTGTTATACTAACCCAATTGCTAGTTCTTCTTCTAATTTGGATAGGTCTTATGATGAAAAAAAGGAAGAATGAAGCAATAGAAATATTGGTATTAAAGTAATGCTTTAACGTATCTTGGAATGGGTAACATCAATGGAGGATGACTTATGACATTGGAGTGATTATCCAAATACCCTCTTTCCTTATTATGCTAACCCAAATGCTAGCTCTTTTTGTGGGTTTGATAGGTTGTATGACGAAGAAAGAGAAGAAAAAAGCATGGAAAATAATGGCGTTGAAGTAATACTTTAATGTATCTTGGAGTTGACAACAACGGTGGAGGAGGAAGAAACTCTTATACTTCAATCCATGGAGGCATGTAACGAGGAAAATAAGAAGATAGAAGATATGGATATGGAGGTCCATCATGCAAACACTACGACCATGCCCATACCTCTAAATGAGCTTAACATTGAAGAATCCTTGGTGATTTCCCAACCAACAGAGAACAATATGGTTGTAGATGCCAAAATAAAAAAAGTGGCGATAGAGTCAAGAGAAAAATCCAAACAAATCTCTTATAAAGACTCTAGTCGATTTCAGGGTGAGGATGCTAATAGGGATACAATTCCAAAATTAAGTGATAGGCCTCATTCAAACCATTTTTCAATGTAATGCTTAGTGGATGTGATGAAAGTCCATCCACCTAAGACAATGATGGATCTTTGGGAGAAAGAGCACTATCCCTATATTTTGGAATTTGACATTCCAAAGTCATAAATGCGAACCACACTTAAGTCCAAGGATCTCAACTTCGAATGTACAATGAGTGGCCTATTAATGACCCCCCTTTAACCAAGGATCCGAATCAAAAATTTGATATAAAGTTGGGTAAAAGGTTCATGTCTTTGAAGTAGCGTGATAGAATATGTGTCATCATGCCCTTACATTTGAAAAATGCGTCTAAAAGATGTAGCAATCAAAAATTAGGTAGGAAATTCAAATCCTCTAAGTGGAGACACAAATGAGGATTAAAAAGGCATTGTACCACGATGTTAAATCAAGTGCTTGATGGAAGGCAACCCATTGTTTTCATATTTTTAGTTATATGTTTTTGGAATAATTCACATAATTTTGATTATTTTATTGGTGCTTTGGACAGAATTGGAAGCTAAAAACATGGTAAAACTAAGTTAGAAGTGTGGCAACCATACAGGAAAATAAGGTAAAATAGAGGAGCATATGGCCTCAGGTACTGCGATCACGGACCATAGGATACTATCGCGACACTGTGATTGCACCAATAAGGCAGAGATCACTCCTCTCTGTCCATCTTTAACATGGTTATTAATGCAGTTTCAGGGAGCTCTTTAACCCTTCTTATGCTTTTAAATTATATAGTGTGGTCACTACAAGTCTTATAGTTGGGGGTGTGGCCCTACCCTTGTGTGTACATATTGGCTTACAATACTTGATCTTAGTTAATGCGAAACATGGAAATTTTATGAAGAAGATTGTTTTCACTTATTACTTTTTATTTCTTTTAATAATAATTTTGGATGATCCTTTCCCTATGATAGATTGAGTGACGTCATTCTTTAGGGAAAAGATTGTGTTTGGGTTTTGAGTCATAAATGCAAAGGAAGTTTGAGTACCTATGGCATTGTAAAGTTGGGCTTGTATTGTATACCCATGAAGAAATTTGAGTAGCCATATGGTGGCCCATATGAAAGCAAACTATGAGACAAAGGCTTAGGTTGTTTCCATGGTTTGTAAATTGTACATGGTGTAAGTGCAAATAAAATACCCCCCTTCGTCCAAAGTTTTTCACCAATCAAGAGCTTAGACGTGAGCGATATTGTAATAATTCTTTTTCTCCTTTTGGTGACTCTAAATTTTCGACTTGTGAAAATTGGTAGATACTCCTTTTTTATCTCTAGCGGAAGGGGCAATTGAGCCTTCTTGGTAAATTTGCACGTCATGTGTGGTGAGGTTATTTGTTTGAATCTCATGTATACTTGTACTATCTAGAACTTGCCCTGTTAGTCTCTCAAAGCTGATTTTGATTGTATTTGGTTGGAGAAATGATCTTAGGCCATATTTGTGACTTTGGAATCCGCTTTATCTTAAAAAGCCTACCCGTGCATAAATGTAATCCCTAGTAACCCACTTTGAGCCTTTGGGCCATTCCTTGGCAAACACATTACAAGTCGTGAGCCTTTCAATTCTTGACCCTCTTTTGAACCCTATCCTTCTTGAATGTAATAGTGTAAATTGAGGCTAAAATCCTAAGTATGGGGTGGTGATTTTTGGGAGAGGTAACTTTAGGCTATGAAGTTGTAAGTAAGTGCCTAAGAGCTTAAGCATTGCAAAAAAGTGTAGAAGATAAAGAGAGGACCTAACAAGGGAAAGAAATGCACAAAACGCGCAAGAAAAAATAAAAAGGAAATGAAAAGAAAATGGGTGAACAAAGAAAGCCAAAAATAGGCACATGCAATAAAGAACAACACAAAGAAGTGGCCCATGATGAAAAATTAGATTGAATAATGTGAAAAGTGATGTAGATGTTCAAGGTGGGTGTAGTTACTTCATGCCTAAATAATATCCTACCCATTCTCCCTGAACCTACATTAAGAGATTAAAAAGTCCTGTGAGATCCCCAACCAAGTGTATTCATCATAGTGGTGGTTGAAAATAGCGGCAAGCCTATGGCATGGTACTTTTTAGCATCAAGAGTTCTTGAGAGAGAGAGAGAGAGAGGGGCTTTTACTTAAATTACTTGTTGCATACTTGATAACTTGGTATGTGGAATTTTTTTTCTTGTGAGAATACATGTAAACAAGTCGAGGTGGGTGATTTTGTCATCTCCCAAAAATTGAGATAAAAGGAGTATAATGTAGTTGAGGTCAAAGAGGATTCATTTCTAGAGTATTAGTGATTGATGCATGGTTTCTCTTTGAAGTATTTTGCCCCCTTGAATATTGTATTTTATGTTGAGGGGCATTGTAAGAATAGCCTTGCCCATGTTTAATGAGATACTTGTGGTTGTGACTAAGTTTGAAATCATTATGACGATTGGGTCATCTAAGAGGGCATAAATGTGCATTGTCTTATGATAAGAGGTAGTGTTGCTTGAGGACAAGCAAAGATTTAAGTTGGGGGTGTTGATGAGTGGGAAATTTACCACTCATTTATAGTCCATTTTCGTGCATACTACTGTGATTTGAATTTCTAAATGAGACAACTTTGTGATTAAATGTACTAATTCCCATATTTTGTTGGTGTACAAGTGCTGAAATGAAAAAAAAGCAAACTTGAGCTAAAAAGGATCAAAAAGGGAATTGAAGTGCAAGAGTTGGACAAGCTGAAGAATGATCAGGATCTAGCTCGTAGTTATCGCGATCACGGGCATTAGCCCGTGATCTCGGCTTGTCAAGCTAGGCAACCAACTGTGATTGCGATGAACTAACCGCGATCGCAGTGAGTGCAATCATGACTAAGCTGCTGTGATCGCGTAAAGCGAAAAAGGCCCAAGGGCAGAAATTTAATATTGGCCAGCTAACCCCAAATTCCTATTTAAAGGCTCAAAACCCTCATTCATCTGGGGATGACAATCATTCCATCACCTATCTTCCATCCTTAGTTTAGGGTTTTTGTAATTTCTTGGAGCTTGGAGCAAGACTTGTACTAATTTTGAGCTAACAAGATATTATAGTGACTTTTAAGTGTAGATTTGCTTCACCCATTGAAGATTCATTGAATTCTAAAGTATGGTTTGTCCTCTCTTTATTTTCTTATGGATAAATTTAATAGAAATATTGGTTTATTTGTATTTATTATCATTATGAGATGCTAGATCTACCTCTTGGGACTATGCTTGATTTGGGTGCAATTGTGTGTGGGTTGTGATATTTTTGTGTAGATTTGAGTTTGTTAATAACGGGTTCTATTTTTTCTTGATTAAATTTCTTGGGATTTGATGGGTGATAGCCCCAAATAACCAAATGGGTTTGATGGGTGAAAACTCCAAACTCTAAAAAGCTCAAGGCCATCTTCGAAAGAAGGGTTTTGGGTGAAATTTAAGAATCTATATCATCCTTGAAAGGGGGATGTGGAGACAAAAGCATGATAGACAATTATGTGTATAGTTTTCTAATCTATCACTATCTTAGACATAAGGGTGGTTGTGAAGTTAACTATACCTTGGGTATCATCCTAGAAATAGGGATGCCTTGATTGAGGTATTGGGTGGTTTTGATTGACACACTTGTTAGGTGCTCGAAAGAGCCAATGGGTGAAATCCTTATGGTTTTGTGTTAAAACTAGCTTCAAGGACATTAGACCTAGCCTACCATATCACCAATGATTAGAATTTGCATCGAATTATCATGTTCCCATGCACATCTTGCCCCTAGGAAAGTATATTCCCAAGATCCGTTCTAATTGATTACACTTTAATTGTTCTTAGTCTCGAATTAGTCCCTTAGAAGCCCAAAATTTGCATTTGAATTTGACACGATTGAAAACCCCCAAACCATTTTGTACCAGAGGTTTGAATTTTAGCAAGCACTTCTATTTCAAATTTACTCAATCACGACTCATATTGTTCCTCGTGGATTCGACCCCGACTCTTGTTGGGTAAATATATTGACAACAACTGCCTTGCACTAAATTGATGTGTAAGTGGAGTGTTATCACACATCACTAAAAGGAGTATCCAATCTCCACACTGATAACAAGGGTAAACCATCACAAGTGAACCAACCCAACAAACCTAGAGGATGAATCCACAAAATCTCTACATCAAAATTGAAACCACTATCGAACAAAGAAATAGCCATAAAAGAAGAATGAACCTCAACCTGTTCAATCTCACAAATGGCTATATCTAAAAGAACATCTACGGGAAAAATTTTCGCAACCCAAAAGGGAAGTCTAAGGATCTCAGACTCAATAATAGGAAATGTAACTAAATTGCAAACTCTAGGGTCATAACAGAGCCACAAAAGGTCAACCTACCTTTCAATATCATAATACATCCCCGAATCAATCTAATACAGCTAACCAAGAGGGAACACACTCAACGCTGCTATGCGAGGGAAAGAAATCATCAAATTAGGCTATATCTACTCAAGCCACCGAATAATATCACAATAAAATGAAAGTCTAACTAGATAACTCTAGTCTATACAACTACCTAACAATAATCAATTACATCAAGGAACAACATCAAGTAATATCAATAATCCTTATGCAGTGGTAGCAATAGCAATGGCAACATTAATATCAACATACTGAACATGCGGTACCAAAAATGAACATTAGTATCATGTACTACTCAAGGGACACAACATGACTAATGTGCTAAGATAAATGTGACTCAAACTAAAACCCCACCCATAGGGGAACAACATCAATATAGATCTACTCCATCCACTACTAAAAGAAATAAACCATGATGCAGTAAAATATCATGAATCCAATAACAACGCACATAATAACCAATATCAATTCATCAAGGCATATAATCACCAATGGGTATGAAAATCCCAATATACATAATAAAGATAAAAACAGGAAATAAAATCACACCAGTCGTAGTGACATCTGCAATCATATGCCTGACGGGCATAGGAAAAATAAATCTGAATGGGTCCAACCAGATCAACTAATTGAATTATCAACTGAGGCACCATACACATAATCTCTAACTGAAGATGGCTAATCTGACTTAGCTGAATGACTAGAAATTTCATGTTGGGGACACTTTCTAGAGTAGTAGTCGATCTATCTATAGTCGAAGAAATTCCTGAAGCATCAACATGGAGGGGGACACAAACTGAGCTCAAATGGCTGGACAACTGATGCTGAGAAATATCTCTAGAATTATGTGCATCCTTCCACAATCATAGCCTGTCTCAGGGACTCTAGGCTGGTGGGAAATACATGCTAAATCTATCTGATCAACTACCTCATAGTCTGAAATACTAACTGCGTAGAATCAATGGACTACAAAAAAAGATGAACTCTACTTGAAGGATCCTCACTCCTGAATACAATGCCAATAGCATTATACTGGTGGCATGACCTCTTGCCGCCACTTCTACAAGCCTCAATACCTGTGGTCTCTATGGCCCTCTCATAATTGACAACCTGAGGGAAGGAAGACTCAGCTGCTATCAAGTGCTTCGATGCCAAATAGAGTGGCAATGATAAACCTCTAATGATTCCATACACCATGCCCGACTTAGAAGGGTATAACGTAGGAATAATTCTTGCCCACTCAAGAAATCCAATCTCGTATTCAAAAAATAATAAAGAGCCCTGATGAACACCAATAGATCCAAATTTGGTCTAAAAAAAGCTCGATAAATCAAATGCCACCCATGGCTATGAGGGATCTACAACATGACTCAGATTCCAAATGCTGAACCTTAAAGGCTAAAGTAGTCACAGGCTCAACAGGAGCCTAAGCTAGCCCAAATCCTTTTTGGCTGTTACTGATGATCTTTGATATCCAGTTTTGACTCTCAAATCTGATGCTGCACTAACACTCTAGAAGTGTGTGTTAAAATCTTATCTGTATTTATCGATAATGTTGGATCTCCCTTCGGTGATAGTATAGAGTAAAAAAAGTGCTTAACGTTCATAGGAATGCGTGTACATGATAAGGAATCAAGAAGTAAATTTCCTAAAATGTCATTATATCCTCCTGAAGATAGGTTATGGATGTATCCACACCAATTAGAAGGACTCTACTAACACGCAGCTCTTGTACTAACACACCAATGAAACCTAGGCTCTGATACTAATTTGTCATGACCCGATTTTCGAGTCATGATGACACCTACCATAACCCAGCAATAGGAAAGCCAATACCGTAACCCAAAGCTAATGCAATGGGTTACCTTAGTGGAATCATCCAACATGAACTATATAACGAATACAATATAACAACAATATTTCACAAATGAAAATACTAACATTCGAATACATATCCCATGACCTGATAGTATAAGTACAAGAGTAACTCTAAATTTGATAGCAGAAATAACAACTCGAAGTCTAATTAAAAAAATTGTCATAAATAATCTCATACATTCATCTCGAATACAAAAGACCGAATAAGGATAGAGGGGAAAAGGGCAATAAGAACTCCAAGATCTCACCCTATCTCCTAATAATCAACAGGGCATGATCTCAACTTAATGATGACAACTAGAACTTGGGTTTGCAGCAAAAAAGTACAGAAGTGTAGTATGAGTACAAAACATGGGCACTTAGTAGGAATCATCGGCCAATTGAGCTAAATTATAATATAAGGATGATATAAAGTAAGACAATAACTTAAAGTCTAGGTATAGGATCCAACCTGAATCTTCTTTAGTATCACTGTATAAAATAGCAAATCTACTAAGGAAATAACATAACATATCATACCAATATATACCATAATCATCTTACAAATGAGTAATCATTTTGGAAGCGTAAAGACACATATATACAATAACAACCATGTATATACCATAATCAACACCAATAATTATTAGAATATAAAGCATACGAACTTACCACGATGTCCCATGACAACGGGAAGTACACACAAAAGAACACAACAAATAACTCGTATAGCATCCCATACCACTGGAGAGTACACCAAATGATTAATCCATCAATATACTAAGGCACAACTACACAATCAACTCACCAAAGTTGTGGGTTGCACATTCCCACCATGGCCTCTTACTGAGGTTAATAATCATTATAATTACTGTAATTTAGCACAAAGAAACTGATATCACCATAACATAGTTATATAGTTACTTATTCTTTATTTCATTGATGAACTCCAAGTCTAGTCTATATTAGCTAATTCCATATCCATGAAGCACTAGTTTACAAGTCTTATAGTTTACTAGTCATAAAATAGGGAAAAGATACAAGTTACCAACACTATTATTTATTCACCTATCTCAAGGCCATTTTCTAGTTAGCATCCTTATTATATTAGTCAATTAAGCCACCATGGCATCACATTGTAGACGTTAACTTAACTATTCATCATACAATGCTAAGACCAATATCATTAGGCATGTTACAACCTTAAGGACTAGTTTTAATTTCTTAACCAACCAAGGTCCAACAAGTAGATTTACTAGGTGAGACTTAGTTCTACACAACATTACACATATCAATTAGCTTTGACCTAATACTCGACATAATCCACTTTTAGTTACTAATTAGAATTAATATGGGTCACACCTCTTACCTAGTGATTAGTGACGAAGAATGATTAATAATCTACCAAGGAAGGCATCATGTACCAAGTACACAAATAGGTGTAGTAAAAAATGGCATAACCCCATATATGTGCATACATTCATATATATTCACCACACATGGTATATTCATAACATCATTACCTCTTTTAGATTAACTGGGTATTATTATAATATTAACGTATCCCCTGATTAACCGGGCATCATCATAGCATCATTATATCATCTGGATTCACCAAGTATCATCATGGTATCATTACCTCTTCCAAATTAATTGGGCATCATCACAACATTATTATATCCTTTATATTCACTGGTATTATCATTACATCATTACTTATTATGGATTAACCAAGAATCATCATAATATAAACATATCCTCCAAATTCACCGGGCATCATCATAACATCATTATATCCTCCAGATTCACCAGGTATCATAATAGCATCATTACATCTTCTGGATTAACCGGGCATCATCATAATATCAATATACCTTCCAAATTCACTGGGCATCATTTTAACATCATTACCTCTTCCAGATTAACCGACCATAATCATAATATCAACATATCCTCCAGATTCACCGAGCATCCTCATAACATCATTACCTCTTCCAGATTAATCGGATATTATCATAATATCAACTTTAGATTCTTTGGGCATTATCATAACATCATTATATCCTTCGGATTAACTAGGTATCATCATAATATCAACATATCCTCCAGATTCATTGCGCATCAACATATAATTAGCATATCTCTAAAGAAAACAAACATTCACATGCATATATAGTGAAATTGATAAACATGTACAATCCACAATAATAGAGTATAAGTGATGCAAGGTAATACATATCATCATACTTTATAATTAGTCATCACTACATAATATAAGTAGATGCATGATTATGAATATCTAAATGACATACATAATCACCACTTTTCCAAAGTTATCATGTTTATTAGCAAGTTAGTAATACTAGCACAAAAAGAAAAATCGTTCACATAAGCATTAGCTTAATCATTAAACTTGGTTCATAGCAAGAGTAGTAACATAATTAGAGGTTCACTTGCTGAACTAATCGATAAATCAAGTGATAACATAACCATAAGTTCAATTCACAAGACTTTCTGAGGATATCCATATTATGACATTAACATAATCAATCAAGTATACATATTATCCAACCATTGACCACATACAAAAACTGATAATAGGGTTTAACCATTGTAATATAAATAATGCAACTTAGATGTTCATCAAGTAGTTAGGTCACTAAGGAATTTCATAGTTCAAGCTTAAGGTTGGTCAAGTCCCACCCCTAAATTCCAATAATGCCAAAGTTTACTTCTATAAGACTAAATTCTAACTAGAGTTAGGCTAGGTTATCTAAATTAAACCAAATGGACTTATCAATCCATACTAAGCCTATAAAGGAAGAATCTTCATCAAGTAACCTTCCTAAGTTATCCCAAACACTAAGGCCATTTAATAACTAGTCATAACTAGGTTACATACTCTTAAGGTTGGCCAACAACATCATTCTCAACTACTAGAGCAACTAAAGTATTCTCATGCTATTCATGAGACTTCAAGTAGAACTATCCAAGGTTCTAGGCTAAAGGTCAAACATAACACTTTACAAGTTTAATAGCCTACAAGAAACAACTAATCCCAAGTATCACCATTCCTTTATTTATCATCTAAAACCCTACCCGATCTTATAAAATATCAATAATTATACTACAATCAAGCTCAATCTATCTACAAGTAAGACTAATCTACCTTAAGTCCGATTGCTCACGAACCAACAAGCTTTGTCTTCTCTTTTCTTGAAGCTTATTCTTTCACGAGCCAAGCTATCAACAACATAATCTAAGCATCATTACAAGAAAAAAAAACACCCATTACGGCACCATTATTCCATAGGACCAAAATGACACCAAACTCCTAAGTGGGTCCTACCTTTGGAAAATGATTTTCCGAGACCAACCCATTGTTCAAACATCATTTAGGAGCTATAACCCTCAAGAAATTTAAGGAAAAAAATTATATTTATGGCTACAATTGAGCCTCAAGGACTTACGGTTTTGGGTCTAGAAATCAAGAAATCAATTCCAAATTTGAAGGAATCTTACCTTAGATTTGTAGCAAACAATGGATAACACAAGTTATTCAAGCTCCTAATTAACCCACATGACTCACTTTTAAGTCAATAAATATTGTTGGCTGCTAGGGTTCTCAAAAAGAAGAAGAATTCCCCAAAAATCGTCCCAATGGACCTTTTGTATGAGTTTAAATGGGCCTGCAAGGTCAAAACTTGTTTTTGACCTCCCAGACTCATCTGGACTCTATTTTTCGCAAACAAACTATGTAACCCTACTAAATTCGATATTAAAAATGCATTGGTGAAGTCAATTTTTTTATTTGATTTCATTTAGGCTGCTTGTGGGTCCCACACTTATATTTTTATTTTTGACTTTTCAACTAATAGGTCAAAATAAGCTCAGGTGTTGTGGGTTGATGTGTGGTGACTTTACTACTCACTAGTACTCATTATTATCACATATTTCTTTGTTTTTAATAATTAAATGAGACATATTCATAGTTAGATGCACTCATATCCACTCTTTGCAGGCATATAGTTTAGAAGATCAAAAGATGTGAATTGAAGCATAAAAATGATCAAAATAGAGTAGGAAAAGTCCAATTGAATACTTAAAGTCAAAAATACCTTTGGTAGCATGCTCGTGGGCGGAGCACCGCAATCTCTATCAACCAAATAGAGAGCCTATTTAGACTTTGGTAATGCGATCATGGTCTGAGGGATGCGATTGCAATCGGGCAAGTTGGCCAGCATCATGTGATTGCTTGGTTATAACTGTGACTGCAGTCAAGACCCACGATTGCGACACAACGGTTTAACTGAAGAAAGGGCAGTTTGGTAAAATATACAGTTGTGTCAAGATTTATATGGAGAATTCAAAATACTCTAGACATAGGGAAAACCATAAAGTTTGAAAAAAAAGTGCTTTAGATAGTTTTTCCATTATTGTTGGTGATTTTGGATTTTAAGGATAAATTAGCGAAATTGGATTGTGGAATTAAAGATTATTTTATCATCTTTTAGTATGGATTCCATGGATGTATTACTTGGAAACTTTCCTTTACCTTATCTAATGAGTACCTTATTTATTTATCCTTGGGATTATGTTGAACTAGAGGGTGATTGTGTGTGGGTATTGTTGTGTTTACATGGATTTTAGTTGTTTAGTATGGATTTTACCATTGCTTGAGCTTATGTGTTGGAATTTGATGGGTGAAAACTCTAAATATCCAAATAGGTTTGATGAGTGAATGCTCCAATCTTTAGAAATCATTTTTCATCCTCGACAGAGAGATTTAGGTGAATATTAGGTAACCCATAACATCTTAGAAAGAGGTTTATCGGGGAACAAAGTAATGGTGAGAAATTAAGTCTATGGTTTACTACCCTTGCAATCTTAGAAATAAGTATTTAGGGAGTGAAAATCATGTCAAGAGCATCATCCTAGAAATAGGGATGCTTGGTTGAGGTTTTGGGTGGTTATATAAACTCCACAATTGTTAAGTGCTCGAAAGGGCAAAAGGGTGAAATCGTTGGGGTTTTGTTGAAAGATTAACCCCAATAATTTCCACCTAGCCTATCCATTAATTATCAACTAAATCTCATGACAAACCAACATTATCCCACATACTTCATCTCTAAGGAGACATAATTCCAAGATTTCTCCACACCTTGAATTCTAACCAAAGATAGCATTTCACTACGTACTTGTTGAAGTTGTGCAAACAATTTTCAAAGAAATCCCCCCATTTACTTATGCATGTGGTTTCCATTAGCATTACGGCTAACCTTATAGTAACTTGAGAACCCATAGGTTGGAAGTCTATAGCATTCACTCCTTGAGATTCGATAGCGATTGCCTCACCCCTCAATTATGGGAGTGAGTTGAGTGTTATCAAAATGGCCTCACTGTCGGGAAGTGAAATATAAATTTTACTTTTGTTGAGCTATTCTTACTTAGGAATACTCAAAGTGGGGTAATTTAATTTCTTTGTTATTTTAGATCTATGAGTAGGTGAGTGTTAATTATTTCCAAGTCATCATGAATTATGGGACTCAGGTTGGTGCAGAGCCGGAGATCATGAAAGTGCAATTTTTATTCCCCACACTGAGGAGCATGGAAAATTCTATGTAACAAGTGTGATGATGACATTGCTCCACGTTAAAGGAATTTTTAGGGTGAAGCTCACGAAGATCCAAATGCTTAGTTAAAGGGTTTCTTAAAAGTTTGTTCTCCATTCAAATTTGCATATGTATCCCAAGAATCCATTCAGCTATGCCTTTTTCTGCTCTTTCTCACGGTAAACACGATACAGTGGCTAAGATCTTTGCTCATCGGATCGATTACTTCATGGACAAGTATCATGGAGGTCTTTTTAGGCCAATACTTCCCACCATATAGGAAGTTAAAGTTCAGGGATGAGATTGCTAAATTCTGCCAGTACTATAAGGAATCATGGTACGATGCTTGGGGAAGGTTTAAAGACATACTTTTGAATTGCCCGAGGTATGAGGTGCCGGATAAGATGCTCCTTAAAATCTTATATCAAGCATTGGACCAACAAAACAAAGCCATAGTGGACAATATATCTGGTGGATCATTCATAAACTTATCATACATGATTTTTTCAAAAGTTTTGGACCAAGTAGTGATTTGGTGTTAGGGTTGGGACATAAAGGATACTGAGGTACCCATGGGGGCTCCCTCCTCGTCCTTTGTGTACAATGATAGAAAAGATGAAAAAGATAAGATCGAACCACAAATGAGCAAAGTGATGTCATGCGTCAAACTCCTACTTGATCATATGTTAGGAGACTTGACGAAAAGTGTAAGTATGATAGATGAAATAGAAGTTAAGACTTGTAAAGACAAGGAGGAAGAGGTGATGGGTGATGAGCTAGGGATAACACCTAGGAACTTAGAGGGTTCACATCTTTCTCCACAAGTTCATGGTGGGAATCAAGGTCAGACCCAATAAAAACTAAACATGGTGCATCTTGAATAGAAAAAGAAGGTTGATAGAGAGATTTTGACATAAATCTTAAGTAATGTTGAGAGGACCGGAGAAATGATAAATGAAATGAGAAGTGAATTCTTAATGCTCCACCAAATGGTTGAATCTCACTCCTCTACTATACAACAACTCTTGGCAAAAGTGAGCAAAATATCAAAGTATTTAATGGAGAGGCAAAATAAAGAAACACAAAATGGGGAGGTGTCAAAGGCAAAGAGAAAAAGGCCCAATATTGAGGAGCCAAAGTTAAAAGAGACATCGATGAGGAAACATATTAATAATGAGCATCAAATTTTTTCTATTCCTCCAAATCCCATGTATCCACCTTTCAAAAAATGGTCATTGAGGAAGGGAAATCATGATAAACTCAACAAAATTTTTGATAAGTTTAGCAACCTTTCCATTAATATCCCTCTTATCGAGGCATTGCAAGATATGCCGGTGTATGCTAAATTATTGAAAGATTTGGTGTCTAAAAAAATATTATGGAGGAGGAAACCATAGAGATTGATCACCATTGTAGTGCCATCATGACAAGTGCGTATGTTGAAAAGAGAAAGAATATCAGTGCCATTACAATCTCATGCTCCATTGGCACTTACCCATTTGCTAGGGCATTATGTGACCTTGGGGAAAGTGTGAACCTCATGCCTTATGCGATATTTCACAAACTTGGGTTGGGTAAGCTGAAACCCACCAAAATAAAGTTGCTTATGGCTGATCGATCCATTAAGAAACCTATTGGGATCCTCGGTGATGTTCTAGTAAAAGTAGACTAGTGCATTTACCTGGCCGACTTTGTTATTGTGGATTGTGACATGGATATGGAAATCCTCATTATCCTTGGAAGACTATTCTTAGCTATAGGAATGCATTGGTAGATGTAGAGGCCGGGGAAATGAAGTTTATATTGAATGGTGAATTGGTATCCTTCAACATATGTAAGAACATGAAATAATCGATAGACCAACAAGTCATTTTGGTAATCAATGTTGTTGAAGTGAGGTGTCTAACCATGTTGATGTGAGTTTGTTGAATGACCCTTTGGTTGGGGTGCTTTTGAATTATGAAAGGGAAGAAGTGGAAGAGTATGATGAAGAGGTAGCTTCTCTCATTGGGCTTGGGTTTCACACCAAGATCCCGGCTAAGTTAGATCTTGATCTTAAAAACTACAAATGTCCACCCACCAAACCATCCATCCTAGAACCTCCTAAAATTTAAACAAATCCCTTGCCACCTTATCTCCTATAAATTTTTTTAGGGAAGGATGAGACTTTGCCGATCATTATTTCTAGTGACCAAAACTCCTCTTAAGTAGAATCATTAAAGTTGGTGGTAAAAAAATCCATTTGGGCCATCAGGTAGATGATAGTATACATCATCAGCATAGCTTCTGGTATATGCTTACATAAAATTAAACTCTAGAAAAATCTCATAATAAGTGTGGATCACCAAAGAATATTAAACCAACCTATGCTAGATGTGGTAAAAAATGAGATTATAAAGTGACTCAATGTGGGAATGATCTATCCTATATCAAATAGTACTGTGTAAGCCTGGTGCAATGTGTTAGGAAAAAGAGTGGTATCACGGTGATTGATAACGAAAAAAATAACCTCATCCCCGTCCGACCAGTCACTGAATAGTGAGTGTGTATGGACTACCAAAAATTGAACTCATGGATCGATAATGACCATTTTCCAATGCCTTTCATGGATCAAATATTGGATAGACTTTCTGGAAGAGGGTGGTATTGCTTTTTAGATGAGTACTCGGGATATAATCAAATTTGTATTGCCTCAAAGGACCAAGAAAAAACAACCTTTACTTGTCCATATAGAACGTTCGCATTCAAGCAAATGCCATTTGGATTGTGTAATACTCCGACAACCTTTCAACATTGCATATTATCCATATTTGCAAACATGGTTGTAAAATTTATGGAAGTATTCATGGATAACTTCTCGGTAGTGGGAAACTCTTCTGAGTTGTGCCTCGAACACTTGAATAAAGTGCTTAAAAGGTGCGTGGAAATAAAACTTGTCTTGAATTCAAAAAAGTGTCACTTCATGGTAAAATAAGGAATTATCTTTGGCCATAAGATTTCGGGAAAGTTCATTCAAGTTGATTAAGCAAAGGTTAAGGTAATTTCCAAACTTCCCCCTCCTATCCCCGTAAAAGGTTTTCAAAGTATTCTTGGCCATGACAGGTTCTATCATCATTTCATCAAGGATTTTTCCAAGATAGCACATCCTATATGTAAACTTCTCGAGAAAGAGTCCAAGTTCAACTTTGATGAATCATGCCTCAAAGACTTCGTGTATCTTAAATAATTGTTGATTTCAGCACCTATTATTGTGGCTCTGGACTGGTCATCCCTGTTTGAGGTAATATGCGATGCAAGTGATATTGCATTGGGTGAGGTGCTACGGAAGTGAAAGGACAAGATTTTTCATCCTATTTACTATGCCAGCAAAACCTAGAACGATGCCAATGCAACTACACCATCACCGAACAAAAAATATTGGCGATGGTTTATGACTTTGAGAAGTTTTGAGCCTATTTGCTAGGCACAAAGGTAGTGGTACATAAGGACCATTCCACTCTCAAGTATCTCATGGCCAAGAAAGAAACAAATTTGTGGTTAATTAGATGGATTTTGTTACTACAAGAGTTCAACTTTCAGGTGAAAGACCAAAAAATATGTGAGAATCAAGTGGCCAATTATCTCTCTCAACTAGAAGGTCTTATTAAAAAGTATGGGGAGATAGAGATTGATGATGCTTTTCCCGATGAGTTTATTATGGACATCAAAGGGAAACGTACACCATGGTATGCATACTTTGCCAACTATGTCGCGAGCGGTGTACTCACCGAGGGACTGATCTATCATCCAAAGAAATAATTTCTATTTGATGCAAATTGATATTTCTGGGATGAGTTATTTTTATTTCAAGAATGTGATGATGGAGTTACTAGGTGGTGTGTCATGGACTTAAATAAATGACATATTTGAGGCTTATCACTCGTCACCTTATGGAGGTCATCATAGAGGAAGCAACACTACTGCTAAGATTCTCCAATGCAGATTTTATTAGCCTTCCATTCATAAGGATATCGTTGCATAGGTAAAACCTTAACAGAATTGTCAAATGCATGGTGGAATTTCAAGAAGTCACAAGATGCCTCTCAAGTCTAATTTGGAGGTGGAACTCTTTGATGTATGGGGAATCGATTTCATGGGACCCTTTGTGAGCTCTTTTAGGAGTAAATAAATCTTGGTGGTAGTCGATTACGTTTCAAAATGGGTGGAATACATCGCACTCCACACTAATGAGAGAAAATGTGTCACCTCCTTCCTAAAAAGAATATTTTCACAAGATTTGGTACCCCTAGGGCCATCATTAGTGATAGTGGCTCACATTTTTGCAACTGAATATTTGGTGCTCTTCTTGACAAGTATTGAGTTAAGCACAAAGTCTCCACCCCATACCACCACCAAACAAGTGGTCAAGTGTAGGTATCCAATTGCAAAATCAAAGCCATACTCGAAAAGACGATGAATGTAGGATGCACTAATTGAGCAAGGCAACTTGATGAGGCACTTTGGGTCCATAAAACAGGCTACAAAACCCCAATTAGGATGTCTCCCTATCAATTAGTGTTTGGTAAGGCATGCCATTTGCCCATTGAACTTGAGAATAAGGCTCTGTGGTCTTTGAAGATATTAAATATGAAGTGGGGAGAAGCATCCGAGGCATGGGTGACACAACTCCATAAGATAGAAGAATTTCATCTAAAGGCTTATGAGAGTGCGACATTGTATAAGGAGAAAATAAAAAAGGGCATGATGCTCGGATATTGCGGTGAGAATTCAATATTGGAGAGAATGTACTCCTTTACAACTCCTATTTTAAACTATTCACAAGAAAACTCCGCTTAAAATGTTCGGGATCATTCGTGATCTCTAAAGTCTACCCAAGTGGTGCTGTCGAGTTGGAAGATGATGAAGGGAGGAAATTCATAGTCAATGGACAAAGAGTGAAGCATTACGATAAAAAAATCCCCATGATAGCCAATGTTTAGGGCATTAACCTCAAAGATGCTACATGGCAATGGGAAAGAGTCGTGCCGCAAAATTAAACTAGGCGCTTGATGTGAGGAAACCCATCCTTAACTCATTTTGTGTTGATTTTGGTTTTTTGTAGGTCTTTTAGAACAAATAAGGTACTCAGAAAAATAGGGGAAAAATAGAGCAAGAAAACTGGTAGTTGTGCAGAAAATGAAAAATAGAGAAAAAATAGAGGATTTCCCATCAGTTACCGCAATCGCTGGCATGATGCTGTGTTCGCAGCACCAGACTCTAACATTTCTTACTTAATCATGGGATCATTTCTCACCCCTTTGTACTTTTTAGATTTTAAATTTACTTTCGTGAGGACACTTCCCACCTTTAAGTTAGGGTATTACATGGTTGTATGTATGGTAATATGACATGAGGTCCCTTGCCTATGAATGAACTTTTCTTATGATAATGTAAGGGAAGTATGAGTACCTGTAGCATTGTACACCATTGGCGAAGTCTGAGTAGCCATATGGTTAGTTTGCCTATTTTGAGGCAAGATGTGAAACTAAGGCTTTGGTTGTAGCTGTAAGTTTACAATATTGTGCATGGTGCTATTGCAAATCAAGAAACACCAACCGTCTCCAAAATTTTTGAAAAAAATCAAGGGTATCGACATGAGGAATGTTGTAACAAATCCTCTTATCTTTTTGTGGTTCCATAATTTTTTGACTTGTGAATACTGATAAATATTCCAATTATATCTCTTGTGAGAGGGACATTTGAGCTCACTTAATGAATTTAGAATGTCGTGTGTGGTGAGAATATTGCATTCATCTCTTGTATACTTGTGTTATCTAGAACTTTCCCTATTAGTCTATTAAAACTAATTTAGATTGTATTTGGTTGGAGAAATGATCTTAGGCCATCTTTGTGATTTTGGTCACCCATTTTAAGACTAAATATCCAACCCTTGCATAATTATAATCCCTACTACCCACTTCAAGCCTTTGGACCTTTCATTGGCAAACAAATTACAAGCGATGAACCATACTTTTTATCCCTATTTTGAACCATACCCTTCTTAATATGAGGCAAAAAGCCTAAGTTGGGGGTGATAAAGATCGATGAAAGTGAGTTTGGAGCCACAAAGTATTAAGGAAATGCCAAATGTACTTAAGTATTGAAAATCAATGTTTAGTATAAGAAAAAATCCCATAGAATTTTATAAGAGTGCAAGAAAATGGAGGTAAAAGGAAAGTGGTGAACAAGGATGCAAAAGATAGGCATGACAATGGAAAGAAAATAAAGAAGAGTTTCCCTTAGTCAAAAAAGGAGTTGTGAAAAATGTGATGTAGATGTTCCAGGAAGGGTGTAGCCATGTTACTCCTAAATGATATTCTACCATAAACCGAACCCACGCTACAAGCATAGAAAGTCCCTTGGGATCTCCAGCCAGTTATTTTCTTTGTAGTGGTGATTGAAAATAGGGGAAAGGCTATGGCATGACACCAATTGCATTGAGATTTCTTTTGTATGGGGAGAGTTCTTACACTTAAATTTTCGTGTTGCACATTCAGTAGTTTGGTGTGTTAAAATTATCTTTATTGTGAGGGTGACATGTAATTAAGTTGAGGTAAGTAACTTTTGTCAACCCCCCCCCCCCAAATAATGAGGTAAATAGAGTATGGTTTAGTTTTTGTCAAAAGGTGAGCCGTATCTAGAGTATTGGTCTTGGTTGCTTGATTGCTCTTTTAAGTCGTATGTATTCCTTGAGTATTGTTTTTTATAATGAGGGGTGTTGTTAAATTAGTCTAGTATATGGGAAATGAGCTACTTGTGGTTGTGATTCGAGTTGAAGTTGGTATGATCTTTAAGGCATAAAATTTGGGCATAAGTAATTGTGTCTCATGGTAAGAGATGGTGTTTCTTGGGGACAAGCAAATGCTTTAAGTTGGGGGTGTTGATGAGTAGTGACTTTACCACTCACTCGTACTCATTATTAGTGCACATTACTTTATTTTGAATGATTAAACGAGACATATTCGTGGTTATATGCACTCATATACACTCTTTGCAGGCATATAGTTGAGAAGATCAAAAGATATGAATTGAAGCATAAAAATGATCAGAATGGAGCAGTAAAAGTGCAGCTGAATACTCAGAGTTGAAAAGACCTCGGGTAGTGTGCTTATGGGCAGAGCACCGTTATTGCTATTAGCCAAGCGACCGCGACATAGCGGGTTAACTGAAGGAAGGTCAGTTTGGTAAAATATGCATTTGAGTCAAGATTTATATGGAGAATTCAAAACACTCTAGACATAGGGAGAAACCCTAGAATTTGAAACAAAAAGAAAAAAAGAGCTTTAGATTGTTTTTCTATTTTTGTTGGTGATTTTGGTTTTCAAGGAGAAATTAGTGAAATTGGATTGTAGAATTGAAGATTATTTTATCCTCTCTTAGTATGGATTCCATAGATGTATTACTTGGTAACTTTGTTTTCCCTTATCTAATGAGTAGCTAATTTCTTTAGCCTTGGGATTATGTTGAACTAGAGTGTGATTGTGTGTGGGTATTGTTGTGTTTACATGGAATTTAGTTGTTGAGTATGGATTTCACCATTGCTTGAGCTTATGTGTTGGAATTTGATGGGTGAAAAATCCAAATATCCAAATGGGTTTGATGGGTCAAAGCTCCAAGCTTTAGAAAACCTTTTTCATCCTTGACAGAGGGATTTAGGTGAATATTAGGTAACCCATAACATCTTTGAAAGAGGGTTATCGGAGGACAAAGCAATGGTGAACAATTAAGTCTATGGTTTACTACCCATTGCAATCTTAGAAATAAGTGTTTAGGGAGTGTAAAACTTATCAAGAGCATCATCCTAGACATAAGGATGCTTGGTTGAGGTTTTGGGTGGTTATATAAACTCCACACTTATTAGGTGCTCGAAAAGTCCAAAGGGTGAAATCATTGGGGTTTTGTCGAAAGATTGACCCCAATGATCTTCGACCTAGCCTATCCATTTATTAGCAAATAAATCTTATGATAAACCAACATTGTCCCACATGATTCACCTTTAAGAAGACATAATCCCAAGATTTCTCCACACCTTGAATTCAAAGTAAAGGTAGCATTTCACTACGTACTTGTTGAAGTTTGTGTAAAGAATTTTCAAAAAAATCCCCCCATTTACTTATGCATGTTGTTTCCATTAGCAATCTGGGTAACCTTATAGTAACATGAGTACCCATAGGTTGGAAGTCTATAGCATTCACTCCTTGTGATTTGACCTCAATTTACATTGGGTTACTTGACAACGATCACCTCACTCCTCAATTATGGGAGTGAGTTGAGCGTTATCACGGGATCCAAACCAAGGGTCTACCTATCCTAAAATCAATATTACATAGCTGCTGGCGCTGTCAAAATTTGCATCCAAAACCATTTTATTAAAGTTTTCACTTGGCGGCCATTTGGAATCGACCAAGACTTCTAAATAGGAAATTGGCTCTGAAAACCAACGAACTAACCTAACCGAGCAATGAGTTCCAACAAGTCATAAATGACTTGGGGAAGCTATGGGGAAGCTCAAACAACGGAAATAAGCATAATATGGAAAATGACCTAAAGGGTCATTACAATATCCACTACTAAAAGGACTTTTGTCCCTGAAAGTCAATGAATAGAAAGAATCTCAAAGGCTTGAAAGAATGAGGTACTAGGCCCGCATGCTCCAAGAATGACTTCCCAGGTAACCTCCACAAGGAGAGAAAACTTGCAAGGGATTTTTCCACAGGTATCCCATTTTCAACCAACACCCTCACTTTACTTTCCAAACAACCAAAACTTAACTTCAACCGCTAACTGGCTTCCAACTGAACTGAAAAGATTGATGCATGCAAATCTGAACCACAACACATTGATGCCATCTTGATACCCACACAAATCAACAAAGACTCATCCAAGCCATATCAACCCAAGTCATGAGGCAAAAAACTAACTCCTAAATCCAAATATAATCTTCTTCTGCCAATCCATTCCCGCTATCCACTTAGAACTAAGAGGAGAATCACCTGAGTCTTCCCGAGTAATCTCATCACCAAGACCTCAGAGAACTGAAGCTGATCCGCTGAAAGTCCATACGAGAAACATTATAATAAGCTCATAAGGTGCTATTTGGGCACAAAAGTTGCGATATTCAAAGAATGCAATCTATGCCAATGCTGCAACCAGTCCAGATGAAAATTAAACTGAAATACCAAAGACCAAGGTATAGCTACTCATCACAAAATATTTTCCTTTAGGATGTCCCATCAATTGAGAATAAATTCATACTGAATCCATCTCAAGTATATTACTCCCATTGAGTAAATCATCCAAAATTCCTTAAGAAAATGGAAAACTCTAAGTCAAGACAGAAGTAACCAATATGGGGCCCATAGTGTATCATCCAAACACTTCAACAACAACAACAAACCCAGTGTATTCCCACATAGTGGGGTCTGGGGAGGGTAAGATGTATGCAGTCCATACCACTACCTCCGGAGAAGTAGAAAGGTTGTTTCCGATAGACCCCTGGTGATGATAGGCGAATTTACGTGCCTATATCAATATATTTTGCCCATATTTTAGCCTAGTTTTGAGAACTAATTATCCATTTCATGCACTTTTAGTCCTTTTTCCTATAAATGAGCTAACAAACATGATTAGTAAAGTTTCAGGTATAAATGATGCAAAATACAGCATTTTATGGCTTACTTGACGCAAAAGAAAGCTCACAAACGAAGTGGAAAGGAGCTGGACGCCCAAAGGACCAAATCTGCTGCATGGAAAATCTGTCCCGGGCTAAAACAACAATTCTGAAGACTTTGGGGACTTACAGAAACAAAGCTGGATTTTTACAAAGATACATTAACCTAGTATAATTAGGTTATGTATTTCACTCTTCTATTTGGATTATAATATTGTAACCTTACCCTAGTACATTTGGGTCAAGGATTTCATTAGTATAGTAGGATTTGGCTATTTATTTCATTAGCTTAGTAGAACTAGGATATGGGTATTATAAATACCCTATCATGCTAGAGATTTTAATTAAGTCCTCCCTTAGCGGAGAGGCAATTCCTCCCTTAGTGGAGAGAACAATTCTTAATTCTTCAATTCTTCACTTAATTCAACAATTAATTTTCTTCCATCCCTCTCATCTTCCACTACAAACACTTCTAATCTACTCTTCTATTCTTAAATTCCACAACAAGAGAATCGTTACTTGCTACGGAATCACCAAAACCACACGCCTAAACACCTACTTTTCACGCCATCCACCATGCAAAACGTGATATCCTCCGCATTCATGGGTAACTAAACCTCTTAGTTGGGGTTATGGAAGCCGAATGAGTTACTATCTATAGCTGTGAGTTTGTGAGTTCAAGACACGTATATTGCTTATATCATTACGCTCTTCATCTTAATCTACATTCTTTGCGGTTGCAAATGCAAGAATACGCCAGTCTAACATTTAACTTGTTCGAGAGAAAGGTTATTTGTCTGGAAAAGAGATAATGTCAAGGTAGTAGGACACCCTTTCCTATTAAAAAGTTAGTGCCGTAACTGGACTAACCTCTTGGAGAATTCGTACCGTTAGACACGCTTTAAGCTCGAGAGAGTTAAAGTGAAATAGTCCTTGTTTAGGTCGAGAGATGCTTGGATTTACCATCGACTACAATTCTCTATAAGCAATTGCATGTCAAGACTCTACACACTCATAGCCGATAGAGACGTATACCTCAGAAGGTGGACATAACCCCAACGCCTCAATTCTCATTGTTTACAACTTGCGTAACATTCTTCCTCTTTTTACTTTATTATTTTCAGCTTTTGTTTACATTACTTGCACGACAAGACTCCCCCCTTCTTACGATACTTGCACCAAAAGTTTAGTAATTTTGCTTACTTGTTGGCCAAGCTATTCCCTGTGGGATCGACACCCAACCCAGGTTGGGTTCTATATTTGCTAACGACCGCTTTACACTTAAACGAGAGCTGTAGATTGAGCGTTATCAAAAATTGGCGCCGTTGCCGGGGAATACGAGTGTCAATCAAGTTTGTGATAATTACTAGACCCTTTGGTCAAAGATTCTCGTACTTTTACTTTTAGTTTTTGTTTTTGTTTATTGCAGGTTTTTCTTTTAGTGCATGCCCCATACTAGAAGTTCTGGTCAACCGTTATTACCAATCAATCCTGAACCACAACGAATTAGAAAAATGAAAGCACAAGCTGAAATCGACAGGATGGCTGCTCAACACGAGCAAGCAAGATTAGCTGCTCTTGCTGCTGCTCAAGTCCAACAACAAAACATTAATAATCCTGGGCGAGCAACAAATCCTGACGATGAGGATTTAGGTGACGACGAGTTGATAAATTCAAGGCATGTCGCTGAAACGACAACACCTGCCAATCGAAGAGGTCGACAAGCTCGGTATAGGTATGATTGCCAACCTTTGCAACCAGCTTTCGACGATGATGATGATGATCTTGATGGTGCCGGAGCCATTGGACCTATAATTCCACCATCATTAGCGCCCGGAGCCAAGTTCAACATCACAAGCACCATGATTCAGTTATTGCAACTCAAGGGATTATTTGGTGGACTAGCAGGCGATGA
The DNA here is from genome assembly GCA_030864225.1 of Capsicum baccatum var. pendulum. Classification (NCBI taxonomy): domain Eukaryota; kingdom Viridiplantae; phylum Streptophyta; class Magnoliopsida; order Solanales; family Solanaceae; genus Capsicum; species Capsicum baccatum. Next base: position 150,468,176 of record CM061557.1, on the reverse strand, counting down.
TCCGAATATGCATCTCATCAACTTTATTTCTACATGCAAGTCTTTTGACAATCCTGGTGTTGGTCAGAATGCTATTCGATTACGTCTATTTCCATTGTCTCTGTCTGGGGAGGCAACACTATGGTTGAATGGGCTGACTCCTGATTCAATTACAAATTGGAGGCAATTGAGAGACGCTTTCCTAGAAAGATTCTTTCCACCATCCTAGAAGGCTCAATTGAGAGATGAAATCAGCAACTTTCGTCAGCTTCCCTCTAAAGCTCTTCACGAAACATGGGAGAGGTTCAAGACAAAGCTAGCGAGATGCCCAAACCATCACATGACTAATGTTCACCTCATGGAGATCTTGTGTAGAGCCTTGAATTCAATAACTAAACCAGTGGTGGACAACGTAGCTGGAGGTTCTTTCATGGACCTCACCTTTGGTCAAGCAAGCAATATGCTAGATCGCATGACAAAGCAGAGTAGAGCTTGGCACACCAGGGATTCTGAGGTAGCAAGCCCCACTTTATCTATTGGCATGTCTGCAGACCAAAGAAAAAGAGAAGAAGAACGTGAGCAAGATATGGCGCACATGAAAACACAATTGGATCTTCTAACAAAGCACTTATTATCAGGGAAGACCGAAAAAGTGAAAGCTGTGGCGCTGAAAGAAAGAGACGAATCTGATTCGGAAGAGGAGGCCAACTACTTGAACAATTAGGGGGGTTTCCGTGGGAATGCCCAAGGAAACTAAGGTCGGAACTATTATGATAAATCTGGAAGCAAAGACCAAGGTTGTTGGAAGAAAAATAATGAAAATAGTGGTTTGTACGTTCCCCCTGGTAAACGTGATACCACCACATCTAATTCTATGGAAGACATGATGGCTAAGTTATTGAAAGGAGTGGAAGCAACGAGCGCGGGAGTTAAGGAGGTGATTGATGATTTGTCCTCCATGAAGCAATTAGTTGATTCTCATTCCACTTCTATCAAGCAAATAGAGCAGCAATTGAGCCAACTTTCAGCAGCATTCAATCAAAGAAAGGCTGGCACCTTACCGAGCGATACTGTGCAAAACCCAAGGAATGATGGGTCATGCATGGCCATCACTACCAGAAGTGGTAAGGTGCTGGAAACTTCAGCAAAAGGCAAGCAAGTGGTTGACGTAGCAGCAGACATTGACGCCACACCTAGTGACGTTACAAGAGAAGAAGCCGCAACAACTACTTCAAACGTCAAGGATGTTTTACCTAGTGACGTGCAGCCTAAAAAAAATGATAAACGGAAGCAAGAGGAGAAGAAAGCCATGGAGAGAACACTTCCATACCCACCACCGCCTTTTCCACAAAGATTGAAGAAGGTGGCCGATGACACTAAGTTCAGCAAATTTATGACTATGTTGAAGCAGCTGACCATTAATGTCCCATTGGTAGAGGCACTTGAACAAATGCCTGGGTATGCGAAGTTTATGAAAGATCTTTTGACTAAGAAGAGGGCAGGAAGTTATGAGCTGAAAGATGATGTGCATCATTGTAGTGCAATTGCTACCCGATCGATAGTTCAGAAGAAGGCCGACCCCGAAGCTTTCACTATTCCTTGCACCGTCGGATCTTTGAACTTTGCCAAAGCATTGTGCGATCTAGGTGCTAGCATCAACTTGATGCCACTATCCATCTACAAGAAGTTGGGGCTAGGCGATCCGACACCAACCAATATGAGGCTCGTGATGGCTGATAGGTCGGTAAAAAGACCTGTGGGTATCTTGAATGATGTGTTGGTGAAAGTTTCTTCATTCATATTTCCTGCAGACTTTGTTATTCTGGATTGTAAGGAGGATTCTGAAGTTTCCATAATCTTGGGACGTCCTTTCCTTGCAACTGGAAGTGTGCTTATTGACATGAAAGATAATGAGCTTTTGTTTCGAATTAATGACGAAGTAGTACGGTTTGATATATGCAAAACAATGAAGCAGCCCAGCGATACGAATGAGTTATTTGTAGCTGATGTTCATCATGAGGATACGAAAGCATTATCTATAGAGAAACAGCCTACTGTTGAGCCATTGTCTGTTGTGCCACTGAAAGTTGAGCATGAAGATAATGAAGGTTATGAAGAACTTATGAGTGCTCTAACAGAAATAGAGCCTTATACTCCTAAGCAACCAGATTGTGATCTTAAGAATCAACCAAAAGCGAAAACTCCCTTTGACAAGCCACCAATGCTAGAATCGCAAGAGCTTCCCGATTATCTAAGGTATGTGTTCTTGGAAAGTAGAAATATACTTCCGGAGAGTATAGATGATTTAAGTGAACAGCACATAGAAGCTCTCATCTCTGCTCTGAAGAGATACAAGAGAGCTATGGGTTGGACTATTGATGATATAATTGGAGATTCTCCGGGAAAATGTAAGAGCCATCTTGAAGAAGATCGCATGCCCACTTGTAAGCCTCATTATCGTCTAAATCCTTTCAGAAAATGATCCATCACTTACCTCGACGAAGTCTAAGTACTCGAGGTAACTATGTCAAGCCACGACAATAAATAAGGCGCTAGATGGGAGGCAACCCATCGTTTTATCATTTCATCATTTCATCATTTTATTATTTTATCGTTTCGTCGTTTTAGTATTTTTTCTTTTTGATAAATGAAAATCCAAAAATAAGAGTCGTGCCACGACCAAAACTAAGGCGCTTGGTGGGAGGCAACCCATCGTACTAATCGTGTTCATTTGTTTTGAGCTAATATAGGTGCAAGAAGTATGCAACGAGGAGATTGATTTCAATTGACGATTTGGTCGCATTGTATGGTAAAGTCGGTAAGTTAGGAATGGTGATGCATAAGGCTATGAATTGAGCCTTTCTCACGTCATAATAGGCTTCGAGGAAGGCTAGGCCTTGGTAAAAATAGGCCACAAATGATGCACAACCTATTCTATAGCCTAAGGACTCGGAATCTAGTGTGCTATACACTATGCGCCGCCTATTCCTAGGTATGCTTTTGACTATGCGCCGCCTATGCTATGGCATTTGAGATACTGAGACCAAATGCCATAGACTATGCGGCGCATATGTCTAGAAATGCCATAGACTATGCGGCGCATATGTCCCATTATGCCATAGACTATGCGCCGCATATGTCATTGATATGACGAGAGATATGCGCCGCATATGTGGTGATCTTGTCCCCAAATCCGATTGTAAATGGGTCATAACCCGACCCATACTCTTCCTATATAAAGGGGACTTGGTTTTATAACACAACCACATTAGAAACAACCCTAAAGGCGCCGCATAACACTCCAAATCCTCTCAAAATTTTCTTCCTTTGTTCTTCCAATTCACAACAACTTCTCCACAATCTTCAAGCAAGTAAGTACTCTCTTATTCTTCATCTATTTATCGTAAGTACTACTTTGATATGCTTATTATATTTTGCTAAATCATGTGAGATTGGTGGTGATGTTCATGTGTTTGGATAATTGTTACAAGATCGTGTGATTGAATATATACGTAGGGAATTCTTGACTTGTTTTCGACTTGAATTTTGTTTCGATAGCATTGTTATGATAATTGCTGAATTAATATGGTTATGAATATTGCTTAAGATTGTTGGTTGGATGATTACATGATAGACTATCCCGGCCATCGGGATAAGGTTATAGTGACTATCGACTTAGGAGGTTGTGCTTGTTGTAAGAATAATAATTCCATGTGGTAACCCCTAGGTTGTAGTGTTGCTATATCCACCATGAAAGTAGTCCAATGGCTGCAAATAAGTGATGTAATGCTGATTTTCTTGTCGGAATACAATCCTAAAACGTATGTCGACAAAATCTGAGTACTCGACCACTTTTACTTCACTGATTTGTGCTAACAAGATTAAGTGTGGGGTGGTACCCCTAATGCTTGCATATAGATTGTATAAAGTGAGATTGTGCTGCAACTAACATTATTTCTAGTCTCAGGTACAATGGCACCTAAAGCAAAGCAAGGCAAGGAGAAGGCTACCACGTTATTCCCTGTGGCCAAGCTATTCCCTGTGGGATCGACACCCAACCCAGGTTGGGTTCTATATTTGCTAACGACCGCTTTACACTCAAACGAGAGCTGTAGATTGAGCGTTATCACCTGGCTCAAGCCAAGGAATAATAAACAAATCCGTAATAAAGCATGGGAAAAGATGACAAGACATAAATACGCCACCCCCAAGGAAAAATAAACAAGGAACATTAAAGAAATTCGTAATAAAGCCTGAAGTAAGTTGACTAACAAGAATAATACACCTACCAAGTAATGCCCTACCCTAACGACCCACCTGGCACTAGACTTCTATCCTAATCCGCGTCCTCTAGATCTTCCTTTCTAGGGTCATGTCCTCATTGAGTTGTAACTGCTCCATGTCCCGCCTGATTACCTCTCTCCAATATTTCATTGGTCTACCCCTACCCCACCTGAAACCATCCAATGCTAGCCTCTCATACCTATAAACCGGGGCATCCGTGTCTCTTCTCATCACGTGACCAAACCATCTCAATCGGATTTCCCGCATTTTGTCCTCCATTGAAGCCACTCCAACCTTTTCCTGAATGGTCTCATTCTGAACTCTATCACCTCTAGTAAGCCCATACATCCAATGCAACATTCATATTTCTGCCACCCTCAATTTTTGAATGTGAGTGTTCTTGACTGGCCAACACTCCACTCCATACAACATGGCTGGACGGAATGCCACCCTGTAGAATTTGCCTTTAATCTTGGGTGGTATCTTCTTATCACACAACACCCCTGCGGTGAGCTTCCATTTCATCTATCTCGCCCCAATACGGTGGGAGACATCCTCGTCAATCTCACCATTCCCCTGAATCATGGCCCCATGATACTTGAAACTATCCCTCTTACAAATCACTTGGGAATCCAACCTAACAACCTCTCGTTTTCCTGCCTCAAGTCATCAAACTTACATACCAAATATTCTGTCTTGCTCCTACTCAACCTGAACCCTTTAGACTCAAGGGTCTGTCTCCACACCTCTAATTTAGCATTCACAGCTCCCCTCATCTCATCGATCAAAACTACATCATCTGCAAAAAGCATACACCAAGGCACCTTACCTTGAATACATCACATCAATACATCCATCACTAAAGTAACAAAAAATGGGCTAAGAGTAGATCCCAGGTGCAACCCTGTCAAGATAGGGAAATGCTCAGAATCTTCTTCTACTGTCCTCATCTGGGTCTTAGCTCTATCATACATGTCCTTGATTGCTCTGATATACGCCACCGTGAATCCATTCAGCTCCAAGCATCTCCAAAGAAATTACCTAGGAACTTTGTCATACGCCTTTTCCATGTCGATAAACACCATGTGTAGATCTTTCTTTCTTTCCCTATATTGTTCCACCAGTCTCCGCACCAAGTGAATTGACGCTGTCGTCAAAAGCCCGGGCGTAAATCCAAATTGGTTCTCTGAGATAGACACTATCCTTCTCAACCTCAACTTGACCACTCTCTCCCAAATCTTCATAGAATGGCTCAATAACTTAATATCCCTATAATTGTTGCAACTCTGAATGTCACCCTTGGTCTTATTTAAAGGGATCACAGTACTCCATCTCCAAGCCTCGAGCATTTTTGCCGACTTGAAAATGCCGTTAAATAAATCAGTCAACCATCTCAAGCCAGCCTCGCTAAAAAACTTCCAAAAATCCATAGAAATCTCATCAGGCCCCGTCGCCCTACCCCAATGCATCCTGTGAACAGCCTTTCTGACCTCCTCTACGTTAAGCCATCTACAATAACTTAAATCATGACACTCCTCTGAGTTCTCTAGCTCCCTAACATAATAACTCTGTCCCTTTCATCAATCAATAACCTATCAAAGTACGACTGCCATCTCTTCTTAATGTGACCGCCCTCTAACAATACTCTACCATTCTCCCCCTTAATACACTTCACCTGATCGAGATCACGGCCCTTTCTCTACCTAGCCTTAGAAAGCCTAAACAACCTCTTTTCCCCTTCTTTCCCCTCCAACCCCGCATACAAGCTCTCAAATACTGCCGTCTTGGCCATCGTAACTGCTAACTTAGCCTCTTCCTAACGGTCTTGTAATCCTCCCTATTAGCCCACTTTTCATCTTCATCCTTGCTCTCAACCAACTTAGCATACGCCCCTTCTTCATCTCTACTTTCTTCATAATTTCTTCATTCCACCACCAATCCCCCCAACAATGACCAGCCTGGCCCCTGAAAATACCCAACACCTCACTAGCAGACTCCTTGATGTATCTAGCCACCCTATCCCACATACTATCCATGTCCCCTCTGAAATCCCACACCCCCATTCCCACCACCTTCTCCTCTATATCCCGCGTAGTCGTCGGCGTTAAGCCGCCTTACTTAATTCTAGGTCTACCTTTCTCACCTTTTCTCTTCTTATCTTTCTTAATACCCAAGTCTATTACTAAAATCCTATTTTGGGTCGAAAGATTCTCACTTAGAATGACTTTATAGTCCTTACATAACACCTTATCCCCTCTCCTAAGTAGCAAAAAGTCAATTTGGGTTTTGGCTATCGCGCTTCTGAAGGTGATCAGGTGATTGTCCTTTTTCGGGAAGCTCGAATTCACCACTACCAACCCAAAGGACCTCTCAAAATCCAATAGGGCAGCTCTCTCTTTATTTCTCTTCCCAAAACCAAAACCACCATACACATCGCCAAAGCCTCCCGATAATGTCCCAATGTGCCCATTGATGTCCCCTACTATAACAATCTTCTCAAAATTAGGCACTCCTCTCACCACCTCATCCAAAGCCTCCCAAAATCACCTCTTTTCCTTCCCATCCAAGCCCACCTGCAGTGCATAAATAATACACACACTTAGAGTAAACCCCTAATGACCAACTTAACAGTCATCAACCTATCACTAATCCTCTTAACCTCCACTACCTGCCCTCTAAGCTATTCATCCACTAAGATGCCAACTCCATTCCTATGCCTCTCGCTACTAGAGTACCAAAGTTTGTAACTATCTACATCTCTAGCCTTAGACCCTACCCACTTAGTCTCCTATTCTCTTTCTAAGAATCTTTACCATCTCTATAGACAACCTTGAAGAGTCCCTATATTCTAAGACTTCACCCTCAGCCTATCAACTCTAGCAACACGTCTACCTCTATTGCCCCTTACACCAAACCTTGTCCCCACTCCCACACCAGCCCTACCCTTCTCCCCTACCCCCAAAATAGGCCCCCGCCCCAACCCCCTCAGACATGACCTATCCTACCATCAATGTCCACAGAAAAAGTCAATTCCAAAAATAATAAATAAGTCAAGCGATGGGATAATCCAAAACACAACACAACAACAATCTACAGATAGAAAAAAGACACAGAAAAGGGAAACAAAACCGAAACAAAAAATAGGAAAAATAGAAATAAAATAGTATAAAGAAATAAAAAACTGCATGAAGTGGCTTAAATAAATAAAATTTTAGATGTTACTGGTACGCCTGCGAGATGCTATTTTCGTTAATGTGATCTTAAAAATTTGTTGCCAGAATAAGATCATCGGTAAAAAGTTTATGGTATGTCTCTAGAGTGTCGCCGAAAAGTTGCTGGTGTAACGCCAAAAGGCTTCAAGATTGTGCCAGGATGTGGATGTTGGCAGACCTCGAACTAACCTGTTCGACCTACCTATTTCACCACAGATGCAACCCTACCGCATTCCCAGAGTCAAGCCAGTGGAAATCCTAAATTCGCTGGCGAATATAGCGATTGGACCAGAAGGGAATTTAGGAGGGTCCGATAGTAAAGAGAGACTGTGGGAGAGAGAGATATGGGGTGGGAGATAGGTTCAACCTTACCTTTTTTGGCTCAGAGACGCAGTCATTAGTGTTAGAAGCTGCCAGTCAGTTGAAGAGAGGCATTACATTAAACGTTAAAAGTTGAACGTTAGAGAGTGAGAAAATGTTAGAGGTTGAAAATTCTATTAATTAGGTTTGTTCACCTATCATCCAAACACTTATCAACTATAATCAAACCAAAGTTTAGAAGACCGAATAGGCCAAAATAGAGTATGCTCAACTGGCTTATAAATGAAATCTGAACAAAGGCATGTCTAAAACAAAAGCTGCATGCAAGCTCTATAATACCAAGCTAAAATCTCAATACCAAGGCTGAGTCTTTTTGTTGCAAAATATAAATCAAGCAAAAGGACAAATCACTCGCTGAAAATGCATATAACCCACTTCATATCCTCTGGAGGGCATGAACTATCCAAACCTACAAAAAGACTTCACAAGGTTGAAAACCACACCAATAAAGGTTACTCTCATAACTCATAGAAATACAACATTCATCGATGACTAATCAATCTAAAACTCCATCCCATCAAGGAATAGCTATAGGCATATATCATCAAGGAGAAACACTCCACCAAGCCTCATCAGGCCGACAACCTCTGCAATGGGGATTTACCGAATCCACCCCATAATCTCATCATTAAAGAAGAAAAATACCAATCTCAAAACCAAGGCCAAAGTCAAAAACCACCTTTAGGAAATAAACAAATTGAGAAAAAGAATTTCCAACTTGCCAACTCATTAAGAAATCACTGGAAAGGCCACCTGCCGCTAACTTTCCAACTCCACTTGAAAAAACTATTCCATATAAACGAAATGAGTATCCAATCTCCACACTGATAATAAGGGTAAACCATCACAAGGGAACCAACCCAACAAATCTAAAGGATGAATCCACAAAATATCTATATCATAATCGAAACCTCTATCGAACAAAGAAATAGCCATAAATGAAGAAAGAACCTTAAACTGTTCAATCTCACAAATGCACCATGCCCGAATAAGAAGGGTATAACAAAGGAATAAGTCTGTACCACTTAAAAATTTCAATCTTATATTTGAAAACTGAAAAAAAAACCTAATGAACACTAATAAATTGAACTCTAGTCTAAGAAATGCTCGATAAATCGAATGCCACCCATGGATGTAAGAGAGCTATAATATGACTCGGATTCCTAATGCTGAACCTCAAAGACTGAAGTAGTCACAAGTTCAACTAGAGCCTAAGCTGACCCATATCCTTTTTGGTTGCCACTGATGATCTTCCATATACATCTTTGACTCTCTAATTTGATGGTGCACTAAAACACTAGAATGTCTTGTTAAAATCTCACCTGTATTTGTTGATAATGTCGCATCATCCATCGGGGATAAAATAGAGTAAAACAAAGTGCTTGAGGTTCATAGGAATGCAGACATATGATAAGGAATCAAGAAGTGAATTTCCTAAAATATCATTGTAGCCTCTTAAAGATAGGTTATGGACATCTCTGCACCGATCCGCAGGACTCTACTAACCGTTAGCTCTTGTACTAACACACCCATGAAACTTAGGCTCTGATACCAATTTGTCATGACCCAATTTTCGAGTCATGATGGTATCTACCATAACCTACCAGTAGGTAAGCTGACACCGTAACCCGGAGCTAACGTAATGGGTTACCTTAGTGGAATCATCCAACATGGACCCTATATAGGAATACAATATAAAAACAATATTCCATAAATGAAACAACTGACATTCAAATACCAATCCCATGACCTGATAGTATAAGTGAAAGAGCAACTCTAAATCTAACAACAAAAATTACAACTCAAAGTCTAATAAACTTAAATAGTCTTAAATAATCTCATACATTCATCTCAAATACAAAAGATAGAATAAGGATAGAGGGGAAAAAGGGAAACTCAAACTTCAAAAGCTTACCCTATCTCTTGATGATCAATACAATATGATCTCGACTCAACGATGGCAACTAGAACTTAGGCTTGTACAAAAAAGATACAAAAGTGTAGTATGAGTACCAAAACACGGGTACTCAATAGGCATCCTTGGCTGACTGAGCTAAATTATAATATGAGGACGATATAAAGTAAGACAATAACTTAAAGTCAAGGTACAAGATCGAACCTAAATCTTCATTTATATCACTATCTAAAATAACAAATCTTCTAGGGCAATAACAAAATATATCATACCAATATATACTACAATCATCATACAAATAAGTAATTATTTTGAAAGCGTAAAGCCACATATATACAATAACAACCATGTATTTATCATAGTAAAAACGAACCATTATTAGAATATAAAGTACAAGAAAATACGATGACACCCTATACCTCTGGGAAGTACACACAAAATAACACAACAAAGAACTCTTCACAATGTCCTATACCGCTGAAGAGTAAAATAAATGATCAATCCATCAAGATATCAAGGCACAACTACACAATCAACTCACCAAAGCTGTGGGTTGCACATTCCTTCCATGGCCTCTTACCGAGGTCTACAATCATTATCAATACCACAATTTAGCATAATAAAATCAATATCACCATAGCATAGTTATATAGTTACTTATTCTCTATTTCATTGATGAACTCCTAGTCTAGTCTATATTAGCTAATCTCCATATCCATGAAGAAATAGTTTACAAGTCTTATAGTTTACTAGTCATGAAATAAGGAAAATCTACAAGTTACCAACACTATTATTTATTCACCTATCTCAAGGCCATTTTATAGTTAGCATTCTCATTATATAAGTCATCAATTAAGCCACCATGGCATCATATGCTAGATGTCAACTTAATTATTCATCATACAATACTAAGGACTAGTTTCCATGTCTTAACCATAATATGACCATTTATATAAGTCAAGTAGATTAACTAGGTGAGCCATTGGTTCTAAACAACATTACACATATTAATTAGCCTTAACCCACTACTCGACATAATCCATTTCTAGTTACTAATTAGAATTAATATGGATCACACCCTTAACTAGTGATTAGTGACGAAGAATGATTAATAATCTACCATAGAAGGCATCATGTTCCAAGTACACAAATGGGTTTAGACACACATGGAATAACTCTACATATGTCCATATATTCATATATACTCACCATACATGGTATTATCATAACATCGTTACCTCTTCTGGATTAATCGGGCTTTATCACAACATCAACATATCCTTGAATTCACTGGACATCATCATAATATCATTATATTTTCTGGATTCACCGGTGATACGGGACAAATGGCCATCTTATCTTTCGATGACATCTTTGGAGGCCAACACATAGAGGCTCAAGAATTGGACTCCTCGATAATACAAGGACATGCATGGAGGACCCGTTTTGAGCGTAACTTAAAGCAATCTTGCGTATGGAAGGTTGCTTGGAGCATTTAAGAGTGAGGACTCACGGGGCATTTTGGACATTACCATGGTGTATTTACACACCATGGCCGCACCTAGATGATACATGATACGGTTGGGGCAGCCTCCACAAGTACACGACCCTTCACACGAAGCCAAGCTCGGGAATTACAAAAACTCCAAGCTTTGTTCATGCAAACGGCCGTGTGTGAGTTGGTGATTGAACCAGCCAAGGACCTGAACGTTTTATGTGTGAAGAGGGGTCTTAATGGGCCATAAACTAGTCTCCAAGGCTGGCCCAAAAGGCAAGGGGCGGATGGGCCTTTTATGTGTGAAGAAGGGGTCTTAATGGACAATAAACTAGCCTCCAAGGCTGGCCCAATAGGCAAGGGGCGGATGGGCCTTTTAGCCTTTTTGTTTGTACTATAAATAGGACATATTAGAGAGTTGGTCAGAAGATTTTTCAGATTTCAGAATTTGTAACCTAAAACACTAAACATTTTCCTCTCTATTTCACTCTAGGGAGCCGCCACTATCTCCTCACAAGTAGAGGGATACTTGGGTTGTATCTTTGGCTAGAAACAAGGGTTTTGAGGTTGTTAAGTACCTCTTGGTCCTCGTAAGAACTTGGTGTTTACATTCAGCAGATTTCGGGTCCTTCTCTTGAAGTAGGGTTCTTAGTTTTCTTGAATGTTTTATGTCAAGTTATCTATCTTTCATTATCTAGTTGTTGTTACTGATTTTGTTATCTTAAAGTCTAGTGAAGCCGTGTGGGGCTCTTTTCGATTCACTAGCATTGTTATCCATCTTATTGTTCTTGTATTGTTAAGCTGAAAAACCGAAAAACAAAAACTGGTTGTTGTTGTGTTGTTGTTGCTGAAAACAGAAACTAAAAACTGGTTGTTCTTGAGTTGTTAAACTGAAATCCGAGACTCCTTTGGAGTTATTATTGTTGTTGGTTTTGATAGTGCATCATTTGGTATCAAAGCAAGACCGGTTGTGTTCCAACATAACCCATCTTGGGCAAGTTCTCGGATTAAACAAACTACAAAAAAAAAAAAATTTGAAATCTGTCCACTAAGAGTTGAAAACCAAGGATGATGTTGTATGCCTAGATCTAGGTGTTATTTTGCTTGTTTAGTGAGTTTCTAGTGTTGGTTTCTTTCTCACCAACACTAAGGTGTCTAGATCCGAAAGTTGAGCTTGAAAATTTGGACTTTGTGTGGTGACTTGAAGTGGCCGAAAGTTGCATATTGTTAAAGACCAAAAAAAAAAAAATCGGTGGTTGTATGTTATGTGCTAAAGAAGTTGATGAAGTTGGTTGAAGTGTTCATCTTTTGAACTTGTTCATCTTGTTCATCTTGTTGTGTGTTCAAGTGGAAGACAAGCTATAAAGTGTTGTGAAAGACTTGCACCCATCACCTTTTAGTCTTGTCAACCACTTTCCCTAAATCAAGGAGCCTTGTTTTGTGGGATTTTGTCAACCAAACCCCATTTCTTGAGTTTGAAAAAGAGTGAAAGACTACAAGGTTTTAGTTTTCCCACCAAAACACTTTTCAAACTATAACAAGTTGTGTGAATATTAATACAAAAAAAAAAAAAGAGAAGAAAAACGTGTGGAACCATTGCTTGCTGCCACGTCACTAAAGCTCAACTTAGGATATATTCCTTGTTGCTAATTGTTGATTCTTGGTTTCCTTTACTTGGTCTTAGAATTAATTAACAAACTAGTACTTTCCTACTAGGTTGTTAACTAGTTCCTTGAGCCGTTTGTTTGTGTCAACGATTATTTGTGTGCTTTTATTCGTTTGAACGAGTTGCTGATTTTGACTCTAGTCCGGCAAGAATTCTTTGAGTCTTCAAACAAGAATCCATTCCGGATAAGAGCTTACTCACACCTTAAAATCTCACGGATACTAGCCAATTATACAACACTTGTGGAACACGAACTTGTGGTGAACTAAAACGGCTAATACCTTGACGATGGAAGGAGCTTTACTACTAATCTTGTTGTTCCTTTTGTAGGTTTAAGGGGTGATATAAGAGGAACATGACCTTGACAGCCGGGGATTATTGTGACTACAATATGGGAGACTATGCTTGTAGTGAGGGTTTTTATGGCTACGAAGTTGAGGAAGATTGCGGAGGCGATGAAAATAGCCATGGCCAAAACATAGGCAGATTTGAAATTTACTGTTTTGAGGGGGAAAATGAGGTGAATGAAATGCCTAGTGCTTATGGCGACTTTGGAGATGACGTAGGACCTCGTGATGGATCTTATGATGAGAGTACACGTGAGGAGTGTGAAGATTCATATTCTCCACCTTGTAGTACTTCTTATCAAGGTCGATATAGTGTGAATGGTTATGCTAGCTATAGTGTAGGTTGTCCAATGGGAAGAAGAGGATATACATCTCCAAAATCGAGGGGTACTCATGTGCTTTACAATGTTGATCCGAGAAGGAGTGTACGCTCCGGAAAGGTGACCATTTGTGGGATACCGGGCTGCCTCATTGTGTTAGATGATAAGTACTATAGAAACTACATTGTTCCATCCATGGTTGATTACTTGGGGTTGTTTTGTGAGCCTTTACTTGTTCCATACTTCTTGGACAGGTTTAAGGTTACCGAGAGGGTAAAGGTTGTCTTCTCCCAATTTAATTACCATGAGGAGGTGTGGTGTGATGTTTTTCCCATAACCTATGGTCATATGAGCTTAGGCGCTGATTGGTTTGCACAACATAAAGTTCCAAATATGCAAAATTGGCCTAATATCGTAAGAGACCGATGGGGAAATGGCCTCAAGACGTACATTCTGCCCGGGCCGCAAAAAGAAGTTCCTACCTACTCCAATTCGAATTATTATGAGAGAAAAAAGATTGAGAGGAGTAAGGGAGTGAAAGGTGGTAATCCGAGAGTCGAAAAAGGAGAGGTTGTGTTGAGCGAAGTGAGGGGATTACCACCAAACCGTGCTAACTTTGGTTGTCCTTCTATTTCTATGGACATTTGTGTAGGTACCAACATGACAAGCGAAGGCTACCAATGTCAGAAGGAAGTTGCTGCCCCAGCTTATGGAGGATTTGCACCTCACGGCAAGAAAGAGTCTACTCAAGATCTTCAAGGCAAAATAGGTAACTCTTACACTTTAATGCATGTGAATGATAATTGTATGGCTAGTAATCCATTGAGTGTGAGTAGTAGCTTACTTATTTATGAGTTTAATGATTCCTTGCCTCTTGTTAATGATGTACATATTGTGAGTGTGGATACACTAGTGGATCCTATTGAGGATGAAATTCACTCCTCTTGTGAGATCAATTTATATCCACCTAGTGTTGAAGCCTATATGTTGATTGGAAGTACATCGTCTTGTGTAATGGGTGTTGATCAACTTGTTTGTGAAAACTGTCCACCACTTGAGTATGTGTGTGATGTGTTTAATAGGACTCAAGTTAGTGAAGTATTTGAAAATGTTGATCCACAAAGTGAGAATGAACCCGAGAGCTCTTCTTGGGGTAATATTGTGTTTGAAACATCCTTGAAACTTGATATTGATCATTTAGAGAGTGAGGAACTTGCTTGTTCCAAATCTGTCCGTGAGGTAGATCACACTCTTTTTAGGTACAATGTCTTGTTTGAAGATGATTTAAACATTCCTAAGGAACCTAGTGGTGAAAATGATGGTACAGCTTGCCTTGGAAGCTATAGCCTATATGCTAACCCACTATGGTGTGACAACATTTCTCCTCAAGATGGAAATGTCTTCTTGGAAGATGAAAGTACTCTTAAGGGTAGGGAATGTGTAGTCTTGAAAAGGAATAGTCAATCGGGTGAAGATGACCATGATTTGCTTGATTACTTGGGAAACCCGAAATATGATTGTTCTTGTAAAAATATTTTTGTGAATGATTCCTTTGCTGCTCATGGTGATTATTGGGAAACTAGTAGTGAGTACACACATGAGAGCACCTTAGGAGAAGTCGATTTGAGTGATACTTTTCTCTACTCTCTATTTGCTTTGGATCATATGTATGTTATTGTAGAGAGTATGTTATTCAGTTTGGGTATAGACCACGGAAAAGGGAAGTGTTGTCGAGACCCGTGTCTATGGCCACTTTTCCCATTTGAACCCGGTGCCAAATTTAGAAATGGTGATGTGGGTGCACCAAACTTGTTGCTTGGTCTACATGACAAGCAAAGTGTCACTCTTAATGTATCCAATAACCCAATCCTTTGTACACCTTTTGTTGAGCTTTTAATATTCCTTGCAAAGGATTCTTGGTTATATTGCAAATATGTGCAACCTTGGCATGTTGAGATGATTTGTTATGCTAACCCTAACCCTCATGCCATGAGGAGTTTGTATTTGTTTGTCCTCTCTTCGGTTTTGCAAGGTTTGGATTCGAGGTCGAATCCTTTTCAAGAAGGGGAGGATGATACGGGACAAATGGCCATCTTATCTTTCGATGACATCTTTGGAGGCCAACACATAGAGGCTCAAGAATTGGACTCCTCGATAATACAAGGACATGCATGGAGGACCCGTTTTGAGCGTAACTTAAAGCAATCTCGCGTATGGAAGGTTGCTTGGAGCATTTAAGAGTGAGGACTCACGGGGCATTTTGGACATTACCATGGTGTATTTACACACCATGGCCGCACCTAGATGATACATGATACGGTTGGGGCAGCCTCCACAAGTACACGACCCTTCACACGAAGCCAAGCTCGGGAATTACAAAAACTCCAAGCTTTGTTCATGCAAACGGCCGTGTGTGAGTTGGTGATTGAACCAGCCAAGGACCTGAACGTTTTATGTGTGAAGAGGGGTCTTAATGGGCCATAAACTAGTCTCCAAGGCTGGCCCAAAAGGCAAGGGGCGGATGGGCCTTTTATGTGTGAAGAAGGGGTCTTAATGGACAATAAACTAGCCTCCAAGGCTGGCCCAATAGGCAAGGGGGGGATGGGCCTTTTAGCCTTTTTGTTTGTACTATAAATAGGACATATTAGAGAGTTGGTCAGAAGATTTTTCAGATTTCAGAATTTGTAACCTAAAACACTAAACATTTTCCTCTCTATTTCACTCTAGGGAGCCGCCACTATCTCCTCACAAGTAGAGGGATACTTGGGTTGTATCTTTGGCTAGAAACAAGGGTTTTGAGGTTGTTAAGTACCTCTTGGTCCTCGTAAGAACTTGGTGTTTACATTCAGCAGATTTCGGGTCCTTCTCTTGAAGTAGGGTTCTTAGTTTTCTTGAATGTTTTATGTCAAGTTATCTATCTTTCATTATCTAGTTGTTGTTACTGATTTTGTTATCTTAAAGTCTAGTGAAGCCGTGTGGGGCTCTTTTCGATTCACTAGCATTGTTATCCATCTTATTGTTCTTGTATTGTTAAGCTGAAAAACCGAAAAACAAAAACTGGTTGTTGTTGTGTTGTTGTTGCTGAAAACAGAAACTAAAAACTGGTTGTTCTTGAGTTGTTAAACTGAAATCCGAGACTCCTTTGGAGTTATTATTGTTGTTGGTTTTGATAGTGCATCATTTGGTATCAAAGCAAGACCGGTTGTGTTCCAACATAACCCATCTTGGGCAAGTTCTCGGATTAAACAAACTACAAAAAAAAAAAAATTTGAAATCTGTCCACTAAGAGTTGAAAACCAAGGATGATGTTGTATGCCTAGATCTAGGTGTTATTTTGCTTGTTTAGTGAGTTTCTAGTGTTGGTTTCTTTCTCACCAACACTAAGGTGTCTAGATCCGAAAGTTGAGCTTGAAAATTTGGACTTTGTGTGGTGACTTGAAGTGGCCGAAAGTTGCATATTGTTAAAGACCAAAAAAAAAAAAAATCGGTGGTTGTATGTTATGTGCTAAAGAAGTTGATGAAGTTGGTTGAAGTGTTCATCTTTTGAACTTGTTCATCTTGTTCATCTTGTTGTGTGTTCAAGTGGAAGACAAGCTATAAAGTGTTGTGAAAGACTTGCACCCATCACCTTTTAGTCTTGTCAACCACTTTCCCTAAATCAAGGAGCCTTGTTTTGTGGGATTTTGTCAACCAAACCCCATTTCTTGAGTTTGAAAAAGAGTGAAAGACTACAAGGTTTTAGTTTTCCCACCAAAACACTTTTCAAACTATAACAAGTTGTGTGAATATTAATACAAAAAAAAAAAAAAGAGAAGAAAAACGTGTGGAACCATTGCTTGCTGCCACGTCACTAAAGCTCAACTTAGGATATATTCCTTGTTGCTAATTGTTGATTCTTGGTTTCCTTTACTTGGTCTTAGAATTAATTAACAAACTAGTACTTTCCTACTAGGTTGTTAACTAGTTCCTTGAGCCGTTTGTTTGTGTCAACGATTATTTGTGTGCTTTTATTCGTTTGAACGAGTTGCTGATTTTGACTCTAGTCCGGCAAGAATTCTTTGAGTCTTCAAACAAGAATCCATTCCGGATAAGAGCTTACTCACACCTTAAAATCTCACGGATACTAGCCAATTATACAACACTTGTGGAACACGAACTTGTGGTGAACTAAAACGGCTAATACCTTGACGATGGAAGGAGCTTTACTACTAATCTTGTTGTTCCTTTTGTAGGTTTAAGGGGTGATATAAGAGGAACATGACCTTGACAGCCGGGGATTATTGTGACTACAATATGGGAGACTATGCTTGTAGTGAGGGTTTTTATGGCTACGAAGTTGAGGAAGATTGCGGAGGCGATGAAAATAGCCATGGCCAAAACATAGGCAGATTTGAAATTTACTGTTTTGAGGGGGAAAATGAGGTGAATGAAATGCCTAGTGCTTATGGCGACTTTGGAGATGACGTAGGACCTCGTGATGGATCTTATGATGAGAGTACACGTGAGGAGTGTGAAGATTCATATTCTCCACCTTGTAGTACTTCTTATCAAGGTCGATATAGTGTGAATGGTTATGCTAGCTATAGTGTAGGTTGTCCAATGGGAAGAAGAGGATATACATCTCCAAAATCGAGGGGTACTCATGTGCTTTACAATGTTGATCCGAGAAGGAGTGTACGCTCCGGAAAGGTGACCATTTGTGGGATACCGGGCTGCCTCATTGTGTTAGATGATAAGTACTATAGAAACTACATTGTTCCATCCATGGTTGATTACTTGGGGTTGTTTTGTGAGCCTTTACTTGTTCCATACTTCTTGGACAGGTTTAAGGTTACCGAGAGGGTAAAGGTTGTCTTCTCCCAATTTAATTACCATGAGGAGGTGTGGTGTGATGTTTTTCCCATAACCTATGGTCATATGAGCTTAGGCGCTGATTGGTTTGCACAACATAAAGTTCCAAATATGCAAAATTGGCCTAATATCGTAAGAGACCGATGGGGAAATGGCCTCAAGACGTACATTCTGCCCGGGCCGCAAAAAGAAGTTCCTACCTACTCCAATTCGAATTATTATGAGAGAAAAAAGATTGAGAGGAGTAAGGGAGTGAAAGGTGGTAATCCGAGAGTCGAAAAAGGAGAGGTTGTGTTGAGCGAAGTGAGGGGATTACCACCAAACCGTGCTAACTTTGGTTGTCCTTCTATTTCTATGGACATTTGTGTAGGTACCAACATGACAAGCGAAGGCTACCAATGTCAGAAGGAAGTTGCTGCCCCAGCTTATGGAGGATTTGCACCTCACGGCAAGAAAGAGTCTACTCAAGATCTTCAAGGCAAAATAGGTAACTCTTACACTTTAATGCATGTGAATGATAATTGTATGGCTAGTAATCCATTGAGTGTGAGTAGTAGCTTACTTATTTATGAGTTTAATGATTCCTTGCCTCTTGTTAATGATGTACATATTGTGAGTGTGGATACACTAGTGGATCCTATTGAGGATGAAATTCACTCCTCTTGTGAGATCAATTTATATCCACCTAGTGTTGAAGCCTATATGTTGATTGGAAGTACATCGTCTTGTGTAATGGGTGTTGATCAACTTGTTTGTGAAAACTGTCCACCACTTGAGTATGTGTGTGATGTGTTTAATAGGACTCAAGTTAGTGAAGTATTTGAAAATGTTGATCCACAAAGTGAGAATGAACCCGAGAGCTCTTCTTGGGGTAATATTGTGTTTGAAACATCCTTGAAACTTGATATTGATCATTTAGAGAGTGAGGAACTTGCTTGTTCCAAATCTGTCCGTGAGGTAGATCACACTCTTTTTAGGTACAATGTCTTGTTTGAAGATGATTTAAACATTCCTAAGGAACCTAGTGGTGAAAATGATGGTACAGCTTGCCTTGGAAGCTATAGCCTATATGCTAACCCACTATGGTGTGACAACATTTCTCCTCAAGATGGAAATGTCTTCTTGGAAGATGAAAGTACTCTTAAGGGTAGGGAATGTGTAGTCTTGAAAAGGAATAGTCAATCGGGTGAAGATGACCATGATTTGCTTGATTACTTGGGAAACCCGAAATATGATTGTTCTTGTAAAAATATTTTTGTGAATGATTCCTTTGCTGCTCATGGTGATTATTGGGAAACTAGTAGTGAGTACACACATGAGAGCACCTTAGGAGAAGTCGATTTGAGTGATACTTTTCTCTACTCTCTATTTGCTTTGGATCATATGTATGTTATTGTAGAGAGTATGTTATTCAGTTTGGGTATAGACCACGGAAAAGGGAAGTGTTGTCGAGACCCGTGTCTATGGCCACTTTTCCCATTTGAACCCGGTGCCAAATTTAGAAATGGTGATGTGGGTGCACCAAACTTGTTGCTTGGTCTACATGACAAGCAAAGTGTCACTCTTAATGTATCCAATAACCCAATCCATTGTACACCTTTTGTTGAGCTTTTAATATTCCTTGCAAAGGATTCTTGGTTATATTGCAAATATGTGCAACCTTGGCATGTTGAGATGATTTGTTATGCTAACCCTAACCCTCATGCCATGAGGAGTTTGTATTTGTTTGTCCTCTCTTCGGTTTTGCAAGGTTTGGATTCGAGGTCGAATCCTTTTCAAGAAGGGGAGGATGATACGGGACAAATGGCCATCTTATCTTTCGATGACATCTTTGGAGGCCAACACATAGAGGCTCAAGAATTGGACTCCTCGATAATACAAGGACATGCATGGAGGACCCGTTTTGAGCGTAACTTAAAGCAATCTCGCGTATGGAAGGTTGCTTGGAGCATTTAAGAGTGAGGACTCACGGGGCATTTTGGACATTACCATGGTGTATTTACACACCATGGCCGCACCTAGATGATACATGATACGGTTGGGGCAGCCTCCACAAGTACACGACCCTTCACACGAAGCCAAGCTCGGGAATTACAAAAACTCCAAGCTTTGTTCATGCAAACGGCCGTGTGTGAGTTGGTGATTGAACCAGCCAAGGACCTGAACGTTTTATGTGTGAAGAGGGGTCTTAATGGGCCATAAACTAGTCTCCAAGGCTGGCCCAAAAGGCAAGGGGCGGATGGGCCTTTTATGTGTGAAGAAGGGGTCTTAATGGACAATAAACTAGCCTCCAAGGCTGGCCCAATAGGCAAGGGGCGGATGGGCCTTTTAGCCTTTTTGTTTGTACTATAAATAGGACATATTAGAGAGTTGGTCAGAAGATTTTTCAGATTTCAGAATTTGTAACCTAAAACACTAAACATTTTCCTCTCTATTTCACTCTAGGGAGCCGCCACTATCTCCTCACAAGTAGAGGGATACTTGGGTTGTATCTTTGGCTAGAAACAAGGGTTTTGAGGTTGTTAAGTACCTCTTGGTCCTCGTAAGAACTTGGTGTTTACATTCAGCAGATTTCGGGTCCTTCTCTTGAAGTAGGGTTCTTAGTTTTCTTGAATGTTTTATGTCAAGTTATCTATCTTTCATTATCTAGTTGTTGTTACTGATTTTGTTATCTTAAAGTCTAGTGAAGCCGTGTGGGGCTCTTTTCGATTCACTAGCATTGTTATCCATCTTATTGTTCTTGTATTGTTAAGCTGAAAAACCGAAAAACAAAAACTGGTTGTTGTTGTGTTGTTGTTGCTGAAAACAGAAACTAAAAACTGGTTGTTCTTGAGTTGTTAAACTGAAATCCGAGACTCCTTTGGAGTTATTGTTGTTGTTGGTTTTGATAGTGCATCAACCGGGTATCATCATAACATCATTATCTCTTCCTGATTCACCAGGCATCGTCATAACATTATTATATCCTCCAGATTAACTGGATATCATTATAACATAATTGCCTCTTACGGATTAATCGGGCATCATCATAATATCAACATATCCTCTGAATTCACTAGGCATCATCATAACATCATATTATCTTCTGAATTCACTGCGTATCATTATAATATCATTACATCTTCCAGATTAATTGGGTGTCATCATAATATCAACATATCCTCTTGATTCACCGGGAACCATCTTTACATTATTACCTTTTATGGATTAACCGAGCATCATCATAATATCAACTTATCCTCCAGATTCATTGGGCATCCTCATAATATTATAACCTCTTTTGAATTAACCAAGCATCATCATAATATCAATATATCCTCCAAATTCTCCAGGCATCATCATAATATCATTGTATCCTCCGAATTCACCAAGTATAATCATAATATCAATATATCCTCCTAATTTATCGGGCATCATCATATCATTAGCATATCTCCCAAGATAACCAACATTCACTAAATACGTAGTCAAATCAATGAACATGTACAAGCCACAATAATAAAGTATAAGTGATGTAAGGAAACACATACCATTATACTTTACAATTAGTCATCAGTATATAATATAAGTAGATGCATGAGCATGAATATTTGAATGACATACACAATTACCACTTTTCCAAGGTTATCATGTTTATTAGCAAGTCAATTATAAGTCAAGTACATGCTTTCTAGTTGCCTCTTTTATTCCCATATTTCACAGTACTAACCCGAAAAGGAAATCATTCACATAAGCATTAGCTTAATCATTAGACTTGGTTTATAGCAAGAGTGGTAACATAATTAGAGGTTCACTTGGTGAACTAATCAATAAACCAAGTGATAACATAACCATAAGTTTAATTCGCAGGACTTTCTAAGGCTATCCATATCATGACAACAAGATAATAAATCAAGTATACATATTATCGAACCATTGACCACATACATAAACTGACAATTGGGTTTAACAATTATAATCTCAATAACATAACTTGGACATTCATGAAGTAGCCGGTCACTAAGGAATTTCATAGTTCAAGCTAAAGGTTGGTCAATTCCCACTCTTGAATCCCAATAATGCCAAAGCTTACTTCTACAAGACTAACTTCTACTCGAAGTTAGGCTAGGTTATCTAAATCATACCATAAGGGCTTATCAATCCATACTAAGCCTATAAAGGAAAAATCTTCTTCTAAAGGTCAAACATCACACTTTACAAGTTTAATAGACTATAAGAAACAACTAATTCTAAGTATTGTCATTCCTTTATTTATCATCTAAAACCCTGCCCAATCTCAGAATATATCAATAATCATACTATAATCAAGCTTAATCTATCTAAAAGTAAGCTTAACCTACCTTTAATCTAATTGCTCACGAACCAACAAACTTTGCCTTCCCTTTTCTTGAAGCTTCTTTTTTCATGAGCCAAGCTATCAACAATATAATCTAAGAATAATTACAATAACAACAACACCCATTATGGCACCATTATTCTATGGGTCCAAAATGACACCAAACCCCCAAGTGGGTCCCACTTTCAAAAAATGATTTTTCAAGACCAACCTATGGTTCAAACATCATTAGGGAGCTATAACCTTTAAGAAATTTGAGTAAAACAATCATATTTTTGGATACAATTGAGACTCAAGGACTTAGGGTTTTGGGTATAGAAATCAATAAATTAATACCAAATTTGAAGGAATTTTGCCTTAGATTTTTAGCAAAAATGGATTACACGAGTTATTCAAGCTCCTAATTAACCCACAAGACTCACTTTTATGTCAAAAAATCTTTGTGGCTGATATGGTTCTTAAGAAGGAGAAGAATGCCCCAAAAATGGCCAAATGGGTCTTTTATACAAGTTTAAATAGGCCCATAAGGTCAAAACTTATTTTTGACCTCCCAGACACATTTAGACTCTATTTTTCTCAAAAAACTATATAAACCCACTAAATTTGATACTCCAAATGCATTGGTGAAGCCAGGTTTTTAATCCGAGGTCATTTAGGGCACTTGTATATCCCACACCCATATGTTCAAATTTTTGACTTTTCAACTAATGGATCAAAATGAGATCAGGAGTTGTGGGATCCGAACGAAGGGTCTACATATCCTAAAAGAAATATTACATAGATGCTAGTGCAGTCAAATTTTGCATTCGAAATTATTTTACTGAAGTTTTTGCTCGATGGCCATTTGGAATGGACGACGAATTCCAAATAGGAAATTGACTCTAAAAACCAATGAACTACCCAGTAATCGAACTATCAGTTCCAACAAGTCATAAATGACTTGGGGAACTATGGAGAAGCTTGAATAACATAAATAGGCATAAATATGGAAACTAAACAGAAGGGTCATTATATTTCAACTCCTATAGGATTTAAAGACTAATTCCACTCCTCAAAGATTTGATTCCAACTCAAGTTAGGTTATTATATTTGGCAACAATCGCCTTGACCATAAATCATGGAGCAAGTAGAGAATGATCAATAAGAGTAACAAAAAACCCTTTAGACCCTATATCATAAGATAATATAGCATTCAGGGATAACTAGTGGGGTAAGCACTAACATGTAAATTAGAAAAAGTCAAAAAATAATGCCATTTTTAGAAACCAGTCAAAAACCATATCACAATATTTATAACATATATATAAGATGTTGAGATAGGGACAAGGGTCTTGAACATGAGAATCTAAACTATTAGCCTGAACCGTGTAGCTTGCTTTATCCTAAAGGTACCCATGGGCTATATGGGTCTATCTCCCCCTACTGGAAAGGCCCTAGTGCATGTTAACCGCACGAACAAAGAAATCTTTTTAAGAAAAGGCTAGAATTGCTTTTCCTATGGGTTAAATAGATTATTCATGCTTTAATTTATGCTTTTTGGAACTAAATTGGTGTATTATGATAATGGTAGGAATGTGGGACATGGGTTTCCCCAAATTGATGAATTTTTGTCTTGGAATGGCATTAACCTCAACCCACTTTGTAAACTTGATTTTGAATAAGGATAACTGCATAGTTTAACTTGTATTTTGAACCCATTACATTGCATTAAAAGATAAATGAATGAATATGGTTTTGGATGGCCTTGGTGACCTTGGTTTTGGATTTTAAATAGAACTTAGGAGTTTTTTTAGTTATATGGATTGGTTTGGCATAATTGAATTAGCATGCAAGCGTACTATGTATGATGATACCAAGTGGTAATTACCTTAATGAATGTGATTTCTAGTGTTGATATCTCGGGACCTACACTTTTACAATGATCCATACAATTCCCTTTAAGCACAAATTAAAATACATTGCACATAAATCAACCATTAACCTAGGAGTCATTCATTAAGGCATTTACTATTTGTTATCGTCATACCATTATAATTGTAAGCTAATTTAATTATGTCAAACTGATTCATATAAGCAAACTGACTCCCAAGTTCCATTTAAAATCCAAAACCAAGACTACCAAGGCCATCCAAAACTATATTCATTCATTTATCCTTTAAAGCAATGCAATGGGTTCAAAATACAAGTTAGACCATACAATTATCCATATTCAAAATCAAGTTTACAAAGTGGGTTAAGGTTAATGCTTATTTCAAGCTAAAAATTAATCAATTTGGGGAAACTCATGTCCCCATTCCAACCATTATTATAATGCACCAATTTAGTTCCCCAAAACATAAATTAAATCATGAATAATCCATTTAAACCATGAGACACACAATTCAAGCAATCACAATCAAAACCCCTCAACCAAAGTTCAAACCCATCAATTAAAATACATAAATATTGTATAAATAGATGCCATAATAAATAAAACAAGTTAGGGGTGATAAACATTCTTGAAATATAGAACAAGTTGAAGAGAATTTGAATTTTGGAGATTGGATATTGAATTCTTTGTAAAACCCTTGAGCTTTCTTGGGTTTTGATTTTAAGAGAGAAAGAATAGAATTTCATCTTTTAAAATAAATGAAAATGGCCAATTGTATGTTTAAAAGTCCTACAAGGGCTAAAAAGACCAAAAGCCCCTCACCCCAAGTGAGAAAAATAAAAATTGTGAGATATTAACATAGGAGCGTAGCACCTCCTTATCGCGGAGGGTAGCCTTCGTACCATGCCTTTATTGTGGAGGCTAACCTCTATGTCATGCCACTATCGTGGAGGCTTACTTTCTCAGGGCTCAAAATGACCTTGAACCTCTTTTAAGAATTTCTAAACTTTCCCAAAACACATTTTTAACATCCCTAAACATAATTCAATTCAAAAATTAACATTACGCATGCTGGAGGGTTAAAGTAAAATGATCAAAATTTTATGGGGTCTTACAGCATAACTAACAATTGGATGACTAAGTTGTGATATTATCAACTTTAACTATACCCACAACCTTTTTCACTATGTTTTGGGATATGTCACCATGCTAATTAGGATATCCTTGAGCAATGCGGTTCAACATTAATAGAACTCATCATAAATTTTCTCTAGTGCTTGACCACTTGCAGCAAAATCTAACAAAATATTCGTATTATGGTCAAGGGATCCAACAAAGGTGTGATCTAATTAGTCATTGGACTATTGGTAATATATACAGTCTCGAAGGAGATATTTGAATCTCTCCCAAGCATGATACAAGTTCTCATCCAGATTTTTCTTTAAGCACAAAATCTCATTACGTAATCTTACCGGATGAAAAAAATGAATGAGGAGTTTCTGGGATAAGTCATCCCATGTAGTGATGGAAACTGCTGTCTTAACATTCAACCACTTCTTTACTTCCCCTAAGAGCGAGAAACGGATTAAAGTGAGACTCACATAATTAGTACAAACTTTTGTAGGGATGATATGTCACTGATCTCCAAAAAATTCTACTTATGAATCTGGGGATCTTTATGTGACAAGCTAGTGAATTGCCCATTGCTATGCAAAAGCTACACCATGTTCTAATTTAACACAAATGTACCACCTACAGTGGTTCTTTGGATTACAGAGGTAAAATTAGTCACAAGTGGGATTGCCACTTCACAAACTATCCTATGGGCTGATGGATCTTTAGCCATGGGTGCATGATGATCTTTCTCTTCCTGAATTTGAGCGATTCTATAGAGAAGTACTGCTTCTCTCCTTCATTATTGTAAGCATTGCTTAGGTTCATATGTGGTTCAACCAACTACCTATCCCTTGATAGATTACTAGCTTTTAAAGACTGTGCTTGTAAATTCAGAAGCAAACATCAAGTAATTAGCACTCACTAAATCAAAAAGCAAAACTAAAACTAAGAAGGTGGCTAATTCACAAGTCCCCAACAATTGCACCAAAAGCTTGTTACGACCAAGAACACATGCAAATGTGTGTGGTCCACCATGTAGTAAAATGGCCTTTAAAATCTAAGTATCGATCCCATAGGGACTTGAGTTAAACAACTATCCAATTCTAGTTCTACTATGAAGATCAAGCAAGTGCACACATAATCCAAAAGTATTTGAGTGATTAAAATCAAAGTAAACTTAACAATACTGTAAATTAAATCTTATTGAAAATAGTGAGGAGAAACCTAGGGTTAAGGCACTACAAACAATCATTCTAAGCTATGTAACTTTGTTGTTTAGGTTAATTATCTTGGTTGTTGGTCCACAGGGTTGATATTATGATTATGGACTTCTGAACCTCTAATCAAATATCTAACTTAGACCCATAACTACAATGTTGCGTGGGTCTGCAAGAACTAAGTTAATTGAATTCATATTCTATCCCATTAGGAAATTAGGTATATTCCTATCTTAAATTAAAATCATAACATCACTCAATTGAGATTACAATCCCATTCCATCTATCCTATGATCTATCCTATCATTCCTTCTTTTGAGTTCATGATAGAAGTAAGCATGTGTTCTAAGGGTTGTGAATCCATAAAATAGTGATTAAAAGGATAAAAAACAACCAATAATAACAAATAACCAAAACCAATTCAATTCATAACAAGAATAATCATGTTCTTGGACTTAACCCCGAAAAGGGTATTTAGCCGCTCATGGACGTACACATAATCACAATAGATGAATCCATATTAAACTCCATAAAAAACAAAATTATGGGAATAAAGACCCTATTTTCAGCCTTTTCAATTGTGTTTCCAAGACCTAAGATCGTTTAAGGTGTTAACATAAGAGATTAAATGTCCTATTTATACTAGGACCAAGTACAATGGACAAGAGATTGGTTGTTGAACTTATAGACTTCTTTGAGTCTAAGTCATTTTCTTCTATCTTATTTTATTTTGGAGTTTTGCTAGTATATTATATTAAAATTTGGTTGACAAGGCTAGGGGTGAGGGTGGTCTCCAGTCCTTGGTGGACTGGAGATGGCCGTCATGCTAGGCCCTGGTTCGAGTCATGACAAAGTTGGTGTCAGAGCCTAGGTATATGGTCGGTTGGGATTCCATAAAGTCGTGTCAAGTAGAGTCTCTTTTATAGGTTTATAGCGCACCACATTTTTAAGAGCGATGTTATGAGGCATTTAGGAATGTTTCCCCTTCTTGTTGTTTTATTTTCGGGTAATAGAGTCTAAAGTCTTGAATTTTTTCTCTAACTCCTATTTATTTGCCTTTTATATCATGCCTCCCAGATGATCTGAAGTTCATTAAGACTCATCTATCCCAACTGAGGATAATGTGGGTGGATCCCGACAAACTTATGGGGTTTAAACCCAATCAAGGGTCGATGCTTCTAATTATCCCCGTGGTGTTCCACCTATCTCGCCTGATCCTCCCTTAGCTGGTGACACCAGTACTCAATCACCTAGAAAGATATTACTAATGCTAAGTTTTGCAAATGCATTTACTTATTGACCTAGTTGGTGACATCTCAGTAGCGTCAGAAAGGTTCTTTTGGTATTGCTGGGAGTACATCTGAGGCTACTAGAGTTTTCTAGTTTATGAGGTTAATCCCTCCAACTTTCACTAGTACTAAGCTTGAGGAGGATCCTCAAGTTCATATATATGAGATGGAGAAACTCTTCTGGGTTATGCATGCTACATAGTTAGAGGGCATGGAATTTGTCGCTTATCAGTTAAAGGATATAACATACCAATGGTATGAATAGTATAAGTGGCTTAGGGGTAATGATGCTGAGTCCTCTTTATGGGATGATTTCTCTAGTACTCTTCTAAATCACTTCTTTTCTCAGGAGTTGAGGGAGGCAAAATCTGAGGAGTTTGTAAATCTAAAGCAAGGTAGCATGATGGTTAAGGAATATGCCTTACAGTTCTAGCAGTTGTCTCGATATGCTCTTGAGAAAGTATCTAGCATGAGAGCTAGAATGAGGAAATTTGCTTTTGATTTATCTTGTGAATTGATTTTAAAGAGAAAGGCTTCCTTGTTAAATAAGGATATGGATATCTCTTGACTGATGATGTATATGCTGCAGGTTGAAACGTAAAATAAAAAGCAAGAAAAGGTGGGAGAGAGGTAGAGTAAGAAGTTTTAGTATTTAGATTAGGGTGGAGGTTAGCAACAGAGTGGCAGAGATGGTGGGAAATGGTCTAAGAAGAAGTGGGGCAACTCGGTTCCTATTCGACGGCTAGTGCACCTTACCCAAAGCCATTTAGAGATCATCATTTTCAGAGTAGTGATAGTTATAGGGCATAGAGAGCCCAATTTCAGGCCAATAGGGCCCATTTAGCTCCATCATATCCTCCTTGTAGATTTAGTGGTCAGTTGCACTATGGTTCGTGTGAGAAGGAGAGGAATAGATATTTTGGTTGCGGTCAAATTGGTTATTTTTAGCATGATTGCCCTTCTAGAGTTTCTTTTGGGGCGAACAAGGTTCCTATTACCCTTTTATCAGCTCCTGCACCAAAGGGTGCCACTTCTAGCACTGATATTGGTTGGAACCGTATCTATGCTCTTACCACCTGTTAGGAGTCTATGGCATCTCCTGATGTCATTACTGGTACATTGATACTCTTCTCTCGTGAAGTGTATTTGTTACTTGACCCAAGGTCCACTCTTTCTTATGTGACCTTATTTGTGGCTGTGCATTTTGGTTTTATTCCCGAGTATATTTTGTACTCTTTTTCTATTTTAACCCTGATGGGTAACTCAGTGGTTGCTAGAAGGGTCTATAGGGGTTGCGTGGTATCTGTTGGTTGTAGGGAAACTTTGGTGGATCTAAGTTTATTAGACATGTTAGACTTTGATGTCATCTTGGGGATGGATTGGTTGCATTCATGTTATTCCTCTTTAGATTGTCAGACCTGTAAGGTCATTTTCAAATTCATTAATGAGTCGGTTATTGAGTGGGAAGGGAGTTCCTTAGTTCCTAAGGGAAGGTTCATATCATATCTTAGAGCCCAAAAATTAATTTTGAAGGGGTGTCTTTATCATTTGATCTGGGTTAAAGATTCTAATGTGGAGGGTATTTCTTTATAATCCATTCCTGTGGTTCGTGAATTTCCTTAGGTCTTCTCTGATGATCTTCCTGGTGTCCCTCACAATAGTGAAATTGTGTTTGGGATCGGTCTTCTTCGGATACTCATCCTATCTCTGTCCCTCCTTATAGAATCACTCTAGCTGATTTGAAGAAACTTAAGAAGCAGTTGAAGGATCTTCTTGAAAAGGGTTTTATCCATCCAGTATGTCTCCGTGGGGTGCTCCCATTCTCTTCATGAATAAAAATGATGGTTCTCTATGGATGCATATTAATTACCATCAGTTAAAAAGGCGACGGTGAAGAATAAGTACCCTCTCCCTAGGATTGATGACCTATTTGACCAACTTTAGGTTGCTAAGTATTTCTCTAAGATCGACCTTTAGTTGGGTTATATCAGTTAGAGATTGGGAGGAGGGTATCCCTAAGACTCTCTTTCGTACTCGGTATAGGCATTTTGAGTTCTTGGTTATGTCTTTTTGATTGACCATAGTACTTGGACTTATTCGTGATTGTGTTTATAGATAATTGGACTTATTCGTGATTGTGTTTATAGATGATATTTTGGTATTCAAAGAGTGAGGTGAATCATGCAAACTACCTCCGTATTGTGTTGCAAACTTATAAGATCAACATTTGTATGCTAAGTTTTTGAATTATGAATTTTGGTTGAATACTGTTACTTTTCTGGGTCATGTGAGGAGATCATGATGGATCCAAAAAATTTTTGGTGGTGAAGAAGTGGCCTAGACCCATGACTCCAACCAATATTTAGAGTTTCTTGGGTTTAGTCGATCATTATAGGAGGTTTGTGGAAAGCTCTCATCGATCGCTGCACGTTTTGACAAGGTTGACTTAATAGAAGGTAAAGTTTTTGTAGTTCGATACTTGTGAGGGAAGTTTTGAGAAGCTGAAGGATAAATTGACTTCTGCTCTAGTTTTGATCCTGCCCAAGGGTGGTGATGGCTTTGTGGTTTATTGTGTTGTGTCCTATATAGGGATTGGTTGTGTATTGATAAAACATGGTAAGGTGGTGGCATATACCTCTAGGAAATTGAAAGTTCACGAGAAGAATTATCCAACACATAATTTGGAGTTATTGGGTGTGGTGTTTGCATTGAAGAATTGGTAGCACTATATATATGGGGTCCATGTTGACAACTATTTAGATCATAAGAGCCTATAATATGTATTCACTTTGAAGGAGTTGAATCTCAGGTAGACGAAATGGCTTGAGTTGCTCAAGGACTATGAAATGAGTCTCCACTATCACCCAGGTAAAGTTAATGTGGGTGGTGATGATCTTAGCAGGTTATTAATGGGGAGTCTATCCCGTGTGGAGGAGGAAGTGCAGGACTTGGTGAAGGATATTCATCGTTTCTCTAATTTAGGGGTGCATCTCTTTGATTTTGATAAAGGTGGTATGTTTGTGCAAGAGGTGGCAAAGTCATCTCTTGGTGTCGAGGTAAAGGAGCAGTAGGTGTTAGACCTTATCTTAATGAAAATCAAGGATTATATGGGTAAGCTAAAGGTGATGGATTTTGAGATAGGGGTGATGGTATCCCGATGTGGATGGGTTACGAGGTAGAATTTTGGCCAAAGCTTAAGATTCATGTTATTTGGTTCATCCTAGTTCAAAGATGTATCAAGACCTTAATCAGATATATTAGTGGAATATCTTAAGGAGGGATGTGGCTAATTTTGTTGTTAGGTGTATGATGGGTCAACAGATGTTCTGGCATTTGATGAAACATTTTACACCTTTTACAACGGGTATTTGTATGTTTTTACGAAACTATCAAAGTATTTGATGCAGGGTTTTACTTTTTCTCAGGAAAAATGGATCGGAAGAAGAATAAGTTGGAAAAGTAGGAACTGACCACATGTGATGAACCCAGTGATGGACCGTTACCCTGATGACAGACCATCGCTGTTTCCATCAGGCTAAAGTAGAATGACCCACATACTGGTAGTCAGCGACGGTTCAGCTGATGGACTGTCAGGCTTGCAATAGACCATCGCTACGTCCATCAGGATAATGTAGAATAGAAGCTAATCAAGGGTTCCAGCGACGGACTGGGTGACGGGCCATCAGGCTTTTGATGGACCATCACTATGACTGTCAGACTTAAATAGAATAAATGGAAATTAGAGTCCCAGCGCCGGACTAGGTGACAGACCATCAGGCTTGCGATGGACAATCACTTTGGCCGTCAATCGATGATGCGACAACCTGTGTTTGAATTTTAAATTCATACTTTTTAGGAGCCTATAAATACCCAACTTGGGATTAGATTAGCCATCTTTGGCTATTGAAACACAACTGTAATAAAGAATTAACTGAGAAACAAGTTCACACTTTGGGATTTTATTTTCTTCACTATTAAACTAAGATTTGGAACAATCTCTTGTATCTTTGTAAAGATCTCTGATTTATTTATGAAATATATAATGGAATTCCTTTTTTCTTAACTATGTAAGGATAAAACTCCCATAACTAGGGTTATGTAAGCCTTGGTGTGTTCATTATTAGGGTTATGGGATTGATGAAATTCCATAGATTAATCCAATTGCATAACCTTCTCTTCAGTTTAATGATTCTTCTTGGTTGAAAACTCATAAGATGTGCCCATCGACACCACTTGTTTGAGTAGAACAGTAGGTGTTAGGAAAAGAAAAGAGTTAAAAGAAAATCAGAGTTGTTAACCTTTGATTTTATGGTTAGTGCCTTAACATGATCAACTTCTTGAGGATTTAACTGATCGATCAAATTCACTCTTTAAGTTCAAAAGAATTAAAGTGTAACCACTTTTAGGGTTGAGAAATTATTGGATGGACTTTATTGCACAATTAGCTTTATAATTGTATTAATCAAATAGGGATTTGAGATAGCCCGTAACCCCTCTTGTTAAAACACCTTGGTGACCATAATCCTAGTTTATCGTCTCTTACCTATTTTAATTTTTCAAACTAATCACTAGCCCATACACTGAGTAAACTCTGAACAATTTTTGTTAACAATATAAACCCGTATTATTTCCAAAAACTTTTGATTAACAGTTAATTAATAGTCATAAGACTTAGTTAACACCATATTCCCTGTGGGATTCTACCCCAACCTAGTTGGGTCATATATTTGACAACGATCGCTTACACTCTTTTAAGAGAGTAGTAATTTGGGCTTATCAAAATTTGGTGCCATTACTGGGGAATACGGTTGTCAATTAAGTATATGAGCGTTAATTGACTTTTGGTCAAGTTTCCTAATTTTACTTTTATTTGTTGTTTTTGACCATTACAGGATGTTTGTTGTGTATGTCACATACTTGAAGTTTGGGAAGGCCATTATTGCCTTTCTACCCAGAACCTTAACGAAATGGGAGTATGGCTTAACAACAAGAAGTTTAAAGTTTAGCCACTTTGGCTAATATGCAAGTCAATTGAAAAAATACAGATAACCCTGGTAGTATGGCTATTATAGAGGATGATGACCTTGGAGATGATGACTTAATTGATCTTGTTAACAGGAGACGCACAGAAAATATAGCTATACTAGCAAATCAAAATTGGCCAGTTAGAGGGAGAGCGAACCGTCAACCTGCTATGCAATTTGATATGGATGGCGATGATGAAGCTGATTTGGATGGAGCTGTGCTACATGACTGATGATTCCACCTCTATTAGCAACATAAGTGAAGTTTAACATCACAAGCACAATGATCTAATTGATAAATCTTAAGGGGCTATTTAGTGGACTGCTAAAGGATGATCCTAATATGCACTAGGTGAACCTTATCAATATTTACAATTCCTCTGATAATCCCTGAGTGGGGAGAATGCAATCCGTCTGTGGCTATTCCCATTGTCTCTGTCTGGGGAGGCAACCTTGTGGTTGAATAAGCTATCACCCGATTCTATAACAAACTGGAGGTAATTAAAATGAGCTTTCCTAGAAAGGTTCTTTTCATATTCTAGAATGTTACAGTTAAGGGATGAGATTAGTAACTTCAGGCAGCTATCGAATAAAACCCTTTATGAGACATGGGTAATATTCAATAAAAAGTTGATGCAATGCCCAAATCACATGATAACTGATAAGTATTTGATGGAAATATTCTGTAGGGCTTTGAATTCAATTACAAATCCAACTATAGATAATGCTGTAGGAGGAGCTTTCATGGATCTTTCTTTCACTGAGATTGTAAAGATGTTAGAGAGAATGACTAAGACAAGTAGTGCTTGGCATACCAAAGATTTTGAGGTAGAAAGTAATACTTGTTCTAGTGGAATGTCAGTAGAATAACATAGGAGAGAAGAGGAGCATGATAAGGATATGGGTCTCATGAAGACATAGATGGATTTGCTCACAAAATATTTACTTTTAGGGTAGGTAGAAAAGGCAAAAGTTGTGGGGTCACATAGTAGGGGAACTGAATCAGATTCTAAGGAGAAGGCAAACTATTTGAATAATCAGTAGGTTTTCGAGGCAATGGCTAAGGAAATCAAGGTCAGAATTACTTTGACAAAGATGGTTATAGAGATAATGACCAAGGTGGATGGAAGAACAAGATTGATAAAAGTGGGTTGTATATACAACCGAGAAGTATAGAAAGATGTCGATGGAGGCTATGATGGGTAATTTGTTAAAAGGTGTGGAGTAAGCTGATGCTGGAGTAAGAGAGATAAAGAGTGATTTGTCATCCATGAATAAATTAGTTGACTCACACTTTACATCTATTAAGCAATTAGAGCAATAGATGAACCAATTATTGGCAACATTCTATCAAAGAAAAAGCGAGACATTGCCAAGTGGTACAGTGCAAAACCCAAGAAATGATAGTTTGTGTTTGTCTATTACCACTAGAAGTGGTAAAATATTACTTGGCCCTTCTTTGAGTATATCCATTCTAAGCAATATAGTGGAATTAGAAGATGAAGTAGATGATGAACATCTAGTGGAGTCTGAAAAGCTGGAAAAGGTAGAAGATCCATCTAAACATATGTGAGTTAATAATGTGGAGGAAGACAAATGAAAGGAGGTAGAGGCTGCTGCAACAAGAGTACCACAGTTGCCCCCTTCATTTCCGCATAGGTCGTAGAGGCAGATGATACTAAGTTCAATAAATTCATAGCTATGTTAAAAACGTTGACAGGGAATGTGCCCTTAGTTGAGGCACTAGAGTAGATGCTAGGATATGCTAAGTTTATGAAAGACCTTACGATGAAGAAAAGGACCAAGAGCTATGAATCAGTGGATAATTTTAATCATTGTAGTGCTATTTCTACAAGACCAATAGATAGAACAAAGCTGACCCAGGAGATTTTACCGTCCTATGTACTATCGGACCATTTAACTTCACAAAAGACCTTTGTGATCTTGGAGAAAACATTAACCTCATGCCATTAGCGGTACTTAAATAGTTGGGTTTGGGAGATCCTATGCCTACTAATATGCGAATTCTGCTAGTTGAAAGATCAGTGAAAAGACCAGTGAGAATTCTTTATGATGTTCTTCTCAAAGTTACTATCTTTATATTCCAAGCAGACTTTGTAACTTTGGACTGTGAGGTGGATTTCAAAGTACCTATAATCCTGGGTAGACCGTTCTTAGAAACTGGGAGAGTACTAATCAATTTATAGTTCAATGAGCTGAAATTTAAGCTCAATGAAGAAGAGGTTGGCTTTGATGTGTGCCAATCTATGAAGAAATAGAATGAGATGAGTGCTGTTTCAGTTATTGATGTGTTCTATTAAGATAATCAAGAGGTGTCAGTTGAGGAAATATTTGTTGTGGATACTTTATCTATAGTTTTAATGAATTTTGACAGCGAAAGAATATATGAGTATGATGACACTATATATGAATTGACCGGGATGGGGTCATCTTCATATGCCCCGAAGAAGTTGAATTTGGACTTAAATAATCATCCAACACCACATGCCAAGCCTTTTATTGAAGAACCATCGGTGTTAGAACTAAAAAGCTGCCATGCTATTTGCGGTATGTGTTTATAGGTGATCAAAATACTTTACCAGTTATTATTACAATGGATTTGGTAGAGCATCAAGATAAGGATCTTATTTTTGTACTGAGGCACTATAGAAGAGCTAATGGGTGGAATATTTTTGACATCATTGGCATTCCACCTGGTATTTGCACATATAAGATCTAGCTGGAAGAAGAATGAACTCCTACGATTGAACATCAACTGAGGTTGAATCCACTGATGAAAGAAGTAGTAAAAAAGAAAATAATAAAGTGACTTGACGCTGGGGTAGTTTACCCAATCTCTAATAGTAAGTGGGTAAGCCTTGTGCAGTGCATGCCTAAGAAAGGAGGAATAACGGTTGTAGCGAATGAGAGAAATAAGCTAATTCCACTCAGACCGGTGACTGGTTGGCGAGTCTGTATGGACTATAGAAAACTGAATTCCTAGACGTTGAAAGATCATTTCCCAATGCCCTTCATGGAACAATTTCTTGATTGGTTGTAGGAAGGGGTTGGTACTATTTCCTTGGTGGTTACTCAGGATACAATCAACTATCGAATGCTCCTGAGGATCAAGGGAAAACAACTTTAACCTGCCCCTATGGAACTATCGTATTCAAGTGAATGCCATTTGGACTGTGTAATGCACTGGCTAATTCCAAAGGTATATGAGGACTATTTTCTCAGGCATGGTAGAGGATACTTTGGAGGTATTCATGGATGATTTTTCTATGGTAGGGGATTCATTCAAATTATGCTAGGTGAATTTAAGCCGGGCACTTCAGCAGTGTGAGGAATTCAATCTTGTTCTAAATTAGAAAAAATGCCACTTCATGGTAAAGGAAGGCATAGTGGTGGGAAACAGAATTTCAGCATAAGGAATTGAAATTGAGAAAGCAAAGGTTGAAGTCATTGAAAAACTGCCTCCTCCTATCTCAGTTAAAGGAGTTCATAGTTTTCTTGGCCATGTAGGTTTCTATCGAAAGTTCATCAATGATTTTTCCAAAATTGCAAATCCACTTTGCAAGTTATTGGAAAAGGAGAGCAAGTTTTTGTTTGACGATGATTGTATGAAGGCATTCCAATGCCTTAAAGAGAAGTTGGTTGTTGCACCTATTATTGTTGCTCCAGATTAGTCTAAGCCATTTGAAATAATGTGTGATGCAAGTGGGGTAGCACTTGGGGCTGTTCTGGAACAAAAATGGAGAATTCGTTCCATCCTATCTATTATGCTAGTAAGGCATCAAATGGAGAACAGAAGAACTACATGGTCACAGAGCAAGAACTCTTAGCAGTGGTGTATGCATTTGAGAAGTTTTAGGCTTATCTGTGGGGGACTACGGTAGTGGTCCACACCAACCATGCCGCAGTAAGATAGTTGATGGAAAAGAAAGACACTAAATCGAGACTCATAAGATGGGTGTCGTTGCTACAAGAGTTTGACTTTAAATTCAAAGACCAAAAGGGGTTTGAAAATCAAGTGGCGAACCACTTGTCCAGATAAGAGAATGACTAGTCTACTATGAAGAAGTTAGAGATTGATGACTCTTTTTCGGATGAGTAGATCCTAGCTGCTGCTTTTGATTTGATACCTTGGTATGTTGATTTTGATAATTTTTTCATTATCAGTATTATTCCAGACAACCTATCATTCCATCAGAAGAAAAAGTTTCTCCATGATACTACTAGATATTTTTGGGACGTGCCCTACCTGTTTAGACGTTGTGCGGACAACATTATTCAAAGGTGCATACTAGAGGTTAATATGAAAAGTATTTTGGAAGCTTCCCATGCTTCCCTAGTTGGGGAACATCACGCAGGCGATCATACTACTTGAAAGGTTTTACAGAGTGGTTATTACTGGTTGTATGCTTATGAATTTGTTAAGAAATGTGATCAATGTCAGAGGCATGGATCGATCTCCAAGCATCATGAAATGCCAATGACAAAGATGATGTAGGTAAAATTATTCGATGTGTAGGGCATAGATTTCATGGGGCCATTTGTAAGCTCCTATGGCCATAAATATATATTGGTTGCTATGGACCTATGTGTTCAAGTAGGCCAAAGAAGTTGCCTTAGCAGATAATGAAGGAAAAAGGGTGGTTACATTCTTAAAGAAGAATATTTTTTCACGTTTTAGAGTTTCATGAACGCGAATAAGTGATTGGGGATCACATTTCTGCAATAAGGTTTTTTGAGCAACACTATTGAAGAACAAAGTTAAACAACATAAAGTGGCAAATCCATATCACCCATAAACTAGTGGGCAAGTGGAGGATTCAAATAGAGAAATCAAGGCAATTTTGGCCAAGACTGTGAACGCAAATAGAAGTGACTAGTCACGGAAGTTTGATGATGCTCTATGGGCATACCGAACGGCATTCAAAACACATATAGGAATGTCACCATATCAAATTATTTTTGGAAAAGAATGTCATACACAAATTGATCTTGAATACAAAGCATTGTGGGCACTCACAGGGTTAAACATGGATTGGAAAGAGGTAGAAGACTTAAGATTAGAGTAGCTCAATAAAATGGATGAGTTCCATCTTGGTGCGTATGAAAGAGCTGATTTATAAGAAAAAAAATAAAGAAATACCATGACTAAATAATCAACAAGAGGGACTTTTGGGTTGGTGATTAGGTGTTGCTCTTCAACTCGAGGATTAAGATCTTCCCCGACAAGCTGAAATCGAAATGGTTTGGGCTATTCAAAATTACTCAAGTCTACTTATCTGGAGTAGTTGAGTTGGAGAATAAAGATGGGAGTGTCTTTAAGGTGAGTGGGGATTGAGTTAAATAGTACATTGGTTCAGTGTACTCGGTAAAATGGTTGAGTATAGTTTTTCTTGATTAAGTCTGAGTAATCAAGAAAATTGAGTCAAATTGTGACATTAAATCAGGTGCTAGTGGGAGGTAACCCACAATTTTTTGTTGTAGCATGTAGTTAAGATTACTTTTTCTTGTATAATTAATTTGGTTATTAAGTGTCAGGAGTTATACTTTAGGAAGAAAGAATTAAAAAATCTGATGAGATGTGATGTAAAGACTGGAGAACTGTCAATCATCCGATGGGCCGTTGTGAAATCGATCAATTCCATGGTATATTAAGCAGCATTCTGGTTAAGGTGTAATGGGAGAAGTGGCAGACCATCTAGGTGTTGATGGGCCATCAGTGGGATCATCATAAATAAAGCAAGCATCCATCGTTCTGGTGAGGGTTGATGACAAGATCAATGGGCCATCACATCCGCGATGGACCATTGCTTGTACCGTCAACTTGAGTCGACTAACAAGTAATTTTAATAAGTCACGATGGCTTAACTGATGGACCGTCAGTCACCCGACAGACCATAAGTGAGGCCGTCACTGAAGTTTTGGTCTGGAATAACTAGATCAGTATAAAATAGGCCTAAATAGGTATTTGAACTGACCCACTAACAGTTTAAATGGATAAAATAAATTAGTTACATGTATGTTCCTATCTCTTCAACTCCTAAACCATTTAAAACTCTTGCACATTCATTCTCTTTAAATTAAATCATTCTCTTAAAGGACTCTTCAGGTTCTTTTATCTCCGATTGAATCTGCTATCCATCTCTTCTATTTTAATAGTCTCTAACTTTAACTTCTTACTCTTTAAAGAATAAAGTTATAGTTTCTCAAAGTTTTTGGAGTTTTGAGAAGTGTGAATAACAATATCAAGAAGAAGGTATGCTTCTAAACTCTCTTTTTTGTGTAAAAAGCTGAGCATGTCAATGGTCTAATTTCAAGTGTTCTAGAGAAATTATTATTGAATATATTGAAAGAATGTTTGAATGAAAGTTGGGTATGATCTGGTTGGGGTAAAGTCTGAGTAACCCATGTTTTAATATTCTTAAAACTGGTTTGGAAGTAGGCTTTTTAGAGTAAAATTTTGAATATAAACCCTAGGTCTATCAAGTGTTTGAAAAAATGACACAAAGAGGCATGGAACTAAAAAGGGAAAGGTTGACGACTAAAGTGATGGGTTGTTAACCTTTTGATGGATTGTTACAAAAGCCTTCACCAAATGAAAAGAGTGAATGCATTTTGTTAAGTAGCGATGGACTGTCAGCCATCCGACAAACCGTCAGCCACTCGATGGATCGTCAGACTGACCATCAATGACTCACTACTTTGCCTACTAAGATGCGACGAACAAGGCGATGGACCTTCAGTCACGTAACGGACTGTCAGCTTGACTATCACTTTAAAACAGTAACCTTTTTTCTTTGTTATTATAAAACATTTCTTTTAATTGAGTGGTTTGATATTATGTTCTATCTTCAGGCATTATGACTCAAACTTTACCATCAAGGAGAAGTGGTGAGAGATTTCAACAATCCTGAGACACCACCACTTCAAGAGTTAGTGGTGTACAAGAAAGAAATAATAAAGCACCATCTTTCAAAACTTACAAAAGCAAGAAGAAAAATCAAGAACTCTTTTAGTCTGTAAGGAGAGTGAAAGTTAGAGTAGTAAGTTCTAGCCTTAAAGAGAAAGGGGTTAATGACTCAAACCCTAAAATTATTGGGGTGTCAGAACCTGAGGACGGATATGTGATCCAAAGCAAAAACCAAAAAGTGCATAAATTAATTAGGTGGAAGGTTAAGGGTGAAAATAAAAACTTCTATGATGGACTTCATCCTACTCAAAATAGACCCATGAAGAGGTCCATTATTGAAGAATATCTGATAGTCACAAATGATCTTTATGTGTATCCAGACATGGAAAGGAGATTTAATGAATATGAGTTGGCATGCTTGAGAAAGCCTCCAGGTTTTTATTATCCGAATCTAGTATGGGAATTCTTTGATAACTATTTGGCTTTATTGGAGAAGAATTGCCCAAAAGGCTCCAAAATTATAGATATGGGGAACAGAACACAGGTTCCTGTGTAAGGGATGATAATTGACGATTTTGAACACACAATCAACAAGATGTTATTTGGTCAAGACTATGTAGCACCAGTTATCACACTAGAATTGGAGCACCGTGTAACGACAAAAACTAGCCAAAGGCCTTGATGGCTCGGGTTCTCACAGATGATGGTAACCCATCATGACTTCAGGGTAAAGAGCGGATTACAAAGTCGTCCCTAAGTTTTAGGGTGAAATTTTTATGGCACATAGTTAGATTGAGGTTGATGCCTACCGGATGAGATGCTAACCTGGATAATCAAAGAGCAGTGTTAGTGTCCAATATGATTGGGGGATTGAAGATTGACTTTGGTCAAATAATTATTGATAAGATGTTTGTTTGTGTGCACAAGACGTCAAGTGCATTACCATTTCTGTACTTGATCATAGAGTTATGTAGGTAAGAAAATGTTTCTATAATTAGAGGAGTGAATAATGAAGTTCACACATTTAGAAGGTGTCACACCTCAAATCCTATTGGGGCGGACTGGCACCCGTAACCGAGGAGGCCCGGGAGAACCAACTCATAACCTTATACTTCCCATGCATACCTCTATGACAACCCGAAATTCAGACAACATCATGTCACATATAAAAGGAAATAATCACCTGTATAAGCTCGGGCACACATATATATGTATATACAATACTTGGCCATTGAAGCCATCACGTCTATTAACAAAACACCACCTTGACTGTACATTAGGTCTACACAGCCTCTAGATAATACATAGAGTTTAACTAAGGTCGGGACACACTCCGCCATATAACTAACTTCTATACAATACCAAAAGTGACTGGATATGACACGGAAAGCCCCAAAGCAAACTGGAGCTCACCAAAAGTAGCTGGATATCCTGGCTCCTACTTGTGCAGTGTATGAGCTGAGGTACCTGTGCCTGTAGCATAAAATATAGGTCCCTCGTGGGGGACGTTAGTACAAAATATATATTGAGTATGTAAATCTGTAGATAATCACATATGATATAGGAGCTTAATAGAAATCAGAAACAAGTGAATAAATCATAATAGGAGTGGACCACACTTACTAGAACTTATGATAACCTGTACATTGTATTTGTTCAATCACTTTACCTTCGTTCTTATTAGAAGGAAAGATATTGAGCGTACAAAAGATTATTCTACATTTGATATGCAGGTCCATAAATCGCCATCATAAGAGACACATACTGCACCCACTCTAGAGCCTTTGGATGTGCCTTCAGGTATGCTGTTGCCTATAGTTTCTTACATTCCATAGGGTACTTCCGCAGGCTCAGAGTCTATACCTCAAGTAGGAGAGACATCATACACTACTTCTATACCATCAAGATATTCAAAGTACAAGTTGACTTAGGAGAAGTTTGCAAAAATGGTGAAAGCTCAAAGAAGTCTAAGCGACAACTGAGTGCTTGGATAAGAGAATTCAAGCCAATTGAAGAAAAAATTATGGCCAAAGCTGCTAAACCATATGAAAACTTACATGCTATAATGGATGATATAGAAGAGTGAGTGAACAATAGGTTGAGGGAGCTGTCAATTCTAGATTTTGAAAGGTTAATTGCTAAATTCAAGCAAACATAGATTGATATTACTGAGTTAAAGAAGCATCCACCATTAAGTGCATTTGATCCCACATTGGGGGTGAGTGATGAAGAAGAAGGTCTTGTAAACCTCATGTACGTTCCACTCAAGGATAAAGGTAAAAAGATTAATGAAAGTGGTGACACAAGATTAGAGAGAAAGAAGAGATGTAGAGATAAGACACCGAAGCAAAGAAATTTAAGAAAATCTCTAAATAAAATCCAAGAGAGACGAAAATAAGAGAAGGAAGAAAGTTGTGGATGAAGCAAATGGGGTGTCCACTAGTTTAGTATGAGAAGTGGGCACATACTAGAGCTAGTACCTATTTTTAAACCTGTCACTGAGGAGAAAGATATGTTGAGTACCCCAATTACTAAAGGGTTGCTGCTACTGTATATGAGGCTAAGAAAGCCTCGCCTGACTCTAATGATTCACAAGCCTAAGGGCTTTTTAAGTATTCTGCTCCCTTGTACTTAATTTATTATGCATTGAGGACAACACATTTTTATTTAGTGAGGGTGGGGTGCTTGTAATGTGGAGTAGGTCACCACAGAGTTTTTTCTGCCTGTGTTCTTTTCCATCATGTGCTATCTAGTAGAACCAACATGTTTAGTTTTTTTTTTCTTTTGTGAAATTTTATGATTATAAATATGTTTTGTTCTTTTATTTAATGTTTAAAGAGTTTAGTACCTTTCATATGTGTTGGAAGATAATGATATGGGAAGAAGATATAAATTGAGATTTATAAATATTCCTTTTTGTCACTTAATGTACATACTCTATGATAATCAATCATTGTGGATCTATGATTGGCATTAGAGTGTTGGTCTAGAGCAAGCATAAGCATGTGGATACAAGTCAAAGAGTCTGTAGTATGAGCATTAGTTCATTGCCAGCATGTGTGAGGATTTGTTACAAATCTTACATTGTGTGTACAACGAAACCTTGTCAAGTTAATTTTTGTAGAATTGTGGTTGATTAAATAGGATAGTATAACAATCCTCCTTTCAATATGAGTCCACTTAGCCTTAAAAGCCCTACCAAAAAGATGTAATTTTTACCATTTGAATCCTTTTGGAGACTTTTTTTTACTTATTTTATTCAACCCCAATGATTCTTATTCACTTTCTTTTAATTGTTAACATCTGATTTTGTCCCTGGTCCCTTCTTGGACATTGTGCACCTCAATTCATACAAAATGGCTAAGTTGCGGGTGGCTACTATTGGAAAGTTAAATATTTAAAGTAAGTAGTTTAGTTATGTATATGTATCTCATACAACCTTGATTTGTTAAGATAATGTGTACCTCAACTGATAGCATCAACATAAGTTGAGGGTGACTGATGTAGATTTTAAAAAATGATGTTTTAAGACTACAGA
This sequence comes from Capsicum baccatum var. pendulum, assembly GCA_030864225.1. Classification (NCBI taxonomy): domain Eukaryota; kingdom Viridiplantae; phylum Streptophyta; class Magnoliopsida; order Solanales; family Solanaceae; genus Capsicum; species Capsicum baccatum. Next base: position 150,424,408 of record CM061557.1, on the reverse strand, counting down.
AGGAATAGTACAGATTGTGAAGGAAACTAAGAAGTAGTCATGGTGAGTAGCATGAAGGATAACAAGGGTGGAGTCACTATCCAAAAAACACCATTCACCTATAACTAAACCCTAATTACAAGTTGTAACAAGTCCTAATTAATCTTTTCTAATTAACCATAGGCTGTATAAGATGATAAGGGCAAGCTTATGGGTGTATGTTCTTTGTTGGAAACTTTTCTTGTAAGAGTGACAGTTCTATTTGTTAGTCCGCAAGTCAAATATGAAAGTGTGGCAGATTTCTTTGAATGTGAGAGTAAACTGAACTGTACTTGTCACTACAGATTCTTTGAGATTTTGTGTCCATGAGTATTAATGTTTTGAATTATTGAGTATTGCCAAATATTGATCCTTGTGTGTTGAGATTTCATGAGTAAGGTGTAGTTAAGTGGTTACTTAATATGTAGTTCAGTAGCTGAGTACCAGTCATTGTTTTTGTTATAGATATGATGTGGTGTTGAGTTGCTTGAGGATAAACAATTATCTTAAGTTGAGGGTGTTGATGATCCAGTATTTGATAAAATATTTTGAACCTTTTACAAGGGATAATTGTATGTTTTTAAGCTATTATTGAAGTATTTGATGTTGGGTATTACTTGTTCTTAGGAAAATGGCTAAGAAGAAGGAGTAATTTGGAAAAGTAGAAACTGACGGACCAGGTGATAGGCTATTAGGAATCCGATGGACCATCACTATGACCATCAGACTTAAATAGAACAAATAGAAATTAGAGTCCTAGTGATGGACTGGGTGATGGACCGTCAGGCTTGTGATAACAGTTACTTTGGCTGTCAATCGATAATGTGGCAACCTCTATTTCAATTTTAAATTCCCACTTTCTGGGAGCCTATACATACCCAACTTAGGATTAGATTAGGTATCTTTGGCTATTGAAATACAATTTTAACAGAGAATTCACTGAGAAAGAAGTTCATGCTTTGGGATTTTATTTTCTTCACTATTAATCAAAGATTTGGAACAATCTCCTGTATCTTTTTAAGTATCTCTGATTTATTTATGAAATATATAATGGAATTCCTTTCTTTAACTCTGTATGGCTAAAAATCCCATAACTAGGGTTATGGGAGCCTTAGTGTGATTCATTGTTATGGTTGTAGGAATGATCAAATTCTGTAGATTAATCCAATTGCATAACCTTTTCTTTAGTTTAATGATTCTTCTTGGTTGCAAACTCAAAGGATGTGCCCATAGACACCACCTGTTTGAGTAGAAAAGTCGGTGTTTGGAAAAGAGGCGAGTCACAAGAAAATTAGAGTTATTAACCTTTGATGTCATAGTTTGTGCCTTAACAGGATAAACTTCTTGAGGATTTAATTGATCAACCAAATTCGTTCTATAAGTTCGAAAGAATTAAAGTGTAACCATCATTTAGGGTTGAGAAATAATTAGATAGACTTTATTGCATAATTAGCCTTGTAATTGTTTTAATCAAATAGGGATTTGAGATAGCCCGTAACCCTTATTATTGAAACACCTAGGTGACCATAATCCTGGTTTACTGTCTCTCATTGATTTTAATTTTACAAACTAATCACTAGCCCATTCTAGCCCATTCATTGAGTAAACTCTGAAAAATTTTGGTTAACAATATAAACCTCTTTATTTCTGGAAACTATTGATTAACAGTTAATTAATAATCATAAGACTTAGTTAACACCATATTCCCTTTGGGATTCGACTCCAACCTAGTTTTTTTATATATTTGACAACAACCACTTTCACTCCTTTAGGAGAGTTGTAATTTGGGCATATCATCAATGAGTGAAGGTGGAGCACTTGAGGTCTGGTAGGTTGTATCAGGAAATTGAATTGCCTTTGTGGAAATGGGAAGTAATAAATATGGATTTTGTTACTGATCTTTCGCGAATTTGAAACTAATTTGATTCTATTTGGGTTATCATGGATAGGATGACTAAGTCTGCTTACTTCTTACTGGTGAGGACTAATTATTCTATTAAGTACTATGCAAGGTTATTTATTCAAGAGAACATGAAGTTGCATGGTGATTCAGTTTCCATTATTACTGATCATGGTACTCAGTTTTCATCTCATTTTTGGCTGTCATTTCAGAGAGGTTTGAGGACTAAGGTAACCCTTAGTACCGCTTTCCATCCACAGACGGATGGATAGGAAGAAAGTACCATTCAAACTTTGGGGGATACACTTTGGGCTTGTGTAATTGACTTTGGTGGTAGTTGGGTAGACCATTTGCCTCTTACAAAATTAACATACGATAATAGCTATCACTCTAGCTTTGGTTTGGCTCCATTTGAGGTGTTGCATGGTAGAAGGTGCAGATCCTCTATTGGGTGGTTTGAAGTTGGTGAAAAGAGTTTTTTAGTCTTGATTTAGTTCATCAAGATATAGAGAAGGTGAAGGTGATTCTGGATAGACTTAAGACCGCCCAAAGTTGCCAAAAGTCCTATGTGAAGTGAGGCAAAAAGAGTTGAAGTTTGATGTGGGTGATTGAGTGTTCTTGAAGGTGTCTCCCATGAAGGAAGTGATGTAATATGGTAGGAAAGGGAAGCTCATTCCCTTTTATGTTGGTCCCTATCTAATTTTAAAGAGAGTGGAAAGTGTTGCCTATGAGTTAGAATTGCCTACAAGTTTGGGTTCTATTCACCCGGTGTTTCATGTGTCCATGCTAAAGAAATGTGTGGTGATCCTTCCTTGGTGGTGCCTATTGAGAGTATCAGTAGATTAGATTCCCTATCATACGAGAAAGTCTTGATGGAGAACTTCAGTAGGTAAGTTTGTAGGTTGCGGACTAAAGAGGTAGCTTTAGTAAAGGTCCTCTAGAGGAATCATAAGGTATAAGAAGCCACTTGAGAAATAGAGGAAGATATGTGGGCTAGGTACTCGTTCTTATTCTATATGTCAGACAAAGGAGCTAAAAGTATGTATTTTATTTTCCCTTGGTATCGTTCGGGCTTATCGTTTGATTATGGTGTAATATTTCTTTTCTCATGCAAAGAGTATCTTAGATCATTATTTGAGGATGAATAATCTTGGGGGAGGGGGGAGTTAATGTAACACCCTCAAATTTTGAGTATTTTTATTTTTGGCCTCTCCGTGTTCAAAATGTTGATTTTGACTTAAATTATAGTTAGGTATGTTGAAGGGGTGTCTCGAGGGAGTTTTAAATTTTTTGAATGGTTTTTAAGGAGGTTTTGGGTCACGGAGACAGTAATTCTCTGTGATATTAACATGCTATGGAGGCTGGCTTCCTTGATAGCCTCCATGACATGGAGGTTGTCTTACATTAAGGTCTATGGCATGGAGGTTAGTCTTCACGATAAGGTTTGTGCCATGGACCTATGTAAAAAGTATAGCTATATTGTTTTATTTAATTGGGATGAGGGGTAATGAGGTCCTTTTTCCTTGTGATAACTTTTAAACATTATATAAGCATATTCCCATTAGTTTTCATGACCCAACATCGATTATTTCACTCTCAAACTCCAAACCCTAAGAAAGCATAAGGGTTACAATATACGTTCATCATTTGAGTTCTAATTTCTCAATTATTCTTCTGTGTCTAAGACATGTTACTCTTGCCTAACTATTATTTTGTAAAAGTATATGTTTTTAAATTACAATTCATGTGGTTTTGATATTGGTAATAGAACATGGGTTGAGAAGTTTTGAATGTTTTTTTTGAACAATGTTTCACATAAGTTACATATGATTGTTTATGCTTTATTCATGGTTTTGAACTTGTAGGGTGCATGGGTATGGTAAATAATCAAAAGGGTTAGTTTTTCCCAATTGTGATGAATTTTGCTGTGACATATGGTTTGGAAATTGAGTTTCCTCAACTTAATTGTGAAATTAATAATGTTACATGGCTTTATCACATGTTTTGACTTGCTCACTTGAACTAATGCATTATCATAAAAGGTTAATAAACCATGGTGTTATTTATTGAACTTAAGGGTATGTAAATTCCCTGTGTGAATGTTATTGAACCTAAGGGGTCACGAATTTCCCCCGTGTGATGATTAATGGGTTGTGGCATGATAATGAACTTGCTAGTGGGGTTGGTGTGACGATACCAATAGGATGCCTGAATGCATAATCGGTTCAATAAATTGAAATGTGTGTTAAATATTTCAATTGAGCTTAATAGCGGGTTGTGTAGCTGGGCCATAAAATTGGCATTCCCGAGGGACCAATACTAGAAATTGTATTTTCCAACGTAGGTGTCTAAATGGCTTGGGGGTTTGAGTCCCTTGCTTATGACCAGGTGGTTTGAGTCTACCTTATTATTATTATTACATTAGATGATCGGATGTTTAAGTCGCCTTGGTATATGATGGGAAGGTTCGAGTCCCTCAAGCATATATATATATATGAGATTATTTTCTAGTTCGCGCGGCTACACTCACTGGGACCCGACTAGGGGGTGATATCTGGGGCCCATATAGCCCATAATACTATTATATGATGGTTAAGCTACATAATCCCGGCTAAGGTTTTAAAGTGTACGTTAAGCCTTGTTCCCTACCTTGGCTTTTGATATATATATATATATATATATATATATATATATATATATATATATATGCATAAGCATTTGATTATGTGCATAAAATTTGAATGGTTTTGAACTATTGATCATGGCATACTATTAAGTTATATCCCTGAGTTACATGCTAGTGCTCCAACTGCTAACCGTCTTCAGACGCTGTATCCTTATGCTATGTAGGAATTGGTCATACGTCTACTACACTTGTGTAGTGACTAGGTGATCATGGGAAAACTCGAGAGTAACACTAAAATGGTGAGCTTCCATCCTTCAGAAGGCCCCATTTTATGTTTTAGGTTCCATTATGTATTGACACTTTATCATGGATTTATTTTTGACTATGGTGCGGGGCATGTACCAATAAATTTATCTTTGGTTTTGTTAGAGGCTTTGCTAGACAAGCACTACATACATAGGATTGGTTGTTTAAGTCTGAGTCATATTTTTCTATCTCATTTTATTTTACAGGTTCGCTGTTATATTATATTAAAATCTACTTGACTAGGCTAAGGGGGTGGTCTCCGATCCTCGGCGGACTTGAGATGACCGTCACATCCATTAATTAGTTTGGGTTGTGAGATGAAGGAATTGAAGGATCAGTTGCAGGAGTTTTGTATAAGGGAGTTGTCTGACCTAGTGTATCACCTTAGGGTATGCCTTTCTAGTTTGTAAAGAAGAAGGATAGGTCTATGCATATGTGTATTGATTATCGATAGTTGATCAATGTGACAGTTAAGAATACGTATCCTCTTTCTCACATTAATGATTTATATGAGATTCGACTATCACCAGTTGAGTTTAGAGCGTCGGATATTTCGAAGATAGCTTTTCAGACTCAGTATGGTAATTATGAGTTCCTAGTCAAGTTCTTCGGGTTGACCAATTCCCTAACCACATTTATAGAGTTGATAAACTGGGTGTTTCAATCGTGTCTCGACTCTTTTGTTATTGTATTTATAGATGATATCTTAATTTATTCCAAGAGTGAGACTGAACAAAAGGAGCATTTATGGATTGTCCTAAAGAGATTGAGGGATGAGAAGTTGTATGCCAAGTTCTCCAAGTGTGAGTTTTGGTTGGAGTCTATTTCTTTCTTAGGTCAGGTGGTGACTAAGGAAGGTATTATGGCTGATCCATCCAAGATTGCAATGGTTTGTGATTGGGATATGCCTACTTCGCCCATCGAGATTTGTAGTTTTGTTGGATTGGCAGGATATTATCAGCATTTTGTTGAAGGTTTTCCATCTATTGCAGCTCTATTAACCAAGTTGACACAGAAGAAGATTTTCTTTTAGTGGTTCGATGCTTGTGAGGCTAGCTTGTAAAAGTTCAAGAATTTGTTGACTTCAGCTTCTATCTTGACTTTTCCCAAGAAAGGTGTGGGTTTTACCATCTTTTGTGATGCTTCAGGTATTGGGTTAGGTGTCGTGTTGATGTAGGAGGGTAAGGTGATTGCTTATGATTCTTGTTAGTTGAATCCCTATGAGAAAAATTACCCTACCCATGATTTGGAGTTATGCGCGGTTGTTTTTTCTTTAAAGTTGTGGAGGCACTACTTGCATGGAGTTAGTTGTAAGATTTTCACGGATCATCATAGCCTTTAGTACTTCTTCACCCAACAAGATCTTAATATGAGGCAGCATCGTTGGCTTGAGGTTCTAAGGATTATGACTTGACTATACTCTAGAATCCAGCCAAGGTTGATGTAGTTGAAGATGCCTTAGGCCAGAAGTCAACTAGCATGGGTAGCTTGGCTCAACTTTTGACCAAAGAGAGGAATTTGGCCTTAGATATACATTCTTTAGCTAACTAGATGGTTAGGCTTGATATTTCGACACCTGGGTATGTGTTGGCACTTATTGAGGCTATGTCTTCTTTGATGGAGTATATTTGAGATCACCAGTTTGATGATATTGGATTGAGGATGATTTGGGATAAGGTGTCGAGTGGTGAGGCTAAGGAAGCCTCACTTGATTCATATAGAGTTTTGAGGACTGGGACCGAGTTTGTGTGTCGAGAGTGGGTGATTAGATTAGATTGATTTTAGAGAAGTTCCATTGTTCCCGGTATTCCATCTATCTGGGACTGACTAAGATGTATTGTGACTTGGGACAAAATTACTGGTGGGGTGGTATGAGGAAAGATGTAGTGGATTTCTTTAGCTAGTTGTATGTGTTGCCAACAGGTGAAGGCTGAGAATTTGAGACCTGGTGGATTGCTTCAGCAGTTACCCATTCTCGAGTGGAATTGGGGATGGATCACTAAGGACTTCGTGATCGGGCTGCCTCACACTTCTCATAGATCTGATAGTGTTTGGGTCATCATGGATCGATTGAACAAGTCTGTGCATTTCACTCCTGTGCAAGTCTCTTTCAATGTTAAGAGGCTGGCCCATATTCTATATTCGTGAGATTGTGCGACTACATGGTGTGCCGGTGTCTATTATTTTAGATCGAGGTTCTGTGTTCACTTCTCACTTTTGGAAGAATTTTCAAGATGGGTTGGGTACATAGTTTGACCTTAGCACAACATTTCACCCCAGACTAATGGTCACTCAGAGTGGACTATTCAGGTTTGAGATAATATGCTCCATGCATGATTGATAGATTTTGCTTGCTAGTGGGAGTAGATTTTGCTTGCTTGTGGGAGCAACATTTGGCTTTAGTGAAGTTTGCCTATAATAATAGCTACCATTCCGGTATCGATAAGGCTCTTTTTGAGGATTTGTTTGGTAGGCATTGTCGCTTTCTAGTAGGTTGTTTGATGTTTCCGATGTTAAACCTCAAGGTGTGGAATTGCTTTATGAGTCCTTAAATGGAGTTCAGATCATTCAGGATAGGCTTTGTGCAACCCAGAGTAGGCAGAAGTTCTATGCGTATCGTAATGTTGGGCCTTAGTTGGTGTTAGTGATCGTATTTTCCTTTGAGTTTCACCCATGAAGGGTGTAATGAGGTTTGGGAAGATGGGCAAGCTTAGCCCCATGTATATTGGTCCATTTGAGATTCTTCAGACTGTTGGTGATATGGCTTATGAGTTAGCTTTTCCCCCAGATTTATCTATTGTTCACCCAGTTTTTCATATTTTCATGCTTCACCGTTACATTCAAGATGAGTCTCTGACATGACATAAATAAGGGCCTAGTCGTGTTGAGTATCTCAAGTCCAACCAGGACTGGAGACCACACCAATACCCAATCGTAACCTCCCTGCACCCTATGTTGAATGAATTCCGAACATATAACAAGATAAAATAATAATAATTAAAGACATTAAATAAAGTCTAATATCATAATCCAACAACCTCAACCAAATATCTAACCGGTGCCAACCTTAATGCCAATACCAATACCAAGGCTAACACCAATAAAGACACCACCGATGCACATAGTAGTTTGACAAAAGCCTCTAACCAAAATCAAATAACATTGGTCAGGATATGCCCTCGACCATAGCCACAATTAAAATCAAAGAAACAAAATGATAAAAAGAAGTCCATAGCATGAAATGGAGTCTTTCGTAGTATGGAAGCTTACCACTTCAAGATGACTCAAAGCCATCACTTGAATCCAAGTCACTGTGCAGGAGGAATAGTAGTATGGCCAGTTTTTGCATCATGTGGGGATACAATGCCCAAAGATGGTTAGCGGAGTAAATGCTATCATGTACTCAAGGATAAAGATAAAATAATTCCATTATTCAAAACAAAATAAAATAACCATATGTAATCACACACACATATATATATAAATATATTATGCCGGGGTATGGAACAAGGTTTAGCATTCATTTAAAACCATAACCTAGACTGTGTAGCTCTGTCGTCCTAAATATCCACCTATCATTTATATGGGTTCATCTCCTCTGTTTAAAGGGCCCCGATGCGTGTTAGCTACATAAATTGAAGAAAAACCTGAGATGACTAGTAATCTCCCAAATATAATGTGTGACATCATGAACACGTCACCATGACCAAACCTCACATCGGCAAATATGAACTTCCAGTATTGGTCCTCCCAGGACCTCTACCTTCTACAACTTTTCTACACAACCCCCTTTAAGCCCATATTAAAACCAATTACATATTCACAACTATTTACCAAGGAGTCTTTTTAATTAGTCATTTACCGTTGATATGGTCATACCAGCCATATAAAACCATTAAACCAAAGTTAGACTCCACCGTTTCCAATTAAATCAAGACCATGCCCACCAAGGCCTTTCCATACCATTAAAAATCAACCAGACCTATTCAGGTTCCATTACCTTTTATAAAATGCAAAGATTTCAAGAATAGTCAAACTAGGTAGCAAAAATAATTCTTATTGGCATTTGAACATATAGGTTGAGGGCACATAAATTTCAAGAACATAACCAAGTAATTTGGGAAATTCATAGTACCCTAAAATCCATTTACTATTAACATGCATCCCAAAAAGTCAAAATGATACTAAAAGCATGAAATAAAACATAATTCAACCATGAACATCCAAAAACCCCAACCTTTATTGCAAAATTATAATAATACCATAAAAACCATACATTAAAACACATGCTCTTTATAAAATAACAATGAGGGAGGAGTAACATGCCTTAGACACCAAGGAAGACGAAGAAAAACCACCCTTGAAAGCCTTAATTAATTATCTTGATGAAACCCTAGCGTTTTGCTTGAAGGAAAGTTTAAGAGAGATTTTAAGAGTGTTTATTTGGGAATAATAAGTTAATGAAGTCCTAAAAGGTATTTTATGTTGTGGTGTCAAAGGAAGTTAAAAGGGGAAATGTCCATAATGCTCCCAACTTAAAATTGTAAAAATACCGCAGGTGGTAACGAGTCGATCCCGTGAATTGTGATGATAATGTACGAACTGTAACATTGAGTTTCACCAATACAGTGAGTTGGACACCCATACATTTTCCACCATACGAATCCCTGATCCTACTTGTTAGCTATTCATATGACTCGTATAGACTAGTCGTACATGATGAGTGGTGATTTTACCACTCATTTACACTCCACATTCGTGCAAATTTCCTTGTTTTGAATGAATAAATGAAACGTAATTATGATTAAATGCACAAATATCCATATATTATAGGAATAGAGTTGATGAGATAGAAAGATGTGGATTGGAGCTGAAAATGATCAAAAGGAAGCAAGAAAGTGTAGATGAAGACTTAGAGAAGAAATGACCTCAGTTACCACATTTATGGTGTGAGCACCGCAAATACGGGAACTCAAGCAGGTCAATAAGCTGTGATCGCAAGAGCTGATACTGGTCATGGAAACTGCGATTGCGACATAGCCTCTGCAATCACGGCCTAGCGGAAGAGAGCAACCCAAGGGAAGAAAAGGAAATACACATGGCTGATCCTAAATTTGACAAAAGAAAGACTCAAACCCTAAACTATCATATTCCACCTTCCTCAATTTTTAGACATTATTCTAGGGTTTGCAGCCTCTATTTTTGGTGAAGATAATATTTTATAAATTTTGGATGAAGAATATTTTAGAGTCACTTCCAAGTGAAGAATTAGTGAACTCCCATTGAAGATTTGTTGGATCTCATAGTTTGAAGTAACATTCACTTAGATTTTCTCAAATCAAATCAATGGAGATATTGCGTAAAATCTTTACTTATTTATGTTATGAGTAACTAGTTTTTCCTCTTAGGATTATGCTAGAATAGGGTGTAAATATGTGTGGGATGTGATTTGTTTTTGGATTTACTAGTTTGTGGTGTTGGATTCTACTATTGCTTTAGTAAATTGATTGGGATTTATGGGTGAAAGCCCCAAATACCTAAATGGACTTGATGGATGAAAATCCCAAGCTCTTGAAAGCTTAAACCAACTTTGAAAGGGAGATTTGAATAAACTTTAGGGACCCACATCATCCTTGAAAGAGGGATGTGGGAACCAAGGTAGTAATATACAATTTATGAGCATAGTTGACTAATCTTCACTATCTTAGACATCTGGGTGATTGTGAAGTTGACTATACTTAAGGCACCATCTTAGAAATAGGGGTGTTTAATTGAGGTATTAGGTGGTTTTGATTGAAGCATTTATTAGGTACTCGAAAAGGTCAATGAGTGACACCCTTGGGGTTTTGTTTACAAACTAGCCTCAAGGATTTCTAAACTAGCCTACCATATTACCAACACTTAGAATTTGCATCAAGTTTTCCCACACTAATACATATGTTTCCCCTAGAAAAGCATAATCCCAAGATTCATGCTTAATTATTTAGATTCTAAGTATTTGTAGCCCCGAATATGTACTTAAAAACCCCAAAAAAGAAATATTACATGTGATACCTTTACAACCCCCCATTTTTCTCTTTTTGTAATATCGATTTGAATTTAACAAGTATCTATTATTTTAAATTAACTTGATTTCCACTCACATTATTCCTCGTGGATTTGATCTCGACTCCAAAGTTTGGTAAATATATTGACAATGACCACCTTGCACTTAAATTGATGTGTAAGTTGAGCGTTATAAGAAATGGCACCGTTGCTAGGGAACAATTTGGTGAATTAAGTTAGTTTGTAATTCTAGCTTACTTTCTTCAATTCAAACTTATAAATATTTATTAGTGATTTTCTTTTGTTTCTTGTGTTAGGTAGATTTTTATTTTTGTTTACCTTTATCTATGGCATCTTTCGACAAATATGATTTTGGTAGTTAGAAGTCCTATCTTGATGATCCATGTCCATATTGTAATGGATCCCATTTTCGAAGAGATTGCACATATGATCCCTATAGAGAGATGGAAACACTATCTCGATCCTATTAGGAGTATGATTATTCTTTGTGTTGGGGTCAAGATGGACATTTGAGTGATTTATCAAATTCCCCCGCCCCTTATTATGCTAATCGAGTTATTAGTTATTCTTATTAGTTTGATAGGTCTTATGATGAGACGAAGGAAGAGTAATATACCAGATCTAATACTTTTTAAGCAATCCTTCAAACTATTTTGGATCGGGTAGCTATAATAGGGGAGAATGTGATAGAAACACACAAATCCAATGAGGCATTTTGAAGGGAGATTATCAAGATGAAGAAAATGGGCAAGGAACCAAAACTTGCAAATACCACTATCTTGCCCCTTTCCCAAGAGGAGGTTAATCAAGAAGAGAAACCAAGCATGATGATGAGCTTGGTAGTAAATAATCCTTGGTGATTTCCCAATCAACTGAATCAAATAATGTTGAAGATGCTAAAATAAAGGAAATGGTACTAGATTCTAAAGAAGAAACCAAGAAACTCTCATATGATGACTCTAGACCATTTCGGGTTAAAAGTGCTAATGAGGAAACAATTCTAAAAGTTGGGGATAGACCTCATTCAAACCATTTTCAACATTGTTCCTATGGGATGTGATGAGAATCTATTCACCTAGATGATGATGGATTGTGGGGAGAAGGAATACATTTCCTATATTTTGGGATTTGACATTCCAAAGGAGAACATGGACGCCCCACCATCAATGGCAAAGGAATTCAACTTCAAATGCACAACTAGTGGCCTATTGATGTGCTCACCTTTACCCACGAAGCCAAACCGCAAATTCAATGTAAAATTGGGTAAAAGGTTCAAGTCCTCAATGTGGCAAGATAGAAGCTCCCTCATCATTTCTCACATCTTCCAAGTCTCATCTTGGAAGATCTGAATCTTTTGTCCCTTTGCCATTCATGGCATAGTGAACGAAAGTTGTGTGTCGAAGCTTCTTCATCATTCCTCATGGTGAAATTGGCATGTTTAGACTGAATAAAAGAGTGCAGAGGACCTAATTTTTAGTTTCAGTTACCACGACTATGGATCATGCCTCCACTACCGCAGCCCGTGCTTTCGCGATCATGAAAACTGCGTGCTCGCGATCATAGAACTAAGACCACGAGCGCGGTCAAATTAGTTTAAATGACCTTTTGGCTGTCATCTTTTCCACATGTGCATTCTCAATTCCTCTCAAAGTCTCTCTAAATTTTTCTTTGTGTTGAGTCCCCAAGTGTTCACTTTCAATCATTTGCATCTCTACTTGGTATGTTGTCTCATACTCCTTTACTTTTCATGCAATTTTTTTCTTATAACTTATAGTTTAGGGAAAGACTTGAAATAGTATTTTTAACACAAAATCTATGCTTTTTTATGAGTTTTGTGGTGGTTAGCTATTGTAGATGGTGTACACACAAATGGGGAAGTACTGAGTATCCTGATTTAGGCCTAAAATTGTTGAAATTAATGTGTGCTCCATGTGTTCGATTCAATTCCCTAATGAATTCAATGTTAATTTCTTCAAGTTTGAGGGTTATAATCATGCTTTCTAGGCTTAAGATATTTGATCATGATATTTATGTCTGTTGAAACACAAAATTAGGGTTAAAATCATGTGTTTTGAGTGATGTGGAAAACTGTAGACCATGGTCTCAGGTACCATGATTGCGGTCTCGATGACCGCAATCATGGCTCCATAATTGCAGTCATTGCTCCATGATTGCCATACCTAAGTGCATTCATTTGCAGTAGTCAAAATTTCAGCACACTCATTTTCACCACAGAACTTTTTATAACACTATCATATGAGTTTATCTGATTAATTTAGCATGAATTTGGTGTGATAATGTTAATGATCGTCTGGATTGTAATGCTTACAGTTACTAAGATGCAAATATAGGATACTTTTACAACATTAGGTTCATGTCTTCCAAATGCCCAAACCTCTACTACAATGATTTGACTAGGATTAAATTACTCCCGAAAAGGGGTATTTTCCTTGATAAAGTAGAGGAGAAGCTCCCAGCCTTCCAAGAACGACTCATTGCTACAGGGTGGATGTTTTTTTACCCTGGATCCCTACAATGCCAATGAGCTTTAAATGCATATATTCTATACGAACCTTAACATAGCTTCTCTTACAAACCCACTAATGATGATTCAGGGTAAGTAAGTGAAATTCAGAGTAGAGCAGATTGATCAAATATATTGGCTCTATGATACTATCATGGGGCATCCCAAGTAAAAATATGTGAGCCAGGGACTTGGCTGGCAAACATATTATGCGAGCGTGGATGGTGGCATGCATTCTCTCCATTATTACTCTGAATGTGGGTGAGATTGTGCTCTTAGAGTAGTGGCACTTTAAGAACCAGGGAGGTATACTTCTTTTCTTTCTTTCACTTATCACTGAGCTTTGCAAAAGGGCAGAGGTAGAGAAGTATATTGCAGATCCCTGGGTGCACCCATGCCCCCATAGCTTCCTACTTAAATTTTGGGGTGAGGGTGGCCCCCATCAGAGAAAGAAAAGGAAAGTGGACTTAGGCAAGTTGACCTAGGAGGACACAGATTCTTGTAGACCTTTGTCAGCCAACCCCTTTGATGATATCTCAAGTCAGATACGGGTGGTTAGGGAGCTATTGTACAGATTGCCTCAGGGAACGAGAGAGACCTCCACCACTTGCTATTCATATATAGCTCATTCAGATTATGAGATATACAAAGAGAAGAAGAAGAAGCAAGGAGCCACAGTTGTAAGATTGGAGAGAACTTATTCAGCCTTGGCTGTGTCATACAGGGACCTCAGGGAATTACATGGGAAGATGGTGAAGATAGAGAAAAAGAGAGATAAATTCTTTAGAAAGCTGTGGAAAGGGGTAAAGGGCATCTTCAAGGTTCTCAAACCCAATAATCAACTGCCTTTACCTAGGTTGGAGAGTGATGATGAGGCCCCTATGGATTGGTCAGCTGATAATGCCGGTGGTGATGGTGCAGATTCAATAGAAGAGGATAGTTTTTGATGTATATTTAGGAAGACTCCTTTTACCCTTGCTTTATTGCACATGCAGTGAGGAAACTGCTTGCCTTTTAGTTGGGAGTGCCCCTGGATATTTATTGTTTTAATATGTTCCTAGATATCTTTATGTTGGATGATGTTTTGTTTTGTTTTGGGATTCTATATTTGGTTACACTGATAATGCCCACGTTTTCATGGATTATCATATAGGTTTTGTTTTAGTTTTCTTTTTAACTTTAGTTTTATTCTGATTGTGGTGATGCATGACGAGCTTTGCCCTATGATAGATTGACTGGCGACATTCATAAGGGTAAAGCATCATGTTTGGGTTTTGAACTATAGATGAAGTAGAATTCTGCGTACCCGTGGCATCAAAGGTCATAAATGCAAGGGAAGTCTGAGTACCAGTGGCATTGTAAATTATTAATTTGGGATCACATTATACTCCTTTGGTGAAGTCTGAGTAGCCATATGGTTGGTTTAACCATGTTGAGCCAAAATTTAAGACTAAGGCTTCAGTTGTTGCCATGTTTAGCAAATTATGAGTGGTGAAAATGCAAAATAAGAAAACTCCTCCGTCCAAAGTTTTTTGAAAATCAAGGGCATGGACATGAGGAACTTTACAAAAATTTTTTATCCGTTTGTGACTCCATATATGGTTGACTTGTTAATATAAATAGAAACTCCCAATTTTGTCTCTAACAGGAGGGACAATTGAGCCTCTTTGGTGAATTTTTCATGCCATGTGTGGTGAGTTATTTTCCTTCATCTCATGTATACTTGTGTGATCAAGAACTTACCCCATTAGTATTTCAAGGCTAATTTTGATTGCACTTGGTTAGAGAAATGATCTTAGGCCATCTTTGTGACATTGAAAGCTCATCCTAGCCTAAAAATCCTACCTATGCAAAAAATTAACTTAGTAACCCACTTTGAGCCCATGGACCTTTTGTTTGGCAAACACATTACAAACCATGAACCATTTTTTTTATCCCTCTTTTGAACCGTACCCTCCTTGAACTAAAGAAATCAAATTGAGGCTAAAAGCCTAAGTTGGGCTTGGTGAAGATTGATGGAAGTGAGTATGGGGATATAAAGTTGTAAGTGAATTGCCTAAGTTCCCAAGCATTGAAATAAATGAATAGAAAAAGATAGGGACAAACAAAGGAAAGAATAGCATAAAAGTTGAAAGAAAAAGAATTAATAGAAAAGGGGTGAACAAAGGAAGAAAAAATGGGAATTTGAAAAGAGAAAAGATCAAAGAGGAGTGGACCATAGTAAAAAAGGTGGATTAAATAATGTGATGTATATGTTCAAGGAAGGGTATAACCATGTTGTTCCCAAATGATATCCTACCCTAATTAAAATCTATGTTACAAGCTCAAAAAGTCCTTTGAGATCTTTAACCATTTTCTTTCCTTATAGTGGCTATTGAAAATAAGGGTAAGCCTATGGTATGACATTTGTTAATATAGAGAGTTCTTTTGTGAGGGAGAGAGTTCTTGCACTTAAATTCCTAGTTATATACTTGGTAGCTTGGTGTGTGGAATTTTCTTTCTTGTAAGGAGGCATGTGAATGAGTTAAGATTATTGATTTTTTCACCTTTCGTGAAATAAGGCAAATAGAGTATAGTGTAGTTTTGGTCAAAAGTGAGTCACTTCTACAGTATTGGTTGTTGCTGCTTGGTTGCTCTTAGAAGTATTGTGCATTCTTAGATATTACATTTTATGTATAGGGGTGTACTGAAAACAACTTAGTCCATGTGCAATGAGCTATTTGTGGTAGTGACTAAGCTTGAAGTCATTATAATATTTAAGGCATGAAATTTGGGCATAGATAATTGTTGTCTCATGGTAAGAGGTAGTGTTGCTTAAGGACAAGAAAAACTTTAAGTTGGGGCTGTTTATGAGTGGTGATTTTAACACTCATTTTCATTCCACATTAGTGCACATTACCTAGTTGTTAATGAATAAACGAGATATAATTGTGATTAAGTGCACTAATATCAACATTTTGCAGGCACAAAGTTGATGAGATAGAAAGATATGGATTGGCGCTGAAAATGATCAAAAGAAAGCAAGAAAGTGCAGATGAAAACCTAGAGAAGAAGTGGCCTCAGTTACCGCGGTTGCATTCTGAGGACCGTGATCACTGGTAGTCAAGTAGGTCAAAAAGCTGTGATCATGGGAGCCGATCCCGGTCATGGCAATTGCGGTCGCGACATAGCCTCTGCGATCGCGGCCTAGAAAAATAGTGCAGCCCAAGGGTATAAAAAAATACACGTGTTTGATACCAAATATGACAAAAAAAAAGACTAAAACCCTAATCCATCATATTCCACCTTCCTCAATTTTTAGACAATGTTCTAGGGTTAGTAACCTCTATTTTTGGAGAAGATAATATTGTATAAATTTTGGGTGAATAATATTTTGGAGTCACTTCCAAGTGAAGAATTAGTGAACACCCATTGAAGATTTTTTGGATCTCATAGTTTGAAGTAACATTAACTTAGATTTTCTCAAATCAAATCAATGGAGATTTTGGGTAAAATCCTTACTTATTTATCTTATGAGTAGCTAGTTTTTCCATTTGTAATTATGCTAGAATAGGATGTAAATATGTGTGGGATGTGATTTGTTTATGTATTTACTAGTTTGTGGTGTTGGATTCTACTATTTCTTGAGTAAATTGATTGGGATTTGTTGGTGAAAGCCCTAAATACCCTAATGGGTTTGATGGATGAAAATCCCAAGCTCTTGAAAGCTCAAAAAACCCTTGAAAGAAGGGTTTCAGTAAACTTTCGGGACCCACATCATCCTTGAAAGAGGGATGTGGGAACCAAGACAATAATAGAGAATTTATAAGCATAGTTGACTAATCTTCACTATCTTAGACATAAGGGTGATTGTGAAGTTGACTATACTGAAGGCACCATCCTAGAAATAGGGGTGTTTAATTAAGTTATTAGGTGGTTTTGATTGAAGCACACATTTGATACTCAAAAGGGTTAATGAGTGACACCCTTGGGGTTTTGTTGACAAACTAACCTACCACATCACCAACACTTAGAATTTGCATCAAATTATCACACACTTATGCATATGTTTCCCCTTGGAAAGCATAATCTTAAGATCCATGCCTAATTGTTCAGACTCTAAGTATTCGTAGCCCCAAATTTGTACTCGAAAAACCCAAAAAAGAAATATTTCGTGTGATACCTATAAAACCCTCATTTTTATATTTTTGTAATATCGGTTTGAATAGAATAAACTTGATTGGCACTCACATTATTCCTCGTGGATTCAACCCCGACTCCAAAGGTTGGTAAATATATTGATGTCGATCTCCTTGCACTTAAATTGATGTGTAAGTTGAGTGTTATTAGTATCCAAGAAAAAATCCAAAGGGATTCACACTGGACAATATACGATTTAAGTATACCACTCGTACCCTATCCTTACGACTCTGAGTGAGCCACTTGTACTTAGAACCAAGTCAAGTCACTAAGTTTCTAATTTGATGAAGGATCTTCTTAACGACCCATCACCATCCCTAACGACCCATACCACCTAGTTGTAACCACAACAGAACCTCAACCACTATCCACTGGCCACCTAATGATTTAGGTCACCTGACCCGTACCCACAACATACAACTCACTATTTTTCACCATTTTTGAGACTTGGAGCTTAGGTTTTTGTGGTTTTGAGCTACTTTCTTCATTTCTAATCTTAGGTAAGCTCCATTACACTTATTTAAACTAATTTTTTCCCTCTTTAACATCAAATTCTTGTTTTAGACTTAGATTAAAGGATGCAATTTGGGGATTTTGGCCCATAAGGCCTAACAATAATATTTCTTCAATTTAAACCCCAAGTTCACTCCTTTTTCATTTGAAGAAGTTTCTAATCCAATAATTATCAGTTTTCCCTTGATTTCATCTTTAAAACAACACCGATTGTTGATTTTTAAATGAATTTCAAAGATTTTACCTAGTAAAGTTTTAAAATGTTTTCCTTCAATTCAGACCTCATTTCTCATTTTTTCTTGGGTTTTCAGTTATAGGCTTCTAAAAATATAGGGAATATATTTCTAAAATAAAGTTATGATTTTTCCATTTTTTATCAAAAACCCATTTTCGGGGTCGTTTTGACCTCAACTTGAAATGAGAAATATAGGTATTGTTTACTTTATTTTTATGCGTAGATTCTAAATTTCGATATTTTTGTTGATTCTTGATCCATTCGTGTGGTGTAAGGCTTTGGGATTAGATTTTTTGTTCTAGTTTTTGTCCTTCAAGGAAAGTTATGACTTAACTCTTTTAGACCGGGTTGGGTAGTTAATTTGTATATAAAAGTATGTTAACAGTGTAGGAACTAATCATGAAAAAATGACTATCTTATTGTGTTATACCTGTGCGGGTGCCTATATGTGATGTAATTAGTGGATTTGGTATTTTATATGCTATATGTGACCGTGTGGGGTGCAATGTGATGTTGATAGCCTGTATACATGAGAATAGGCAGAACCCATTCACAGGCACCTAATGTTTCAACGATCTTTAACTTTGAAACCTAAAGTCGACATTGTTCATTTTAAGCACCTCAACTAGCGTTCAACTATACCATTTTTGCACCTTTTGTACAACTGGTATGTTGCATGTATTACACTTTCCTGAAAGCGCATGGAAAGTAGTTTTTAGCCGATGTGGCATCCATGTTGGCACAGAAGCAATATATTAACTCACCCCCATTAATTTATACCGCCTTCTTCATTTTTATCCACTATTTTTACAAATCATAAACTTATTTAATGGTAAAAATTATTGGGAGAGATTTGAAAATTAGATACACATTTAGAGGTTCCTCCCTCTCAGATGAATCAGGTTTGCAAATAATAGTTATTTTAATTAGTTTCGTTGGTTGAATAATAACTAAATTAAATCTAAAATAAATATTTAACTAGTAATATAATTTATAAAAATTTTTTAACTAGTATAATTTATAAAATTAAATCTTAAATTGAATAATAACTAGTCATATAATTTATAAAAATCTACTCATATAAATAAAATTGATATCATTCATTAATTTGATCTAGTATCGAATGCAGTAAGATTTTTTTAACCATAACCAGGAGAATAATATAAAATAATTGAAACCAAAAAACACCACCAAACAAAACTTTTTAACCCAAATAATTATAAAAAAGGATTATAACCACCCTACCCCCACCAAATTTGTCTTCTCCAGCCCACCTACCCCTACCCCCAGCCACTCTCCTATCCTCAATCATTTTCTCCAATGCATCTCTATAAAGAATCAAATCAAAAAATATGGAAGATAAGAGTAAAAAAATATTTGTGGCTTCTATTGGTTTTTTTCACTTGAAGCTTGTAATTGTATTGTTATTATTGAAGGAATTTATAGAGTTCTCAAATTCATAACTGAATGAATGCACTTATTTTTTTGTTGAGATTAAATTGTTGTCAATTTGGTCGGTGGATATAGGGGTGGGTTGAGGAATTTTTGTAAATTTGGTTGGGCTATTGGAGTCGGGGATTTGGGGTTGACGAACAAATTGCTACACTTATTTGTCAATTTGTTGTCAAATTGTTTTTAATTTGGTCGGGCTGTTGTAGTGGGGATTTTGGGGCGGGAGTGGCGGCAGATGATTTTGGGGTGGGTGGTTGAGGAAGATGATATGGGATAGGGTGAGGTGGTTAAGGAAGATGATATAGGGTAGGGGTGGGGTTATTAATATTTTTTATTTAAATTAATTATATAAAAAATATTTTGATAAAAATGATAAATATTCTTTTATAATTGGTTCTTTACATGTCATAGCACGTGTACTACACGCATAGCATATATGTTTGTTGATTGTGCAAAAAGTATCTAAGTGACACATCAAAATGCTAGTTGAGGTGCCAAAATGAACACAGTCTACTTTAGGTTCCAAAGTAAAAGATAGCTAAAACTTTAGGTGCCGATCGATGGGTTCCGCAATGAGAATAACTGTGTTTTTTCTGATGAAAAAGATATTATGTTACCAATTGTGTATTGTGATGTATTCATACTCTATTGACATATGAATCATCTGGAAATTCATGAATAGGTGAAAATAATAAGTGGATATTTGGCTCACATGATGGTATATTGGTTGGTTGTGGAAATACTCATTGTGGTTGGTTATGAGCATCACATCATCATACTCATCATGAAACAATGGTACCATTGTGTAAATATTAAGAAACACTGGAAACACCTTTTTATGATAGAAAATATGACATCTTATAAAACCCTCCCCGAGGGATACGCCGAGGAGGATACATGATATATGTATTGTATATGAGTTTAAGAACCCCCATGGGTCCTATGTTAGGAAGCATTATCTCTGTAGGTGTATAAGAGACTATGCGGTGGTAGATTTGCGATGGCTTTGAGATTGTACGACAACCTCATGCACTACATCATATCATCATTATCTTCATCATCAACATCATCATCATCATTCAATTATGTTTACCTTATTATACTTGTGATGTGATTGCATTTTTTGTTTGACTTGTTACCTATCTATTATTCTATATTTCCTTAATTGCCCTTGATGTTCTCGTATATCTTGTTTCCCTTTTCTTTGCTTATATGTGGTGTAAATGTATACTTCTATTATTTTCTAGTGCTTTACTGTATTATATGTGGATATTATAGGACTGTTAATGCAAGCGGTGTGGGCTACCGTTGTGAGACATTTTCTTATTATACGTGACATGCCCTTAGTGTGTATTTTGTATGCCTTATCTTCTTTACTCGATCGGCCTTTAATACCTACTGAGTACAAGTGGACAGTACTCATCCCTATCATGATATTTCGATGTAGATTCTGGTGCGGGTGAATCTTAAATGGCATTATTTCGTGCGCCTTAAGAGTTTTTCAAGGTAGCAGTTGGACTTTCATGCGTCTGGGGTCCACCTTTTTCTTCTGTATTAGTTTGTCTATACTAGTATTCGGAGTCAGATGTTGTTCCTATTGGATATTCTGCTGTATTTGGCTCATGGATAGTATTAGTAGTTCTTACACATTGACACCAGGTTTTAGGAGTTTGGTATAGTATTTTTGTTATATGTCATGCTTTCATATTATATTTGTATGGTTCAACTTCGTTTTAGAAGCCTTGCCTTGGGTTATTTCAGCCTTTCCCCCCATTTGTATCAGTTTGTGTGATAGACTTACTTATTAAGGTTCGTCGGGACAAGTGCCACCATGACCCTTATTTTTAGGTCGTGACACATAGGCTGACTGAGAAAAGTAGAAAATAAAGTATATAAAATACATACTATAGGCACATCACTTACAATTAGAAAATGTAACAAACAGTAGCCCACACAATTTCCACTAGCAATTCTATAATATACATAAATAATAAAATACAAGTACAAGAAAGAAACATAAATAGAAAAATATCACATCAAGAACAAAAATACAACACAAAATGTACACCGTGTATGAAATGCAACGATGACGATGATGATGATGCAATGCAGGAGGTTGTCGCATAACCTCCGTATACACCTACCGATCTATTCTCTAGAGTAGGACCGATGGGGCTTTTTTAAATTCATATACAATCCAATATTCAATATTAATCCAATATCCATGATTCCTTTCCGGTAAATACATCGTTAGAGGGTTTTTAAAGATGTCACATTTTCTATTAGAAAAAGCAAGTATTTCCATGGTTGAACCAATGTTTCATAAATGTAAATGATATAAGAATGCAATGCTCACAACAAACCAGAATGAGAATTTCCAAACTTCAACCAATATACCAACATGTTAGATAAAATCCACAAAATATGCATCCATCCATGAATCCAATATAGTCAACAAACCAATAGAGTAAGATATGCCAACAATATACCATTTGAGAACACATAAATACAAACTTTGACATTTAGCACTAATGAAACAACAAATTAAGTAATTACCAAGGCAATAACTTATATAAGATCCTACACGGTCACATATAGCTAATAATGTCTCAAAACCACCGAATAACAACAACACAGGCCCCCACACGGGAACAAAACAATAATAAAATCATTTTCATGATTAGTTTCCACACCCATAACTTGAATTTATATCAATATTAACTACCCAACCCAGTCTGAAGAAAGTTAAGCCATAACCTACCTTAAATGAAGAAAATTGGGTTTGAAACCCTTTAAGAAGGAGACTCCCTTGCACGAACAGAGCTCAAAATCATCTAAACCATACAAATATAAAATCTACACATCAAAAGAATGCTAACAATATCCATATTGTCCATTTTTGGATCAGGGTTAACATGGACCCCCATAAAGGGTTTTTGAAAAATGGATAAAATTAGAATTTTAGTCCAAAATATATTAACCATGATTAAAGGAAGCCATAAAATAAAACCCAAGTGAAAATGAGTTAAAATTGGGCTTCATATTAATGAAATACTAATTTAGGCCTTCCGGGCCAAAATCCCCAAATGCTACTTTTAAATTCAAGTTTTAATAGGATTTAATGACAAGAATCAAAGAAAAATAATTGAAATACGGATTCAGAGCTTACCCAAGCTCAAAAATTGAAGATATCGCCCAAAAACTCAAAAACCCCAAGCTCCAAGTCTCAAAAATAATGAAAAATTACAAAAAAGGGTATATATAATACCAGGCATCGCTTGGCCTTCTAGCGAAGTCATAGTCTTATCCCTTGATTCATTCCTTCCTTTAGGACAGGTATGAAGTGACTGGTTGAACAGGACCAGGATAATTTTCTCACCTCCCGACTTTGATTCCTCCTTGACCCTAAATAATATAATGGAGGACTCATTGACTTTTACACAAAATCTAAACTAAACAAGGGAAAAAAGTCATTCTATTAGAGAAACTATAATGGATTGGTTGGATCGACATCATCGAAAGCAACCCCAACTATATGGTTGATAATTCTCAAGAGAACAAGATGTGCTCAGCTTTCGAAGGTTCAAAACCTAGAGATTAATAGACTGAGAGGACGGCGACTGGAGAATAGGACATTCTTTTCTCTCTAGATCAGTTCCAGGCCAGGCAGTTAAGTTAGAAAAGTAAAGCCAGCCATTAGCACTTCTGTTAGATCCTGCCTACTTGTAAGCTAAGCTAATTTATTTCCAATTTTCTGCCCTCGAACCAGTACTGACGATAATCCCATCAAGAAGTAAAAGGAAAACTAATTCCACAATCATCTACGTAAAAAATTAAAGATCTCCATCTAATAACTTCTATAAATATACACTAGGTTACACAAAAAAGTCATTTTAGGATCAATCAAAAGCCCAAAAAGATTTTTAAAAGGTTAAAGGGTCAGTTGAACGCCTCAAGGATATGTCATAATAGATCTAAACACTTGCCCCGGATCGACTTCTAGATCATAATTGCTCTAGTAATAAATAAAGAAAATAGATAGATGGGAGATAGAAAAATAGAAAAAAAATGAACTTATTATAGAAATATCTCTCTATCTCTAAGGTTCACTAATTATTTGACTATTGGCGGGTCTCTTTGTATGTGTTCTCCGGAAAGAGGAGGACTCAATGATTATTCGTTCGCCAGAACCAGAAGTGAAAATTTTGGTAGATAAGGATCCCGTAAAAACTTCTTTCAAGGAATGGGCCAGACCGGGTCATTTCTCAAGAATAATAGCTAAAGGTTCAAATACTACCACTTGGATTTGGAAACTACATGTTGATGCTCACAATTTCGATAGCCATACCAGTGATTTGGAGGAGATCTCTCAAAAAGTATTTAGTGCACATTTTGTTCAACTCTCCATCATATTTCTTTGGTTGAGTGGCATGTATTTCCATGGTGCTCATTTTTCTAATTATAAAGCGTGGCTAAGTAATCCAACTCACATTGGGCCTAGTGCCCAGGTGGTTTGGCCAATAGTGGGACAAGAAATATTAAATGGTGACATAGGTGGGAGTTTTCGAGGAATACAAATAACCTCTATTTTTTTCAAATTTGGCGAGCATCTGGAATAACTAGTGAATTACAACTCTATTTTACAGCAATTGGGGCATTGGTCTTTGCAGCGCTAATGCTTTTTGCTGGTTGGTTTCATTATCATAAAGAGGTGCAAAAATTGGCTTAGTTTCAAGATGTAGAATCTATGATGAATCACCATTTGGCAGGGCTACTGGGACTTGGGTCTCTTTCTTGGGTGGGACATCAAGTCCATGTATCTTTACCGATTAACCAATTTCTAAACGCTAAAGTAGATCCTAAAGAGATATCACTTCCTTATGAATTTATCTTGAATCGAGATCTTTTGGCTCAACTTTATCACAATTTTGCCGAGGGAGCAACCACACCAGGTAACTTAAGCGGCCATTGCTTGAGTGACTAGGTGTCGCTTCCTAATACCCACATGGCTTGCGAGTGTTGCATAAATGACCCGACTGTCTCTTAAGCAACAATCGCTTACACAATACCCCTTGTTGGCAACCTGGTCGCTTAAGTGAGTAGCTTGTCGCATATGCAAGCTCTGCTTTAGCACCCAAAATTTTTCTTAAGTGGATATACTAGCAGAGTGGTGTATCAATTGTATTCTTGGAAAATTCCAAGTCTCTATGGACCCCTCGAGATTTATCCAGAATCTTAAAAACGTAAATGAACTATGCTACCCTATCAATTTTGATGCTTTGGACTCAATGGCAATATCAGATTTTAAGAAAAACATCATTTTCATAGAATTGATCCCCAAAACATAATTTTACAACTTTCCAAATTGAGGATCGAAATGATATAGAAAATGCATAAAATTAGATCAACCATTTTACCAACCTAAAATTATTATTTCAAATTTGCTAACATAGTTCGTTATGCAATCCAACACATAGAACAACAAATTTTGATTGAAGTTAACGAATAAGCCTTTATAGCTACTAGAAATCACAAACTCGCACAAACCACACCAAAAAGCATTGGGAACCATGACAATCATTTCTACACCCCAAAAATACCATAAAGTAACCACTAAGAGGGGTAAAATGGTCAAATCACACAAAAATGAATAATTCACAAAAATTGCCAAAAATTAAGTCATTACATATATAACCAAGGATCCTTTGTATTAAACATGAAAACATATTGAAAATGGTTCTCATGAATTGGTTATGAGAATTAGGAAGAGATAAGGAAACCATAGAGGTCATAATGACAGCAAAACCCATAACGTAAGACTACATCACCTTAGGAGACATAAGATAGAATTGTTTTATTTTCTCTTCAAGAGACCACACCAAGAGTGGTAGGACAATGGATCTTAATGCAACAAAGTTTTTCCAAAGTCAAGGATATAAATAACCCTCATAGAATTGTCACTCAACCAAGTGGACCAACTAACAAGCTTTTGACACCCTAATAAAATATTTCAACGAATAGCATGGACATTATGATAGGCAAAGAGGTTGTATAAAAAGGAATATAACATAGATGTATCCTAAAAGGTGCTATTATATATAGGTATGCCATTGGCTTTAAGAGAATTAACACATAATAAACATAAGGATGGAATCAAAAGAATTCAAGAAAATAGATAATATCTCATTCAAGAAATTTTTTTTAAAAAAATTAATAATTGAAGTGAATTCACCAATGTAGTCATGCCACTAGGGGAGATGAAGAGACTAGCATACAAAAAATCAATCCAAAATAAGTAATCCTCCCAAAAAGATTGGTTCCCCATATTAAAGATGTTAGGTATTCTACTAAGATTCCCATATGACACTTCAAATTGTCCAACCCTATAAGGTAACAATAAGTCTTTAGAAACCATGGACTCTCCCACAAGCAAATATTCAACTTAGCTCCACAAGTTAGTGTCCACACAACTTAAGAACAAATATATCAAATATGGATGTAAGTATATAAACAACATCACCAAGAGGCAATGACACATTTGCCCTTAGCTTCTCAAAAATAAAACCACCCTTGAGAAAGAGATCACCAATTGCAAGCAAGTTTTAAAGAAGGGTATTACATAAATGAAATTCATCAAAAGTGTTTTCAGACATACAAGTAGTAAAACCTTGGTCATTAATAGGAACACACAATGGTGAATTACCTTGGTTCATTTCATTGCTCCCCTTCTTTAAAGTATACTCATCTTTGTTAGAAATGACTCCCATGTACAACTTGAGTCTATCAAGTGGATTTTAAATCCTAACGAAAGACTATACATCATACGGGAGGCTAAAAATAACCTCAATCAAACATCCCTTGTTGTCTTGACCAAGAACCAACTTAGGTGTATGAAAATCAGCACATCCCAAGAGGTCACTGGGTCAAAGGGGAAAAGTAGCCAAGAACATGGGTTAAGGAAATACTCACTTCCCCAAAGATGCAACCCTTACAAATTGATAAACACTCCATACTATCTTTGACAATATCGCAAGCAATGAGTGGGTACAGAAAGGTGTCGCATAAATTAGATTCAACTAAGATGTCCTCATGCACGTACTCACTATTTGATTTAAGATCATCACCATGTGTATTATCAACCAAAGAAGCACACAAAAAGGATGTAGAAGCAATTTTGAAACAAATAACACCTCATTTTCAAGGGATGAATCCTTAAGTAGACATAAAACACCACTAACATCAAAGGGATCACAATAAAAATCATTTGATAATAATAATCACTAGTTGGGTTTCTCAAATAGTCAAGTGAATCAAAGTTATTTTCACCCAAAGGATCATTATTTTTCAAATGTGAGAGATCAATATCAAAGTTGGACAGTTATCACATTATTTACTTAATCCTATAATCTTAATAGATTTTAAGAAAGAGGATAATATGTGAATCTTAAGTGTACCATCCCTTCTTTAAAGCACATCACATTGCACACTATTAGGTTAAAAACTAGAAGTGATCTCAGTACTTTCAAGCAAGACATTTTTCTTGAGAGAGGATCAACAACTAAAGATGAGGATTAATGAATGTAAGCTCACTCCCAAAAAGATATATGTCATATTTCACATCATTTTCATCTACGTGATATCTATATCAAGACTAATAATAGGAACTTCATCATATTACATGCTAAAAGATCATTTCCATTCACACGATCAACTCTATCAACATTATCACTAACTTGATACTCATCAAACTCACCACAAAAATGCTCAAGTAGTGGATTAGATTCACAAACAAGTTAATCATTGCATACACCTTTACTACTTGTAGGCAACTCACATGCCAACATAGATTCACCTTCATTTTCACAAGGGTCAAATAGTGTGTGAATACTCTTATTACATGGCAATAGGACCTTATTCAAGTTACAAGTTTTATTGACCTCCAAGTCATTTTTTAAATCTTTTCTCATTTTTGTTGTTTAGAGCTTTCATATAGCTGTCTATGTTATTTATGACTTGTTGGAGCAAATCTAGCGATCAAACCCTATAGGTTTGATAGCATCTAAGTATATCCTCATAGTGTAAAGAAAAAGAAATTCATAAATTAAAATTAGAGGGTGGTTGGTTGGTTGGTTTGGAAGGTTATTCTACCAAAGTCTATTCAAACTAGCAAATAAAGGCAACAATGTGGTTAAGATTTCAATGTGGAATAACTCTTGGTTTTATGTCTTCCAAGGGGCAAATAATGCACGGGGTCATGATAATTAGGTGCAAATTCTAGTCATCAATTACATGGGTAGGCTAGGTTGGGAGTTCTCAAGGCTAATCTTTCAAACAAGCCTCAAGATTATCACCCATGGATCCTTTCGGACACCTCATGGATGTGGCAAGCAAAATCACCTAATGCCTCAAATGGGAATGCCTATTTCTAGGAACATGCCCAAGATTTAGATAATTCTTAACTCACCCTTATTTCTAATATGATTAAAAGAGCATAAACTAAATATAATTATTTAACCACGAATGCCTGTCAGTCATATCCTTCTTTCAAAAATGACATGAGAGTTTGAGAATTTGGGGTTTTCACCCATAAATCCATTTTTGTAATTTTGGGGTTTTCACCCACAAATACCAACTAAATCAAGCAAGTATCAGTGAAACCCATAATCAATGACCAGGAATATACTAATAAATCACAACCCATACCTATTTGCATCCTAGTCCAACATAATCCCAAGATAAAATGTTTAGCTACTCATGAAGTTAGGAAAAAAGATATTCCAAATTAATTATCCAAGGTTTTCATTGAAGATGAAAAATAAGAATATTCTTCAATTTCACTCCAATAACAACTAAACGAATTTGAAAAATTAAAAACAAGAATCTTGCCCAGAATTTATAGGATTTTTCAAATTTTAAACTCTGAATTATTGTTCATGATAATTCAAAGTGAAGGGATTTTCACCCCTTTTAGAATTTGACCCAGCTATGTGCAATTACATTTCTGCCCCTGACCCATAATCTACGTCATCATGATCGCTGGCTTCTGATAATGATCGTGGCTCCCATAATCACGATAAGACCATCATGATCGCTATCTTGACTATTCATAATTTGCCATGATTGCGACTCTGAGACCGCGATCATGGTAACTGAGGGCCACTTCCCGCTCATGATTTTTCTAGATTCTACACTAATTTTTCCTTTTTTATCCTTGTTTATCTCACTTCCACTTCCTTTCCTCTCATCAACTGTATACCTACAAATAGGAACTTCATAGTTCAAAGCACAATCAAGGATCCCAAAGTCAGCCGACAACATAAACCAATCGACTTTAAATAGAACATTATGAAGTATTCCCATAGGCTTCTTGATAAATAATTTGACCATAAGAAATTTCATCATGGTAGGTTGTAGTTTCCCCAATTTGAGCTTGTAAGATATGTCATATGGCATTAAATTTACACTCTCCCCAAGGTCACACAAGGATTTTGCAAACTTGCAGATTCCAATGGTACACTAAATTATGAAAGGACCAAGGTGTTTTTTTATTTTTAGCCATCTTTCTTGAAATAATGGCACTACAATGATGCATTGTTTTTAATTTCTCATCCTCCATGAGTTGCTTCTTAGAGACCAAATCCTTCTTAAATTTATCATACCCCGGCATATCTTGCAAGGCTTATATTAAAGGAATATTGATAGAAAGGTTGCTAAACGTATTAAGGAACTTTTTGAACTTTTCATTTTCCCTTTTTTTCATGATTCGTTGACGGAAAGGGGGAGGAATATTGATTGGTAGAATAGAGACAATTTGACATTCTTTCATCTTTGAATTTTCAAATATAACATCACTTGGCCTTAAATCATCATTATTAGACATCTTTCTTTTCACTTTAGTTCATTATTATCTCTTTCTCTAGGATCACATCAAGGTCCAAGCAATTTCAAAGACCTTTTCCATTCCAAGCGACAATAGCATTTGCTACCATCCCACTCGGCATTTCTTTATTTTGTCTCTCCCTGGGGTGCACCAATATTTGATTTAATTTTTTCTCTAGTTGTTGGATGGCGGTTGAATGAGACTCAACCATTTGATGTAGCTTGGAGAAATCATACCTCATGTTTTCACTATCTTTTCAGTCCCTTTAACACCAATCAAGATATAAGCCAAAATATTTTCATTAATGCACCACTTTTTTTCTTATTGTGGCATTCCTTCTGACCTCGATTCCCACCTTGCCCTTAAGAGGTAATGTGGAAACGCTCAGAATACTTAGGAAACAAACTCATCTTGTCATAAAGTATCTCTTCTTCCACAGTTTTAGATACCTTAGTATCCCTTGCATATATAACATCGAGTATTTAAATTGAAGCTTTCAACACATGTTTAGTAAGAAGTTCAATGTGTCACATTACCTTGATTATATTTGTATCTCTTTTCTCTTCTTGACATCTTCCATATTGACACACTACGGATGAAGAGGGATCCCCCAAGGCCACCTCAACATCCCTTATATACCAAACCCTAGCCAAATTAGCCACATGATCTAATATCTTTGATGCAACTCCATACAATGATTTAGTAAGTGATCCACCGGATGCATTGTCCACTATGGCTTTGTTGATTTCATTCAATTACCTATATAAGATTTGGAGAATCATATTCTTCAACATCTCATGGTTGGGGAATTTCAAAAGCTTCTCCTTAAATCTCCCATAAGCTTCATACCACTGCTCTCTATGGAATTGACAAAAATTAATGATTTCATCCAGCAATTGTAACATTTTTAAAGGTATGAAGTATTGATTCAAGAAAGCCTCTGTAAGATTGACCCATGAGGTGATGGACCCAACTGGTATAGATATTAGCCATATCACCTCTTTACCCATTAGAGAGAATGGGAAGAGGCACAACCATATGGACTCTTGTGATACATGAGCAATGTCAAAAGGAGCACATAGTTCCATAAAGTTTTTCAAGTGAAAGTTTGGGTCTTCATGATTGTGACCCCCAAAAAAACCCTTCATATTAAGAAATTTTAGCGTCATTCTTGTGACATAAAACACTCTAGTTCCCTCTGTGGGGGGGGGGGGATATGGATAACACTAATATGCTCTTCAGTGCAAAGATAATCCATGGTTTCAACTTATTCGTATGATGGGTTGTTGATGCCTCCTTCTTGACTTATGGTTATTTAGAGGAAGTAGTGGCTACCTAATCAAAGATTAAAAGTAATAAAGAAAGTAAAATATGACACTATAGGTAAACTCAAAGTTACAAACAACACCTCATAAGTGAAAACTAAGTTTCACTCCATGGCAATGTTGCCATTTTGGTCATGCTCACATGTCCTGTAGTGTTGATATAGGACAATTATTGTCAATAAATCTTAATTCATATTGAAGTTAAATCCTCAAAGAGTAAATCTATCCTTCAAACTCTAAAGGTATTGATAGCGTCTAAGTGTATCCACAGAGTGTAAACAAAAATAAATGCATGAATTAAAATGGGGAGGGGGCATTGGTTTTGAAGGTTATTCTACCAAAGTTTATTCAAACTAAAAAATAAAGGCAACAACTGTGGTTAAGATTTCAATATTGAATAAGTCTTGGGATTATTTATTCCTAAGGGCAAATAATACATGGGTTCATGATAATCGGGTGCAAATTCTAGTAATCAATTACATGGATAGACTAGGTTGGGAATTCTTGAGGATAATCTTTCAACTAAGTTTCAAGATTATCACCCATGGATCCTTTTGGATACCTCATGGATGTGGCAAGAAAAATCACCTAATGCCTCAAATAGGAATCCCTATTTCTAGGACGATGCCCAAGATTTAGCTAATTCTCAACTCACCCTTATTTATAAGTTGATAAAAAGAGCATAAACTAAATATAATTATTAACAACTAATGCCTTGTCACTCACATACCTCTTTCAAGGATGATGTGGGAGTTTGAGTATTTAGGGTTTCATCCACAAACCCATTTTGGGAATTTGGGGGTTTTTACCCGCATATCCCAACTAAATCAAGAAAGCATTAGTGAAACCCACTATTAATGACCAAGAATCTATATTAATAAATCACAACCCACATATATTTTCATCGTAGTTCAACATAATCCCAAGATAAACTATTTAGCTACTCATGAAGTTAAGGAAAGAGAATATACCAAATTGATCATCCAAGGTTTCCATTGAAGATGCAAAATAAGAATATTCTTCAATTTCACTCCAATTACAACTAAACAAACTTGGAAAAATTAAACTCAAGAATCTTGCCCAGAATTTGCAAGATTTTTCAAAGCTTAAACTCTTAATGATAGTTCATGATACTCTAAAATAAAAGGATTTTTGTTCCTTTTAGAATTTGAACCATCTATGCATAATTATATTTTTACCTTTGATCCATAATCTACATCATCCTGATCACAATCTCGGTAAGACCGTCATGATCACTATTTTGACTATTTATAACTTATCTTGATTGCGACCCTCAGACCATGATTGTAGTAGCTGAGGGCCACTTCCCACTTATAATTTTTCCATATTTTGTTCTAATATTCCCTTTTTAATCCTTGTTCAAATCACTTCCACTTCTTATCTTCTTATAAACTATATACCTACGCATCGTGGGATATTCAACTAACAAAGTAGTCTTATTCGTAATATTAAATCATAGATGTGTGCCCAAATTTAGATGTAAATGAGTTGTGAATTTAGTGCCCATTAGAGGATCCTTGGTTTGGGACTCGAGGCTTTTAAACTCATTTAGGGCTATTGGCCAGAAGTTACATAAGTGTGGGACCCACTTTTTGTCAAAACAACCTCAAATAAAATTTTTATCTACATCATTCAGTTTGGAAACTTGAATTTGATAAGTATCATATTTTTTTTGTGTATAGAAGATTCCAAATAAATCCCAAAGAGTCAGCGGAGACTTGAAAATTCAGTTGGTGCTGGTGCATCATTTAAGTGACCTAGCATGGACTAGTAGGTATCGTATATGCAATGCCTTTGGTGCTTAATTAACACTTGGACACCTGGGAACACTATAAATACCCTACTTAGCCCGACTTCTCCCATTTTCCTCCCATTTTCAAAAATATAGATCCTAAAAAGCTTGCAAACATAGGAAAATCATGGTGAGTGATTTTGGAGCATTTGTGAACTTAAATTATGCATTTCTTCTCCAAATTCTTGGTAAGCTTTCATCAATTTCATGATTAAATCCTTTATTTTTTCAAAAATCCTTAAAATACTGGTGGTTTGATTATAGCACCATTTGAGTTTAGAATTCACCCATTTTTAGGGTAAATGTTTATTGAGCATAGAGGGATGTATTTTGGGTTTCACAAGTGCGATTCCACAAATGGGACCCACTTGGGATTTTTATGTATTTTTTAATCCAAAGAATAATAGTGCAATATGGGTATCATTGTTCTTGTTTTGATGAGTACATTATGATTTTGATAGCGTGACATCTTGCAAAAGATTCTCAATAAAGTAAACTATTGGTTTAGTAGATTCTTGGAGATTTTCTTCAGCATTCAGGTATGCTAGGTTTACCTTATTCATAAATTGAGCTAATTCATAGTATAATTATTGATGTATGCTAGTTGTGGGATCAAATTCAGGTATTGGAGGTATGATTGATATAATTAGTGTTATTTTGATTGTTTAGCCTATTAAGGAACTACAGTTTAGGAAAAATTGACTTATTTGCTCATGCTTTAGGTAGAATTGTTATCTTAGGGATAAGTGTGGCTTATTTAATATATAAAAGTGAATTTTAGATACCTTTTCCTAATTTGAGAAAGAATTTGCCTTAGAGAAATTTTTGGGAATTAGAAGTAGGATACTCTAGTTCACCTTAGGCCAAAATTTGTGTTAGCTCTCGTAGACTTTTATACATATGTTATACCCTTTGAAATACTTATTTTGAATTTTGAGGCAATTTAATACATGGTTTTTATGTTAGTTTAGTATTTGGGAGTTAGTGCTACTGGGCAAAACCCAATGGGTTATTAATATTGAGTTTTGGTTCAAGTCTGACAAATGATGATGATATTGATATTGAGTTTAAGTTTGGAGATTGATGATGTACAAATATTGATTTTAGTTTATGTCTGGCGAATAATTATAGTGATAATGGAATTGTTGAGTTCAGATTTAAGTCTGACATTGAGAGTTTATTTATGGCATGATACAATTGGATGGATTCATGGTTATAGTTGATATTTGTTAAATTTATAGATCCCTTGGTTATCCTCTTTCCTTTTATTTACTCCTACGGTCTTATGAGGGACCGTATTGGGTTATTTACTTTCCACACTTCCTAGCTTATAAGGGCCAGTATTGTAGTATTAATTATGCATTATTTCATGTTTTGTCTGTTTTGATTATTTATTTACAATGTTAGAGCTTATTTATGGGTATTCCCTTTTACCTTAATATTTCTTATATATATATATATATACATATATATATCACATCTTTAGCATATTTATATCATAATTTAGCTCAGTCGATCGATGATGCTAACTAAGTACCCATAGTTTTGGTATACATACTATACTTCTATAACTTTTGGTGTAGATCTGAGTACTAGTAGTTATCGCTAACGTATGAGAGAGTTCGTTGCTTTATTCAGGGATTGAGACTTTCTCTTCATATGTCTACACTGAGTTTATTTTTTATGGATAGACCCTTGCAGGGGTTTTGTATCATGCTCAATTTATGAAGGAGATATATCACGAGTCCCTAGGGGTAAGAAATAAGAGACATCAAGGTGGTTTCAGTGATAGTCTAACTAGCTCACGACTCAGAGGCAATGGTTTTTAGGGTGGGTAACCTCCATTTCAATCATATCAACATTAAGGTTCGTCTAGTAGGACCATTCAAGCCATACTTTAGATTACCAATGGAGGTCAGTTTAGTTACATTAATCATCCTGGCTAGATTAGTGTTTAGCTTTCGAGGGGTCCATCTTTTTGTTATTCTAGTCTTGGTGGTTATTTTTAGTTGACCAAATCTTATGGTTTTAGTACAACACTTGGGGCATGTTATGTTTGTGGGGCTTTTGGCCATTTCTCAAGAGAGTGAACCAATTGTGTAGTGATAGATCCTTTAGCTTAGTATTCCACTGATTTGGGTGGTACATCCCCCAGCTATAGGTGGTGTGCATGGTCGTCAAAGTGGTTCTTAGGGTGCTCGTGAATGTTCTCAGGTAGGTAAGGCAGGAGATTGGTTAGGAGCCTAGCCAAGTGAAGAGCGTGGTTAGTTGTATGCTGCACCTACTTGATCCAAGAATGGGTCTTCAGATATTGTTATTATAGGTATGATCTTAGTGTGCCATTAGTAGACTTTTGCTTTATTTGATCCAGGATCCACTTATTCTTATGTGTTTACTTATTATGCCTCGCAGTTAGAGTTATCTTCAGATTCATTATGTGTGCCATTGTGCATGTATTCCCATGGTTGATTCTTTAATAGTGGATCACACTACTTGAAATTACCCTTATGGAGATGAACTTTTTGGTGACGGTTAACAAAGCTTTGCAATAGGTGGTCTATAGAGAAGATTTGAAGCAATGCCCAAAATAATTGTTCTATTAGGTATAATTTAACACTATAACCATCGGTTTTGATTATTAAGCATTGAAATATATAAATAAAATAAGCTATAGCAATACTTATTTTATTCCCTCTATTTTCACAAAATTTTTTCATTAAATCCACCAAAAAAGAACATTTTAATAAAACTTTTAGAGTGGCTTCTCTGAGCTTAAACCTACTACGTACACAATACTCTTATTTTGCTGAGAAAATCAGATTAATTAGGGCTCTGTAGACAATCAATTGATTAGCTTCTCTTTGATACAATCTCTACGATCGCTTCAAACAATTCGATATTATGGAGACGATTTGGTAGTGAGCTGCTAGCGATGAGATCTATAGGATATACTAGTACCACTTCAAAAATCAATTTACTGGTACTAGGGTTATTCGGCATGGAGACCAATAATTCAATTGCTTGACCAACAATTTAATCTTGTGGAGACTGTAGAATTACATTTTGGTGAGTTAAAGATAAACCATATTTTATTTTCACTTTAATTTCATACCGAATTTGCACCTTGATTTGTGATTAGGGCTAATTTTACACTTCAATTTCTCTTAGTGTTGGAAAGTGAGACTGAATTTCAGCTCTCAATTTGTGTTGGAAAGTCAGATCAAATTTTCACTTCAATATCTCTCAAATTTGCACTTCAATTGCTTCAATTTGGGGAGTTTAAGGTTAGTGTATTCTTCTATGACTTTGACCTATTTTTTTAGGATTTTGGGTTTTTCTTATCCTCATAGAATATTTGATTGCTGGGTTCATTTAATAGCATGAACATTTTAATTTCTCCTTGTAATTATGCTGATTATGATCGTTATGTTGGAAGTCACCGACATGCAAAAAGTTGTATATGTGGATGCTAGCCAAGAATGTAATGGAACCAACAGTAGCATTACCAAATAATTTTATATTTTTAATTTACTATTTTTGAATTAAGCATGTATAAGAACAAGTAAAAATAAAGGGTAGGGTTGTTCTAATAAGACATGGTTCTTTTGTATGCCATGGTTAATGCCTATCCCCTTATAAAGGATGATACCTACTGTATGTCCTGCTTTATTGGAAGAGATTATGGTGGATACTAATATCCCCAAAACCCTTACTGACGCGTTTGAACAAGCTAGGCAATAGGAAAGATTTCGTAATGCATTATATTGGCAACCAGAAGTTGAGGAAGATGAGCATTACTAATTAGAGTAACTGCAGTACCTTAATGTCTTTACTCTTTTATTTGTTTCTTTAATATTTTTGTGAAAGTACTGTAATTGCTAGTTGAACTCTAGAAGCTAATCTATATGATATTCAATTTCAAATTTGTCTTAAATCAAATAGAGTATTGTTGGTGGACAACTAGTTTTTTTTTGTTCATTTGGAATTGCGATTTTACCTTGCTCATTATAATTTTTGGCTGGTGGTGCGGTTATTTTACTGTTTTAATGTTTTTTATAAGTTCTTTGAATTTTTCTTATCTAATTACATTAAAACGTTAGTTGTTAGTTGTAATTTGTGTCCACTCTTCTATATAATTTTTATTTTAGTTTCTAAATAAAAAAACAAGCAAAGAAAAAGAAGGAATAGTGAAATAGATAAGTAACTTATGGTTACTTCACTTTACAATTGAAGATTTTTTATTTATTTTGGGATTTAAATATTAACTTCATATTTTAGCTTAGTATGAATCATAATTTTGGTGATTTCATTGTGTTATGTAGGATTTTAATAGATAGTAAAGATAAAAGTTTGATGAATAGTTTAGTATGGTCTGATGAGTTCGAGCGTGGAAAGAAATATTTTCTTGAAAAGGCTATTGAACGAGATGCTCAAGGAAATAAGATATTATGTCCTTGTAGAAACTGGAAGAATCAATATTGGCGTTATAGAAATTTGGTGGAGGCTCACTTGCTTTCTAGAGGATTTCTTCCTAGTTACACCAAATGGACTTTCCATGGAGAAAACACTTTCTCGAGAAAGACACATCATCCAATAAATAATGATAAAGGTTCTAATATGTGTGATGATATTGATGGAATACTTCATGATACGTTTAGAAATGTAGATGCTGAATTGAGGCATGGAGAAGGAGTTGGAAAGGGATTACCTGAAGATGCAACTAATTTTTTTAAATTATTGGAGGAAGGAAAACAAAAATTATTTTTGGGGTGTGAAAATTTTGGTAAGATGAGTTTCACCATTAAGTTGTTCTTATTTAAATCATTTCATGGGTTGAGTAATGCAATATTTTTAGATCTCTTAGTGTTGATGAAAGAGGTCTTTCTCTTTTCTACGATACCAAAGTCTTTCAATATGTCCAGAAATATGATAAGAGATTTGGGTCTTGATTATGAAAAAAATACATGCATGCCCTAATGATTGCATGTTATTCTATAAGGACAATGAAAAAGCTAAGGTTTGCTCTGTATGTGGGACTTCTAGATAGAAGAGTGTTGGTGGTGCCTCAACCAATGCAAGCTCTAAAATTTTGCAAAGGTTTTAAGATAGTTTCCCTTAAAGCCTAGGCTTTAGAGGATGTTCATGTGTCCTGAAACAGCTGTTTCTATGAAATGACATGCTAATGAATGATGTAATGACAGAAATCTAAGGCATCCCACTAATTCCAAGCATGGAATTGAAGGATTTTGATCATTTATATCAAGACTTCTCTAGAGATCCTCGTAATGTTAGGTTAGGTCTCTCAAGTGATGGTTTTAATCCATTTCGAAGCATGAGTATTTCTCATAGCACGTGGCCTATTATGCTGATGAACTATAATTTATCACCATGGATTTACATGAGCTAGAGTACATGTTGTCAATGATCATTCCAGGCCCATCTTCTCCTGGAAATGATATAGATATGTATTTGCAACCACTTCTTGATGAAATAAACAAACTATGGGAATCTAGAATAGATACATATAATGTTGAAACCAAGTAAATATTCAAAATGCATACAACCTTAATGTGGACAGTTAGTGATTTTCCAACATTAACAATGATTTTAGGATGGAGCACTAAGGGAAAATTAGCATGCACTACTTGAAATCATAACACATGCTCTTAATATCTCAAACATAATCAAAAGATGTGTTAGTTGGGTCATCGGAGATTTTTGCCTATTGATCATCAACCATGAAACGATTGGAAGTCATTTGATGGTAAGGGGGAACATAGACCAGCACCCACTCTTTTGTCGAGTATAGAAGTGCTTGAAGATTTGTGCGAATTCAACAATGTTTTTGGAAAGGGAAAAAAGAACAGTTCTCGAGATAATAAGGGTTTTTGGAAGAAAAGATCTATTTTTTGAATTGTCATATTGGCGAGATAACAAATTGAGGAACAATCTTGATCCAATGCACATAGAAAAGAATATATATGATAGTTTGCATGGAACTTTATTAGAGATAGATGGAAAGTCAAAAGATCATGTAAAATCTTGATATGACATACAAGAAATGAGAATACGGGAGGAGATACATCCGGTAGAAGATAGTAACAAAAATGTAAGTTTGGCTCAATCTTTATTCTCTATGGATCCAGAATAGAAAAAATTATTTTGCAGTGTCTTGAAAAATGTCAAATTACCTAAAAGGTATGCTTCAAATATATCAAATCGCGTACATATGAAGGGGATGAAGATATCAGGGAACAAGAGTCATGATGCTCATTTTATAATGAATTACTTGCTACAAGTTGCAGTTAGAAAAGTGCTACTTAATAATGTTGCATTGACATTGATTAAGTTGTTCTTATTTTTTAGATCCATTTGTAGTAAGGTAATTAGGCCGAGAGATCTTAAAAAACTAGAGTTTAAAATTGGTGAAATTACATCTAACCTTGAAATGATTTTTCATCTAGCAATTTTTGATATAATGCTATATTTGCCTATTTATTTAGTAAATTAAATTAAGCTTAGGGGTCCTATTTATCTTCATTGGATGTATTCCATTAAGAGGGCCCTATGTAAATTGAAGGGACTCATTCGTAATTGGTCATGTATAGAAACATCAATAGAAGAAGGTTATTTGGTTGAAGAGTGCTTGACTCTTTGTTCCAAATACCTGCATGATGGTGTGAAGAAATGATTTAGTAGGTACCAAACTAAATATGAGGAATGCATTCTGAATTTGTCCCCCATATTCCCTAAGAATGATCATCCAATTGGAAGTGAAAAGAAAAAAATTATTCTTTTTTTATGGATACAAAGTTACGTTATGAAGCACATTGTTTTGTCCTTTTTAACATGGAATATGAAGAAGTGGAAAAGTTCATCGAGTAATATATTTACATATTAAACTTCATTTATTTGTTTATAATAAGGTAAATAAACATCTATTTATAATGGCCTAGTAATTATATTTTCAATATTCTTGATTGTAGGGAACATAAAAATTCATTGAGTAATCATACTAGATCCAATGCATGGGTAAAGTAAGGAATCGTAGTCGTGAATTCAGTAGTTTATTTAAAGAGAAAGTTAAAAATATTAAAGTAACCCATCATTTAAAATAGCTTTCTCTGGGGCCTAATATGGTGGCCAAGAGATATAATGTATATTTCATTAATGGATATCGATTTCATACAAAAGATCGGGATGCTCCATGCAAGATTTAGAATAGTGGAGGGACTTTATCAGCAACAACTGATAGTTTTGCTAGTGCTAGGGACCAAAATCATATAGATGGAGAGGTGGTTTATTATAGAGTTATTCGAGATATCATTGAGATTGATTACTATATTTTTTTAGAGTTGTGTTGTTTAGATGTGATTGGCATCAAAATGTAGATGATTATGAGTTAACTCGGGTATACTTCAATAAGTTATGCAGTCAAGATGATCCTTTTGTGTTAGCATCACAAGTTTATCAAGTTTTTGTGTTGTGGATCCAATTGAGAAAGATGTTTATTATGCAATGTATAAAGTCCCTATTGATTTGTATGATCTAGAGAAAGAGAATTTCCCTAATATAAGGGAAATATTTTAAAGGGAGCCTAATGATGACATTGGTCCCTCAACTAGATTAGATGAGTGTGATTTTATATGGGCAAGAAAAGATGAAGTCGTTGCTGTTGTTTATATTCCATCTACTGAAGAACATTTAAAAGATATAGTTGTGGAAACATCGAAAGACGAGGATGAGTTTGACGATACTGGGATTAGATGGAGGCAGATGATTAGACAAGAAAGTTCTTTTAAATATATTTTTTTAATTAGTTTTATTTTGTAGTGAGAGTTAAATTTTCTTTTCGTACAAATTTTATATCCATCCTTTTTCAGAAAGTTGATCACTTTAATTCTTATATAGAGAGAATATTATGTCTCAGTATTTGCTCTTTCATTTCTTTCACAGGATTCAGTTGACTATGCAATACTAGGAGCTTCTTATAAGATACCAATCATTCTTTAAAGATATCCATTTCAGGTATGTTAGGGGTTTGATAAGTTTGTTTTATCTTTATTTAGAACAAACACTAACCATTTATGAGAAGCAAAAAGAAAGATATGGTATATACTGGGAGAAGGGGGTAGATGGTTCCTTGAGCACTATGTACACTTTCATATCACCATGGGTGTGTGCTCTTTCATTATTGAAAGTTTTGGACACCTTTTCTTTTGTCAAGATGTATATACTTGTAAACGTTGTTTCATAGTCATACTTTTCCGTTGTCTAATATCATATCAGTTTCCTGTATCTCCCATGAAGAAAAGAAAAAATAGGGGAAATTGATAATTGGATGGACATATTTTTATTTATATTAGTATTGATTCAAGGTAATGAATTTTGGTTTCTCTTAACTAGGGTATTGCATAAATCATCACGGTTCTCCAGGTTGTGCAAATTCCAAACCTCAAGGTAAAACAATTCATGTGCTGTTTTTATTGTATTACAGCTGTATAGTTTTATGTAATATTTTGGGTCTAGGAAATGGTACAATTTAGTAACTGCTTGGGTATCTATTAAGCACTGGTGGTGATCTTTGGTTTCGTACTTGCAAAGTTATCCGTTTATCAGCATTATGTGAATATAATTTGTGTATCTATCTTTTTTTAATATTCTATTTTTAGTTGTTTATTTTTATTTGGGTATACATATGTGTTCTTTAAGTCAATAAAATTTAATTCGCCTTTGTAGTTCTTTAAAGCATAAGAAACTAATGTTTTCGAAAGTTCAAATTCTGATGGAGTCAAAATACTATAGGTGATTTTTTCTTGTTTGCTTGTTGTAGGTGGGTAGAGTGTTACCATATACTTGTTCTGTTAGGAGGTAGTAGGTATTTGGTGGCATGTTTGAGGTCAGTGCAAGTTGGCATGGACTCTACCATAACGGAAAAGACTAGTGTTTGGATGCACTTCTCACTTACACCACGTCCATTAGGTTTCTGCCTATACACATTTGTACTAGCAGCACCAAAGTGATGAAATAGCCAAATAGGTTGGTTAATGGTCTTTATGCAATTTCATCACTTATATAACATTCGTTACAGAATTGGTAACCTCCCTATTTGCAAATATCTTTGATAAGACATGCTTCTTTGGACACTAACCACATATAATACATACCTTGATTTGGGCTTGTGATTTCTATATCTTTTCGGGGTTGAACAGTGAAGCAGTTGTTTCCTGGTTTGCACTTTGTAACCAAACTTATACTTCACAGAGGATTGTCTTTTTTTCATCTTCATTTCTATTCCATATCATTCGGTCTGCATTGCTATTGAGACCCTGGTATTGTATAACACACTGAAAATTTCGGTCATATGTTCTAACTCCTGGGCATTCAGATATCTCATAAATACATCTTTGAAAATTTCTAGCACATCTTGAATTGGTTCATCCACTATCTCCTGTTCTAGGGATGGATTCTTACTGATCAAAAATAGGTGTGCCATCAAGGTCTGCACCTTTCTTATCAGTTAACAATAGTACTGCTATTGTTCATGTTTACACTTCTTTCTTTTAGTGTTGTTCCTTTTCCTGCCAATAGTACACTGTATATTAGGGCGTATTCAATTTCTTTAACAACTTGCTCATCAATAAAACTATGAGTTGTGCCTTCGTCTTATAGCACATTCAGTTGTTCTTTGCTACTTCCCTTTACTAATATTGAGTTTACTCTGGTTTGATTACCATAATGCACTAAAACTTATAGCTTTCCACCTCAGTTGATGCAATTCTCAATCTATTACTATGTTTGACACTTAAATATGCATGTGCTTTGAAGACTTAAATGTGCTATTGAACAATGAAACCAACAAGATTTATATAGACCACAAGATCCTAATGTTTATTTTTTAGTAGAAAGATTTGATTCTTTAATTTACATTGCTAGGCAAAATTACTCCTTGACAGTGTACGATTTTATAGTTTGGTGTCATTTAGGGAAATTTTGATGTTACAAAAGATTCATCAAGAAGGAAATCCATGGACTATTTGCCAGTATAGCTTATTCGAAGATACTTTTGACCTAATATGTGCACACATTTGAGGATAAATATATCAAATTAGAATGAGAAACTTAGGAAAATTGTTGGCTTGAGTTCATGCCAAGTCTTTATTTGTAGAACACATCAAGGATACCTAATATAAAAATGAGAATTCTTGTGAATATTTATATGAGGTTCTAGTGAGTAAAGACACGAATACGACTCTTAGTAATTATGTTTTTTATGCTAAGTGGATGGTTATGTTAAGGATAACTTGCAAAACTATGGAAATTATGCAAACCTAAAGCAGTGGTGGTGATCTTCGGTTTCCTTTTTTGGGTCTGCTTGGGTCATTACAGTCATCTGCTTGGTGTTTGTGTATTCTTGATAAGATTTTATGGTTTAACTGTTCTTAAAATTGACAATTGATTATGATTCATCTTCTTGTTCATTATTGTTATAGATTGGTTTTGTGTAAACAATGAAGGAATTATAATTGGAACAGAATCCAATCCAAGTTTCTTACAAGTTGTTATTGCTAGCTCATTTATGTGATCTCATCAGCTACTCTTTGTGTCCAGGGAAAAAGTGCTATCACTTCTCCATCTTTGTTCCTGTTTGAGATAAGAACTATGTCATTTTCTATTACTCGTTCTACATATGTAAGAATTGTGATGTAATGGCAAGATATTTTAGTTTGATCAATTTGTTCTGCATGTAATGTGTTATTTCATCAACAAGTTTTGTAAATAAAAGAATCTAGTGTTGTTCAAATTCTATTCACCTATTACCTCGCCTAACATAACTTGTTGTACGTTATGTGTCTAGTTTTACATATTTTGTTCCAGACAACAAATGTGTTCTATTAATCTTGTTTTCCATATGATATCAGTATAGTAGACATCCTTGAGTAGGAGAAATATCAACTCACTGAATAGTATGAATTGAGTTATACTGATTATTTGGTGATTCAGATTCCAGATAGTCATTTTATTAGGAAAGCTGTGTACATCGTTCGTCAGCAGAAATAAATTCAAGATTGCTCTTCCCAATTTCTTTCTGTTTTGCATTCTTATAATTCTTGATTATCCTTTGAAATAACCAGCTTAAGATTTTTTATTTATGTCGTAACAAAGTTAGCTCCATTTTTTGATAAATCTCTTCTAATAAAATTTTCACTAGTTGTTTCCCTCGTTTTTGTTATTGGTACTGTTCTTAGAATTGACATTTACTGATTTCATATTACATATTATTGATTGCTAATAAACAATGATAATACACTTCTGAATATTCGAGGAACCCAAACTTGTCTAGCTAGTCTAGCAATGAAAGATTTTAAGTTTTTCCTTGTTATTTTAACCAGCTTGCCATTACATTTTTGCTTTTAATCTTACAGAGACTTAAGGACTCATGAATCTATCAGGGTGTTCGAGAACTCATCAGAAAGCTAAAAACTTTCTATCAGTTGGATCACTATCAGCTCTATGAAATAAATAAATACTAGAACACAAGAAGAAGAAGAACACAGACTACATAAATGCAAAGGAAAAGAATCAAAAGAAGAAGGAGAAGTCAAACAACATTCCAACTATATCTCAAGTAGCAGAACAAGTGCAACAAGTTCCAGCTATATCTCAAGTATCAGAACAAGTGCAACAGGTGTCTCCGAATTCCATCTCTCTTGCAGCACTAGTAGAGGAGCAAGTGCCACAAGAATTGCCATACTCCACCATTCGTTTATCACAACCTACGATTAAATGAGTGCAGCAAGATCAATCACAACTTCCTAATTTATAAGAAAATGAACAATCTACAGAAGACAAGAATATATATATTTTAGTTCATACTATTTCAAAAATTGTCTGGATTTTAGTAATTTTATTGTTGATATTGTTGTAGGCGCTTCAACTAATAAAATAAAAAGAGGCGCAACACAAATACAAGCAGTACATGGATGGACTGACCGTCAACTGATAGTTCTAAATAAGTTGAGCCAACCTATTGGTCCAACTAAAGCAATGGTC
This sequence comes from Capsicum baccatum var. pendulum, assembly GCA_030864225.1. NCBI lineage: Eukaryota > Viridiplantae > Streptophyta > Magnoliopsida > Solanales > Solanaceae > Capsicum > Capsicum baccatum. The sequence goes on along the minus strand of CM061557.1, from coordinate 150,379,517 downwards.
ACTAAATTTTCTAGCTTTTTTGGTACATTGGCAAGGAATAGGACATTGTTTCCTCTTAATCTCAGTTGGACAAAGTTAAAGATACACGATGATATGTGGAGCTATATTTAGGTTCTAAGTTCTCAATATTTTGATTTCTACTTGAATATTTTTCACAGTTCTTACACCAACCTAATTCAACCAAATTATAGGAGAAATATAACATTCATAACAGTGGGAAAGATTGGGCTATAAGATCAATTGATGTTGTGTTTAGAGGATATAAGTCCAGACTCAAGAAAGATCACTTTTATGCCTACACCAATGATGAAATTCAAAGGGAAAAAAGGCCTAGCACTATTCCAGAACCTGTATTTGAGGATCTCCATAAGTATTGGAATTCCAAAGTAGACGAGGTATGATATCAATATGGACAACTATTATATTATTATTAGCATGCATTTATTATAGAATTCATCACGCCTGATATTCCTATTTACGTTGTTCTTTCTTTTGATATAAGGCATCAATTCTGTGTGTTTAAACCTTCTCTACCACAATCTTTTTATTAAGAACTTATTCATAAATATTGACTTGCAGGATACATCCAAGACTAACAAAGAAAATAGTAAAAGTTTAAGTATCCGCATACTATGGGAAAAACAAAATTTTCTCTAATCCACGAGGTTTGGTGTTTTCTCATATTCTTACTATGAACTTGTTGACTTTACTTGATAATATTTTAATTCTGACTTGTATGTAACTAGGAAAAAAAGAAGAAAAATTCTAGTGCTTTATCAAATAAGGAATTCTTTGTGGCTACTAGAAGAAGGAAACCTAATCGAGTATATAAGGACACATTTGAAGAGAGCACAAACAAAATAACATAAAATTTTCTATTTCAAAATTGATCAATATCATTGTTTTCTTAAACATTGAATCAACTAAATTTACTAGCTCTTGAAATAATATGTAGGTTAAAATGAAGAGAGTAAAGACTTAAGAAAGTGAAGATGGTACTTAATCAATTAATGCATTCACAAAATGTTATGTGGCCTGATCATCCTGGTCAAGTAAGACTATTCGAATGTGGAGTTACCAAGTCTCTTTTGAAATTGAAAGCAAGTGATTCTAGATCCTCTTCAAAAGCTGATGAACTGGCGGAGAAGAGATTGGATGAGCTAGAAGATAGGATGTAACAAAGAATGCAGGAAAAATTAAATGCTCTAAGAGATGTCATTGAGAGAGATGTTACAATGAACATCATTGCACAACTTCAATGTCTAAATCCAGGATTAACACTTGATCCAAATATGCTAGGATTCAATAATCATTCTTCGGGAGAAACGGTTGCTAATCAACCATTAAACTATCCATCTGTTGGTAGTAACAATCAAGGTTAGTCTTCATTTCTTGATTTATTGGTAGTAACAATCTGTTGGTAGAACATCTCTTGCTTTTGGTGTGTGCCTACTGCTGATTAGCTGGTGAAAGTTTGGAATTAGTAGTTTTGTATTATGTCCTGTTATTATTAGTTTGGTATTGTGGCCTGATATTAGTAGTTTACTATTATGGCCTGGTATTAGTTTGGTATTAGTAGTTTGGTATTATTGCCTGGTTAGAAAGATATTGCAACTGGTTATTACCTTGACCCCTAAAAACTTAGAAAGATATTGCTAAATTATTACCTTGCAACTGGTTATGAATAAGTAACCTCTGTACTATCTACCAAAGATCCCTAAAAACTTAGGAAGATATTGCAACTGGTTATTACCTTGGACCAAATAAAATCCATTGAAGTTCATACAATTCAGAATCAGTAGCAGCCAACATTGTTGTATATCCTTGTGTGGTTTTTTGGTAGTTCATACAGTTTAAAGAGCTTTCCAAAGTTCTACCTTATAGTGTAATTTTTGTGTGAAAGGTGTTATTAACTACTCCAGTAAGTTAAAAGTACTTGCTGTCCAATGCTATTTGACTATCCTTTCACTATTTATGGTATACATTGTTATGTAGCGGTCATTTTCCCTATGTTGACTGAATTCTCCCTAAATATTGCTCACCATCCAGCATATAACCGTGTAATATTTTTGAAGAGTTCGAGCAATAGAGTGCATGACATGAGGTGTTGTGCCCTTCCTCGAATAGTCCTAAAAGTTGGGGGAATTGCACAACCTATTTGATGTTATCTACACAAAAAGAGTTATGGATGAATTATGAAAAGTGCAGTGTATTAGTAGGTCCCTTTGAGGACCAATTAACCATTCAGTGCACTGAAGAGTTCACACACTATTACATCATATTGGAAATATCCCTAAATTTTATATGGTCAAGAAAATTCATGTTTATTTGATCTAATTTCCAGTACATAAAAATTAGTAGTGGACCAAAGGGTCTTACAATAACCTAATGATATTTGCTTGTAAATTGTCATTCTTGAAAGGTATCAATAGAGGACCCAAAGTATGGCCTTGAGTAGTCCAACTATAGTCAACAAAGTTTCTCCGTTATGCTACTTGTGTTGATGGGAGGTAGTAAGTATCTCATGGAATTAATCGAGTGTGGAGGACAAAATTGTAAATTTGCTAGTTTGGTGATACGTTCATCTTTGTTCTTGTTAACAGAATAAGAGAGAGTTGGAATGTTAAAAAACAAAGCAAGATATATATAAGTGATAAGCTTAAAAGTTTGGTGGATTTCAACATCAAAATGGTCATTCTATTTGCAACCAAGAAGAAGTTTTTATGCATAAAGAGTATATAATGCAAAATAAAAGGTACATATAATCATGAGAGATTTATTTTGGCTGCTCAATGTTGACTAGAGAACAAACACAAGAGGATATATAATGCAAAAGTGTTGTTTAATAATTGCATGGCAGTCCAATTTGTCGTTACATTGCCTATTGGATGGGCGTTTTCCCATGTTGCTACCACAAGATAACTTTGATAGTTCACAACCTTTGTGATTCTAATCATTTTATGTTGTTATTTAAGTGCTAATTTATATTATTTGTTCTCTTTTTATAAGTGTCCAAAATGAAGAAAGAGATGAAGAAAGTGATGAAGACATTGACCTTACTTGAGAAGATTTTTGAGTTATGAATTAATACTCTAATATCAATAGTTTGTGTTGAATTTTTTGAAACTTATCATGACTTGAACTTTCTAGTATGTAAAAACTTAACTAATCATTTGGACTTGATTACATTTTGCTTTTGGATTTAAATTACTATTTTGTTGCGTATTTTGAATTATGAGATTATTAATAAATGATTTTGTTTTGTGATGTGTATATATTATGTTATAATTTATTATGTATGTAAATAAAAATTTACATTAATACGAGTGACAATTTATATAAATCATTTCAATTTAATAACACATGACAATAATTGTTGCAATAGATCAATAAACCATTGCAATCAGTAGTCAAAAAGTATTGCAACAGAATAATGATGCTATTGTAATGGTTTAATATCGTTGAAATAGAATCTATAACAACGATTAGTATCCATTGCAATAGATAAAAATAGGCATTCCAATAAGTAATGAAATAGTTGTAATTGGAATTCAAAGCGTTGCAACAAAATAACAAAAGCATTGCAATAGATGCTGTTGCAATGGTTTAATGTCGTTGTAATAGATTCTATTATAATTGTTAGTAACTATTGCAATAGATGAAATTAGGCATCTCAATAATTTAAAATTAACTATTGCCATAGTTCAAGCTGTGGCGATGATTTTAGACAGCCGTCGCCATAGCTTGACCTATGGCGACGATTTCAGACAGCCATCGTATAAACCATTGCCATAGACCTATCACAACTCCCACCTATAGGAAACTTGCTGAACCATTGTGGTAGAGCTATGGTAGCAGTTTTGTTGTCTATTACAACGGTTTTGGAACTGTCACCATAGGGGTAATTTCTAGTAGTGAAAAGGCTTAAAGGTCAAGATTTCTTCTATGAATCATTTTGTAAAAGGCATGTAATACTTCCCTCATTATTAATTCAAAATAAAGGCATGTGTAATTGTGTTTTAAACGTTTGTTTATGTATTATGAATGATGGATTTTGAAATATTGTTGATGATCTTGATGTGTATAGTTTAGTACTGGTTTAAATCATGTTTTTACATATTTTTGCTAATGGTTTTCATATGTAGTTAGTGGGTGGATATGGTTTAACAAAAGGGGTCTTGAGTAACCCTAATTATGGTGGTTTATGCATTGGTTTTGGTCTTGGTAAGGGTGTGTCCTCAATATGTTTGATAAAATTCCTCAAAGAGTGGTTTTACTCTATTATTGGTTTTTCATTGGAACTCTTGCAAGGTTTGGTTTGGTAATGGAAATCTTAATGAGTTTTATGGGTTTGCATAGTTTAAATGATATAAATATTTTAAATGTTTGGCATGGTTTGGAATGGTTTAAAAGGTAAATGTTTTGGGTTGTCCTGATGGGTTTATTTTGAGAACCTTGTTGGATACATGGAAATCCCTCAAGTGAATACAATAACAAAATTGGTTTAAATGATTTGGAAAGGCTAAAGGCTAAATGGTTATGCTTGTTGGGAACATGGAAGTCTCCCAAGTGGTTTAATATGGTTTATGCAAGGGCACTTAAATTTTCCTTTAACCTAAATGGTTTGGGTATGAATATTACTTGCCAGTAAATATTGGTATGATGATACCAATATTAATGTCCTTCGTTAATAAATGGATAATGGTCTGGTTATTTGGAAATTAGTTTTAATTGGGCATTGATGGAGGGGTGTGTAGCAAAGTCATGAAAGGTGGCAGTCTCGGGGTGACCAAAACTGGAAACATGTATTTATCAATATAAGGATTGGTCTTTGTAGATTGTGAGCAGATGTCACACTATTGGGGGATTTACTAGTCATCCCATAAGATACTTCCCTGGACATATGGCTAGTCATCCCATAACAGGGGCAGTTCCCGGTCCAAGTTAGGCTTGGGATTGCCCATTAAGACAAGACCCTATTTCAGGCCGTGTCACCAATTTTGTAGCTTATTTCTTGTTTCCAGGTGAAGGCCAAGTATTTAAGGCTTATTTGATTTCTTCAGTGGTTACCCATTTTCTAGTAGAAGTAGGAATGAATCACTATGGATTTTGTGACCGGGTTACCTTGTACTTTCAATGGATCTGATACGGTTTGGGTCATCGTAGATCAATTGACCAAGTTTGTGCATTTCCTTTTGGTGTAGGTCTCCTTCAGTGTTGAGAGGCTAGCTCGTATCTATATTCATGAGATTGTCCAACTATATGGTATGAAGTGTCTATCATTTTAAATGGAGGTTCAGTGTTTACTTTGCAGTTTTGGAAGACTTTTCAGGATTACCTGGGTACTCAGGTTAACCTTAGCACAATATTTCACCCTAAACTGACGGTCAGTCTGAGCAGACTATTAAGGTTTTAGAATATATTCTTTGCACTTGTGTGATGAATTTTGGTGGCCAGTGGGAGTAGCATTCTGCTCTAGCGGATTTTCTATAACAACTACCATTCTGATATAGCTATGGCTCTTTTTAAAGAGTTGTATGGTAGGCACTGTCGCTTTTCAGTTTGTTGTTTTAATGTTTAAGGTTATACCTTGAGGTACAGACTTGCATCATGAGTCTTTGGATAGAGTTCTGGTTATTTTAGATAGGCTTCATGCAACTTAGGGTAGGTAGAAGTGCTATAGGAAATGTAGATTTTGTGCCTTGAGATTTGGTGTTGGTGATCAACTTTTCCTTTGAATCTCACCCATGAAGGGTTTGAGGAGGTTTGGGAGGAGAGGTAAGCTTAGCACCAGGAATATAGCTCTATTTGAGATTCTTTGGACTGTTCATGATGTGGCTGAAGATGTAGCTTTTCCCCCAGTTTTATCAGATGTTCATCTATTTTTAAGGTTTTTATGCTTTTCCATTATATTTTTGATGATTTTCATATCATTCATTAGGATTCGGTTCAGTTATACAAAAGGTTGACTTTTGTTGAGGAATTAGTCTCTATTTTAGCTAGGGATGTTAGGTTGCTGAGCTCTAGAGTTATCCTTGTGGTTAAGGATCAGTGGAGACATCGACCTATATATGAGGCTACTTGGCAGGTCAAGTCTGATATGCATAGTTCTTATCCCCAACTCTTTGTTGGTTCAGGTATTACTTTGCCTTAGTTTGACAATGAACTACATTTTTATTGGAGGATGATTAACAACCTGATTTTTAATGAAATATGTGAAATGTATGTTTTTGTGTGATTTGACTATTTTACCCCTTTCATAGTTACATTGTCGTATTCTAAGGTGTGAGGTTTATCGACATGGTTCTCTTAATTAATTTTGGTGCCATTTGTGAAAGTTGTTTTTGGAGGCTTCGAGAGCCTTATTATGGACGTCTGTGGTTATATTTTGATATGTGTGATGGATTGCTGAACAAACCGTGCCAACAAATTCAAAAGATCAATTTTAGGATGGTAACATGTTTGGTCTAATTTTATGGATTTTAAATCTCATTTCGATAACTTTCATAAAATGACATCTTTTTGAAAATTTAATATCATCATTGAGTTTGGAGCATTAAATTTAGTGTGCTTACATAGTTTGGTTGCATATATCAGCTTTCGAATAAATATTAGGGCCTTGGCGGAAACATGGAAGAACTTCTAAGTTTCTACTTGTTTATGGTGTATCTGTGATCATACAACTTGAATGGAGATTGCACCAGTATGTGCAGAGAGGGTATTTCAATCGCACTAAGGGTATTGGCGATCGCCATACCTCTTTCTGCTACCAGGGTGTGCGATTGCAACACCTCATTACCTTTAAGAGGTATAAATATACCCCATAGGTCACCAATTAGCTTATTTTCACCCATATCTTGAGAGATAAACCTTAAACTAGTGTTAGAGCTTAAAAGTGAAGGTTGTCGGGTCTTGGGAAGATAGAGTAACATCCATTTCTTGATTCTCTTAAGGATTTAAGGTAAGATTCCACCCTTTCGTTTGTTGAATTTCTTTATTAATTGCTCAAAACACCAAAAAACTCAGGACTTGATTTAAAACCCTAATATTCAATCCCTTTCACTTGAATAATGTTCCTAATCCTATAATTACTTATTTTTCCTAAATTTCATATTCCAAACAACTTTAATCCATGATTTTAAAACGGATTTCAGAGGTTTTACCTAGTAAAGTTTAAAATAGTTTTTCTTCTATTTAGATCTCATATTTAACTTGATTTGACTTGAATTTTTAGTGGTAGGTTCCTAAAAGTATGGGAAACACGCTTTTGAAATAAAGTTATGATTTTGCCCTTCTCTTTTAAAAATTCATTTTGGGGGTCTATTTTGACCCCAAACCCAAAGTAGGCAATATAGGTATCATTGGCTTTGTGTTGTCATGTATAATCTATACTTCTTAGTTTTAGTTTATTTTGGGATCATTCGTAAGAAGTAAGGTCTTTGGTTAATGAATTGCGAACCAGTTTCTGGCGTTGAGATAGGTTATGTCTTAACTTCTTTCATACTGGGCTAAGTAGTATTTTTATATAAAATACATGTTAAGGCTGTGGGAACTAATAATGATAAATGACTATCTAATTGTATTATGCCTGTGTGGGGGCCTATATATGATATAATTGGGGGATTTGGAATATTATGTACTTTTTATGACCGTATGGGATCCTATGTGATGATTGATACCCTATATACAAAAGAATAATGGTATTTTTCTTGATGAAAAGTCTGTTGTGGTATCAATTGTGAAATGTGATGTATTCATACTCTTTTGGCATATTAATCATGTGGTAATTTTATGTATGGTTGGAAATTATGAGTGAATAATTGGGTCAAGTAACTGGTATATTAGTTGGTAGTGGAAATACACATTTTGATTGGTTATGAATATTGCATCATCATCCTCATGGCATCACATGAATAATTTCACTTCTTTGTTGTATGTTTTATATATTACTTGTTGTTGTTGTATGTGTATGTAATATGGGTCTGATGTTATGTATGTGCTCTAAAAATCACTAGAAATAATGGAGACTCTAGAAACACTGGAACATCGAATTTTATAGACCTTCTTTGAAGGAGGTGTTGGAGAGGAGTCATGTATGTTGGTATCATATATTGGATCTATAGGTGTCCTACGTCGGGAGGCTTTCCTCCATAGGTTTATATGGGGTAGTATATGGCTTGAAGAACCCTTCATGGGTCCTATATAAGGAGGCTTGCCTCTGTAGGTTTAGACGGAGCTTGTACGAAAACTTCGTGCATAATCACCATTATCGTCATCGTCATCATCATCATCATTCTTATTGTGTTTACTTCATTATTGTTGTGATGTGATTGTAATTTTTCTTTGACTTATTACCTATCTAATTGTTCTATATTTTTATACTTGTACTCAATGATCTTTTATGTATTTTGTCCATCCTTGTCTTACTTGTATGTCGTATATTATACCCTGGTGGTCCTTTCTGTGTTTGTTGCAATATATGTGATATAGTTGAACTGTTAGTGCAAGTGGTGTGGGCTACAATTGTGGGACATCTTTTGATTGTAGGTGACTTGCCCTTAGTGTGTATTTTGTATGTTTTATTATCTACTTTACTCTGTCATCTTGTGATACCTATTAAGTACAAATGGATTGTACTCATGCCTACTGCACCCTTTCGGTACTGATCATAGTTCAAGTGTGCCCCAGCTTGGTTGATTTAGGCAGTATTTGGTGCTTTAGAGGTATTTGTTAACTTTTAGGCATCCAGATGTATTCTACTACCTTTCATATAGACTATGTCCTTACTTTTAATTCACAGATTGAGTTTCTATTTTATTTGGACATCATATGTATTTTATTTGGATTTGAGTCGTACTTGGTACGTTCTTATCTATTGACATCAGCTTTTAGGAGTTATCGTTGTATTGTTGATTATAATATTTTCATATTTTTTATAGTTATATGGTTCGGCTTCGTTCTAGAAGCTTTACCTTGGGATTATTTCAGTCTTTTTACACTTTATGTATCAGTTTGGGTGATAGGCTTACTCATTACTGTTCGCCACGACGAGTGCCATCTTGATCCTTGATTTTGGGACATGCCCTCGACTATGACATAAGGAATCCATGTCATCCCAAAACCATCCACAAAAGCCTCTAAACCAGAAATAACAACAAAGTTGGGATGTGCCCTTGACTATGACAAAAAGAATCCAAAAGAAATACTTAGACGATAATGAAACCAAAAAATGATCGGGCCTTCCGAAAGATGGAAGATCACCATTTCACAACAGGCCAATAGACGTACAGAACCACCCAATGCAGCACAAGAGTAACAGAGAAGTCCTCTGAACCTACATCATGAAATGATATATCGTTCGAGGATGGTCAGTGGGGCGAGCACTAGTAAGTAACTAAATGGATAGGGATAAAATAATGCATTTACCGAAACCAAGTCATAAACCACATGCATAATATTTATAGATACATATATATAGGATGTTGGGATAGGGACAAGGGTCAATTAACATATTATCTTAGACCATTATCCTGAACTATGTATCTCACTCTGTCCTAAAGGCACCCACAGGCTATATGGGTTTTACTCCTCCTACAGGAAGGGCCCTAGTCAATGTTAGTCGTATGTAACGATGAAAGTTAAAGATACAAAGGTGATAGCAATCCAAAATGTAATATGTATCTAGACACATGTTCATATAGATCCCCACATAGGCAAATGTGGTTTCTAGTGTCATTCCACCCATGACTACACCTTCACGGTGAGCTATGCAATTCCCTTTAAGACCAAATTAAAAAAACTTTCAAATAAACCAATTATTACACCAGGAGTCTTTTAATAAAGCATTTTTAAACCAGATATCATCATACCAATGTGCTTGCAAGCTATTCCAATTATACCAAACCAGTCCATTTAACCATTTGACTTTCAAGTTCCATTTAAAATCCAAAACCATGGCCACCAAGAGCATTCAAAAACCTCTTTTTATTCCATTTATCTTTTAATGCAATACAATGGTTTCAAAAGACAAGTTAAATTATGCAAATTTCCCATATTCAAAATCAAGTTACAAGGCGGGTTGAGGTCAATGACATTACCAAGATAAAGACACATCAAATTTTGTGAAACCTATTTCACCATTTCAACCATAATCACAATACATCAAATTGGTCCCAAAATAATCAATTAATGAAGGAATAATCAAATTATAGCATGGGAAAAGCAATTCAAGTAATATATCACAAAAAATCCTCACCCCAATTTTAAACCCATCAATTCTAATTCACATGAATATTCAATAAATTGATGCAACAATGTAAAATTATAGTTAAGGAAAGAGAAACATGCCTGAAATATAGAAGAAATTTAAGAGAACTCGAAGTTTGGAGCATGAATTTTGAATTCCTTGTAAAACCCTTGAATTTTCTTGGGTTGGTAGTGAATAAAGAGAAGATGAACGTTTGGATCTTAATAATTGGAGGTAAAGGGTTAATTTGGTCTTTTAAAGTCGTGTAAGGGGTAAAGGACCAAAAATCCCCTCATCATTAAAAAAATAAATGAATGTAACATAGAAGCGTGGTAAGCCCCTATCGCAGAGGGTAGCCAGAGTGTCACATTCTTATCTCGGAAGTTAAGTGGCATGGCATACTACTATCATACACCCTCACTACCTTAGGGTCCCAAAATGACCCCGAAAACCTTCCAAAAATTTGAATCTTTCCCAAAATACCCATTCAACAAGCCTAATATGAATCCAAGGACAAATCCAAAATACTATAAGAGGGAAATGAAATTCAGACCTTAAACAATTTTATCCAAAAGGGTGAACAAGAATGTTACTTGGTTTTCATATCTTCATCAACTTCCTGTGTAGCCACTTCTAACATTTGATTTCTCCAAAGAACCTTCACCAAAGTTGTATCCTTTGTCTTCAATCTACGAACTTGCCTATCTAATGTTTCAATCGGAACTTCCTCATAAGATAAAAAATCTGTTATACCAACATACTAAATAGGCACTATCAAAAAAGGGTCACCCGAAAAATTTTTAAGCATGGTCGCCTGGAAAACGAGATAGATCGAAGCTAAACTCCAAGGTACATCTAATTCATAATCGACATTCCTAATTGTCCTAACAATCTTATACGTACCAATGTAATGAGGACTGATCTTCCACGTCTTTCAAAATCTCATGACTCCTTTCTTAGGAGAAACTTTCAAGAAAACCCAATTGCTAACTTCATACTCCAATTCTCTTTGCTTCATAACCGCATAAGACTTTTGGCGACTTTGAGTAATCTTAAGTCTTTCTCGAATCACCTTCACCTTCTCCATGGCTTGGTGAACCAAGTCAGGGCAAAACAAGCTAGTCTCACCCACCTCAAACCAACCAATGGGAGACCTATATCTTCTACCAGAAAGAGCCTCAAAAAGGGTGATTTGGATGCTGGAATGATAATTATTGTTATAAACAAACTCAATAAGAGGCAAATGGTCAACCCAACTACCTTTAAAGTCAACCACTCATACCCTTAGCATATCCTCCAAGGTCTGAATAGTGAGCTCTGCTTGTCCATTAGTTTGAGGGTTGAAAGTGGTGCTACGGTTCACTTAAGTATCCAAACCATTCTGAAACAAACGGTAGAAGTGAGAAGAAAACTGTGTACGTTAGTCTGAAATGATGGACACTGATCCTTCATGCAATTTTACTATTTCCTAAATAAATAACTTAGCGTAATCCTCTCCTGCGTAGTTAGTCCTCACGCGTAAGAAGTGTGCAAACTAAGAAATCCTAAAAAAAATGACCCAAATAGAATCACATTGATTGAGAGTCTGCGAATGAACCATAAGAAAATCCATACTAATCATCGACAACTTCCAAATGGGCAATTCTATCTCCTACGAAGTACTACTTTTCCAAAAATATTAAAGTTTGACTTACTGGCAAACCATACACTTACCAATAATATTCACCACATCATTGTTCATATTATTCCACCAATAGATTTCCTTTAAGTCATGATACATCTTGGTCGAACCCTGATGAATTGTATATCTGGACTCATGAGATTCAGTAAAAATCATTTTTCGTAGCCCATCAACATTAGGAACACACAACCTTTCTTGATATGTTAGAATACCATCTCCCCCATTCTAGAAATCCATAACCTTTTGTTGACCCATATCATCTTTGATTTACATAAGTATGGGATCCATAACCTTTTTATCCTTGACCTCAACACTAAGAGATAACTTAAACACTTCCTGAACAATCCCTCCTGAATCCTCTGAGACCAAAAGATAAAATCCCAAGTTAGCTAGCCTATGAATATTCTTCATTAACATTCTTTTATCCTCCTTAACATAAGATAAACTCTCTATAGACAACCTACTAAGAGCATCAACAACAATATTAGCATTAAATAGATGGTAATGGAAACTTTTGCCATAATCCTTAAGCAACTCAAGCCACCAACTTAGACAAAGATTAAATTCCTTTTGCATAAACACATACTATAATCTCTTATGGTCTTCATAAATATTCACATGTACCCTATACAAATAATGGCTGCAAAACTTCAAAGCGAAGACCACAACCGCTAACTCTAGATCATGGGTCAGATAATTCCTTTCATGAACGATAAGCTGCCTGGAAGTATAAGCTATAATCTTACCAAGCTATATCAAAACAGAACCCAATCCCACATGGGATGCATCAAAATACACAACAAACTCCTCAACACCCTCAAGTATGGTAAAAACCCAATCCAAAAAGCTTCTAATGTCGGTTAGAGTGATGGGTCTAAGCCACTTCTTAACATTCTCAACTTTTTGCTAATTCCCCTAGGTCCCATCACTTGAAATAACATGCCGAAGGAAGGTCTCGAAACATAAAAAAATCACACTTAGAAAATTTTGCAAATAATTTTTGGTTTATAAGAGTCTACAACACCATTCGAAAGTGATTTGCATAATCCTCCTCACTTTTGGTATACACAAAGATGTTATTAATAAAGTCTATAACAAATAAAACCAAAAATTGCCTTAAGACACGATTCATAAGATCTATGAAAGTAGTTGTATAATTAGTCAACCCAAAGGACATAACCAAAAACTCATAATAGACATACTGGGTTTGAAAAGCAGTCTTACGAACATCAACCTCTCTAATTTTCAACTAGTGATAGCCTAAACAGAGATCAATCTTAGAGAAACACTTAGCACCTTAAAGCTGATAAAAAAGGTCATCAATCCTAATATGAGGATACTTACTTTTCACTATAACATTATTCAACTGATGATACTTCATACACATTCGAAGAGACCCATCTTTCTTTTGGATGAAAATCACAAGAGCATCGCACGGAGAAATACTGGGACTGATGAAACCCTTTTTAAGAAGATTCTTTAACTGCTTCTTTAGTTCTTTTTGTTTTACCGGAGCAATCCTATAAGAAGGAATGTAAATGGGACAAGTATTGATAGAAGATCAATCCCAAAGTCTATTTTCCTATTGGGAGAGATTCTTAGAAGATCATCAAAAATAGTTTAGGAAATTCATTAACGACAAGGACATATTTCAAAGAGGAACTCTAAGACTTACAATCTTTAACCCAAACTAGGCGATATAGATACCCTTTGGAAATCAACTTCTGAGCTCTAAGACTTGAAATAAACCTCCCTTTGGAAACTAAGGAACTCCTTTCCCATTCAATTACCGATTCATTATAAAAATAGAAACTGACCCTTCGGGTCCTACAATATAGAGAAACTTAGCATGAATGGAGCCAATCTATGACCAAGATTATATCAAATCTACCATATCAAGTACTATCAAATCCCCCAATGTCTCCCAATGAAGAATGGACACTACACAATCCCTAAAGATTTTTCTAGAAATAATAGAATCACCAACAGGAATAGAAATAGAAAAGGGAATAGAAATAATTTAAAGACAATAAAAAATGCATAGCCATATAAGAAATCCCATAAGATAGGATAGAACCTGGATCAAGAAAACATTAGACACCATGAGAGAAGAGATGTAGCATACCATTAATAATATTTGGGGATGTCTTAGATTCCTGATAGGTAGCATGTTCGTAGAGATGATTCCAGCCTTTGCCAATACATATGAAGTGGCACCCTTACGTGTAGTAGCTGAAGAAGTGGCGACTAGGATTTTATTATCTCCAGGGGAAATTTTTTTCTATAGGAAAATTTCACTGCAGATGACCAGGATGAAAATAATTAAAACATAAGTTTCTTTCCTCCACACAATACCCATGATGAAATCATCCAAAAAAATAATAGGAAGGATAAGGTAGGGCCGACTGAGCTCCACTGACCTTAGACTTAGAACCCTTTGCCTTAGGACCATTCCTAAGTTAAGAATGATGATCACCTGAAGTCTTAGAATAAGGATCAATTGTTATCGAATAAGAATTACCCTAATTCTTCTTATTAGTCTACTATCTAATGTCTTTTCTACTATTTTGTTGATTCACACCCTATTCTGTACATATAAACTTCTTGTTCTTCTATTCTCCTATCCTTACCTGCTTTTTTTCTCATCCTCTACCTATGTATATAATCCACCCGCCTAGATATGTCCCTATAATTATTCAGCATAGCAGCCTCACACACTAATACCAAACTCTGGAGCATAATAGGGCATCTAGTTGAACTTCAGGGCATACATCTTAACACTTATATTATTGTAATACCCATGCCTTTTTCCTAGCTAGAAATTATCTTGAGGATGCTAGGACTTACTTTGAAATGTAAACCTATCTTTGTACACATGGTATTTTTGAGATCTTTACTTTATCTCACGTGGGAAATTGTACACAACGGTACCAATTTTGTCCAGATCAAACATCAGATGAGAAAGTTGTGGACATTTTACTTGGAACTTTCGGAAACGCGCATATATGATAACCAAGTTGATGGACTGCCACATAAGTGATGGACCGCCACTTTGACCATCACAGCCAAGCTAGTTAAGTTACGTACTGGTAAGGACTCACGGACGAGTAGACAGACCATCAAAAGAGTGATGGACTATTATCTAGGACGTCAAATCTTATCAAGTAAACCTCATTTCTGGTCCATGTCTGACCGGCTAAGTGACGGACAGTCAAGTGTCTGATAGACCATCACACACCACGTTCAGTTTATTTCCATGTCATTTTAACAAGGGTATTTTGGTCACTTATCACTCGCCTAAATATACCCAGATAAGTTCAAATTCAGCCATTATGCTCATTATTATTTCACAAACAAAAACTAAACTAGGGTTTCTCTCTAAATTTAATCTTCAAGAACAATACTCATTCTTCTTTAAGAATCAAAGGATTTTAAATCCTTCAAGTTAAAAAAAAACATCAACTACCTTGAGTCAGGTATGCGTAGTGTTCATCTATGGACCCCATTTATAGAGTTCAAGAACCATACTTTTAAATCAAAAAATTTGATTTCCTTGTCGTTATATGATGTTGTTCATGTTAATGATCATTGTTTAAGCTTCAAGATATTAATTTAAGTTGATTTCCATGATGTATGCATGATTGTAGTTAAAACGCATGAATTTGGGTGGTTCAAGATGATCAAAATTGTTGAGAAAACCTATTCCCAAAGTGTACATGCAAGGTATTTGTTAAAATGCCTAGAATGCTAAAAATAATGTTCCCATGACCCCATAGTATTTAAATGACAAGCTATGTCAACTTTTAAGATGATTACACATTAACTTCCACACTATTTATATGTGTTCCTAGTATGATTATGCAAGGAACATGATATTAAGGTTGTGCAAGTACTTCCATATGACATGAAATCCTTTCCATGCAATACATTGTTGATAACTATGCTTAATATGAAATCCCTTATGTATGATATTAGGAATTGTGGACTCAAATCTTGTGATCAAGTCATGTCATGTGAGTTAGTTTCCTTCCATCGAGTCCTGGTGGTATTCATACCCAAAAAACATAGTTGTGTACCTATAGCCATGTCTTGTCATCATGATCATCTCAGTCAAGCCGCAATCTATAGAACTCAGTCAGTTATGTGACTTAGGAAACCTCAGAAATCTTATGATCTTAGTAAATTCTCAAAGAGTAGTACTATTTCATCAGTCAATGGATGTTAGTATTCAGTCCATGTACAATCAGTTAAATTATGTTAAGTCTCTTTAAATGGGAGTAGCAGTTAGCACCGAGTGAACCCAAGGATGGGAACTCACCTGCTAGTTTAGGGTGTGATTCTTAGCAGTCATCCTTGTGTTCCAGAACTACGTAGCCAGCATAGGTTGAGACATCTTAACCTGTCATACTAGGGTTGATGAGGTGGCTTAGCCTGTTAGTTTAAGGTTCCAACCATTCTCATTTGAGTACCTGCCAGATGAGGGTCACTCGTAACTGTCCATACCAGTAGTGCGGTATTAGCACACCTCCAATCGAGGTAGAGATTGGACCCCAACTTAGCTATATGTATTATTAAGGCATGTTGGTTAAACAACTACCTCCCATAATTTTAGGCTCAGTCTCAGTAAAAGAACTTAGATAGTTCTTCGAATATCAGTATACTAGAATTGCTAGATACAGTCAAATTCAGTTATAGTACGAAACTCAGATAGTTCCATCAGACCCAGGACTGTCAGACATAGTCACCCATGTTGATAGAACCATAGTTTCAGTCATCTCAGAAATTAGTAAATTATGTATTAGCGTACAAACCCACTATTACGTATTTACGTTTCCAGTTATTATGTATGTATGTTTGCACTCTCATGACCATATTAGTCGGTCAGCTAGCATTGCTCATACATGTAAACCCTTTTATTTAGCCTACCTCACTCGTATACTCAGTACTCCAGTTGTAATGATGCATCAGTGCTATGGTGCTTTCTCTTTATGTTACACTATAGTTTCAGAGACACGAGTTCTAAACCAGCAGTAGTAGTTCCATTCCAGTATATAGAGTTGCAGTGAGTCCTCTTCATTCGAGGAGGATATAATTTGATTATTCATTTATTATTTCAGTTAGCTATCAGTTTACAGAGTTAGTTGGAAACATGTTCCTTCAGCTCCTTATTCAGACAGTGTTTAGAGGCTTTCAGATTTAGTTTAGATTTGATTCATTTTTAAGTTGTTTTGGGTATATTTCACCCATATGGATGTTATTTTACTAGATTCTTTATTCAATTGAACCTTATGGCCTACATTTTTATGTTTTCTGCATTATTATGATATATATGTTAGTGTATAGGTACAAATAATAGTCATGGGTTAGCTTATGTTCCTTCAAGGTCATAAGCACTGTGTAGCATTCCGGTTTAGAATAATCAAGGAATTACAAACTTCATACCAGAGCCTAAGGTTTAATAGAGTCCTAGGAAGTTTGAAAGTCGTATCTAGTAGAGTCTTATGCATGGGTGTATTGTGCGCCATATTTATGTACAAGAGGCTATGAGATGTTTTAGGAATAGTTTCCCTTCTTTCAGTATTCATGTCGTGCTAGTGAGCATAATCTCAAGTTAAACTCTCAGTCTAATCCTTTCTTCTCTTATTTCAGAATATGCCTCCAAAGAGAAAAAACCAGCCAGTTCCTCAGCCCGAAGACTCTTTGGGTGAGCATGTTTCTCATACGGAGTTTAGAGCTACATTTACCATATTTGCTTAATCCGTGGCTTCCCAGAATGATCGGCCACCTGTTATTCCAGCCAATCCAGTGGCTAATTCAGCCGCAGCTAGGATTCAGGACTTCACCCGAATGAACCCTCTATTTTTCTTTGGGTCTAAGGCTGATGAAGACCCTCAGGAGTTCATTTACCAAGTCCAGAAGGTCATTGAAATCATGGGAGTTAATTCTGTTTAGAGCGCCGAGTTAGCCGCATACCATTTACAGGATGTTGCTCACACTTGGTACAAACAGTAAAAGTCTGGGAGGTTAGAGGATGTAAGTCCTATAGAGTGGGAGGAATTTGTCACGACTTTCTTTGATAATTCTTTCCCCAAGAGCTAAGGGAGGCCAAAGTTCTTGAGTTTATCAACCTTAGGTAGGGAAATATAATGGTTAGGGAGTATTCTCTTAGATTTACTTAGCTAGCCAGATATGCCCCTTATGTGGTTGTAGACAATAGGGCTAAGATGAGCAAGTTTGTGTCAGGAGTGAATGATAACGTGGTAAATAAGTGTAGATATGCGATGCTGAATAGTGATATGACATTAGCCAGGATCATGATCCATGCTCAGAAAATAGCGGAGCAAAGGTTAGGGCAAGGAAAAGGCAGAATAAGAGAGCAAGATCAGGCAATTTTAGTTTTGCTCAGCCTAAATCAAAGGGAATAAATTGTTCCCAGTTTTGTCCCAATTCATCAGCTCCAGTTCAGTCTTCAGCCAGTGCTCCAGCTCCTCAGTTCAGAGATAGATCACCTAGCTCTAAATCTTAGGGTATTGTCAGCAATGCCCAAACTAATCCCCTATGTCAAACTTATGGTAAGAACCACCAGGGTGTTTGCAGAGCTAGTAGTGATGTTTGTTTAGGTTGTGGCAAGCCAGGCCATAGAGTCAGAGATTGTCCTCAGTCCAGTTATCAGGGTCAGCAAAATTGTTCCATAGCTCAGTCCGATCGCCCAAACCAGAAGGGTGCCACTTTTAGTGCTACAAGTGGGCAACACCCAAATAGACTCTATGCTCTCCAGACTTGACAGGATCAGGAAAATTCTCTTGATGTCGTTACTGTTATGTTATAGATTTTCCATGTTCATGTTTATACTTTGCTAGATCCAGGTGCATCGTTTTCTTTTGTCACTCCATACATAGCAGGCGATTTCAGAATCTGTCCCAAAATTTTAGTAGAACCCTTTTCAATCTCTACCCTAGTGGGTAAAACTGTCATAGCCCAGCGGGTATATAGGAACTGCCCAGTTATGATATTTCAGAAATCCACATTAGTATATTTAGTCGAATTAGAGATGATTGATTTTGATGTCATTCTCATCAAAGATTGGATTCAATCCTGCTATGCCACAATTGACTGTAGGACCCAAATAGTTCAATTTCAGTTCCCGAATGAGCTCGTCCTAAAGTGGAAGAGTAGTTCTTCATCTTTCAAGGGTCAGATTATTTCCTACCTTCGGGCAAAGAAAATAATTTGAAAGGGGTGTGTGTATCATCTCGTGCATGTAAAGGATTCCACTTCTGAATCTCCCAGTCTCAAATCAGTCCTAGTGGTTAATGAATATTTAGATATCTTTCCCGAAGATCTTCCAAGCATTCCTCCTAAAAAGGAAATAGACTTCGACATAGACCTTCTCCCAGATACTCAGCCTATCTCTATTCCACTATACAGAATGGCACCAATAGAACTCAAAGAACTAAAAGATCAGTTGAAGGATCTCTTAGATAAGGGATTAATAAGGCCTGGTGTATCCCGATTGGGTGCACCAGTCTTATTCGTGCACAAGAAAGATGATTCTCTTAGGATGTGTATTGATTACCATCAGCTCAACAAAGTTATGGTCAAGAACAGGTATCCACTTCCCAGAAGAGATGATTTGTTTGACCAACTTCAGGGTGCCAGTTATTTCTCTAAGATAGAACTCAGATCAGGCTATCATCAGCTTAGAGTTAGGGAATATGACATCTCGAAGATAGCTTTCCATACTCAGTATGGTCACTTCAAATTTCTAGTCATGTCCATTGGTCTTACCAATGCCCTTACAGCCTTCATGGACTTGATGAAATGGGTGTTTAAGTAGTACTTGGACATGTTTGTTATAGTCTTCATAGATGATATTCTGGTCTATTCTCACACGGAGCGTGATCATTAAGACCATCTCAGGATTGTTCTTCAGCCTCTCAAAGACCATCAGTTGTTTGCCAATTTTAGTAAGTGAGAATTTTGGCTAATATCAGTAGCATTCCTTGGTCATATTATTTTCGGTGATGGCATTAGAGTAGATCCTCAGAAAATAGAAGCGGTAAGAAATTGGCCATGCTCTGTCTCTCCATCAGATATTAGGAGTTTCTTGGGTTTGGCTGGCTATTACAAATGGTTTGTTGAGGGATTTTCTTCTATTCCATCTCCTATGTCTAGATTGACTCTGAAGAAAGTTAATTTTTAGTGGTTAGAGTCATGTGATGAGAGTTTCCAAGAGTTGAAGACTCAACTCACTTCAGCTCTAGTTCTAGAACTTCCAGATGGTTCTGATGATTTTGTAGTCTATTATGATGCATCCAGAGTGGGTTTAAGTTGTGTCCTCATGCAGCATGGTAAGGTCATAGACTATGCCTCTAGATAGTTAAAGCCCCATGAGAAGAATTATCCTACTCATGATCTTGAGTTAGTAGCCGTAGTATTTTCCTTAAAGATTTGTAGGCATTATTTATACAGAGTTCATGTAGATGTCTTCACAGATCATAAGTCCCCAGTATGTCCTTTCTCAGAAAGATCTCAATCTTTGTCAGAGAAGTTGGTTAGAGCTCTTAAAGGATTATGACATGAGTGTCCTTTATCACCCGGGCAAGGCCAACGTTGTGGCCAATGATCTCAGTAGACTTTCTGTAGTAGTGTTTCTTACGTTGAGTATAGCAAGAAAAAAATAGCCTAAGAAATCCATCAGCTTGCTAGACTAGGCATTCGCTTAGTTGACTCTTCAGAGGGTGGTGTATGTATTCACGGTAGTTCAAAGTCATCTCTAGTTTCCAAGGTGAAACAAAAGCAAGACAGGGATCCCATCCTTGTTAAGATAAAGAGTCAGTTCAAAATTAGAAAGTAGAGGCTTTCTCCTAAGAGGGAGATGGTGTTCTTCGTTGTCAGGGTCGTCTGTGTATTTCGGGTGTAGATAACTTGAGGCAGCAAATTCTTACAAAAGCGTATGGTGCATGATACTCTATTCATCCAGGGGCCACTAAGATATATCATAACTTGTGGAAGATCTATTGGTGGAGTGGGATGAAAAGAGATATTGCAGAGTTTGTGGCTAAGTGCTCTACATATCAGTAGGTTAAGATTGAGCATCAAAAACCTAGTGGGTCCATCCAGGAGCTCACTATTCCTACTTGGAAGTGGGAGAAGTGAACATGGATTTCATGACGGGTTTGCCTCAAACTCGTCTACAGTATAATTTAGTTTGGGTTATTGTAGACAGAATTACCAAGTTAGCTTATTCCCTTTCAGTTCGTACCTCTTATTCATCCGAGGATTATGCCAAACTCTATATCAGGGAGTCGGTCAAATTACATGGTGTTCTACTATCTATCATCTCAGAAAGAGGTACACAGTTCACCTCTCACTTTTGGAAAGCATTCCAAAGGGGTCTTGGTACCCAAGTTCATTTCAGTACTGCCTTTCATCCTCAGATAGATAGTCAAGCAAAGAGGACCATTCAGAATCTTGAAGATATACTAAGGGAGTGTACCATTGATTTCAAGGAAAGTTGGGATGATCAGTTGCCTCTGATTGAGTTTGCATACAACAATAGCCATTATTTTAGCATTAAGACGGCTCCATTCGAAGATCTCTATGGTAGGAGGTGTAGATGTCCAGTTGTTTGGTTTGAAGTTAGTGAGGCCTCAGTCATCGGTCCTGACATGGTATTCGATGCCTTAGAGAATGTTCAGTTGATCAGAGAGAGACTTTGGGCTGCTTAGAGCCGACATAAGTCTTATGCAGATATTCGTAGAAAGGATCTTAAGTTCAAGGTCAATGACTATGTCTATCTCAAGATCTGTCCCATGAGGAGAGTGAAGAGGTTCGAAAAGAAAGGGAAACTCAGTCCCCGCTATATCGGTCCCTTCAGGATTCTCAGTAGCTTCGGCAAGGTAGCTTATGAGCTTGAATTGCCTTCAGATCTAGACTCAGTTCATCCGCTCTTCTATGTCTCCTTGATCAAAAAGTACATAGGTGACCCAATAGTTGTAGTCCCTATTCAGAACATTAATGTTCAAGACAGCCTCTCTTATGAAGAGATTCCAGTCATAATTTTAGACTATAAGATTCGTAGGCTGAGGAACAAAGATGTCCCTCTATTCAAAGTTCTTTGGCAAAATAAGTCTGTTGAGGGAGCTACTTAGGAAGCAGAAGCAGACATGCGTACCAAGTACCCTCACCTTTTCTCTGCCAACCCAGATAAAGCTCAAGGTAACAATTCTCCTTAAGCTTATTCAGTTTCACATCCAACATTCAATACAACTTGATATTTTATTTCGTGTTCATGTTCCATCAAAAATTTGGTATCAAGTACCATTGCATATTCATTGATGCATATATGTATCAGTCCAGTAAATAATCACGCATCAGATATGCATTCTTATTGTGAGAACCTCAGTCATGCATTCATGAGTCAGTTACACATGCATTAGCTATGCATGTTCAGTATAACGCGTTCAGTTTGTCAGTAATAAGATCATGTTCTAGCTTCTCATGTTCGTATTATTATTTCCTCTCTCAGTCAGTTCCATTCGAGGATGAATGTTCTCTAGGGGGATATATTGTAATACCCATGCCTTTTTCCTAGCTAGAAATCATCTTGAGGATGCTAGGACTTACTCCGAAATGTAAACCTATCTTTGTACATATGGTATTTTTTAGCTCTTCACTTTCTATCACATGGGAAATTGATTTAGCTTTCCAACGTTACAAATTTTGTCCAGATCCAACATCAAACGAGGGAGTTATGGACGTTTTATTTAGAACTGTCGAAAATGCCCAGGTATGACGACCAAGTTGATGGACCACCACATAAGTCACGGACTGCCACTTTGACCATCATAGCCAAGGAATTTAAGCCACATACTGGATAAGGACTGACAGACCAGTTGACAGACTGACGGACCGTCATCTAAGCCATCCCATTTCTAGTCCACGTCTGACGGGCTAAGTGACAAACCATCAAGTTTCCGATGGACCGTTAGTCGAACCGTCAGGCCATGTTCAATTTATTTCCAGGTTGTTTTAATAGGTGTATTATTTCACAAAGAAAAAAAATAAACTAGGGTTTCTCTCAAAATTTAATCTCCAAGAACAAAACCCAATCTTCTTCAAGAATCAAAGGACTTGAAATTCTTCAAGTTAAAAAAAACAAATCAAGAATCTTGAGTAAGGTATGCGTAGTGTTCATCTATGGACCCCTTTCGTTCATAGAGTTCAAGAACCATGCTTTTAAATGAGAAATTTTGATTTCCTTGTTGTTATGTGATGTTGTTCATGTTAATGATCTTTGTTTAAGCTTTAAGATATTAATTTAAGTTGATTTTCATGATGTATGCATGCTTGTAGTTAAAACTCATAAATTTGAGTGGTTCAAGATGATCAAAATTGTTGAGAAAACCTATTCCCCAAAGTGTGCATGCAAGGTGTTTGTTAAAATACCTAGAATGCTAAAAATCATGTTCCTATGACCCCATAGTATTTAAATGAAAAGCTATGTCAACTTTTAAGATGATTCCACATGAACTTCCATGCTATTGATGTGTGTTGCTAGTATGATTATGCAATGAACATGATATTAAGGTTGTGAAAGTACTTTCATGTGACATGAAATCCTTTCCATGCAATACATTGTTGATAACCATGCTTAGTATGAAATCCCTTATGAACGATATTATTAATTGTGGACTCAAATCTTGTTATCAAGTCATGTCATGTGCGTCAGTTTCCTTCCATCGAGTCCTGAGGTTATTCGTACCCCAAAAACATAGATGTGTGTCTAGATCCATATCATGTCATCAGGATTATCTCAATTAAGCTGCAATCTATAGAACTCAGTTAGTTATGTGACTCAGGAAACCTTAGAAATCTCATAATATCAGTAAATTCTCAGAGAGTAGTACTATTCCATCAGTTAACGGATGTCAGTATTCAGTCTATGTATAGTCAGTTAAATCATGTTCAGTCTCTTCAGATGTTAGTAGAAGTTAGCACCGAGTGAACCCAAGGATGGGAACTCACCTTCCAATTTAGGGCGTGATTCTTAGCAGTCATCCTTGTGTTCCAGAACTACGTAGCCAACGTAGGTTGAGACATCGTAACCTGTAAGACTAGGGTTGATGAGGTGGATTAACTTATCAGTTTAGGGCTCCCATCATTCTCATTTGAGAACCTGCCAGATGAGGGTCACTCATAACTGTCCTTACTAGTGGCTCGATATTGAGACCCCTCTAGTCAGGGTAGAGATTATACCCCGACTTAGATATATGCATTATTGGGGCATGTCGGTTAAAAAACTACCTCCCACAGTTTCAGGCTCAGTCTCAGTAAAAGAACTCAGATAGTTCTTCGGATATCAGTATACCAGAACTGCCAGATACAGTCAAATTCAGTTATAGTACAGAACTCAGATAGTTCCATCAGACCCAGGACTGTCAGACACAGTCACCCATGTTGACAAAACCATAGTTTCAGTTATGTCAGAAATCAGTAAATCATGTATTAGAGGACAAACCAACTATTACGTATTTACATTTCCAATTATTATGTATGTATATTTGCACTCTCATGTCCATATTAGTCAGTCAGCTAGCATTGCTCATGTATATAAACCCTTTTTATTTAGCCTAGCTCACTCGTATACTCAGTACCCCAGCTGTACTTATGCATCCGCGCTATGGTGCTTTCTCTTTATGTAACACCATAGGTTCAGAGACACGAGTCTTGACCAGTAGTAGCAGTTGCATTCCAGTATACAGAGTTGTAGTGAGTCCTCTTCATTCGAGGATGATATGATTTGATTTAGTCATTTACTATTTTAGTTAGCTACCAGTTTACGGAGTTAGTTGGAGACATGTTCCTTCAACTTCTTATTCAAAAAGTGTTTAGAGGCTTTCAAATTTAGTTCAGATTTGATTCAGTTTTCAATTGTTTTGGGTATCTTTCACCCATATGGATGTTATTTTACCATATTCTTTATTCAGTTGAACTTTATGGCCTACATGTTCATGTTTTCTGCATTATTATGATATATATTGTAGTGTATAGGTACATATATCAGTCATGGTTAGCTTATGGTCCTTCGGGGTCATAAGCACTATGTACATTCCAGTTCAGAAAAATCAAGGCGTTACAATAACCCTACTTCAAGTTCACAAAATGTTCGGCCCTAGACTTGTTCAGCTCCTAAGGAAATAAGAGATCACGAATAGTATTTGAAAACTTATCCCACATTACTAACTCAACACTATCACCCCTTATCTCTTCCTACTCTTTATACCACTGGTAAGCCATATCCTATAATAAAACTTAGAGGATCTTCCTTAACCTTAGAGGTTATAAAGGTTGGGGGATTTAACCTCATAAACTAGCCAACCCTAGTGATCTCAGATGATGTAATGACCCTTTAGGTCATTTTCTATATTTCCACTTATTTTCATCATTAAAAATTTTTCATAGATGCCCTAAGTCATTTATGAATTGGGGGAATTTATAGGTTGGTTATCGGGCAATTTATTTAATTTTTAGAGTAAATTCCCTATTTAGAAGTCTTCACTAGTTCCAAAATGGAATTGGACAAAAACATCAGTAAAACATTCTCGGATGAAAATTCTAACTATGGTAGTAGTTCTGGAGTATGGATTGTTGGCTAGGTGAACCTTTTTTTGGGTACTAATACACTCGACCTTATTTAGACCTTTTGGTTAAAAAATTAGAAAATTAGAAGTTAAGGTATGGGACACATATTTGGTCAAAACTTTCTCGGATGGAAAATTAGAGTTATCCAACACATATGGAATGTAAAATTTAGTATGGGTACATATTTCATTTGCGTATATCGTATTTCTAGTAAATCTCATAGCATTATTGGAAACATAGAAAATTTTCAAAGTTTGTTGGTGTTGATGCTTGTGCAATCGGATGAAAGCCATCATGATCACCCTAATACGATTGTAATAAAGTCATGGTGATTGCCCAATTGCAATTGTAATCCATGGGCTGCTATATCCATAGCTAAGTACCTGTTATGGGTATAAAAGGACCCCTTAGGCCGTATTTTGGGCATTTCTCTCTCATTTTTGAGATCTAAAAACCCTATTATAGTGTGTTAACCTTAAATTGAGTATTAGGTGTGACTTGAGGGTTCAATTAAAATATATTTTTTTGATTATCAGAGGATTTAAGGTAAGAATCCTTTAATTTCTATATTATTTGGCAAAATCTCCTTATCACTTAGGGCTTGATTTTAGCTCAAAGATTGCTTGGTTTTCACCAATTTTTGAGAGTTTTGATTCCATGAGCTTGATATCATGTTGGGTTGGTCTCAAAAATATGCTTTTCCATGAGTGGGACCTACATAGGGTTTTAGAATATTTTTGTACCCGAAGAATAATGGTGTAATATGGGTATCAATATAATTGTATTTATGAGTAGATTGTATTTTTGATATCTTGGCATCTTTAATAAGCTCCTCGAATAGGTAAATAGGGGTTTAGCAGATTGTAAACTTTCTTTGGATTTAAGGTAGGTTAGGTTTATTCCTTATCAGATTGAACTATGTCATAGTAATTTTTGATACCTTTTTACATTCAAATGGGTTTTAGGTGTTGAATTGATGAGATTTAAGATTTAGGATTAGTTGGAACTTTAGACTATATGAAATTCTAGAACTGAATTATTGACTTATTTTCCTATATCTTTGATGGATTAGATATCATTGCTCATAGTTAGCATGAGAATGCCTTAGTTACCCAATTATAGGTGAAATTCTCTAGTTGCTTTATTTAGAGTAAGTTACACTTAGATGCTTATACTAATAGAGATTGCCTTAGTTCCACTGGACTTAGTTAATGTTTCTTGAGTAGAATATCTACCCTAGGTCTTATTGTGTCTTGATATACATCTAAAAGTAGACATAGTTGCCTTAGCCTAGTCTAGGGTAGAAATTAACTTAGAATATATTTTGGGAATTTGGGAGTGGGCCCGTTGATCCACCGTAAGCTAAGATTGTGATTAGTTCTCTTAAACCTTTATGATTAGTAATTGCTTAGATAGTGCCCCTTTGAAACAATACTGATGACTCTTTGTATTTTTTGGTGTTTAAGATGTATTTTCGATAAAAAACTGACAATAGTTAGTAATATTCGTAGTAACTAATCATATATTAATTTATAAAGTGACATAACTAATGAATGATGAGTTATGGAGGTATACTCTTCTTTACTTCTCCTTTATGCTCATTTACTTTAGAACTCATGGGGTTTGTCATTTACTTTTGACCTCGTGGGGCTTGTCATTTACTTTATCCCTCGTAGGGCTTCTCTTTTATTATTGCCATTGGTTTTTCTATTCTGATGACATGTTGATACCTGGCAAGGCTGAAGGATATTTTTGTAATGAGTTTGATACTCGACAAGGCCATAGTATATTATTGTGATAATGTGGATACCTAAAAAAGCCGACGGATATTGATGTGATGATTATGATTCTCGGCATGGCCGAAGGATATTATTGTGATGATGTTTCTACCCGGCAATGTAGAAGGATATTGTGATGAAGATGATATACTCAATAATATTGAAGATTGATTATTTCATGTGCCTATGTGTACATGTACCAGTTCGAGTAAAGCTAGTACTATACAACAACAACAAACGCAGTGTATTCCCATATAGTAGGGTCTGGGGAGGGTAAGATGTACACAGTCCATACCACTACCTTCGGAGAAGTAGAAAGGCTATTTTCGATAGACCCCCGGGATCAAGACAAGGAATAATAATAAAATCCGTAGTAAAGCATGAAACAAGATGACATGACTTAAATACGACACCCACAAAGAATAGTACACAAAGACTAGTAAACAAGTTTGTAATATAGCATGAAACAAGGTGTAATAACAAGAAAAATCCACCCACCAAGTAAAACCCTGCCCTAACTACCCAAACTGGCACTAGTCTTCTATACTAATTTACGTCCTCCAGATCTTCCTATCTAGAGTCATGTCCTCATAAAAATGTAACAGCTCCATGTCCCACCTAATCACCTTTCTCCAGTATTTCTTCGCCCTACCCTACCCTATCTAAAACTATCCAACGATAGCCACTCATACCTACGAACCAGGGCATCCGCGCCCCTACTTATTAAGTGTCCGAACCATATCAATCGGACTTCCCACATATTGTCCTACACCAAAGCCACTCTAACCTTCTCCCGCATAGACTCGTTTCGAACTCTATCACCCCTAGAAAGCCCACACATCAAATGCAACATCCATATTTCCGCTACCTTTAATTTTTGGATATGGGAGTTCTTGAATGGCCAACACTCCTCTCCATACAACATGGCTAGACTTTCCTTTAAGCTTTGGTGGCACCGTCTTATCACACAACACCCCCAAGGTGAGCTTTAACTGCATCCATCCAGCCCCAATATGGTGGGAGACATCCTCGTCAGTCTCACTATTCCCCTGAATCATAGACTTGAGATATTTAAAAATATCCCTCTTACATACCACCTAGGAGTCCAACCTTACTACCACCTTATTCTCCTACCTTAAGTCATTAAAATTGCATTCTAAATATTTTGTCTTGCTCCTACCCAACCTGAACCTTTAGACTCAAGGGTCTATCTCCACACCTCTAATTTATTATTAACACCCCCTCATGTCTCATTAATCAAAACTACATCATCTATGAAAATCATACACCAAGTCACCTCTTCTTAAATAAGCCACACCAACACATCCATCACCAAAGCAAACAAAAATGCGCTTAAAGTAGATCCCTGATGCAACCCTGTTAAGACAGGGAAATGCTCTAAATTTCCTCCTACCGTCCTCACCTGGGTCTTAGCTCCATCATACATGTCCTTGATTGCTCTGGTATATGCCACTGGGACCCTGCTCACCTCCAAGAATCTCTAAAGAACCTCCTTAGGGACTTTGTCATACGCCTTCTCCAAGTCGATAAAAACCATGTGCAGATCCTTCTTCCTTTCCCTATATTGTTCCACCAGTCTCCGTACTACATGAATAGCCTCCATCGTCGAGCACCTGGTCATAAATCCAAAGTGGTTCTCCAAAATAGACACTATCCTCCTAAACCTCAACTTGACCACTATCTTCCAAATCATCATAATATAGCTCAATAAATTAATACCCCTATAGTTGTTGCAACTCTGAATGTCACCCTTGTTCTTATAAAGAGGTATCATAGTACTTTATCTTCAAGCCTCAGATATTTTCACCACCTTGAAAATGCTATTAAATAATTCAGTCAACCACCTTAGACCAGCCTCTCCAGAAAACTTCCAAAAATCTACAAATATCTCATGAGGCCCCGTCGCCCTACCCCTTTGCATCCTGTGAGCAACCTCAATGAGCCCTTCCATCTTAAAACGTCTATAATAACTAAAATCATGACACTCCTCCTAGTGCTCTAGCTTGCCTAACTCAATAAATTTATCCCCTTTATTATTCAAGAGCCTATGAAAATATGACTGCCATCTTTTCTTAATGTGACCGTCCTCTATCAATACTCTACCATCCTCCATCTTAATGTATTTCACCTAGTAGAAGTCACGACCCTTCCTTTCCATAACCTTAGCAAGCCTAAACAACCTCTCTTCTCCTTCTTTCTCTTCTAACCCTGCATACAAGCTCTCAAACACTTCCATTATAGCCGCCATAACTGCTAACTTAGCCTTCTTCCTAGGTAACTTATGTATAACAAATATATACATAATCTTATATATATAAATCCTTATGTGTAATATGGGTGCAATGATTTCCTTAGGGTGCCAGTTATACCTCACTAGTGTTAAATGCATATAATATGAGGTAGTTGATGATTAATGTTAAATAAGGATTTATGGTGGATATTTTTTAAATGATTAATCAAGACTAGTTGTTAAGATGGAAACTAAGTGTAAAATGAGAATTCACTTAACTAGTACTACCAGTGACAAATAATGTTCAGCAGGGAGTGTTGGTTATCTAAATGAATATATGGTAAATAGTAGTCTAATAAATGACTAGGATTATTTGATGGTTAGTAATCTAATAAATTAGTTAGTGATCTTTTTTTAGCTAGCAAATGATGGTCAATGAGTATTAATAATAAGAGGCCAATGATGGTAATAGTATGGGATATAGTTATATGGTCAATGTTAGTAATTAATGAAAGTCCAATAAAATGTCTGATTGAAGAAAATATGGAATACGATTGAAAAATTATGAGATTTTAATATGTTGTTGGTTTAGTGCTTTATTATTTCTCTTGGGCCTAATCTCGTGTAGTATGGGATATTGTGATGAGTTCTTTACTTTGTGCACTATTTCTCATATGGGAGTCGACTTTGTACTTGTGTCTGCTCGTGGTTTAGCTTTATAATGCGTTATTATTCTGAATTTTCTATTTCCTTTGCATGATGGTATGGCATATGTCAATGGCTTATGTTATAGTATTATTCCAGTTTAATTACTTATAAAATACAGTGCTAATGGAGATGATTCAGTTTTAATTCTATACTTTAATCTAGTTATGATTATCTTGCATTCTATCATCTTTATATCACGACTTAGCTCAATCGACAGATAATGCCTACAATGTACCCATTATTTTGGTACTCAAACTACACTTTTATACCTTTTTGCTGCAGATTTGTGTACTAGTTGACGCCGTTGATTTGAGTTCATAAATTTTTGATATACTAAATATACAGTGAGCTCTTGTAGTTTGAGTCTCCTGTTTCTTTTTTATTTTATTATTATTTAATCTTTTGCATTGAGATTTATGCGTTGGCTACTTTTATACTATTGGGTTGTATTATTAATACTATTTGCTCTTGTACTGACTATACCACGCCATGGGATTAGTATTCATGTTGTCAGTTTATTTATATTAGAACATTGCTTTATATTAACTTATGTTCAATACTTTTAGCCTTTATTGGGCATTTCCATCCAAATTAACTCATTGCCTTAGCATTGAGTTAGGGATTGGCTTAGCTACTAACGTGATTTGGTAGATGCCACCAAAAGTCATAAATTAGGTTGTGACAAATTTGTACCAGAGCTTAGGTTTCACCAGTGTTGTTGGTACAAGAGCAAGCGTCTAATTAAGTCCTACAAATTAGAATGTTGACATTTGTTTCCTATATTCATGAGTCTATAGGACATTTTAAGAGTTCTTTACTTAGTTCACTCATATCATGCTAAGAGTCTAAGTTAGTTTATAGACTATTCCCTCAACTGTACTTTTTGTAGATGGCTAGGACACGTGCTATTGCTATGAGAGGTAAGGGTAACCTAAAGGTCGAGGGACCAGCTGAGGCTTGTGGATGACCTAGAGGTCGAGGATAACCTTATGAAGTTTTCCCTGCTAGTGGCCAGTATTGGCCACCTTTCTCAGACCATATTCCTGCACCTGACCTTAATATTCTTCTGCCACAGCTAGTGGTTGACCAGGGACCAGCCGAGGCTCTACTAGGTTTTATTCCCTCTTTATTTATAAGATATAGCTTGATTCAGATTTTTGGGATTGTTGGTGACATGCAATTTGATCACACAAAGTCTACTATTTAGAGTACTACTGAGGTGGGAAACAATGTAGAACTATGGCTCCTAGATTTGAGGTTCCTCCTATATGGGTAGTTGTTCAGCTAGTAGCTACTTATCCAGTTGTAACCCAACCTGCTTTCACTCTTGAGGAGCAAAGATTTTGGGTAGTTTCTTAAGGTAGGCTCCAACTAGGTTTTCTTGTGCTCTAGGTGAGTATGCGTACGAGTATTAATTTTATTATGAGTATAAACTTTTTCATTTGGGCCTTGTTGAGATGTGTGGTATATATTTAACAATATTTCAGTTGGACTTGTCTGCTCTTCATTGGTGGAGAGGTTACTTGGATTCTATACCAGCTAGAACTTTTCTATTGTCATGGACTCAGTTCTCCAAGTTATTATTGGAGAATTACATGTCGCGTAACTTTAGAGATCAATTGAGAATATTGGAGTAGGGTTCCATAATATTTGCTGAGTATGATCCCCATTTCATGAGTTGGAAAGATATACAATTTCTATTTTAGATGTAGAGTATGAAAGAGTTCACTATTTTATTAGAGGGTTAAGACTCCCCTTTCATATGGATACTCAAAGTCTAGCTATTATAAGTAGGACTTTTACTGATAGTTTAGATCATGTTGGGATGATGGAGGAGATTCATCATGAGAGTCGTGTGGTTCTTTTTAAGAGGCACAGGTCCCAGGGCCAATTTAGTGGGATCTATAGTATTTCTCGATTCAGAGGTGGTAGCTCTCATATTGGTATTCTCTGCATCCATCTTTTTAGCCTAGTGAACCACTTCAGGATGCTTTTTAGATTACTAATGAAGGTCAATTTAATATTAGCGATAACCCTAATAAAGGTGGTGATCAATCTTTGAGGGTTCCTCTATGAGTTATTCTAGATGTGGTGGTAATTTTGAGTTTTCTAGATCTGTTGGTTCTAGTTCTGCTTAAGTTTCCTATTTTACATGTGGAATTCCTAGTCACTACTCACGGGATTGCCCTGGTTATTGGATGATGGTTGTTTCAAATCAGAGTACTTTCCTTATTAGAGTAGTTCATCCCTTGGGTAAAGGTGGTTCTCATGGTTGTAAAGGTGATTACCAAGGAGCTCAAGAAGGTTCTCAGGTAGGCAGAATAGGAGGTCAGCTAGGTGCCCATCCTGGTGGCGAGCGTGGTAAGTATTATGTACTACATGCTATACCAATGGTAAAGATCTTGGATGTTATAGTTATAGGTATGATTTTGGTCTACCGGATGTCTACCCTTTTTTTATTTTATCTGGGATCCACTTATTCTTATATATCTGCTTATTATACACCACAGTTAGAGTTTACTAGTGATTTATTATGTGTGACATTGCACATATCTACTTATGTGGATAATTATTTATTAGTGAATTGAGTATTTAGGTTATATATTGTGATAGTTAGTAGTGTTGATACTTGTGCTAATCTTATTATTCTAAAAATGCTGGATTTTTGTGTGATTCTTGGCATAGATTGGTTAACCCACTATCATGCGATCATTGATTGTTTTGTCAAGACCGTTACCTTAGCCATGCCTGGCGTACCCCCAGTCTTATGGCAGGGAGCTGTTAGATGTGAGCCGATGGAGATTATCTCTTATATGTGTGCTAGTAGACTTATTTCAAGGGGTTGTGAGTCTTATATCTCTTATATTTGTGAAACTATTATGGAGAGTCTATCACTTGACTCTTTTCCTATTGTTTGTGAGTTTCCTAATGTGTTCCCTACCGACCTTCTTGATATTCCCCCTTTCCGTGATATTGTGTTTGCCATTAATCTCGAGCCTAGGACCTAACCTATTTCCATGGCACTATACCATCTAGGTCCTTCTTAGCTTATAGAGCTGAATTTTTATCTTCAAGATATTCTTGGTAAGGTTTTTATTTATACCTAGTGTGTCCTCGTGGGGAGATACCATATTATTTGTAAAGAAGAAGGATAGTTCTATGCATATGTACTTTGATTATAGGCTACTTAATAAGGTTAACCGTTATCCTATTCCTTCCATTGATAATTTTTTTGACCAGCTTCATGGTGCAACCATTTTTTCTTAGATTGATTTCAGGTCTAGCTAACATCAATTGAGGATTCGGGATGAAGATGTCCTAAAGACAACTTTTAGGACCCATTATTGTCATTATAAGTT
This sequence comes from Capsicum baccatum var. pendulum, assembly GCA_030864225.1. Lineage (NCBI taxonomy): Eukaryota > Viridiplantae > Streptophyta > Magnoliopsida > Solanales > Solanaceae > Capsicum > Capsicum baccatum. The sequence continues at coordinate 150,345,847 of CM061557.1, read as the reverse complement.
CTTAGTAATGTCTTTTAAGTTGCCTAATGCCCTAGCCACGATCATGGATTTGACGAACTGAGTATTCTAGACATATTTAGACTCCTTTCTAATTGTGTTCATTGATCGCATCCTTGTGAATTCGAGAAATAGTGAGGCACATGTGCAGTATTTAAGTATCATGCTTGTAACGCCCCGACTCTGGTACTCAGAACGCTAAATGGTGCTTATGATCTTGAAGGACCACAAGCTAACGCATGACTAATATCTATGTCTGTATACTGCATGATATACTATATAATGCAGAAACATAAACTAAAAGGCCATAAGGTTCAAAATGTAACATAATATCTGATAAAATATAACGTTTGGGATGGGGTATAAATGCCCAAAACAAAACTATCTAAACATACTGTAGTCTGAAAAGCCTCTAAAACACAACTTTCTAAATAAGGAGATTATGAGATATGTCCCCAACTAACTCCAACTAATAACTAATTAATAAGATAATAAAGAAATGATCATGTCCTCAAAAGATGAGGACTCACTGTTAACTCTGACTGCGTAGACTGGAATGCTACTGATGCTTTAGAGCTCGTACTGCTAAACCTATGGTATAGGACATCATAACGCAAATATGTCAGTACTTTGAATGTACTGGTATGCATGTGAGGTAGGCTGAATGCAAAGGGTTTACATGTATGATCTATACTAATTGACTGAATAATATGCACGTAAGAATACATGCATGAATACATAATAACTGTAACTAGGTCGTGATAACTTGATTACTGAGTCTGAGTATGAATAATATGTGACATTGATAACTGTATAACTGAAAAAACTAATACTGAGCGATACTCTGACAGTCTAGTTTCTGGTGGAACTAGATGAGTTCCGCACTATTCTGAGTTGACTGTATCTGAAAGCCCTGAATTCTATAATAAAAAATGTGGCAAGTAGTCATCTAACCGACATGCCCCTAATACACCATTATGGCTGAGCTGGGGTCTAATAGGTAACCCCAATTGGAAGAGTGTCAATACCACGCCATTGGTAAGGATAATATGTGAGTAACCCTCATATAATAGGTAACTCCAGTGAGAACGGTGGGAACCCTCAAATAACAGGTTAAACAACCTCATCTACCTTCATATAACAAGCTATGATGTCTCAACCTATCCTAGCTTCGTAGTTTTGGAATTCAAAGATTGTTTCTAAGAATCACACCCTCATATAATAGGTGAGTTCCTATCCTTAGGTTGACTCGGTGCTAATTCTTCCTCCCATTTGAATAGAGACTGAACATGATTAACTGAACTGGACTAGACTAAATTTATCGAGTTTTATTAGCTGATGGAATACTATTAAGATTACTAATTATAGAGCTTTCCTAAGTCACATGATTGATTGGGTTCTACGGACCATGGCTTGACTGAGGATATTGTGAAAACATGACACTAAATCTAGGCACACAACTATATTTATTTTTTAGGTACAAGTACCCCCAGGACTCGATGGAAGTAAACTGACAAGGCATGACATTGTTGAATACATGACCAACATCAACAATCCATAATGCAATAGTTGGACATATTTAATGGGCATTTAATTATCATAGCTTGGTACGTGAATAAGATAGCATGTATACATAGCATAATTTCATAAGGCTAACTCATAAGCAATCCCACAAGCAATTTCAATACATAAGAATAACATGGAAGTCATTTTGACCATAAGGTTAAAGCATACATTGTCATTTGGGTCAGAATTTAGCTATAGTGCATAATTTTTATCCCTTTAGGAATTTTATCAAACACCTTACATGCACAACTTAAGGCATAGGTGAAATCATCAAATTTCACAAATCATAAGCCACCAAATTCATATATTTCAATTTATATGCTAATGTAGTTTTCATTATTTCACCTAAGGATCTGAACATGGGAATCAAACAACAAGAATCACAAAAATTGAGCAACCCACAACATAATAATCATGATTAATAATTTAAAATAGGGTTCTTGAGCTTTATCGATGAAAGAATCCATAAACTAACACAACGTATACCTTAGTTCTTGATTTAGTGAAGATTGATGGCAAGATTTTCTTGAAATTGAATCCCCAATTGAAACCCTAGTTTGTTCTTGAGAGAAAATTGAGAGAAACAAGTCTATTTTGGGTCAAGAATGGCTAAATCACATGTTATTGGGTTTAAAACAGAGTGGGAAATTAATCCTTTTAACCTTGGACATGTCTTTTAAAATTGGTGAAAATTTCCCGACCTGGACCCTGGCGTGATGCCGCGCTATCGCGCCGTGTCACTGGAATTTGATAACTGAAAAATTAGGGGATGGCACGACGCAGAGCCATTGCGTTGCCACTTTGTTTGCAATCTGGAAGTTTGGCACGACACGCCACTATTGCGGACCCATACTGGAATTTGACAAATGCCATTTTCTCTTGTGGTACGGTGCACCACTGACTAATATGGCGGTGTTTTACGACGGGAACTTGAAATAGTCATAACTTCTTACCCGGTTATTAGATTTCCGAGAATCTTATAAAGATGGAAAACTTATTGAATTTTCCACATGAAAAAAAATAAAAATCTTAAAAATCCCTCATGGAATAAACATCATTCAATTTAGAAGACAATACTTGACATTCTTGGTATTAAATTAGTTAAGAAACTTTGTGGTATTACAATATCTCCCCCTTGGGAACATTCGTCCTAAAATGGGACTGACTGAGATGGGAGAAACGATGAGCTAAAGTGCTAGTTGATCACGAACAACTAAAACCTAATTGACATTTCTGGGATTTATACTGAGCGTGCATATCTGATACATGATTTCATGACTTAACTGACTCATGAACACATGATTGAGATTTTTGATAACTGAATTTCCCACTAGGAGAATGCATGTCTAATGAATGAAAACATGACTAATCTGATGTATGAACACATGACTAATATGATGCATGAACATATGCCTGAATATACAATGGTACTTAGTACCCAGTTTAAATAGAATCCTGAACATGAGACTAGTACCAGACTAAAATCTGGACATGAAAACTAAAAAGCTTAAGGAGATCTGTTACTTTGAGCTAGATCTGAGTTGATGGAGAAGAGGTGAGGATATTTGGTTTGCATATCTACTTATTATTCCCATGTAGCTCCCTCAACAGACTGATTTCACCAAAGAACTTTAAAAAGAGGGATTTCTTTATTCCTCAGTCTACGAATATGATAGTCTAGGATTTTGACTAGAATCTCTTCATAAGAGAGGTTGTTCTGAACATCTATGCTCTGAATAGGGACTACAACTTCTGGGTCACCTATGCACTTCTTGAGCAAAGAGACATGGAAGAATGGATGAACTGTGGCTAGATCTAAAGGCAATTCAAGCACATAAGCTTCTTTGCCAAAAGCGACTGAGAATTTTGAAGGGACCGATATATCGGGGACAAAGCTTTCCCTTCTTGCAAAACCACTTCACTCCCTTCATGGGAGAGATCTTTAGGTAGACATAGTCACCAATCATGAACTTGAGATCTCTGTATAAGACTTATGTCGGCTCTGAGAAGCCTGGAGTCTTTCTCTGATCAACTAGACTTTTTCTAAAGCATCGAATACTAAGTCAGACCCTATTACTTAGGCCTCACTAACTTCAAACCAACCAACTGGAGATCTGCATCTCCTACCATAGAGAGCTTCAAATGGAGCCATCTTAATACTAGAATGATAGCTATTATTGTATGCAAACTCAATCAAAGGAAAGTGGTCATCCCAACTACTCTTAAAATCAATTGCACACGCTCACAGCATATCTTCTAGAGTCTGAATGGTCCTTTCTGCTTGACCATATGTCTGAGGATAGAAGGTTATACTAAGATGAACTTGGGTACCAAGATCCTTTTGGAATGATTTCTAAAAGTGAGAGGTGAACTGGGTACCTCTGTCTGAGATAATGGATAACAAAACACCATGCAATCTAACTATCTAATGTAGAGCTTGGCATAATCCTCAGTTGAATAAGAGGTATGGACTAGAAGAAAATAAGCTGATTTGGTCATTCTGTCTACAATGACCCAAATTGAATCATGCTGATGACGAGTATGAGCCAAACTAGTCACGAAGTCCATGTTCACTTCTTCCCACTTCTAAGTAGGAATATGGAACTCTTGCATGGACACACTAGGCTTCTAATGCTCTATATTAACTTGCTGAAATGTAGATAACTTAGCCACAAATGCTGCAATATCTCTCTTCATTGTATTACACCAATAGATTTTTTGCAAGTCACGGTACATCTTTGTGGCCCTTGGATGAATAGAGTAGCGCGCACCATGATTTCTTCAAGAATTTCCTGCCTTAAGTCATCTACACTTGGAACACACAGACGACCGTGAAAAGACAAAATACCATCTCCCCATTGGGAGAAAACATCTACTTTCTATTCCTTGACTAACTCTTTTGACTTGACTAGACTGGTATCTCTATCTTGCTTTTCTTTCACCATAGAAACTAGAGATTATTCTGAACTACTCTGGAACCCGTATATCAGCCTCTTTTTTATTGAGTAAGCGAACGCCTAGTCAGGAAAGATGATGGATTTTCTAAGCTAACTTCTTCTTATTGTCCTCAACATGAGCTACACTACCCATAGATAGTTACTGAGAGTTTCGGCCACTATGTTTGCTTTGCCCGGATGATAAAGGACACTTATGTCATAATCTTTCAAGAGCTCTAACCACCTTCTCTGGCAAAGATTGAGATCTTTCTAAGAAAAGACATACTGGAGACTCTTATGATCTATGAACACATCTACATGAACATCGTACAAATAATGCCTCCAAATCTTTAAGGAAAATACTACGGCTACTAACTCAAGATCATGAGTAGGATAATTCTTATCATGGGGTTTAAGATGTATGGTGGGATTGGCTTTAACCTTAACATGACGCATGAGGAAACAACCCAAATCTTATCTGGATGTATCACAGTACACTACAAACCCATCTGGACTATCTGGAAGAGCTCAAACTAGGGTTGAGGTGAGTTGACTCTTCAACTCTTGAAAACTCTTCTCGTAAGCTTCTGACTACTGAAAATTGACTTTCTTCTGAGTCAATCTGGACATAGGGGATGCAATAGAATAAAATTCTTTAACAAACCATCTGTAATAGCAAGCCAAACCCAAGAAACTCCTAAAATCTAATAGAGAGACAGGTCGAGGACAGTTTCTTATGGCTTTGGTCTTTTGAGGATCAACCCTAATACCATCACTGGAAATGATATGTCCAATAAATTCTACTAACCTTAGCCAAAATTCATACTTACTAAACTTGGTGAACAACAAATGATTTCTGAGAGTCTGAACTACAATTCTGAGATAGTCCGCATGATCACGCTCACTGTGGGAATAGACTAGAATATCATCTATGAAGACTATGACGAATATGTCCAAGTATTCCTTGAACACACGGTTCATCAAGTCCATGAAAGCTGCTGGGGCATTGATAAGACCAAAGGACATCACTAGGAATTCAAAGTGACCATTTTGAGTATGAAAGGCTGTCTTCGAAATGTCACATTCTCTGACTCTGAGTTGATGGTAGCCCGATATGAGGTCTATCTTAGACAAATAGCTGGCACCTTAAATTTTATCAAACAATTCATCAATTTTTGGAAGAGGATACTTCTTTTTTACCGTGACTTTATTGAGTTGACGGTTACAATACACATTCTGAGAGAACTGTCTTTCTTTCACATAAATAAGACTGGTGTGCCCCACGGGGACACATTGGTTCTGATGAATCCATTATCTAAGATATCCTTCAACTATTCTTTGAGTTCTTTATGTTTTATAGGTGCCATCTATATGGTGGAATAAATATAGGCTGAGTATCTGGATGAAGATCAATGCCAAAGTCTATTTCCCTTTCCGAAGGAATTCTTGGAAGATCTTTGGGAAATACATCTGAATATTCATTCATGATTGGGACTAAATCAAGGTTGGGAGTTTCAAAACGTGTGTCCTTAACTCGAACAAGATTATAGACACATCCCTTAGATATCATTTTTCTTGCCCAAAGGTAGAAAATAAATTGACCTCCGAAAGCGGATACACTTCCCGTCCACTCTAGGATATGTTTATTTGGAAACTAGAACTAGACTATTTTATGTCTATAGTCGACTATGGCATAGTAGGAATGAAGAGAATCCATGCCGAGAATGATATCAAAATCTGTCATCTCTAATTCAACTAAATCTGTTGAGGTGAGTTTCTGAAATATCCTAATCGGGAAGTTCCTTTATACCCACTGGGCTATGATAATTTTATCCACTGGTGTAGAGACTAAAAAGGGCTCTACCAGAATTTTAGGATTGACTGTGAAATCAACTACTATATAGGGAGTAACGAAAGATAGGGAAGCACCTGGATCGAGCAAAGCGAAAACATACATATGAAAGATCTATAACATACTAGTAACCACATCAGGAGAATTTTCTTGATCTTGTCGAGACTGGAGAGCATAAAGTCTATTTGGGCGTTGACCACTAGTAGCACTAGAAATGGCACCCTGCTGATTTGGGCAACTAGGCTAAGTTGAGGAACGGTTCTACTAACCCTGAGGACCTAGTTGAGGACAGTCTCTGACTCTGTATCCTGTCTTGCCACATCCAAAACAAATACCACTGCCAACTCTGAAAATACCCCGATGGTGCTTGCCACAAGCCTGGAAAAGAGGATAGGTGCAGGCACTGCTTATACTGCCCTGAGACTTAGCCTAACTCTCTATATTTATTACCATCCCTGAACTTAGGAACTAGAGCACTAGCTGAAGAAGGAGTTAGAACTGATGACTTAGGATGAAATTGAGAATGGTTTCCTCCTTCTGATTATCGCTGAGCAAAGTAGAAACTACCTGTCCTTGTTCTCTTATTCTGCTTCTCCTCTATATACTGAGAATAAGTCATAAGACTAGCTAAGTCATGTCACTATTCAATATCATAGACCTACACTCGTAGACCACACTATCATTCACCCCAGAAACAAACTTACTCATCTTAGCCCTGCTATTTGCAACCACATGAGGGGCTTATCTGGCTAATTGAGGAAACTTAAAAGAATACTCTTTCACCGTCATGTTGCTCTTCCTGAGGTTGATAAACTCTAACACCTTATCTTCTCTCATCTCTAGGGGAAAGAACCTCTCTAAAAATGCGGTGACCGATTTCTACCACTCTATAGGTCCTGCATCAACCAACCTCTCTGACTTTCACTACTTGTACCAAGTGTGAGCAACATCCTACAACTGATATGCTGCTAGCTTAGCACTCTCAACAACTGACACCCCCATAATGTTAGTAACCTTATAAACCTGATTGATGAATTCCTAAGTGTCCTTATCTGATTTAGCCCTGAGAAAGGATGTAGGATTCATTTATGTGAAGTCCTGAATCTGGGCTGCTGCTGAATTGGCCACTGGGTTGGCTGGAACAACAGTTGGTCATTCATTTTAAGTGGCAACTGACTAAGGAAGAGTTGTGAATGCAACTCTAAACACTATATGAGAAACATGTTTGCCCAAAGGTTCTTCGGGCTAAGGGGCTGACTGATTCCAATTTATTCTATTAGGAGGCATGTTCTGTTGAATAAAGGGAGAAATAGATTAGATTGAGATACTGACTTAAGATTATGCTCACTGGCACGATATGAATACTGAATGAAGGAAAGTGTTCCTAAAACATATCATAGCCTCTTGTACATAAATGTGGCATGCAATACACGTATGTACAAGACCTTATTAGATGTAGCTTTCAGACTTCCTAGGACACTATTGAAACTCAGGCTCTGATACCAAGTTTTTAACATCCCAAATCTAGTACTCAGAATTCTACACGGTGCTCATGACCCCAAAGGATCACAAGCTAACTCATGACTGATATCTGTGCATGTATACTGCATGATATACTATATAATGTGGAAACATGAAATGAAAGGCAATAAAGTTCAAACTATAACATAATATCCGATAAAATATAACATCAGGGATAGGGTATAAATACCCAAAACAAAACTGTCTAAACATACTGTAGTCTGAAAAGCCTGTAAAATATAACTGTCTGAATTAGGAGATGATGGGATATGTCCCCTACTAACTCTAGCTAATAAAATAATTAATGAGATAATAAATAAATGATCATGTTCTCGAAATATGAGGATTCACTTCTAACTCTGACTACGGAGACAAGAATGATACTGATGCTCTGGAGCTCGTGCTTCTGAACCTATGGTATAAGACACCATTGCACAAATGCATCAGTACTTTGAATATACTGGTATGCATGTAAGGTAGGATGAATGCAAAGGGTTTACATTTATGATCTATACTAACTAACTAAATAATATGAATGTGAGAATATATACATGAATATATAATAACTGTAACTAGGGTCGTGATAACATGATTACTGAGTCTGAGTACTGATAACATGAGATACTGATAACTTTATAACTGAAATAACAAATACTGAGTGACTGTATCTGATAGTCTAGTTTCTGACATAACAAGCTGAGCTTCACACTATTTTGAGTTGACTGTATCTGACAGCCTTGCATTCTATAACCAAAACTGTGGGAAGTAGTTATCTAAGCGACATGCCCCTAATACACCATTATGGCTTAGTTGGGTTCCAATCTATAACCCTAATTGGAAGGGTGTCAATACCGCAACACTGGTAAGGACAATCTGTGAGTAACCCTTATATAATAGGTAACTCTAGTTTGAATAGTAAGAACCCTCAAATAACAGGTTAAGCCACCTCATCTACCCTCTTATAATAGGCTATGACATCTCAACCTATGTTGTCTACGTAATTCTAGAATTCAAGTATTGCTTCTAAGAATCACACCCTCATATAACAGGTGAGTTCCCATCCTTGGGTTCACTCGGTGATAATTCGTAATCACATCTGAATAGACACTGGACATGATTAACTGAACTGGACAAGACTGAATTCATAGAGTTTCGTTAGCTGATGGAATACTATTAAGATTACTCAATTATTGATCTTTCCTAAGTCACATGGCTGACTGGGTTCTATGGACCATGGATTGACTGAGGATATCGTGAAAACATGACACTAATTCTAGGATTCAACTATATTTTTTTTTGGGTACGAGTACCCCCAGGACTTGACGGAAGAAAATTAATGAGGCATGGCATTATTGAATACATGATCAACATCATCAATCCATAATACAATAGTTGGAGATATTTCATGGGCATTTGATTATCATAGCTTGGTACGTGAATAATATAGCATGTATAAATAGCATAATTTCATAAGGCTAACTCATGAGCAATCCCACAAGCAATTTCAATACATAAGAATAACATAGAATTGATTTTGAACATAAGGTGAAAGCATACATTGTCATTTGGGTCACAATTTAGCTATAGTACATAATTTATTTCTATTTAGGAATTTTATCAAACACCTTACATGCACAACTTAAGGCAGAGGTGAAATCATCAAATTTCATAAATTATAAACCACCAAATTCATGGATTTCAATTTATATGCTAACGTAGTTTTCATAATTTCACATAAAGATCCCAACATGGAAATCAAATAACAACCATCACATAAATTGAGCAACCTATAACATGATAATCATGATTCATAATTTAAAATAGGGTTCTTGAGTTGTAATACCCCTTACTTTTTTCTAGCTAATTTTATCTCAATAATGTCTAATATTATGTTTTAAATTTAATGATGGTTATTCCATGCGGAATTTTCATGATTTTCCCTTTTTTTCATATGGAAAATTCAATAATCTTCCCATCGACACAAGATTTGTCCAAATCCGATAATCAGATCAGAAGTTATGACTATTTCAAGTTCCCGTCGTAAAACAACGCCATATTAGTTAGTGAAGCGCCGCTCCACAAGAGGAAATGTCATTAGGAAAATTCCAATAGGGGTCCATGATTATGGCGCATCACGCCAGGGCCTAAATTTAGAATTTTTTTGTTTCCCAGTGTCGCAGCGCGATTTTCCCTGGGTCGCGCCAATTTTCCAGTTCAAAAAAGAAGGGGCAACGCGATGGCTCCATGTCGCGCCATCCCTTAATTTCTCAATTGTTAAATTCCGATGACATGGTGAAATAGGGCATCCTCACGCTAGGGGTCCAATTCGGGAAATTTTCACAAAAATTAAATGATGCATCCAGGGTTAAAAGGGTCAACTTCCCACTCCTATTTAGGCCATTTAACACGTGATTCAACCACTTTTCACCTTAACTATGCTCTCTTCTCCCAAGTTTCTCTCAAGAACAAGCTATGGTTTCCATTGGGGATTCGAATTCAAGAAGGTTTCACCGTCAATCTTCATGAAATCATAAACTATGGTATGTACAGTGTTCATTCATGGATTCCTTTCATCCATGAAGCCCAAGAATCCTCTTTTAAACTCTATACCAAGATATTAATATGGTGAATTAATTATGTTCATGTTGTTATGGTTGTGTGACTGCCAAGAATAAATCTTTACGATGTTTTCATAAAACCATGTTAGTTTAGGGTTGAAATCTATGAAATGAAGTTAAATTATGGAATCATAATATAATTGATTTATGATCACACCTTTTCCTTAAATGGTGCATGCAAGGTGTTTGATAAAATGCCTAGTATAATAGAAATCACATATAATGACTCAATTATGTTTTAAATGTTAAATGCATGCAATCTATTCATGTTTAACATAACCTACATATTATTGATTATGAATTATGCTTGCTTGATGGAATGTCCATGATAGTCGAAGTATGTAAACAAACCTTGATTCTGTGCTTTCTTGTTCATGTATTAAACAAAGGTACTCAGGTGCCTCATGAAATACTCCCCAACTATTATATGATGAATTGTGAACTCTAGTTATATGTCGAAGAGTGTAAAATTATGTCATTTTCCTACTATCGAGTCCTCGGGGTACTTGTACCCGAATAATATAGCTGTGTGCCTAGAGCCATGTAATGTTTTCTTGATACTCTTAGTCAATCTGTGATCCTTAGACTTCAGACAGTCTTATGACGCAAGAAATCTCCATGATCTCATAAACTCAGTCAACTGTCATATATCAGTAGTATTCTGTCAGTCAATGGAATTCAGTAACTAAGTCAAAGTTTAATTTAGTAAATCATGTATAATGTCTTTTCAGATGGGAGTAGAAATTTGCATTGAGCAAACCCAAGTATGGGAACTCACCTGTTATATAAGGGTGTGATTCTTAGAAGTAATCATTGCGATCTAGAACTATATAGAAAGCATAGATTGAGAAATCATAGCCAGCTATATGAGGGTAGATAAGGTGGCTTAGACTGCTATATGAGGGTTCCTACCCTTCTCACTAGAGTTACCTGTTATATTAGGGTCGCTCAGATGTTGTCCTTACCAGTGGCGTAGTATTGACACCCATCTAATTAGTGCATAAATTGGACCCCAATTTAGCTATAATGCATCATTTGGGGCATGTCGGTTAGATGACTACCTCCCACAGTCTCAGTATCTGTCTCAGTAAAAGAACTCAGATAGTTCTTTAGAATTCAAGACTTTCAGATGTAGTCAACTAAGATACCATACAGAACTTATCTAGTTCCATCATATTTAGGACTTTCAGATATAGTTACTCATGTTGTCAGTTTGGAGAATTCAGCCATTAGTCATGTTAGTCATTAGCATACTCATGTTATCATGATTTCAGATATAGTTACTATGTATGCCTGCATGTATTCTCACGTTCATTATTATTCAGTTAGTCAGTATTGTTCATGCATATTAACCCCATGCATTCAACCTACCTCACATGCATACCAGTAAATTCAAAGTACTAACATATTTGTGCTATGATGTCTTATACTATAGGTTTAAAGACACCATCTCCAGAGCATCAGTAGCTTCCAGGTTCAGTCATCAGAGTTAGAAGTGAGTCCTCATCTTTTGAGGACATGATGATTTCTCTATCATCTTATTAATTAGTTAATTAGTTGGTGTTAGTTGGGGACATGTCCTATCAACTCCTTACTTATTCAGACAGTCATGTTTAGAGTCTTTCCAGATATCATGTTTTAGACTTTTGTATTTTCAATTTTGTTTTGGGTATTCTATTACCCCACACAGATGTTATATAATTCAAATTGTGTTCAGTTTTGAACTTTACATCCTTTCAGTTTATATTTCCACATTATTCAGTATTTTATCCAGTATATAGGTACAAAGATTAGTCATGGGTTAGCTTGTGGTCCCTCGGGATCATGAGCACCGTGTAGCATTTCGGGTACTATGTTTGGGGTCTTAAAAACTTGGTATCTAAGCCTAAGGTTGAATAGAGTCCTAGGAAGTTTGAAAGCCGTATCTAGTAGAGTCTTGTACATAGGTGTGTTGCGCGCCACATTTATGTGTAGGAGGCTATAAGATGTTTTAGGAATAGTTTCCCCTCTTTCAGTAATTATGTCATGCAGTGAGTATAATCTCAAGTCAATCTCTCAGTCTAATCTTTTTCTCCCTTTTTCTACAAAATATGCCTCCTAAAAGAAGAAATAGGAATCATCTAGCCCCTCAGCCCGAAGAACCTTTGGGAAAACATATTTTTCATGTGGAGTTCAGGGCCATATTCACTACTCTTACTCAGTCAGTTACTGCTCAGAATAAGCGACCAACTATCGTTCTGACTAACCCAGTGGCCAATTTAGCTGCAGCTAGGATTTGGGACTTCACTCGAATGAGTCCTCTATCCTTTCTTGGGTCAAAGATAGACGAGGACCCTCAATAATTCCTAGATAAGATACAAAAGATTACATACATAATGGGGGTTACGTCTAGTGAAAGTGTTGAGCTAGCTACATATCAGTTGTAGGATGTTGCTTATACTTGGTTCAAGCAGTGAAAGTCATGACGGCAGACGATGCAGGGTCAATTGAGTTGGAAGAGTTTACTTCAACATTCCTTGATAGATTCTTTCTCCTTGAACTTAGAGAAGCTAAGGTACTAGAATTCATCAACCTCAGGTAGGGAAATATGACAGTGAAAGAGTATTCGCTTAAGTTTACTCAATTAGCCAAATATGTCCCTCATGTGGTTGCAGATAGAAGGGCAAGGATGTGTAAGTTTATTTCAGGGGTGAATGATAGCGTGGTTAATGAGTGTAGATACGTCATGCAGAATAGTGACATGACTTTAGCTAGGCTCATGAATAAGGCTCAACAGGTAGAGGAGCAGAATATTAAGATAAGGGAGAAATAGAATAAGAGAGAGAAGACAGGAAGTTTCAGCTTTTCTCAGCCTAATTCAGAAAGAGGAAATAGTTCCCAGTTTCATCCTAAGTCATCAGTTCCAGGTCCTTCTTTAGACAGTGCTCTAGTTCCTAAGTTTCGAGTGGGTAACAAAGATTGAGCTCTAGGATCTAAGTCCCAGGGTATTGTTAGACTTATGGAAAGGACCATCCCTTTGCAGAGCTAACAGTTGTATTTGTTTTGAATGTTCCATGCCAAGCCACAGAGTCAGAGTCTATCATCATCTAGGTTCTTAGGGTCAATAGTATTGCTACTCAGCTCAGTTAAGTCACCTAAATAAGCAGGCTGCCACCTCCAGTTCTACTAGTGGGCAACGTCCAAATCGTCTCTATGTTGTTCAGTCCCGATAAGATCAGGAAAATTCTCCTGATGTGGTTACTGATACGTTATAGATCTTTCATGTGCATTTTTATGCTTTGCTAGATCCAGAAGTTTCTTTGTCTTTTGTCAATCCTTATATAGTAGTCTTTTGGAGTCAGTCCTAAAATTCTAGCAAAGCTCTTTTCGGTTTCTACCCCAGTGGGTAAAACCATGATAGCCCGAAGGGTATAAAGGAACTGCCCGATGATGATACTTAAGAAAGTCACTTCGACAGACTTAGTTGAATTAGAGATCACTGATTTTGATATTATTCTCAACAAGTATTGGCTTCATTCCTTCTATGCCACAATCAACTACAGAAATAAAATAGTCCAGTTTCAATTTTAGATTGAATTATCTTATAGTAGAAGGGTAGTGTATCCTCTTTAAGAGTTTAGCTTGTTTCCTAACTTTGAGCAGGGAAAATAATATCTAAATGATGTGTCTATCATCTTGTTTGAGTTAAAGAAACTAGTTCCAAAACTCCCAGTCTTGAATCAGTTCCAGTAGTGAATGAATATTCAGATGTCTTTCCCGAAGATCTTCTAGGAATTCCTCCTGAAAGGGAAATAGACTTCGACATTGATCTTCTTCTAGTTAATCAACCTATACCTATTCTGCCATATAGAATGGCACCAGTAGAACTCAGCGAACTAAAGGAACAATTGAAGGATCTCTTAGATAAGGGATTCATCAGGCCTAACGTTTCCCCGTGGGGCGCTCCTGTATTATTCGTACACAATAAAAATGGTTCTCTTAGGATATGTGTAGACTACCGTCAACTCAATAAGGTCATGGTCAAGAATAAGTATCCTCTTCCCAGAATCAATGACTTATTTGATCAACTTTAGGGTGCCAGTTATTTCTCTAAGATAGACATCAGAACCTGCTATCATAAGCTCAGAGTTAGAGAATGTGACATTCCAAAAATAGCTTTTAATACCCAGTATGGTCATTTTGAATTCTTAGTTATGTCCTTTGGTCTTACCAATGTCCCAAAAGCTTTTATGGACTTGATGAACTTGTGTTCAAGCAGTACTTGGACATGTTCGTCATAGTTTTCATAGATGATATTCTGGTCTATTCCCGCAGTGAGCGTGATCATGTAGACCATTTCAGAATAGTACATTAGACTCTCAGAGATCATTATCTATTCTCTAAATTCAGTAAGTGTGAATTTTGTCTAAGGTCAGTAGCATTCCTTTATCACATCATTTTTGGTGATGCATTAGAGTAGATTCTTAAAAGACCAAAACAGTAAGAACTGGTCTCACCCTGTCTCTCTATCAGATATTAGGAGATTCTTATGTTTGGCTGGCTATTCAGATGGTTTATTTAGGGATTTTCTTCTATTGCATCCCCTATGTCTAGATTAACTCAAAAGAAAGTCAAGTTTCTGTGGTCAGATTCTTGTGAGAAGAGCTTTTAGGAGTTGAAGACTCGACCCACCTCAACTCTAATATTAGCTCTTCCAGATGGTCTAGACAGTTTTATAGTGTATTGTGATACATCTAGAGTAGGTCTGGGTTGTGTCCTCATATAGCATTGTAAGGTCATAGCCTACGCCTCCAGATAGCTTAAGCCCCATTAGAAGAATTATCCTACTCATGTTATTGAGTTAGCATCCGTAGTCTTTGCCTTGAAAATTTGGAGGCATTATCTATTCGATGTTCATGTAGATGTCTTCACAGATCATAAGAGTCTTAAGTATGTATTTTATTAGAAAGATCTCAATCTTCTCCAGAAGAAGGTGGTTAGAGCTCTTGAAAGATTATGACATGAGTGTCCTTTATTATTTGGGCAAGGCCAGTGTAGTGGCTGATGCTCTCAATAGACTGTTTATGGGTAGTGTTGCTCTTGTGGATAACAGTAAGAAGGAGCTAGACTAGAAAGTCCATCACTTGTAAGACTAGGCATTCACGTAGTCGATACAGAGGAGAGTGATATATGGTTTTAGATTAGTATAGAATCATCTCTAGTTTCTGAGGTGAAAGAAAAACAAGATAGAGATCCTAGCCTTTTCAAGTTAAAAGAGTCAGTCACGGATCAGAAAGTAGAGGTTTTCTCCCAAGGGGGAGATGGTGTTCTACATTGTCAGGGTCGTCTATTTGTTCCAGCTGTAGATAACTTAAGGTAGAAAATTCTTGAGAAGCGCATGGTGCATGCTACTCTATTCATCCAGGGGCCACAAAGATGTTTTGCGACTTATGGGAAGTCTATTGGTGGAGTGGGATGAAGAAAGATATTACAGAGTTTATGGCTAAGTGCTCTACATATTAGCAGGTTAAGATAGAGCATCAGAAGCCTAGTGGTCCTACGCAGGAGTTCATTATTCCTACTTTGAAGTGGGAAGAAGTGAACATGGACTTCGTGACTGTTTTGCCTCAAAGTCGTCATCAGCACGATTTAGTTTAGGTCATCGTAGAAAAATGACAAAATCAGTCCATTTCCTCCAGTTCATACCTCTTATTCAGCCAAGGATTATGCCAGACTCTACATTAGGGAGTTCGCAAGATTACACGGTGTTCCATTATCTATTATCTCAGATAGAGGTACCTAGTTCACCTATCATTTTTAGAAAATATTTCAAAAGGGTCTTGGCACCCAAGTACGTCTTAGTACAGCCTTTCATTCTCAGACAGATGGTCTAGCTGAAAGGACCATTAAGATTCTAGAAAATATTCTAAGGGCGTGGGCAATTGATTTCAAGGGTAGTTGGGACGACCACTTGCCGTTGATTGACTTTGCATACAACAACAACTATCATTCTAGTATTCACATGGATCCATTTGAAGCTCTCTACGGTAGGAGATATATATCTCCAATTGGTTGGTTTGAAGTTAGTGAGGCCTCAATTATAGGGCCTGACTTAGTATTTTATGCCTTAGAAAAAGTCCAGTTGATTAGAGAAAGACTTTAGGCTTCTCAGAGATGACAGAAGTCTTATGTATATGTTCATAGAAAAGATCTTGAGTTTGAGATTGGTGACTATGTCTATCTAAAGATCTCTCCCATGAAGGGAGTAAAGTGGTTCGGCAAGAAAAGAAAACCCAGTTCCTGATATGTCGGTCCCTTTAAGATTTTCAGTCGATTCGGCAAGGTAGGTTATAAGCTCGAATTGCCTTTAGATCTATCCTCAGTTCACCCAGTCTTCCATGTCTCTTTGCTCAAGAAGTGCATAGGTGACCCAGCAGTTGCAGTCCCTATTTAGAGCATTGATGTTCAGAACAGTCTCTCTTATGAGGAGATTCCAATCAAAATCTTAGACTATTAGACTCGTAAATTGAGGAACAAAGAAGTCCCTCTAGTTAAGGTTCTTTGGAGAATCAGTCCGCTGAGGGAGTCACTTGGGAAGCAGAGGTAGAAATGCATACCAAGTATCCTCACCTCTTCTTCTCCAGCTCAGATCAAGCAAAAGGTAATAGTTCTCCTTAAGCTTATTCAGCTTCATGTTCAGTGTTCATCATAAACTTGGTATGCAGTTTCATGCTCATGTTCCCATTATAAACTAGGTATAAAGTACCATTGCATATTTAGTCATGCCCTCATGCATCAGTTAAGTTATGCAATTATGCATTAGACATGCATTCTCATTGTGAGAAACTTAGTTCTTCAGAACACTCAGTCATGCATTCATGAATCAGTTACACAAGCATTAGATATGCATGTTTAGTATTATATGTTCATCTTTTCAGTCCTGTCATCAATGAGATCATGTTCCAGTTAGTCATGTTAAGTATGTACGTCAGTTATATTTTCTCCCCTCTCAGTTAGTCTCATTCGATGATGAATGTTCTCAAGGGGAAGATATTATAATACCCCATACTTTCTCCTAGCTAATTTTATCTCAAGAATGTCTTATTATCTTCTAAATTGAATGATGGTTATTCCATAAGGATTTTTCAAGATTTTCCTTTTTTCTTAAGTGGGAAATTCAAAAAGCTTTCTATCGATATAAGATTCGACCAAATCCAATAATCGGGTCAGAAGTTATGACTATATTAAGTTCCCATCGTAAAACAATGCGATATTAGTCAGTGGCATGCCGCGCCATAAGAGGAAATGGCATTTTCCAAATTCAAGTAGGGGTCCATGATTATGGCACATCACGCCAGGGCCTAAATTTAGAATATTTCCATTTCCCTGTATCTAGGCGCGATTTTCCCCGTGTTGTGCCAAAGTTCCAGGTCACAAAAGTAGGGGAAACGCGATGGCTCCATATCGCACCATTAATCAATTTTCCAATTATAAAATTCCTGTGACACAGTGCGACATCACTTTTTTGCGCCAGGGTTCCAATTTGGAAATTTTTTACTAAAATTAAATGACGTGTCCAGGGTTAACAGGGTCATCTTCCCACCCCTATTTAATCCCTTTAACATGTGATTCAGCTGGTTTTCACCCAAAATACACTCTCTTCTATTAAGTTTCTCTCAAGAACAAGCTAGGGTTTCCATTGGGGATTCAAATTCAAGAAGGTTTCACCATCAATCTTCACGAAATCACGAACTAAGGTATACACAATGTTTATTCATAGATTTCTTTCATCCATGAAGCCCAAGAATCCTCTTTTAAATTCTTTACCATGATACTGATGTGGTGAATTGATTATGTTTAGGTTGTTATGGTTGTGTGACTTCCAAGAATGAATCTTTACTATGTTTTCATTAAACCATGTTAGCTTAGGGTTGAAATCCATGCAATGAAGTTAAATTATGGAATCATAATGTATTTGATTTATGATAATACCTTTGCCTTAAATGGAGCATGCAAGGTATTTGATGAAATGCCTAGTATAATAGAAATCATGTATAATAACTAAATTGTGTTGTAAATGCTAAATAAATGCAATCTATTCATGTTTAACATGACCTACATATTATTGATTATGAATTATACTTTCTTGATGGAATATCCATGATACTCGAAGTATGTAAACAAACCATGATTATATACTCTCTTGTTCATGTATTAAATCAAGGTAATCAAGTTCCTCAAGAAATACTCCCCAACTATTATGTGATGAATTGTTGACTCTAGTCATGTGTCCAAGAGTGTCAAATTATGTTATTTTCGTACTATCAAGTCCTAGGGGTACTTGTACCTGAATAATATAGTTGTGTGCCTAGAGCCAAGTCATTATTTCACGATACTATTAGTCAAGTTATGATACTTAGACTTCATACAGTCTTATGACTCAGGAAATCTCCATGATCTCATGTACTCAGTCAGTTGTCAGCTATCAGTAGTATTCCACCAGTAATTTTAATTCTGTAACTTTGTCTATATTTGGTTTAGTAAATCATGTTTAGTGTCTATTCAGATAGGAGTAGAAATTAGCACCGAGCGAACCTAAGGATAGAAACTCACCTGTTATATGAGGGTGTGATTCTTAGAAGCAATACTTGCATTCCATAACTATGTAGCCAACATAGGTTGAGACATCATAGCCTGATATATGAGGGTATATGAGGTGTCTTAGCCTACTATATGGGGGGTTCCCACCATTCTCACTAAAGTTACCTATTTTATTCGGGTCACTCACATGTTTTCCTTACCAGTGGTGCAGTATTGACACCCTTCCTATCAAGGCATAGATTGGTCCCCAATTTAACTATAATGCATCATTTGGGGCATGTCGGTTAGATAACTATCTCCCACAGTCTCAGTAAAAAAACTCAGATAGTTCTTCAGAATTCAGTACTATCAGATATAGTCAACTCAAATACAGTATGAAACTCAGCTAGTTCCATCAGATTTAGGACTGTCAGATATAGTCACTCATGTTATCAGTTATCAGAATTTAGTCATTAGTCATGTTAGTCATCAACATACTTATGTTATCACGATTTTTGATATAGTTACTATGTATGCCTGCCTGTATTCTCATGTTCATTATTAGTCGGTTAGTTACTATTGTTTATGCATATGAACCCTATGCATTCAGCCTACCTTACAGCATACCAGTATATTCACAGTACTGATGCATTTGCGCTATGGTTACTTATACCATAGGTTTAGAGACACGAGCTCTAGAGCATCAGTAGATTCTAGGTTCAGTTGTCAGAGTTAGACGTAAGTCCTTATCCTTCGAGGATATGATGATTTCTCTATCATCTCATTAATTAGTTTATTAGTTTGGGTTACTTAGGGACATGCCCCATCAACTCCTTACTCATTCAGCCAATCAAGTTTTGAGGCTTTCCATACTATCATGTTTGAGACTTCAGTCTTTTCAGTTTTGTTTTGGGTATTCTATTACCCCATACAGATGTTATATTATTAAGATTGTGTTCATTTTTGAATCTTACAGCTTTTGTATTCATGTTTTTGCATTATTCAGTATTTTATGTAGTATACAGGTACATATATCAGTCATGGGTTAGCTTGTGGTCCCTCGGGGTCATGAGCACTGTGTAGCATTCTGGGTACCAAATTCAGGGCGTTACATGAGCTTTATGGATGAAAGAAATCCATAAATAACATAAAGCATACATTAGTTCTTGATTTAGAAAAGTTTGATGGAGAGATTTTCTTGAAATTAAATTCTCAATTGAAACCCTAGTTTGTCCTTGAGAGAAAATTGAGAGAAACTAGTATATTTTGGGTGAAGAATGGAGAAGTCATGTGTTATTGGGTTTAAATATGGGTGTGAAACTAACCCATTTTAACCATGGACGCGTCTTTTAAAATTGGGGAAAATTTCCCAACCTGGACCCCTGGTGCGATACGGCGCTATCGCACCATTTAACTAGAATTTGACAACTAGTAAATGGGTGCTGGCGTGATGCGGAGCCATCGCGTTGCCACTTTATTTGCTACCTGGAAGTTTTGTGGGATGTGCCACTATCACAGACCCCTACTGGAATTTAACAAATGCCATTTTCTTTTATGGCTCGGCGCGCTACTGACTAATATGCCGATGTTTTACGACGGGAACTTAAAATAGTCATAACTTCTTACTCGGTTATCGAATCTGGAAGAATCTTATATCTATGGAAATCTTATTGAATTTCCCAAATGAGAAAGAGAAAATCTTAGAAATTCCTCATGAAATAAACATCATTCAATTTAAAAGCTAAAACTTGACATTCTTGGGATGAAATTAGTTAAGAAACTTTTGGGTATTACAATGCTCCAAAATGTAAGAGATCATTTGATTTTTAACAAGTTCTCCAAGTGTGATATTTTTCTTAACTCAATAACATTCTTTGGCTATGTGGTGTCTAAAGATGATATTATAGTACACCCAACAAAGATAGAGGAAATTTTTGATTGGGCTAGACCTTTACCTCTAGCATAGGTCCGTAGCTTCACTAGTTTGGCTAGTTATTATAGGCACTTCGCTGAGTGCTTTGCTACTATTTCATCCTCTATGACCAGATTGATTCGAAAGGAACTTCTGTCTAATGGTTCAAGAAGTGTGATTCGAGCTTTGGTAAGCTCAAGGATTTCCTTACTTTAGCTCTTGTTTTAGCTCTTTCTATTGTGGGTGAGTGTATAATGAAGTTTTATGATGCGTATGGCATCTAAGTTGTGTATTGATATAGCAGGTTCCAGTTATTGCTTATGTTTCTAGATAGCTTAAGATAGCAAATACCTCACTCATTATTTAAAATTAGTGGTTGTAGTTTTTGCACTTATGATTTGGAGGCATTATTTTTATCATGTACGTTGTGAGATTTTCATCGATCATCATACTCTTCAGCATCATAGGATCTAAAGAGATCTTAATGCTTGATAATGTAGATGGATAGAGTTGCTTAAGGACTATGATATTTCTATCTTGTTTCATTCGGGTAAGGAAAATGTGGTAGTTAATGCCTTGAGTCACAAGGAAACGTATATGATAGCTTGGATTGCATATCAATTTATCAGAGGCCTTTGGCACATGGCATCAAGTCCTTAGCCAATTTGATGGTTCACCTTGATATTTTATATCCTAAGAGGATTTTGGTTGGTGTGGTTGTGAGTTCCTGATTAGTTCAAAAAATTTATGATTGCTAGTATGAGAATGGCAAACTCTGCTTCCTCCATGATTAGGTGTTGAGTGGTGAGTCTGAAAGGCACATTATTGATTCTGAGAGTATTTTGATATTTTATGACCTTATTTGTGTTTCATAGTTTGATGACTTAATTCAGGTGATTTTGCAGGAGGCTCACAACTCTAGATATCCCATCCACCCCAGTATAGCAAAGATGTGTAGAGATTTGAGGCAACATTATTGGTGGAGTGGTATAAAGAGAGATATGGAAAACTTTGCAGCTTATCACCTATGTTGTCAGTTGGTATAGAATGAGCATCAATATCTTATTTAATTAATTTAGAGGTTCCCCATTCTCGAGTGAAAATGGGAATGGATTACTATCCACTTCATTAGTAAGTTGCCCCGTAATTTCCATTGTTCTAATAATATTTGGGCCATTGTGGATCATTACACTTAGTCAACACACTTAATTCCTATTTTGATGACCTTCAGTGCTAAAATATTAGCCCATATCTATGTTTAAAACATATTTTTTTTGCATGGGGTGCCTATTTCTATAATTTTTTATCGTGGTATTGTGTTCACTTCGATGTTTTGGAGGGCCTTTCAGAGGATTTGGACAATCAAGTGGATTTGAGTATAGCCTTTCATCCGATGACTGATAGTTAGTCCATAAGAAATATTCAAGTTCTTGAGAACATGGTCGAGCCTAGGTTATGGATTTTAGTGGCCATTGGGAGTAACACGTAGCCTTTAAAGAGTTTGCATATAAAAGCAACTATTATTCGAGTATTGATATGGCATCTTTTGAGGCTTTATATGGTAGGAGATGTCGTTATTTTGTTGGATAGTTTGAGACTTCTGAGGTTAAGCCTCGTGTTATAAATATGTTTCAGTAGTCATTGGATAAAATCAAGGTAATTTAGGATAGGCTTAGAGAAGGCAGAAGGCCTATGCAGACCATAGGCTTTGTGCCTTCAGAGTTGAAGTTAGTGACCATATATTATTTTGTGTATTGCTCATGATAGGTGTAATGAGGTTCGGGAGGAAGGGTTAGCTCATTCTAATATATGTTAGTTCTTTGGAGATTCTCTATGCAGTTGGTGAGGTAGCTTATGAGTTAGGTTTACCTCAAGATTTTTCTGTTGTTCATCTAGTGTTCAATGTATTACATGACCTTATGTTCCAATATTATATTCTTAACCTGTCTCATGTACTTAGATGGGACTCAGTCCTGTTAGATGATCGTTTGGTCCTTGTGGAGAAGCTTATGCTTTTTTTTGTGAGTGATGTGAGAGGGTTGCATACTAGGGAGATTCCTATAGTTAAGGTCCAGTAGAGGCACCACCCAGTGGAGGAGGCCACTTAGAAGATTGAGAGCGAGATGTGAGCCCAGAATCCTCACTTATTTGAGACTTCAGATATTTCCCTGCTTTAACTTTTGAGGATAAATATTCTTTTATTATTGGATATTATAATGACCCTTTAGATTATTTTTTGTATTAACACTTATTATAACAGTTAGAGATTTTCCATAGCTTCCCCACGTCATTTATGACTTACTGGAACTGATAGTTTGATTACTGGGCAATTTATTTGGTTTTAAGATCCCTTTTCCTTTTTAGAAATCTACACTGCTTCTAAATTGCCACAGGAAAAAAATTTAGTAAAATGCTCTAGGATGAAAATTCCAACTACAATAGTAGCTCCAAAGTATTGATTTTAGGCTAGGTAGACCTTTGGTTCAGGTCTCAATGAACTCGAATCAATTCGACCAATTGGTTGAAAAGTTAGAAAATTAGAAGTTTAGGTACGGGACCCACATTTAGGTGAAATCACCTTGGGTGGAAATTTTGAGTTTACCAATGAGTCCGGAACATTGAATTTAGTATGGCTACATAGTTTATTTGCATATATAAGATTCTGAATGAATCCTAAGGCGTTGTTGGAAACATGAAAAAATTTCCAAGTTGTTGGTTCTGATGCTTGTACGATCATACAAAAGCCATCATGATTGCCCTATTTCTATCAAAATAAGGCCGTAGTGATCACCGAATTGTGATTGAAATCCATGGGCAGTGATAGCCATAGTTGAGTACTTGTTATGGTTATAAAAGGGTCCCTAAAGAAAAATTTTGGGTATTTCTCACTATCTTCGAGACCTAAAACCCTAAAATAGTGTGCTAATCTTAAATTGAATCTTAGGTGTGACTTAAGAGCTTAATTAACATTTATTTTTGTGATTATAATTAAATTTAAGGTAAGAATCCTTCAATTTCATGCTTAAATTTTATGATTATTTGACCAAAGCCCCAAATCACATAGGGTTTGATTTTAACCTAAAGTTTTCTTGGTTTTCACCTATTTTTGAGTGTTTTGATTCCATGATCTTGATACCATGTAGGGTTGGTTCCAGAAACATATTTTCCATGAGTGGGACCCACATAGGTTTTTGGCATAATTTTTGGACTTGAAGCCCAATGGTGCAATATGGGTATCAGTATGCTCGTATTGATGAGTAGATTGTGTTTTTAGTAGCTTTTCATCTTAAAGAATCTTCTCAAAAGGGAAAAGTGAAGGTTTAGTTGTTTGTGAGCTTTCTTTATATTTAAGGTAGTTTAGGCTTACTCCTTGTTAGATTGAGCTATGTCATAGTATATTTGTAATATCTTGTTAGATTGGGATGGTTTTTAGGTGTTTAATGGATGATATGTAAGATTTGTGATTAGTGGGACCTTTATGCTATATGAAATCCAAGAATTGAAATACTTGACCTATTTTCCTATATCTTAGGTGGATAATATTTCATTGCTCATATTTAGCATGGGAATGCCTTAATTACCCAATGATAGGTGAAATGCTCTAGTTTCTCACATATAGAGTAAGTTGGCCATAGATTCTTATACTAATAGAGGTTTCCTTAGTTCTATTAGACTAAGTTAAGGTTTCTTAAGTAGAGTATCTACCCAATGTCTTATTGTGGCATGCTATACATCTAAAAGTAGACATAGATTCCTTACCCTAGTTTGGGTTTGAAGTTGACTTAGAATGTATTTTGAGAATTTAGGAGTGGGGATGTTGACCAACCTTAATCAAAGATTGAAGATTAGTTCTCTTAAACCCTTACGCTTAGTAATTTCCTAGATAGTGCCTCTTTGAGGAAATATTTATGACTTGTGGTACTTGTTGGTGTTGAATATATAGGTACGAGAAAAAAACCGAGGATAGTTTGTAATATTCATGTTATATATTCACATATAAATTGATAAAGTGACAATAATTATGATTGATTAGTAATGGAGGTATACTCTTCTTTGCTTCTTCTTTATGGTCATTTACTTTAGCCTTGGTAGGGCTTGTCAATTACTTTAGCCTTTGTGGGGCTCTATTTATTATTGTCATTGATATGACTATTGTGATGATATATTGGTACCCGACAAGGTCGGAAGATATTATTATGATGATTTTGATACTCAACAAGGCCGGAGGACATTGTTGTCATGATGTTTATACCTAACAAGGTCGGGGATATTGTTGTGATGATTGATATATGTCAAGGTCAGAGGATATTATGGTGATGATGATATACCCGATAGGGTCGAAGGATGATTATTTTGATGTGCCAAATGTATACATCTACTAGTTCGAGTCCGGCTATCCATACGTATTGAAAATATATACATGTTTCTATATATATACATCTTTGTGTGTAATATGGGTATTATGTTGACCTTAGGGTGCAAGTTATATCTCACTAGTGTTAAAGCCATATAACGTGTGGTGGTTAATGATTACTATTAACTAAGGATTTATGGTGGATATTCTTTAAATGATTAATCAAGACTAGTTGGTAAGCGGGAAACTAGTTGCAAAATAAGGATTCAGTTAGACAGTACTACTAGCAATAAATAATGTTTAGTAGGGAGTGTTGGTTATCTAAATGAATATGTGGTGAATAGTACTCTAAAAGTGACTATGATTAATTGATTGTTTATAATCTAATAGATAAGTTGATAATCTTTGTTTAGCTAGTGAATAATGGCTAATGAGTATCAATAATGAGGGGCCAATGATGGTAATAGTATGAGATATGGATATAAGGTCATTGTTGGTAACGAATGAAAGTTCGGTAAATGTCTAATTGAGGATACATGTGGAATATTGTTTAAAAATGATGAGATTTGGATATGTTGTTTGTTAAATGCCTTATCACTTTCTTGGGTGCACTTTCTAGTAGTATGGGATGTTGTGATGAGTCCTTTACTTTATGTACTAGTTGGCTTATGGGAGCCAACTTTGCACTTGTGTCTGCTTGTGGTTATGCTTTATGATGCATTATTATATTAACTTGTCTATTACTTATGCATGATCTTACTAGCATGTATTGATGCCTTATGTTAGAATTTTTTTCTATTTTTATTACTTTTTATAGACAGTGCTGATGGAGATGATTCAGGTTCAATTATGTACTTTGTCCTAGTTATGATTATCTTGTATTATGTTATCTTTATACCATGACTTAGCTCAGTCAACCGACGATGCCTACTGAGTACCCATTGTTATGGTACTCATACTACAATTGAGTACCTTTTGGTGAAGATTTGAGTAATAGTTGTCGTTGTTGATTCTAGTTCATGTGGTGTGGAAATTTAAGAGATGGGGTGGTATCTTTGAGGCTGGGTCACCCATTTCCTTCTATCTAATTGTTATTTGGCCTTTAGCTTTGAGACAAATGTATTGGCTACATTAGATCATTGGGTTTTATTATTGATACTAGATGATCTTGTATTGACTATAACAGGTTGCGGGGTTGGTATTCGTGTTGTCTGTTTATCTACATTAGAGCACTATTTATTTAATACTTGTATTAATTGTTTTTAGCCTTTATTGGACATTTCCTTCCAAATTATCCCATTGCATTAGCTTCGAGCCAGGTATTGGCTTACCTACTGGTGGAATTTTGTAGGTGCTATCATGACTCGTGAATCGAGCCTTGACAGATGAACTGACAATAGGACTAACATAATTATATTGATGAGTCCGTGATTGCACAATCAAGGCAAGCGTAATAATGTGTTAGAGATATATCCCTGAGGTGACTACGAATATGCATCACCATCCTAGGAAGCCCAAGTAGGACATGCATTACCAGCCTAGGAAGCCCGAGGAGGACTAGTAGGGACTGGTGGAACCCCACGTTGATTGGTAGAATCAAAAGCAGGGACCATCCACAAAGTCAGCACTCATTGGATAGGAAAAATTCTATCCATATTTACATTAGGTATGGCATAGGTTCTAACAGAGTTTCTATGATCATCGGATCTTCGGGGTAGTATAATTTGAAAAGCGAGTAAGCCAAGAGTTAGAGAAGTTTTATAGCAACTAGACTCTACAGCCCAAAATAAATTACAAGAAAGGGAAACATTCCTAAATGCCTTGTAGCTTCCCTCTTATAAGTGTGGCACACTGCATACCCATAAAAGGGATTCTACTCAATACAGTTTTGTGGAAACCCATCGACCTTGAACCACGCTCTAATACAAAGCTTGTCACGACTCAAACTAATGCTTTGCCGTAATGTGCAATATGAAGACCACCATGGGCTAGAGACACCCTACTTAGCCTTACCTCAAGAGCACATAAATATAAATAGCGAAAACAAAACAAGTATATGAAAGATATATGAATCCAAAATAAAGATAAGAGTCAAAACAAGACATCCATGTCATCAAAAAACCATCCACAAAAGTATCCAAACAAGAAAGATCAACTAAGTCGGGATATGCCCCCGACTGTGAAAAAAATCTATAAGAAATACTAAGATAATAATGAAATCAAAGAAATTACCAGGCCTTCAAAAAGGAGAAGCTCACCACTTCACAATAGACCAATAGATGTACTGAACCACCTAACGTTTCACAAGAGTAACAAGAAATTCCTTCAAACCTACATCATGAAATGATGTACCATCCGAGGATAGATAGTAGGGTGATAATTGGCATGTATTTCAAGGGATAAGGATAAAATAATGCATTTACAAAAATCTAGTCATTAACAACGTGCATAATATTTATACAAACATATATAGGACATTGCAACAAAAACAATGTGGCGTGGCATGGATGGCAAAGTACCAAAAAGACCCTCACCCTATGTAACAAAAACAAAAATTTGATGAATTAAACATTGCAACATGCATGCCACTATCGCAAAGGGTATTCATCATGCCACGCTCTTATTACAGAAGCTAAGTGTCGTGGCATGCCACTATCACAAGCCCTCATGCCTCACAGTTTCAAAATGTTCTTGAACCCCTTTTGAAAATTCTGAAACTTTCCTAAAACACCTTTTATATCCCTAATCATAATTCAAGTCAAAAATTAATGTTACACACATTGGAGGGATAAAAATGAAATGGTTGAAATTTTATTGATTCTTACTGCGAGTCTTTGATCCCTTCAACAATTCACAAAATTGGCTATTGAATCTATTTGAAAATTGAAACAACTGATAAACACAAAATTCAAGGAAAAATAACAAATAAAAATGAATAATAAGAATATAAATACGAAACATACAGAAATTTTACTGTCGAAAACCCTCTATCATAAACTTAATATAACTAAAACCATGATGAAAATTCTAAGCTAAATAAATAGTATTAATAGGAGCATTAGGTTGATGTTATTAACAAAAGTGTATAAGAAACAAGTTCCTAGCTACAATAAAGGAGCCAACAAAATCGACAAAAGTGTCGATTATAATAGAAAAAACTTCAGGTCAAACAATTTTACCAACCAAATTTCCTTTAGTCAAATATTTAATCTACATAAGTGTTGAAGTTTCTTATTTAATTATCCACCTTCATAAAATTCCATTCTATATCATCATAATCACCCTCATGTTCTAATTTTTCCCTATCTATGTCTTGTAAAATTATGCATCAGGTGGTATATCAATAATATCAGTAGGGATATCTTCTCTTGAGCATCTAATGTCAGTATCAGGCGTTGTGTTTGAGGGAACAATTTTTATAGTAGGCTTCCACTAAAATGTCTCTCCTATGTTAGTACAATTTTCTTCCGCTAAGTAAAAAAAAAATAAAGACTTTATTCCTTGCATAATAAACATTTATCATAATTCGGTCCTCTGTATAAAACACTTGATATGATTGAGACGCCAATATAAATTGGTCATATGAACTACATAATTTGTTGAAATACACGTGGTTCAATCCAAATTCATCTTTTTCACTATGATACCAAGACTATCTAAATAGTACAACACTAAAATAACCATAATAATTAAGATTGATAATATCATGAATAGCACCATAATAGATATCCCTTGATTAATTAAGGACAAATTTATAAAAAGATAGTTGTATTCTATATTTCCTTAGTATGAGTATTGGATTTTATCATATTGTAGGTAGCTTATGATATTTATGATGAACTGAGTGATTCTAAGCTTGACGTTTCTAGATGAAGCCTAGTATCAGATTAATCAAGTAGTTGTTAAATGTAGTTGAGTGATTAGGGCGGACTTTCGATATTGCTCATGTTAAACTCTTACTCTAAATCAATCATCGAGTCTTTTTTTTGTTGATTCAAGTTTGTTGTCTCATCATTGATTGAGTTTCCGTCATTGTTTTTTATTATGATCAATAGAGGACTGAAAGTATCAATCCCTTAAATACTCTTAAATCCATTCATCTCTATGATTCAACATATCTCTTTTCTTTATTTTATCCTTTTCTTATTCCCCCTTCTTTGATTCTCATCATGTTTGTGTATGAGAATAGGATTATCTTTGGGTATTGATCTATTTAAAAATAATCCAAGAATTTCTTTTATTATGATTTATTATTTTTGATAGTAGATCTTGATTTTTTAGAGTTTTAAAGCATAAATCTTTAATTTCATGTGATTTGGAGGTGTATAAATGGAGTTACCATCGAAGGGTTTGAATCTTTTGAAGCATTATCGATTTTGAAAAAGTGGATTTATATTTAACTTAAAATTAAAGGCTAAAAACTAGTGAATTTTTTTCATGGTGTTGAAAGTAATGTGTCGGTACAAATTTCATTGAATTTGGAGTTGAATTAAGGTAGTTATAAATTTGTAAGGATTGGGTATATCTTAGTGTTCTTGATCTCCTTTATCTAGTTCTTGAAGAAGATAGAGAAAAGTACACTTTTATTGAGAAATTTTGAAGTCACAGTAGGTCAATAAATTTTTGGGTCTATTTGTGGGATGTTGAGAAAAATTTGAAATCTTAAAAAAATTCCAAACAATTAATTTCAGCATGGACATGCCATGTAAGCAATCAACGGACAAAGTCAACTATTGACTACCCTGCAGTAGCCGCCAGCGGTGGACCAGTGCCTACACCAGTAAGATGACCAGCCACCTATGGCCACACTTATCTCAGTCAACTGTAATTCACTTTTTGAGAGCAAAAAATGTGCATAAATCGTACACTTATATGTTTTGGGGGGTCCTAAAAGCTTTTGGGACCTAAAAATTTTTCTAAGTGTCTGAATTTTGTGATTCTTGTTATAAAGTTTTTCTCCTTCGATTCTAAAACTATTTAACAAGGAATTAGAATATTTGATCTCTTATTTACTAGTTTTGATCATCAAATTATCAAATCAATTCCTTTAAAGTGTGAACTTCTTTAAGGTCTCAAAATTTTTCCAAGTGTCCAAACATCATGATTTTCATAAAAAAAATTCTCATTCAATTTCCTAAATAATTAACAAGTAATTACTGTATGTAATCACTTGTTAACTAGTTTTAAAATATCAAATCATCTCTTTGATTCATCAAATTAAGAAACACAAAAACAAATCTACTTTTGTTAAATTCTTTACTCCGTTCTGTTTCATGCATCGTTTTATCTAATTTTCTTATCTTAATTCGTAGATAAATCCCTTATTCATGTCCTTTTATAATTGTTTGATTCATTCTTCTTTCCAGGGTTTGAAGAGACACTCTACAAAAAATACTAGTGACCTTGAATTGATTTACCAAAGCTAGTTCTCAAAAAATCATGGAAAAAAGTCATAGAGGTGAGTTGTGGGTTACATACTAGTGATGTGAGTCTTTTATTACTAACATCATCTATTAAGTTTTATAGGTAAAATGTGTAATAAAGCTCCTTATTACCATAGACGAAGGAGCTAGAAGAACAACACGAGGGCTTATACTAATGTGCCAAGGAGAGTGACCTATGTGAATAAAAGTGTAGTTAAAATGAATGAGAGGTTTAGAGGTATAAAGGAAAGGGTAGTAAGGATTGATAGTGTAAGTGAAAGGAGGTTCCCTATGATAGGTCATAATGAAGGATCAAGAAGGGACTCAGGTCAAGAATCTTGCATGTACTACCCCAACAAAATTGGAATAAAACCTACCTTCAAACTACATCCTGAATGGAACCGATCATTGTTAGCCAGGCACGTCCACAAAATGTATCACTTGAATCCTTTAATTTAACATATGTTTTAACCTAAAAAACTACACAAAAGTAACCTACAACGATATTTATTATTAAAACCCTCTTTATGATATAATATGTAAGGATATTAATCCAAATAAATGGTGGAATGGACCCAAAGGCTTTGTTACAAACGAAGGGATGATATATCAAGGGAAATAGGACAGTGGATATAGCAAAGATGATAGATAAAGGTCGAATATCAAAGTTATAAATATGGTGGTCAAGACGTTCAAAATCAAGGGATGGTTTACAACATAGTTAGTTTTCCAATGCTCCAAATATGAAAATCAAGCTAGTCAAGCTCACAACAATACAAAATGAGAATATTAAGAATATAGAGGTAATATGATATACTTTAATTTGCTTCTCTTTCTATCGTTCGATGTTATAATATGAAAAAGAATCACACATTTCTAACGAGTGTTAGTAATGGAGGTCAAATGTGATCTTGTCTGATGGATCTTGCTAAAAATATGATACAGTGTAATGTTCAGAAAGGTTATGATGATCATAAGGTTAGTTATGACGAAGAAACTTCAAATGTAGATTATGAGCAATTAGCAAAGGGTTTTAACTCTTCTTGTGATGTAAAGAAAATAATGGGGATCTTGTAAAGAGAAACTTGATCAACATGCTAATGTATTCTATGCAAGGTTCATGATGATTGATAATGTGAAGCATCCCACACAAAGTCACCCAAAGCCATATAAACTTCAATGGCTCATTGATAATGAAGAAGTAGAGTTAACCAAGAAAGAGGTCGTGTATTTTTGCATTGGCAAGTATCGAGATGAGGTTTTATGTCATTTTATTCCCTTGGAATCTTGTCATATATTGTTATGTAGACCTTGTGTAGTTGGTTGAGATATTTGATATCGAGTAGAGTCCACCAAAAACTCATTTATATTTGGAGGACAAAACACACTCTTTTTCTATTAACACCCTATCAATTAAGTGAGTATTGTAAGATAATGAGAGATCTCCTATAAGAACTTAAGAGAGAATAAGAACTTGATAAGGTGGATAGATATTTATCTCAATATGGGACTTACATACTAAGAATACTCCTACAAAATAAAGGTGGGCAATCCCTATGAAACATTTGCATAATATAAGAAAACAAACTCTAACCCTTATTCCCAATGTATGTAACTTTTACCTCACATTCCAAGAAATACTTATAGTAATTATGGAATTTTCCCTATAATAAGCAGGTTCATAAAGTTATATGACCTCATACCCTACAATGACAGTGATAATCTAGTTCTATTTATACCCTAGAATGGTTGGTTTTGTCTATGCTTAAGTTATGTGAGTTTTAAGTTTGTAATACCAACTATACTTGTTATTTGGGAAAGAATCCATGGTTCATCCATGATGCCAAACTTATGTATTCTACTCATTTTCACACTTGGTTAGACAAGTTGAAGTGTTAGTATGGATTCTTAAAAGCATGATAAAATTAATGAACATAGGAAGTGCATCCGATATTTCCATCAATCTCTTAAGATGTATGGTTCAACTTGTGTAGCCACTCTTTGTAGGCATTTGTTTAAGAAAAAATAATTAAGTCTGCTTGAAATACTTATTTTGTCCTCTTGTGATCAAAATTTTGAGTATCTTCTTGTTAAAATTCAAGCCTTAAATTGTGTATTTGAAATTAGGAGCTGAGGAAATGAGTTGAATTCCCTTTGTCCCTTCCTTTAGTACTTGTTTTCATATTATGAGCCTTTTCTCAAAAGTTTTCTCATTCTTATGAACCCCAAGGTAAATTTTTTATTGCTTATTTTGGGAGTTTCCTATATGCTGGCATCCTTATTTGACACATTTTTGTTGAAGTTATGTGAACCACAAAAATTGGATTCTATGTTGCTTATTTTATGAGTGGGGCCATGGATATTAAGGACTCCTTGTTACCTTCAAAGGGTTGTGCAAGATGAGTTTTCATAATGGATTTTTGGAAGCAAGCTTGCTTCTATGATAAGGGAGGAATCCATCACTTTTTGAGTAATTTCATATGGGATTATTTGACTCCTAATAGATACCTTGACCACTCTAGTGAGTTTAGGACATTTGTCGACTACCACTGTTTTTAGGATGAAACCTCTGTGGGTATGGTATTTATTTATTATATAGATTAAGGTATATGAGTCTTGCACTATTTTGACACAAATTAGTCCTTAATGGGTGATTGCACCACTCTTGGAAAATTTACATTGCAAGATAAACAAAGAATTTTGCCTTGAAGAAACATTATCTGTTGGAGGTTTTGAAGCCAATAAGACCTGCGTAGGTTCCTTATCTCATGATAATACTTTTAGACAAATCCTTCATATCTTATCTGATGCATGACTCTTATTTAACAAAAGGTATACTTTATTGTATTTAAAATGTGTGCCTCTTTAGTAATTTTATATGGTTGATAAACCTTGTGCTAACCTTCATGCTATGGAAATATATTTAATGTGTATGTTTCTTATATTTTGTAAGGATTAGATTTTAGGATGAATCATATTAAAGAACGGGAGGATATACGATCCTAGGTATCTTGGGGTACATTAGCAGGGGCTCCCACATATTGATGATATCTTGGTGCTTGATACAAGTCAAATGGCCACCCTAATTTTTGAAGACATTATTGGGGACCATCACTTTAAGGATCAAGACTTGGTCACCCCGAGGGCACAAGAATATGCTAGGAATGCCCATTTTTAGCCTACCATTGAGCATACCATTCATCAAGGCCGTGAGTGTTAGATTGCTTGGATAATTAAAGACTTGAGGATTCATGGTTTTGGAGACTTAATAGCTCATAGTTTTGGTTCATCTTCATTGAGGGCATTTTGGTTACTTTACTTTGCCCAAAATGCACTCCATGGCCACCCCTTTTACTAAGGGTAGTCTAGTCATTAGTCTTCTTTTTTAATGTAATATAAATAGAACAAGATAGGAGTTTTAGGACTTAGTTCTTTATTGATGTAAGACTTGAAACATGAAACAAATTTAGTTGTAGGGCTTGGAGTAGCCACCACACTGAAATGAGGGCAACAAGTGTGGATATCACATGTGTTGCAATGTTGGCTTGATACGTTGGTGTTTAGAGGAAGTAAAGTTTCTCTTGTGTAAACGTAGGAGTTAGATTAACCGTTGTGTGTAGTTTTAATGTTCCAAGACTACCATATTCTTGGATTCTTAAGATTATACCAACCAAGGTCTAACTATCTATCCATTTTGCTTATGTTGTACTATTTGTTTGTGTTCTTGTTATCGAAACACATGACTTATTGTTCTTGTTCCATTGCTGTTGTTCTTCATCTTGTTGTTGTTAACATAGTTTGTTGTTGGCAGTTTTTAATTGTTAAACACCACATTTCCTTTATGTTCATGTTGTTGTTTGTTGAATCCTAGAGGGGTCATCCAAAAGGTCCATGGTTTACTTGACTAGTGGACTATTTTGGGTGTTTATTTTGTGTTTACATTTTCATTCTCGTATCATTTGGTATCATAGCATGGCTTGATATTGTTCCCATAAGATCAATCTTGGGCTCGTAAACTTAAAAACAAAAAATAAATTATTGAATAAAAAATTAAAAATTCCAGAAAAAGGGTGAAATCTGTCAATTTTTTTGTTCTTGTCCAGAAGTTGTTGTTCTTACAAAGTTGTCTTGGCTTAGATTTGTAATAGATCTAGTAGATTTTTATTTATCTAGTGTGTTTCTTGGGTTGGTTGCTTTTCAACTAACATAAAAGTTCTCTAGATCTAAAATTGAGCTTATAATATTGACTTTGTTGTTGTGACCTTGAAGTGGCCGTGTGTTGTGATTTGAATTTGGTTGTGTGTTATGCCTTGTTGTTGAATATTGGAGGACGTTGTTGGTGTGTTATTGAAAGTTTATTGTTGCATCATATTTTTCTTCATCTCTTCTCATACTTAAACCAATAAAAAGTGCAAATAGATTCAAAAGGAGTGACGATAAAAGTTGTAAAGTGTGTTTATGAGAAGACTTGATCCATCACTTCCTAGACTTACCATCAAATTTTTCAACTACTATCCTTAAATCAAGGATCCTTGTTTTGTGGAACTAGCACAAGTCATGATCATTGTAATACCCCGTATGTTTCTAAGCTAGGAAGTGAATAAGTATTCCTACGTATGAAATCTCCAATCGTATGATTCATACTTGAGTACATAACTTACAATGAATATCCTAGTGATAGGATAGATTATGATGCATTAAGCATGTTCACATGAGTCACTTAAGGTAATACAAGCTAAGAGTTTTTGAATCCATCAAGTTTTAGTGTTTGATTGTACAAGGATCATCTTTGAACGAGTATAACTTGATGTTAATGTGGTATTTTGGCTAATTTATACCCACCAAATTGTAGAGAATCGAATTAGCTTTCGAACGATACCAATTTTGCCTTAATCCAATACCCTAGGGAAAAGTTATGCTCATTTTCGTGAGAGACAGTAAGGATAGGCGATTGGTTAGGCTCCACCCAACCAAACATAGACGATTGGTTAGGCGCCGCCGAACGTAGCTTAGGCAATCACTTGGGCGTCGCCTAAGTCAGTTCCAGGTGCCAAAAACACTTCGTTTTGAGTTATTTTAAGGGTAATTGAGTCTTTTAACACTCCTTACACGTCCCTAAACCTAACCCTACGAAATATATGGCTTCTAAACATATTACAACCCTATTATCATCTCAAAGCTCATCATCCAAGAGCACTAAAAGAGAAAAACAACTAGGGTTGCGTAACTAAGCTTAAAGATCTGATTTCAAGGAAATTCCTCCGTCAATCATCAAGAATCTTCCTTCTAAGGTATGCGTGAGTTGATTCATGGACTCCTTTCATCCATGAGGCTCAAGAACTATATTCTAAATTTTTTATCATGATGTTTATGTTGTTGATGGTTGATGTTCATGTGGTTGGAGTTTGATGATGCCTAAGATGGGATCTTTGTATGTTTATTGTGAGGATATGGTGGTATTTAACGTATAAATATGTGAAATTGGTGGTTGAATATTTGTAATATTGATGAATCCACCTATGCCTAAGATGTGCATGTAAGGTGTTTGTGAAAATACCTAAGGGAATAGAAATCATGCTTTTATGATATAGTAAGTCCTAAATGACTAATCCATGTTCTAAATTTATGTTCAACGTGATCCCCATGCTCTGGTCTTGAATTGAAGAAGTTGTATGAGATGCTCATGATATTGTTGCGATATGGAATGACCATGTTATTGAAGCCATAAAAGTATATACATGTTGTGTGCATTCCCGATCATATGATAGTTTGTTGAGAATCATTCTTATTATTAAAGCTTTAATTATGATATTGTGAATTATGGACTCAAATCTTGTGATCAAGTCATGTCATGTGTGTCGGTTTCCTCCTATCGAGTCCTGGGGGTAGAGCCATGTCATGTTTCACGATATCTGAACTCAAGCTATGATTCCATAGACTTCAGTTAGTCCTGTGACTCAGGAAAACCTTATGATCTCAGTCAGTTGTTAGATATCAGTAACATTCCGTCACTCAACGAAATTCAGTAAGATTAAGTCATGTATAGTTAGTTATTCATTTCTAGTCCCTCCATATGGGAGTAGAGGTAAGTACCGAGTGAACCCAAGGATGGGAACTCACCCGCTAGTTCAGGCTGTGATTCTTAGTAGTCATCCTTGTGTTCCAGAACTACATAGCCAACGTAGGTTGAGACATCTTAACCTATCAGATTAGTGTTGATGAGGTGGCTTAACCCGTCAGTTTAGGGTTCCCACCATTCTTATTGAGTATCCGCCAGATAAGGGTCACTCATAGGCTGTCCTTACCCGTGGCACGGCATTGAAACCCCTCCAGTCGGGGCAGATATTAGACCCCAGATTAGCCATAATGGCATACATGGGGCATGTCGGTTAAACACTACTTCCCACAGTTTCAGTATCAATCTCGATAAAAGAACTCAGGGTATTTTTCCGATTTTAGTATATACAGGACTGTCAGATACAATCGTCTATGTTATCAATTTCAGTATCAGTCGTGACAGTTATCAGTAAACTATGTATTAGCTTATAGGTCATGCTATCACGTATTCACAGTCCCAATTTCTATATATGTGTGTTTGCACTCCCACATTCATATTATGTAGTCAGTGTTGTTCATGCATGAAACCCTTTATGTTCAGCCTACCTTCCTCATATACTAGTACTCCAGTTGTACTGAAACATTTGCGCTATGGTGCTTTTTTTTCATATTACACCATAGGTTTCGAGACACGAGCTCCAGCCTAGTAGTAGCGGTAGCATTCCAGTCGTAGGGACACAATGAGTCCTCATTGATTTGAGGACAATATGATTTGATACATTTATTTATTTCTTCAGTTTAGTTTTACGGAGTTAGTTGGATACACGTTCCTTCAACTCCTTATTCAGATAGTTTAGAGACTTTCAAATTTACATTCAGATTTACGTTCAGACTTAGCTTTTAGATTGAGTTGTTTTGGGTATTTTCATCCACATGGTTATATTCAGTTGAACCTTATAGCCTTACAGTTTTATGTATTCCATATTATTATATCATGATTTGCAGTATACAGGTACAGATATCAGTCATGGGTTAGCTTGTGGTCCCTCGGGGTCATGAGCACCGTGTAGCATTCCAGTTCAGCGAATCGGGGTGTTACAATCATTTTTTTGAGATTAAACTTACAAAGTACTCAAGACTTATACTTTTCCTCCAAATACAATTGTCTTCCATTCCAAATTGTGTGAAAAGTGAAATTTAAAATTTGTGATTAAAGTTGTGTGGGCCCAAGACATGCTGCCATGTCACCCTAATTACTGTTCACCATCAATATTAAGCTCAAATTTGGATTTTCCTTATTTTTAATTTTTAATTCTTGGTTTCATTAGTTGATCCTAGAACTAATTAACAAAATAGTAAATTCCCACTATATTGTCAATTAGTCCTTTGCATCCATATTCGTGTCTGCATTCTTTTGTTCTTTTGTCATTTTTATAAATCATATTACTTCTTAGTTTAATTTCAAACATCATTTCCTTGAGTCTTCAAACAAGGAATCCATTCCCGCCAATGAGTAGACTCACCCTCGAATCATCACGAACTACAAGCTAACTTACAACACTTGTGAATCCAAGTGTGAGACGATCAAGTGTGTGAGAGTGTGGTTAGGTTGTTTTCAACTAACTTGTGTTTTGATTTGTAGGCTTGTTATTTTATTTTCTTTTTTTTAGGTGCAATTACAATGGAACCCGCGACTGCAATTGCTATTTTGGCTAAACTTAAAACCATTACCTATCAATGGAAAGTGATAAATGAAAGGTTGGATCACATGGGAGTTCCAAGGGAACAAGTGGGCTGCTCGGACACACGTCAAGATGAAGACGCAGCTCATGTGAGCTACGAGGTAAATTGCTATCCCTAACACTCCTATGAATATAGGTGCGGTTTTATCTAGTGTAGGAAAGAAGGACGGGTAGTTGTTGGTTGGTCCACTTGTTTGAGTAATATTGCTATATTTGTTGTGTGGACTTTACTTTAGATGATGGAACCACCCTTTTTTATTATTTTTGCTAAGCCCCTCGTGATTAAAGCCAAGAATTTGTGGCTATATCTCAAGTGTGTACTTCTTTGGCATGTTGATGTTATTTATTGTACTAACTCTATCCTTCATGTCATGAGGATGTGGTGCATGTTTGTCTTCTCTTCGTTCTTGCAAGATTTGGATTTGAGGTCGAATCCTTTTCAAGAAGGGGAGGATGATACTAGTCAAATGGCCACCCTCATTTTTGAAGATATGATTGGAGACCATCACTTAAAGTCTCAAGACTTGGTCACCCCAAGGGAACAAAAATATGTAAGGAACACCCATTTTTAGCCTACAATTGAGCATACCTTTCTTCAAGGCCCTGAGTGTAGGATTTCTTAGAGCATTGAAGACTCAAGGATTCATGGTTATGGAGAATTAATATCTCACGATTTTGGGCCATCTTTATTGAGGGCATTTTGGTCACTTCACTTTTCCCAAAATGCACTCCATGGCCACCCCTCTCAATAAAGGTAGTGTAGTTATTTGTCTTCTTTTATTATATAATATAAATAGAACAAGATAGGGTTTTTAGGAATTAGTTTTTTATTGATGTAAGACTTGAAACATGAAATACCTTTAGTTATAGGGATTGTAATAGCCACCACATTGAAATGAGGGCAATAAGTATGGATATCACTTGTGTTGTAATATTGGCTTGATATATTGGTGTTTAGAGGTGGTAAAGTTTCTCTTGTATCAACGTAGGAGTTGGTTTAACCATTGTGTATACTGTTAAGGGTCCAATAGCACTATATTCTTGGATTCTTAAGATTATACCAACCAAGGTCTAACTATCTATCCATTTTGCTTATATTGTAATCATTTGTTTGTGTTTTTCTAATCAAAACTCGTGACTTGTTGTTCTTGTTCTTCATCTTGTTGTTGTTAACATAGTTTTTTGTTGGCTATTTTTAGGTGTTAAACACCATAATACATTGTATTCTTGTTGTTGTTTGTTGAATCTAAGAGGGGTCATCCAAAGGGTCCACGGTTTTCTTGACTAGTGGACTGTTTTGGGTGTTTGTTTTGTATTTCAATTGTCATTCTCATATCAGAACATGAAGGATGCCAAAGAAAAATATACAATGCGTGGAAGGTCAATCAAAGTGAAGAGGATTGATAAAAGAGGTTATATGTGCAAGTAACTCTCTCTTAAATTCAAGATTCACAAAAATTGGTAACCAAATAAGGCCCTTGTCTCTTCAAGAGAAAAGTTATAAAAGCTAGTTGTCTTTTTAATTCCCAAATTATAAATAGTGGTTTTTCCTATTTTGAAGTTAGTTTGTGATGTTTAAGCTTGTAGATTCTAGGTGAAGCCTAGCATTAGATTGTTCAAGTAGTTGTTAATTGCAGTTAATTGATTAGGGTGGATTTCTAATATTGTCCACGCTATTTTCTTTTTCTTAATCAATCATTGTACCTCCCTTTTTGTGTATTAAATTTGGTTTTATCAGTTTTTATTGAGTAGGTGTTATGTTGTTTTATTGAGTCCAATCTAGTGGTGAAGGTATCAAGCCTTTTTTTCTTGTAAATCTATTCAAATCTCAATTATACCACATATACTTTTCCTTGTTTTTCCTCCATTGTTTATCAACTTTATATTATAACACTATGTTCCCTGTTATGGATGTTTCATATACAACTATTAAGCATTTATAATTGAAATTGAGTAACAAAATAAATTAAGTTCAAAATAGAAAGAGTTGATAAAATCCTCAACTTGT
Organism: Capsicum baccatum var. pendulum; assembly: GCA_030864225.1. Taxonomy (NCBI): domain Eukaryota; kingdom Viridiplantae; phylum Streptophyta; class Magnoliopsida; order Solanales; family Solanaceae; genus Capsicum; species Capsicum baccatum. The sequence continues at coordinate 150,305,302 of CM061557.1, read as the reverse complement.
TCATTTCTACAATACATATCAATGTGCTTCCAAAGATAATTGTTTATCCATCTTCAACGACTTTCCTTTTATTTTGATCTCTTTTATAATTAGATGACTTAGCTTCAAGATTTAAGATGGTAATTTATCTTGCTCTTGTTTAGCGATCCTGTAATCTTCATTTTGGTACCTGCTAAATCATGTCTTCACTCTATCATGTAATTATTTAAAAAAAAGGTCACGAACTCTTTGTTAATAAACCCCTATATTATTAAAGCTTTTGAATTATACCAAACATAGACAAAGTTCTTAAATTCACATAGGTCTCTCTCCATGGGATACATATAAAGAAGTTGATTTGGACCCCCAAATTGATTTCATCTACCAAATGGAAAGGTAAATGTTCTATTATATCAAAATAAATTGGAGGAAATAACCTTTTATGCACACATTAAATTTCTTTGATTATATCTTACAATATATCTAGACCAGCCCAGTTTACCACCTTACTACATATGACCTTAAAGGAGTTCCCCAACCGAATCAATACTAAGGTAACATTCTTAGGCTATGATATATAAACAATAATATGCAGCAAGTAATGCAGCATAACATGTGCATAATGGCTATTAAATCATGATAATTTCATTTGTTCCACATCTACATGCTTTGATATGTTCAACGCACACCTTTTTACTAATTTGTCATTTTTAAATACATTTGCGGAAAATATTCTTTTTCTTCTAGCTTTATGGAAAAATAGAATTTATCTAAGTATACTTTGTGATTCGTATTATCTTTTATTAGATACAATTCCTTCCAAATCTCCATTAATTGCAAGTCATAGCGGGAACTAATCTAATCCTTTTATTTTCCAAATACCACTAGTAATATCCCAAGAAAACTATCAAAAACTTTTTCTTAATATCCATCATATCTAGATTGTGCTTCAACTTATTTGTAGGACAATACGGTAATTGAAAGGAGATGGATCTTTTCTTTCACGAACCCTTATTAGTTCGATAACTTTTCTTTTTGCCTTTCCCTAGTAATTCTTGAAATCATATAGCTTTGCAACTGCTTTTTTTCCTGGAAAAGGTGCCGGTGTAGGTCTCTTATCCTCAACACCATTAAAAATTTCTTGTTTCATTGACATTGATGATCAAGAGGAAAAAAAGCCTGATGACCCAAGTAACACATTTTACAACTATGTTTCTAATATTTAGATAATATGCTATAGTTAAAATTTGGACATGCCAATCTCCCCTTATTGCTCTATCCAGATAGCAGTGCTAGTGCAAACATATCTGTTACTATCTATAACAAGGTTTCACTCATTGAAATTTTTGGTTTGTATGAGTATCATATGCTACTCCCCATCTTCCCATAGATTATTCAACCTACGCATTAATTATTGTAGATATGCATCAATATTATTTCCTGGAGATTATTAACCTAAAATGATCATTAATAATATTATGCTTGTCAGCATTACGCAAATTTACAATGACTAATTATAATTCATCAACATAACAGGTCATGTTCTATGGAAAATGTTCATGGCTGAAATGGATTGAACTAATCATATGAAAGACCAAATTTGACATTTCAAGGACCATAGAGAAGGTTGGATACAATGGGTAATACCACTTATTTCCGGGCTTTGAATTTCTAGGGTAGAATTGAAAACATCCATGGTTATAACTCAGGTGATGAGTCGTTATCACTCATCACGAATTGTAGGGCTGGACTCATTCTCTCAGCAGTAAGGTTCCCAAGGATTGCTGCTTTGATCAAGATTCCTCATCATGAGTCGTTAGGTCAGGTCATAGGTCATACAGAGTAACTCGTGACCATAACAGTAAGGTGTCAGGAATATGGGCCTAAAGTAATAATTCTAGGTAATGACTCATTCTCAGATCTCATGAGTCATTACCTAACCTATGACAAATAGGCCTAATTATCTTGCATATTTTCATTAAGGACTTATTGGTCATTTCCTTCTTTCATACTCATTCCCATGAGCTAAAAAGTATAAGGGGCCCTATTATCCTTAATTACGCAACTCAAACTTTGGTCTCTTTATCTTAAACTCCCTAAAATAAGAAAAAACTAAGATCATAATGAATTCAATCTCTAAACTTCAAACTCTTGATTTTCTTTAAGTTTATTTTTTATTCAGACATGTCTCTCATCCCTAACTTGAAATTTATACCATGGTATATATTTTAATAATTATTAAATATTATTTAGTTGTGAGTTTGAAATAGGGTTGATGACCTTTGTTTGTTTACTATTACAATGTTTTCCCATGCTTTGAAAATATGATTCATGCTTGATAAATACTTTCTGGGATAAAATGGGTTAAATTTTATAGGAATTTGGAATAAGGATCATGAGTTTCCCAAATTGATGGATTTTGGCTTTGAAATTGGTATTAACCTCAACCCACCTTTCATTAGTTTGATTTTAAATATGGATCTTGAATGGTTTAACCCATGTTTTAAACTGTTGCATTTCACTAATGGATAAAAGTACAAAAATATATTTAAAAGTCCTTAGGTGGCCATGATTATTATTAAAATGGAACATAGGAGTCGAGTTGGTTAATCAGATTAGATTAGCACGATTATATGAGTTTGGAAGCATAATTGGTTTAACGATGCCAAATGATAATTGCCCAAATAAATAACTCCTGGGTTAATGGCTGGGACTAAGTCAAAATGCTTTTAATTTGGCCTTAAACAAGGTTGTGTAGTTTGTTGTGAAGGTGGAGGTCTAGGGGGCGGGGACTGATACTGTAAACCACATTTGCCAGTATGGTGTTATAAATGACTGGGTTCTTGGTTTACAAATTATATCTTTGTGATGGTATTAGCCTTGGTTTCTTTGGGCTTCCTTTAAATTTCTACACTATTTTATGTGACCCCTTATGTATTTGTGCACTTTGGTTTATGTCCCAAAAGTATTTTACACCCCTTTTCTGTCATTACTCCAGTAGCTGATTTTGTTGTTTCTAGAAAAAACTATAGGGGTTGTCTGGTTTCCATCATTCAAAGGGAGAAATTGGTTGATTTAATAGAATTGGATATGCTGGATTTTTATGTTATCTTGGAAATAGATTGGCTTCATTCCTACTATGTTTCTCTAGATTGTACGACCTAAAAGGCCAGTTACTATTTTTCTAATGAACCGGTAATAGAATGAGTGGGAAGTTCCTTAGTACTCAAAGGAAGGTTTATTTCATATCTTAGAGCTTAGAAAATGATTAACAAAGGGTGTCTATATCACCTTCTTTGGGTTAAGAGTTCTAGTTCTAAAAGTCCCTCTTTGCATTATGTCCCTCTAGTTGTTAAATTTCCAGAAGTCTTTCCAAAATTCCACCTGATAGTAAAATAGACTTTGGGATTGATATTATACCCGATACCCATCCCATTTCCATCGCTGCCTATATGATGGTTTCGGTTGAACTGAAGAAGCTTCAGGATTTGTTAAAGGATCTTCTTAATAATGGTTTTAGTCATCCTAGCATTTCCCGGTGGGGTGCTTCTGTGCTTTTTATGAGAAAGAAAGATGGATCTCTCAGGATATATAGACCATCATTAGCTGAATAAGGTAATAGTGAAAAATAAGTACCTTCTTCAGAGGATTGATAACCTTTTTGATAAACTTCAAGGTGGTAGATGTTTCTATAAGATTGATCTTCATTTGGGGTATCGTCAGTTAAAAAATAAGGAGGTTGAAATTCCTAAGACTGATTTTCGAACCTGATATGTTCACTATGAGTTTTTGATTATGTTATTTGGGCTGATAGACAGCGCCTAAGTGCACACGCAAGTCTACGTGGTCTTATCAAGTAGTAAAGTGGCTTCAAGAAAGCCCAAGTATCGATCTCTAAGGGACTTTCGTTCGCCGACTATCCAATTCTAGTTTAGTGATTGAGAAAAAGGAAACAAAAGAGTTTTATAATTTTAAACTAAAAAGAAACTAAACTAATAAGGAAAAGTAATGACTTAGGACAATCAATGGATAAAAGATCAGGATTAAGGCTTACAAACAATCCTACTATGTTATTGAACTTCATTCATTAAATATCTTATCTTGGTTGTTGATTCATAGGGCTAATTGTGTGATTACGGTTTCCCTGCCTCTAATCCTCTACCTAAGTTGAACGTTACAACTACATCATTGAGTGAAGATGTAATAGTTTACTTAAGTTCTTTACAAATGTCATCCTACATATGAATCAAATAAGGAATCTAAGTATATCCTTGTCCTAGACACTAATTTGAATTCCTTATTTCATAAAGAAACACAAAAAGTACTTTGCTTATTTCCATGTTCGATCTTCCTATTACCCCTCCCGAGATCACAAGGTCGACAATTGATGTATTCTAAGGGTAGCTAATTCTTAAAATGGTTAAAACAAGAATAAAAAAATAACCATAGATGATAAGAAATCCAACAAAATTAATTAAAAATAAAAGTAATCATTATCTTGTTCTTAACCCCGGATAGGGAGTTTTATCCTTTAATGGATATTCATCATCCAATCCCTTGGATTGATGATACAAACCATGAAAGAAACTAAAATTAAAGAATGATAAAAGCCCTAAAATAAAGTTGTGGTAGAGTCCAATATATACCAAGTATGTCCAAAAGTAAGTAAAAAGTGTGAATAATGTCCTATTTTTAGTAGAAGAAATAGCCCATGCCTTGTTGAACAAGGAAACAGTTTCTGGTCGTCTGCGAATGCAGTGATGTGCTGCATTGATTATCATATTGAGGGGAATCACGGTTCATCTAATTTGCATTGGGTAGAATTTTTGGGTGCCTTATGAATCCCTTTATGTGTATCGCATGCCTATACTCCTCTACACATGCCTACACTCTCCTAATACTTTTCAGGTGTCCAAATTGGCATCAAGTTGTGTTTTGTGCTTCCGTGATCCATGCCAAGATTTTTTGAGTTGTTTAAACTTGATTTGAATCTTGTAAATACTTAATATATCATAATATTCCATTCATAAAGAATCCTATAATATTAAACACAACAATTTAGAGCTCAAAACAACACAAAATCCTCAATGGTTAAGTAGAAACACGAGCTAAGCATAGGCTAAATTCAAATTGAGCTTTAACTTATTGTTTTGACTCTTTTCTTGATACAATTGACCCTTGAAAATTATAACTAAGTTTTTTCACAGATAAATAAATAATAAAAACCTTAGTAACACAGTAAAACACATTATAATCCCAAACAATATACTTGAAAAATACCTAGCTCAACCTAGTTACACTAGTTTTCTCGGTTGAACTCTAAATGCTCATATTGAATCAAAACTCATGTGAAACCACCATTAAACATTGTAGGCACATACTTGTACACCTAAATTCTCATTTTTATCATTATCAACTCATTAATCACATGAATCATGCTCAAAACAAGGCTAAATAGTCTAGAATAGTAGTGCTAGAATGCATAAATACACCAAACATCACCACCCCACACTTAAAGCCTTGTTAATCCTCGAACAACTCTTTACTATAAGAACCATGACCTATAAATACTCCACACTTCTACTACATGCAGGAAATTTAAGCTAGCACTATAATGACTACATGAAATGAAAGTTTACAACACTAAGCATGTTATACACAATTAAAAGCTTACAAATATTACTTCAAAACATCCTAGCCTCAAGAATGGACTCCACAAGTGGAAAAATCATGCTAATTTCTCAATCAAAGACATCACAAGAATCACCCATAATCATACAACATGTGCCTCTTATAATAAGAGAGTTACCCATAATCTGTAAGACCCCGTAAAATTCTTAAGCTTATTTCAGTCCTTTAAGCTTGTCAAGGAGTCCCAGACTTAGAAAATTTTAGCTAAGCTCCCAGACTTAGTTTATTTTTTTCCTTTAAAAGTTGACAATATCATTTCTCCATCTTAATGTTGTTTAATGGTCAGGAGTTTTTGTTAATTCATGATAAGAGAGGTCAATAGGTGTTTACGGGTAAGTTTTGGGTTTTTCAAAACACGTTTAGATCATCTTCAAAGTCCCAAAACAATGGACCAACACAAGTTTGGCACACCGCATCACCAATTGCATTGGTCAATATTTGTGTAGGCTTCCAGAGCAAAAACTTCTGAGGTTCGACGCGATCATAGCGCGACTCATGAACTCATCAAGTATCACATTGCAACCACCAATGCGCTGCATCGGTGCCCAGTTTCAGTCATTAAATGTCCATATTTTTAAGGGAAAAGGGGTTAATTTCCCACCCCTATATAAGTCTAAAACTAGTAATTCAGCCCTATTCCACCAAAAATATAGTGTCTCTCTCAAGTTTCTCTCAAGAACAAGTTAGGGTTTTCAATTAGGGATCCAAATCAAATGTAATTCCACCATCAATGTTCATAGAATCAAGGACTATGATATGAATAGTGTTTATGCATGGATTCCTTTCATCCATGAAGCCCAAGAATCAAGTTTTAAATCATTTATTGTGAGTATTTTATTGTGGGTTGATTATGTTCATGAGATTATGATTATGTGATTCCCAAGTTGGAATCTTTATTTATTTTTATGAAACTATGTTAGCATGAAAGTTGAAATTTATGAACTTAGTTGGTTATGATGTGTAAATTTGATGATTATGCCTATGCCCTAAGTGGTGTAGGTAAGGTGTTTGATAAATGTCTATGAGATTAGAAATTATGCATTATATCTTAATTGTGACCCAAATGATAAATACATATTTTACCAATGACTCCCATGTTATTGTTATGCCATGTAATTGCTTGATGGAATGTTCATGAGGTTAGAATGATAAAATCATGCCATGTTTATATGCATTCCTAAAATGTACAAGATTATAATAACCATGTTCTTTATGAAATCCACAAGTTATTGTATTATGGATTATTGATGTTAGTCATGTGTTCAAGAAGTGTCATGCCTTGTCAGTTTCCTGCTATCGAGTCCTGGGGGTACTTATACCCGACAATGTAGCTGTGTGCCTAGAGCCACTGTCACTTTTTAGGGTACTCCAAGTCAATCCATGATTATTAGAATCCAGTCAGTCACATGACTCAGGAAAAATCAATAAATTCAGTATCAGTCTAGCTCTACTCAATAATCTTAGTAACCTCAGTAATCTTCATAATCTTAGTAATCCGAGTAAGTTATCAGATCTTAGTAGTATTCCATCAGTTAAAGAAATTTAGTGAACTCGGTTTGAATTAGGTATATAATACTATAAGTAATAGTGTAGTTTGGTTTAAATCATTTCTGTACCTTTTCAGGCGGTAGTAGGACTCAGAACCAAGAGAACCTAAGGATGGGGACTCACCTGTTAGCCAATAGAGGGTGTGATCCGTAGAAACAATCCTTGAATTCCAGAACTACATAGTCAATGTAGGTTGAGATGTAACCTATGAGTTTAGGGATTATACACCTCATTTGAGTTTTCCAACTAGGAGGGGTTGACGAAAGATCTCCCTGTCAGAGAGGGTTTACTCAAAGCTTGTCTTTACCTGTTGCTTAATAGTGACACCCTTCCGGCTGGCGTTACAGGTTAGATCCCACCATTTTAGTTTTGGGGTATGTCGGTTAGATGATTACCTCCCAGAGTATCAGTTTCAGTCTCAGTAATAGAGCTCATATAGTTCTACAGAATTCAGGACTGTTAGATGCGGTCACTCAGTATAGTACATAACTCAGCTAGTTCTATTAGAATCTAGATTTTCAGACACAGTCGCTCAGTATCCATTATATTAGTTATCAGTAACTCATGTTATCAGTATTCAGTTTCAGGACTGTCAGATACAGTCAATCAGACCAGTTCTTCATAACCAGAACTGTCAGTAATAGTCATTCCTTTATCAGTAATATGCATCAGTTCCTCAGTGCTCAATAGACTTAGTAATTCAGTATCCCAGTATTAGTATTCAGGTATCAGTAAATCTACGTTATCAAAATTAATGAGTCAGTGTTATCACGATCTCAATCATAGTTACGTATTTACGCATATATTCTCATGTTCATGTTATTCAGTCAGTTTGTATTGTTCATAGATATGAACCATTGCATTCAGCCTACCTCACTTGCATCCCAGTACATTCAATCGTACTGACGCATTTGTGATGTAGTATTTTATACCATAGGTTTATAAGAATGAGCTCCCGAGCATCCCTCGTAGATCAGACATTCAGCAGCCCGACAAACAATGAGTCCTTATTATTTGAGGATAGCATGATTATTTTATTTATTTATTATTTCAGTAGTTCAGAGTTAGTTGGGGGACATGTCCTATCAACTCCCCAGATTTTAGACAGTTTAGATTCTTTCAAACTACAGCAAGTTCAAATAGTTAATTTAGTTGTTTTGGTATTGTTATACCATATTTTCAATTTTGTACCAGTATTGAACCTTATGGCCTTTCAGTCCATGTTTTTGAATTTACAATACTATTATTATTACTCAATGCTTAGTTTTAGATATAATTAATGGGTTAGCTTGTGGTCCTTCGGGATTGTGAGCATCGTGTAGCATTTCAGGTACCAGATTCATGGCATTACAAATTTGTTATCAAAGCCTAAGGTTCAATAGTATCCTAGAAAGTCTAAAAAGATGCATCTAGTAGAGTCTTATCAATGGATGTGTTGTGAACCATACTTATGTGCAGGAGGCTATGAGATGTTTTAGAAATAGTTTCCCTTCTTTCAGTATTTATCTCATACCCATGAGCATAAGCTTGAATTTAACTCTCAGTCTAATCTATTCTCCTTTTCGTTTATAAAACATACCTCCCAAAGGGACTAACGAGAGGAGAATGGGAAATTAGTAAGCACCTCAGCCCATTCATGCAGACTCTCAGGATGCGTACGTCTCTCATGCAAAATTCAGAACTACATTCACCACTTTATTCAATTCAGTCACAACTCAGAATGAATGGCTATCTACTTTTCTAGCCATCTCAGTGGCTAATTCTGCTGCAGCCAAGATTTAGGACTTCACCCAAATGAATACTCCCCTATTCTCAGGTTCTAAGTCTGAAAAAGATCCACAGAAGTTCCTTGATCAAGTTCAAAAAGTCATAGATACCATGGGAGTAACTTCCAGTGAAAGTGCAGAGTTAGCTACCTATCAGCTACAAGATGTATCCTATATGTGGTTTAAGTAGTGGAAGATAGATAGGGATATTTATGCAGGGCCCATAGAATGGGAAGAGTTTGCTACGGCTTTCTTAGATATATTCTTTCCCCTAGAGCAGAAAAAAGCCAAAGTTTTATAGTTCATCAACCTCAGAAAGGGTGGTATGAGCGTAAAAGAATACTTCCTCAAGTTTACTCAGTTAGCCAGGTACGCTCCCTATGTAGTAGCACACGTAGATTCAGAATGTGTAAGTTTATGTCTAGGATATTAGGTAGAGTGGTTAAGGAGTGCAAGACGGTGATGTTGATTAAAGAGATGGACATATCTAGGCTTATGGTCCATGCCCAATAGATTTAGAAGCATAAACTTAAGAAGAAGGAGAGGGAAAATAAGAGGGCTAAAACTAGTAGTTATAGTTTATTCTAGCTAGGGTCGCAGGGTGGTAACCGTTCTCAACACTGGCAGAAGTTTCCAACCCCAGTTCCATCTTCAACTAGTGCACCAACACCAAAGTTTAGAAATAATCATAGAGATAAGGCACTAGGCTTCAAGGCCCAGGGTAGTGAGAGCAGGGGTTTTACTCTTCTGCTTTGCAAAGAGTGTGTCAAGCATCATCAAGGCATATATAGAGCCGACTGTGATTTGTCTTTCAGATATAGCAAAACAGGTTACAAAGTTCGAGATTGTCCTAGGTATGGTCCTCGAAGTTAGTACAGTCATCCTTCAACTTATTCCGGTCACCCAAATCAGCAAAGTGCCAATTCCAGTGCTATCAGTGGGCAATGCCCAAATAGACTCTATGCACTTCAATCCCAACAGGATCAAGAAAGTCCTCCTGATGCAGCCACTGGTATGTTATAGATCCTCATTTACATGTTCTCATTTCTTTAGATTCAGGAGCTTCTTTTCTTTTTTAACTCTTTTTATAGCAGTTAACCTTAAGGACAGACCGAATGTTAACAGGACCTTTTTCCAGTCTCTACCCCAGTAAGTCAGTCAAACACAGCTCGATAGGTATACAGAAACTGTCCGATTATGAAATCTCAGAAAGTTAGGCCTTCAGGTTCTGATAGTAATGCTAGTATAAGTACAAAACCAATAAGGAAAGATGATTCCCAACCCATTCCTACCTCAATGCAAAGTTTTGTAGTTCAACCCTCACGATACCTACGCATGCTTTACATTTTAGTCCCATGAATATAGCTTATATTCACACACTTTTCATAAAATAGTATGTGATTCAAGTTCTTTGTATGAGGAGTTCCAGTTCACTTAGTGTTACGAATCATGTCCCATGAACACAAACATTCCAGACTCAATTCATACAACTCATGACTCATGTACTCATGTCATGCTTTAAAGTATGATCAACCAACATGACTAATGATCTACTTCAAGTGATTAGCCAAGCTTAAATTATGTCCTGTATACCCTGGGTTTAGGGCCCTCGATGAATCTGTAGTGTTAATATTGAATCTCATAAGCCTTAGTTACAATGTCAGTTCAATAATCAATATTCGATAAAGGACTCAGATCTTCCTATAGAACTATGGCTTTTAACTATCAGTTACTCAGTCATCAGAATTTAGTACTCTTGTACCAGTCTAAACCTAAGTTTTAGAAAACCACCATCCAGTCTCAATTACCATCTTAACTACAATCTCTATCCCAGTCCCAAGTCTAGTAAGATCAAAAACTCAGTCTAATTTATAGATAGCCCGACCATAGAATATGGCCATCAGTTACTCAGTTATTAGTATTAAAGTACCTCAGCTTACAAAATTATCCCGAATCATGTTAGACGCCTAGTTTTGTGTTCCTAAGGTAATATAGTTTTCCCCTAATCATACTTAATTGCCTCATATTACCCAGTCATTCATTACCTTCTATGCATAATACTCTATACTTTCAGTGTAGCTATCCCAAACCAAGTGTAGTTTAGTTTTACATGTCCAGTATTCAGCTACAAGTCATTCCGTTAATCAGATAAGTTAGTATACTTATGAATTCGTGCTCAAGTCTCACTATCTGAATTAGTCGAATGGCATGGTTTCCTTATCTTTCCATATAGTCGCACTATTCGAAGTCTCATAAATGTGATCATTGTAAGATGGACCAACTAGATAGTTGCGTGTTTAGCTTGATTCATGTATCATGCCTTAGTTTTAGATTTTAGATAATCAGTCATGATTCAGTTCCTAGGTGTTTTTTGCATCAACTCATTTACCTTAATATCTCAGAAAAGTTAGTCCATCATTCTCCAAGGGAAATAGTGTCCCAAGGGGTAGATACACTATAATCCCCTAAACTTTCATGACTTAAACATGTTACTTTCTCTTCTCGTAATGAGTCCGATTTTGAATAAGTGATACTCATGAGTTGACCCTCAAACTCTGACCTCAACCGTAAGCCCCTTATTTAAAGTGCTTAGTTCAAATTACGATATCTATCTCGAGTGTCATGTTTCATTCTCAATTACATTTTCTTGTTTCTGCCCAGGTATATTTGGTAGTTAATCTCAGAATCACCAGCATTTTTCATTTTAAGGTAATAGTCTTTCTTAAACTCATCAAGTATCAAGTTCAGATTTTAGTTACAAACTCGCTATTCAGTTCCATGTTTGGGTTCCCATCATAAGCTTGGTATCAAATACCATTGCATATTAAGTCATGCATTTATGTATTAGTTCAGTCATATAATCATGCATCAGATAAGCATTCTCATGGTGAGAAACTTAACTTATCAAAAATCTCAGTCGTGCATCCATGAACCAGTTACATATACATCAGATATGCATGTTTAACATGATATATATATTCAGTTTATCAGTCATTTCAGTTATGGGATTATGTTTCAGTTACTCATGTTCAGTATGTATGTCAGTTTATCTCTTCTCCCCTCTCAGTCAGTCTTATTCGAAGATGAATGTTCTCAAGTGGGAGATATTATAAGACCCCATAAAATTCTTTAGCTTAATCTAGTCCTTTAAGCTCGTCAAGGGGTCTCAGACTTAGAAATTTTAGCTAAGCTACCAGACTTAGTTTAGTTTTGGCCTTCAATAGTTGGCAATCTCATTTTGCCACCTTAATTTTCTTTTATACTCCATATTTTTTGTTAATTCATGCTCAGAGAGGACAATAGGTATTCCCAAATAAGTTTTGGGTTTTTTGGAACACATTTAGATCATGTTCGGAGTCCCAAAGTAGTTGACCAACGCAATTTTGTAACGCTGCATCGCCAATCGTGTTGGTAAATATTTGTGCAAGCTGCCAGAGCTAAAATTTCTGAGTCTCGATGCGATCGTGGTACGACACGTCGAGTATCACATCATAGTCACCAATGTGCCACATCGATAATAGTGTCGATGCCTAATTTTAGTCATTAAATATCAGCATTTTTAAGGGAAAAACAGTTAATTTCCCACCCCTATATAAGTCTAAAACACGTAATTCAGCCCTATTCCACCTAAAATATCATGTCTCTATTAGGTTTCTCTTAAGAACATGTTATGGTTTTCAATTAGGGATCCAAATCCATGGAATTCCACCATCAATCTTCATAGATCAAGGAGTAATATATGCATAGTGTTCATTCATGCATTCCTTTCATCCATGAAGCCCAAGAATCAAGTTTTAAATCATGTATCGTGAATATTTGATTGTGGGTTAATTATGTTCATGAGATTATGATTATGTGATTCCCAAGTTGGAATCTTTATTTGTTTTTATGAAACTATGTTAGCATGCAAGTTAAAACCTATGAACTTAGTTAGTTATGATGTGTAAATTTGATGATCATGCCTATGCCCTAAATGGCGCAGGTAAGGTATTTGATAAAATTCCTAAGTGATTAAAAATTATGCATTATAGCTTAATTGTGACCCAAACGATAAATACATGTTTTATCCGTATGTTCAAATGCCTCCCATGTTATTGTTATGCCATGTAATTTATTAATGGAATGTTTATGAGGTTAGAATGATAAAATCAGGCCATGTTTATATGCATTCCTACCATGTACAAGATTATAATAACTATGTACTTCATGAAATCCCCAAATTATTGTATTATGGATTGTTGATGTTGGTCTTGTGTTCAAAAAGTGTCATGCCTTATTAGTTTCCTTCTATTGAGTCCTAGGGGTACTTGTACCCGACAATGTTGTTGTGTGTCTAGAGCCAGTGTCAGTTTTCATGATACCCCCCGTCAAGCCATGATCAAGAGAATTTAGTCAGTCACATGACTCAGGAAAACTCAGTAAATTCTGTATCAGTCTATCCCTACTCAGTAATCTCAGTAACCTTAGTAATCTTTGTAATCTCAGTAATCCCTATCAGTTATCAGAACTCAGTAGTATTTCATCAGTCAACAAAATTTAGTGAACTCAGTTCAAATTATTTATACAATACTATGAGTAATAATTTAGTTTGGTTTAAATTAGTTCTGTGTCTTTTCAGTTGGGAGTAAGATTCAGCACTGAGAGAACCCAAAGAGTGGGACTCACCTATTATCCAGTAGAGTGTGTGATCCTTAAAGGAAATCGTTGTATTCGATAACTACGTAGCCAGCACAGGTTGAGATATACCCTACGAGTTTAGGGATTATAGACCTCATTTGAGTTTTCCTACTAGGAGGGGTTGACGGAAGAGCTACCTATCAAAGAGGGTTTACTCATAGCTTGTCTTTACCTGTGGCTCAGTACTAACACCCTTCAAGCTGGGGTTACAGGTTTTGCCCCACCATTTTAGTTTTGGGGTATATTGGTTAGATGATTACCTCTCACCGTCTCAGTTTCAGTCTCGGTCTCTGTCATAGAACTCAGATAATTCTACAGAATTTAGGACTGTCAGATGCGATCACTCAGTATAATATGGAACACAGCTAGTTCCATCAGAACCTATACTGTCAAACACAGTCACTCAGTATCCGTTATATTAGTTATCTGTAACCCATATTATCAGTATTTAGTTTTAGTACTATCAGATACAATTAATCATACTAGTTTTTTATAATTTGAACTGTCAAAAAAAATCACTCCTTTATCAGTAATATGACATTAGTTCCTCAGTATTCAATAGACTTATTCATTCAGTATCCCAATATTAGTACTCAGATATCAGTAAAGCCACATTATCAAAATTAATAAGTCAGTGTTATCACGATCTCATTCACAGTTACGTATTCATGCATGTATTCTTACATTCATATTATTTAGTCAGTTAGTATTGTTTATGCATATGATCAATTGCATTCAGCATACCTCACTTCCATACCAATACATTTAATTGTACTGACGCGTTTGCGCTATGGTGTTTTATACCATAGGTTTAGAAGCATGAGCTCCCGAGCATCCTTAGTAGATCAGACGTTCAATAGCCAGACTAGAAATGAGTCCTTATCATTCAAGGATAGCATGATTATTGTATGTCTTGATTATTTTAGTAGTTCGAGTTAGTTTGGGACATGTCCCATCAATTCCCTAGATTTTAGATAGTTTAGAGGCTTTCAGAATACAACACATTCAGATAGTTATTCAGTTGTTTTGGTATGGTTCTACCTTATTATAGTTATGTATCAGTATTGAACCTTATAGCCTTTCAGCTCATGTTTCTGAATTTATGATATTATTATTATTCAGTGCTCAGTTATAGATATCAGTTATGGGTTAGCTTATGGTCCTTTGGGATTATGAGCATTGTGTAGCATTCCAGGTACCAGATTTGGGGCATTACATAATCAATCATAATAATACAATTAGAACAAGATGGGTATAAGAATCAAGTTATGCTCACTCTCACAGGGAATTCACATGTTACACAGAATGAACCAGAAGCTTTCCCTTAGTATAAAGCTCTACTAATATTAGAATGATGAACCTAGGATCAAATAGGACTTTTTAGGGTTGTTATGAAGGCTAAGGGATGAGTAGGAACTATTTTGGCCAAGAATAGTGACTAACCTATCTAAGCGCTTTAATACGCCGCATCAGGCATTAAAACCACTCTACAACAACAAAATTGTACTTTTTCATCCACCCATATCTTTTGTTTTTACCCCATCTCTTTTAAGCATTTTCATAAACACTTGGTGGGCATACAATATATTACCACAAGAATTATTTTTTTTTTCTCTTTTTTATTAACCATTCCAATATTTCTAGCATCAATTACATCACACCCAACCACTATACCTAAATTATCAAAACCAATAACTATTACTTTGGGGCATCAATGTCACCTATTTCTTCTTCAATTTCTCAAACTTCTTACTAAATGATATTTTTCATTAAAGCAATTATGAGCTTTTTGGATCAAATTATAGTCTATCAAAGAAGGGAATAGTCTACATATGAGGCTACCAAAGAAAAAGATAAAGGCTTAATGAGGGTTAACTAGGATAATTCACAAAGGGTAGGACAAATAGAAGGTGTAAAACAAGGCTATCAAAGAAATGCCTAAATCATCTCCTAAACCCACACTCTTTATTTCGCTTCAGACACACACCGGGAAACTTCTAGACATCATATGCAACAAAACATATACAAAAACCTCACAAGGACATGACACATGCTCAATTCAACAGGATAATCATAGAGTCCCAACCAAACCATAACACAAATTCAATTTTAAGCCAATAAGTACAAAAGTCATAAACGTGAGCCTAAGAGTCTCAAAAGTAGCAATTCTAGCAATTCACCTAATCAACATGCTTTTATAAACAAACCCACTTGAACTATGTAATAAAAAATACCACCAACAAGAATATCTTACACAAAAAATTTATATTTTTTTAAATTGGGCAAAAATGTGGAAATTTCCCCACGCCACACTTAAAAATCTACTTTGTCCTCAAAGTATAATTTTTAAAGTAAGAGATAGAAATACTCCTTGAGGCCTCTAGTTCTAGCTAGTAGAATATTTTCTATAAATGGTATCTGCGGGATCCCACACTTTATTTTTGCCATGCTCCTTAGCTCAAGTTTATGCTTAGTCTTACCATTAACCTGCGACTCAATCAAAAACAAAAATTATGTGAAGTAAAACCTAAAAGAAACTAAAAAGAAAACATACCTTAGCTTTGGTTTCCTTCTAAGAAGCGGCTGAATTAGTGTCGAGGCATGACCCAATCAACTTTTTCCTCCACCTTAAGGATATAAATTTCACACCTAACATTGTATCCATCTTCTTGCCTCAATCATAGGGAGGTGGTACAAAAATTAAGGAACCAGGTAATAGAATATGAATGCTAAACCTCTCAGCCTTGAGGTAAGGTGTGTTTTTATGTTGCTTGTACGGTGTAAAATCAAGAATATAGGATTATTGTTCCTCATCTTCACGTTCTTCAACTATTTTAGATGATTCCACAGACAAGACATCATTTAAACATGATGTAGAAAAGTTTTTTGAGTGATTCCTAACTAATCACACATCAAAATTTACACTATTTTCAAGACCCTCACTCATATTCACCTTCTTAATTTCAGTCTTAAAAGAAAGATGACAATCGAGTGGCTGTTAGTCATATAGTGATGGTGGCATCTCCTTAACAACTTCAACAATTTCAGTTTTCAAGTACTTAGACTTCCTCAAATTGTCAACAACTTTGTCCTCAATAGGTTGGGAAGTCAACTATGTATCTACCTCTTTAGTTATCTTTGAAGGTTCTTCATTAATCTCCATACCATTTCTCAATGTGATTTAAATTATTTATTCACTGTCACTTGACAAATCACCTTGAAGTCTGGTATTATATACCCGTTGCACTTCCCCTACCTGTATCACTAAGTTTATCATGATAATTTTCTAACACTCGACAATTATGCTTGATTAGCTAGAAGTTGTTTCAGCATTCTTCCATATTGCTCATTTGTATCAGGGCTTAGTAATTTTGAACCTGTGGCTGTTGAAGCTGCCACTGCTGATTGTAGGCGTTCACATAGTATTACCTTTCATCATAGCCCATAAATATTACTAAATCAGGGTTGACAACACCTATGTCTTCAGAATGACCACTATCGCTACAAATCATGCACCATATAGAATCGTCATCTCTGGAAAACCATCTATCCCAGGCTGCCATGTCAAGAAGGGTGATAAAAAGAAAATAAAAAGAAACTTAAAAAAAACTATTTACAACTCAATATAGAAAAAATAAAAATAAGATAGTTTCCTAGTTATAAGTCCCCGGCAATGGTGCCAAAAATATGACAGTGCTCAAACGCACACAAAAGTATACGTGGTCATATTAAGTAGTAAAGTGGCTTTAAGAAAGCCTATGAATCAATATTTCAGGGACTTGCATTCACCGACTATCCAATTATAGTTCAACAAATGAGAAAAAGTAATAAATAGAGTTTAAGAATTCTAAACTAAAAAAAACTAAACTAATGCGGAAAAGTAATGACTTAGGACAGTCAATAGATAAACGCCCAAGGTTAAGGCTTACGAACAATCCTACTGTGTTATAGAACTTCATTAATTAAATCTCTTATCTTGGTAGTTGATTCTTAGGTTTAATTGCATGATTATGATTTCCCAACCTCTAGTCCTCTACCTAAGTTAAACCTTACAACTACATCATTGAGCGGGGATGTAATAGTTCAATTAAGTTCATTACAAATATCTTCCTACATATGCATCAAATAGGGCATATAAGTACATCCCTATCCTAGACACTAATTCGAATTCCTTATTTCTTAAAGAAACACAAACCATACTTTGTATATTCCCATATTCTATCTTCCTATTCCCCCTCCCGAGATCACAAGGTCGACAATTGATGTATTCTAAGGGTAGCTAATCCTTAAAATGGTTAAAACAAGAATAAACAAGCAACCTTTAATGATAATCAATCCAAAAAACTTAATTCAAAAAAAAAAAGTAGTCATGATTGTGGCTTTAACCCCGGATTGGGAGTTTTAGCCTTTAATAGAAATATTCATCATCCAATCTCTTGGATTGATGATACAAACCATGAAAGAAACTAAAATTAAAGAATGATAAAAATCCTAAAAAGAAGTTGTGTTAGCCTCCAATATCTCCCAGGGATGTTCAAAAGTACTAAAAAAACTAGAATAATGTCCTATTTATAGTATAAGAAATAGCCCATGCCTTGTAGAACAAGGAAAGTTTCTGGTCGTCTGCGAACCCAGTGACCCGCCACGTTGATTATCGTATTGAGGGTCATCGCCTCATGTGTAAATAATATTTTTCACTGTTTTAGATGCCTTTTTAATCCATTTATGTGTTTCAAGCACCCATACTCCTTGACACGCGCCCACACTCGCTCAATACTTTTCAAGTGTCCAAATTGGTATCAAGTTGTGTTTTGTGATTCCGTTATCCATTCCAAGCCCTTTTGAGTTGTTTCCACATTATTTGAAGCTTGTATATCCTTAATATATCATAATATTCAATTCAAAAATCATCATATAACATTAAACACAATAATTTATAGCTTAAAATAACACAACATCCTCAATGGTGAACTAGAAACATGAGCTAAGCATAGGTTAAATTCATATTAAGGTATATCTTATTGTTTTGTCTCTTTTCTTGATCCAATTGACCCTTTAACATTATAACTAAGTTTTTTCACATATTCATACCTAATAATAACATTAGTAACTCATTAAAACACATTAGAACCCCACACAATAGACTAGAATAACACCTAGCTCAAGCTAGTTACACTAGTTTTCTCGATTAACCTCTAAATGCTCATATTGAATCAACACTCATGTGAAACCACTATTAAACATTGTAATCACATACTTGAACACCTAAATTCTCATTTATATTGTTCTAAAACCCATTAATCACATGACTCATGCACAAAACAAGGTTAAATAGGCTAGAATAGTAGCGCTAGAATGAATAAGTACACCCAACTTTATTGAATAATGGTCCGACTGCTTTTGTGGATATTACGAATATTGTGTTCAGGAATTTTATAGATTTTTTTACTATAGTGTTCATTTATGATATCTTGGTGTACTCTAAGAGTGAGAAGGATCATGCCAATTACCTTTGAGTTATGTTGTAGACTCTTAAGGACTGAATGTTATATACAAAATTCTCTAAGTGTGTATTTTTTCTAAGTGTTGCAACTTTTATCATATATGTTGTCTCTAGTAAGGGGAAAAAGGTTGACTTATAAAGTGTAAAGGCAGCTAAGAAATATCCTAGACTCCCGACCCCAACCTATATTAGGAGTTTCTTAGGCATGGATGGGTATCATAGGAGGTTCGTAGAGTGTTTATATTTCAATGATGCTCCATTGATGAATTTGACTCAGGGAAAGGTTATATTTTTGTGGTCTGACTCTTGTGATGGTAGTTTTGAGTAGTTAAAGGATAAATTAACTTCTGCACTAGTTTTGCCCCTACTTGAGGGTACTGATGAATTTGCTGTGTATTAAGATGCAACCCGCATGGGACTGGGTTATGTATTAATGCAACATGGTAAGGTTGTGCCTTATGCTTCAATGAACTTAACGTTCTTGAGAGTAATTATCTGACACAAAATTTATAGTCGGCAACTATGGTTTTTTCTTTGAAGATTTGGCATCATTAATTGTATAAGGTGAATGTAGATACCTATTTAGAAAATAAGATCTTGCAGTATGCATTTATTTAGAAGGAGTTGAATCTCAGGCAAATACAATGGCTTGAATAGCTTAAAAATTATGACACCAGTCTCCACTACAATACAAGTAAAGCTAATATTATTACTAGTTCTCTTAAGAGTTTATCAATGGGGAGCTTATATCAGTGGAGGCTAAGAAAAAGGGTTGGTGAAGGACATTCATAAGTTGACTTATTAGCAGTTCATCTTTTACACTCAAGTGATGGAGGGGTAATTGTTCAATAAGTGGTTAAATCATCTCTTGGTGCTGAGATTAAAGAAAAACAAGATTTGGATCCTTTAATTATGCAGATTAAGGATGATGTAGGTCAGCAGATGGTTATAGCATTTTAAATTATGAAAGATGGCATTCTAAGGTATCAAGGAAGATTGTGTTTCCTAATGGGCTGTGAGGTAGGATTATGACTGAAGCTCATGAGTCTAGATATGTAGTTCATCCAGGTTCGACAAAGATGTACCACATCTTGAAAGAAATTTACTAATAATATTAATAGTGAGGTGGCAAACTTTGTGGATAAGATTTATGGGTTGTCAGCATGTTAACTGATCTAGGGTGGATTTATGCACTTTAGTGTTGTTATCCTAACTTATCTTGCCTTATTTTGAGGATTTTTTTAGTGATTAATGTGTTAATAATGATATAAATGAGCATATAAGTGTTTAAGTACTTGATCATAATACATAAAGTTGTTTTCAAACAAGTTTAGATTTAGTTTGATCACTTAGTGTTCAAGAGGTTTTTTATCTAGATTTTGATGGAATGACTTGGAGAGGAACTACTTATTTCTGACCTATAGAGAAGACCATAAGTTGGTGTATGGTTTGTCGCATTATGTATCATTCTTTAGATATGTGTGGTGCTAATCCTGATTCAGTCATATTTGTGGGCAATGCTTAAGAGATAACTAAGAAGGTAAATGTAGAGTTGATTCCCCTACCAGTTGTAGACAAAGTTGCTAATAATTTGAGGAGGTTTGAGTACTCGAAAACTAAAGTTGCTGAACAGGTTAAGGTGATACCACAACTACCGTTTCCAGAAAGGGTGAGTAAAGTATAGGACGAAACTAGCCAATGTTTGGAATAGACATAATAATTGCAGCCATTCAGTTGTCATCTTTCTTTGAGACTGAAATTAAAAAGGTGAATAAGAGTGAGAGTGTTGTGGATTGTGTAAATTTTGAAGTGGGATTGGTTGGTCCTCACAAAAAGAACTTTTCTACATTATTTTTCGATGATGTCTTGTCTATGGAATCATCTAAAATATTGTGGAAGTGTGAAGAGGAGGAACAGAAATCCTATATTCTTGATTTTGCACCAGATAAGCAACATAAAAACACACCTCACATCAAGGACGAGTGGTTTACCATGTATCATCCATTAGACAGTTCCTTAATATTTGTACCACACCACCCTCTGAGCGATATAAAAAGATGGACGCAAAGCTAAGGGTGAAATTCATATCGTCAAGGTAGAGGAAAAAGTTGATGCGGTTCATCCTATGCCAATAAATCAAGTAATTCTCGGGAGGAAACCCAAGTTAAGGTATATTTTATCTTTAGTATTTTAGTTTTTACTTTACTAGTTTTTGTTTTTGTTGAGTCAGTCACAAGTTTATGGAAAGTCTGAGTACCAAAAATCTAAGCTAAGAAGCATCGCGAAAACTAAGTGTGGGGTCCCCTGGACCCTCTGGATGTATAAAGATGCTACTAGATAGGCCTAGATCCCTCAGGGAGTATTTCTATCTCTACTTTTAAGTATAATTTGGGGACAATGTAGATTTTTATGTGTGGTGTGGGGAAGTTCTCATTTTTAGGAGAAATTTTAGAAATCTTTTATTTTTGTTAAATGGGATATTTTTGTTGCTGCTATCTGTTATTGCATTATTCAAGTGTTTTGGATGTAAAAAGCATGTTGATTGTGTGAATTATTACATTTTAGACACCTTGGCTCTAGTTTATCTTATGTACTTGTTGACTTAATGTTGAATTAATGTGGTTGTTTGGTTGAGAATCAATGATGGTCCTTCTTGAGTTGAGCATGTGCCATGTGTGTGTGAGGTATTTGTATATTCCTTGTTGCATTTGATATCTAGAACTTTCTTGGTGTGTATGTAAAGCAACATAAAGAATGTGGATTTATGAGATGATATAGGCATTTCTTTGATAGCCTTGTTTCATACTCTATTTTACCTACCCTTGTGCATAATCTTAGTTAACCTCATTGAGCCTTTAGCTTATTGTCTTTGAGTAGTAAAAAGAATAAAAAAATTGTTCAAATTAAATAAGTTGTGTATAGAAAATATGTCCACCATAGAGTATGTGAATAAGCTTAACGAAATGGGGAAACACAAAAAATAGTGGTAGAAAGAAGAGGTGGAAAGTGGTTGTTAAAGGTGATTGAATGAAAAGTGTGATGTACTAAAGAGGTTAGCGAAGATAGTCACTATTACTGGCCAGAATAGTTCCAACCCATCCCATAGCCTACATTAAAACCCCTAAAGACCTATTTGATCCTAAGCTTCCTCATTCTGATATTGGTAAAGTACTAAACTTAGGGCAAGTATATGGTTCATCCTGTGTCCCTTATGAATTCCTTGGGAGAGAAAGTGTGATTTGATTATTGTACCCATTCTGTTATAAAATGCATCTATGTGAGTGATTATAGGTAACTCTCTCATTGTGAGGGCAAATGTTTGATGATAGTTAGGTGATTTATATGATGTATTTAATTGAACAATATGGATTAGTTTTCCAACTAGGTGAGTCAATTCTTAAGGCTAAGATGTATTGGAGTAGTATTCATGAACTGTCAATTATGTATAACAAGCTTAGTGTATAAACTTTCATCTAATATTGTAATTTTAGTACTAGCTTGAATGTCTTGCTTGTAGCATAAATATGTAGTCACCTTAACTTATGATTCTTATAGTAAAGAGTTGTCCGAGGATGAACAAGGCTTTAGGTATAGGGTGGTGATCTGAGGTCGATTTATGCACCTTAGTGTTATTAGCCAAGCTTATTTTGCCTTCTTTTGAGGACTTCTTGTATGCTTAATGTGTTAATAATAATATAAATGAGTGTCTATATGTTTAAGTACTTTATCATAATGTCTAAAGGCGTTTTTAAACGTATTTTTATTCAATTTTGATAACTCAGAGTTCAAGTGAGAAAACTAGAGCTACTAGCTTAAGCTAGGTGTTGTTCTTGTTAATCTCGGTGGATTCCAATGTGTTTAATGAGTTCCTAATGGTTTGATTTTTTAGTTATATGTGTAATAAATTTTTTATAATGTTTAAATTGCAATTTAATCAAGCCAAGAGTCAAAAATAAGTGAACGATTAAAAGGACAAAACTAGTTGTTAGCTTAAGTTTCTAGTTCACCGTTGTGGATTGTGTATTGTTGTTATATCTAATTGGTGGTGTTTAATGCTATATATTGATTGGTGATTTGTATTTTATGATATATTAATGATATAAAATCTGTAAATAAAGTTGAAATAACACAAAAAAAGGATTGGAATGGATCAACAAAAGCACGGGACAAGATTTGACATAAAATGGACACTTTGGATGTCCGTGGTGCGTATCTGACCCAAAACACCTCTATAGGGTTTTTTTCACACATAGTTAGCTTCCTAAGGAACCTAAAACAGTTTTATCTCATTATGAGGGCACGTCGCGACCCCCATCCTGGTGGAATGGCCCCCGCGATGCGACCCTTGTTCCATCAATAGCCAAATTTGCCTCCTATAAATAGGAAACTTTTAATTGATGTTATAAACCTTGGTTGGATTTGAAACTTGGAGAGGATCTATAAAACACTTTAATTAAAGTTTTTATTTATTTATTTTATATTTTTAATAGATTTTATCATGTTTTTATTCATCTTTATTACAACTATGTCCATTAGTGGCTAAACACCCCCATTCCAGGGTTAAGGCCAAGAACATGATTACTATTGCTTTAGATTTATTTTTTTTAGATTGATTATCATACTTGGTTGTTTATTTATCCTTGTTTAAACTATTTTAAGGAGTAGCTAACCTTAGAATACATATATTATTGACTTTGTGATCTAGGCCGGGGGAATAGGACAATAGAACGTGGGGATAGATAAAACAAGGTTCTTATTCATTTATAAAATAAGGAATTTGAATTAGCTTCTAGGATAGGGATATACCTAGAAGCCTTTCTTAGTTCATATGTAGGATGATATCATAATGTATCCAAATTTATTATTATATCTCCGCTCAATGATGTTATTGTAGTGTCTAGTTAGGTATAAGGTTAGAGGTCGGGAGACCATGATCCTACGATAAATGCAACGAATCAACAACAAAGATAAGTAATATAATGAATGAATTTCATTTGTGCAATACAATTGTTTATAGTGCCTTAGCCTGAGTTCTCATCCATTGCTTGTCCAAAGTCTTTACTTTTTCGCATTATTTTAGTTTACAAATTTCCAAAACTCTTTTAGTTACATTGCACCACTTTAATCTGAATAGTTTAACTTGAATCAAATAGTTATGGATACAAGTCTCTGAGGGATGAATATTCGGCTTTACTTAAGGCCGCTATATTACTTAGTGATACCACATACACTTGTGTGTGCACTTGGGAACAACATCACGGTTGAATATTTGAGGCTTATTGGTCTTTTCCCTGAGATAGATTTGCCTATGTGGAAGTGGGAGATGGTCAATATGGATTTTATTATAGGTATTCTATGGTTTCACAATGAATATGATTCCATTTGGTTCATTATGGATAAAATGATTAAGTCTGCCCATTTCTTGCATATTAGGACTAACTACTCAGGAGAGGATTATTCAAAGTTGTTTATTTAGGAGATTGTCATGTTGCATGGAGCATTAGTGTCCATCATTTTAGACTAAGGTACATAGTTTTCTTCTCACTTTTGGTGTTCTTTTCAGAAAGGCTTAGGGACTCAGGTGAACCTTAACATCACTTTCAATGCTCAAATAGATGGAGAAGTGGAGGATACTTTACATACTGTAGAGGATATGCCAATGTCCTATGTGATTGATTTTAAGGGTAGTTGGGTTGATCATTTTCCTCTCATTGAGTTTGCATACAATAATATTTATCTTTCTAGCAATAAGATTTCCCCTTTTAAGGCACTCTATGGTAGGAAGTGTAGATATACTATTGGATGGTTTAAGGTTTGTGAGCCTAGGTTCTATGGTCCTGGATTCGTTCACCAAGCCATGGATAATGTGAAGGTGATTATAGAAAGAATTAAGACTAAGCAAATTCGCAAATAGTCATAAGTGGATGTGAGGAGGGGGAAGTTTGTGATTGAAGTAAGTGATTGTGTGTTTCTGAAGTTGTCTTCTATGAAAGAAGTCATGATATTTAGGATGAATGGGAGGTGAATTACAAATGTTTTTTATGAGTTGGAGGTGCCTGCGAGTTTGGTCTCTATTCATTCTATTTTGCATGTGCCGATGCTTAAAAAGTATGTGGGTGATCCTTATTTTATTTTTCTTGTGGAGGATGTTTGTATTTTGGATTCTTTGTCTTGTGAGGAATTCCTGTGAAAATGTTGGATAAGCAAGTTCGTAGGTTAAGAACTAAGGATATAGCTTCGATAAATGTACTTTGGAGGAATCGGAAGGTAGAAAAAACAAATTGGGAAGCTGAGTAAGATATGAGGGCCAAGTATCCATTCTCCTTCTATGCATTGGATGAAAGTGCTTGAGGTATGGTTTTCATTCTCATTCATTTGGAATTTTTAAATTTGTCCTTGGATTCTGTTTGCATTCTTTCTTATTTTCATGCCAACGGTACCATAACTCTTCATTCCGCGATGAATGATCCTAGTGTGGGTTAATGTGATACCCCTGGTTCTTGGGATCCTAATTTCTTGAGTAAACTTGAACACTGCCATGGCTACGACTTAGGTGACGAGTTGTTATCTCTGGTCATGAGTAATAGAGTGGGAGTTGTTATCTCAGCAATATGGTTGTCAGGGTTTCTACCTTGATCACGAGTCATTAGGTTAAGTTATGAGTCGTGGAGATTGACTCATGACCATAATAGAAAGGGGTTAAGAATTTGACCCTCAGTTACTGAGTCCAGGTAACGACTCGTGTTCATTCCTCATGAGTCATTACCTACCCCATGATGACTGGGCCCCCCCAATTTTACTGTACATTTTCATTAAGGAGTTTATGCTCATTTCCTTCTTTTACACTTATTTCCCATGAACTAAAAACACTAAGGGACCCTATTATCCTCAATTACTCATCTCAAACTTTGCTCTCTTCATCTTAAACTCCCCAAAATAAGAAAAAAGTAGGGTTCATAAGGTATTCAATCTCCAAGCTTCAATCTCCAAAGTTTCTTTTAGTTTCAACAGTATCCAGGCATGTCTTTAGTCACTACTTGAATTTTATACTATGGAATATATGTTTTAATCATTTTTCATGTCATTTAAATGTGGGTTTGAAATTGGGTTGAGGGCTTTTGGTTGTTTACTATTGGAATTGTTTTTCCCTTCTTTGAATATGTCATTTATGCTTGATAAATGGTTTCCGGGATGAAATGGGTACACTTTTATAGGAATATGGGATGGGGAACATTTGTTTCCCAAACTGATGAATTTTGGCTGAGAAATTAGTATTAACCTCAACTCCCCTTTCATGACATTTATTTTCAATATGAAAGTTGCATAGTTTAACCCACTTTTGAAATTATTGTTGTCACAACCCGACCAGTGCCTGGCCGTAACGGGTATCTCCAGTCTACTGAGGACTAGAGACAACCCCATACCTCCAAATAGAACAGAACACATCTAATCATTGTTAAATTTCGAACATATAGCAAGATAGTAAGTACTAACTTCAACGACATCTAGGAGTGTCAACATAAATACCCAATCCATAACAATATCCACAAAGACTCTATACCGAAAAACAACCTATGTCGGGATAATCCCCAGCCCCTGACAATGAAAATGTAAATGTCATGTCTGTAATTCTAGTTTATGGAACGAAAACACCAATGGAATGATCGAGTCTTCTGGAGAATTCAAGCTCACCACTTCACCACAAATGAACAATTCTTAGATCACCTATCTCAATGCAGGAAAATTATAAGTACCTTTAGACCTGAATTGCATGGGGATACATTATTCGGAGATGGTTATTGGGGTGAGCACTGGTATGTAACTCAGAGTAAGGGTAAAATAATGTTAGTCTAAATTTCAATTTCAAACCTACTATACATGTTCACATACATGAATACATATATATATATATAATGGATGCTAGGGTAGGGAACAATGTCTCGCATGATAGTAAATAATTATCCTGGACTATGTAGGTCAACCTTTATATACAGACACCCATTGGATATATGTATTTAGCTCCATAGGTTTAAAGGGATCTAGTGTGTGTTAGCCGCATGAAACGGAGGTATCAAGAAAGATTAGGGAATGCCTCGACCCCGCATCAATCTGAGATACAAAATTTATCAATAGTGTGAACCATGCACACGGTCATCAAGACCAACCCTCACGTCAGCAAATGTGAGTTTCTAATATAAGTCATTTGAGACCCAAACCTTCACAAATTAGCTACATAACCCCCACTAAGCCCAATTAAAAAATTTTCACATAACCCATTCATTATCCAAGGAATTATACATTAAGGAACACCATAAGTATTTTCATACCATTTAGGTTGCAAGCTCATAATTATGCAACTACAATCCCATTAACTTTGGGGAAAGCCTTGACCCCTTTATTTCATTAAATCAAAACATAGACAACAAAGCCTTAAAAATTCATGATTATAGTTTAAACATTTATGCAATACAATAGTATAGGTCAGTAAGTCAAACCAAGTTACAATTCAAGAATTCAATATCATTTACACAAGTGGGTTGAGGATTACAATTGTTCTAATCCAAATTCAAAGTTAAAATCATCAAATTGGGGGATTACCTTGTCCCCCATTCCAATTCCCACACCCATGTACCCATTAGTTAGAAAACAATCAATTCAAAGCATGAGCAACTCAATAAAACCATGGGAAAATAATTCAAGAATCATCCATTCCAAAACTCTCAGCCTATGTCAAAACCAACATTCAATTCTATACAATTAACCTATTTAAAACACATATTTTTCATAAAATAAGATTTGGGGAAGAGTAACAAGCCTGAAAGTATCACAACAATGAAGGGAAATCACCCTTGAGAGCCCTAATTGACCAACTTCTTGGAAGCCTGAGTGTTCTTTATTTTAGGGACTTAACAAAGATTGTGAAGTTATTTTGATTTATTTCCGAATGATAATGATATACTAAAGGACTTTTAAGTCATGGGTGACTACTGGGAAAGAGGGGAAATGCTAAAAGTTCCCTTAATTAAAAAGCTATAAAACTATCACCAGTGACTATGGGTTGCTTTATGATTCATAAGGACTTACTAAGACTAGTCACCAAAACCAATTCCAATTACCGCTAAACCATTCCCATGCAATCCAATTATCCAAAACCACCATTAATGTATATAAAATCATAATTAAAACCATAGGAAACCATACCAACCAGTTAATATCTAAACCCCCAAATCATATTTGAAAACCAAAATCATACAATCAATGAAATCATTAAAACATTCATAAAAAACCATGCTTCTAGTTAGAATTAGCTATGAGGGAAGAGAACATGTCCTAAACCAAGATAATGATGGAAGGAAATCATCAAGACAAGACCAAATTAAACCTCTAGTTAAAACCCTAGCTTCCCATGCCCAAAAGCTTTAGAGAGAATTACAGAGTGTTATAAAAGATTTTCTAAATGTTATTGACTGGAATAATAGAGTAAATAAATCCCAAGTAGGTTAGAAGTCATGGTACCTTATTAGGTTAAGTAGGAAAATATACAGAATACCCCCACTTAAGTTACACAAAAACCCCCATCACAAGGATATAATTGACCCTTATGAGTTGTACCTTTTGATATGATTGGTTCTCTTCACTTGAATCATATCCTATACCTTAGGATCCAACATTGTCTACAATATGAATCATCAGCCAAGTTGTATCCAAAGCATATGATCCGTACCCTTCAGCCGTACCCGTTGCAGAATAAACCCAAAAAAGATTTAGGCATTGTCCACCATTTGAATCTATTGTACAACCTAAGTAACCAAATCTAAGATTAAGTTAAGGAATCTAATGATCTGTACCCACCAATACAACTCGTACCCCTAAGTCATATCCATTTTAGTATCAACAATCCATCCTACCAACCACTACTGGTCAGCATATGACAGGACCATACTATTCATACCCCATCATACGACTCGTTCCCATGAGTCATATTGGGTGTGGAGACTAGAATTCCAAGAAATTTTCTAAGAGTCAAAACCTAGGGTGTTATAGTCTCCTTGACTAGGAACATTCATCCTAGAATGATGAACAAGGTTAGGGTAACCACATAAGTCATTTTCATTATCAAATATATTCTTAATCTTTAATAAACTTTGAAAATAAAGATGTGAAAAAATAAATATTTCCTTTAACAAACTCAAAAAATAAAGATGTGTTGAAGACACATACCTTCCCAACAAATCCTAAGAGCAGAAAAGAAGAGTGGATAGTTGGACTTGATGTCCTCCTCCACTTCCCAAGTGGCCTCTTTCACCTTGTGGTTCTATCATAGAACCTTAAACAAGGGTACATCCTTGGTCCACAGCTGATGAAACTACCTATCCAAGATTTCAATTGGGATTTCCTTATAAGATAGAGAATCTATGATTCCTAATCCTTCCAAAGAAAAAACTAATGAAGGATCACCAATGCACTTCCTCAACATGGAAATGTGAAAGACCGGATGAACCAAGATCAAGTTAGAAGGCAACTCCAACTCATAAGCAATATTACCAACTCCCTGCAGAACCTAATAAAGACCAACATATCGAGGATTGGTCTTCTACTTTTTACCAAACCGTATTACTCACTTCATAGGATATTCCTTGAAGAAAACCTTATCCCCAACCTTAAATTCCAAATCTTTGCGCCTAGCATTTGCATAGGACTTTTGGCGACATTGGGTAGCTTTAAGCCTACCCTGAATCACCTTTACCATCTCTATTGCCTGATAGACTAATTTCAAACCAAACATATCCCCCTCACCGAGCTCAAACTAACCAATAGGAGATCTATAACTCCCACCATACAATGCCTCAAAAGGAGCCATTCCAACACTATAATGATAGCTATTATTATAAGCAAACTCCACCAAAGGTAGTTGCTCAACCCAATTGCCAATATAATCAATCACACAAGCCCAAAGCATATCCTCCAGCGTCTAAATAGTTCTCTCTACTTGCCGATCCATCTGTTGATGAAAAGAAGTACTCAGACTCATCTTAGTCCCGTACCGTTTTTGAAAAGATTGCCAGAAGTGAGATAAATTGTGTACCATGATTAGAGATAATAAAAATAGGTACTCCATGTAGGTTTATAATCTCCTAAAGATATAACTTAGAATAATCCTCTTTAGAGTAGGTAGTCCTTACTAGCATGAAGTGAGTAGACTTTGTTATCCTATCCATAATGACCCAAATCAAATCATATTGATTCTGAGATCGAGGAAGATCGGTAAAGAAATCCATATTGATTACTTCCCCTATCTATTCGGGAAAATAAATTTCTTGATAAAACCCACTAGGTCTCATGTGGTCAACTCTAACTTTTTGACAGACCAAGAACTTGGTCACCAAATCAGCCACATCCATCTTTATACCATTCCACCAATACACATCCTTAAGATCATGATATATCTTCGTGGAACTGGGTTGAACAACATAGCGCGATTCATGTGCCTAAGCAAAAATCCTTTGTCACAAATTGACGACATCAAAAACACATAACCTCCCTTGTTACCATACAGTACCATCATGATCGATATCTAACACTACTACCTTTTGCCCAACAATGTCACTCTTGATTTTCATTAAAACTTGGTCTAGCACTTTTTCTCTTAAATCATTGCACGAAGAGATGATCGAACCACCTCTTGAACTATCCCATCCCATCCTTGGAGTCCAAGAGACAAACTCTAATATTAGATAAGTAGTGAATAACCTTCACTAATTCCATCTTTCTTTCCTTCACTTGAGCCAAACTACCCATGGATAACCTGGTAAGAGCATCAACAACTACATTAGCTTTACCTGGGTGATAATAAAAACTCATATCATAGTCCTTGAGAAGCTCCAAACATTTCATCTGCTTGAGATTAAGCTCCTTCCTAGTGAACACATACTATAGACTCTTATGATTAGAGAAGATGTCTACGTGAACACCATACATAATGCCACCATATTTTTAAGGCAATATAACTGCCAAAAAATCCAAATCAGGAGTAGGATAGTTCCTCTCATGCACTTTAAACTGCCTAGAAGCATAGGCAATCAATATTCATACTGCATCAACACACAACCAAGCCCTACCCGAGATGTATCATAATAAACCACAAACCTATCATTGTCTTTCGAAAAAGTCAGAATTGGAGCTAAAGTTGCTTATCCTTCAACTTCTTGAAACTCCCTTCACAAGCATCCGACCCAGAAAACTTGACCTTCTTTGAGTCAACTTATTCAAAAAAGCAGCTATCGATGAAAAGATTTATATAAATCGCCTATAATACCCAACTAAACCCAACAAGATCTGAATGTCAAAAGGAATTATGGGTCTATGCCACCTTTTCACCATAACAACCTTTTCCGGATCCACCATGATCCCCTCACTAGAAATAATATGACCAAAGAAAGTTACAGAATTTAACCAAAACTAACATTTAGAGAACTTGACATACAACTATTATTCCTTTAAGGTATACAACACCATGTGGAGGTAATTAGCATAATCCACCTCACACTTTGAATAAACAAGAATGTATAGAATAAGGAAGAGATCCAAATACTGACAACAGACCCTGTTCATTAGATCTATAAATACCATTAGAGTATTAGTAAACCGAAATGAAATTATAAAAAAATCAAAGTGCCCATACTGAGAATGAAAAGTCATCTTAGGGATATCCACTCCCTAATCCTTAGCTGATGGTACCTAGACTAAAGATCTATATTAGAGGAGAACTTGGTACCATGTAACTAGTCAAACAAGCCATCTATCCTTTGGTGAGGATACTTGTTCTTGAACGTTACCTTATTCCACTGCCTATAGTCAATGCGCATTCAAAGGGAACAATCCCTCTTATGCACGAACAAACTGGTGCACCCCACAGAGATACACTAGGATGAATAAACCCCTTATCCAGAAGATCCTAAAGTTGCTCCTTGAGTTCTCTCAACTCAGCCAGAGCTATTCTATATGGAGAAATTGAAATTAGATGAGTTTCTGAAACTAGATCAATACCAAACTTGATTTCCCTATCTAGAGGAACACTAGGAAGATTATCAAAAAAGACCTTGGGAAACTCATTAACAACTCAAACTGATTAAAAGAATGGACCATTTGAGTTAGAATCTTTAACCCGGACAAAGTGATAAAGAAAAACTTTAGAGATTAACCTCCAAGCTCAAAGATAAGAAATAAATCTCCCTTTAGGAGCTAAAGAACCACCCCCATTCAATAACTGGATCACTAAGGAACCTAAAGATAACCCTACGAGTCCAATAATCCAAGGATGCATAACAACAGTGCAACTAATCCATACCCAAAATGTTATCGAAGTCCACAATACCCAATTCAAATAGATCTACCAAGGTATGCTTGCCACCAATAGATACAACACACTCCCTATAGAGTCTCTAAGAAATAACCGAGTTAGCTACTGGGGTAGAAATAGTAAAAGGTTCCAAAGTAACATTCGGATTGAAACCAAAAAATACAACCACATAGAGAGTCATATAGGAGAGAGTGGACCCTAGGTCAAGCAACTAATATACGTCATGACAGAAAAGCTATAACATACCAGTAACGATATTAGGTGATGCCTCAAATTCCTATCAAGATGGAAAAGCATGCAACCTATTCCGACAAACACTAGAACCAGGACTAGTAATAGTAGTAGACGCAACACCACCAGCTGTAGGAGCAGAAAATAAAGCAAGATAAATCTTATTTGCCCCCGTAGCAACCTTATTAACCGAGTAATCCCTCAGTTGATGGTCTTCCTATCCATACTTGATGTATTTTTCCATCCCTTCATTGTAATAACCCTAATGAGCATGTCATAAAACTAGCAAAGAGGGCATAAAGAAACTGACTGATCCCTCACTCGCTTGAGATTAGAAATTTTGTGCCCAAAAATTATCACCACCCTGATGACGCCTGTCACCTGACTACCTCGAGTAAGAAGAAGTAGCAGTAGAGAACAAACCAGAACTCCCCCACTTCTTTTTCTAGAATTTATCACCATCCCAACCACCCTGAGACTGAGCACCTCCCTAGTTAGAAAACTTGCTCCTCTTACCTTGCCATTTTCAAACTCCACCTGCTTCCTATATTTACCACTACTTGTTGTATATGAACAATCAACTTAGCGATGTCCATATCATTAATCAGCAAAGTAGTCTTGGTTTCCAAGATCAAATCCTTACTCAATTTAAAAGTGGACTTCCTTATTCTTTTCCACGTGTTAGCCACTAAATCAGGAGCATACTTTAACAAATGGTGAAACTTCAAGAATTATTCTGTGACAAACATCCTCGCCTACTTGAGGTTCAAAAAATCCTCCATCTTTGCTTCTTTCAAATCTTGAGGAAAGAACCAATCTAAGAAGGCCTTAGAAAAAGTATCCCAAGAGACTTATTCTTCTACATCACCCCTATCCCTATCCCACTCTTCATACCACTGATATGCAACATCTTTAAGCAGGTAAGCTACAAAGTTTACCCCTTCTCTTTGGTAGTGTGCCTCACCCAAATTATGTTTTCCATTTCATGCAAGAAGCCCTATGGATTCTCTCCCATCTTTGCTTAAGAAAAAGTGGGAGGATCCATCTTCATAAATTATCCAACCTTTGTGGCCTCAGCAGACAGAGCACCAGTCGTACCTCACTCAGCCTGAGCAACAACCATCTGAGCAATAACATGAATAGACTGATGAAATTTTACATTAGTCACCTCGCCTTGAGGAGGATTATTAGCAACCAGTAGAACTCAGAAACTATCAGGGATAGGACTGTGAGATCGAAGATGAACCCCAAAAGTAGGATGTACCCCTCAAGCATTATCCCTAGATGGGACAGAAGAATTTTCTTATGTTGTAGATCTGCTAGGCATGATCTGAAAGATGAACACATAAGGATTAGATAAGATTCTAGGACTATTACTCTAAGCTTGAAAATAGAATACTAAGAACGTTAGAAATTCCTAAATGCCTTATAGCCTCTCCCTTATGAGTATGGAATGCCACACACCTCTAAAAGATACTCTACTCAACATGACTTTGTAGACTCCCGATTGACCATGAACCTAGAGCTTTGATACCAACTTGGCATGACCCGACTGAGGGCCTTGTCAAAATGGGCGTCGAAATTCTGATTGAGATCGGAGACCACCGCGTTACCCAACCCAACCTCCCACTGCTTGCCCTTAGTTAGCTAAATTTTTAGCCTATAAGCAGATGGTGTAACATCACATATGAAGGCTCTAGGATAAGATCACAACCATGACAACCCAACTGAGTCCAACCATCCCACAATAACCAATCCAAACCAATAACAAAATAAGGGCCATAAACTAGGCTTTAAATAAATAAGTTCCAAAATATAATATTATTAATCCTAAAATAAAATCTGATGGAACAACCAATAATCACGTTAACTGGTGTCAACCCCAATGCCAATACCAATAAAAAGGATGACATTTATAATGATCCCACCCATTCCAGCCCTTAACAATACCAAAAAGCCTCTAACCAAAAGAGTAAGAATATCCAATTAGGACATGCCCCCAACCATAACAAAAACCAATATCCAAAAATAAACTAAAATGTATTAAAATGTCCATAACATTAAATGGAGCCTTCCGTAAAGATGGAATCTCACTACTTTAGTCAAACTACTAATCCTTGAGTCAACCGCTATATATGAGGAGTAGAACAATCAGTTCCTACATAGCGTGGGTATACAACCGGCAGTACATGGGTTAGGGCATAAATGCTAGCATGATCTTAGGATAAGGATAAAAAAATGCCATTTATAAAGCCAAGTCAGACCATCTATAATGCATACAACAAAACATATATATAGATATAACCATGCCGGGAAAGGGGACTGGGTTTAGTATGACATTAAAACCTTTACCTGGATTGTCTAGCTTTGCTGTCTTAAACCACCCAGGGCTATATAGGTTAATCTTCCCCTTCTATAAAGGCTTCAGTGTATGAAGACAAGTGTCTAGGAAAAAAAACCTGGGATGAGTAGTACATCCCCCAAAAATATACTATGGCATCATGTAGATGGTCATCAAGACCAACCTCACATCAGAAAATATCAGTTTCCAGTTTGGGTCCCCTGAGGCCTCAACCATCCATTTCTTTGCTACACACCCCACCATTATTGCTCAACTAAAACCATTACCGAGCAACCAACCAATCAAATTACCATTTATTAACAAAGGGAATTTAGTGGTGGTATCTGCATACTAACCATACTTGTAAGTAATTTCCATAGCCAACCATATATAGGTTTAAGGAACTTCACAGTGCCTTGCCATTTACCATATTAACCACTTGGGGGACTGTATGAACTTCATATGCAAAATCATTTAGCTATTTACCTTTCCAAGTCATTTTAAACCATGCATAATTCCTTTACCAAGTTTAAAACAAGCAAGAGGTCCATTAAAAGTAATCAATGCAATGAAAACATTCTTTTAGGCATTTTATCAAACACATTAGCGGCATAATATGACCAAAACCAATTCCAAGAACCATAAAAACATTACCATGAAATCCACTATCCAAAACTACCACTAATTTATATAAAAACATAATTGAAACCTTAGGAAACTATAACCAACCATCTAAAATCAAAACCCCCATATCATGTGAAAACCAAAATCATACAATCAATAAAAACATGAAAACATTCACAAAAAACCATTCTTCTAGTTAGAATTAACAATAAGGGAAGAGAACATGCCTTAAACAAAGATTATGATGGAATGAAATCACCAATACAAGTGCCCAATTAATCCTCTAGTTAAAATCCTAGCTTTCTTTCCCGAAAATCTTTAAGAGAATTATAGAGTGTTTTTAAAAGATTTTCAAAGTTTTAATGAATGGAATAATAGGGTAAATAACCTTCCAAGTAGGTTAGAAGTCGTGGGACATTATCAGGTTAAGTAGGTAAATGTCTAGAATACCCCCACTTAAGTTACACAATAACCCCATCATAGGGATACAGCTTAACCTCATGAGTCATACCATTCGATACGATTGATACTGATCACTCGTATCCTCGCCTCAACCTTTGAATCTAACACTGTATAATATTCAACTCATCCAACCAGGTTGTATCCAAATAATACAATTCGTACCCCTGGCAGAATAAACTTAATGAAGATTTAGACACTGTCCACCATATGAATCCATGGTATGACTCATGCCCTAGCTTATGGCTCATGGTGAGCCACTCATACTTAGATAAAACTAATGTAAACAAGTCTAAGATAAAGTTAAGGAACCAAACAATCCATATCCACCAATATGACTCATACCTTTAAGTCTTATCCATTTGAGTAACCAAAATCCATCCTACCAACTAATAGTGGTTGCTATATGACTGGACATACCATTCATA
The DNA here is from genome assembly GCA_030864225.1 of Capsicum baccatum var. pendulum. Classification (NCBI taxonomy): domain Eukaryota; kingdom Viridiplantae; phylum Streptophyta; class Magnoliopsida; order Solanales; family Solanaceae; genus Capsicum; species Capsicum baccatum. Next base: position 150,268,695 of record CM061557.1, on the reverse strand, counting down.
CCCCACATACAACTCATTCCCATCCGTCATATTCGATCCAGAGACTAGAATTCTAGGAAATTTTCTAAATGTTAAAATCTAGGGTGTTATAAGTGACCACTCATAGACAAAACATAATCAAAGGGAATCCCCACTGGTAGTCAGACAACTAGGATTCAATCACCCGTATAGACACCTTATGACTCATAGGGAGATTTGTAGGCATAGAAGTGAGTTCAAAACTTAGAATTTTTTTTGGACCAATGTCTAGGGTGTTATAATTGCATTGCACTAATGGCTAAAGGATAAAAATGGTTTAAAAGTCCTGGCTAGCCATGGTTTGGATTTAAAATAAACTTAGAAGTCATATTCATTAATCAAATTTTATTGGCATAATTATATAAGCTTACAACCATTATTGGTATAATGATACCAAATGGTAAATGACCAAATAAATGACTCAGTTAATGGTTGGGATTGTGTGAAAATGCATTTAATTTGGGCTTAAAAAGGGTTATGTTGTTCTCCATGAAGTTAGAGGTCCAATCGGGATTGATACTAGAAAATACATTTGCCAGTGAGGAAGTCTAAATGACCAGGTCGTTGGTTCACAAAATATATTTTTTAGATTGTTGGTGCCTTTGTGTCTCTAGCCCTCCTTTGGATTTCATCAATTCATTTAATTAACTTGCACTGGGGCCCTTTTAATAGGGTTAGCTGAACCCACATAGCCCATGGGTTGCCTTAGGATACATAGAGCTATATAGTCTAGGTTAATGTTCTTAAATTCACATGTTCATGACCCTTTGTTGTATCCCAGCATCCTATATTTTTATATATGAATCTATACATATGGTTTGACTAATTTTTGGACATGGAATTATTTTATCACTTATCCAGAGTTACATGTCTGTGCTTATCCCAATGACCATCCTTGGACGTTGTATTATTTTATAATGTAAGGTCCTCCAGTTCTTTTGGTACTCCTGTGCAGTGTTAGGTGGTGTAGATATCGATTGATTTATTGTGAAGTGGTGAGTCTCCATCATCCAGAAAGATTTAACTACATTAGGTTTCTTTTCATATTTTAGGAATTGTGAGCTTTTTTTTATCATGGTCAGGGACATGTCCTGACCTTGTTAGGCATCTAGACATTTATATGATTTTCTGGACAAGTTGGGGTCGGATGGTTGTTCTGACTCTTTGAATGCTATTTGGTTTATCCATCTTCATACTATTATGTTTTGTTGGCTTCCGCTGTATTCTTTTATTGTGTTTTAGATGTTTAGCTAAGGGGTTGTATCCATATCATCATGGGCTTAAGATACCCATCATGACTAGGCCTTGGTTTGGGTCGTGAAAAAAAAATCAAAATCCTTCCAGGCATCTTCACCGACAAGGTGTCTTACAGTTTTGTCATTAGGTCAATTGGTAGAATGCCATATGATTGTAGCAGTCATTTTAGAATTCATCAATATTCTTTGAAGCATAGGCTTTAAAGGACAATATCTCCAAATCTTGAATCATATTTTAGATTGTCTAATAGTCAATCCATCATAAATATTTGACCATCTAGAAAACCTACACACTGAGCAATTATCGACATCTTCATTTTTCTTTAAGAATGAGCATGCATTCATTAGGAAATGAATGCACTTTTTCATAATCGTGACAAAATTCTTGTATCATCTTTCTAGATTTAGTAAAAGAGAGTCAGTTGAGCAAACAAAATGCTTCTTTCAACAACTCTAGTAGATTTGAAAAGGTCACATAACTCAACCCATGAATGTTTTTGACTATGTATGGCCAAATCATTAAACTCAACTTGTTAAAGTTATCACACCTCGGATGTAACTCCTTTTCCTTCTTTAAGCTAAACTAGAAAATATCTTTGATTTCAGATGGTAATATGACTCCTACATTATGCACTATGATAACGCTCAACTTACATTACAAATTCGTTGTATGGCGGACATTGCCAATATATATCCAACATTATTCGGGGTCGAATCCTCAAGGAATGCAAACTTAGCTTTCAAAGATTATGTGTATTTTAGAGTTAACTATGTGTTAACCCGTAATACAATAATTAAATAGTACATGAAAATAAATTGGGGGTTTTATTTGGAACTTTGTTTAAAACAATCACAAATAACACTAATATGAGACCAAATAATTGATAGGTGTTATCAAATTGAGAGGGACCTTGTGGGTATGCTATCGTAGGTAGTATTCATTCATAGGTAATTAATAGTTAGTCCAAGTTTTATTTAAGGGTTTTAGGTAGTCTAGATTTAGGTTTTTAGTGTTAACCTTTCAATAAAACACAATATTTCACTTAGGAATTCTTTCGAACACCTTATGAGTGTGTCAAGTTTACCAATCCATTACCTTAAACTAGTATCCTTATTTCTAATTATGCTTTTGAAAATATCTAACCCTTATTTCTAAGATGATGCTAGGAAAGAATCTAATTCAAGTTTTAGTTGACAATTACTGCTCACCCATATCCCTCTCAAGGATGATATAGGATCCAAGAAAATTGAGGTTTTCACCCCCAATTCTTAATTCAAACATGGAGTCAAAGAAAAAATACTACAATTAACTAATTGTTTAAACTAACAATAAACACCCATGCATTATTTACCACCTAATCAGACATAACCCCAAGATATAAATTTAGTTGCTCATGAAATTAAAGAGAAGAAATATACCCAAATTGGCATTCAATTCATTCATCATAAGAAAATTAAGTATAAATCAAAACTTTGATCTACAACCAAATATCTCTTGGAATAATACAAAAATTGTTTATTCACTTAACATAATATGTTTTTCTGTTTAAAACTAAAAATTTGAAGTGGAAAATATTGAGGGTTCAACCATTTATATCAAGGGACTCGGCTATGTGAAATTCTAATTTTGCCCCTAAATTCTGCAAGAATTATTGCGATCGCACTCCCTTGGCTGCTATTGCAACTCCATGATTGTGTGTCATCATATCGCGATCACCACCTTCTGACTTGTTAGCTTATCGTGATTGCAACCCTCATAGTGCGATGATAGTACATGAGGGTCGTATCTTGGGCTTGTCTTCAACCTTTGTCAATCCTTTGGCTATTTCCCTTTATTTCTAGCTTTGTCTCAGCTCCTCTTTCCTTATATTCATCTCTAGGATCACAAACACTTCAAATTAGTGAATTTTATACAAAACTAGTCCTATATATTCAATAATTTACTCATATTATGCAAGAAGAAATATAAATAAGTGGAAAATTGGCCACTCATCAACACGCCCAACTTAAGATTTTACTTGTCCTCAAGCGGCATTACTTCACACTCAATCAAATTACACGGACCAAACCAGGGCCTAGACGTGTCAGTTATCTCAAGTCCAACAAGGATTGGAGGACACCCTTATAACCCTTCGTTAAGCACTCTATACCCCATGTTGGATGAATTCTAAACATATAACAAAATAATATAATAATAATCTACATAAAATAAAGTAAGTCTATGACCATAAGAAACCAACCAAAACCATATGTACAACCAATCCCAATCCCAATGCCAATACCAATACCAAGTCTAACACTAATACCGACACCGCAGATACCTATAGTACCCGACAGAGCGTTTAACAATAATAAAAGAGTATTCAGTTGGGATATGTCCCCAACCATAGTCAAAACCAAAACAAAAGAAATAACAATAAATAAAAGAAAACTGTAGGATAAAATAGGGTCTTCCAAAGTATGGAAGCTTACTACTTCAATCTGAATCAAAGTTGTCAATAAATCTAAGTCACTAAGTAGAAGGAATGGTAGTATGGCAGGTTCCAACATCATGTAGGGATACTATGCCCGAAGATGGCTAGCGGAGTCAATGCTAGCATGTAGCTCAGGGATAGAGGAAACATAATTCCATCATTCAAATCCAAAAAAAAAAAAAAACCATATCCAGTAACATATATAAAAATATATTATGTTGTAATAGGGAACAAAGTTTAGCATGCAACTTAAAACCTTAACCTGGGTTGTGTAGCTTTGTCGTTCTAAACCTCTACCCATGGGCTATATAGGCTCAGCTCCCACTGTTGAAAGGACCCTGATGCGTGTTACCCACACAAACTGGAGGTATCGAGGAAGACCAGGGAATGCTCCAAACAGCCAATCCATGATAAAATATATACAAATAGTGTGAACCATCCACACAGGTCATCAAGACCAAACCTTACATGGGCAAATATGAGTTTCTAGTGTTGGTCCTCCCCAAGACCTCCACATTACACGGCTTCACCACACAACCCCATTTTAAGCTCATATTAAAACCATTTACACATTTTCAACCATTTTCCAAGGAGTTTTTTTTAATTAGGCCTTAACTACTAGCATCGTCATACAAAATTTATAGCTTGCTAGTCTATTCCCTTATTCCATATAGAACCATTAAGCAAACATAGACTCCACCATTTACAACTAAACTAAGACCATGGACAATAGGTGTTCCCAAACCCATTTGAAATCAAACCAAACCAATTAAAGTTCCATTACTATTTATGCAATTCACGTATTCCAAGAATAGTCAAACTAAATCATATTCATAAGTAATTTCACAAACTGGTTGAGGGCATGCCATTATCAAAGCCAGAATCATTAAATTTAGGGTAAAACCATGACCATTCAATTAAATCATCATTACCATGCAGCTACATATACATAACCATAATTAGAAACATGCATAATCACAATTTAAACCATAGAAAATGATATTCAATGATATGCATAAAAAATCTAAACCTTGGTATTAAAACCACTATTAATGATCCATGAACAATTTGTAAAACATATTCTTTTAGTAAAGTAACAATGTGGGAAGAGTAACATGCCCGAATTACAAAGATTCACAAAGAGAAATTGATCCTTAATCCCTTAGATGACCACTTTGGAATAACCCTAGATAATTTTTGCTTAAGAGGATTTTTAGAGTGTAAAGAGGATGGTTAATCTTGTAAAGTGTGGAATCAATGACCAAAAAAGTGTTACTGGTATGTGGGGCCTTAAGGGTTTTAAGTTAAAAATGTCCAAAGTGCCCCCATCTTAAATCTGTAAAGAGAACCGTTGGCGGTTACGAGTCAAACCCTTGACTCATGACCACAACATTTGACTCATTCTTTTGAGTCTTCACTAAGACATTGAGTTGGACACCAATACATTGTCCACCATATGACTCCATGATACCCGATTGTGACCTGACCATGCAAATCGTATGGTCTAGTCGTATGCAAGATAGAACCCAAGGGACTAGAAACTAGATAACCCATGAATTCACCTCACAACTTGTAACCTATCATCACGCCTCCTAGTGAACCACTAGTACTTAGAGTCAAGTCAAGCCACTAAGTTACTGATTTGATTAAGGACTGTCCTAATGATTCATCACCACCCCAAAAAACTTGTAACACCAAGTCATTATTGAGACCGAAACCAAACCACCATCCAATAGACCCTAATGACTAGTTTCACCTAACCCATACCCACGCTATGTGAATCGTATGGTTATGTTATCCATAGGACAGTGAGTTCAAAGATCAGGAAATTTCCATAGGAAAAAACCTAGGGTATTTTAGTTCTCCACCACTTAGTTTATGTAGCCTCAAATAATAAGACAAGGCATTGACTGGTACGATCAAACCAAATATCTCTATTCTTACCTTTAACTAAATTGGAAAACATAAATTGTAAGAATAACACATACCTTATGCATGATCTTCCATAGTGGAAAACAAGAATGGATACTTGTACTTTATGTCTTCTTCATCTTTTCAAGTAGCCTCATAGACCTTGTCATTCCTCCATAGAACCTTTACCGAAGCTACGTCCTTCATCTATAATCGATTAACTTGCTGATCCAAGATTTCAGTAGGGACTTTCTCATAAGACAAGGAATACAAAATACCAATATCCATTATAGGAACAATCTGCAATGGAACACCTACATACTTCCTCTATATCAAGACATGGAACACCAGGTAAATGGAGCTCAAACTAGAAGGCAACTGTAATTTATATACAACATTGGAAACCATTCTTAAAATAAAGTACAGACTAACATATCAGGGACTAAACTTCCCCCTATTCCCAAACCGCATCATTCCCTTCATGGGAGACACCTTTAGAAAAACACTGTCCCTAACCTCAAACTCTAACCTCCTATTCCTCACATCTAAATAGGACTTTTGGAAATTTTGGGCATCTTTAAAACTATCATAACTCACCTTTAACTTCTTTATGACTTGGTGAACCAAATCCAAGCCAAACATCTCTACCACACCAACCTTGAACCACCCTATAGGGTACCAACACCCCATACCATACAAGGCCTCAAATGGAGCTATCGCAATGCTAGAGTGGTTGTTGTTATTATACGCAGACTACATAAGAGGTAAATTCTAAACTGAACTGCCACCAAAGTCAATCACGTAAGCTTAAAGCATATTTTCTGATGTCTGAATAGTTTTTTCACTTAAATATTCGAGTGCGGGTGAAAAGCCAAAAACACATACAAAGACTCACCTTAGTCCCAAACCTTTCTGAAATGACCACCAAAAGTGCAATGAAAACTTCTTAGCACGACTTCAAATAATAGAAATAGGCACCTTATGCAACTTCACAATCTCTTTGAGTACAACCTTGTATAATCCTCTACTAAAAAAATTAGTCCTTATTGGAAAAATGTGAGCAGACTTAGTAATCCTATCCTTGATGACCCAAATTAAATCAAATTGTTTTCGAGATCGAGGAAAATAAGTAACAAAATCCATATGGATCAGCTCCCACTTCCATATAGACAACTTAATTTCTATATACAATTGTCCGAGCATCAACTACTAAGATTTCACTTATTAGCACACCATTCATTTATCCATAAAAATAGACACATCGTTTTTTATATTGTTCAACCAAGAAATCTCCTCAAGGTTATGATGTATTTTTGTTAAACCAAGATAAATAAGATAGTGCGAATCATGCGCCTTAGCCCAGATCCTCTCTCATAATCCATCTATATCTGGAACATATAACCTTACTTTGAACCGTAAGGTACCATCAACACCAATCTTGAAGGACAACACCCTATGCCCCCACTGGTATCACCTTTGATCCTAATTAAGAGAGGATCTAACACATGTTACACAATTATCGTAGAAACTAAGAAAGATTTTTCCACCTCCTAAAAAAGCACACCACCATCCCTAAATTCTATGAAATGAACTACGAGGTTAGCCAAATGTGAAAATCATTCACCAATTCTTTCTTTGCATCCTACAGATGAGCCAGACTCCCTATAGACAACATACTAAGAGCATCAACAACTATGTTAGTTTTACCTGGATGGTAGTGAAGACTTATGTCATAATATTTGAGTTGATCGAATTCTCTCTTTTGCTGAGGTTCATCTCTTTCTGCATATTTACATTTTGCAGGCTCTTATGATTGATAAAGATATCCATATGCACTCTATACAAATAGCAATGCCAGATTTTTAATATGAATACCATGGCCAACAATTCCAAGTCATGAGTCAAATAATTCTTCTCATGCACCTTTAAATGGTAAGATGTATAAGCTATCACTTATCTATGATGCATCAGGATGCAGCCAAGCCCTACACGGGATGCTTCATAGTTGACCACAAATATATCAGTGCCTTCAGTAAGGTCAAGATTGGACCCAATGTCAACTTATCCTTCAGCTTCTCAAAACAACCCTCACAATCATCACACCATAAGAACTTCACCTTTTCTTGAGTCAACATAATAAATGGGGTAGCTATAGAAGAGAAACATTCCATAAATCTTTTGTAATAACCACCTAAAAACAAAAAGCTCTGACTATTAGTTGGAGTTGTGGATCTAGGCCACCTCTTAACTACTGTAGTTTTGTGATGATCCATAGTGATCCCTTTACTAAAAATGACATGACCTAAAAAAGTGATGGTGTTCAACTAGAATTCATATTCCAAAATATGGCACAAAACTACTGATCTTACAAGGTATCCAACACACTACAAAGGTGATTGGCTTGATCTACCTCGCCTTTAGAGTACACAAGAATATCATCTATGAATAAGATAATGAACAAATATAGAATTTGATGAAAGACTCCATTCATCAATTCCATGAATATCGCCAAGGCATTGTCAACACAAAATACATGACCAAGAACTCAAAATGTCCATACCGAGTATGGAAGGCTATTTTATGGATATGCACTTCCCTAATCTTTAGCTATCGATACCCGATAAAAGATCGATCTTGGAGAAAAACTTTGCACCCTAAAGATGATCAAACAAATTATCTATCCTTAGAAGAGATTACGTATTCCTTACCCATACCTTATTCAATTATTGGTAATTAATACACATCCAAAAAAAACCATCGTTCTTACGTGATGAGTGGTGATTTTACCAATCAATTATACTCAGTTTTAGTGTACATTACCTCATTTCAAATGAGTAGATGAGACATAATTGCAATTTAATGCACTAATATCCACTCTTTGCAGGTATAGGAGTTGAAAATATAAAGAGATGTTTATTAAAGCTTGAAATTATCAAAAGGGAGGAGAAAAAGTACAGCTAAAGACCTGCAGTTAAATAGCCTCATTTACCATAGTTACGATCTATAAGACACAGCCACAGCCAGTCCAGTTGGTCAATCAACTGTGACCACATAGGTCAACCGCAGTTTTGTAGTCGCGATCTCAACCAAATTCGTGTGATCACGGCTTGGCAAAAATGTTCAGCCCAAGGGCAAAAAGTATTTGCACATGCTGATCAAAATTTGAACAAAAAAACACAGAACCTCATTTCATGTATCATTCATTCCATCACATCCCTTCTTCCCTAATTTTCTATGTTTTAGCTTGAGACTTTGTAGCCTCTATTTTTTGGAGAAGAAATATTGTGTAAGTTTTGGGTGAAGAAAACATTGAGACTTTCTAAGTGGAAGATTTGATCACTTCCATTATTGATATTGTCGGGGAGTTAAGTTTGAAGTAACATTCACTTAGATCTTATACAACTTTAATTCGATGAAGATTATGGGTATACCTATACTTGTTTATCTTATGTAACTAAGTATCCTTCTTGGGGTTAGGTGTGACTAGGGGTTAAAATATGTGTGGGTTGTGATTGTTAGAATCTATTTGTAGTTCTTATTTATGGGTTCTACTATTTCTATGCTATTTTGGATGGGATTTGATAGGTGAAAGCTCCAATTACCCACATGGGTTTGATGTGAGAAAACTTCAAGATCTAAAAAGTTCAGTGCCATCTTCAAGAGAAGGGTTTTGAGTGAACTTAAGGAATCCATATCATCCTTTTAGAGGGATATGTAGACCAAAGAAATGATATACAATTATGTGTATAGTTTGCTAAATTTTCACAATCTTAGACATATGGGTAAATATGAGGTTAACTATGATATACGTATCATTCTAGAAATAGGTATGCCTTGATTGAGGTTGTGGTTACAAATTTTCGAACATACCTATTAGCTATTCGAAAGAATTAATGGGTGAAAATTTGGTGTTTTGTTGAAAGACTAACATCAAAACCTACGACCAAGGCTACCCATATTTGAACTATTAAAGTGATGTTGATAATTATCTCCCACATGTCACTCCCTTAGTAGCGCATAATCCCAAGATCCGTGTATAATTGTTAAAAATCTAATTATTCGTAGCCCCAAATTTATACTAGAAAATATCGAAATGAAACATTAGTGTAGGATCCGACCTCCCCCATTTTATCTTTTTGCAATATTTTTTTAAATTTAACTTGTATCTATTATTTCAAATTAATTTGATCGGCACTCTTATTGTTCCTCATGTATTCAACCCTGACTCCAAAATTAGTTATATATATTGACGAAAATCCCTTGCACTTAATTGATGTGTAAGTTGATCCTTATCAAAAATGATGTCGTTGCCGGGGAACAATTTGGTGCATTGAGTTAGTTTGGAATTTTAGCTTACTTGCTTAAATTTAATCTTTTAAATATTTTTAGTTATTTTCTTTTGTTTCTTGTTTTAGATAGATTTTTAGTTTTGCTTATTTGTTAATATGGAATCATGGAATGAATGTGGATTTGGTGGTTAGAATTCATAAAGAATGTGGATTTGGTGGTTGGAAGTCATACCTCAATGACCCATGTCCATATTTGGTGCACCCCACTTGCAGCGAGATTATAGATATGCTCTCGAAAAACAGATGTGTGCACAATCTCAACCGTTTTGAGAGCATGATTTTTACTTTTGTGGTGGTTGAGATGGATATCATAACCATTGTTCAAATGCCCCTCCCCCATTATGCTAACCCGGTTTCTAGTTCTTCTTATGATTTTAATAGGTCTTATAAGAAGAAAAGTGAGGAACAAAGAACGGGAAGTAGTGGCATTGAAGAAATTCTTCAATGTATATTGGAAATGACAAAAATGGCGGAGGAGGAAGCAATAATTATACACAAGAAATTTAGAGATAAATTTAAGAAGATAAAAGATGAAGACATGGAAGTTAATACTTCAAACACCACAACCATGCCTACTATTCTAAATGAGCATGATATTGAATAATACTTGATGATTTCCCAACCAACCAAGCCAAACATGAGAGATGATGCAAAAAAGGAGGATATGGTACTAGAGTCGAAAGAAGTAACCAAGGACATCCCTTATGTTGACTCTAATCATTTCGGGGTGAGGATACCAAAATGAAGATAAATTTGGAATTTAGGAAAAAGGCTCATTCTAACTATTTCTCAACATTAAGTGCAGTGGAGTTAATGACAATCAATCCATCTGAGCAAATATTGAATGATGATGAGAATGAATTATTTTCTTACATCCTGGAGTTTATCTTTACAAAAGGGTTTAATAAGACCCCAATATTATTGGCCAAGAAGCTTAAAGATCAATGTCCAATTAGTGTCTTTCCAAGATTATCACTGTTGCCCAATGAGCCCATATGAAATTTCGATGCTATATTGGGAAAATGGTTCAATTCTTCAAAATGATGAGACAAAAACTTGCTTGTCATTGCTTCACCTATTCCAAGCCTTTTCTTAGAGATTTGAATCTTTTGTTCCTCTGTCGCTTATTACATGTTGAGCAAAAGATTCAAATTTGCTTAGTAGAAGCACAAAAAGGAGTCGAAGGATCATCTTGCTAAGACTTAAAACTAAGTGTTCAATTGGAGGAAACCCATCATGCCATGAAAAGTGGCACATATCCTTTAAATTATGCAGGATAGAGTAGAATAAATTGTTGTTTTATTTATGCATGCATAATATTTGAGATGGTGGTGATCACAATTTTTTTTATCAAATTTGAAGAAGAAAAGTATGAATTTGGCATTATGGACTGAACAGGATATATAGAGGATTATATTTCTGGTCATTGTTACCACGACCGTGGCCCATGTAAATGCGATCGCGGTGTCCATGGGACCATGATCGCGGTCAAATTAGTTTAAATGACCATCCAACTACTCACTTTTCACCCTCCCCTCTTCACTTTCTCTCAAAACTTTCTTCACTTTTTGTCACTACAGTGCATAATCTAGGTTTGTCTTATTTCAATAGCACCTACTAACATGATCATCCACCTCAAAGATTGAAGAATTAAATGACACCAATTTTATGATAGCATAATTCCACCAACTCTATTATGATGACTTCCACAGGACTAAGCTACTTCCTGAGAGGTGTATCAACCAGGAAAAGGTGGAAGAGAAGCTCCCAGAATTCTATGCTAGACTCACTGCGGCTGGGTGGATGTGTTTTACCCCAGAACCCTGCAAGGACAATGATATATGGGTTCGTGAATTCTATGCAAACCTTAGTGTAGTCTCTCTCATAAACCCCAAAATGAAAATTCGAGCTAAACAGGTAAACTTTGGAGAGAAGCAAGTGAATGTGGTGTATGGGCTCCAAAATATCGACATAAGGCAGTTTCACGCAAGGTCATGTGAACCTGGGTCCTGGATGGACAACATTTTATGCCCAGGTAAAGAAGTTCCTTGATCCATCACCATGAAAGACATTTTAATGAAGGACTTCAAAGAAGAGGCTAGACTTTGGTTAAACATAATATGCAGCCGAGTATCACCTTGCACCCATATGGCCATCCTCATGGACTTGAGAGATAGAATGGTGGCCTGTATCTTATTTGGCATCCCTCTCAATGTTGGAGAGATTATTTTATCAGAATGGAGCTATGACCAACCCCATGGAGGTATGCACCTACTTTTTTCATCCCTTATCACTGAACTTTATAAGAAAGTGGAAGTGAAGGAGTATGCTGCAGATACTTAGGTTAACCTGGGCTCCATCATCTGTCCACTCAAATTTAAAGGCAAGGGTGTTCCAGGCCAGAATAAGAAAAGAAAGATCAATTCTAACAAAGCAACCAAGAAAGACCCAGCAGCCTAAGGACCCTCATCAGTAAATCCCCTCAATAACCTTTTAAATCAAATGAAGTTGGTCAGGGAGTTACTTTCCAGATTACTACAGGGTCTAGGAGATCCCTCTATAGCCCATCATTCATATGTAACACAATTTGACTATGAAAAGTATATTAATGAGTATCAGAAATAGGGAAACACCATTTCCAACCTAGAGAGATCATACTCAGCCATAGCAAGAGCACACAGGGACCTCAAGAAATCATATAAGAAGATGGTACGAAGACAGAAAAAGAGAGAAAAATTCTTTAAGAAGATGTGGAAGGGAGTCAAAGGAATCTTTAAGGTGCTCAAACCAAATGAGAAATTTCATTCTTCAAAGCTATATAGTGAAGACAAGGCCCCTGCTAGATAGTCAGTCGACGAGACTAGTGGTACTGGGATAGAGTTAGATAGGGAGAGCAGCTCTTGAGGAAGATTCAGGGAGACACTTCTTATTCTTGCTTCTAGAATTGTGGTGTTTCGATTACATGATGCTAGACACTATTTATACTATGTTATTGTTTTGGGATGATGTTTTGGATATTATTTCATTTTATGGATTATCATGCTTTTCTATTATTTTTAGTATTCTTTTAATTTTATCTTTTTTAATCTTATTGATGCATGAATTTCTTTGCCTGATGACCAATTGAGCGATTACAGTTGTAAGGGCAAAGTGTTGTCTTTGGTGTTAAGGAATAAAAGCAGGGGAATTTTGAGTACCCTAGCATAAATGTCGAAAAATGCAAGGGAAGTCTAAGCACCTGTAGTATTTTGTTTCGTAAAATTTGAATCATTTTGTTTACACCTTTTGTGAAATCTGAGTAGCCGTATGGGTAATTTTCCCGTATTGATCCAATTGTGAGACTAAAGTTTTGGTTGTAGCCATAGTTTAGAAAATTGTGCGTGGTTCTATTGCGAAATGAACAAACCCCTTTATCCAAATTTTACAAAAATATCAAACGCATGGACGTGATTGATATTGTAATGAAACTTCTTCTTTTTTTGTTACTCCATAAGTTGTTGGTTATTAAATAATGAGAGATACTCCAATTTTGTCTTGCATGGGAGGGGCAATTAAGCCTCCTTAGTAAGTTATTGCATGCCAGGTGAGGTGAGCTTTTGTAGTCATCTCTTGCATACTTGAGTTATCTAAAACTTGACCTATATGTCTTTCAAAGATAATGTTTATTGTAATTAGTTGGAGAAATGATATTAGGTCATCCTTGTGCTTTTGGAACCCACTTTGACCTAACAAGCCTTCCTATGCATAATTGTAATCCCTAGTTACCCACTTTTAGCCTTTGGACTTTTCTTTGGAAAATGTATTACAAACCGTGAACCATTATTTTTGTCCCTGTTTTGAACTATACCCTACTTGAATTTGAAAATTCAAATTAAGGATAAAAGCCTAAGTTGGTGGTAGTAAAGTTGATGGAAGAAAGTTTGAGGCCACGAAGTGTTAGTAGAATGCCAAGGTTCCTAAGTGATGTACACAAATGTTAAGAAAATAAAGAACCCAATAAAGGGTAGAATTGAATGAAAGATTCAATAAAAGAGATAGAAGAAAGGTGAAGAACAAAGGAAGCAAATGGTAGGCATGAGAAAAGAGAGAAAAAAATGAACAGTGGCCAATAATAAAAAAGGGAGATTGGAAAGTGTGATGTTGATGCTCAAGGAAGATAGTAGACATGTTGTTCCTAAATAATATCCTACCTTAACCCAAACCTACATTACAAGATTATAAAGTCCTTTGAGACCTCCAACCATTATTATTTTTCCAGTGGCGATTAAACATAGGGAAAAGCCTATGGTATAACATTTGTTTCAAGGAGATTTATTCTGTGAAAGAGAAAGTTTTCGCACTTAAAATTCTTTGTTTCATATGTTATAGCTTTATACGGGTAAATCTCTTTATTGTGAGGGGGGTGATTTTGTCACCTTACGAAAATGAGGCAAATGGAGTATAGCTTAGTTGTCGTCAAAAGGGAGTCACATCTTGAGTGTTGGTTTTTGTTGCTTGGTCACTCTTTAGAGTCCTATGTAGCCTTTGTTTTAATATTTAATAAGGAGGAGTGTAGCAAAGTTATCTTAACCCTTGTAAATGAGCTACTTATGGTTGCAATTCAAATCAAAGTTGCTATGACCTTTCAGTCATAAAGTTTGGGCATAAATGATCATCTTTTTGAGTAAGGTAGTGTTGCTTGAGGACAAGCAAATGCTTTAATGAGGACACTCATTTTTAGTGCACATTACCTTGTTTAAAATGAGTAGATGAAATATAATTAAAATTTAATACACTAGTGTCCACTCTTTATGGGTATAGGAGTTGGAAAGACAGAGATGTGGACTGGAGCTTAAAATGATCAAAACAGATCAGAAAAAGTACAACTGAAGACCTGCAGTGAAATAGCCTCAGTTACCGCAGTTGCGGTCCGTCCAGATGGTAAATCAACCACGACCACGGAGGTCAACCATGGTCGCGTAGACACAATCGCAACCAGACATTCGTGATCACGGTTTGGCGGAAATTTTCAGCACAAGGCCAAAACTGTAATTGCATATGTTGATCCTAATTTAAACAAAAAGACCGAGACCCTAATTTCATGTACCATTCATTATAACACATCCCTTCTTCTCTAATTTTCTATGTTTTAGCTTGAGACTTCGTAGCCTTCATTTTTTGGAGAAGAAAAAATTATGTAAACCTTTGATGAAGAATACATTGGAGACTTTCTAAGTGGAAGATTGACTCACTTCCATTGTTGATATAGTGGGAGAGCCAAGTTTAAAGTAACATTCACTTAGATCTTCTAAAACTTTAATTAAATTGAGATTATGTTTATATTTATGCTTGTTTATCTTATATGTAGCGAAATCTTCCTCTTGGGGTAATGTGTGAATAGGGGTTAAAGTGTGTGTGGGTTGTGATTGTTAGCACCTATTTGGTAGTTCATGTTTATGGTTTCTATTATTACTATGCTATTTTGGTTGGGATTTATTGAGTGAAATCTCCAAATACCCACATGGGTTTGATTAGTGAAAACTCCAAGCTCTAGAAAGTTCAGTGCCATCTTTGAAAAAAGGGTTTTTAGTGAACTTTAGGAATCCATATCATCTTCGAAAGAGGGATATGGGGAGCAAAGCAATGATAGACAATTATATATGTAGTTTGCTAAATTTTCACTATCTTAGACATTAGGGTGAATATGAGGTTAACTATGCTATGGGCATCTTCCAAGAAATAGGGATGCCTTGATTGAGGTTGTGGTTACAAATTATTGAACATACCTATTAGGTATTCGAAAGAATCGGTAGATTAAACTTTGGTGTTTTGTTGAAAGGCTAACATCAAAACCTATACCCAAGCCTACCCATATTTGAATTAGTGAAGTGATGTTGATAATTATCTCCCACATGTCACTACCTTAGTAACGCATAATCCAAAGATCCATGCATAATTGTTAAAAGTCTAATTATTTGTAGTCCTAAATTTATACTAGAAAAGCTGAAAAAGAAACATAAGTGTAGGAACTCACCTCCCCCATTTTATGTTTTTGTAATATTTGTTTGAATTTAAATTTTAACTATCATTTAAAATTAATTTGATCGCCACTCATATTGTTCCTCGTGGATTCTACCCCAACTCCAAAGCTGGGTAATTTATTGACGATGACCGCCTTGCATTTAATTGGCATGTAAGTTGAGCGTTATAATTATGCATGAATAATACTTGTGAATCCCTTAAAGACACACTAGGATGGATGAAACCCTTGACTAAAAGATCATTTAATTGCTCTTTAAGCCCCTTTAACTCAACTGGTACCATTCTACACAGGGGAATAGAACTAGGTTGTGTGTTTGGAAAAAGATCAATCTCAAAATAATCTTACTATTAGGAGGGACACTAGGAGGGTACTCAGGGATGAACTCGGGAAGTCCATTAACCATCGGGATGCAGTATAAAGAGAGACCCTCCGAGTTAGAATCTTTAACCCAAACAAAATAATAGAGACACCCCTTAAAGATTAATCTCCGAGCTTTAAGATATGAAATGAACCTTCCCTTAGGATCTAGGGAACTACCCTCCCATTCAATAATTGGCTCATTAGGTTACTTAAAGATGACCTTACAGGTCCAATAGTCTAAAAATACATAGCACAAGTTCAACCAATCTATCTCTAATATGACATCAAAATCCACCATGTCTAATACAAATAGATCTACCAAGGTCTCTCGACCACCCAAAGATACCACACAACCACTATAGACTCTTTTTGCAACTATAGTGTCACCTACCAGGGTAGAAATAAAAAAGGTCTGAAATACACTCAGGATCAAAACCAAAATACACAACGACAAATAGGGTCACATAAAAGAGAGTGGACCCTGAATCAATTTAATCGTACACATCATGAGAAAAGTTTTTCAACATTCTGATAATGAATTAGGTGATGCCTCAAACTCTTGATGAGTGGTAAGAGCATAGATACGATTCCGACTAATGTCGAAGCTAGATAGTGTACCCTTTGGTGATAGACCTAAAAAAGCGGCAACAAGAACTTTGTTTTCCCTAGAAGGAACCTTACCAATTGGAAGGTTTGTAATCATGTGCCCTAGCTGACCATAGTTGAAGCACTTGTCCTTTCCTTAATCACAGTAGCCCCAATGCAATCGACCACAAAATCTGTAAGAGGATAGAAGAAAGCTTATTGTGCCCCACTAACCTAAGATTGGGCACCCTGTGCACTATAATTGTTACCACTATGAAAATGCCTGTCACTTGAAGATTCAGGTAGGGAGCACTAGACATAGAGAAAACCCTATGAGGTCAAGAATGAGGAAGTTTTCTTCAGGTTTGTCTCGTGACTTAGTATTGCAGTGCAAGTATGCAATGTTGAACAAAGTTATAGATATCTCTAGGTTTGTGGTTTATATACGAAATGTATAGGATGAAAAGAAGAGATAGGCATAGATAAAGAGAGGCAAGATAAAAAGTTTAGGTATTCAGATTAAGGTAGAGGTCAGCAAGCTAGTGAGAGAGATAATAGATAGCAAAGAAACAATAATACTTGGGGAAATTCTAGTTTACATTCTTTGGATAGTGATCATTATCCTAAGTTGTTTGGTGATCACCATTTTTAGACTAGTCGTGATCCTTTAACACGGGGTGCCAGTATCAAGCTAGTGGAGCTAAGTCAGCCCTACCCTATTCTTTTTATCGAATATGTGGTAAGTTTCACTATGGTTATTGTGATGAGGGAAGGAACTTTTGTTTTAAATATGGATAGCTTGGTCAAATTTAGGGGAATTGTCCTTCAACTATGGTGGCTACTAGAGATAATAAGGTTTTGAATGCCACACTTTTGGCTCCTGCACCAAAGGGTGCAACTTTTGGTACAGGCAATGTCTTAAATTATATTTTTGTTCTTTCCACCCATTAGAAATCTTAGTCATCTTCTAATGTTGTTACTAATATGTTAAAAATTTTCTATCATGATGTGTATTGTTTGATTGATTCGGGACCTACTCCTAATTATCTAACCACTTATGTGGCTGTGCATTTTGGTTTTGGTCCCAAAAGTATTTTCGACCATTTTTTTGTGTCTATTTTGGTGGGTGATTGTATTATGTCTAGAAAGATCTAAAGGGTTTGTGTTGTGTCTATCTTTCCTTGAGAGACATTGGTAGATTTGGTAAAGCTTGACATGGTAGATTTCGAAGTGATCTGGGGGATGGATTGTCTTTCTTTGTGCTATGGTACTTTGGATTGTAGGACCTAAACAGTCTATTTCCAATTTCATAATGAACTTGTAATCGAATGGGAGGGGAGTTCTTTAGTGCCTAAAGAGAGGTTTATTTGTTGTCTTAGAGATCAAACGTTAATTTCCAAGGGGTGTCTATATCATTTGGTTAAGGTTAAAGATTATAGTTCTGAGGTTCCTCTTTTCAATTTGTAACTATGCTAAATAAATTTCTGGAGGTATTTCCTAATGATCTTCTTGGGGTTCTTATCGATAGGGAAATAGACTTTGAGATTGATCTTTTACTAAATACCTGTCACACCCCAAATAAAGGACGAACAAGAATCATATACATACATTCTACAAGCCCTCTATGACGTACGGGAGGTTATGTAATAATAATGAGCAAGGCATTAAATAAGAGTTACATATATACATGAGGGAGTTACATTAACAAAAATATACAATACCACACGATGTTCATGAAGCCTCTACTCAGTTTAACACATTATACTACAAGTGACAAGTTGGCATCCAGCTCGTCATGCCTAACCAGAAACTTGTACATATAATAAAACATACTAGGCATAGACTGGCTTCAGAGAGACTTGGAGCTCACCAAAATCTCAACTGAAAATGGAAATAGCGCCTAACGTAGATGTCTGAGATCAGGAGGAGCCTATATTAATAAAACATAGTGGGCCCAAAACATTAGTGCATAAATAATGTGTACCGGCATGAAAGTAGACCAAATAATAGCTGGACAAATATAGAAGCTCATATGAGTCAAACGGTAATGTGAAAAATATATGAGCCAATAAGTAACACATATACGATATGAACTAATAACTTATGCAACAACCTTATTAGGATCTGATAATATTTAACACAAGTGTTCATTATAATGTAGGACTTATACTTTTGCCTAGGTGATGCACTTACCCTATAAGTCGTACAGATGATCACAAGATGTCCTTCGGAAGGCAATCTGAGGCAAGTATAAAGCATAAGTTGCTTACATACTCATTGTTATGATCTCATATATGTAATTGTAATCCCAGTCTGTATCCAGGTATACCTCGCCCAAGGAATCACTATGAGGGTCTGCCCACAGGACATAAATGCCATATGTTGGCTCGAGTCAGGGGAAACCAAAACATGACATTCCAATGGACTTCAAAATCAAATGATGCCACAAAGGCGGGTTTGCCCAATGATTGGGCTTTCTATAGTGGTTTGGTCTCGATCTTATACACAAAATCACGTCGAACGATATACCAAGCCAACCCTATGTACCCTCCAATCGTTACTGTATATCAAATAATGCCCTGAAGGCCTATGACATATGAGTGATGATATTGATCGTCCAAATAGCATACACAGATTCAACTATGCCATTACTATTTACTTTAACTCCTAACATGTGTTATCCACACATATATATTGTGGCTTAAAGGCTTTAACTATAGAAACTTATGATAATAAGAAAGTATCATGAAAATTTAACATAAAGAAGGAAGGATAGATACTTATACACTTGATGGTATAACAAGGGAATGGTATGTAAGGCAAGATAGAGATTCCACTTTTATTTTTCATGAGAATTATACTAACGTCAAATGGAAAAGAGAACATGACATAGGGTGGTGCCTTAGCGGTGAGGGAAGGGTTTACTTTACATACATTATTGATTTATTAACTATGATAGTAATTCAGCCTCAAGTGATTCAACCAACGAGCGTGCAACCTTTTTTATACCAACCACTAGTTCCTGCTATCTGAGCAATTCACTAGCTACATGGATAATATATATGTCCATCATTAATCCGAAGGAATGTTTAACAAATTATATCAATACTCCTCACTTATGCCCGAAATTAATTAGACTACTTTTCCGGAATTCGGAGTAAATTCTAACTCTTCAAACTTATAAAATTCAACAATAAATCCACCCAATTGATAGAAATACCTAAAACCCCCTCTTTATCAAAATTTCCATTTTCCCTCTTTCTTTCATGACCCAACTTTAAAAAAAGTAAAGCACAAATTCAAATTAAAAATCCCAAAAATACTTATCCACATCAAATTCATGAAAAGTTGTAGAGAATTTACCTTTTGGAATTCAATTTCAATTAACGATTCTTTAAATTGATTCTTCAAATCCCTTGCGGCTGCCACCAAATCCTTTAGTTTATATGTTCCTTATGACTAAGGGTATCCTTTCTCCTTTATATTTTTCTTTTCTCCTTGACCCCTTATAAGTAATTATCTTTTTTTTTTCTTATTGATGCCTCAAAAGGAAAAGGGAACCAAAGAATGCAAGCTTTGTTTTTCGAAACACGTTTCAAGTGAACTAATATTGTTTCTCGCATTCATTTAATACTATTTTAAGGAAAAGTTATATAAAAGGCAGTCCCTACTATTCTTTATTAATATCACTAACAAATAAAATATGTATATGCATATATATGAAAGAAACATTTAATTATTTTATCCATATAGGAATCTAATTATGAGATAAATAATTATGCATACACCTCCCTTCATAACCTTAGTGTTATGACTTTCAATACTATTAACTGAGATTCGTATTTTTTTTTGAGAAGCTACAATTTCCCCCTCTTAGGATCATTCGCCCTCGAATGATGCTTAAAGTTTATCCACCATCCTACCATTATTCAAAACACATACTAGATCATCCAACTCCAGTCTCACCTTATCCTATTATAAGGCCTCGAAATTTGACTAACTCTTTAAATTTCTAAAAAATTCGCCATAGTTTCCTTTGTGAATAGGTCTATCGGATGCCTGTCAACTAACCAGAATATGTTTCAATACGCTTCAAAGAGCATCACAACACATATAAAACCAAATAGATAATATACAAGGCTCCATTTTGCCTTAAACTCAAAAATAGTAACACGCAAGGCTCCTCTTGTCCTTAATACCATTAAAAGTCATAACCAACCATATGACTTACCTTATACTCTGCATATGAATGTTTTTTCCATGTAAATCTCAATGTTCATAGGCACAAATCATGTACCTAAACATATCAAGAACCAATCAGATATCAACAGAACAAATTATAATAGCACTAATGATCACATAAGGGAACAAGTAATTTAAGAACCTCTGGGTAGTTTTGAAACAAATATGGGTATTTATCTTTCATATCCGCTATTACTTCCCAGGTGGCTTCTACTACATTCTGCTTTCTCCATGACACCTTTATTGAAACTATGTCTCTAGATCTTAACTGTCTGACATGCCAATCCAATATGGCCACGGGGACTTCTTTGAATGATAAGTCTCTAGCAAGTTCAATACCCTCTATAGGGATGACGTAAGATGTCTCTCCTAAGAATTTATGTAGCATAGATGGATGAAAGACCGCATGCACTACAGCTAACTCTAGAGGTAATTCTAGCTTATAGGCTACCTGGACAATTTTGCGAATAACTCTATAGGGCCCAATATACTTGGGATTCAATTTACCATTTTTCCTAAATTGCATAAAACTTTTCATCGACGACACCTTTAATAAGATAAAATTATTGAAATGAAAGTCTAAATCTCTGCATCGCACATCTGTATATGATTTTTGTCTACTCTGGGCAGTCTTTAACCTTTCTCATATCAGTTTAACCTTTTCAACCACTTTATGGACTAAATCCAAACCCAATACCTGTGTCTTACCTAATTTGAACAAACCAATAGGTGATCTACATCTCCTCCCATAGAGAGATTCAAATGGAGCCATGCCAATGCTGGAGTGATAAACGTTATTATAAGCAAATTCTATTAAAGCTAAATGATCATCCAAATTACCTTTAAAATCGAGAATGCACGCTCTCAATATATCTTTGAGAGTCTGAATGGTTCGCTTAGCTTGACGGTCTATCTATGGATGAAATGCAGTTCTAAGGTTCACCTGAGTACCCAAGCTCCTACGAAATGACTCCCAAAATTGAGCTTTAAATGGGGAACCTCTCTATGAAATAATGGACATTGGGGTCCCATGCAGTCGAACAATCTCTTTTACATATAGCTTGGCATAATCTTCAACCGTGCTGGTAGATTTAACAAGAAAAACGTGGGCTAATTTTGTCAACCGATCAACTATTATCCAAATATAGTCATGTTTCTGATAAGAAAAAGGTTAGCCTACCACGAAGTCCATATTAATAGAATCCCACTTCCATACAGGAATACAAAAGGTTTTAGCTAGGCCAGTGGGTCTTTGATGTTCTGCTTTTACTTGTTGACAATTAGAGCACTGTGCCACATATTCTACTATATCTCTCTTTATGTCGTTCCACTAGTAGATCTCTTTTAGATCATGATACATTTTTTGTGGGGTCGAGATGAATTAAATAATGAGAGAAATATTCCTCAGCCATAATCTATTGTCGCAACCCATCTACATAAGGTACACACAATCTGCCTTGACACCTCAATGTACCATCTCTTGCTAGCTCAAATGCTATGAATCAATTTTGTTGAATTCTCTCTTTGTACTGGAACAATAGGGGATCATCATACTGCATCTTCTTAACTGAAGCCACGAGCAATGACTCGACTTAATTAAGCACAAAAATGCCACTATCTTTAGAAAACACATGGCGAATTCCCAGACTGGCCAATTTGTGAACATCTCTCACTACTTTCCATTGAACAAGTGGATCGAATAAGAGCATCAACTATAATGTTACCTTTGCCGGGATGATAGAGTATATTGATATCATAATCCTTCAGTAACTCTAGCCACCTCCTTTGCCTCATGTTTAGCTCTTTCTTCTTGAATAGATATTGAAGACTTTTATGATCTGTAAAGATATCAAAATGTACTCCATATAAATAATGACGCCAAATTTTTAGTGAAAATACCACTGCTGCAAGCTCTAAAGTCATGAGTGGGATAATTCTGCTCATGCTTCTCTAATTGTCGAGAAACATACGCTATAACTCTTCCATGCTGCCTTAGGACACAACCCAAACCAACACCTAAAGCATCACAATACACCACATATCCTTCGATGCCCTTTGGTAAGGCTGATACCGATGCAGTAGTCAATCTATGTTTCAACTCTTTAAAACTTCTTTCGCAAGCATCAGACCACCGATACTTAACTACCTTCTACATTAATTTGGTCAATGGGGTAGAAATAGAGGAAAATAGCTCTACAAATCTCCTATAATAACCTGCTAGCCCTAAGAAACTATGCATCTTAGTAGGAGTGGTTGGTCGAGGCCAATTCTTCACAGCTTCTACCTTTTGAAAATCTACTCTGATGCCTTCCCCAGATACTACATAACCAAGAAAGGCTACCGAAGTCAACCAAATCTCATATTTAGAGAATTTAGCATGCAACTAGTGCTCTCTAAGCCTCTATAATACTGACCTTAAATAATCTGCATGCTCAATTTCATTACGTGAATATATCAAAATGTCATCTATAAATACAATCACGTACATATCCAGGAATGGTTTGAAAATCCTATTAATCATGTCCATAAAGGCTGCTAGAGCATTTATTAGTCCAAATGACATGATAAGAAACTCAAAGTGCCTATATCTTATCCGAAAGGTTATTCTGGGAATATCTTCTTTACGAATGCTCAGCTGTAACCTCCGAATTGTGTTATAGACTCTTAAGGATCAAAGATTATATGTGATATTTTCTAAGTCTGAGTTTGGTTGAACATTGTGACTTTTATGGGGGATATCATTTCTAATAAAGGGATCAAGATGGATCTACAAAAAGTAAAGGTGGTTAGGAGATGGCCTATACCTATGATTCCAACTGACATACAAACCTTTTTACTCTTGGATGGTTATTACAGGAGGTTTGTAGAGAGTTTTTCACCTATTACTGCCCCATTGGTGAAATTGACTTAGAAAATGGTTATGTTCCGTAGGTCAAATACTTACGATGGTAGTTTTGAGAAGTTGAAAGATAAGTTGACTTCTGCTTTGGTCTTGAACCTGCTCGAGGGTATTGATGAGTTTTTTTTTATTATAATGCATCTTGTATTGGAATAGTTTCTGTTTTGACCCAACAGGGTAAGGTTGTGGCGTATCCTTCTAGGCAGCTTAAGGTTCATGAAAGGAATTGTCCAACTCATGATTTAGAGTTGGCAGTTGTGGTTTTTTCTTTGAAGATTTGGAATCATTATTTTAATGGGTTCATGTTGATATTTATTTCGATTATCAAAGCTTGAAATATGTGCTTGAATTGCTAAAAGATTATGATATAAGTCTTCACTACCATCTAGAGAATACTAATATGGTTATTGATTAAATTAGCAGGTTGTCTATATGGAGCTTATCTCATATATGTAAGGATAAAAAAGGATTGGTGAAGGATATTCTCTGTTTGGCAAATCTGGGAGTTTGTCTTTTAGAATCCGAGGATGGGAGAGTAATTGTTCAAAAAGTGGTTAAATCATCTGTTGGTGCTGAGGTAAAAGAGTAGCACGCTTTGGATTCCATTCTTATGTAGATTTAAGGATGATGTGGGACAACAAAAGGTTAAAGCTTTAGAGATTGGTGGTGATGGTATCTTGAGGTACTAAGGCAGTTTGTGTGTTTGCTGATATTGATGGATTACCGGATAGGATTTTGTTTGAGGCATATGAGATGAGGTATACAGTTCATCCAGGTTTCACTAAGTTGTATCATGACTTAAAGGAGATTTGTCAGTGGAACAATATAAAGAAAAATATGGAAAATTTTATGGCTAAGTGTATGTTATGTCAGCTAGTGAAGGTGGAACACTTGCAGCTTAGTGGTATGTCTAACAATATAAAGTTACCCAAGTGGAAGCGGGAGACTATTAATATGGATTTAATCATGGGTTTTCTGCGGTCTCATATCAGTACAATTTGATGTAAGTCACTGTGGATAGAATGAGTAAGTCCTCTCACTTCATGCATAGAAGGACTACTTACTCTTCGGAGGATTATGCTAAATTGATTATTAAGGAGAAAGTTAAAGTACATGGCGCTCCTATTTCCATTATTTCAGATCAAGGTATGTGATTTGCTTCTCACTTATGAGATTTATTTTAG
This sequence comes from Capsicum baccatum var. pendulum, assembly GCA_030864225.1. Taxonomy (NCBI): domain Eukaryota; kingdom Viridiplantae; phylum Streptophyta; class Magnoliopsida; order Solanales; family Solanaceae; genus Capsicum; species Capsicum baccatum. The sequence continues at coordinate 150,243,395 of CM061557.1, read as the reverse complement.
AAAGGTCCGGGAACAAAGGTGAACGTTAGTACTGCATTCCTCTCAAAAATAGATGGACAAAATGAATGGACTATGAATACCTTCAAGAATAGGCTAAGGGCTTGTGTGATTGATTTTGGAGGTAGTTCGGTGGATCATTTTACTCTCATTGAGTTCTCCTATAACAATAGTTATCATTCTAGTACTTAAATGGCACATTTTGAGGCTTTTAATAGTAGGAGGTGTAGGTTTCCTATTGGGTGGTTTGAGGTTGGTGAGACTCAATTATTTGGTCCTTATTTTGTTCATCAAGCCTTCGTGAGGGTGAAGGTTATTAGGGAAAGAATTAAGACTTCTTAGAGTCACCGAAAGGTTTATATGAATATAAGACAAAGGGAGTTTGAGTTTGATGTAAAAGATTGGGTGTTTTTGAAAGTTTCTCCAATGAAGGGAGTGATATGGGTTGGGAAGAAGGATTAAGCCAGTCCTTATTATGTTGGTCCATATTATATTGTGAGGAGAGTTGGTAATGTTACCTATGTGTTAGAGTTATCCGTGAGCTTGGATTCTATTTATACGGCATTACATGCGTCGATGTTGAAAAAGTGTATGGGCTCCTTCCTTGGCTATTCCTATGGAAGATGTCTATATTTTGGATTACTTATCTTATGAGGAAGTCCTAATTGAGATTTTGCATAGGGAATTCCATAGATTAAGGACTAAGGATGTGGTTTAGGTAAAACTCATTTGGAGGAATCAAAAGGTAGAGGAAGCTAATTGGGTAGCTAAATAGTACATGAAGTCCAAATATCCTTTCTAGTTCCCCTATATTGAATAAAAGTGTTTTAGGTATGGTCTTTCTTTCAATTTATTGCTTTTAGAATTTGTGCATGGTTTTGCGGTTTCATTATACCTTGTATTCATGCCAATGAGTGCCTTAACTCCTCATTCAGGGACAAATAATCTTGAAGAAGGGGGGAGGGTAATGTAATACCCCAGGATTTGGACTCTGAAAATTTCCATTTGAGTTGAGCTCACTTTCCAAGGAATGACTAAGATCCTATGAGTCGTAGTCACTCTATATGAGTCATGTAGTATCGTCGTAGTCAAACAAGTGAGGATTACCTATTTTTCTTTCTTGAGTAAGACTAGGACCCCATGAGTCGTAAGGTTTGGAAATGAGACATAGGGTGAGATACATTACCAAATCAGTGAGTTGAACCTGAGTCACTGCTTCGACTATGAGTCATGGTGATAAGTAATGAGTTGTGACCATGAGTCGTTATGAGGCCCATAGCGACTATGAGTTAAAATTCCTGCAAGATTTCATTAAGGGTATGGTGGTCTTTTTCTCTTACCCCTCAACTATTCTAGGGCATACAACATTCCCTTAGCCCTATTCCATCCATTTAAGATCAAGGCTAGGATTTCTAGAAATTGAACATTGAGGCCTCAAATTGTGGTTTCTCTTCCAAATTCCTTGGTGTCTTAGGAATTTATCTCTTTCCTTACTTGATTTTACATAAATGTATTTGTTTAATTGTGGTTTATGTGAATTTAATTATTGGGTTTTGAATGATGAGTTGAGGGTTTTGAATGTTTATTTCTTCTTTGGTTTCCCCATGGTTTTGGAACTATTATTCATGCTTTATGTCATGGTCTTAAAACTAAATTTGTGCATGGGTATGGTGAATGGTAAAGGGGGCATGGAATTCTTCTAAAATTGTTGATATTGGTTCAGAATCGGTATTAACCTCAACCCACTTGTAAATTGGTTTTGGAACATAGAAATATGCATGATTTAACCTAATTTAAAACTATTGCATTGCCTAAAATATTAATGGAATATAAATTATTTTAAAAAGGCCTTGGTGGCTATGGATTTATTGTAAATTGTTTTATAAGGCCTTGGTGACCAGGTATGGTTTTTAAATTGGAACTTAGGGGTTCTGGATTCTCCCAGGTTGATGGGAAATTAGAATGGCATAATTCTATAAGCTTGCAAGCATATTGGTATGACAATACCATTTTGTGATGCCTTAATGGAAGGTTTTCTTGGTTAAATAAAAAGGGTTATGTGTAAATATTTTAATTAGGATTAAATAGAATTATGTTGATCATCGTGGAAAGTATAGGTCCTAAGGGGACTGATACTAGAACCACATTTCCCATTGTGGAAGTTTTTATGACTATGTGCATAGTTCACACTATATACATACTTTGGATTAGCTGGGGTCAACACATTCACTGGCCTTTCCTTAGATTTGTCCTATTCATGCAGCAAATATGCACTAGAGCTATTTCGATTGGGAAAGATAAACCCATAAACCCCATGAGTTCAAGTAGAATGATTTCATGCTACATAACCTAGGTTAATGGTTTCAAATCTCATGATAAACCTTAATTGCTATCTAAATGTTAAATATATATGTTTGTATGCATGTTTGTAGGAATATACATTGAGGTTGGATTTGATTTTGAAATGGCATTATTTTATCCCTTCCTTGAGTTACATGCTAGAGCTCGCCCCATTATCATCCTCAAACGATACATCCTTTCATGATGTATGGTCCCAGGGGTTTTTTCTATTGGTTTGTGCAGTGTTAGGTGGTGTAGTTGGCTATCACTTTTGTGGTGAAATGGTGTGCTTCCATCTTGCAAAAGGCTTGGTCATTCCATCGATTTTCTTCTATATTTTTTAATTAAAGAGTTGAAATTAACATTATCATTATAATTGTCACTGTCATGGTTGGGGGAATGTCCCAACCTAGTTTGATATTTAGATTAGTGTAGAGGATCTTGTGGACACATGTTGATGGATGGTGTTGTTAACTTTTAAAGCTTAGTCTTGAGTTACATTAACTATTTTATCTTTATTCTCTAGTTGTCTTCTGCTTAGTTGTTATTTAATTTTTCTCGGTTGAACAAGCTCTAGCAGTGGTATCTAGTCCTAGGTTGAGTTGAGATACCCGTCACAACTAGGCTCGGGGTCAGGTCGTGACTTCTAATAACCAAGTTGACTTAGAAGAAGATTTCCTTTTAGTGGTTTGATGTTTTTAAGGCAACCTTTCAAAATTTTAAGGATTTGTTGACATCAACTCCTATCTTCACTATGCCCAATGAGGGCATGGATTTTATCATCTTTTTAATACTTTAGGTATTGTGTTAGATGTTTTACTGATGTAGGAGGGAATGGTGATTGCATATGCTTCTCATCAGTTGAAGAACCATTAGATAAATTACCCAACCAATGATTTTGAGTTGTGTGCAATTGTTTTTGCCTTAAAGTTGTGGAGGCAATACTTGTATGGAGTCCATTGTGAGATTTTCTCATATCATCATAGCGTTCAATATTTCTTCTTGCAGTGAGATCTTGTTATGAGAAAGCATCATTGACTTGAGTTACTTAAGGATTATGAATTAAATATTCTCTATCATTCGAGCAAGGCTAATATAGTTACACATGCCTTAAGCTAGATGTTGATTATCACGGGTAGCTTTGCACATATTTTGACCCAGGCGAATCCTTTAGACTTAAAGCTTTGGTCTTAGGCTTACCAGATATTTAGGCCTAATATTTCCATACTTGGGTATGTTTGGGCACCTAGTGAGGCTAGGTCATCCTTGATAGAGTAGTTTTTGGCTTACCAATTTGATGATATTAAATTGAGAGTGATTCGGGATAAGGTGATAAGTCAAGAAGCTAAGAAAGTCATGCTTGATTCTAATGGTGTTTTAAGGACCAAAGGTCGAGTTTGTAAGCCGGGAGTAGATGACTAGATTAGGTTGATTTTGGAGGAGACTCATTCTTCTAGGTACTCAATTCATCCAAGAGTGACTAAGATATATCATAATCAATGGCAACACTACTGGAAAAATAGGAACCTATCAATATGGATTTTGTGATGGGGTTGCCTCATGGTTCTTCTGGTTTTGATAGTGTTTAGGTCATCATGGATCGATTAACAAAATCTTCTTATTTCAGTCTACTTTAGATTTCTTTCAGTACTGAGAGATTGACTCATATCTATATTTGTGAGATAGTTCATCTTAACTGTGTGCCATTATCTATCATCTCACATCGAGCTTCATGTTCACATCTTATATTTGGAAGATATTTTAAAAGGAGCTAGGTACCCTGGGTTTACCTTAGTAAAACATTTCACTCATAGATCGATGGTCAACCGAAGTAAATTATTCAGGTTTTGGATGATATACTCCGTGTTTAAGTCTTGGATTTTGGCAGTTAGTAGGGGTAATATCTAGCTTTGACAGATATCATTTCACTATTCGAATAGTTCCTTTCAAGGCATTTTGTGGTAGGTGTTGTAGCTGTCTAGTTGGTTGATTTTAGATTTTTGACGTTAGTCCTCATGGTGCTGACTTGATTCATGAGTCTTTGGATAGAGTTCAATTCATTTAGGATAGACTTGAGTGGCTCAGAGTTGGCAAAGTGCTATGCATATCGTAGACTTCATGCCTTAAGATTTAGTGTTCGCGATAGATTCTTCCTTCGTATATCTCTCATAAAAGGTGTTATGAGGTTTGGGCAGAAGGGAAATCTTATACCTAAGTATATTAGACCTTTTGAGATTTTTCAAACTATTGGTAATGTGGCTTATGAGTTAGCATTACCCCAAGATTTACCTATTGTTCATCTAGTTTTTTATGTTTCCATGCTTCAATATTACATTACGGATTATACGTATGTTATTTGTAAGGATTTAGTGTAGTTAGATAGGAGGTTTTCTTTCTTTGGGGAGACTGTCTACATTTTAGCCAGGGATGTTAGGCAGTTACATGCTAGAGATATCCTAGTAGTTAAGGTCGGTGGAGACATCAACCTATGGATGAGTCTACTTAGGGGATAAGGTTGATTTTTATAGTAGTTATCCCTATTTTTTTCTTAATCATGCATTTCTTTTGCCTGTAGTTTGAGGAAAAACTATATTCTTAGTGGTGGATGATATATTGGTATGATTTTTTATGATTTATGTGAATTATTCATTTTTATGTGAGTTAACCATTTTATCCCACCTCATGGTTTCTCTGTGGTATTTTTTGAGTGCGAGAATAATTCACACAGTACCTAATGTATTTCAGTTTGTTTTGTGCGAAATTGTAGTTTTGGTGGTTGTAAAGGCTTTATAGTTGGCTTCGGTCAATATTTATTGATTTGTGCATCCGATAGCAAACGAACTACGCCATTAGATTGAAAACATCAATTTTAGGTTTGTAATATGGTAGGTGTTATTTTAGGAATTTCATATCCTATTTTAACCATCGATTAAGAATGTAGTAAAACTGGATTTTAGGGGTCAATTTGTGAAAATGATGTTTTTTCAAAAATCTGATATTGTCATTGAATCCAAAGCCTGAATTTGATAGGGTAGATAGTTAGTTTGAGTTCTTAGGATTCTAGATGAATCCTGAGGGGTCCGCTGAAATGTGCAACTTTTCTAAATTCAACAAGTGCACCACTTAGCTAGTGCTTCTCCTAAAGTATTCTTTTTGTCGCTTTAGCGACCAACTCCAGTTGGACAACACTTTAGTGGTGCCCTATCCGCTTTAGGGGTAGCGGTTGAAGTGACTCTTGTCCGCTTTAGCAGAGTTACACGCGTTGATGGGTACCTCCAAAGCGGTATTTGGCTACATTAGCAATGATCGCTAAAGCGATCATTTTACTGCTTTAGTGTCGCGTAGTACTTTTATATATAATCTTTTTCTCAGCTTTTCCAGCATTTTTGAAACATAGACTCGGGGTTTTTTGGTTATTTGAGTGATAAATTCTATTTTCAAGATTGGGTAAGCTCCAAATCCATATTTCAATTATTTTGTTTGATTCTTGTCATTTAAAATCTTGTTAAAACTCAATACAAAAGTAAAATTTCGAAATATTGTCTCAGATGGCCTAAATTAGTAATTGTTTGATGAAAATCCCAATTTCAACTCATTTTTAGTTAGGTTTTCTCCCGTGAGTTTCCTTAATCATGGGAAATATATTTTTGGACTAAAATTCTGACTTTACCCTTTTTTTCAAAAAGCTGTGTCAGGGGTCTACTTTGACCCTAGACCAAAAATAGGTGATATGGATATTTTTAGCTTTCTTTTAATACGTAGATTCTATATTTGTGTGTTTTAGTTGATCCTACATCCGTTCGATAAGAGAAACCTCTGTGATAAAGGCTTTTTGGACTGATTTTTGACATTTGAGGTAAGATTATGTCTTAACATTTTTCAAAACTAGGTTGTACAGTTAATATTGTTGTAAAATTATTTTTTTTGGTGTGGGAACTAATCATGGAAATGGATCTATTATTGTATTGTGCCCATGTGGTAGCCTATGTTGTTGTTATTTGGTGGTTTTGAGACATTATCTTCTATGTGTGGCCATGTGGACTCTTATATGATGTTGTTAGCCTTATGTATGTATATTTGATGGTATCTTTTTGATGAAAAAGCCTAAATTAGAATTTATGTGGTGTTAATGGCATTTTTTTTCTATATATTACTCTATTGGTATATAAATTACATTCAATTCATGGATAGTTGCCATATTGAGTGAATTTCTGGCTTATATGGCTGGTATATTGGTTGGATTTTTAAATTCTCATTCTGGCTGGTCGTGAGAATTACATCATCATATTATATACATGCGTGAAACATTTGTATCACTATAGAAATACGAGAAACAATTGCTTTGTGACATCTTTATTGACCCTTTGCTAATATATGTGTTAGAGAGGAGTTATGGATATTGGTATTAGATATTGGATTGTATATGGGTTGATGAACCACTCATGGTTCCTACTTAGGATAACAACTCTGTAGTTATATACAATGGTTTTGCGAAAACCTTGTGCCTGACATCACATCATCATCATCATCTTCATTACATTATATATATATTATGCTCATTTATATTGTATTACCATCTTTGATTTGATATCTATATTTTTGTACATATTTTTCATACTTATATGTGTGATATCTGTGTACCGGTGTTTCTTTCTCGTATTCGTGTCGTATGTGTGAATATTGTAAAGCTGTTAGTGGAGGCAGTGTGGACTTCCATTTGGGACATTTTCTAATTACAGGTGATGTGCCCTTAGTGTGTATTGTATATGCTTTATTTTCTACTTTGCTAAGTAGGGTGATAATATTTACTGATTACAAATAGGTTGTACTCACCCCTACTATTCACTTTCGATGTATATCCAGGTACGATAATGCCACATGATATCTGATTAAGGTGGTAGCTCGTGTATACATAAGGTAGTGATCGATCTATGCTTCTAGATTTGATCTACTACCTCTTCTTCCCTACCTTATGTCTTGATTTGTATTCAGGGATAGATTATGGTACTTTTGATCTATTATAGTATCCTTGACATTTGAGATGTATTTAGTAGTTCTTACATAGTTACTCCAGATATTGGGATATTGTATGGTTTCTTTGGTAATATATTCCCATTTTTTACAATATATATGTGCTTCGACTTCGTTCTAGGAGTCTTGACTTAGGTTTTGGTATTATCCTTTTATTTCATATATATTTGGGTGATAGGCTTACTTTTTAAGGCTTGCCAGACAAGTGCCATCACGACCCTAGATTTTTGGGTTGGGACACTAAAAGGTAACACAACCGATTCTTTTTTTTTTTCATATAAAAGTGAATATCAAAGTCTCATTTGAAGACTATTGTATCTTAACATCACATGGCCAGATATACCATATGCATTTGTGAGTATAAGCCAGTTCATGTAAGCTCCAAAAGCATCATACTTGAATCTACTATCAGGGTGGTTAAATACGTGAAACAGTCACTAGGTCTTGGATTTCCTCTCTTATTGGCAATTTATAGGCTTATTGTGGTGCTGATTGGGCATCTTTTGTCAATGAAAGAAGGTCCACCACTACATATTTTGTCAAGTATAGGAAATCATTATTATCATGGAAGTCAAAGAAGAAATTCATAAATTCTAGAAGTTCAGTAGAAGAAGAGTATAAGAGTCTGACATCTAGTTTGGAAAAAATAACTTAGATTAACGGTTTATTCCAAACAGGGGAGGTTTCATTGGTTTTACCTACTCCTTTACATTTTGATAGAAAAGTGATATATGAGAGGATAGAATATATTGACATTGATTGCCATTTTATCAAGAAAAAGGTTCCTAATGGTCATGTGATCTTTCATGATCTATGTACTAATGAACAACCAATTGATCTATTGACCAAAGGATTAAGTAGATCATAACAAACTCACTTGTTGTCCAATCTAGGAATGAAGAACATCTCTATACCGCCTAACTTTAAGGGGCCTATTAGAGAATACAAAAAAAAGATAACTAATAGCTGAGTAGTATGCCAACTGTTACATGCCAGCTATTTGTTTAGTTAGATATTATTGCTTAGCTATAGATGTTTTTATATATATAAACAGGTAGTTAAAATAGATGCAGTTAGAATTTACGACATTATAGAAATTCTCTGTCTTTTTTATAATCTCTCCCATTGAATGTGAAATGCAAATCAATATTTCTTAAGAAATTTCTTTGTACATGTGTTCTTGATTCACAATATTATGAGTCACCCTAAATGAGAGTCATCCATATTATCTGTATTAAAGGTAATTTTTTATAAGGCTAAGTAGTGAAGTGGTAATATGATTACAAAGACATCTTTTAGTTTATATTTGTAAGTTTTATGGGTAACTGCAACAACCAGACGATGTTTATGATATTTTTATCAAATAATGCCCTCTGAGTCCCTTTATACCAAGATCAAACGCATGTAATGTAAAACTCTGTATGGGGACATTTATGGTGCCTATTATCTCTTGTTAGATCGAGTTGAGATTTTAGTATTTTAATACTATCAAGAGTGTACAAGACTTTTTTTTAGTTTTTCCATCTAACTCTATTGAGAGTTAATGTCTTTAATTAAAATCAAAAGATTACAAACAAAAGGAGGAAGGCCTCCCAGCACCTACTAATAATAGGACACACCCATTCAATGGTAAAGTAGAATTTCTAATACGCTCCCAAAAATATAAGGACGTATAAGACCCCTTCTATGAATAACCCTCAAGGGAGAACAAAGGTATAAATGCTATACATGTCTCTTCCCATAGATAAAGAGTTCTCTTTGGTAATCATTCTAAGGGATGAAACGCAAATCCTATTTATGTTAACCTCTCCTATGGCTTATCTAGGAAAATTGTGATGGCAAGTGGTCCATATAATATTATCATATTGCAGGCCATAATTTGCCAACAAGTCAGCTACTTATTCCCTTCTCTATAGCAATGTTGCATGTACCAATTATTCAGTTGAAACAACATATCCTTTATGCTGGTAATTTGGTTCCACAAGTTTCATGGTATATCAATATTATAACTAATCCAATCCATCAAGTGTTTGGAATCAACCTCAATTTATAAGTTCCTGATACTTTGGTGACACACCATTGAAAACCAATTTCCAGAGAATGTATTTCAGCCATGTTATTTGTAAGAATACATAGAAAAACTCCATAAGCTGTCTTCATATGTCCATATTCATCTCTAACTATGCCACATCCTTCATTTGGACCTAGATTTCCTTTGGAAAAAATAGCTATATTAAATTTGTAAAAATCATCCTTTGGTCTAGTCCATGTTATAGGAATCTAAAGGGTATTTTCTTTGGTATTCTTCAAAATATTATATAATTTATCCCATGACATAAATGGATTATGTTGATGGATTCTTTATGAGCAATCATCACTGTCTGCATGTTAATATGTACAATAATGCTCCTGGTATGCATATAAATGTCTTTGAATCTTTGATTGCACCTAGCCTTCCATATTTTCCAAATAATTACAAAAGGTAGAATCTATAGCAACATCTTTTAAGGTGGATTAATTCCATAAGAGATCCACCAATTCATGAACAATAACCTCAAATTGCTATATCTTTGCTTTACACCAAAAAGTCTCACATAGTGTTCCCATATATATTATGCTATCTATCAATTGTAGAACAAGCGTTCCACATTTTCCTGCTCATAAGACCTACAACAACAACATCTATAAGGAACTTGGACTTTGAATCTAATCAGGTTAAGATCCACTGCCATTTTGTTATACAACACTTTCCATCAGAAAAAGGAAATCTTGTAGTGGTTCTTGTTATGAGAAACCATTCTATTAACTTGAGAGGTGTTACCTCTTTTCCTTAAGAAATTCTAAGTAGATTTACTAGTATATCTTCCATATGAGTTGACTTTTCATAATAAAACGTCCTACAGATTGGAAAATTTAATGGTAATTCCTATACAAAAATTACAAAGTCTATACGAAGAACTTGGCTAAGTTGGTTAATATTCCATTCACCATTATGCATAGAAGCTAAAACTTTAATTATAATGGAAGTAGAAAAAATGAAAAATTGAGAAAGTCTACCAATACCTATCCAATTATCCCACCAAAAGTTGGAGTTTCCCTTTTTAATCCTCTAATATATCAGATGGTCTATTTTATCCTTAATCTCTATCATTCTTCTCCAATTATGAGAATGCTTATAACTCCACTTCCTAGCCACGGGGTGAAGTTGGACCTAAATTTCCACAAAATCTTTGCACATTATCTTTTAGATATGTCCAATGTTAATCTAATGCTAATACCACCCTCTTCTTTTGGACAATATAACTCATCCCAAGCTGCCCAACAATATGATGGTTTACCCTATTTTTTCCCTATAGAATGTTGGCAAACATCATCTCCATTTGGTATATAATAGTCTTTAGGGGCTGACAAATAGAGAGCATATGTACAGACATAGTATTCTATACATGCTTGATTAAACTAATCTTCCCTCTTGTAAACAACCTGTTATATTATAATATTCCTATTTTTTTGAGGATTTTTGTATCCATTTGTGCAAAGTATTTAATCTCATTTTTTATTACAAACAAAGGACAACCAAAATAGGTTATAGGAAATTCTTTCTTCTTTACCTAAAGGATTCTGGACACTATATTGATCCTTTTAGCATATATGTTCTTCTCCAGTATGAAGCGACTCTTTTCTCAATTTATTTGTTGTCCAAAGCTCTACTCGTATTTCTTTAGGCAATCTATGATGAACTCTAGCATTTTGATTTTGCCTGAACAAAAGATAATTAAGTCATCAATATAAGACAGATGATTAATTTTTGGTCCGATGGAATCCATAGTGAAACCATTGAAAAAGGATTTTCAAAGACTTTATTTCACATTAATAAAGGACTTCTAGAACTATTATATAAAGAAAAGGTGATATAGGATCTCCCTGTTTAACTTTTCTTTGGGTTTGAAAGAAACCATGTCTTTTGCCATTGATGATAATAGTATACCAATTATTTGATAAGAGATTCCACACACTGGGTATCAATTTATCATCAAATCCTATCCTTTTCATAACTATATAGATAAATTGCCACGCGCTCCTGTCATAAGCTTTAATTATACTAATTTTTAATACAACATTGCCCTCTTAGTTCTTTCCATTAATCTCCTAGATTATCTCTTATGCTAGTAGAACATTCTCACTAATTGCTCTTCCATTGATAAAATTGTTTTGATTCTGACAAATGATCTTTGGGAGAATGTGAGTGAGGTTTTGGTTCAGGACTTTAGAGAAAATTTTTTAGGTGACATTACTAAGAATAATAGGCCTAAAATTAGAGAATCTTTGAGATAACTCTACTTTAGAAAGTAGAACCAGACATGTGTTGTTAAAGTATTTAGGCATTTAATCACCATTAAGCATTGTTTTGACTAGATGAATAATGTCTCGTCAAGGATATCCCAGGATTCTTAAAAGAAAAGCGCACTGAAACCATCTGGCTTGGGAGAACTATTAGAATTAATACCAAACAATACCTCTTCAAGCTCCTCATCATTAGGATCTATAACCACTGTTTGATCGTCCTTTTCTTTAATACATTTAGGAATAAGATCTAGAACATTATTGTGCACCATATTATTTCCCTAGGAGAAAAGATGTTGGTAGAATTTTATAGCACCTTTGGCTATCTCTTCTTTAACCTCTCTCCAGTTTTCATCATCAACTTTGAGTCTATGATTTTGAAGAAATTTTCTTCGACCTTAGACAATAGAGTGAAAGTATTTAGTGTTTTCATCTCCCTACAAATTCCATTTGAGATTTACCTTTTGTCTCCAGAATGTATCAACACATTTGTGTTAAATGCTCAATTTAGCATTGATTCTATTCATATTCATTCTATTAGTTGGGTCTAGTGTGATCATGTATTTTTTATCACTTTGTGATGCCTCTTTTTCAAGCTATTAATTTTTCTAAAATATATTGCCAATATTGAGAATAGACCAAATACTTAATGCTCTACTAGTATGCTTCATTTTCTAATGTAACTGTCAAAAATATTTCCATTAATTTTAATTTACTAAAAATCTCTAATGATGTTCTGAAAATCATCATATTCTGGCCAAAAGTTAAGAAATGTAAAGTACTTTGTATAATTGTCAATGTTGTTGTTGAAAGTGATTAGTAGAGGGCAATGGTCAGATCCAACTCTTAGAAGATAATGAACATTACAATGGAATAAGCTATCAATCTAAGATTTATTGCAAACCATTCTATCAAACCTATTCCAAATAATACTTTTCTTTTTTCTCTCATTACAGCAGGTGATACTACTACCAGTATAGCTAATAACAGTAGGAGAACAATTATATAAGCACTCCGTAAATGGTATTCTCCTGTTAAGTTTGTGGCGTTTTCCGCATAATTTTTCTTCTGCACTTAGTATACTATTAAAATCACCAGTAACCTCCCAAGGAGAACTTATAGTAGTAGCAAAGGATCTCATGTACATCCATAAATCCTCCCTACCCAAGGGAGTTGATTTAGCATACACTATTCATAGAAAAAATTATTATCCTTCTCATAAAATCCTACAAGTAGTCATTTGTTCTTTACGAGAGTGGTTTGAACAATCTAGGCAATGTTTCCAGAAGATCCCATCTTGTTGCTACAATTTGCAAAATAATTCTGCATATACAAAGTATTTTTGTACTTCTCAATTTTTGATACTTTAACAAAAACTTCCTGAATCGCAACTAAAGAGATCTTATGACTATCAATCGAGAATCTTAACCTCTCTATTGAGGCTTGAACTTCATCCCATTATGTTCTAATTGAGATCTTGAATAATTTAAAGATTATTTAGAATTTGTTTTATATCCCATTTTTACTCCTTGTGTTATGAATACCCATGATATCCTTCTCACTTTTATTTTTAAGAGTTTGCCTTACTATTGCTTTCTTTCCTTTATACTTCACTGTCTCATTATTATCTTTCCTTCTAATATTTGTGCATACTTTCTCTTCATATGGTATGTCTCCTTCCCCTTCTAAAGACTCCTCAGAAATGTCCTCTTCTTCAAATGAGGTTCTGTCGGCCCATTCATCTTGGGATTCCAAGTCTTCATCATTTATAACATTTTTATTTTTGTTGTTACCTTTTGGCTTGAACATACACCTGCTAACCAATTGTTATTCTTCTCCCTCCATTAGCTCATCAAAGCTATTTTGCGTGATAGTAGCAATTGTTTCATCACATATTTCTCTAGTTTCTTGCACCCTTCAACAAGATCCAACACTCTTTCCTAACATCTTCTTGGTTTTTTTTATTTCTCACTTCTTCCCATTCACCATCAAGAATAACTCTTTTGAGTTCCTGGTTATTTTTTATGTTTATCGTGTTATTTGGCTTTGGAACTATAAACTTTTTTTGTATTATAGCTTTATCATTAATATTGTTTCTATTATCCTTTTAAAGATCCTTTCCTACTTCATACGTGGCAATATTAGATTTGTCTTTTGGCACTTCATGTGTCATAATTTGTTTGTTGGCTTTTTCTTGATTTTCCTCGACGTTATTCACTCTTGTGATGCTCTCTTGGTTGAAAAATCTAGCTAATGATGTAGGATGAGGCTTATCAATCCCGAATATGTTCCCAGTTGGCAAGTAAGTCCCTTTAAAAGGTTCACTCCTTCCTCTAAAACTTCTTTTTGAGAGGGCATCGTTAATGGACATATCTCTCCCCCTATTTCCAGTTTCTTGAAGCTCATTTGGATTTATTTGTATCTCATAGTGATTGTTTGTAATATACTTGGGTTGTTCTTTAGTAGTTTAATCAAGTCCATGTTGATCTTTCTCTCGTGTCTCTTTGCTTTTTGTTTACTTTTTCCTTTTCAAGTCATGACAATTGATTACAGAGTGACCATGATTATTACAATGTTTGCAATATTTTTGAATATTCTCATACTGGATCTTTTATGAAAAACCTTCAATGGAGAATTTTCATCCTCTCTACCTACCCAAACATTGTGAATTAGGGGCTTAAGAAGATCGATTTTAACTCGCACTTTGGCCATACTTGGCCTATTAATGGTTTTGTGGCCATATCAACCTCTACAGGTTTACCAACCACAGTGGTTATCTGTTTGGCTTAATTCCAGTTATGATTATGGAAAGAAATGCCTGGGATTAAAACCCATACCAAAACTATAGGAATGTCCGCCTCTAATCTAAAATTCGGAGTCCACTTTTACAGCCAAATTTGATACCCATCTAATTCAATAACCCTCTTATAAAGAACTAAGTTAAAATCATCATCATTGTTGAGAGTTATGAAGAGATAGAAGTTATCATAAACAGCTATATTGACTGACCCTTTTAATGAAAATTTCTCAGAAAACCTAAATCTAATAATATCTATTTGGGGGCAAAATTTCAAGAGCCTTCAACAATCATTGTTTTGCATGTAGTTTCCATGATTCCATAGTAATCAAATGATTTGAATATCACTGCAGTCATTCTACTTTGAACTGACCTTTGAACCATCACCATCCCTTGCTTTTGACAATTTTGGGGTCACAGAAGAGGAGGGTTCTGTAAGAGAGGTTGCATATGATTGGTGATATCCATTAGTAGAGATAGGTAAGAGATTACCCCATTGAATTGAGAACTAATTTTGAGAGGATTCACTGGAGGATTGCCAAGCGGTGTACCCATCTGAGAAGACGAGAAAGGTTAATGGTTATAATTCACAGAGAATGGTATTAAAAATTACAGTTTTAAGTTTTATTTTGAGTAGTTCTTTTAATGTTGTAGGTGCTGATTAGTAGATGTTGGAATTAAAAGATTAGCATCGCTAGGATTCAAACCGGAGACCTTCAGTGTGTATAGGAATATTTAATTAAATTAGAATTTGAGAAAAAAGTAATACTTTTATTGCCTTCCTAAAATGATTTAAATATTTATAAAATTATTTAGTTATAAAATATTTGCATATTAACTTATTCGTAAAGAGTTTTATTCTCAACTAATATTTTAATGGAGATAGTAAGTCTAGAAATATTGAAAAAATATTGTATGAGTTAGCCTTTATTTGACATAATTTTTTTTAATTATAATATATTTAAAATATTATATTTATTGTACAATGAGCCTACGCAATATTCGAACATGTATGTCATGGGATGAAAGTTATTTTGATGTGGTGCAGGGTGGACATGTCCTCCTCCACATCCAATGTAGGAAAGCGGACATCATATGACTCCATATTAACTAGTCCTATTATGTTGACACTTAGCATATATATAAGGTAATATATATGTAGATATAATTAGTCAAGGTTTGCTGAAGTTACTCTAATTATATCTTTCGTATATATTTAAAATATCCAAATTTTATGTTTAAAATGTTAAATAAAATTTAATCTAGTTTAATTTTGAAAATTAATTACATTAACTCTAAAAACAAAACACGGGTTCTGAAATAGAGAACAAAATGCGAATATTAATTTTGTCATACAATCATAGAAAAATCATATGACTCCATATAAATGTCACTCCTCAAATCCCCTTTGGGGCAGACATGCACCCATAGCTATAAAGCCTGAGAAAACAAACCTATAACCCTATACATCTCATGCATAATATGATATCCAAAATTTCTGCCAAATATGATAAAATCCATCGATGAAAACAATCAGGTCGGAAAGCATCAAATTATAAATAGAAGACTTGGCCATAAGGGCTACCACATTTAAAAGACAAGACACTACCATGCTTAATTTCACATTGGTCTACAAAGCCCCTAAAAGATACATAGAAACTTCTTTATGGTTGGTACAAAACCCCACCTTACTCTTAACTACTGTACATTACAAAAATATTTAAACGATACTTAGAAAGCACCAAATCAAACTACAGCTCACCATTAGACACTGGATATCCCGTGCTCCTATTAGCGAGGTGTATTAGCTGAAGTACCTGTTCCTACAACATAAAAGACATCCCCTCGTGAGTGACGTCTGTATGAAAACATGTACTGAATATGTAAGGATTAAGGTAATAACACATTATTCAAGAGCTCAATTGAAATTAGATACAAGTGTAAAAGTTGTGCTAGTAGACCACTTTTATATATACTTGTGGGACTAGGTACATTACAATATTTTCTTCATTTTTACCCTTCTTACTTCATAATCTTTGTAATTCATACAATGCAAATGACCAGATGATTAGTGTTAAATAGACAAATTGGGATTGGCCCATTCTAGGCTTACGCCCCTGAGCTGCCACCCACATATGAAAATTGGAATCGGCCTATGCCAGGCTTTTGCCCCTGAGCTTCCATCAACATATAAAGGTATCAAGATCGTGTTACTTAGTTTATTTAGCCTTTGATATTGTTAACTTGGTGTTCATAACATTATGGTAACTTGAAACAATAATCTACAAATAAGAGACATGTGAATTAACATTTAATGTAATGTTAAAGAGGTATGGGGTAGATTGTACACGAATAAGATGTTTAAGAGCTAAAAATATTATATGGGTCTTATTTCACTTAAAGGAGAACACTAGAGACTTGCAAGTGAATGTAAAAATGCAGACTTGATAAAAAGCATGTGGTGAGGTATTTTAACACATTGGGGAGTGAGAGCAAGGTCGTTAGCTAAATGGGAGATCATGTGCTTCTATTAGGTATTATTTACTATAGTAAAGGTTTAGAAGCTTATGTTATACCATTAGTAATAGATTTCCTGCCAAAGAATATCATATAGTGTAGCCTTTCATACTGGGTTTTACAACTTCGAAACTAACCAAACTTAACTTCCTGCCTTTTAGATTACTTAACTACAATAAAATATATAGTAAGTTAATATTAGCAACCAATCAACATATTTGGGCTACTTAACTTCTCAAAAATAGTAGCCAGGAAGTAAGCCCTTAATTTATAAATCAATGGTGTTATTTTAACCCTTTTCTTCTCCATTAACATACACATACCATACAAATTCTCATAAGATCCCCCTAAACAACTTTGGCTTTATTACACTGTTAAAAAGATACACAAACTTGAATGGTACATAAATGTATACAACAATTAGATCGGTGGTGTACCACCCCACCCTTCTTCTATTTTTCAATACAAACTAATTACACCTTTCTCGAAAATCAACTTGTCATCCCCCGACATACACATATAAAATAGTCCATTAAAAAACCCCAAATTTATCTTTGTTGTAATAACAAAATATTGAACTCATCATCCGTTGAGTTCTCAATAACAAGACATTTTTAATTCTTTCCCAAATTCATATATAAGTAGGACAAAATGGAGAATTCACCTACCTTAATCTTCTGCAATTTATCCTTTTAACTTTAACTCTTAAACTACTTGAACTTTTCTTCACACTTTAAAATAAAGAAGAAAAGAAAAGTCTCTTAATAACAAAGAAAAGTGAGAAGGTAGCTTTTCTATATTTTGCCATATATTAATAATTAAGAACTTATAATATGTTTTTCTAATCTTCCATGAGATAGCCAAGCTAAACCTTAAGTATTTTTATTTACCTTTGCTTGCAAAGGTGCTAGGGTTTCTTCAAGAACCCTAGAAGGAATTTTAGGGCTGCTTGTAATACCCCGTATTTACCTAGATTAATTTAGCTATCAAGACATGAGTATTCATATATATAATTTCTAAATATGTTCAAAAATTGTAAGTTTAGCACTTACAATGGCTTAGAAAATTCAGTCAACTTTCCAACGATATAAAATTTGCCCAAATCTGATACCCGAGCAAAGAGTTATAGCCATTTACATAAAACAGTGTGCCACATGGAATACCAGCGTATCGCGGACACCAGCCAAATTATAGTCATCAGTTTCTAGTAACACCAATGCTTTAGATCACAATTGTCATTTTCTAGTATGGCACAGTGGTCCCACTGTGTCATGCCACTAGCCATTTTCACAGTTTTTAAATTCTAGTGAGACTCCGCGATGGTGCTATGTCATGCCAATGGTCCATTTCACATTTTCCCCTTTTTGAATAGTGCCATCCCAATTCCAGTGGCTCACCGCGATGCAACCACATCGCGGTTAAGGCCAAACTCGGGAATTTTTATGACAAAATTTAATTTATTCCTAGGGGTTGTTTGGTATTTTTCCATGGCCCTAATCAGTTAAAAACACAAAATTAAACCCCTAAATAACCTATTATATCATTATTTACTCACTTTTTTCAAGATTAAAAACATTGTCTCTCAATAAGCAAATCCTAGTTTTCAAGAAAACAAGAATAAAGCTCAAGAATTCCTCCAAGAACCTTCAAGAACTCTTTTTCTCAGGTATGTTAGGTGTTCATCTATGAGTTCCTTTCACCCGTAGAGTCTAATAATCAATTTTTAAAACTACAAGTTTATTGATCCATGATTTACATTCTTGAAATTGATTGTATTCATGTTCAGGATAGTAATTCGATTTCAAATTCATGATTAATTATAAGTTTCTATGAAATTAAAATAGTTTATATGGAGAATTATGTGAATTGTATGCTAAACCCTAGACATTAAAATTGAGTATTGTATTCATGATATTCATATGTTAACTATTATCATGTGAAATAATCCATGCTCCCCAAGTGTTTGGTAAAATGCCTATGTGAAGTAAATAGTGGAGTCATGACATGTCATTATGTGGTCCAAATTATATACAAGATCATGCTTTACAAATGTTTGATAAAATGTCTCTAAGAATGAATTATGAATAAGTGGAAATTTTTATGCTTTTCCATATTATATTATGTTTTATTTTCATGCTATCGAGTCCTAGGGGTATCTAATACCCGAAAAGCTAGCTATTTACCTAGAGCTACAGTAGTTACATAATAGTCTTAGTCATGTCATGAAATAGTAGTACTCAGTCAGTTATAGAATTCAGCGAAGTCAGTCCAGTTTAGTCTGTCAACACGATCAGTAATAGATCAGTCAAATCTAGTACTGTCTAGTTATTAGTCCAGAGTCTATTCAGTTGGGAGTAGGATTCTGCATCGAGTGAACCCAAGGATGGGGGCTCACCTTTTAGTAGAGGATGTGATCCTTAGAAGCAGTCCTTGTGTTTCATAACTATATAGCCAGCATAGGTTGAGACATCAACCTACCAATTGAGGGTTGATGACGTGTTTTAATATTCCATTTGAGGGTACCACCATTCTCATTAGAGTACATGCTAGATGAGGGTAACTCCTCAGTTTTCTTTACTCGTGGCAAGGTATTGACACCCTTCTAACTGTGGTTATAGGTTGGATCCCAGTTATCTTATTTGGGGCATGTCAGTTAGATTACTACCTCCCATAGTTTCAGTTTCAGTCTCAGTATAGAACTTAGTTCAGTTCTACAAAATTAGGACCATCAGACAAAGCCACTTTGTTATCAGTAATTCAATTATAAGAAATCTCAAATATCAATTACTCAGTATCAAAAATTAGTACTCAACTTCAGTAAAAGCTCAGATACAATATACATATATATGCACCATAGTGCATACTTAGTATTTACAACATTTTCAATTATCCAAGTATTCTTTTATTTAGTTACTTCATATTATTCAGTCAGTTACTGTTCATGCATATGAACCCTTTCATACAGCCTTACCTCATTTAGCATGCCACTACATTCCACGTATTGATACATACTTTCTTTTTGCGCTATGACGTCTCATATCATAGGTTCGAACACTCAGGTTCCTGACCGCACTTATACAAATTCAGTTCACAGCAGCAGATACAGTAGTGAGTCCTCATCTATTAAGGATATGCTTTATTTTAGTACTTTCAGTAGCTTTAATATTTCAGTAGTTGGAGTTAGTTAGGGGCTTGTACCATCAATTCGACATTCAGATAGTTCAGTTAGAGGATTTTCAGAACATACAAGTTCAGACAGTATTCAGTTTTTAGATATTATTGTCAAATGTTATTATTATCAGTATTCAGATTATGAACCTTATGGCATTTCAACCTATGTTCTTCCTTATTACAGTATTATTATTCAGTGCTCAAGGTAGGTACTAGTCATGGGTTAGCTTGTGGTCCTTTGGTATCGTAAGCACCGTGTGGCATCTGGGGTGTAGATTTGGGGCCTTACAAACTTGGTATCAGAGCCTAAGGTTCAACAGAGTCCTATGGAGTCTGAAAGCTGCATTTAGTCGTCTTGTGCATGTATGTGTAGCACGCCACACTTATGGAAAAGAGGCTATGAGGCATTTTTAGGAAAAGTTTCCCTTCTTTCAATGTTTATGTCATGCAAGTGAGCATGAGCTCAAGTTAAACTCTCAGTCTAATACTTTCTTACCTTTGATTCTAGAACATGCCTTCTAAAAAGACCAACGAAATAAGAATAGGAAATCAGTCAGCACCTCAACCCGTTCAAGCAGATCCCCTGGACGAGCATGTCTCCCATACAAAATTTAGAGCTGCGTTTACCACCCTATCTAATTCTGTAGAAGCTTAGAAAGAATGGACAACTGGTTTTCAGTCCAACCTAGTGGCCAATACAGTTGCAGCCAAGATTTGGGATATCACCCGAATGAATCCTTCCCTATTCTAAAGGTCCAAGTCAAAAGAGGATCCACATGAGTTCCTCGATCAAGTTCAGAAAGTCAAAACTATTATGGGAGTAACTTCGAGTGAGAGTACTGAGTTAGCTTCCTATCAGCTACAGGATGTAGCTCATATATGGTTTAAGTAGTGGAAGTTAGACAGGGGTACAGATAAAGATCCCATAGAGTGGGAAAAGTTTGTTGTTGCTTTCCTAGATATATTTTTTTTCCTAGAGCTGAGAGAATCCAATGTGTTAGAGTTCATCAATCTCAGGCAAGGAAGTATGAGTGTGAAAGAGTATTTCCTCAAGTTTACTCAGTTAGCCAGGTATGCTCCTTATGAAGTAGAAGAAAATAGGTCCAAAATGAGTAAGTTTGTATCTAGGTATTAGATAGTGTGGTTAAATAGTCCAGAACTGTGATGTTAATAAAGGAGATAGACATATCTAGGTTCATGGTCCATGCTCAGCAAATAAAAGAGGCTAAGAATAAGGAGAAAGTGAGGGAAAACAAGAGCGCCAAAATTGGTACATTTAATTT
The DNA here is from genome assembly GCA_030864225.1 of Capsicum baccatum var. pendulum. Lineage (NCBI taxonomy): Eukaryota > Viridiplantae > Streptophyta > Magnoliopsida > Solanales > Solanaceae > Capsicum > Capsicum baccatum. The sequence goes on along the minus strand of CM061557.1, from coordinate 150,221,915 downwards.
CACTCAGACTAAGTCAGAAGGTGGTAACTATTCCCAGTTTTGTCTAAAGTCCTCAGTTCCAACTCCGTCCTCATCAGTGCTTTAGTCCCTCAGTTTAGAAATTATAACAAGGATAGGGCGCCAGGTTCTAAATCTCAGGGTAGTGTCAGCAGTGTTCGAACAAATTCTCTTTGTCAAAAATATGGCTGAAACAACCAGGGTGTCTGCGGGGATAGCAGTGATGTTTGTTTCAGGTGTGGCAAGCCAGGCCATAGAGTCAAAGATTGTCCTCACTTAGGTTCTCAGGGTTAATACAATCTTCCTTCAGCACAGTCCGGTTTCCCGAATCAGCAGGGTACTATTTCCAGTTCCACTAGTGAGAAATCCCTAAACAAACTTTATGCACTTCAGTCCAAACAAGATCACAAAAATACTCCTGATGTGGTCACTGTTACGTTACAGATCTTCCACTTCCATGATTATGCCTTATTAGATCTAGGAGTTTCTCTATCATTTGTAAATCTTTACATTGCATTCAACTTTAAGATCAAGTCAGAAGTCTTAATAGAACCATTCTTAGTCTCTAACCTAGTACGTCAGTCTATTATAGTCCGGCTGGTATACAGGAACTGTCAGGTTATGATATCTTAGAAAGTCACTTCAGCAGACTTGGTAGAGTTAGACATGATAGATTTCGACGTGATTTTCAGCATAGATTGGATCTTATTATACTATGCCTCAGCTGATTGTAGAAACAGAATCATTTATTTTTAATTTCTAAATGAACCAGTTCTTGAATGGAGGGGTACTACTACAATGCTTAAGGGTCAGTTGATTTCATACCTTAGAGTGAGAAAAATAATATCCAAGGGATGTGTCTATTATCTTGTGTGAGTCAAAGACTATAGTTCAGAAACTCCCAGTCTTGAGTCAGTTCCTGTAGTAAATGAGTTCTTAGACGTGTTTCTCAAAGATCTTCCTAGAGTTCCTCCCAAAAGGGAAATAGACTTTGGAATAGACCTTCCTCCAGATATTTAGCCCATATCTATCCCACCATATAGAATGGCTCCAACTAAACTCGTAGAGTTAAAAAATAGTTAAAGGACCTTTTAGACAAGGGGTTCATCAGACCCAGCGTTTCCCTATGGGGCACACCAGTCTTATTTATACGTAAAAAAGATGGTTCACTTAGAATATGCATAGAATACTGTCAGTTAAACAAAGTCACAATTAAGAATAAATATCCATGACAGCGCCTAAGTGCAAACGCAAGTGTATTTGATCTTATCAAGTAATATAGTGGCTTAAAGGAAACCCAAGTATCAATCTCTTAGAGACTTGCGTTCGCCGCCTATCTACTTCTAGTTTAACCAATTGAGGAGTGTAGAAAATAAAGTTGTAATTTTGTAAATTAAAACTAATCTAAACTAATGCATAAAATAAAATCTTGGACAATCAATGGAGTAATGCCCAAGGTTGACGCATTTCGAACAATCTTACAAATCTCTATTCCTATCACAGTCGAATTGATTATCGGATTGTTGATTCGCAAGGTTTATGCTGCTATTTTAGTCTCCCAACCTCAAATATTTTCAACTACAACTCCCGTAGAGATACAACAATTCTTCTAGATTCAATAAGTTATCTTCTTGCAATTGATTCAAACAAGGCTTCTAGGTATATCCCTATCCTATATGCTAATTCAAACTACTTATTTCATAAATGAGTAAGAACCTTGTTCTTTAATTTCTTCATTTTATCCTATGATTCTCCTCCTGGATTCACATAAAAATATAGATTTATTCTAATGGTAGAAAATTATCATAATAGTAAGCTCAAGGAGTCAAGCATAATCCATATGATAATCCAGAATAAAACCACAATAAATAATATTAAAGAGTATTCATGTTCTTGGCCTCAACCACAGGAAGAGGGTTTTATCATTTAATGGAAATATTTATCATCCAATCCCTTGGAATGATGATATAAACTTTTAAAAACTAAATTAAAGAATAATAAAACCGAAAAAGAGGTTGTGGTATCCTCCAATGATGTTTCAAGTTGATCTAGGGTTCCAAGAGGTCCCAAGATGATTAAAACGTGATTTAACACGTTATATTTACAGTAAGCAAGTTATAAACCAATTTGGATTGGGTTTCCACGCTGTTTTCTTTCAGCTGGGCAGAATTATCCTGATTTTGGGCTTCAGAGGGACCTGCTGACATGCCAATTCACAATTGTAAAAAAATCTGTCAAATTCCAGTAACTTGTCGCGATTTCAATGCATCATGGAGCCTCTTTAAACCACATTATTATTTACACGCGCATATGGGTCAAAAAATTCAGAATTTTCTAAATTAAATTTTATTCTTCACGCCTTCATTAGCCACATATAAAGTCTACACATGCCCCATACATTTCATCGGTCCAAAATGCGTCCAGCTTGCATCTTGTGCTTCCGTGGTCATTTATGAGTCTTTTTGATTTGTTTACACTTTATTTGAAGCTTTTATATTATTCATATATCATCCTAGTCCATTTACCAAGCATCATATAGAATTAAAAACAACAATTTAGAGCTCAAAACAACACAACATCCTCAACGATGGACTAGAAACAAGAGCTAAGCATAGGCTAATTTCTCATTAAGATTTAACTCATTGTGTTGACCCTTGGGTTGATCCAATTGAACCTTGAACATTATAAACAAGTTTTTTAACATATAAAAACATAATAAGAGCCTTGGTAACTCATTAAGATACATTAGAACCCAACACAAGAGACTAGACAACACCTAGCTCAAGCTAGTCACACAAGTTTTCTTGGTTGACCTCTAAATGGTCGAATTGAATCAAAATTTGTGTGGAAACATCATTGAACATTGTGAACACATAATTGGACTCATAATTTCTCATTTATATCATTATTAACACATATAGCATTATAATCATCCTCAAAACAAGGCTAAATAAGCTAGAATAGTAGCGCTAGAATGTATAAATTCCCCCAACATCACCACCCCACACTTAAAGCCTTGTCATCATTGAAAAATTATTAACTTTAAACACCATGAGATAAATAGACTCCACACTTCAACTACATGCAATTCACTCAAGCTAGCACTACAATGACTACATGAATGCAAGTTTACAACACTAAGCATGTTATACACAATTGAAAGCTCATGAACTCTACTCCAAAACATCCTATCCTCAAGAATTGTCTAACCTAGTTGGAAAAATGATGCTTATTTTTTCAATCAAGAATATCATACAAATCACCCACATTCATCAAACATGTGCCCCTCACCATAAGATAGTTACCCATAATCTCATACAATAATGCAATTTATAACGTAATGGGTACCAAAATCAAATTATGCTTAATCTCAAAAATAATTCACAAGTTAGACATAATTAACTGTAAGACCCCGCAAATTTCTCTCATAGTTTGAGCCTTAGAGTGTGTTAAGCGAAGTGTAGTTCCGGTCTTAAAAGATTGAGAAGTGACTTCCTAAGTTATTGGTGTTTAAGCCATACAGAATTTTCTTAAATTTGAATTTTTATTATGTAGAGAATTGAATTAGCTTTTCAACGATACCAATCTGGGATCGGAATGAGAAGTTATGATTGCTTTACTAAGAGTTGTCGGAACTGCCCAGGTGCGACGGATAATTTGACAGACCATTGAGTCTACAACGGACCATCGCGACCAAGGTAGAAATTCCCTTTCCTGGCCCATGTGAGATGGCTAGGATGATGGACCGTTAATGCTGCAATGGACCATCGCTGAGACCGTTGCCACTAAGGCAGTGTGGTCTCATCCTGGACATCATGCGATGGACGATCCGACAGACCAACGGACCTGCAAAGGACCATCGATCCAACCATCACATTGAGGTAGTATATTTCTTTTCTAGTCATTGGGCGACGGATGACTCGACGGACCGTCAGACATGCGACAGATTGTTGCTTCGACCGTCATAGCCCCCGTTCAGTATTTTTAAGTCCTTTTTAAAAGGGACTTTTGGGTATTTTCCCTTTTAACCCTCAGATATACATTCCAAATGAACTTGATAGTCTCATTATCTCCCAAAACATCCAAAGGCTAGGGTTTCTCCCTCAAGAGAAAATCTAAAACCCTTCTCTAAGAAATATAAGAACTCACCATGTATTCTACAAATTGAGTTGAGATTTAAGTTTTCCAAGTTCAAAGGTTGCAAGAACTCTCTCTCAAGAGTAAAAATAAAAGTTTAGAGCAAGCTCGTCCATTCAAATTTATAATCGAAGGTATGTGGGGTTTTAAACAAGGGTAATCCTTTCATCCTTGTGCCCAAATGCTTATTTAAACTATGATTTTATGAAATCTATGAGGTATTACATATATTTGAATTAGGGTTTTTCACCCATTATTATTGATTAAAATATTTTGATGTTTCCCATGAATTGAGAGTCTAATTGTATAATTTTCACATATTTTCTTGAGAAATTGTATATGGGCCTATATCCCATGATTTTAATCCTTGAGAAGTTAATAGTTAAAATATTTGAGATATTAAAGTATATGAGTATGTTCAGATTTTGAAACAAATTACTGTAACTTCAAGTTTCTACATGAATTATGAATCTATATGCTATCTATTATGCTTTTGATGAGTTTTAACTTGAGGATGAATTATGGGTTATTGAGCTCTACTTGAGATTTGCAAATTTATGAACTCTTATACTAAAGCACCATGATTTGAGTATTCTGAGATTATTGAGAAATGTTTTGACCTAGTGGTCATGGAGTTTTGAAATCTACTTCACTACATGAGATTACAGATTTGATTATTGGATTATTATTGAACCATGATATTATTCTAAAGTGGATTTTTATAAGATAAGAGAGATTATCTAAGGGGATTAGTATTTAGCAATGAGTTGGGTAAGTTACTACAGTTTCTTACCCCAGAACTACGTGTCACCATAGTTTTTCATAAGGTGGAGATGATTTTTGGGCCTAAGATTAAGATATTGGGCATGAGTTTGAGATAAGTGATCACTGAATTGAGGTTATACTCCCTGGAAAGAGTATAACTCTACTCCTAAACGTGGGGTCTCTTCCTTAGGAGGACAAAACATTGGACTCCATGTAGCTCGTATGGTTTATGTCAGTTAAGAGAAACTCTCTTGATACAAGTTATTTTCCTAATGTAGTGGATTTACCCCCTAAGACCAAAGTATTTTCCCTTGATATATGTATTTTCTCTAAGATTATAAGATAAGTTGTTTCCCTAAACTAGACTATCTTTCCATTAAGATAGAATGATTTTCCTAAAGGGTGAAACGAGATATTTTCTTAAAGTGAATGAAATGCCTTCAAGTATGTTTCAAAGTTATATGATTCCAAATTCTAAGTACTTGAGTTCAAAAGAGTTATGAGTTCTTGAGCATTTAAGAAATTTTACTCTCCATGAGACATATGAATGAGTTGACGGTATTGTTTAAGTTTCCTTTAGCCTATGGGTAATGAGAATAGGAGAAGATTATCTATTTCAAAGTTAAACTATGATGACTCATGATATTTGTGTTACATGCTCCATTCTACATGATTTATGAGCTTTCCAATTTATACTTATTCAATCCATGTGTCATTACTTATTACATGCATGGTTTGATTAAAGAGTATTGATGTTGTTTTATATAAATGCATTCACCCCCACATACTCAGTACATTCAAAAGTGCTGATCCATATATACGTCTATGTGCTAAATACTATTATAATATAAGTTCAGGTGCTCAGTCCCAGCCTCATCAATGACTATTGAGTACCTCTGTCTACATCTCTACTGTGGTGAGTCCTCATCGTTCGAGGACCTATCATTAGACATTTCAGCATTTTAAAGACTATATTATTACTTTCAGTTCATTTCAAGTCAGTTGGGGACCTTTCCTAATGTCTCTCTAGTTCATGGATTAGTAGAGGATTTATCAGACTAGTTATCAGATTGTGGTTGGATTGAGATTTTTTGGTATTGCTTAGTCGTTTGGAGAGAGCATTTTCTGTATATTGCCTTTCATACACTATGACTATGCTAGTGTTTGAATTATTTCATCTTAAAATAAGTGTTATTAGTAGAAATAGGATCAAAAGGTTATCTTGGGGCTAATGTAACCTTAAGTACCGTGTGACGTCTCGGGAGGAAATTTTGGGTCTTTACAAACTTGGTATCAAAGTTAAGTGTTAAGGAGTCCTAGGGAGTTTGACAAGACGCGTTAAGTAGAGTCTTGATCATCGATGTGTAGCACGCCATATCATAAGCAAGAGGCTGCGAGACATTTTAGGAAAAAGTTGTTTCTTCTCTCATAATCTATTATGCCTACATTTGTCCCTCTCATCTAAGAGTTTGTGCTAGTCTATTTCAGAAAATGCATCTCCAAAGATCAAATGCCCGCTGGAATAATGATGAGCAACCCCACCTATTATTTCTTTGAATAAAAATGTGTCTCATGCCGAGTTTCAAATGGCCTTTCTGGCATTAGACCAAGAAGTCACCGCTAATGTTTGGGAAAATAACCAGGCTACAATTGCTAATTAGTAGGGAGGTAATGTAGCTTTTAGCTAGGATTTATGATTTTATGCAGATCAATTCGCTAGAGTTTTATGGATCTAACGCAGATGAATACCAACAGTTGTACCTTAAGAAGGTGAAAAAGATCACGTAGGTGATGCATGTTTTTGAGAAACAAATACTGAGTTGGTATCTTATAGAATGAAGGACATTACTTATGACTGGTTGTATCATGAAGGAAGGGTACAGCTGATAATACTGCTCCTATGAATTGGAAAGTGTTCCAAGATACATTCTTGGACAAGTTCTTTTTGCTCGAAATGAAGGAGGAAAAGATTGAGTAGTTTAAACTTGAGACAGGGCTTCATGACTATTAAGGAGTACTGCTTGAAGTTCAACCAATTGGCCAAGTATGCTCCTGATTTGATTTCTGACACCTGGGCTAGTATGAGCAAGTTTGTGACCGGTGTTTCTGGGTTGGTACTAAAGGAGTGTAGGACTGCGATGCTGTATAGGGATATGGATCTAGCTAGGTTATTGATGCATGCCCAGCAGATAAAAGAAGATAAGATTAGAGAAAGAGATAGAGTGAGGGGTAGCAAGATGGCTAGATCTGAGCAGTATGAGTTTAGGCAGCCTAGGTTTTATAGAGGGGACCGCCCTCAGTTTCAGAGATGTCCATCTATGCTATTTCTTTCATCAGCTAGTGCACTCACATGTAAAGACAGGGAGGAGAAAGGGGGCAGGGCTTTTATGGCTTGGTTGTAGAACAGTATTTTTAACAGGCCCCATTATCATCCTTCTACTAGGTATGGTTGGAATCATCCCGAGGAGGGTTTCATAGAATTGAGGGGCTATTTTGGTTGTGGCAAGTAGGGCCACAGGCTTAGAGATTGTCCTCATGCTAGACAGGGGAATACAAATGCCCGATCTCAGGCACCAGCTACTAGTACACCAACAGTTGTACCCCATCCTGCCCCTGCTCAGGGGACTTTATCTAGCACTGCTGGCGGTCAGCGCCAGAATAGACTCTTTATCTTACCATCCAATCAAGAGTAGCAGGACTCTCTCGATATTGTTACTGGTATGCTCTGCATCTTTTGTTTTGATGTTTATGTGTTGTTGGACCCCGGGTCAAGTCTCTCTTATGTGACCCCATTTGTAGTTGTAAATTTCAAAATGAGTCCCAAAAAGATTTTTGAGTCCTTCCTAGTTCTTACAACAGTAAGGGAGTCATTTGTTGCTAAACAAGTGTATAGAGATTGTCCTATTACTTTCTTCATTGAGTCAAACTTACGGATTTGATAGAGTTAGATATGGTGGATTTTGACCTTATTCTGGGTATGGATTAGCTTCATTCTTGTTATGAATCTATAGAATGTTGTACCCATGTGGTCAAGTTTCAGTTCCCAGATGAGCTATTTTTTGAGTGTTTCGCGAGCTCAGTATCTCCAAAGAGTTATTTTTTCTTCTATCTCAAAGCCAAAAAGCTAATATCTAAGGGTTGCATTTATCACCTACTTAGAGTCAAAGACACTAAGTCTGAGGCTCCAACTATTCTTTCAGTCAAAATTGTTAATGAGTTTCCAGATGTTTTTTCGGTAGATCTCCCAGGGGTACTTTATGATAGAGAGATAGACTTTGAGATTGACCTTCTTTCTGTCAGTCATCCTATTTCTATTCCTCCATATCGTATGGCACCTGCAAAGCTTAAGGAGTTGAAAAACCAACTCAAAGATCCTTTAGACAAAGGTTTTATTAGGCCTAGTATTTCTCCTTGGGGCACACTTGTTCTATTCATGCAGAAGAAAGATTGTTCTTTTTGTATGTGCATTGACTATCATCATCTTAACAAGGTATGGTAAAAAATAAGTATCCTGTTCCAAGAATTGATGACATGTTTGATCAATTGCAAGGTGCAAGTTATTTCTCCAAGTTAGACCTTAGATCTGGCTATCATCAACTTAAAGTGAGGGAATGTGATATTCCAAAGATATCCTACCAAACCCGCTATGGTCACTTTGAGTCTCCACTTATGTCTTTTGGGCTAACCAATGCCCTAGAAACTTTTATGGACCTCATGAATCGAGTGTTCAAGAAATTTCTTAATATGTTTATCATTGTCTTCATATATGACATCCTTGTATACTCCAATAATGAGAGTGACCATGCGAATCAGCTTAAAATTGTCTTGCAAACTCTTAGAGATCACCAGTTGTTCACCAAATTCAGTAAGTCTAAATTTTGGCTAAGGTCTGTAGTTTTTTTGGGTTATGTTATTTCAGTCGAATGTATTAGAGTTGATCCCCAAAATATAGAATCTATGAGAAATTGGCCTAGACCTATCTCCATGTCTGACATTAGAAGTTTCTTAGGTATAGCAGGCCACTACCTTCATTTTGTTGAAGGTTTCTCTTCTATTGCATCTCCCATGATCTGGTTGACTCAAAAGAAATTTAAGTTTGAGTGGTCAGATTCTTGTGAGAAGAGTTTTCAGGAGTTGAAGACTCGACTTAGTTCATCCCCTGTGTTGACTTTGCCTGATGGTATAGATGGTTTTATGGTGTATTATGATACTTCTATAATTGGTTTGGGTTTTATGTTGATGCAATGAGGTAAGGTTATAGCCTATATCTCCAGACAGTTAAAGCGCATGAGAAGAAATACCCAACCCATGATCTTGAGTTAGCTTTTGTGGAGTTTGCTTTGAAAATTTGGAGACACTATCTTTACGATGTTCATGTTGATCTATTTACTGATCATAAAATCCTACAATATGTGTTTACTCAGAAGGATTTGAATCTTAGGCCGAGGAGGTGGTTAGAATTGTTAAAAGACTATGATATGAGTATGTTGTATCACCTGGGCAAGGCCAACGTAGTAGCGGATGCCCTTAGTAAATTGTCTATCGGTAGTGTTACTTATGTAGAGGAAGGTAAGAAAGAGTTAGCTCATGATGTGCATTGTTTGGCTAGATTAGTTATTGGTTGCTTAATTCAACTGAGGGAAGTACTTTGGTGTTGAGTAGTTCTGAATACTCTTTAGTGTCGGAAGTGAAGGAGAAGCAAGACTGAGATCCTAGTTTGGTCTAAAGGAGTCAGTTAAGGGCCAAAAGATAGAGGTTTTCTCCCAAGGGGGAGATAGCATGTTGAAATTTCAAGGTAGATTTTATGTTATGTGTGTTGATGATCTTAGGTAGAGGGTTATGGATATAGCGCATGGCGCGCAGTATTCTACTCATTCCGGCACTACCAAGATATATCGCGACATACAGGAAATCTATTTGTGGAAAGGTATGATTAAGGATATAGCTGAGTTTGCTGCAAAGTGTGCAACGTTTTAACAGGTTAAGGTAGATTATCAAAGGCCTATTGGTGTGATAGAAGAGTTTTATATACCCCCTTGGAACTGAGATGTGGTGAATATGGACTTCGTGACCGGGTTACCTCTTTTGCGTTGTCATCATGATTCCATTTGGGTTATTGTAGATAGGCTGACTAAGTCCGCACATTTCTTATCCGTGCACACATCTTACACAACTGAGGATTATGCTAGATTGTATATCCGGGAGTTAGTCAGGCTACATGGAGTTCCCTCGTCCATTATCTCGGATAGTGGCACTCAATTTACTTCTGAGTTTTGGAGGGTGTTCCAACAGGGTCTTGGTACGCAAGTCCTTGTAAGTTCTGCTTTTCATCCACAGACAGATGGTCAGGCTGAGAGGACCATTAAGACCCTGGAAGATATGTTGAGGGAATATGCTCTTGATTTCAAAGGTAGTTAGGCTGAGCATTTTCCATTGATAGAGTTCTCCTATAACAATAGTTACTATGCTAGCATCGTGATGAAACCATTTGAGGCCTTGTATGGTAGGAGATATAGATCACCCATAGGTTGGTTTAACGTGGGTGAAGCTGTCGTGACTAGGCCTGATGCAGTGTTTGAAGCTATGGAGAAAGTTAAGTTGATTAGAGAGAGGTTGAAGACCATCCAAAGTCATCAAAAGTCTTATGCCAATTTAAGGAGAAGATATCTTGAGTTTGAAGTGGGTGATTTGGTATACTTAAAGATTTCACCCATGAAAGGGGTGAAAAGGTTTGGCAAAAAGAGAAAGCTTAGTCCCCGTTATGTTGGCCCGTATAGAGTTTTGATCCGTGTTGATAAAATAGCTTATGAGGTTGAGTTACCTGTAGAGTTGTCAGTCGTTCATCCTATTTTTCATGTCTCCATGCTTAAGAAGCATATTGGTTATTCTGTTGTAGTAGATCCTTCAGAGAGTCCTGATATTCAGAACAATCTTTCCTTTGATGAGATTGCTGTGGAGATTCTAAATTTTCAGATCTGTATATTAAGGAACAAAGAGGTTCCCTTGGTAAAAGTTTTGTGGAGAAACCAGTCAGTTGAGGGTGCTGCTTGGGAGGCAGAAGCAGACAAGCGAGCCAAGTACCTGCACCTCTTTTCCATGAGTTTAGATCAATCTGAAGGTATTTTTCTTCCTTAATTCAGCCCTTCTAATCTAAAGTTCAGCTATGTATCTATTCTTGCATAAGTTTCTTGAAATTTCCGAGGTATTCAATAGTTTAGTGAGAGATTTTGAGCCACTTAGAAATTTGCTTTAGCTATGAATACTCTGTTTTTCCTGCATTCCTAGTCTAACTAGCGACATTCGAGAATGAATGTTTCCAAGTGGGAGATATTGTAAGACACCGCAAAGTTGCCTCGTAGTCTGAGCCTAAGATTGGGTCAAGCAAAGTATAATTCCGGCCCTAAAAGATTGAGAAGTCACTTCCCAATTGATTGGTGTTTAAAACATATAGAGTTTTCTTATATATGACTTTTTTTCATGTAGATAATTGAATTAGGTTTCCAATGATACCAATTTCATGGAAATCTGGTATCGGGGTGAGAAGTTATGATTATTTTACTGAGAGTTGTCGGAACCACTAAGGTGCGATGGACGATCCGATGGACCGTTGAGTCTATGACGGACTGTTGCAACCAAGGTAGAAACTCTCTTTCCTAGCCAAGTATGACGGCTAGGATGATGGACCGTCAAGGCTTCGATGGACCATCGCCACTAAGGCAGTGTAGTCTCATCCTGGCCATCGTGCGATGGACGATCCAACAAACCGTAGAACCTGCAATGAGCCATCGATCTGACTGTCGCATCGAGGCAGTATGTACCTTTTTTGGTCATCATGCGATGGAAGACCTGATGGACCTTTGCACCCTCCGTTTAGTATTTTTATGTCCTTTTCTAATAGGGCCTTTGGGTCTTTTTCATTTTAACCCGCAGATAGTTTTTCCAAACGAACGTCATAGAATCATTATCTCCCAAAACATCCAAAGTCTAGGGTTTCTTCTTCAAGATTAAATCTAAAACCCTTCTCTAAGAAATCCAAGAACTCACCATGGATTCTATAATTTGAGTTGAGATTTGAGTTCTCCAAGTTCAAAGGTTGCAAGAACTCTCTCTCAAAATTAAGAAGAATAGTTTAGAGAAAGCTCATTTATACAATTTCATAATCGAAGGTATATGGGGTTTTTAACAAGGGTAATCCTTTCATCCTTTTGCCTCAAGGCTTATTTAAACTATGATTTTCTGCAATCTATGAGATTTTACATGAATTTGAATTAGGGTTTTTCACCCATTATTATTAATTGCAATATTTTGATGTTTCACATGAATTGATAGTCTAATAGCATGATTTTCACATGTTTTCTTGAGAAATTATTGTTGTGCCTATACCCATGATTTTAATCCTTGAGAAGTTAATAGTTTAAATGTTTAAGATATTAAAGTATATGAGTTTGTTAAGATTTTAAGATAAATTGCTGAAATTTCCAGATGTCTACATGAGTTATGAATCTATATGCTATCTATTATGCTTTTGATGAGTTTTTACTTCGGAATGAATTATGGGTTATTGAGCCATACTTGAGATTTGCAATTTTATGAACTCTTATGCTATAAACACCATGATTTGAGTATTCTGAGATTATTGAGAAATGTTTTGACCAAATGGTCATGGAGTTTTGAAATACACTTCAGCATATGAGATTATAAATTTGATTATTGGGTTCTTATTGAACCATGAGATTATTCTAAAGTGGATTTTCATGAGATGAGCGAGATAATCTAAGGGGAGTAGTATTTAGCACCGAGTTGGGTAAGTTACAACGATTTCTTACCCCAGAACTATGTGCCACCATAGGTTGGGCCTGAGGCAAAGATGATTTTTGGGCCTAAAGCCTACATATTGGGCCCGAGGTTGAGATAAGTGATCACCGAATTGAGGTTATACTCCCTGGGAAGAGTGTAACGCTCCTCCTCAACATGGGGTCTCTACCTTAAGAGGACAAAACATTGGACTCCATGTAGCTTGCATGGTTTATGTCGGTTAAGAGAACCTCCCTTGATACAAGTTATTTTCCTAATAGTAAAGTAGTGTATTTGCTCCCTAACACAAAAGTATTTTCCCTTGAAATAAATATTTTCTCTACAACTATGAGATAAATTACTTCCCTAAACTTGAGTATCTCTCCATTGAGATAGAATGATTTCCGTAAAGCTTGAAACAAGATATTTTTCTAAAGTGAATGAAATGCCTTCAAATTTGTTCCAAGGTTATATGATTCCGAATTCTAATTACTTGAGTTCGAAAGAGTTTTGAGTTCTTGAGAATTAAAGAAGTTTTACTTTCCATGAGACGTACGAATGAGTTGAAAGTATTGTTTAAAGTTTCCTTTAGCCTATGGTAATGAGAATAATAGAAGATTACTGATTTTGAAGTCAAACTATGATGACTCACGAGATTTATGTTACATGCTCCGTTCTACATGATCATGAGCTTTACATTTTATACTTATTCAAGCCATATGAGTCATTACTTAGTAAATTCATGGTTTGATTAAAGAGTATTGATGTTTTATATAAATGCATGCACCCCCCATACTCAGTACATTCATAAGAACTGATCCACATATACGCCTATGCGGCGCATACTCTTATAATTTAGGTTCAGGTGCTTAGTCCCAGCCTCGTCAGTGACTTTCGAGTACCTCTGTCTACATCCCTATAGTGGTGAGTCCTCATGGTTCGAGGACCTATCGTCAGACATTTCAGCATTTGAGAGACTATGTTATTACTTTCAGTTCATTTCGAGTCAGTTGGGGACCTGTTCCAATGGCTCTCTAGTTCATGGATTAGTAGAGACTTTGTTAGACTAGCTATCAGATTGTGGTTGTGTTGAGGTTTTACGGTATTGCTTGGTTATCTAGACCGAGCATTTTCTCAGTATTTCCTTCCATATGATATGACTATTCTAATGTTTAAATTATTTCATCTTGAAATGAGTGTTATTAGTAGAAACAGGTTCAAAGGGCTAGCTTGGGGATACTTGTAGCCTTAAGCACAGTGTGACATCACGGGAGGCGATTTTGGGTCATTACATGAACCATAGGCTTGCCCTTAGTGTAATTCTCCACTAATAGTTGAATGTAAAGATTGGGATCAATTAGGTCTTTTCCGGGTTGTAATGTTGGCTAAGTGATGGGTAGGAACTATTTTGGCCAAGAATAGTGACTCACCTCTCTAAGAGCTTTAATACACTACATTAAACATTTAAAACCAATCTCCAACAAACAAATTTACGTCATTTTTTTATCCACCCATATATTTTATTTTGCCCCATCTCATTTAAGCATTTTCACAAGCACCCGGTGGGCGTATAGTTTACTACCACATGAATCATTTTTATCATTCTTTTCTATCATGGAAATACTTCTAACATCAATTATATCTCATCAATCCACCACAACAATTATAAACATCAATAACTATTACCTTGCGGCATCAATTTCACCTTTTCTTCTCCAATTTCTCAAACTCCTTTCTCAAATTCATTTTTTTTTCAATTAAAGCACTTAGAAGCCTTTTGGATCAACTTATGGTTTATCGAATAAGGGCTTAGGCTATATATGAGGCTACCAAACAAAAGGCTAAATGATCAATGGGGTTTAACTAGGATAATTGACAACGGTAGGTAAAAAGAACGTATAAAACAAGGCTATCAAAGAAATGCCTAAATCATTTCCTAAACCCACACTCTTTATTTCACTTCACACACACACCAGGCAAGTTCTAGACAACACATGCAACAAGAAAAATACAAAAATACCTCACACACTCATGATACATGCTCAAATCAATAGAATCATCATAGACTCCCATCCAAACAATAACATGATTCAAAATTAAGCCAACAAATACTAGAGTCACAAAACATGAGCCTAAGAGTCTAAAAAGTAGCAGTTCTCCAAAATCACATGATTTTACCAATAAACCCACTTGCATCAGATAATAAAAAATAGCAGTAACAAAAAGATCTCACTTATTTCTAAGCTAAAAAATTTTAAATTGAGCCTAAAATTTGGAATTTCCCCACCCCATACTTCAAAATCTACTTTATCCCCAAAGTGAATTTAAAAGTAAGAGATAGAAATACTCCCTGAGGCGTTTAGGCCTAGTTAGAAGCATTTTCACATAAAGAGGGGATCCATAAAACTCCACACTCCATATTTTCCTTGCTTCAAGCTTAAGTTTACGGTACTCAAACTTCCCATTAACATGTCACTCAACCTAACAAAATAACTACATGAAATAAATTAAAAACTAAAAATAAAAACTACTTACCTTGGGTTGCCTCCTAAGAAGCACCTAATTTAGTGTCGCGGCACGACCCAATCAACTTTTTCCTCCACCTTGAGGATATGAATTTCACCTTCAACATCGCATCCATCTTTTTCCCTCTATCATAAGGAGGTGGTACAGATATTAATGAACTGAGTAATAGATTATACATGATAAACCACTCGGCCTTGAGGTGAGATGTGTTTTTATATTGCTTATTCGGTGTATAATAAGGATTATACGATTCTTATTCCTCATCTTCACACTCTTCCACTATTTTAAATGATTCCACAGACAAGATATCATCTAAACATAATATAGAAAAGTGCTTGGAGTGTGGCCTAACAAATCCTACTTCAAAATTTATACTATCCTCAACACTCTCACTCTTATTCACCTTCTCAATTTCAGTCTCAAAAGAAAGATGACAGTTGAGGGGTTGTGATTCTTGTGGTGGTGGTGGTATATCATTAACATCCATAATTGTCTTCGCAAACATCACTGAATTAGGATTAAAAACACGCATATCTGCAGAGTGATACTGACTGTAACAAACCACACACCATCCTGTGGGTTCCTCCAAAGGTTGGAAACAAACAGTCCCCTCTAAATTCTTGGATCAAAATCTAGACAAAAAACCTTTTGGAGGGGTCCTCCACAAAAATGAAAAGAATCATCATCCCTTGAAAACCATCAATCGAAGAATGGCATCTCAAGATGAGTGTGAGAAAAAATAAGACTAAAGAAAAAATAAAAAGAAACAAAAAAAACAAAAACTATTAACAACTCTTTATAGAAAACTAAAATTAAAATAGTTGCCTAATTACAAGTGTCCGGCAACAGAACCAAAACATGACAGCTCCCCAGCGCACACGTAAGTGTATGTGGTCTTATCAAGTAATATAGTTGCTTCAAGGAAGCCCAAGTATTGATCTCTCAGGGACTTGTGTTCGCCGCCTATCTACTTCAACTAAAAACAATTGAGGAGAGTAGCATATAAAGTTATAATATTGTAAATTAAAAATAATCTAAACAAATGCATAAAATAAAATCTTACACAATCAATGGAGTAAAGCTAAGGGTTAACGTATTTTGAACAATCTTACAAATGTCTATTCCTATCGCAGTCTAATTGTTTATTGGATGGTTGATTCGCATGGTTTATGCTACGATTTTAGGGTCCCAACCATAAATCTTTTATCTATTGAACATTGTAACTACAACTCCCGTAGAGATACAACAATTCTTCTAGATTCAATAAGTTATCTTCTTGAAATTGAACAAAACAAGGCTTCTAGGTATATCTCTATCTTAGATGCTAATTCAAACTCCTTGTTTCATAAAAGAGTAAGAACCTTGTTCCTTAATTTCTTCATTCTATCCTATGATTCTCCTCCTGGATTCACATAGAAATATAGATTTATTCTAGTGGTATCTAATCATCAAAATAGTAAGATCAACAATTCAAGAACAATACATATGATAATCCATAATTAAACTACAATAAATAATATTAAAGAGTATTCATGTTCTTGGTCTCAACCCCAGAAAGAGTGTTTTAGCCTTTAATAGAAATATCCATCATCCAATCCCTTGGAATAATGATACAAACCATAAAATACTAAATTAAAGAATGATAAAACATAAAAAGAAGTTGTGGTATCCTCCAATGATATTCCAAGTTGATCTAGGGTTTCCAAGAGGTCCCAAGATGATTAAAACGTGATTTAATACGTTATATTTATAGTAAACAAGTCATAAACCACTTTGGATTGGGTTTCCATGATGCTTTCTTTTAGATTGGAAGCATTATCCCGATTTTGGACATCGGCACGATGCGGTGACATGCCAATTCACAATTGTCAAAAAATCTATTAAATTCCAGTAGCTCATCGCGATTTCAATGCGTCACGGAGCCTCGTTAAACCCCATTATTAGCTGCACATGCCTATTGGTCAAAAGATTAAGCATTTTCTGAACACAATGGAATTTATTATGCCTTTATTGGCCACAAATACAGTCCATATGCGCCCATACATTTAAGGGGTGCAAAATGCGTCCAACTTGCGTTTTGTGCTTCCGTGATCATTTACGAGCCTTTTTGATTTCTTTCTACTTGATTTGAAACTTGTATATTATTAATATATAATCATAGTCCATTAAAAAGGCATCCTATGGCATTAAACACAACAGTTTAGGGCTAAAAAAAACACAACATCCTAAATTTTGAACTAGAAACACGTGCTAAGCATAGGGTAATTTCTCATTAAGCTTTAACTCATTGTTTTGACCCTTGGATTAATCCAATTGACCCTTGAACATTATAAACAAGTTTTTTCACATATAAATGCATAATAAAAATCTTGGTAACTCATTAATACACATTAGAACCCAACACAAGAGACTAGACAACATCTAGCTCAAGATAGTCACACTAGTTTTCTTGGTTGAACTCTAACTGGTCGAATTGAATCAAAACTTGTGTGGAAACACCATTAAACATTGTGAAAACATAATTGGAAATATAATTTCTCATTTATATCATTATTAACACATATAGCATACTAATCATCCTCAAAACAAGGCTAAATAAGCTAGAATAGTAGCGCTACAATGCATAAATTCACCTAACATCAATCCACTTTCTAGAATCGATAATTTGTTTGACAAACTTTGGGGCACCAATTACTTTTGTAAGATAGACCTCCGATCAGGCTATCATCTGCTTAGAGTCAGAGAATATGACATTCTAAAAATAGCTTTCCAAACACAATATAGTCACTTCAAATTTCTAGTCATGTCCTTTGGTCTCTCTAATGCCCCAGCAACGTTTATGGACTTAATGAATTGAATGTTCAAGCAGTACTTGGACATGTTCTTCATAGTCTTCATCGATGACATCCTTGTCTATTCCCATAGCAAAAATAATTATGAAAATTATCTCAGAATCATACTTCAAAATCTCAGAGCCTATCAGTTGTTTGACAAATTCAGTAAGTGGAAATTTTGGCTAAGGTCAGTAGCATTTCTTGGTCATATTATTTCCAGTGATAGCATTAGAGTTGATCCTTAAAATACCAAGATGGTGATAAAATGACCTAGACCTATTGCTCTATCCGATATCAGGAGCTTCTTGGATTTAGCTGGATATTACTATCGGTTTTTTGTTTATTGCATCCCCCATATCTAGATTGACTCAAAAGAAAGTCAATTTTTAGTGGTTGAATTCCTGTGATAAGAGTTTTCAGGAGTTGAAGTATCAATTCACTAGAGCTTTAGTTCTAACGTTACCATATAGTTTAGATGGGTTTGTTGTGTACTATGATGCATGTAGAGTAGGTTTAGGGTATGTTGTAATGTAGAGAGGTAAGGTCATAGCCTACATCAGTAGACAACTTAAGCTCCATGAGAAGAATTACCTTACCCATGATCTTGAGTTAGCAGTTGTAGTATTTACCTTATAGATTTGGAAGAATTATTTGTATGGGGTGCATGTTGATGTGTTCACAGATCACAAAAGCTTGCAGTATGTGTTCTCTCAAAAAGATTTGAATTTGCATCAGAGAAGGTGGTTAGAGTTGTTGAAACATTATAACATGAGTATTTTGTATCATCAGGGCAAGGCAAATGTAGTGGTAGATGCTCTCAGTTGGTTGTCTATGGGTAGTGTTGCTCACCTTAAGAGTGGTAAGAAGAAGTTAGCTTAGGAAATTCATCAGCTTACCCAACTTGGTGTATTCTTAGTTGATTCAGTAGAGGGCATTGTATGGGCGCAGAATAGTTCAAAATCATCTCTAGTTTCCAAAGTTAAGGAAAAGAAGGAAAGAGATCCAGTCTAGTTAAGTTGAAAGAGTCAGACAGAGATAGAAAGAAGAGGTTTTCTCTTAAGGGGGAGATAGTGTATTGTGGTTGTAATATTTAATGAGCATGATATTGAAAGCTATGCAAGTATATAGATGTTGTATGAAATTCCCTTCCATGAAATAAATTGTTGAGAAGAATTCTTAGTATGAAATCCCTTATTTATGATATTATGGATTATGGACTCTACTTTTATGATCAAGTCAGTCATTATCGAGTCCTGGGGGTACTTATACTCGAAAAATATAGCTGTATTCCTAAAGCCATGTCATGTTTTCACGATACTCTCAGTCATGCCATGATTTATAGAAATCAGTCAGTCATGTGACTCAAGAAAATTCAGTAATCTCAGTAGTTCAGTATTCTCAGTAATCTCAGTGCTCAGTAACCTCAATAATCACAATATATCTCAGTAACTTCAGTTCTCTTAATCAGTCCTCATAACTCATTGTATTGCATCCGTCATCAGAATCCTATAAACTCAATTTTATCTCCGCTAAACAATTCCACTAGTATCAGTTCAGTTAAGTTATTTAGTTCAATCAAGTCATTTAGTTTAGTGTCTTTCAGATGGGAGAAGGATTCAGCACCGATCAAACCTTAAGATAGGGGCTCACCTGCTAAATAGGACTGAGATCCCTAGAAGTAATCCCTAAGTTCCAGAACTATGTTGCCAGCGTAGGTACGAGATGTCACCCGTTAGATAGGAATGACATACTCAGGGGTCACCCATTAGCACATTTGTATATATAGGACTGATCCCAGGTGTCACCCGCTAGATTAAGACTAACTCCACAGTAGATGTCTTTACTGGTGATGCGGTACTGACTCCCTTACAGTCAGGGTAGAGATTGGACCCCTGTCAGCGTAGCTTAGGGCATGTCTGTTAAATGAACACATCCCATAATTTTAGTTAAGAATCAGGGCTTTCAGACACAGTCAACTCAGCTTAGTAGTACAGATTCAGTACTGTTAGATAAAGTCAATGCTTATCATTGTAAATAGACTTAAAGATTACCCATTAGCTAGGACTGATCTCAACTATGAGTAATCAGTATCAGAATTATTAGATTTAAAGATCACCCGCTACATAGGACTAATCACAGACTAAGTCAAATCATTCTTATTATCAGTATACTCATGATCACCCACTAGATAGGACTGATCTCAGATTTAGTTACTCAAAGTAGAACAGAACTAAGATAGTTCCATTAGAACTTAGACTGTCAGATACAGTCTCTTAGTATTAGTTATATCGATTAGTCTGATCATTATAGTTTTATCAGTTATATCTGTTGTCATAGCTCACATTACCAGTATTCAGTTTCCAGACTATTAGACACAGTCATTCAAACCAGTTCTTTATAATTTGAAATATCAGATATAGTCAATAATCTATTAAGTAACTCAGTAATAGTAAAGTCATGTCGTCAACATTCATAATCTATAGTCAGTATCATTACGAGTTCAGTTATAGTTATTTATGCATGTATGTATTCACACGTTCATATTAGTTAGCATTGTTCATTCATACAACCCTTTTCATTTAGCCTACCTTACTCGTATACTCAGGACATTCAAATGTACTGATGCATTTATGATATGGTGCTTTCTCCTATGTTACACCATAGTTTCGAAGGCATAAGCTCCAGATCAGCAGCAACATTCCAATGTTCAGAGTTTATAGTGAGTCCTTCTCATTCGTGGACGATATGATTATTACTCCATTTACTATTGGGTTGTTAGATGGAGTTAGTTGAAGACATATTCTTTTAACTCCTTATGCAATTCAGTTAGAGGCTTTGAGACTAGATGTAAGATTAGATATTCAGATCTTATTATTTTAAGTATTTATGACTTATTTTGGTATTATTATACCTTTTTCAGACATTTTGTTATAAATGTTTATTTAGTTGGAACTTTATGGCATTTCATGTTCATGTTTCCACATTTTATGTATATTGTGCAGTATACAGGTATAGATATTGGTCATGGGTTAGCTTGCGGTACTTCCGGGTCATAAGCACCGTGTAGCATTCCAATTTAGAAAATTGGGGTGCTACAAACTTGGTATCAGAGACTAAGGTTCAATAGAGTTGTAGAAAGTCTGAAAGCCGCATCTAGTGGAGTCTTGTACATGTGTGTGTTTTGGACCACACTTATGTGCAGGAGGCTAAGAGATATTTTATGAACAGTTTCCCCTCTTTCTGTATTCAATTCGTGACAGTGAGAAGTCAGATTTGTAAAGCTTGTTTTCTCATCCTTGCATCTATTCATGCTATCCAAAATCTCAGAGAATGTAACTATTTCTAGGTAGAACATCCTACCTAGAAATTCTTGGATCAAACCACACACCATCCTGTGGGTTCCTCCAAAGGTTGGAAACAAACAGTCCCCTCTAAATTCTTGGATCAAAATCTAGACAAAAAACCTTTTGGAGGGGTCCTCCACAAAAATGAAAAGAATCATCATCCCTTGAAAACCATCAATCGAAGAATGGCATCTCAAGATGAGTGTGAGAAAAAATAAGACTAAAGAAAAAATAAAAAGAAACAAAAAAAACAAAAACTATTAACAACTCTTTATAGAAAACTAAAATTAAAATAGTTGCCTAATTACAAGTGTCCGGCAACAGAACCAAAACATGACAGCTCCCCAGCGCACACGTAAGTGTATGTGGTCTTATCAAGTAATATAGTTGCTTCAAGGAAGCCCAAGTATTGATCTCTCAGGGACTTGTGTTCGCCGCCTATCTACTTCAACTAAAAACAATTGAGGAGAGTAGCATATAAAGTTATAATATTGTAAATTAAAAATAATCTAAACAAATGCATAAAATAAAATCTTACACAATCAATGGAGTAAAGCTAAGGGTTAACGTATTTTGAACAATCTTACAAATGTCTATTCCTATCGCAGTCTAATTGTTTATTGGATGGTTGATTCGCATGGTTTATGCTACGATTTTAGGGTCCCAACCATAAATCTTTTATCTATTGAACATTGTAACTACAACTCCCGTAGAGATACAACAATTCTTCTAGATTCAATAAGTTATCTTCTTGAAATTGAACAAAACAAGGCTTCTAGGTATATCTCTATCTTAGATGCTAATTCAAACTCCTTGTTTCATAAAAGAGTAAGAACCTTGTTCCTTAATTTCTTCATTCTATCCTATGATTCTCCTCCTGGATTCACATAGAAATATAGATTTATTCTAGTGGTATCTAATCATCAAAATAGTAAGATCAACAATTCAAGAACAATACATATGATAATCCATAATTAAACTACAATAAATAATATTAAAGAGTATTCATGTTCTTGGTCTCAACCCCAGAAAGAGTGTTTTAGCCTTTAATAGAAATATCCATCATCCAATCCCTTGGAATAATGATACAAACCATAAAATACTAAATTAAAGAATGATAAAACATAAAAAGAAGTTGTGGTATCCTCCAATGATATTCCAAGTTGATCTAGGGTTTCCAAGAGGTCCCAAGATGATTAAAACGTGATTTAATACGTTATATTTATAGTAAACAAGTCATAAACCACTTTGGATTGGGTTTCCATGATGCTTTCTTTTAGATTGGAAGCATTATCCCGATTTTGGACATCGGCACGATGCGGTGACATGCCAATTCACAATTGTCAAAAAATCTATTAAATTCCAGTAGCTCATCGCGATTTCAATGCGTCACGGAGCCTCGTTAAACCCCATTATTAGCTGCACATGCCTATTGGTCAAAAGATTAAGCATTTTCTGAACACAATGGAATTTATTATGCCTTTATTGGCCACAAATACAGTCCATATGCGCCCATACATTTAAGGGGTGCAAAATGCGTCCAACTTGCGTTTTGTGCTTCCGTGATCATTTACGAGCCTTTTTGATTTCTTTCTACTTGATTTGAAACTTGTATATTATTAATATATAATCATAGTCCATTAAAAAGGCATCCTATGGCATTAAACACAACAGTTTAGGGCTAAAAAAAACACAACATCCTAAATTTTGAACTAGAAACACGTGCTAAGCATAGGGTAATTTCTCATTAAGCTTTAACTCATTGTTTTGACCCTTGGATTAATCCAATTGACCCTTGAACATTATAAACAAGTTTTTTCACATATAAATGCATAATAAAAATCTTGGTAACTCATTAATACACATTAGAACCCAACACAAGAGACTAGACAACATCTAGCTCAAGATAGTCACACTAGTTTTCTTGGTTGAACTCTAACTGGTCGAATTGAATCAAAACTTGTGTGGAAACACCATTAAACATTGTGAAAACATAATTGGAAATATAATTTCTCATTTATATCATTATTAACACATATAGCATACTAATCATTCTCAAAACAAGGCTAAATAAGCTAGAATAGTAGCGCTAGAATGCATAAATTCACCTAACATCAATCCACTTTCTAGAATCGATAATTTGTTTGACAAACTTTGGGGCACCAATTACTTTTGTAAGATAGACCTCCGATCAGGCTATCATCTGCTTAGAGTCAGAGAATATGACATTCTAAAAATAGCTTTCCAAACACAATATAGTCACTTCAAATTTCTAGTCATGTCCTTTGGTCTCTCTAATGCCCCAGCAACGTTTATGGACTTAATGAATTGAATGTTCAAGCAGTACTTGGACATGTTCTTCATAGTCTTCATCGATGACATCCTTGTCTATTCCCATAGCAAAAATAATTATGAAAATTATCTCAGAATCATACTTCAAAATCTCAGAGCCTATCAGTTGTTTGACAAATTCAGTAAGTGGAAATTTTGGCTAAGGTCAGTAGCATTTCTTGGTCATATTATTTCCAGTGATAGCATTAGAGTTGATCCTTAAAATACCAAGATGGTGATAAAATGACCTAGACCTATTGCTCTATCCGATATCAGGAGCTTCTTGGATTTAGCTGGATATTACTATCGGTTTTTTGTTTATTGCATCCCCCATATCTAGATTGACTCAAAAGAAAGTCAATTTTTAGTGGTTGAATTCCTGTGATAAGAGTTTTCAGGAGTTGAAGTATCAATTCACTAGAGCTTTAGTTCTAACGTTACCATATAGTTTAGATGGGTTTGTTGTGTACTATGATGCATGTAGAGTAGGTTTAGGGTATGTTGTAATGTAGAGAGGTAAGGTCATAGCCTACATCAGTAGACAACTTAAGCTCCATGAGAAGAATTACCTTACCCATGATCTTGAGTTAGCAGTTGTAGTATTTACCTTATAGATTTGGAAGAATTATTTGTATGGGGTGCATGTTGATGTGTTCACAGATCACAAAAGCTTGCAGTATGTGTTCTCTCAAAAAGATTTGAATTTGCATCAGAGAAGGTGGTTAGAGTTGTTGAAACATTATAACATGAGTATTTTGTATCATCAGGGCAAGGCAAATGTAGTGGTAGATGCTCTCAGTTGGTTGTCTATGGGTAGTGTTGCTCACCTTAAGAGTGGTAAGAAGAAGTTAGCTTAGGAAATTCATCAGCTTACCCAACTTGGTGTATTCTTAGTTGATTCAGTAGAGGGCATTGTATGGGCGCAGAATAGTTCAAAATCATCTCTAGTTTCCAAAGTTAAGGAAAAGAAGGAAAGAGATCCAGTCTAGTTAAGTTGAAAGAGTCAGACAGAGATAGAAAGAAGAGGTTTTCTCTTAAGGGGGAGATAGTGTATTGTGGTTGTAATATTTAATGAGCATGATATTGAAAGCTATGCAAGTATATAGATGTTGTATGAAATTCCCTTCCATGAAATAAATTGTTGAGAAGAATTCTTAGTATGAAATCCCTTATTTATGATATTATGGATTATGGACTCTACTTTTATGATCAAGTCAGTCATTATCGAGTCCTGGGGGTACTTATACTCGAAAAATATAGCTGTATTCCTAAAGCCATGTCATGTTTTCACGATACTCTCAGTCATGCCATGATTTATAGAAATCAGTCAGTCATGTGACTCAAGAAAATTCAGTAATCTCAGTAGTTCAGTATTCTCAGTAATCTCAGTGCTCAGTAACCTCAATAATCACAATATATCTCAGTAACTTCAGTTCTCTTAATCAGTCCTCATAACTCATTGTATTGCATCCGTCATCAGAATCCTATAAACTCAATTTTATCTCCGCTAAACAATTCCACTAGTATCAGTTCAGTTAAGTTATTTAGTTCAATCAAGTCATTTAGTTTAGTGTCTTTCAGATGGGAGAAGGATTCAGCACCGATCAAACCTTAAGATAGGGGCTCACCTGCTAAATAGGACTGAGATCCCTAGAAGTAATCCCTAAGTTCCAGAACTATGTTGCCAGCGTAGGTACGAGATGTCACCCGTTAGATAGGAATGACATACTCAGGGGTCACCCATTAGCACATTTGTATATATAGGACTGATCCCAGGTGTCACCCGCTAGATTAAGACTAACTCCACAGTAGATGTCTTTACTGGTGATGCGGTACTGACTCCCTTACAGTCAGGGTAGAGATTGGACCCCTGTCAGCGTAGCTTAGGGCATGTCTGTTAAATGAACACATCCCATAATTTTAGTTAAGAATCAGGGCTTTCAGACACAGTCAACTCAGCTTAGTAGTACAGATTCAGTACTGTTAGATAAAGTCAATGCTTATCATTGTAAATAGACTTAAAGATTACCCATTAGCTAGGACTGATCTCAACTATGAGTAATCAGTATCAGAATTATTAGATTTAAAGATCACCCGCTACATAGGACTAATCACAGACTAAGTCAAATCATTCTTATTATCAGTATACTCATGATCACCCACTAGATAGGACTGATCTCAGATTTAGTTACTCAAAGTAGAACAGAACTAAGATAGTTCCATTAGAACTTAGACTGTCAGATACAGTCTCTTAGTATTAGTTATATCGATTAGTCTGATCATTATAGTTTTATCAGTTATATCTGTTGTCATAGCTCACATTACCAGTATTCAGTTTCCAGACTATTAGACACAGTCATTCAAACCAGTTCTTTATAATTTGAAATATCAGATATAGTCAATAATCTATTAAGTAACTCAGTAATAGTAAAGTCATGTCGTCAACATTCATAATCTATAGTCAGTATCATTACGAGTTCAGTTATAGTTATTTATGCATGTATGTATTCACACGTTCATATTAGTTAGCATTGTTCATTCATACAACCCTTTTCATTTAGCCTACCTTACTCGTATACTCAGGACATTCAAATGTACTGATGCATTTATGATATGGTGCTTTCTCCTATGTTACACCATAGTTTCGAAGGCATAAGCTCCAGATCAGCAGCAACATTCCAATGTTCAGAGTTTATAGTGAGTCCTTCTCATTCGTGGACGATATGATTATTACTCCATTTACTATTGGGTTGTTAGATGGAGTTAGTTGAAGACATATTCTTTTAACTCCTTATGCAATTCAGTTAGAGGCTTTGAGACTAGATGTAAGATTAGATATTCAGATCTTATTATTTTAAGTATTTATGACTTATTTTGGTATTATTATACCTTTTTCAGACATTTTGTTATAAATGTTTATTTAGTTGGAACTTTATGGCATTTCATGTTCATGTTTCCACATTTTATGTATATTGTGCAGTATACAGGTATAGATATTGGTCATGGGTTAGCTTGCGGTACTTCCGGGTCATAAGCACCGTGTAGCATTCCAATTTAGAAAATTGGGGTGCTACAAACTTGGTATCAGAGACTAAGGTTCAATAGAGTTGTAGAAAGTCTGAAAGCCGCATCTAGTGGAGTCTTGTACATGTGTGTGTTTTGGACCACACTTATGTGCAGGAGGCTAAGAGATATTTTATGAACAGTTTCCCCTCTTTCTGTATTCAATTCGTGACAGTGAGAAGTCAGATTTGTAAAGCTTGTTTTCTCATCCTTGCATCTATTCATGCTATCCAAAATCTCAGAGAATGTAACTATTTCAGACCCCCAAAGTTTAGTTATAATCTAGTTCATAGATTCCCTGTGCATCACCCTGTATCTTTATAAGGTAAGCATTCTTAAAGGGACATAGCGTCATAAGGAGGAGATGCCCCACTTTCTCCTAACACTCTCATGTATTAGATATTTTAGTTTCTCCTTACATAACGAATTCAGTCTAGATTAGAGAGTACTCATAAGTTTACCCTCAAGTTAGACCTCAGCTATAAGTCAAGTATTCAGAGGTTTAGTTCAGTTCATGATGTTCAGTCTATATGTCACATAGCAGAATCAGTCATGTTCTCATGTGTTAGTTCAATCTTAGTTCCTTTACCATTGCATGTTCAGTAGAATGTTCATGAGTCAGTTTAGTTATGTACTCCCACATCAGATATGTGTGATCAACTTACCAGTACTTTTAGTCATGCATTCACGTATCATGTCAGTCATATAATCATGTATCAGATATGCATGGATTCAACTTATCAGTTAAGCATCAGATATGCATTCTCAATTTGACAAACTCAGTTTATCGGAACACTTAGTCCTACATTCATAAATCAGCAACCCATGCATCAGATATGCATGTATAGTATGATATGCTCAGTTATCAGTCATGTCATCCATGAAATCATAATCAGTCATTCATGCTATATATTCTTGTAAGTTGTATTTTCTCTCATCTCAACCAGTATCATTCGAGGATGGATGTTCCTAAGGGGGAGATATTGTAATATCCCATATGTTTCCAAGCTAGGAAATAAATCAGTTCTCCTATGTATGAAACCTCATATCCTGTGATTCATATTTGAGTACATGATTTACAATGATTATCCTAGCGATAAAATTGCTTATTATGTGTTAATCATGCTCATGCGAGTCACTTAGAGTAAGGCAAAATAATAGCTTTTTAATCCATCAAGTTTTAGTGTGTGATTCCATAAGAGTGACCTTTGTGATTTATATGTGACATTTTGGCATATTTAGACCCAATAAATTTCAGAGAATCCAGTTTGCTTTCCAACGATTCTAATTTTATAAAAATCCAACACCCGAGCAGGAAGTTATGGCCCTGCAAAGTAGGAGTGCGACACATAAACAATCGCACATGGCTACTGGAACAATTGTACAACAGGTCGTGCGGCGCGCACCCTCAAGTGTGTGATAGCATGTGCGATTATCCCTTAGCTTATGCGATAGGATGTGTGGCAGACACCTTAGCATGTGCGTTGAGGTGTCCGACGCACACTTATGATTTCAGCCATGAAAACCACTTAGTTGTTGAGTTATTTTGAGGATAATTAAGTGTTTTAATACTCCTTACACGTCCCAATACTTAACCTCATGAAATTTATAGCTTATAATCACATTACAACCCTATTTAAATATTAAGTTCATTATCCAAGATAACAAGAAGGAGAAAAACTACTAGGGTTGCATAATCAAACTTGAAGGTCCAATCTTTCAACAATTTTATCGCCATTAAGGTATAAGTAGTGTTCATCCACGAATTCCTTTCATTTGAAAAGTTCAAGAATCAATATTTGATAATAAAATCATGAATGTTTTGGGGTGATATGGTTGTATTCTTGTTGTTGTTTATGGTTTGTGTTATAGAGTGGGAATTTGATGAACCTATAGGAAGATTGCGATCATATAGTTGGAACCCATGAATTTGGATGGATTAAAGTGGTGTAAGTTTGTGAATACACCTATGCCTTAAAGAGTGCATGTAAGGTGTTTGATAAAATTCCTAAGAGACTAGAAATCATGCATTATAGCCAAATTGTGGCTAAGTGAAGGATTCATGATAGGCCTCTATGATTCAATGTCATCCATATTGATAATGTGTCCTGTGAACATTGTTGGATTACTCATGAACTAGTCTTATGGAATTATGCTATGCTTACTTACAAAACCCACTCATGTACAGAATGTAGAATACCCATTTACTTTATGAAATTCCCCAAGTTATGATATTATGGATTGTGGTTGTAATATGTAATGAGCATGATATTAAAAGCTATGCAAGTATATAGATGTTGTATGAAATTCCCTTCAATGAAATAGATTGTTGAGAACCATGCTTAGTATGAAATCCCTTATTTATGATATTGTGGATTATGGACTCTACTCTTATGATCAAGTTAGTCATGTGTGTCAGTTTCCTTCCATCGAGTCCTGGGGTACTTTTACCCAAAAAATATAGCTATGTGCCTAGAGCTATGTCATGTTTTCATGATACTCACAGTCAAGCCATGATCTATTGAAATCAGTCAATCATGTGACTCAGGAAAACTCAGTGATCTCAGTAGTTCAGTATTCTAACTAATCTCAATACTCAGTAACCTCAGTAATCACAGTAAATCACTGTAACTTCAATACTCTTAATCAGTCCTTAGAACTCATTATATTCCATCCGTCATCGGAATCCAGTAAACTCAGTTTTAGCTCTACTAAACAATACCACTAGTATAAGTTCAGTTAATCAGTATCAGTTCAGAAAATAAGTTTAGTTAAGTTATTTAGTTCAGCCCAGTTATTCAGTTCAGTGTCTTTCAGATGGGAATAGGATTCAACACCGAGCAAACCTAGGGATGGGGGCTCACCTCTAGAATAGGAATGATATCCCTAGAAGAAATCCCTAAGTTCCAGAACTATGTTTCCAGCATAGGTACGAGATGTCACCCGTTAGATAGGACTGCCATACTTAGGGGTCACCCGTTAGCACATTGTAGGACTGATCCCAGGAGTCACCCACTAGGTCATGACTGACTCTACAGTAGATGTCTTTACTGGTAGCACGGTACTGACGCCCTTTCATTCAGGGCAGAGATTGGAACCCAGTTAGCTTAGCTTGGGGCATGTCGGTTAGATGAACACATCCCACAGTTTTAGTTATAGAATCAGGGCTTTCAGACACAGTCAACTCAGATTAGTAGTACAGATTCAGTACCGTTAGATACAGTCAATGCTTATCATTGTAAATAGACTTCAAGATCACCCATTAGCTACGATTGATCTCAACTATGATTAATCAGTTTCAGAATCATTAGATTTAAAGATCACCAACTAGATAGGACTGATCGCAGACTATGTCAAATTATCTTTATTATCAGTATACTCATGATCACACGCTAGATAGGACTGATCAAAGATTTAGTTACTCTAAGTAGAACAAAATTCAGATAGTTCCATCAGAACTTAGACTGTCAGATATAGTCACTTAGTATTGGTTATATCGATTAGTCTAATCGGTACAGTTATATTAGGTATATCAGTTATCATTGCTCACGTTACCAGTATTTAGTTTTAGGATTGTTAGACATAGTCATTCAAACCATTTCTTCATAATTTGAACTGTCATACATAGTCAATAATCTATTCAGTACCTCAGTAACAACAAAGTCATGTCGTCAGCATTCAGACTCAGTAGTCAGTTCATCAAGAGTTCATTTATAGTTTTTATGCATGTATGTATTCTCACATTCATATTAGTTAGCATTTTTCATTCATATAACCCTTTGAATTAAGCCTGCCTCACTCGTATACTCAGTACATTCATATGTACTGACACACTTGTGTTATGGTTCTTTCTCTTTTATTACACCATAGGTTCAGAGGCATGAGCTCCAGATCAGCAGAAGCATTCCAATGTTCAGAGTTTGTAGTGAGTCCTTCTTATATGAGGACGATATAATTATTGCTATATTTACTAATTAGTTGCTAGATGGAGTTAGTTAGAGACATGTTCCTTCAACTCCTTATTCAGTTAAGTTAGAGGCTTTCAGACTAGATGTTAGATTAGATATTCAAATCTCATTATTTTCAGTATTTATGACTTGTTTTGGTATTTTTATACCTTTTTCAGACATTTTGTTATTAGGCATTTATTCAGTTCGAACCTTATGGCCTTTCATGTTCATGTTTCCATATTTTATGTATATTATGTAGTATATAGGTATAGATATCAGTCATGGGTTAGCTCGTGGTCCTTCGAGGTCATGAGCACCATGTAGCATTCTGGTAAAGAAAATCGGGGTGTTACATAAAGAATCAGTACTATCAGAC
The DNA here is from genome assembly GCA_030864225.1 of Capsicum baccatum var. pendulum. Classification (NCBI taxonomy): domain Eukaryota; kingdom Viridiplantae; phylum Streptophyta; class Magnoliopsida; order Solanales; family Solanaceae; genus Capsicum; species Capsicum baccatum. Next base: position 150,190,798 of record CM061557.1, on the reverse strand, counting down.
ACAACTACTTGGTTATCTGTAATTCAGTTATCAAAAATCCCAGTTATTAATTACTCAGTATCAGAAATTAGTTCTCAGCTTTACTAAAAGCTCAAATACAGTATACACGTATATGCACTGTATTGCATACTCTGTATTTATAGCAGTTTTAGTTATCCATGTATTCTCTTATTTAGGTACTTCATATCATTCAGTTAGTAGTTGGAGTTAGTTGGGGTCCTATTAATTTCAAATTCAGACCGTTAAGTTAGAGGCTTTTCAGACCAGACTAGTTCAGACAGTATTCAATTTTTAGATATTATTGTCAAATGTTATTATTATCAGTATTCAGATTATGAACCTTATGGATTTCAACCTATGTTCCACATTATTATAGTATTACTATTCAGTGCTCACAGCAGGTACCAGTCATAGGTTAGCTTGTGGTCCTTTAGGGTTGTAAGCACCATGTGGCATCCAGGATGTAGACTCAGGGCATTACACTACTGCTCTTATCCTTGTTAGGAAAGGGAGAAAGCTGATATTAAAAGGGTAAATTTTTGTTTCAAATAAGTAAAATAACCATCTATGTTGGTCTTAAATTTATCCCTATAGAAAATCTCTTATTGACCCTATTTTCCGCTATAAATTTGTCCAAGTAGGTGTGCACCTACTTGCTTAAATTCTTATTTGGGCTGAATTCACTTGGGCCTTTAGCAGATTTAAGTGTTGGGCCATTTTTTCATTTCCCTTTTCTTTACTTGAGTTAGGCCCAAATGAGTATCTTAACAAAGGAGCAAATCTAATCAATAACCTTGGGTCCATTAACTTGGTCCATATAGCTCTAGTAGGTGACTCACTAACTAGATTAATTAAGTCAAGCCAGCATCTCAATAAAATACTCCATTTTCAGTTTTTAACCCCTTTAACATTACTTAAAACTTGTATATACTTGGTCACTTTAAACTTTAGATTTAAGTTCCATATTATGATCCCAAGTTTAAATAGTTGTATTGATGTTAACTTGGTCACTTCACATTAAAACGTATGTGCAATATCTGAATTTCATCTACTCCATTAAGTCTGATGTAACAAATCTCGTCCATTACCAATACAAGAAGATATACAAAGTTCCATATGAATAGAACTAGAACATTTAAAATAAGGGGTGTTACATCCTCCCTCCTTACGAACATTCATCCTCGAATGTTACCTTAAATGTCCAACCAAAACAAGTTCAATCCTAAGTTTAATATTCCCGTTATTACATAGTACTTAAATATTATACTTACTTGTTGTTGCACCAATTTAGCATCTTGAAATTTCTCTTTGTATTCGAACAAATGGGGGTTCTTGGATTTTAGCGCTTTTTTAGCTTCCCATGCGATCTCTTCTACTTGTCAGTTTCCTCAAAGTACTTTTCCAGAAGCTATTTCTTTATTCTTTAACTTCTTAACTTGTTGATCAAGAATAGAAATAGGTATTTCTTCATCGGTGAGATCTTCTATAACTTGTACATCTTAAGTAGGAGTAATATAAGATGGATATCTAATGGACTTTTGAAACACTGGATGGACCATTGAGAGCTCTTGAGGTAGCTCCATATCATATGTGACTTGGCCAAACCTTCGAATAATTCTATATAGGCCTATATAACTTGGACTTAGTTTCCCTTTCTTACAAAATCTTATTACCTCTTTCATTGGTGACACCTTTAAGAATACCAAAACATTGATAGCAAACTCGACCCCCTTCTTCTGATATCCACATATAACTTGTATCGAATTTGTGCTATTTCTAGACACTGTTGGATCACTTTAATGTTTTCCATATCTTGATGAACAATATCTAGCCCGAACAAGGAGGTTTTACCCACTACAAACTATCCAATTGGTCACTACACTTTTTTCCATACGAAGCTTCATATGTTGCCATTTTGATAGTTGAATGATAGCTATTGTTGTAGGAAAACTTGATGAGAGGTAAATGATCATACCAACTATCTTTGAAGTCCAATACACAAGACGTAGCATATCTTCAAGTGTTTGAAGGGTACGTTTTGCTTGGCCGTCTGTTTGAGTGTGGAAAGTTGTACTTAAATTCACTTGTGTTCCCCAATTTCTCTAAAAATATTTCCAAAAATTTATAATAAATTGAGCTCCCAATCTGATATAATAGAGAATGGTACTCCGTGTAGTCTAACTATATCCTTAATATATAATTTTCTGTACTCTTCAACTGTGTAAGTGGTCCTAACTGGCAGGAAGTGTGATGATTTTGTAAGCCTATCAGCTATTACCCATATGGAATTGAACCTTTGAGATGTATGAGGTAAACCAGTGACAAAATCTATGTTGATCATGTCCCACTTCAGGATTGAAATATCTATACATAGCATATATCCCTTGAGATTTTGGTGTTCTACTTTAAATCTTTGACAATTTGGACATTCGGCTACAAATTCTGCAAAGATCTTCGTGTCAACCCACCAATACATTCCTTTCAAATACTGATACATTTTAGTTGACCTCGGATAGATGGATACCTTGAATGATGTGCCTTTGTCATAATCCCCTTTATTAGCCCATCTAAATTAGGCACACACAATCTATTTTGGCACCGAAGTACTCCCTCTTGGGTAAGTTCAAATGCCTTTATCACACCACATTGTACTTTTTCCTTAAGCTGTAATAGAATAGGATCTGCATATTGCTTCACTTTAATTTCAGCTACTAATAAATATTCTACCGCATTACATACAATAATACTATTATTTGGAGTTACAAGAAGGCAACCTCCAAATTGGATAGTTTGTGTAGATCCTTAGTCATCCCTAGCCTTTCCCTTGACTTCCCATAAGTTCCCACCATATACGTACGACTTAACGCATCATCTACCATATTAGATTTTCCCGGATGTTACATATCAACATCATTGTCTTTTAATAGTTCAAGCCACCTTCGTTGCCTTAAGTTTAAATCATTTTGGCCAAAGATATATTACAATATCTTGTGGTTAGTGTATATGTCAAAATTAATCCCATACAGGTAGTGGCACTATATCTTTAAGGCAAATATAGCCAATGCTAGCTCAAGATCATGCATTGTGTAATTTTTCTCATATGGCTAAAATTGTCTTGAGGCATATGCTATTACCTTACCATGTTGTATAAACACATATCCTAAGACAATTATGTCAGCATCACAATACACTGCATACCCTTCTGTTCCTTCTAGAAGTACCAATATGGGTGTAGAAATCAACTTATTTTTCAGATCTTGGAAACTCCTTTCATATGCATCATTCCATTGATATTTGGACTCTTTGTGTGTTAGTCTTGTTAAAGGTGAAGAAATTGAATAAAACCCTTCAAAAAACCTCCTATAATAACCATCCAATCCAAGGAAACCCCGAACCTTTGTAGGTGTTATAGGTCTTGGCCAATTCTTCACAGTTTCTATCTTTTGAGTGTCAACGTTTATTCCTCTATAAGATAAAATATGACCTAAGATTGCCACAATTTTAACTAAAACTCACATTTATAGAACTTTTCATTTGGCTTGCGATTATGAAGAATTTTCAATACATGTTGTAAGTGACTGGCATAGTCCTCATTTAATATCGGTAAAACTAGAATATCATCTATAAAAACTATGACAAACACATCTAAGAATGTCTTGAACACCCTATTTATCAAATCCATAAATGCTATGTGCGCATTAGTTAGCCAAAAAAGCATGACTAGAAACTCGTAATGACCGTACCGTGTTCGAAAAAATTTTTGGGTATGTTTTTCTCTTTGACCCCCATTTGGTGGTAACATGACATCAAATCAATCTTTGAAAAACACTTGGCACCTTGCAACTGATCAAATAAGTCGTCAATTCTCAAAAAGGGATTTTTTTCTTAATAGTCACCTTATTCAGTTGTTGATATTCAGTACACATTCTCAATAAGCCATCTTTCTTACGCACAAATAACATTGGTGTTCCTCACGGGGACATACTAGGCCTTATGAATCTTTTTTGTACAAGGTCTTTTAATAGTTCTTTCAAATCCCATAATTCGGTCGAGGCCATTCTATACAAAGAAATTAAGATTGGTTGAGTACCTAGAATCACATCAATACCCAACTCTACTTCTCATTTCTAAGGCAAACCCAAAAGATCTTAAGGAAATACATCGGGAAAGTCATTGACCACTAGAATAGTTTAAAGAGTTAGTAGCTACGCATCTATATCCTTCACTCTAACTAGATGATATAGGTAACCTTTGGAAATTATCCCTTTTTTCCTTAAAATAAGAAATAAATTTACCTCTTGGCACACCAATATTACCCCTCTATTAAAGAACTACCTCTCTTGGTAAATGGAAATACACCTCTTAGTTCGGTAATCTACTGTGGCATAAGAAGAAGCCAACCAATCTATAACCATTATATCATCAAAATCTACCATATCTAACTCAACAAGATCAGCCATTTTATAACAACCACAAATAGTTATTATACAACTTTGATACACTCTCCTAGATATAATAGATTTACCAACTGGCGTAGACACTTTAAATGGTTTAACTAGCAATTCTGGTGTTGTTTTCAACTATCCAGAAATCAATGAAGTGACATATGATAATTTACAACATAGATCAATTAATGCAAATACATTATGTGAAAAGTTGGACAATGTACTGGTAACCACATCTGGAGAAACATCTAAATTTTACCAATCCGCTAAAGCATATCTACGATTCTAAACTCTGCTAGAGCTAGCTGCTCCTTTAGCACCTCTACCATGACCTATAGGTTATACAACCCTACCTAAAGAAAGAACCGATGATAATGATGCAACGACTTATCCAATCTTTTATGGCTTACTATCTATGCCTGTTTGAGGGCATTCTCTCATCATATGCCCTGACGTACCACACCAAAAGAAAGCTTTTGTCACAAACCAACATGCACCCAAATGAAGCTTTCCACATTGTTTACATAGCTTCCAAGGAGGAATTAATTCACTCATACTCCCTTGCTCTTGATATCCCATTACTCGTAAACTCAGACTCTCACGTCTTTTCCCAAACTGATTGCCCTTGGACCCTTATAACCATTATAGATCACTAGCTGCAGAATAAGAAGATAATGTCCTAGGTAGTCTATTAAAAAATCATGGCTTAAACTCTCCTTGGGATGCCATAAACTACTCCATAGATCTAGCCCTCTTGGAAAACCCTCTTTCTAATTTTTGTGTTCTTTTTCTTTTCCTCTGATCCTCTATTTTTTGTGAAAAAACTTATATCCTTGCTATATCTATGTCTGTCATTAAGGAAGCAATAGTACAATCTCTAACCAAATATGGATCCAATTTATCCATATATTGATGAAATCTATCATCAATAGAAGCAACTATATTAGGAGCATACCTAGCCAAAGAGTTAAACCGGAGGTTGTACTCTCTCACACTCATATTCCCTTGGCGAGGATTCAGGAACTGGTCTGCATGGGCCTCTTGAATCTCAAATGGAAGGTAATGATCAATAAATTCTTCTTTGAACTCTTTCTAAGTAGCTGAAAGTTCATTGATACCCCTCGATTATTTCTAGTATTATACCAAAATATAGCCTCCTTTTTGAATCTATATGCTGCTAGCTCAACTATCTCTTTACCGATACATGCATGACATTTAGAGCCCTTTGGATTTGATCATTAAAGTCTTATGGGTCTTCATTATGATTTGATCCAGTGAATATGGAAGGATCCAACTTAATAAAATCCTGAATTTGTAGGCTAGCTGCCCTATTTACACCACTAGAACCTATGGTTGGAATCTCTTATCCAGCAACTATACGAGCTAATAATTGAACCGCATTTATTATATCTTTCTCAATAGCATTAATAAGTGGTTTTGAAGATGTAGTTATTCTCCTTATTAGCTCTTCTAGAGATGGAGGATTAGAAAAAGTTTGTGATACAAACTCAGCTTGAGCCTCAATTTGATTAGCTTTTCTAGGTGGTAACTTGCTGGTCCCTTCTCTGATAGCCAAATCTACTCACTTACTTGTATTCTTACTCCATCTTTAAACAGGCATCGTTACTATAATTAGAAAAAACCTAACAGATTTAATGGTTAAATATGACTTCACCTAAGATTTGGGCTCTATTGCACAATCTACGATATGAAGAAAAAGAGACAACCCCTAAATGTCCCGTATCCTTTTTTTTATAGATGTGGTGTACAAGACACCCATAAGTAAGACTCTACATAGACACAACTTTGTATACTTCTAGGAAACCCTACTCTGATACCACTTTTATCATGCCTCAAACCCCCTTCGGGGCGGCTAGGAACCATAGCCGTAAGGCCCGAGAGAACCAACCTATAAACCAGTACATGTCATGCATAATATGATAACCAAAACTTCTACCAAATATCATACAATTCATATGTGAGAATAATCAGGTGGGCAAGCACAAAACTATAAATACAAGACTTGGTCGTTGAGACCACCACATCTAAGAGACAAGAAACTACCATGCTTAATTTCACATTGGTCTATAAAGCCTCTAAAAGATCCATAGAAACTTAGTTATGGTCAGGACAAACCCTTTCCATAGTCTTAACTATAATATAATACCAAAATATATAAAAGTGACTCAAAAAGCTTCGAATCAAATAGGAGCTTACCAATAGTCACAGTATATATCGTGATCCTACTTGCGAGGTGAATTAGCTGAAGTACTTGTTCATGCAGAATGAAATACTGGCCTCCCATAAGAGACGTCAATACAAAAACATTTCATGAATATGTAAGGCGGAAGGTAATAACACATGATACAAGAGCTCCATTGAAATCAGATACAAGTATATATGTAGTTCTAGTACACCACCTTTATATATATTTGTGGGACTAGATAAATTACATTCATTTATTCATTTTTAACCTTCTTAATTCATAATCTTTGTAAGAGATATAATGAAAATTACCAGCTGATTAGTAGTAAATAGATAAATTGGGATCGGCCTATGCTAGGCTTATGCCACTGAGCTATTATCCATATATGATTAATGGGATCGGCCCATGCTAGACTTTTTCACTGAGCTGCCACCCAAATATAAAGGTATCGAGATCGCATTACTTAGTTTATTTAGCCATTGAGATTGTTACCTTGGTGGTCATAACATTATGGTACCTTGAAATAATAATATACTAATAAGAGATATGTGAATAAACACTTAATGCAATGTTAAAGAGGTATGGGGTAGATTGTACATGAATGAGATGTTTAGGATCTAAAATAACATATGGTTCTTATTTGACTTGAAGGAGAACTCTAGAGATTTCCTAGTGAATGTAAAAATGCAGACTTGATAATAAGTATGTGGTGAGGTATTTTAACACATTAGGGAGCGGGATCCAGGTCATTAGCTAGATGGGAGATCATGTGCCGCTATTAGGTATTAGGTACTATGGGAAAGCTTTAGAAGCTTAAGTTGTAACAAAAATGCTAGATTTCATGCCAAAGAATACGACATAGAGTAGTCTCACATACCTGGTTGTATAACTTTGAAACTAACCCAACTTGACTTCCAATCTTTTAGATTAGTTATATATAATAAAATATATGGCAAACTAAAATTAGCAACCAACCAACAAATTTAGGCTACTTAACTTTACCAAAATAGTAGTCGTGTAGTAATCCCTTAATTTATAAATCAAGGCTGTTATTTTAACCCTTTTGTCCTCCAATTACATCCAAATACCATACAAATTCTCATAAGATCACTCGAAACAACTTTGATTTCATTACACCCTTCAAGTGATACACAAAATAGAATGGGCATTAAATGTATACAACAATTAGCTCAGTGGTGTACCACCCCACCTTTCCTCTATATTTCAATACAAACTAATTACACCTTTCTCTAATATTAACCTAGTATTCCCCAACATGAACACAATTAATAGTTCACAAAATAGCCGCAAATTTAACTTTGTCACAACAACCATATATTGAAGTCATCATCCATTGAGTTTTCAATAACAACACATCCATAATTCTTACCCAAATTCATTGAAAATAAGGACAAAATGGAGCAGTCACCTTCCATTAATCTTCTACAAATTATCCTTTTAACTTGAAATCTTTAACAACTTGAACTTTCCTTCACACTTTAAACCAAAGAAGAAAACAAAAGTCTCTTAATAACAAAGAAAAGTGAACAGGTAACTTGTTCTATATTCTGCCATGTATTAATAATTAGGAACTTATAGCATACTTTACTATTATTCCATGTGTTAACCAATCTAAAACTCAATTGTTTTCACTTACCTTCACTGACAAAGGTGAGAGTTTCTTCAAGAACACTAGAAGAAATTTTAGGGTTGTTGTTCTTATCCTTGTTAGGAAAGGGACAAAGCTGAAATTAAAATGGTGAATATTGTGTTTAAAATGAGTAAAATGAACAACTATGTTGCTATTATATTGAGCCCTCTAAAACCTCCCTTATTGACCCCATTATAAGCTACAAATTAGTCCAAGTAGGTGATGAACCTACTTAAAGGTGCTCAAAATTTCAAAGTAAGTGATGCACCTACTTGCTTAAATTCTTATTTGGGCTCAATTAATTTGGGCCTTTTATAGATTTAAATATTGGGACATTTGTTCATTTCCTTTACTTTTTTTTTAGTTAAGCCTAAATGTGTATCTTAACATAGGTCCAAATCTGATCTATAACCTTGGTTCCATTAAATTGGTCCATATTGCTCAAGTAGGTGACTTACCAAATAGCTTAATTAAGTCAAGCAAGGACCTCAATAAAATAGTCAATTTTCACTTCTTAACCTCTTTAATCTAACTTAAAACTTGTATATACTTGGTCACTTTAAAATTTAGATTCAAGTACCTTCTTACGATCCTAAGTTTAAATAGTTGTATCGATGTTAACTTAGTCACATCACATTAAAACGTATGTGAAGCTTCTAGAATTCCATCTACACCATTAATACTCACGTAACAAATCTTGTCCGTTAATTAGTCCTATTATGTTGACATTGTGGTTCTGGTACACAATCTATATGTTAGAAAAGTACACTTCAATCTAAGTTTAAGAAAAATATTTCTAGAAAAGTAATAAAGTTTAACGCCTTCCACACAAGTTCAAAATGACTAATCACGGTGAACAATCAAAGAAATGTGTTATCAACTTTTAACGAAATAAGATGAAGCAGAATGTAGAACCAAGTCCTTCGATTTCCCGGAGTTTCCAAAATAAATTAATTCCCCTCAAGTACCCGAGGTTGCAGAATTTTTCCTTCCAGGATAAAATTGACCCAACCCAACCCAAGGCCTTGTCGTATTGGGCATCCCAAGTCTAACCAAGTGGGACCACCCCTAATATCAAACCCAACCATCCAAATGTATATCCTGAGTCGGATGAATTCCAAACGTATAACAAGATACCATGCAATCATAAAATAAGACTCTAGGATATGTTTATAATCGTGACCAACCCAAACAAGTCAAACCATCCATTACCAGTCTACAACCATAACAAAACTAATATAATACCAAGTTCCTGTCCATAGCATTGTATCAAAGGATGGAAAAATCATAAATTTTGTCCAATGGTATTAGCATCAATAAAAATGCCAATACTACGGCTAACACCAATTCCGATCCCACCCATTCAAGCCCATAATAGTCACATAAGCCTCTAACCAAAAGAAAAATAATATTTTGTTGCGACATGACCCTATCCATAGCTAAAAAAGATATCCATACAATAATCTAAGTATGTAAAGATATCCATGATATGAAATGGGGCCTTCTGAAATAGGGAAACTCACCACTTCAATCCAGTTGTTGATCCTAAATTTAATCACTAAGCAGGAGGAGTAGAATGGTCAGTTCCTACATCGCGTGGGTATACAACTACCCAAAGATGGGTTAGTGGGTGAACGCTAGCATGAACTCAGGATAAGGATCAAATAATGCCACCCAATAAAACCAAGTAATCCAACCACATGCATGCAAACCCTACATATATATATAACCATGATGGGAAAGGAGGTTGGGTTAAGCATGCATTGGAAACCATTAACCTGGGTATGTGTTTCTTAACCTTTCAAAAATCACCCACGGTCAATATTGGTCTAGTATAACCCCCTGAATAGGCCCCGATGTATGTAGCCACACGAATAAAATATACCATAAGAGTAGGGGATTCCCAAGTAACCTAGCTCTACATGATACATATGTACAGTCTACTAGAGAATTATGATATACCTTACAGTATCATATATGGTCGCTACCACCAACCCTCATGTTGGAAAATATGAGTTTCTAGTATCCACCCATTAGACTCGCACATTCATGGTTAGCTAATACACCTTCCATTATTGCCCAATTAAATCCATTACCATCTAACCAAATCTTTATTCCATTATTATTAACCAAGGCTATGAGTAGTTGTATCATCATACCAACTATAGCTTGAAAGCAATTTCCTTAGTCAACCTCTTAATGTGAAGGGATTCCCATGTACCTATAGATTACATTATAAAGTTAACTTGAGAGAATCCCATGTACCCCATAAGGAAGTTTGTTTACCATAACAATAACCACCAAACCTTACCATTTATTGATTCTAAACCATTTATACCATTTAGGGTTCCTTTATCAAAGCATACTATGTAATAGTTCCATTAAAAGTCCAATAATATACTAAAAGCATTATCATAGGATTTTATCAAACATTATGGGGGCAGAGAGTTTCCAAAACCAATTTCAATTACAAATTAATCATTCCAATTAAACAAGTTATCCAAACAACCATTAATGCATGCAAATATATAATTGAAACATGGAAAAATGATAACCTAACATTTAGTACAAAAACCGCAACATATATTTGAAAACCACAAAACCATACAATAATGATTCCCTAAAAGCATTATATAAATCATACATTTAGTTAGAAATAACAATGATCTTGGAGTACATTCCTTAAATTATTAATATGATGGAAAGAAATCACCCAAACAATTCCTAAAATGCTCCTCTAGATGAAACCCTAGCCTTTCTTTACCCAAGAGCCTTAGAGAGAATTAGAGAGTATTTCTAAGTGTTTCAGATTAGAATAATAGGGTAAATGATATCCCAATAGAGTTATAATTTGTGGGGCCTTAAGTGGTTAAGTAGGGAAATGTCCAGATTACCCCTAACTTAAACTACTTAAAACTCCTGTCAGGTGGTACGACTACCCATACCAGTCATACCCTCCAATACGTGTGGTACCCACCACTCATACCCTAAACCTCCCCCTTGAACCCAACACTATCTAGCATACAAATTACCTAACCAAATTCCTACCCTAACCATCTGATTAGTACCTCTAAACCGTATCCCTAGCAGAATAGAACCAAAGAATATTTGAACACTGTCTACGATACGAGTCAATGGTACAAATTGTAACCTATGTTATAGTTCATGGTAAAACACTCATACTTATATCATAATTAATTTAATAATTCTTAAATTAAGTAAAGGAAAAAAACAAATCTTATGCCCCGTATCAAACCATATGACCCATACCCTCTAAGTCGTACCTATTCCAAAATCTAATCCAACTAACCAACCAACACTGGTTAGTATCTGACCAAACCTTACCAACTGTGCCCCAGCATACGACATGTACCCCTAGTCATATCTTGACCAAAAACCAGAAATCCAAGAAATTTTCTAAGGGGCCAAAACCTAAGGTGTTTGAAAAATAGTTCACAATCTGAAAGTAGTGGTACCTCAAACTTCAAGACTCCTTCGAACACACTCAACTGCTAATGATCATAATAGATCTTTTGAAAGAAGAAGAATTTTTTTTAGTTCATAAAATTATGTACATACCTGAGGAGAAGTTCATGTATTTATACCCATTAAGTGTCCCTTACGAAAGGAAGCAATGGTTCATTAAAAGGTGCACCATTTCTTCACAGTCACGTTGGTTCCTTAGTTTTTTTCCAAAATAGTATGCCATTCTTGTTTTCAAAGATTAAAATAAACTTTATCCTAGAAATAAATCTCTCGATAATTTGACAAATTAAAAATCAAATCCAAAGTCTAAGTCGAGCTGAATGAGCAATGACAATAATGATGGCGCGAGACATCTCTTAATTTTTTCTTTACTATCCATATGAGGTGTATTTTTTATTAAGAACATGAGGAAGTTACTCTCTCCTACCAATCTGGGAGAAGTAGACTTTCCTTTAGGTGAGTAGACTTTCCTTTTTAAGTGAAAGCTTATTTCCCTCAAATAATTCCCTCCATTTTTTATTCACTCATCCAATTAAACCCAACAGACGCTTAGCATATTTATTAATTAATATATATGTTTCTATATATACATATATGTGTATATATATACATATCTAAAATATTAACACTTTATTTTCTATTTTTCAATTTACATTCCACTTCCTTGAAGTTTCATTCATATCATCTACGCATATACATATAGCTCATGTTAAAGATAAATATTATTGGGAAAATATTTGACGCTATGTCTTATTCATGAAAGAAATCAATGATCTACCTCAAGTTACTCAAGCTTGGTTATAGGTATTAATCCTATTTGTTGGTGTTGTTATGCATTTTATTATTAAAATCTTAATTTGCATGATAATTTATAGGCATAAAATGGAGAGAGTGGTGTCATTATATTTTTATAACTCTTGTAACTTCTAACACTTTATTTGTCCATAATCTACCACATTATATTTTGTAACTCAAATGACCATTAGTTTTTGTAACTCCATCATCATTAGTTGCATGAAACCTATGTAACAACAAGACTATTTATCTACTCATAGTACTCTAATTATAATTGGTGGTAGAATGTGACCATTAGTAATTTGTAAATTCTCTCATTATTTTGTTGTAAATCTCATGACTATTATAGCCATTAGTTTCTTGTAACTCTTATAGCCTAAAGACAATTGATATTTTCTCTTTTACCTTCCCTCTTTATTCATCCTATTCAATTTAAGGATGAGTACCTCAACTATAAATAAAGGTGGTCTTGCATGTTATTGTATGTATAAGGAAATATGATAAGTGTGAAAAAGATTATAGTCTGTAGTAGTGAAAGAGAGATTTGAGACAAAGAAAATATTCTAAGTCTACAACCATATTCACTATACAAAAGAGATTTATTATATTAGTGAAAAAAATATTTGAGGCAAAGAAAATATTCAAAGTCTTTAACTATATTCAGTATACAAAGAGTGTAAATATATGCTGAAGTAAAGTATTCTTAGGGTGAAGCTTTGGACTCTTTAGCTAATTTGGAGTTGCTTGAGTTGTATATCGTTGATGGGTTATTTTATCCTGAAGGGGATAAGTCATGAGATATACTCCTGGTTCAGTGTAGATTATGCCATAGTGGGCTTGAATCTCCTTAAAGAGAGCGAGATATTTGCGCCTTAACAATGAAGAAGATGATCTTATTTTCTTCATTCTTTGTTCACTTTATTTTAATTTTGACAATTATTATAATTTGTTCTATAATACACTTACAATTTTAGGGGAAGTCAACGTTTTGTTACAGTTAAATTACGGATATCACGATGGAAACTATTTTAATATCTTAACGTTACTATTCTCCTCAAAAGATCGGAGAATACAGATGAAGGTTTAAAAAATGGTGGATATCAAGATGAGAGATCCAAAATATGGATGGAAGGATATAGTCACGTAAAGTATCTTTCTACCTCTCAACTTAAGCGGAGGGAAGGTAAAAAACTTTTCTATTTTTTGCAGAGAAAAGGTAAGGAGTTACCTATTAGTTTTCATGAATAGAATGCTACTTTTATGATTTTCTAATTTAATTATAGAGGTAAAGTGGATTGATCAGTCACTTTATGTTGAGAAATTTATTTCTCTAATTTTGAGTTATTGTGATAACACCAAAATTTATTGGTAGAGCATAAACCATTATTATAATGGCAAATTCAGATCATAAGGATAAAAACACAATATTGTGAGATCATATTGATCAATGTCATACTAATATTAATTGTGTAAATTTTATAATAATCATACAGATGAACGAGGACTTGGCAAGATAAAAGTTCTGAAACGCATAGTGGAAGAGGAAGAACGCCTATAAAAATCATGTGTCCTATATAAGAAAACCCAACCTGGGGACTACAGATCCTAACACTAGGTTCAATGGGAAGAATAAATCATGTGATGACTTGGTGTGACATGCACTATTATTTAATCCTTTCTATGATGTGAGTAAATTTTGTTCCTATAATGATTTGTGAAGGTTGAGTCTAAGAACTCTTAATGAAATTTTGTATCTCTTATGAGTAGGAAGTTGAAATTACAGGACCATCCTTGATAGATTTTACCTATGTGAGTGTGGAGGTAGGCTGCGTCCTATGAAAATAAGATTTCTTCTCAAAAATGCTCACGAAAAATCAGGAAAACACATGGCTGTAATGTGTTGGGTATTAATTCTTATGTTAGCACCTTGAGTACTGTGTGTAGGAACTAATACTTTATTACCCTTAAGAAGTCATAGTTCAAGTTTGAAACCACTACTGACTCTGGAGTACCGATTACTATTTTACTAAGTGATGGTTCAATGCAGAGCACACCTTCATTATGCATAGTAGTCTCCCTTCAACTAAATTAGTGAAGAACTCTCTTATTTAAATATTAAAATGGGTGGGTGAATGTTGGTTTTATTATGTATTTTAATATTAAAATCTTAATTTACATGATAATTTATGGATACAAAGTGGAGAAAGTGGTGTCATTATATTTTGCTAACTCTTGTAACTTCTAACAATTTATTTATCCATAATCTACAACACTGTCTTGTAACGCATATGACCAATAGTTTTTGTAACTCCATGGCCATTAGTTTCATGTAACCTATGTAACAATAAAACTATTTATCTACCCACATTACTCAATTGTTAATGGTGGTAGAATGTGGCCTTTAGTAATTTGTAACTTCTCTCATTATTTTGTTGTAAATCTCATGACTATTAGTGCCATTAGTTTCTTGTTACTCTTGTAACATAAATACTATTGATCTCTCCTCTTTACCACCCCTCTTTATTCTTCCTATTCAATATAAGGATGAATACCTCACCTATAAATAAAGGTTTTCTTGCATGTTATTTCATATACAATTAAATATGATATGTGAAAAAGTGTAACGACCCAAAATTGTCTCTCGGGATGTCACACGGTTCCTAAGGCTATGAGTAGCCCCAAGCTAACCCTTAGAGCTGGTTTTCACCTATGATACTCAATTCAAGATAAGAATAGACTCAACATTAGCATAGTCATATCACATGAAAGGAAATATAGAAAAGATACTCAGTCCATAAGACCACAATATTGAGAAATCACAACAAAGCCACAATATCAAACCCTCGATAAATCATAAGTACGACACTAGTCTGACAAGCCTCTACAAAACAAAATCTAAAAAGCCTTAGGACAGGTCCCCAACTAACGCGAAATGAACTGAAGATAAAACATAGTATCTCAAGTACGGTAAATATCTAAAGATTGGTCCTCGAATCATGAGGACTCACCACTATAGAAAACATAGACAAAGCACTCGAAGAATCACGGGTGAGGATAGGACTGAGCACCTGAACCTACATTATGATGCAATGTAGCACATAGACATATATGTGGATCAGTACTTGGAATGTACTGAGTATGCGGGGGTGAATTCATACAAATAAAATAATAATAGTCTTCTTTAATCAAATCATGTATGCATTATGAGATGAATCACATTTCTTGAACAAGTATAAAATATAAAGCTCATAAGTCATGTAGAATGGAGCATGTAACACAAATCTCGTGAGTCATCATTATTTAATCTCAAAATTTGACATCTTCTCTTGTTCTCAATACCCAAAGGCTAAGGGACTTTAAACAATACTTTCAACTCATGCATAAGTCTCATGGAGAGTAAAACTTCTTCAATTCTCAACATTTCATAACTATTTAGAACTCATATACTTGGAATTCGGAATCATATAACTTGAAAACATACTTGAAGGCATTTCATTCACTTTAGGAAAATATCTCATCTCAAGCTTTGGGGAAATCACTCTATCTCAAATAGAAAGGCATTCTAGTTTATGGAAATAACTTATCTCAAGGATTTATAAAAAGTACTATAATAAGGGTAGATGCTTTCATTTAGGAAATAACTCAGATCAAGAAAATACTTTAGTTAGGGAAATATCTTTTCAATTCAACCATTTAGGAAAATAGCTTATAGGGAAGGAAAATAAGTATTTTATCTCGAAGTCTAAATTTTAAGGAAGGTTCTCGTAACCGACATAAACCATGCGAGCTACATGGAGTTCAATATTTTGTCCTCCTAAGAAAGAGACCCCACATTGAGGAGGAGCATCATACTCTTTCCAGGGAGTATAACCTAGGTCTAGTGATCACTACATAAAATTCGGCCTCGGGCCCAATCATAATCATCATAAACTCGGACTTAGGCCCAACCTATGGTGGCACATAGTTTTGGGGTAAGAAACCATAGTAACTTACCCACTCGGTGCTAAATACTACTCTCTTTAGATTATCTGCGTTCATCTCATAAAAATCCTCTTTTAGAATAATCACATTTCTAACCATGAACCCAATAATCAAATCGATAATCTCATATAGTGAAGTGAATTTTAAAGCTTAAGGATCATTAGGTCAATTCATTTCTCAATCATCTCAAAATACTCAAAACATGGGTGCTCATAGCACAAGAGTTCATAATTTCACAAGTCTCAAATAGGGCTTTCAAACCTATTATTCAATCTCAAGTTAAAGCTTATCAAAAGCATAATATATAGCATATAGATTCCTAAATCATTTGAAAATCTAGGAATTTCAGCAAGTTACCTCAAAATCTCAATATACCCATATGATTCAATATCTCAACAATACAAATATTAGCTTATCAAGGAGTAAAATCATGGAGTTTATACCCAGTTGTAAATAGTCAATAAAACATGAAGAAATTATCTCATTTGACTCTTAATTCATGGGAAATATCAATATAATGCATTCAATAATAATGGGTGAAAACCCCAATTCAAATTTATGTAAAAACCTCATGTATTTCAAGAATTTCATGATGTAAATAGCCTTTTGGATACAAGGGTGAAAGGGTTACCCTTTATCAAAAACCCCACATACCTTGAATTAGAAGCTTTTGATGAACTCTTACTTTTGGAACTCTATTCGTGCTCTAAAATGAGGGTTCTTGAGGTCCTTGACTTGGGAACCTTGAATCTTGACTCAATTTAGTAAATCCATGACGGATTCTTGAGATTCTTGGTAGAGGTTTCGGATACTTAGGGTTTATGTTGAGAGAAAACTTAAGAGTAACCTCGTAAGACACTTGTAAATGGCTTTGATTTAGTGTTTCCACGATTTTATAGGCTTGGAAAATGTCCAAAGTACCCTTTGAAACATTTGTGCAAAACTAGGAAAATTAAACTGGAACCCAATTTCATTGGCCTCCGCAACGTGCCACTTATCGCAGTGGCTCACTGGAATTTGATAATTGGAAAATTGGCAGCCTCCATGACGCGAAGCCATTAAGTATTCCCACTGGTTAGGACCTGAGACTCCTCCGGAATACGCCACTATTATGGGGTTCCACTAGAAATTGACAATTGCCAAATCAACCCTCTCCGCGATGCGCCAGGCAGTTAAATGATGAAGTTTTACGACTAAGGCTTAAATTAGCCATAACTTCTTACCAGAGTGTCGAATTTGGGTAATTCTTATATTGATGGAAAGATTATCAGATTTCCCATGTGACAAATAGTAGAAATTAGGAAATTCAATACGGTTAACATGTTACTCACTTAGGAAGCAACTTCTCAATCTTTTAGGGCTAGAATCACACCTCACTCAACATGCCCTATGGCTCAAACTACGAGGGAACTTTGAGGATCCTTACAAAAAGATATAGTGTGTAGTAGTAAAAGAGTGAGTTTACACAAAGAAAATATTCTAAGTATACAACTATATTAACTATACAAAGGAGAGTTATTATATTAGTGAAAGAAAAAGTTGAGACAAAGAAAATATTCTAAGTCCTTAACTATATTCACTATACAAAGAGTGTAAATATATGTTGAAGGAAGGTGTTCTTATGGTGGAGCTTTTTACTCATAAACTAATCCAAAGTTTCTTGAGTTGTACATCGTTGATAGGCTGCTGTATCCTGGAGGGGTCAAGTCACGAGATATACTGCTAGATCGGTGTAGATTATGCCGAAGTGGGCTTGAATATCTTTAAAGATAGCGAGATATTTACACCTTAGCCAAGAAGATGAAGTTATTTTCTTCAATTCTTTATTTATTTTATTTCAACTATAACAATTATTGTAATTTGTGGTATATTACACCTCTACTACTCCTTCTTCTTGGCACAGTTCTTTAAAATTTTTGATTTCCAGATATAGAGTGTTTCAAAGAAATAGTTTTTAGATGTATTTAAATTGTGTTGGTCTTTATCTTGTTAAAAACTCATGTACAGTAAGGTTGATTTTATGTAAAATTAAAGTATAGAAAGTGGTGCATCTATTGTTGTGTCTCTTTGATTTGGTAGAGAGCATTTCATCATATTTCTCTCCGAGCTGGATTAGAAATATTGTAGTATTTGGTTCTTTATTATATATTGTATTTTGGGGTCGAAACTAAAAGCGGTAATCATGTTGCATTCTGTAATTCTAGTGGAAAGCTTATAGGGCTTAGAAACCTTATTTCCTAAATAATTTTTTAATATTGTTGTATTATTTTATCCCCTTTCTCACTTAGTTACTCTAAAAGTCTTATTGTCCTTATGGTTACTGATTCTAATGAAATAATAAACATTTAACTTCTTTTACATATTATATGAGAACTAGATATTTATAGGGATAAGGAGTATATTAAGTGTGCTTCAAGAGTTCCTGTGATTATGGTTATTCTCTTTTTCAACATTCTTTAAAAGCTTAGCCCCAATAGTTAATTAGTGAAGTGCATCATCACAGCCCAATTTCTCAAGCCATGATCGCACCTACTATAATCTACCAGTAGGTAAGTCTGCCCATAAATCAAATTTGGCGAATAACGGACTAATAAGAAAAAAGGATAACCAATACTAAGTAAAATAAGAAAGAGAGCCAAAAAAAGATGATATCCCCTATGATTTGTTCTTGTCGATATAGGAAACACTAATATAACAAGAGAACAAGATTAAGTTAATATACATACATAGAAATGTCTCTGAAATACCTAATAAATATTAGTGGAACAAAATAAATAGAAATAGGACAACTCTGAAAGCCAAGAGTTCACCTAAATCTTTGATCCATGATAGCTTCGCCCAATGCACACATCAAGTATGAGAACTCATACTATGATCGATAGAGTACTAAAGTGTAGTATGAGTACCCTCTATGAGATAATCAGTAGGCATCAACCAACTGAGCTCTAAAGATAATGCAAGTTTAAGTAACATTTAAGGAAAGTATATACGTTACATGCAACTAAATAATAAATGAACTACATTAACATTATCATAGGAGTAAAAATTAGGAATGAGAGTGTTATACGATATATGTAGATAGAGATTAAGGTAATACACAACTTTAGTAATAAAATAAGAAAGTTCTTTACAATAAGGATAAATATAGAATGAGGGATACACTATCTCACTAACTAGGTAGCTAAGAATGATATTTTAAACTAACAAAGCTAGTCTAACATCCAAAATATCACAAGGATCATTAATAAGAAGGAGGCTAGTGTTAGCATGATAAAAATATCTAACTCAAAATTTAAATGATCACAAGGTAGTTAAATAACAAGGCTCACAATAATAAGGGTAAAGGAAAAAAGCATACCTATAGCCTTGGGTAAAAATGCTTAACCATCCTACTAAAAACTATACAATAGCACCTAAACACTAATACAACTAGTCAAGCCTATACAAAGAATAAACTACCAATCCCTCGTAATCCCAAAAAGCAAAAACAATCACTCGGCTAGCAGAAAATATAGCATACTTGTGTGTTATATTAGGTACCATCATGACCCAAGAAATTAGGTCATGAAGATTTTCATAAGAGCTTAGTCTCACCTTTTTTGGTTGTATAAGAGAAAATGCCTAGTAGAGTCTTGTGTATTGGTGTAATGATGTACATATACTATCTTTAGGAGTCTATATGGAATTATTACGAAATATCATTTCTTGATACTTTTTTAGGTGTACTTACTTTTACTAAATTTTATGTACTTTTTTTGTGCTTACTCCTTCTCCAATTGATAGCACGAGGTTGTGATAGATACATATGGAACTTTAACACATGTTACTTAAGTTTCATCTCAGAGTCTAACCAGGAAGTTATAGTTTGATATTGAATATTTAGAATATAAACCAGAGTGTTTGGGACCATCCCAGACTCTAACAAGGGTTGTGACTGCCTCAATTCTTTAAGATTCTGTGTTAGGGATTCTAAGACTTTTCAGGGATATATCACATGTAAAGGTGGTGTCCGATAAATCTAGTGGTTCTCAAGACAAAGTTGGGTTTGAAGGTATTAAGTGGGGTACTTATCAATTTTAGAATATGAGATGGGATTTCTTAAGTTAAATAGGCATACTTGTATGATCTTCCCTAAAAAAATGACATGGTGTAGAGGTTTATCAAGGGATTAACTTAACCACTTTATTTTGCATTAGAGCATTTGAAAATAGGTGAGTCTAGCTTTTTTTAGGTTGTTGATCATATAAGGACTATACAGTGGGCATGTCTTGAGACATTTAGAGGTAGTGGTAAGAGGTCCTACCATCTGTACAATTTTAGTAGTATTTTTTTTGAATGAAAGAATCCTCCAAGTAGAGGTCATTGTCACTCGCATCCTATCATAGGTGCCATTCTAATTTTTTATCCTTTAACATGTTATGCTATTTTATTTTTGGGATTTTCATACCGATATTTGTCTGCCAAAATGTTTTTTCATTATATAGTATTTGAGATATATTTTTTTTGTATTATGTACCTATAACTACCCTCGTAGATGATTTCCTTTTTGTAGTGGATCAAGTAGATCTATTTGAGATTTTACCCTAGTGTACCACTTTGGTAAATTCATTTTCATAGGCTTAGTGTCTTATGATGTGATACTAGGATTTGGGTTATTTGTCTTCCTTTCATACCACTTGTATTATATTCAATTAATATCATTATTACCTTAATTATTATTGATCCTTATATTATATAATACTAGACTACTATTATCTGCTTAGTTTTCTTTGTTTTCTTGCAATTCTTATCCACTTGGCTTACTTGGTTGCCTTTCTTGATTAGCCTTTCTCTGCTAGTAAGGTGGTGAGGTTGTTTTTTGTGATTGTTGGTGAGAAAGAAGGTTTATCCTTATGTCGTTAGGTTGTAGTAATATCATTGATAATCTTTTCTTTGGTCAGTTACTAAGATTCAAAAGTTGAGGTTTGTTGTTTTGATTTGTTTGGTTCATCTCTAATAGTAATCTTGGCCTTAGGTATGGGTATTGATTTGGGTTCTCAATTCATTCGACGATGATGTTCATGGTCCAGTAGGGTTAAGGGAGCATTAAATTAGTGATTTCACAAGATCCTTATTGTAGGGTGTGTTTAGACAAGTGTGACTTTTTAGGATTCTTCCACTTGGTGTATGGAAAGAAAGGATGGTTGTATCTTTTTATGTATCAGTTGTCAACAACCAAAGGGTATGACACTAGAGAGTGAGTATCATTGATTCCACTTCAAAAGTTTCTTAAGGTTTGGCCATCAATAAGACTCTTTGAAGTCATCATGAGTTTTTAATTATGGTATGGCTTGTTGATGTCCTACAACAACTAGGGATTTGATTAATAATATGATTTGACATTGTATAACTCACTTATTATTGTGTTCCTTGGTGGCACCTTAGCTTAAGCTCTTGCAGAGACTCTTGGATAATTCTTAGTTTCCAAAAGGTAAGATTGGCTTGGGATTATGACATTTTCGAAGATTTATCAGCTCCAATTTTTATTGTGACACTTTTGAATGTTGTCTTGAGAGTGGTGGTGGATTTTATACTCAAGAACTTAATTATCTATAGGATCAGTTTGGGAAATTGAGGTCAAGTAGGTTGGCTCCATTGTTAAGCTTAGCTATAATTATGTAACTTGATGACAACCTACATTTAAAGGTTTGATTCAGTTAAGGAATATTCTATAGTATAAATACGCCTACTCGCAACCTACCAGTTTAGTTCTTTTCAGTTTAGAGAGATTCACTTAGGTGGATATTAAAGGGAGGATCCATTTGTGAATATTACTGGTTTTTACTATATCTGACCATAGTTCTGAGTCCAACTACTATAAGTATAAGCAGTGAGAAAGATGTATCTGAGTTAGGATTTGAATGGTTTCACCCATAGTCGATTGGGTACTCTAGTGAGGATCATCCAATTTTGAGAGGTCGTTCCTTGAACTGTAGTACCCCACATGTTTTTAAGCTAGGAAGTTAATAAGTATTCCTACGTGTGAAATATCCTATCCTGTGATTCATACTTGAGTACATGACTTACAATGAATATTCTAGTGATAGGATAGCTTATGATGCATTAAGTATGTTCATATGAGTCACTTAAGGTAATACAAGCTAAAAGTTTTTTAATCTATCAAGTTTTAGTGTTTGATTTTGCAAGGGTCATCCTTGAATGAGTATAACTCGATGTTAATGTGGTATTTTCGCTAATTTAGACCCACAAAATTGTATAAAATCGAATTATCTTTCCAACAATAGCAATTTTGCCTTAATCCAATGCCCGAGCGAAACGTTATGCCCATTTTTGTAAGAGACAGTAAGCATAGGCGATTGGTTAGGCGCCGCCCAACCCAAGCATAGGCGATCACTTGGATTCCTTTCATCTGTGGATTCCTTTCATTTGTGGAGTTAAAGAATCAATCTTTAAAATACAAAAGCTTGGTTAATTGTGGTGATATGATCATACCCACGTTGATGCATGTTTGTTTTCCTCTTTTTTATTATAAAGTATGATTTCTATATTGTTGGGTGTTGATGATCATGTTGTTGATATTGGGTGATTCCCGAGATGGAATCTTTATATGTTTTTATGAATTCATGATATCATATGAGTTGAAAACATGTAAGTTTGGTTGTTCATGATGTATAATTTGGTGATTTCACCTATGCTTAGGATATGCATGCAAGGTGTTTGATAAAATGCCTAAAGAACTAGAAAGCATTCAATATAGCTAAATTGTGACTAAGTGAATGATTATGATATGCCCTTACATTCCAATGACTTCTATGTTGATAATGTGCCTTGTAAATGTTGTCGGAATACTCATGAAATATTCTTATGAGATAATGCTATGTTTACTTGCAAATCCTACCTATGAACAAGATGTATGATAACCATGCAATCTACATGAACTTCCGTTCAATTAGTATGTGTTGCCAATATGACTATGCAATGAACATGATATTAAGATTGTGCAAGTACTTCCATGTGATATGAAATCCTTTCCATGCTATACATTGTTGATAACCATGCTTAGTATGAGATCCCTACTTATGATATTATAAATTATGGACTCTACTCTTATGATCAAGTCAGTCATGTGTGTCAGTTTCCTTCCATCGAGTCCTGGGGGTACTTGTACATGAAAGCTATAGTTGTGTGCCTACATTCATGTCATGTTTCACGATATCTGAAATCAGTCTATAATTCCATAGACTTCAGTCAGTCATGTGACTCAGGAAAACCTCATGATCTTAGTCGATTCTCAAAGGGTGTTGTATGTGTTCACAGTAGTTCAGAGTCATCTCTAGTTTCCGAGGTAAAAGAGAAACAAAACAGGGATCCTACCCTTGTCAAGCTCAAAGAGTCAGTTCAGAATCAGAAACTTGAGGTTTTCTCCCAAGGGGGAGATGGTGTTCTTCATTATCAGGGTCGTTTATGTGTTCCAGGCATAGATGAATTGAGGCAGTGAATTCTAGGAAAAGCGCATGGTGCGCCATACTCTATTCATCCAGGGGCCACTAAGATGTACCCCGACATGCGTGAGATCTATTATTGTAGTGGGATAAAGAGAGATGTTGTAGAGTTTATGGCTAAGTGCTCTACATGTCAGTAGGTTAAGATAGAGCATCAGCTACCTAGTGGTTCCATGCAAGAGTTCGCCATTCCTACTTGGAAGTGAGAAGAATTTAACATGGACTTCGTGACGGGTTTGCCTAGAACTCGTCATCAACATGATTCAACCTGGGTCATTATAGATAGAATGACCAAGTTAGCTCATTTCCTTCCTGTTCATACTTTTTATTCCGCCAAGGATTATGCCAAACTCTATATCAGGGATTTAGTCAGAATACACAGTGTTCCACTATCTATCATCTCAGACAGAGGTACCCAGTTCACTTCTCACTTTTGGAAAGCATTCCAAAAGGGTCTCGGTACCCAAGTCCATCTCACCATAGAATTTCATCCTCAGACAGATGGTCAAGAAGAGAGGACCATTCAGACTCTTAAAAATATGCTAAGGGCATGTGCAATTGACTTCAAGGAAAGTTGGGATGGCCACTTGCATTTGATTGAGTTTGCATACAACAATAGCTGTCATTCTAGTATTCAGATGGCTCCATTCGAATATCTCTATTATAGGAGATGTAGATCTCTAATTGGTTGGTTCGAAGTCAGTGAGGCCTCAATCGTAGGTCCTGACTTAGTACTCGATGCCTTAGAGAAAATTTAGTTGATCAGAGAAAGACTCCGGGCTACTCAGAGCCGACAGAAATCCTTTATAGATGTTCATAGAAAGGATCTCGAGTTTGAGGTCAATGACTATGTCTATCTTAAGATCTCTCCCATAAAGAGAGTGAAGAGGTTCGGCAAGAAAGGGAAACTCAGTCCCCGATATGTCGGTCCCTTCAGAATTCTTTGTCACTTCGGCAAGGTTACTTATCAACTTGAGTTTCCTTCAGATCTAGCCTCAGTCCGTCCAGGCTTCCATGTGTCTTTTATAAAGAAGTGCATAGGTGACCTAGTAGTTGTTATCCCTATTCAGAGCATCGACATTCAGAACAGCCTCTTTTATGAAGAGATTCCAGTCGAAATCTTAGATTATCAGACTCATAGATTAAGGAACAAGGAAGTCCCTCTAGTCAAGGTTCTTTGGCAAAATCAGTCTCATGAGGGAGATACTTGGAAAGAAGAAGCAGATATGCATACCAAGTATCCTCACTTCTTCCCCTCCAATTCAGATCGAGCTCAAGGTAATAGTTCTCCTTAATCTTATTTAGTTTCACGTTCATGTTTCCAGTATAAACATGGTGCCTATTAACCATTTCATACTCAGTTATGCATTCATGTGTTAGTTATCCGTGCATCAGATATGCACGAGCTCAGTATGTTCAACATGTTAGTCATGAGATCAAGTTTCAGTTCTTCATGTTCAGTTTAGGTTCTATTATCTTGTATCCCTTTTCAGTAAATTCTCATTCGAGGACGAATGTTTCCAAGGGGAGATATTGTAATACCCCCCATTCTTCTAAGCTAGGAAGTGAATAAGTATTTCTACGTGTGAAATCTCCTATCCTATGATTCATACTTGAGTACATGACTTACAATGAATAACCTAGTGATAGGATAGCTTCTGATGCTTTAAGCATGTTCATATGAGTCACTTAAGGTAATACAAGCTAGAGGTTTTGAATCCATCAAGTTTTATTGTTTGATTTTGCAAGGGTCATACTTGAACGAGTATAACTCGATGTTAATGTGGTATTTTAGCTGATTTAGACCCACCAAATTGTAGAAAATCAAATTATATTTCCAACGATACCAATTTTGCCTTAATCTAATACCCGAGCGAAAAGTTATGCCTATTTTTGTGAGAGACAGTAAGCATAGGCGATTGGTTAGGCGCCGCCCAACTCAAGCATAGGCGATTGGTTATGCCCTACCCAACCCAAGCATAGGAGATCACTTGGGTTCTACCTAAGTCAATTCCAAGCGTCAAAAACACTCCGTTTTGAGTTATTTTAAAGGTAATTAAGTGTTTAAATACTCCTTACACGTCCCTAAACTTAACCCTATGAAATATATATCTTCTAAATATACCGCAACACAATTTTCATCTCAAATCTCATCATCCAAGATCACTAAAGAAGAAAAACAACTAGGGTTGCATAATTAAGCTTGAAGATCCGATTTCAAGGAAATTCCTCAATCAATCATCAAGAATATTCCTTCTAAGGTATGAGTAGTGTTCATCCACGGATTCCTTTCATCCGTGGAGTTCAAGAATCAATCTTTAAAATACAAACTCTTGGTTAATTGTGGTGATATGATCATAGCCATGTTGATGCTTGCTTGTTTTCCTCTTTTTCATAATAAAGTATGATTTCTATATTGTTGGGTGTTGATGATCATGTTGTTGATATTGGGTGATTCCCAAGATAGAATCTTTATATGTTTTTATGAATTCATGATATCATATGAGTTGGAAACATGTAATTTTGGTTGCTCATGATGTATAATTTGGTGATTTCACCTATGCTTAAGATGTGCATGTAAGGTGTTTGATAAAATGCCTAAAGAACTAGAAAGCATGCAATATAGCTAAATTGTGACTAAGTGAAGGATTCATGATATGCCCTTACGTTCCAATGACTTCTATGTTGATAATGTGCCTTGTAAATGTTGTCGGAATACTCATGAACTATTCTTATGAGATTATGCTATGTTTACTAGCAAATCCTACCTATGAACAAGATGTATGATAACCATGCAATCCACATAAACTTCTATGCTATTAGTATGTGTTGCCAATATGATCATGCAACGAACATGATATTAAGATTGTGCAAGTACTTCCATGTGATATGAAATCCTTTCCATGCTATACATTGTTGATAACCATGCTTAGCATGAGATCCCTACTTATGATATTATAAGTTATGGACTCTACTCTTATGATCAAGTCAGTCATGTGTTTCAGTTTTCTTCCATCGAGTCCTGGGGGGTACTTGTACCTAAAAACTATAGCTGTATGCCTACATTCATGTCATGTTTCACAATATCCTAAATCAATCTATGATTCCATAGACTTCAGTCAGTCATGTGACTCAGGAAAACCTCATGATCTTAGTCAGTTATCAGGTATCAGTAACATTCCGCCAGTCAAAGGAATCCAGTAAGATTAAGTCATGCACAGTCAGTTATTCATGTCCAGTC
Organism: Capsicum baccatum var. pendulum; assembly: GCA_030864225.1. Classification (NCBI taxonomy): domain Eukaryota; kingdom Viridiplantae; phylum Streptophyta; class Magnoliopsida; order Solanales; family Solanaceae; genus Capsicum; species Capsicum baccatum. The sequence continues at coordinate 150,163,491 of CM061557.1, read as the reverse complement.
CCTCAGATGGGAGTAGAGGTTAGTGCCGATTGAACCCAAGGATGGGAACTCACCCGCCAGTTCAGGGTGTGATTCTTAGTAGAAATCCTTGTTATCCAGAACTATGTAGCCAGCGCAGGTTGAGACATCTTAACCCGTCAGATTAGGGTTTATGAGGTGGCCTAACCTGTCAGTTTAGGGTTCCCACCGTTCTCATTGAGTACCCACTAGATAAGGGTCACTCACAGGCTGTCCTTACCCAGTGATGGTATTGACACCCCTCCAGTCGGAGTAGATATTGGACCACAGCTTAGCCATAACGGCATACATGGGGTATATCAGTTAAATACTATTTCCCACAGTTTCAGTATCAGTCTCAGTAAAAGAACTTAGGGCATTCTTCAGATTTCAGTATATACAGGACTGTCAGATACAGTCATCCATGTTATCTATTTCAGTATCATTCATTACAGTTATCAGTAAACCATGTATTAGCTTACAGGTCATGCAATCACACATTCACGGTCCCAGTTTCTGTATATGTGTGCTTACACTTCCACGTTCATATTAGTCAGTCAGTGTTGTTCATGCATGAAACCCTTTATGTTAAGCCTACCTTCCTTGTATACTCAGTACTCCAGTTGTACTGACGCATTTTCTCTATGGTGCTTTCTCTTCATGTTAAACCATAGGTTCTGAGACACGAGCTCCAGCCCAGCAGTAACGGTAGCATTCCAGTCGCAGAGACACAGTGAGTCCTCATTGATTCAAGGATAATATGATTTGATAGATTTATTTATTTCTTCAGTTTAGTTTAACTGAGTTAGTTGGAGACATGTTCCATCAACTCCTTATTCAGATAGTTTAGAGGCTTTCAGATTTATGTTCAGATTGAGTTGTTTTGGGTATTTTCACCCACATAGTTTTATTTAGTTGAACCTTATGGCCTTATAGTTCTATGTATTCCGCATTATTATATCATGATTTGCAGTATACAGGTATAGATATCAGTCATGGGTTAGCTTATGGTCCCTCGGGTCAGGAGCACCGTGTAGCATTCCGGTTCAGCAACTCAGGGTGTTACGTGAACTCATGACTATTGGTTTTAAAGGTTATTGTGGCCAGTTATTGTCTTTGATAGGATTGCAAACATTAGTCACCAATATTTAGGTATTAAAGTAGAACCTCATGAGGCATGGTTTATATGTTAAGAAGGGTGGAAGTTTTGGTTGGGTCTTGCGTACTTCACTAGTGCTTGGTTGAGTTGGACCCTAGTTAGATTTTGAGGATGAGTTCATTATTATTTGGAAAAGTGGAGTAAAGAAGTTAGTGCTAAAGGGAAACATTTAGAGAAATCCCTTAGAAGCATTACTTGTCCTTGGAGGTTATTTGAGGAGTCCTCAAGGGTATACGAGCCCTGCACATCATCCATTCGGTCTTTTGGCCCCTATATAGTCCTTGAATTTTAGGGAAAAATACCTTTTTATGGTTGATGTTGTAATTTACCTCTAGTTCATTGTTTTGACCCAATTTACGAATCATGATAACCCGTACGAAATCCCGCCAGTAGGGAAACCAAAGCATAACTCAGAGCTAACACAATGGGTTAATTCGGTAGGAAATGCCTAACATAGGTGAAATTTCAAAAACAAAATTTATGAATAACAAATGTTCTAGTTGAAATAAATAGTCAATACAAGATACCAACCCTACGACCTCGTAGTGTGAGTAAAAGGGCATCTAGTAGTATCAATACAATTCAAATTCTAGAATAGTCAATATATCAGTCTCGAAACAAAAGACTGAAAATAAAGATAGAGGGAAATGGGATACTCAAAATCTAAGAGCTCACCCTATCTCTAGAAATCAATCAGCACACGAACAATAGTCAAAGTTGAAAACATGTACTCATATCTGCTCAAAAAAGATATAGAAGTGTAGTAAGAGTACCAAAGCAATGGTTACTAAGTAGTGCAAGATAACATAACTAAGTCAGGGTGTAGAAACAAACCTAAATCATCTCCAACATTGCTGTACATAATAAGTAACTAAGCTAGAAAAAAAATATAACATAAGGCATCAACAAATTCCAATCACCACTTGAACATAATAAGTAAATAATTCATAATATTAACATATCATAAAGCATTAACATAAGCAACCACAAATAGCAAAATTGGCTCCCATATGCGAATCAATGCAAAAAGGTAAAAAACTCATCACAAACTCCCATATGATTGGAGAGTACACGCAATAGAAAATAATGAAATCAACTAAAATTACTGTGAACTCCCATCGTCATTTAACTATCACCCCACATTTATCATCAATTGGTCATTTACTAAGAATTTCATAATTTACCAATATTTGACAAATATCCATATTTCATAATGGTACCATCATTTAACAAAATCATCTTTGATATTCACTAGTTACTAGTTTATGAGCTCACCATCTCTTAATAACTAATCCCTTTGATTACTAGTCATCATATAGCCTCTAGCCATTATTTAACAACTATTCTCCATATATCCACAAATAATCATATATTAAATAACCATTATTTATCAACTTACTCCATTTATCAACTAATTTCATTCATTAACTAATCATCATTTTTCAAATAATCATTACTTATACACTAGTAATTATTAATCAATTAATAATATCCACCACTATTCCAAGTTTTGCAATAAATTCAATTGTACCTCTTTTTAAACATTTATCATTTATGGACTATAACCGACATTAGTAATATAAACAACATACCCGAATTTCATATAAGTAGACATAAGGATATAGCTTTCATAAATTGGGCATAGCCGAACTCAAACTGGCAAATGTACACATAGGTAAATCAATATAATCATCCTCCAGCCTTGTCGAGTATCAATATCATCATAATCATTCTCCAACCTTTCGAGGTACTAATATCTCATCATAATATCCTTTGGCATTACCAGGTATTAATACATCATCACAATATCTTTTAGCTTTGTCATGTATCAATATCATCATAATATCCTTAGACTTTGCTGGGTATCAATATATCATCACAATATCCTGTAACCCTGTTAGGTATCTGTATCATCATAATCATCATTTGGCCTTGCTGGGTATCAATATCATCACAATATCCTCTGGCTTTACCGAGTATCAATATATCATCACACTATTCTTTGGCCTTGTCGGATATCAATATCATTACAATATCCTTCATTCTTACCGGATTTTAATATATCATCATAATATCCTCCGGCCTTGTCGGATATCGATATCATCATTATCATTATAATCCTATCATCATTATCATTCTCCGGCCTTTTCAGGTATTAATATCATCACAATATCCTCCGACCTTGTTATGTATCAATCAATCATAACAATATCCTTCAATATTTTCAGGTATAAATATCGTCATCACAATAACCTCCGGCCTGTCAGGTATGAATATAATCATCACAATATCCTTTGTCCTTACCGGATATCAATATAGCATCATAGAAGGTTGCAAAATAAATTGCATGAGTATTCATTGTTATATCTTATTTTGATGATAAGCATCTGACAACAAGGGATAAGGTCCCTAGGTCTTCATAGAAAAAATACAACTGTCACAAGGTCTGTGCAGTTTTATTTTCTAGTGTAACAAACTGTACAGGTGAGCTTGTACCATTCAGGACACTTGGACCAATTAGATTTCTGCCATAGTCATTACTCCACTATATAAGGAAAAGAAGGCTTCTCAATTGGTGAGTTTTCACAATAAAATTATTTAATAGTGTAAGAGAAAAAAACTCAATCTAGCTTCATTGCTCAAGTATTGCTCAAGTTCCATTCTTTGTAAGCTAAAAAAGTGTGTGTGTTTTCTTAAGTCAAGTCATGGTTAGTAACTAAATTACTCGTGCTATAAGAGTAATGTTTTCTTTGGTGTCTTGATATTACATAGCTAGAGTTACTTAAGTTTAATATTGGTTAGAGTTAATTAGTATTGAGGTGTGTTCTTGGTAGAGTTGTTAAGGTAGGCTTGTAGTAGAGTTATTACAAGCAGGTGGAGCCTAGAGTTAGGTTCATTGGTGTCTATAATCAAAAGTTTCACTTTATTAGACTGTTGAGGTGCTTGTGAGGGAAAGCTGTGTTTTTTCCTCCCTTGAGCAAGAAGGTTTCCATGTTAAATCACTGTATTCTCTACTTTTTTACAAGGTTTTTGTTTTTCCAGTGCTAACTATTTGATTGCCTATGACGGACTCTAAGGGACTTGGCCCCTACTGTGTGGTGCAACACTCCCATGTTTCCTCAACTTGCATCAGAGCCAGAACACTTTAAAAGGTTAACAGCTAGAGTAATTTTTCTATCATGGCTGCTCCAACTCATCTTGATGAAAGAAAATCTACCACTTGACCGCCTAAATTTAATGGCCAGTTCAATCAGTGGTAGAAAACTAGAATGTATGACTTCATTATGGCCGAGGATAACGAGTTGATGGTTAAAATACTTAATGGTCCTCGTGTTCCAGTTAAAGAGGTCAACAAAGAAGAAATAATAAGAATGGTTAATAAAATTAGGAGAGAGTATGATAATGAAGATAAGAAAGAAAGTTGAGAAAAATTAGAAGGCCAAAAAACTACTAGTTTATGGCATAGGTCTTTATGAGTATAATAGGATTTCTGCATATGAAAATTCTAAGAAAATATGGGATTTCTTGGAAGAATATCATAAAGGAAATACTGATGTAAAGGATTCAAAAGTTGATATACTGACAACTCAATATGTAACCTTTACCATGAAAGAAGGACAAACTATTCAAGAAAAGTGCACAAGATTCACCTCAATCACCAATAAGTTGCACTATTTTGGAGAAGTTATTCCTTTGTACAAACAGATGAGAAACATTTAGTGGGTTCTGCGTAAATCCTTGGAAAGCAAAGTGTTTGCTATTATAGAGGCAGGGAACCTAAAAATCCTCACTATTGTTTGGCTTATTGGTAATTTGAAGACATGTGTATTCAAGAAACAACAAGGGCAAGAGAAGAAGGATGTAAAAAGAGAAAAAACTCTTGCATTGAAGGCTTCTAAGTTAGATCAGGGTGAAGAATACTCGATGCTACCTATTTAGGAAAAAGAATTGTTAGAGCAATGAAGAAAATTTGATAATTTTAAATAAAAGGAAGCAACAACAAGAATAGAGGCTATGTTGAAGTTTGTTACAAATGTAGAAGTCCTGAGCATTTCATAAGGAAATGTACAATTCATAAAATGGATTACCTGGAATACATTATGACTTGAGGTGACAAAGGTAAGAACATGGACCAGGTCCCCATAAAATCAAGAAGAAAGTCTATCGTTGATTTTGCAGTTATGTAGGAATTAGTTGTCTGAGGGGATTCTTCCAGTTTGAAAAAAATGGGAAGCATTAAGATGTTTCCATGTTGGCAGTGGAGAATGAGAAAGTGACCTTTGATTCTTTGTTTACTCTTATAGAGAACACTGAAGATGACGAAGAAAGTGAGGTAACTCTCTTTGATATTAGAGAAAACATAGAAAACTACTCTGGTAGAAAGATAAAAAAAGGTTGCTAATGTGTTGATTAATTTTATGTTTGAACTGATTGTTAAAAAAAATGCTCTAGAAAAGATGGTAAAGAACTAGAAGCTTGAACTAATTGCCTTAACTCTCAAGATATCTGAAACTGAGGAATAGGATATTAAGTTAAAATCTAAAAATCAGAGTCTAGTGAGTCAACTGGAGAAAGTAGGTAATACTGATGATAAAGAGAAGAAAAATGCTATTGAAGAAAAAGTATAAGATTAGGAACTTGAATTAATTGCTTTAACCCTCCAAATATCCGAAACTAAGGAATACATTACTAAAATAAAAATTGAAGTATTACCAAAAGCATTTCATTATTGCATTCTAGAAGAATAAGGAGTTCTGTTTCATCTGAGAGAAGAACTTAGTAAATCTCTAAAATGGAAAACATCCTCTAAAATTCTTTTAAATTATAAATGGGCAATGTGTTAGTAATTGTAAAGGGATTGTTTATTAGCAAAAAACCTAATCACTTGAGTCTCAATGGAAAGTTGTTCATGGTATTAGAAGTAGGTTCCAAAAACCTTTAGGCACTCATTGTGGAAGAGATAGTCACATTAATGAAAATTGTCAAAGTTGGATCAGATTTAGAATGAACAGTGTCAGATATATCAAGAAGGGGAATACCTATCTTTAGTATTCTAGACATTTGAAGAAAGTGAAGAAGCTCTCATTAACTAGGTGGGAAAATAATGATTTTATAACACCTCTGTCCTCCTATTGGGAACTCAAACTCAAGTAGGTTCCCAAATCTAACAAATGATTTTGTTTGTAGGAGGGATAAAAGGATTGCAGTTAGAATATATTTATTGATAGTAGATATTCAAAGTATGACTAGAAGTTTTGATTGTATTCTCTCTCTCAAGGAACTTCTAAGTGGAGATGTCTCGTGTAGAAATGGTAAAATAACTTGCCTTGATGTTTAACATGATGATGCTGATCTATGGGATATGTTATTTCCTCTATGCTGAACTAGTTGATTTCAAAGGAACTGGTCCTTGGAAAACCAAAGATAAAATTTCTAGGCAATTAGTCTTAAGTTGAGGAGCAAAGTAGTATGCTCTTGTGACTGTGGATGACTGCTCAGAGTTCACCTGGACTATGTTTTTGGGAACCAAGAATAAAATCTATGAGGCTCTTGTTATGTGTTCTTAGAACCTCAAATAAATTTGCTCTTGTGGGCTACAACTCATCAAGCTAAGCATACAAAGTTTTCAATTAAAATGAACTCTATGCACTGATGAAAATGTGCATATGGTCATTGATGAGTCAGGAAATATGATAAATCAAGATGATGATAAAGATTCTGACATTGAAAAACTCATCCTTTTTAAAGGGATGATGCTATTGAAAATGATGGTCAAGGACAAATTTGATACAGGCAGGAGTGGTGATAGTGATGGTGATCCAAGATATAAGTCAAAAACATCAAATCGGATAGAATAACTTCAAGAAATGTCTAGTGAAAATTTCATAGGGACCTGGTCCCATTGAAATTCATCTCAGAAGGACAAACTGGATTTCTAAATATTCATGTCCCAATATAAGCGTAAAAATATGAAAGGGTTCTAAAAGATGCAGACTGGTTTACTTCAATGTAAAAGGAAGCATGGCAACTTAAAGGATGTTATGCCGGGGACCTTATCCCAAAACTTAGTTTCAATATAAATTTTATTATAAAGTGGCATCCTAAAATAAACAAGTTGAGGATAGAATTATCAAGTCAACATGGGCTTTTGAATGAATTAGTTCTCTTCTTAAAATAGTCTATGATCAAAAGAAATGAATCCTTGGTAATGTAAGTATTTAATGGTCAAATCCAGTACTATACCCTTGTAGGTATACACCCATGGGAAAATCTTAGGATAAAAATAGTCGAGCAAAATACAAATGGAAAATTCACTTAAGAAAGAGAGGGACTTGGTACTATCTCTCTGGATAGTACCATTCATTTTAACTTAAAAATTATAAAATTCCTCTCTAAAAAAGCCATATGTCTTTTCTCATCTGAACAAAAGCTTTCAACTCACAACAAATTTGAACTGTTGCACCCATTTGTAGTCTAACGTGTCTATTAGAAAGGGCACCTTTTAATGTAGAATGGTCACCTCCGTTAATTACCAAATTAAATGCAATATATTTTATTCTCTTCCTAATTAACTCAAATCATCCGGTAAATCATTCTCAAATCTAACCTAACTTGGTCCTCATTTTTTTGTCTTACAAAAACACAAAATAGAATATGTTCCAACCACCTGAACCTCCATGAAAGAGTTATTATGATCTTCCTCAAGAATGTTAGAGAATTTTACCCACCATGTCTTCTCCTGAAGTTCAAAACAATTAAAAAAAAACAACATGTGTTGACTACTCTTACTGAACCTTCCACAAAAAATTTAAAATCCCTGATTGAGTCTGTCCCTTCCTCCAACTTCAGAATTGCTATTTAGTTAACCATGGAAGTGGATTAAAATAAAGGATTTTGTTCACTTATTAAAAATGAAATCTCTCAAAAAGAAGTTCCTTTTTCCTCAGAAGACCCAATATTACTTGAAGATTCTTAAATCCATGTTTTTTTCTAAAGTACCAAAAATGTCTGAAGTCAAAGAAACCCTTCAAGTACTTGGTTCTCTTATACCTTCTAAATCAAACACAATATTTTCCTAACTGTATGATGATGAAATACCTGTGAAGAGGTCAGATCTCTTCAATAGTGAAAATTGGGTAGCCAAAAATTTACTTCTATTTACATATGATCTGAAGGAAAACACTATTAGTGTAGAATAACAAATCTGAGGTGGAAAAGATGAAGAAATTATACTACCTACAAATGAGAAGGATGAGAATGAAACACCTATAAGATAGTCTATAAAAAAAATAAAGAGGAAGCAAAGGCAAGGAAAATATGATATCCTATTTGACTTGAGGATAAGGAAAAAAGGTGTTGGAAGATGCTATAAAGGTTAACAAGTGTTCAACCACTAGGAGAAAAATACTAAAGAAAGCTGTTGTAGTGGAGAAGGATAAAAATATAGATATTGTACAAATTGTAGAGAGTGAGGACATTGATTCAAATGTTACTGCTGAAACTGAGAAGAGAAGAAAAAAAGTTCATACAGAAAGGAGTACCAGGACCTTAAGTTCAAAATTTGGATACTAATGGAAAAAAACATATTATTGTAATTAAAAAAAAAGTCTTTGAGGGACCTGATCCCAAGAAGAGAAAAATTATTGAAAAAAAGAAGTCATGTAGTGAGCCCAAAAGAAGAAGAAAGAAGAAACAAAAGAAGTCAGTATCTAGAGAAGTAAGAAATGATTTTTTAAAAACACAAAATATACTGACCGGTAGAATGTTTGGTACCAGGATTAATAATAAACCTAGATTTGATGAGTTGGTAAAGTATGTTAGGAACCAGGTTTTGTTACACATTTTAAAGGAACCAGCTGCCTAGTGTTTTAAGAAGAAGTAAGAGAATTCTATTATTCAATGAATTTCTAAAAAGGTAGGTTTAGTTTGACAAACCATGTGTAAGAAAATAAGATAATGATAGATGTAGAAGCACTAGGAAGGATTCTGGATATGCATATAATGGGTTTGAGGACTGTTAGGAAACAAAAACCATCAATTAAGTTTATGATCGTTGCATCCAAAGTAGAAGGGACATCTATAGTTGGTGTGAGAAAGAAATTTCTCACAAGTTAATTCAAACTGGTATATGAATTTTTATACAAGGTCCTTTTGCAAAGGTTAGTGAAAAGGACCATTGCCTCTGGTGTTGACCTATTTTTGATAAAAGGTCTAAGTAAGTTTGAGTTGATAAGTCTGTCTGTTCTTATGATAGATCACATGAACAAGGTGATCAATAATAAGGAAGGAATACATGGGATGCCATATGGATGCTTTTTAAACATGGTTTTAGATCAGTTTGTAGTCATTGGGACAAAAGGGACTCCTAGAATAATAAAACAAAAGTTCATTCTAACAACACTAGTGGAAAATTAATGTATTGAAGGAAAAGTGGGAACTGTGTCCCAGGTATAGGAATAATTTTCTTCTTAGGAGAGTTTAAACAAATAAATGGAGAAGATAAAGATAAAGATAGCTACAAAGAAAAATGAGATTGTTCACTTGAAGATACAGAACTACAAGCTACCCTCAGAAGGACCTGATGCCACTAAGGAACTTGTAGTAGAAAATACAAAGCTCCAGGGAGTGTTTGCAGAACTTACTAGTGAGTTACAAGGGTTGAATGCTGAAGTGAAGGCCCTCAGTAAAAAGTTTTTGATTCTTATGCATTTGAGACTGCCATAATGGAGTTGTTGCTATAATCCTTGTCCCCTAAGGCCCTCTCTACTAGAGTCCTATTTTGTCAATTCTCTTGTGTCAGTTTCTAGTTCCTGTTTCTATTATGGATTATGTAGACAATAGTTTTATATTTTATTTGGAATATTGTAATGGTGTTGATCCTGATTAACAATAACTGAATTTTAATTCGTGTGCTTCATCTGTTATCTCTTTAATTCAAAAGCTATTCTTTATGGTAGTGTTGCCCCTATGGTCATGGGTTAACTATCTTGTGCTTACTTTTATTTTTGGTTTACTATTATCAATTTTCAATGATGCCAAAGGTAGGAATACTAAATATATATAGTAGGAATAGGTGTGACCAGGTGTGTGTATACATGAAATGTAAGGGATAAGGTAAACATATGCATGATGTGTAAGGGACCGGCTGACAAACATGTGAATATATGTTGAATTCAACCAGGTGATAGGTGATATATAAAGAATACTCAAATGGTAAAGTAATGATAGCCTATTGTAGCAAAAAGGCACATTGAATAGGTGTAAGATGCTCAAATGGATATCAATGAGTACAAGTATATTGATAGGGGAACATTGAAATGCAACAAATGGGTTATGTTTTTTATGTCACTTAACAAGAATGGACTAGGTCCCTAAGTTGTATGATATATTAACATTGGTAAACAAAGGGCAAAGTGATAGGGTCTATTTACTAACAGTAGTGGTAATAACTCCGACTTAATAAGGTGAATGATTTTAACGTTTAAGTTATATGGTCAAGACCTATGGTTTGTCATCATAAAAAAGGCAAAAAATTGCAATATCATGTTTTAATGATGATCTACTAAAAACAAGGGACCAGGTCCCTGGGTCTTCAAAGTAAAATACGCTTGTCACAAGGTCTATGCAGTTTTTTTGTTCTAGTGTAACAAACTACATACGTGAAATTATACCTTTAAAGACACTTGGGTCGATAAGATTTCTACCCTAATTAATACTCCACTATAAAAGGAAAAAATGTTTCTCAATTGGTGAGTTTTCACAATTAACTTATTCAAGAGTAAAAGAGGCAAAAACTCAATCCAGCTTCATTACTAATGTTCCATCATTTGTACGCTGAAAAGATGTGTGTGTTCTTAAGTTACGTTAGGGTTTGTGATACAATTCAAATAGCCACCTTAGGTTTTAAAGATATACTGCGAGGCCAACACAAGAAGAACCCAATAGTGGTCACATTGAGGGCACGGGAGCACGTATAGGGGACCTATTTTAAGCCCACAACAATCTCGTGTATGGAAGATTGCTTGGAAGCTTGCTTTGATGAGATACCGGAGAGGTCCAAGTGTTGAAGAATAATTGTGAAGACCAAAAAGACTCAAGGAAAGTCATATTTTGAGTTGTGAAGAAGACCACATCAAAACACTACATGATCACCCATTCATTAAGGGTGTAATGGCTTTTTTAGGCTTTTTATTTACACTCAATAGAAGCCCCTTTTCATTAAGGGTATTTTTTTCATTAATATAATAAGTATAAATAGACTCCTTAGGCTTATTTTTCATTAGACTTTGATGAAATTGGATATTATTCCTAGATTGTTGCTTTAGTCTTGTAGTTTTAGCTCTCAAACCCGAAATTGGTTCCTTGAATAAATTTGAAGTTAGGGTTTCACTCTTATTGGGAAATTTGGCAAGAAAGGTATGCTAGAGGAAGAGTGTTTCCTTTGGTTCACCTAAGAGAGTGGTTTGATCTTACATTGGTGATGTGTGTTCGGAGGTTTGATACATCTTCTAGTCATATTCATTAGTAGAAGTGAGGATCTCTCTATCTATCCTTAATTTCATGCAATTCTTCTTCTTCATCTCCTTCTAGTGTGTTGTTTTCTCGTTTTGTAGGTTATTCTACTTGCTGTTTTCTGCACTTTGTAGGTACATTTTCCATGGAAACTAAAGGTACTACTTCCCAACCTTTGGGAAATAATGTTATGGGAGCTTTGATAGCCCAAGTGGAGGCCTTGAGTTGAGAAATAAAGAGCAGAAATAATGCTATATGGAGTGATATGTATTCAATGAGGGGTGACATAATTATAATTAGAGGGAGGGTTGATAGACTAGGTCTACCAAAATCTCCACAATTCCAAACACCTCAAGTCCAAAGATCCTATACTTCACAAAACCAGCCACTAAAACCAGATGGAGAAGTGAAACTAGGGAGAAGGCTTGAAAAATTCCCTTGTGATGTGATATTCTCAAAGGAGTAAGTGGGATGCCATGATCCAAACCAAGGCAAAGAAAGATATACTCAAGAACATAAAGGTAAAATAGGAAACTCATACAATTTTGTACATGTGGACGATAATTGTATGGCTAGTAGCCCATTGAGCATGAGTGGTAGCTTATCTATTTGTGAGTCTATTGATTCTTTGCGACTTGTTGATGATGTACTTGTTATGAGTATGGATACACTAGTTGATCCTATTGATGACTGAATTGACTCTTCTTGTAAGATCAATTTTAGTCCACCTAGTGTTGAAGCCATTGTGTTTAATGATAATATACCATGTATTGATTCTTTTCCCCTTCATGATGATGTATTATGAATGCGGATACACTAGTTTATCCTATTGATGACCGAATTGACTTCTTGTAAGATCAATTTATGTCCACCTAGTATTGAAGCTAATGTGCTTAATGACAGTACATCATCTTGTGGGAATTATGTTGATCAACTTATGCGTTAAAGTTTTCCACCACTTAAGGATATATGTGATATGCTTAATGGATCTCAAGTGAGTGATGATGTTGAAAATATTGATCAAATAAATAGGAGTATCCCCTTTAGCATAACCTCTAGTGAATGTTCTACTCTCGGTTGTGCTCATAGGGATAACCATGTGCTTGAAATATCTTTGATGCTTGATAACGATCTTTTAGAGAATTCTATATATCTTCTTCATGGATAGATCCTTCTCTCTTTAAGGATAATATCTTGTTTGAAGATGATGAGTTCACTCCTAATGAACCTAGTGGTGAGAATGAAGTTGAAGGTATAGCTCGTCTTGAAAGCTATAGCCTATATGCCAACCCACTATGGTGTGACAACATTCCTCCTAAAGATGGAAATCTCTTCATGGAAGATGAGAATACTCTTAAGGGAAGGGACTGTGAAGTATTGGAAAGTAATGATCAATTGGGTGATGATAATTTTGACTTGCTTGAATTCTTACGAAACCCAATAAGTGATTTTTCCTTGAAAATTGATTGTTCTTGTGATCCTTTGTATGACACCCCAACCATGTTTGATAATTATGAAAATGAGTTACTTGCTTCTTGTGAATACTTAAGTAATAATTTCTTTTACTTTGGTAGTGGTATGTGTATACTTGAGGGTACTTCTACAGAAAGGGAAGGTGTCCATTGCTTTGAAATTACTTCTTATTCTACTACGTGTGATCTTATTGTATAGAGTACTTATGGTGATGATGCTGAAACTAGTGGTGAGTACACACATGAAGATACCTTAGTAGAAGTTGACTTGAGTAATGCCTTTCTTTACTCTCTACTTGCTTTTGATGACATGTATGTCATTGTAGAGAGTCTGTCGTGTAGTCTAAGTGAAGCCTATGGGAAATGGGAGTGTTGTCTAGACTCGTGTCTACGACCACTCTTCCCGTTTGACCCCGGCGCCAAATATAGAATTGATGATGTTGATGTGCCCAACTTGTTGCTTGGTCTAAATGACAAGCAAAGTATCAGTTTTGGTGAATTCCATAACCAAATACTTTGTGCATCTTTCATTGAACTTTTAACATTTAATTTAAAGATTTGTTGGTTATATTGCAAATATGTGCAACTTTGGCATGTTGAGATGATTTTTTTTCTAATCCAAACACTCATGCTATGAGGAGTTTGTATTTGTTCGTCGTCTCTTAGGTTTTGCAAGGTTTGGATTTGAGGTCGAATCCTTTTCAAGAAGGGGAGGATGATACAAGTCAAATGGCCACCTTATCTTTTGAAGACATCCTGCGAGGACAACACAAGAAGAACCCAATTGTGGTCACATTGAAGGAATGGGAGCACGCATGGGGGACCCATTTTAAGCCCACAATAGAACAATCCCATGTATGGAAGATTGCTTGGAAGCTTTCCTTGATGAGATGCCCAAGAGGTCCAAGTGTTGAAGAATAATTGTGAATACCAAAAAGACTCAAGGAAAGTAATATGTTGAAGTGTGAAGAATACCACATCAAAACACTACATGATCACCCATTCATTAAGGCTGTAATGGTCATTTTATGCTTTTTCTTTCCACTCCATAGGAACCCCTTTTTATTAAGGGTATTTTGGTCTTTAATGTAATAAGTATAAATAGACTCCTTAGGCTTATTTTTCATTAGACTTTGATGAAATTGGATATTATTCTTAGATTGTAGCTTTAGTCTTGTAGTTTTAGATCTCAAACCCGAAATTGGTTCCTTGAATATATTTGAAGTTAGGGTTTCACTTTTATAGGGAAATTTGTCAAGAAAGGTGTGCTTGAGGAAGAGTGTTTCCTTTGGGTCACCTAAGAGAGTGGTTTGGTCTTACATTAGTGATGTGTGTTTGAAGGTTTTATACTCCTTCTAGTGTTATTCATTGGTGGAAGTGAGGGTCTCTCTATCTATATTTAAGTTCATGCAATTCTTTTTCTTTATCTCCTTCTAGTGTGTTGTTTTCTCTTTGTGAACATTCTGATTTTTGTTCCTTTAGTGCCCATTTTGTGTTTGATAGTCCATTAGGCTATCAATTTGTAACTGAATTACTCATGCTATAAGAGTAATATTTTCTTTAATTTCCTGTGATTGCTTGGGTAGATTTACCTGAGTTCAATATTGGTTAGATTTAATTAGTATTGTAGTGTGTTCTTGGCAGAGTGGTAAAGGTAGGCTTGTAGTAGAGTTACTATCAGCAGGTGGAGCCTGGAGTTAGGTAAATTGGTGTCTATAATCATGAGTTTAAATATAGTGTACTGTTGAGGTTTTTGTGAGGTCAAGCCATGGTTTTCCTCTCTTCAGCAAGGAGTTTTCCACATTAAATCATTGTGTTCTATAATTTCCTGCAAGGTTTTAGTTTCTTCCAGTGCTCCAATCATTATGTGGAGCAACTCGCCCATGTTTCATCGTTCATACAATCAAACATCATGATTTCAAGTATAATCAATAGTGTAAATTCCCATAAACAATAACCATGACTTCTAGCATCATTAACATTGTAATTTCTAATATCATCAATAAGAATGATTTATATCATGATTACTAGCATAATTATTAAGCGTGATCATAAGCATGAGCAATAGCATAGGCAATGGTAAAAATAATAGCCTAATAAATCTCTTAATCATAGCATAATCATGGGCTTATTCCATACATATTCAATGGCTCATTAAAACATAATCAATAATCTTGTTAAATAATCTATATAGATTACTTCCAATGTCATCATCACCATGATTATGAAGTGCCAATCTTCTTAATATGGCATCAACGAACATTTCTAAGTATTCACTAAATATATAAGGGTTTCACGAGAAATAATCATCCATCTTGACTTAAGGTCACTCAAAGAGCCCACTTCTAAATCCTCAAAATATATTCTAAGAAAATTGCTACCCTACACTAGGCTAAGGTATCTAAATCCGATCTTAGATGTATAGCAAGCCCCAATTAGCCCTAAAGGAAAGATTCTACTCCGGTACTTCAATTAAGTCAAAAGGAAAAAAGTGAACTTTAGATCTACAAAATATTAAATACAAGTTGTAGTATTTGTTGCTGAAAGGTCTAGTTCACATCACTCTTAACTTGACAATAAGTTTTCAACAACTTTTCAATGATTTAAGGACCCTTGTTTTAAGGAAAAGTACAAAGAATGTCGTCTTCCTTTTTGAAATTTGAATAGGGATTCCAAGACTAATATTTGCCTCCTTCACCAATTCCCACTAATTTCAAATTGTAAAGTGATAAAGGCTTCAAATTATTGAATAAAATAGCGCAAAATTTTTTTTCCAATAGTCTGCTGCCATGTCATCACTTTTACTGTTCATGCAACATATTTTAAGCACAAGTTTTGATATATTAGTTTCATTTTGTTGTTTCTTTAGTTTTGTTTGTTTATTCCAATACTAACTCTCAAGCTATTGACCATTTACTAGATTGTGAGTTGGGTTTGAAACTACTATTTGTATTTATGCCCTTCTGTGTTTTTCTTATTCTTTGGAGTCATTGTGAACATTTGGTTTACCTCTCAATACCTTACAAAGTACAATCATGCATACAAAAGTTGTGGGATTAAGTGTGAGTAATTCGAGAACAAAGAAATAAAGGGAGTGTGTGAGGACCTTTCTTTTACAACTAACTCATTTGTTGTTTTGTCGTGAAACTTTTTGTCTAAACTCAATTGATCCAGATTAGATTGAAGTAAAATCTTAAGATGGAGAGAAAGCCATGATGCAAAACAAAGGCGTTGGTCGAGACTTAAAATTATTGTGTTCTCATTTTATTCTTATTTTGTGGAATTTTTTGGTTTAGTTATGACGTGAATTTGAGTTCAAATTCCTCTCAAGATGGAGAAGATAATACAGGCATGATCATGACGATAGATTTTTTTTGGTATTTTGACTTCAACCGAGGGAGTGTGAAAATTGAAGTGGGAAGAAGGGCGTTGGTGTTCACAAGGCCTCCCCAAAACACACTCCAGGGGCGCATATTTTGTTTCCTTTTCATTAAAGGGCTCTTTTGTCTTTTTAAATCGTATTGTAATAAGTACATAAATAGAACATGATAGGGTTTTAGTTCATTGATTATGGAATACTGATCTAAGAACACAAAGAACACCTCTCTTTAGAGAGAGAGCCTCCCTTGGCCAAAACTAGGACATGAGCAAGTATGGAATCACTTATGAATGTGTGTTGCTTGGAAACATTGGCGCTTGAGAGGTGGATTCTAATGTTTTGTCTTCATAAGGGTGCGATGTTTCTATTCTAAGTCTTTGGGGTCCTTATATATAATACATCTTCGGGTTATTAACCTTGTAATAGTGTATGTCACACTTTCTATCTTTACATTTCATGTCTTATTTTGTGATTTCTAGTAAACCCGTGTGCTTTTTTTGAGTCTTGTCATCTTGTAACATTGCATTGTTGTTATCCTAGTGTTGTTCTTCTTATCATAATATTGTTTATCTCTTGTTGTTGTTCGTCATTTTTACCTTGTTTCTTGTTGTTGTTGGAGTTGAGAATTGTGTTTGTGTTGCTCTCGGGTTTCCCTTTGTTTGTGGACTATTTATGGCTTGCCTTTTGATACGATCCAAGTTGTTATTGTATCATCTCCGCCAAGGCCTAGAGATTCATCCAAAATTCTATATACATAAATGAACTATGTAGCCACACCAAACTCGATATTCTGAATGCGATGGCTCACTTGAATTTTCTGTCTGAGGTTGTTTTGACCAAATGTCTGCCCTACACCCATATTTCAAATTTCTCAAATTTCCAACCAATAGGTCAAAATGAACTCAAGTGATTTGGTATTTGAACTAAAGGCTTACTAGCCTAAAATCAATATTTCGGAAATGCTGGCATAGTCAAAATTTTAATGGGAGATTGTTTTACTAAATTATTCACCTAATGACCATTTTGAACCAGCGAAGACTTCTAAATAAGGAAATAACTATTAAAACCAAATGAACTGCCCAGTAATCGATCTTTTAATCCCAGCAAGTCCTTAATAACTCAGACAGCTATAGAATAGCTATAACGGTAAAAATATGTGGAAACATGGCAAATGACCTGAAGGGTCATTACACTATCCACCACTAATGGAACTTTTATCCCTTAAAAGTTAAGGAATTGGTTCTACTGGATGTCTCAAACAGATGATGGTACTGGGTTCACTTCTCGCTCTCAATCCCCCAAGTGGCCTCCTCCATTTGGTGGTTCCTCCAATGAACCTTAGATACAGGAATCTCCCTAGTACGCAACCACCTGACATCACTAGCAAAAATAATCACTGTTTCCTCAACAAAGGTCAACCACTTGTCCAACTGGACTGAGTCTCATCTACGCACATGACACGGATCTGGAATACATCGTCGAAACATAGAGACATGAAAAAATATAAGATCAATGACAAAATCTAGAGGTATAGATAACTCATAAGCTACCGTACCAACTACATGAAGAATCTCAAAAGGTCCAATATATCTAGGACTGAGTTTTCCCTTCCTTCCAAACCTCGTCATACCCTTCATGAGAGATACACAGACAAATACATGAGAACAAACTCCAAGTATCAACACTTGGTAACATAGGTAAAAAGCTACAAACACTTCCATATATCTCTTCAAACTACTCTATTAATAATATTTCCTTAAATCTCTTTACATCTTGGTTGTGCCAGGGTGAATGGAATATATAAAGCTATGAGCCTTATGAGAAATCAACTTAATCAATGCATAGATCTGTGGCACACAAATGAGGCCATGAAATCTCACAACAACCTCAGAATATATGGTGTTACACTCAGACTCACCACTCAACACCTATTCATGAAGGAAGAGAAGCTTGTTATCCTCAAACTGATGATCTCAAGACTACTCAAATAATGAATATCTCACCTAGGTGCTAGGAAGAATCCTCCTAGGGTATGAAATATAAAGGAGAACCATTATTTTAGCTAAGATTTAATGTCCCATGCCAACGGCCTCTCAGAAACTAATATGCAATCCAAGATATGCATACTCATTGATTTCTGACTTAAGGCATGCGCTACCATATTTGCATTGCATAGATGATACAAGATTAAAATATCAAAATCCTTAAGCAAATCCATCAATCTATGTTGTCAAGTATTAAGCTCCCTCTGGGTCATAAGATACTAAATACTACTATGATCGGTGAAAATCTCACAATGCATACTATAAAGATATTGCCTCTAAATTGTATGGGCCAAAACAATAGTCACCAACTCTAAATCATGAGTGGGGCAGTTGTGCCGTGCACCTTAAGCTATCTAGAAGCATAATTATGTTGCTTAAAACTACACTCCAAATAGAAGTATATTGTGGTCGATTGCAAATATAATAACCCATCTAGGTTGCGGTCGATCCCACAGGTAAAATATGAATAGTTGCATGACATGATGTAATCCATGAGCACTACAGGAAAGTAAATAGGAGAATTTTAGTATCAATTTCAAGTAGTAACTGAATCTTGCATGCTTTTGAGTTGTAAATAATGGGAGATGAATACTAGGCATGTGTGCTCCTTGACTTCTCAGCTTCATAAATTTGTCGTGATCAACCCAACTATTTTTTTGTTGGGTATGCAAAGTCTACAAGATAGGTATTATCAGCCGCTTACTATGTGCGAAGATAAATCTCACCCATTACTTATTAGGTCAGGGCATCGCCTTGTTTCTCCTTGATACGACTTCTATTCACTTTCACTTATTAGGATCAAGTGATTAGACGGGGAACGGGGACAAAAAGATAGAAGTAGAAGAATCCCAAATCACTGTAGTAACTTTTTTTCCTAATAGCAAACTCCTTATTTGGGATTTATGGAAATACAGGCAATCTCAAGCAACTGCCGCTACTTGAGATGAATTATTGCAAAGAAGATTAATATACATGCATAAAACCTAGAACAGATAAGTATCACACTTTCTCTACGTAGATAATCCGCCAGGGTTCCCACAACCCTAGTCAAGGATATTAATCACTCATGTTTGTGAAGGAAACCAATATTATCAATGAAGAACACATAATATTAATTACAGAAGAATAAGATGAATAAACTCCATAGTTTTGTATTGAATAAAAACCCAAAATCTCAAGAATAATAGTAAAAGTATTGTAAGAATATGTATCCTATGATAAGAATGTGTAACCTAATAAAAGGTAAACCCTAGGGTATTTATACTATATCAAAATAACATAAACATAATAATAAAACCTGAAAGGTAAAGTTATGTTGGCCGTTCGTACCAACATCATACAAGTGATAACGCTCAACTTACATGACAATTTAAGTGCAAGGCGGCCGTCATCAATATATTTACCAAACTTTGGAGTCGGGGTCGAATACACAAGGAATAATGTGAGTGTAAATCAAGTTACTTTGAAATGATAGATACAAATTAAATTGAAACCAATGTTAAAAGAAGATAAAAATGGGGGAGATATGTATATACAATAATATTTCTTTTTGTGTTTTTATAATATAAATTTATTGGTATGAATAATTAGAGTTTAAATAGGTATGCACGGATCTTGGGATTACGGACTACTAAGAAAGTGATATGCGGGTGTTCGGCAATCAACATGAATTTAGTAAGTCAAATATGGGTAGGTTTTGTTATAGATTTTGATGCTAGTCTTTTAACAAAACACAAAACTTTCACCCATTGATTCTCTCGAATGCCTAATAGATGTGTTCAATTTTTGGTAACCACAACCTCAATCTAGGCATCCCTATTTCTAGGATGATACCCATGGTATAGTCAGCCTCACATTCACCCGTATGTCTAAGATAGTAGAAATTTAGCAAACTATATACATAATTGTCTATCATTGAGTTTGTTTCAACATCCCTCTTTTGAGGATGATATGGATTCCTAAAGTTCACCCAAAACCATTATTTCGAAGATGGCTTCAGGTTTTCTAGAGCATTGAGCTTTCACTCATCATACCCATGTTGTAATTTAGGGCTTTCGCACATCAAACCCCAACCATGTTAGCATAGTAATAATAAATTACAACCCACACACACTTTAATCCATGTTCACACACAACCCCAAGAGGGAGATCTATTAACACATAAGATAAATATGAATAGATATACCCATAAACTCCATTAAAGTAATTTATTGAAGCCTAAGTGAATTTTAATGCATACTTGGCACTCCCACAAATTAACAATGAAAGTGAGATAATCTTCCACTTAGAATGTCTCGAATGTATTCTTCACCCAAAAATTATAAAATATTTTCTTCACAAAAAACAAGGCTATGAATTCAAGACCTAAACCTAAGGATTTTGGGAAGATGGAATATGATCCATCCTGGTAGGGTTTGAATTATTTTTTCAAAATTGGGATCAACCACATGCATTTCTAGTTTTTCCCTTGGGATGATTTCTTCAGCTAAACCGGGATCGTGTGAGTCTGGGTGTGACCGCGGTTATATGACCGCAGGTAACTTCCACGATCACAGTTAGATGACTTTTACTTGACTGCCACAATCGCAATTAGTAGACCACGACCGCGGTACTTGAGTCCTTTCTTCTCCAAGTCTTCAATTGCACTTTTCATGCTCCCTTTTGATCATTTTCAGCTCCAATCAATAACTTTTGATATCCTCAACTCAATGCGTACAAAGAGTGGATATTAGTGCATTTTATAACCTATATGTATCATTTATTCATTCAAAACTAGGTAATGTGCACAAATGTTTAGTGAGAATGAGTGATTAAATCATCACTCATAAACACCCCCAACTTAAAGCATTTGCTTGCCCTCAAGCAGCACTACCTCTTTCCAAGAGACAATAATTCTATATACCTACCTTTATACCCTAAAGCTCACAATGAAGTTAATTTTAGATTCAACCACAACTAGCTCAATGGTTATAGGCTAAGCTAATTTCCACTACACCACTTATTATAAGATGGAACATTAAAGGATATATAAGACTTCAAAGAGCAACCAAGAAGCAACAACCAATACGTTAGAGGTGGCTTCATCTTGACCACAACTAAACTGTACTCATTTTGCCTCATTTCTTAGAAGGTGATAGAATCACCAACCTCAACTTGTTTCACATGCCAACATCATGAGAAAAAGAATTTCACACACCAAACTACCAAATTTTTAACAAGGATCTTTAAGTGATAAAACTCTCTCCCTCACAAAAGAAATCTCACTGCAACAAATGTCATACAATAGGCTTGTCCTTATTTTCATTCGCCACTACAAAAAGAGTAAATGGTCGGAGATCTCAAAGGACTTTTTAAGCTTGATATATAGGTTTGGGCTAGGGTAGGATATCATTTAGTACAATATGGCTACACCTTTTCTGGAACATCTACATCACACATTACAATCATCCTTTTTGACTATGCGCCACTCTTCTTTGTTTTCTCTCTTTTATCATGCCTACTTATTGCTTCCTTCATTTACCCTTTTCTTTCATCTCTTTTTGTTGCAACTTTCATGCAATTCATTCCTTTTGTTGGATCTTTTCTATTTCTATTCCTTTATTTTCACTCTTAGGCACATTTTATATTTTACAAACAATTCTGGCCTCAAACTTTCTTCCATAAACCTTTACCACCTCAACTTTGGAATTTAGCCTTAAGTTACATTTCAAAGTTCAAGGAGGGTTTTGTTTAAAATAGGGATAAAAAGAATGGGTCACGAGTTGTAATGAGTTTTCCAAAGAAAGGTCCAAAGGCTTATAGTGTGTACTAGGGAATACAATTATACATGGGTAGGCTTTTTAGTCAAGAGTCGATTGCAAAATCACAAGGGTGGTATATTTTCTATTCATATGTCAAAATTTATGAAGCCACAATAAGAGAAAAAGTTTTGTTACAAAATTGCTCCCGTCCTTGCCCCTGATCATCTTTTGAAAATTTTTTGACAGAGGGGGTTGTTCATTATACATTAGCACCTCACAAAATTTTCAAAATTAAGGAAACAACCAAATCCTTAGCCTCATATTTTAGGCTCAAAATGGGAACACTAACAGTAAGGATACTGTAATACCCTAGGAAATTTTTTGTTGAAATTTTATGCGTAAATGTATTGGGTTCTATATTCTAGAATGAATTATAAATTTTTCATGAGGAATGTCTTATATTATGACCCACCATTGCATAAAGTATCGAATAAGCTTTCCAACGATATATGGATCATCCAAAACGGACACTCGAGCGATGAGTAATAAATATTCCGATCGAACCGTGAATAGTAGTAAACTGTAAAACGTGCAGGAAAAAGTACTGAGGCCTGGTGTATTTTTTCTCCTACTTTAAATGATTATAACACCTTGTACATAATGATCTGGGTGATCTACCATATATCAATGTAAAGCTTTGCGATTCCTCTTTCCAATGAAATTGGTTTCATCCAATTTGTCTATCGAAGCAAAAAGTTATGGTCGATCTACTTTAGCCTATCAAAAGAAAAATTTTGGGTCAACTTCAAATGATCATAACTCCTCATACACAATGATCTGGGTGAGATACTATATATCGATGGAAAGATATGAGAGTTCTCTTTCTAATAAAATTGGTTTCATCCAATTTGAATATCAAAGTAAAATGTTATGGTTTATCTACTTCAAACTATCACAACAGTCCACCAAAGGATAGATTTGAGAATTATTTAATTTTTAAGGGCATTTTGGTCTTTTCCCAAATGATTTTGAAAGATGAATTTACATGTGTGAAGATATAAAGAATGGATCTTGAACGATATTTATCATGATTTTGATATTTGGATTGTGAATCCCCATCGGAAATTGTGTTTTTTTTAGAAAGTGTGTGTTATAAGCACGTTGATGTTAAATATTTGAGATATTTTGAATGATTTGACCTTTTGATCTTAATGGAGTTGTTTTGAACTCGAGTGTCAAATAAATCCACAACGTGGTTGATTTTGATAGATAGGAAGCATAATGGCTCCCAATGTATATTTATATATTACTTAAATTGTTTTGTTCTGGATTGTCTTTGAAATGATCTGAGCTAAGTTTGGGAGAAATCTTCAGCACTGAGTGGGAGGTATAAAGCTACCTTACTTTGCTAGAACTACGTGCCCCCATAGGAGTGAGCCTGAGGCTAATTTATATAGTGATCACTAGTTGGTAAGGATTTGATATCGATAGTCCTACTCTAATGGCAAAGATAGGACGACTCTCCCCAACGTGGGTTGTATGTTGGACTCCATGTAGCTCACATGATTTATGTCAGTTAAAGGATCTCCCAGTGTATGTGTTTTTCCTTGTGTCTATGGTGAATGGTGAAGTGCTTTGAAAGTGGAATTGTTAAAGTTATTCTTTCGAAAGATTTAAATGATATTTACATTGTGAGAATTGATATTCTTGATGAACTGAAAGTGATTGACAAATTATATGATGACTGATATATGTTATTGTACTTATTTCATCCTCTCATGATTATGATGATTTTCTTTGGGCTATGTGAGTCTTTCATACATCCTTCATATTACTTATAAATATTTATGATGATGATGTTTATACAACTGCATACACCCCTATGTACTTGGTTCCTTTCCATGGTACTGACCCGCATCTTCGGATGTGGGCTATATTTTCTCAAAATGTAGGTTTAGGTGCTCAGTTCTAGGTTCGACAGTGATTCTTCAGGCATGCTGTTCTACATCCTCTGTTGTGGTGAGTCCTCATGTTCTGAGGACTTGATGTCTGATGTTGGTTTCATGGACTTGTTTACATTTGATAACTGAGTATGAGTCAGTTGGGGCATGTCTCAATGGCTCGCTGGTTTTATTGATTTTCTTAGGGGCTTATCAGACTAGTATAAATATTAGGAGTTGACTAATAAGTCATATTTTGTTATCTTTCTGAAATTCTTTTATTGTTAGATGATGATTACTCTGTTGATATTTGAGGATTATTTATGGAAACCTCGTTGATTTGTGTTGAACTGAATGAAACTAGCTCAGAGGGTTAGCTTGGGGCTAATCGTAGCCTCAAGCACCGTGTGACGCTCCGGAACCCATTTTTTGGGGCGTTATAAAATTGGTATTAGAGCCTAAGGTTTTAAGGTGTCCTAGGGAGTCTGACAAGCCACTTTAAGTAGACTCTTAATCATTGGTGTGTAGCATGCCACATCTATGAGCAAGAGGCTACAAGACGTTTTAGGAAAAAGTGTGATTCTTTCTTTCAGACGTCTATCGTGCTTAAAGTATCTTTCTCTGATATTGATTCATACTCTCCTCTTTTATAAATATGCCTCCACGTTGAGCTCGAATAAATAATGATGGTCAACAACCTCAACCCACTGACCCATTCAATGAAAACGTGTCTAATGCTGAATTTTAGGCAACTTTTCAGGCGCTAGCCCAAGCTGTTACTGTAAATGTTCAGGACAACCCGGCCCCAGCACCACAGCAGCAGAGAGGTGATTCAGCTGCTGTAAGGATCCGTGACTTCATGCAGATGAATCCACTAGAATTCTATAGGTTTAGGTCTGATGAGAATCCACGGTAGTTTTTAGAGGAGGTGCGGAAGATTACTCAGATGATGCATGTATCTGAGGAACATAGTGTGGAGTTGGCTGCATATAGGTTGAAAGACCTTGCTAAACTAAAAATGACATGATAATCCATAAAACTTAAACTAAAAATGTTTTAAACTTAATGACATGATAATCCATAAAACTTAAACTAAAAAATAACATTGAAAGAAAAACTTAAACTAAAAATGACATGATAATCCATAAAACATGGGCACCATCAGAGTGCCCAAAGATGTAGCTTCTCAAAACAAAATAAATAATGAAAACAAAGTATCTAGAGTGTCATGCCAAAAACTCATAACAAGAAATATCCAACAACAATCAAAATGATTCAAATCCAAGGGCACCCCCAACTAAAAAGAATGCAGTGTCCTCACTGCATGTGCAATAAAGCAAGAGCAAGAGGGGTTTCCCTAAATCTATATCTATAATTTTAGATGTTCTCTTCTTTTCACTCTGCACCCTCACCACCAGCATCATCATCAGTCGTGGTACCTGAGGCCTTTCTGCTCCAAGTCTTCAACTACACTTTTCATTCTCCTTTTTGATCATTTTCAGCTCCAATCCAGATTTTTTGATTCCTCAACTCTATGCATGCATAGAGTGGGTATTAGTATATTTTATCACTAATATATCTCATTTGTTTGTTAGAAAAAAGGTAATGTGCACAAATGTTTGGTGAGAATGATTGGTAAAATCATCACTCATCAACAAGTCGTACCCTACCTTTTTGTATCCATTCAAGAGTCTAATCTTCTTAGGCTTCAACTTTCTGTTAATCATATGAGATTTGCTTACAAGTCATACCTAAGTGTACGACTCATTTTCTTCACTCATATCTACCTAGGACTTTTGTCTTTCCCATCTTTGAATAGTAGTTTATATACAACATCCCTATACGAGTCATACTCAAACTTCCAAATCATATACTTCTGAGACTTAAGCTTATGAATGGTAGCTTAGGTTCTATTATTATTACGACTTCTCTATACGACTCATTCCCTTGCTTACGACTTGTATGTCTAAGTTGTATCTTCTTCATACTTATCTTTTTAAATTGTCTTTTGGTTTTGCTGTGCATATGAATTGGCATACGAGTCGTATCAAAGTTTTATGACTCAAGAACTGACTCGTACCCTTATCAGAATTGGTCTTCTTTAGGTATTTTTCTTTCTTTTTCGTCCCAACACTATTGTAGACATGTTTTACTTGCAAGTCACACAAAAGTGCATTATATCTAAAAAATATCCAAAGTTCACGCATAAATTTGTGGTGTTAAAAATCCAAAGCGTCATGTTTCAATGACACATCACATAAGCAATAACATGACCCTGTTGTATCAATACACAACCTAGACAAACACTAGATGCATCATAAAACATGGTGAATCCTTCACCCTTAACTGGAAGAGATAAAATAGGTGCTGAATTGAGAATGTCCTTGAGTATTCCAAATGTCGACTTACATATCTCGGACCATCGAAAAGGAAACACCTTCCAAGTTAACATGGTAATAGGTATTGGAATAGTAGCAAAAACTGTATTGAATCATCTATAATAACAGGATAAACCAATAAAACTTCAAATTTTAGTTGGAGATGTAGGTCTAGACCTATCACAAATAACCTCAATCTTAGTAGGGTCTACCGTAATCCCATCCTTAGACACCATATGTCCAAGGAATTTCTCTGATGCAAGCCAAAACTCACATATAGAAAACTTGGCAAAAAACACATGATCTCTCAAAGTATGGAGTATGATCCTCAAATGTTATGCATGATCCTCTCTACTCCTTGAATACATAAGAATGTCGTTGATGAACATATCATGAAGTATTAAAAATAAGGCCTAAATACTTAGTTTAGCAAGTAAATGAGTGTGGCTGGGGCACTAGCCAAACCGAATAACATCACTAAGACCTCATAATGACCATAATGGGTCCTAAAGGCTGTCTTTGGGAAATCCTCAGCCCGAATCCTCAAGTGATGGCAATAAAATATCAAATCTATCTTAGAAAACACCATCACACCTATATGTTGGCCAAACAAATCATCAATAAGAGGCATAGGATAATGATTCTTCATTATCACCTTATTAAGATACCTTTAATCAATACACATACACACTAAACCATCTTTCTTCTTTTCAAATAATATTGGAGATCCCCAAGGAGACTCAATCAAACTAATAAAACCTTACCAAGAAGATCCTAAAGTTTAGAATTTAGCACCTTACGCTCGGCAGGTGCCATTCAATAAGGTGCCATAAAAATAGGTCGGGTGCTAGGATCTAGGTCAATAGCAAACTCAATCTTATGGATACGGGGAATACTTTACAGGTCGATAGGTAACACATCAGGAAACTCACAAGCAATAAAATTTAAGTCAAGCGACGGTACACACTAGTATTAGAAATATAAGTGAGATAAGACTCATAACTCCTCAAAATAGGCCTCCTAGCACAAACATAAGAAATAATCCCTATCACCTTATGGCAAACTGCTCCTTGCCATATGACTAGAGGTATGCCAGCATGGCTAAGGTAATGGTCTTGAAAAACAATTCATGACCTCATGATAGTGGGATAACCAGTCTATGCCTAGAATCCTATCAAAATCCACCATATCCAGAATAATAAGATCAACAGAAGTATCAACGTTACTAATAATCATAAGACATGATCTGAAAATCCCATGCCACTAATAAATAGTCACCCATAAAATTAGATACATGTAATGGCACAGATAATAAATCAAAAGACAACCCCAATTGTGGGGCATTAAAAGCAGATATATTATAATAAGTAGATTCGAAATTAAATAAAGCATGGGGTCAACTGTTGGAACACAAGAATCATACCTATAACTATAATATTTGAAGTCTCATCCTAGGGTATAGAAGGTACTACATACAACTGACCATATGTGCCACCTAGCTGGGCACCTAACTTATCTCCTATCCTCCCTGGCTATGAACCTCTTTAAGTATCCTGGAAACCACCTATGAGACCATACGAACCACCTATAGCTTAGGGGTAAACTGATCTTATTGGGGAAACACCTTGAGTTTAAACAACAATCACCCCACGATTTGGGCAATCCAATAAATAATGACCAAAAAGACCACAAGTAAAATAAGAAACATCAGCTGAACTAGAACCAATAGATCCAGCTGACCTAAAGTAACCATCACTACTAGACTAAGTAGAAGATTAACCTCTTTAAGACTAACCAATGCCCTTACCAAAGAGATCACTAGCACTAGACTTACCTCTATCAGTAATCTGAACTTCAGCCTGAACAGGTTAATTAAATGACTCTGAGACTAATAGGGTTAACAAAGAGGATACCTAATCTGAGAATATCCATATCTAGATTCAGAACTACGATGACTCTAAATAAATCTACCCTGAAATCTAGGCCTCTTATCATGACCCTCAAGTTTTATCTACTCCATCACTCGAGCGTTATTTAATACCTCAGCGAAATATCTACCTGTCAAAACTAAACTCTGAGTAGACATACAAATATTAGTCTCAGCCATCTAACAAAGTAGAGAGCTCCTTCATACTCAGTATCCAGTATATATGTTGTATGCTCAACTAACTCATTAAAATAGCCTCATACTCTACAACTGTTATGGAACCCCTATTCCAATCTAGATATCTTATACCTCAAATGATCTCTCATGTTGTAAGGCATATACTTATTAAAGAACAGCTAAGAGAACAAAGTCCATAGCAAGGAAGAAGATCCAACTAGTGTAGAATCCATAAAACCTCTCTACCAATGTCGAGTAACCAAATCCAACTAAAATATGGTGTAATCCACACCATGAGTCTCAACAAGGCACGAATTACCAAGCATATCCTCACAAGAAATTAGGAACTCATATGCATCCTTGCTCAGAGCACCAGAAAAATTGGCAAAAATAATCTCAAGAATCTACCCAATATCTTATGCTTCTCAAATTACATAGCAAGCTAAGAAACCACTAGATAAACAACTAATAGGTGAGCAACTACCGATGTAGGAGGAACTTCAATTTCGGGTGCTACAGCTATTTTTTTTGCCTCCGTACCACTATGATCTATAAAACCTGCACCATTAAATGATACACCACCAATTAAACCCAATAATTGAACTAATGCATCTCTGAGCTATGAAGAAGAAATAAACCCTGGTGAAGCCTGGACTTGTCCCTGTCTACCACTGGTTGGGGTAGAAGAATCTCTATCTTAAGAGTGGGAATAAGACCTTGGGAAGATAGCCTATACTAGCCCCTAGTAGGGGACTCATCATGAGGCTCTCTATGACCTCTTCATCAGGTTCTAGCCTTCTCTTTAATTTTTAGGGTGCTATAGTAATTAGAGAAACCATAAGTGAAGAAATATTGGTATAGCAACAAAAAATTGAAAGGAAAAAAAATGTACAAAAAGAATCCCTCAAGACCTGGTAAGGCCGGTATAAAAGCCACTATACACAAAGAGTACTAGACAGATGTGAAAATGTACAAAGTTGTCTCGAAATATACAAAATAAGACTTCTATTGAAATGAAAAGAGATTGATCAACTTTATTCCCTGAAAGGTTGGCCTAATCTCCAGTCAGCAACTATGCTCGGGGTCAGCCTAAACATTCATGACTCATACTAAAATATGCATCAAGAGAAAAGACACAAAAGTATAGTATGACAACCAAACACATGGGGTACTCAATAGGAATCATAGGGTGAATGAGTTTAATTAAAGTAAAAGAATAATAAACTTCAAATCTATAGTAAGAGGCAATCAATGGAAAATCAGATCTTTTGCTATGCAAATGTGGAAAATCATAAAAATAACTCCAAAATGGAAAATAAATGCCTAGATATAGCATAACTAGACACTATAATCCGGGAAGTTACACATAATAAAATACAATACATTATGGATTGCATCAAGACTATTTAGTAGATGCTAAGAGAGAGAACTCCAAGGAATGAAAGCATCATTTATGAAAACGAAGGTGCTTGACTACAAAGAAAGGGTTTCATTTCTTAAGGTTATTCAGAGTGAAGATGCAAAGGTGTTAGGAGACAAAGGCCCAAAAAAATGCCTATAAAGCTAATGTCACCATTCTGCCTAGTTTGCCATAGCAAGGACAAATCATTGCACTAAAGGCCATATCAGCGTACCATGTTTTGTCCAACTTTTCTTTTCCTCTTTTTTGTATAGTTATGTGATTATGCTATTAGCTTTGGTGATAAGATGAATTATCTTTTCCCTATACTTATTTAATTTCTTCTTTGTTCCTTTATCTTTATGCCTCTTTTTTCCTCTGTGCTATCTTGATGCCTTCTGTGGATTCACCCTAAAAATAAACTAAATCAACATTGAAATTTATTAAAATTAAAATTGAATACAAATTTTTCTTTCTATTTTAAGGCAAAAGAGTGTCAATTTGTGGACTCATCAACACCTCCAACTTAAATGTTTGCTCGTCCTCAAGCTAAACATGACACTTCCAAAAAAAGTTACTAATTCCTACAAATAGTAAAAATTAGGATCCTAAACACATGTCTCTTTGAAGAAAACCTTATCATACAATTCATGCTTATTACTTGGTCTTGCATCAGTTTATCATGGTATGCATCATGTTCAGCCTAAATCAATTATTTCCTATTTCACATACTTTCTTTTATGCTATATTGTTGTATAATATAGGTTTTGACATTCATCATCTAGATCGCACTTAGGAAGATTTTGCACCATATCCGCAGGCGGATTTGGTGAGTTATCTTCATTAGAGGGCTAGTTATCAATATGTATTTTTAGTAATATTATATTTTCATATAGTTGGAGTTTTTAGGTGGTTTCCCAACAACTCATATGGTTTTTAGGTTTTTAGAGAGAGAATTATATTTTTAGCATATTGATTATGTTAGACAATATTAATTTTGACATTTGGTTTTTATTTTGATTTTACAATGTATCTTTTTCTTAGTATCTCACTATTTTCTTTAGTATTCATAGTGTTTTTCCAAGCCATGTGTTAACTTAGTGTTACTTGTAACTTTAAGCATTGTATTACACTAGGGGTTGTCTTAGGTAACAAAAGGTGCCTAACCTGAAGTCCTCTTCCTATGAGCTATGAGATGTTGTGGCTTCCACTATAACCACTATAATGAAATGGTTTCTTATCTCTACCCCCTTGAAATGTGAGATGTATCTCTTTTATTGTTTGGGAATAGTCAATAGTATCCATGAAAGATCTACCTGCAATAACTAGAGTTTGAGTAGCCATACAAAAAGAAAGTTTCATCTCTCTAATAAAACACTAAATATGCTCAAACTAAATCAGTAAAATTATAACTGAATGCTTCGCCAACTCATGAAACCTATCCTCATACTCAATTATTGACATAAAATACTGCTCTCATTATGTAAATTGATCCCTTGGATGCTTACACAATCTGCATGGAATACGTCTCCTAGAAAGCCTTGGAGAATTAATTCTATGTCATGGGGGGGAGATTGAATTGGTATCGAATCCATATAACCCCTCATCCATAATTTTGTAGCTTGATAAAACTAAAAAGGTATGTACTTCACACCACATGCTACCAAACCTAAATTTCTTAGCCTCTCCTCACAACTAGTTAGAGTCTCAAATGCATCCTCTCATGAGGCGCCTTCAAACCTAGATGGATCCAATCTAAAAAATTGTCCTACATATTTCTCCTTCACAGTCAGACTTTGATATGCTACTGTTGGTGGTTGAACTACCAGTGCAAGCAAGATCAATATTCTAGGAGTCGTAGTTATAGGTTGTACCCCTAAACCAATACAACCTTAAGCTTCTATTTGAATCACATATTTTAGTGGAGCATCTACTAACCCCAATAGTTGTACTAAGGCATCATAAAGAATGGATGAAGATAACTCGGTGAGGCCTAGTCTACCACTTGGTCTCCTACTATTGTGGTGGTTGAACCTCTAGTGCTATTTTAGGGTTAATAGAAATTATAGGATATGAAAAAGACTCTCTGGCCTAGTTTTAATCTTTGGCTACAACTCTAGTTTGACCTTGAATTCTAGGTCAACGTCGACCTCTAATTAGTGCTCTAACTATAGACTCAGGGTCCTAATCCTTGGTCATCATGTATTACATTCAAGCCAGGTACAAAAGAGTGAAACTAATATGAATTTAAAACCTACATAGACATAATAGGTAAAATAAACCAAAATGATGTAATTTCCCTAGTAATATATTATAGACTCCTAAAGATAGGATACAAATATCACTATTCAAATCCATTGGACTCTAATAGAATCTTGTACTTGTATTGACCATAATAATGAACCTAAGCTCTTATTCTAAACTATCACTATTCAATTTCATAAGTCATGATGGCACCTACTATAATCCACCCGTACGTAAGCGAAGCCATAGTCCAGAATATCAAGTAATAAGCTAATTGGTGGATGATAAGAAAATAAGTGAATAGACATAAAACAGAGGTATAAAGCAATGAAAATGATATATATATATATATATATATATACTTTTATTAAAGGAAAGAGTAAAAAGGTTAAAAAGGAGTTCCCACATAACCTGGTAAGGTAGGTATTAGAGCCACTTATTAAAATATATCACAAGAAGGTTTATTAACTCCAAACTAGAAAAACTTACCATATCTATAATTGTAGCACAACCAGAGGATAACATTAGTGGTAATGACATATACTTGAATCTTCATTAATAAAAAGATATAAAAGTGCAGTATGAGTACCGAACACAACAGTAGGAATCATAGGCTGATTGAGCTAAATTATAGTAAAGCATAAATGAAATGTAAGAATATGATTTAAAATCAGTAATAAAGGGTAAAAATAGAAATACTAGACCATGCAGAAAAATGTGATAAATATGAGCTAAGTTAAATTAGATTCTTAAGTTTCAAGAAATTTGAGAAATAGGTTCTTAGATCAATCAATTTTGGGTTGAAATTTAAGATAAAGGTTGTTGAAAGGTGATTACCTAATTGAAAGGACCCAACTTTGAGATTTGGTATGATTTTAGATATATAAAGTGATTTGTGCTTTTTGGGTTCTTCACCTTATTATCGTATTCTTGAGGAATATTCAAAACATCAAGAAGGTGAAATATAAAAAATGTGAGGTTTGATCCAAGAAAAGTACCAAAAAGAAACACATACGTTTTAGAATTGAAAAAAGGAAAATAACAATGTATAGGGTATATATGGGACCATAACATCCTAAATATTTAGTGTCTTCAAGTGTAAATTTAGTATATTTTAGTGCACCAAGCTGGCCTACGCTAATCATCTTGGCGCGATGTTTCTGTATCAACCCTTGTTCCAAAGTTTACTTGCTATACTATAAAATTCGGTGATTGGGAATTCCATTTATAGATACACAAGAACTTTTTAAATACATGGGTAGTGTTTTGAAATCCTAACTCACTTTGGGAGATCCGATCTTTATGATATGCACTCTAACTCAAGTTCAATCATCTTAAGTTTCAATTTTATGATTCAAAATCTATTTCTTAATTCTAACACTAATTAACATTTAGCACTTGGTATACTTACTTGATTGATTTCGATTTATTATAGTGCTACTATTTTGTTTGCTTCTCCAACTTATAATTGATAGTACTTTCTTATTTCATGCCCATATTGTAGTCATTCATATTTCCAGCAAGATATAATTTATTCCATCCTATAGTAGCTATCGACACTTCAATTGCCATCAGAGTATAAGTGAGCCTTCAATGATTGTGAATCCAAGTATGAGGCGATACAAAGGTGTGTATAGATTATGCGGATTATATTTTAGCACAAACTTTTTTGTTGTCTTTTTTCTTAGTGTTCTATTAATATGTACCATGGCTCCGGTAGACGACACTAAAACTTCTTTGGGATAGATTTACATGGAAGTCTTAATGGCAGCCATTTGGAGAGTGAAGAAAGATATGAATGAAATACGTGGACACATATTGGGGTTGGATGGAAGGTTAATTAACTAGAAAGTTATCCAAACTCCACCTAATCCACTCCGCAAAATTACAATAACTTTCTTAGGAGACATTCCTAAAACACACAAAGTACTATCTCACCCAAAACAGTTCACCAAATGTATAAATCGCCAAGACAAGAACCTAATCCAATCAATAAAAACCCTACCTACCCGTATAACTAAAATCCCATCCGTCCACTACAACCCCAATATAATTAACTAAACATTGAAGTACTATGATACAATGAACCACCTCTGTAAATTCCACAACCCCAAGGTCATCATCAAGATATTCCAAACAAAATCACACCACCTCATGAACCACTTAACCATAATCAACCCATCCAAATTGAAGAGGGTTCACAAGATGATAATAAAAAGTATGATGAGGTAGACATGTTTGTATATTATTAGAGGAATAAACTAGTGATGCAACGATGACATAGAAGTCTTGTAGGAATATTTCATATAATCGGACATCAAAGACAAAACATGGCAAATTATCGCCAAATTGAAGATTAATGAAACAGTAATAATAACTATGAAGGTTTGGATATGTGGCTAATACTATCTATACTAGTCTTCCATGTTTCAATGGTGGAAGTGATCCTGAGGCTTATATCACATAGAAGTCCACTTATATCTGAGGACCTTTCAAGTCAATGATATCAGTGAAAAAATATGAGTTGTTATACCATAATGCAATTCTAATGGTTTGTTATTACATGGTGGAAACATATTAGAAATGTTCAAGATGTTCTTAATGAAGGGGAACCCCCTCTGTGGGAGGCATTAAAGGATCTTATAAGATGAAGGTTTTTACTAAAAAGATAACAACATGACATACTTGACATATTTTATGACCTATGTAAAAGGAACAAGAGTGTCTTCGCTTACTATGATGAATTCTAATAATTTATCCTAAAGCTTGAGTTTTGAGTGAATTAGGAACATGTCATCATCCTCTTCAAGGTTAGATTGAGAAAAAAGATCTCCACATTGATGACTTGTCATAATTTTTCTACTTTAGAGGAGATCTTTCAAGTAGATTTGAAAGTTAAGAGAGAAATCAAGGAAAATACATCTATTACACCTAAAGGATACTAATAAACTATTTCTTGTGGAAAGCATAAAAAGATATCTCAATCATAAATGGGTTGGAGCAAGAATAAGGATGCCAAAAAGACCTATGACAAGAAGCTCGTTGAGAAGATTAATCAAAAGTATCCACTTACTAATTTTAACTCTAAATATTTTCAATGCTTTAAATGTCAAGAATTGAGACACCAGGAAAATAAGTGACTTAAATAGATAAATTTAATCCTTAGTGAATGAAATATGTATTACCTCACAGAAGAGGTGGAACAAGAGGAAAACTTAAAGAAGAAATATAAGAAAGGGATGTGTTTATCAAATATCAGTATGTAGGGATAAGAAATAAGGATTATTGGCCTCAAGAAAAAGAGTTTGAGGTGCCTAAATCTGTAGTTAGGCAACAAATAATTAATAAGAACTTGGATAACTCGAGTTAAAATGAAAACCTATACCATTCGATGTGTCTTATCAAGGAAAATATCATCTCATTCATCATAGATAGTGGGAGTTTTTCTAATGTTTCTAGTGCTAACATGGTGTGTTTCTTGAAGATACCCATATCAAGATATGTCACACCATACAAGCATTATTGGCTAAATGAATATGGATAATTTAAGTTAAATAGATAAGTTTTAATTTCATTCAAAATTGAGAATTACCATGAGGAAGTGCTATGTGACATAATTCCCATGCAAGATTGTCAAATATTGCTTTGAAGACAATGGAAATATGACTGTTCCCACAATTATTTTATAAGGACCAACTGGTATTCTCTTGAGTCAAATGTTCTAAAGCTTTTACTCCGTGCTATTTCACCCTCAAATGTAAATAAGATACATCAATGGAATAAATAGTTAAAGGAGAAAGGCTAGAATGAAGGGAAGGAGGAACCCCATGAAGGGAAGAAATAAGGAAATTGTAGGGAAGAGTCCTATTAAGAGTATTTTTAGATTTTTAAAATATCTTTGATATGCTTAGGAGAGAAATTTTGTATGCTGGTCTTGAGAAATGCTCTTTTGGTGTAACAATGTAATGTTCTTGGGGTTTTTTATAAGATCAATAGGATTCATGGTTGATGAATACAAGATAGATAGTATCGAGAATTGGCCAACTCTGAAATTCGTTATTGAAGTATAAAGCTTCAATAGATAGGCTTGTTTTTATAGGCAGTTTGTCAAAGGATTCAACACCATTTCTGCTTCCTTTATCGAGTTAATCCAAAAATATAAACCTTTGAAATTGGGTGATAATTAATCCAAATACTTTAAAACTTTGAAATCGATGCCTAGCTCCCCTCTCTTGTTACAATAATAACATTTTTGATAAGATGTGTTTGATATAGAGTGTTATGATTGCGAGGTAAACATTAGAGCCATCCTAATGTAAAAATATAATCCCCTTGCTTACATTATCAAAAATTTTAAAGGAGAAACCTTGAACTACTCTACGTATGATCTTGAGTAATATGCCTTGATTAGAGCTTTGGGTAATTAACAACATTATTTATTGCCCAAGGAATTTGTGATTCAAACCAACCATGAACCATTAAAACATTTATAGGCTCATGATAAATTGATCAAAAACCATGCCACGTAGGACCCTATCTTCTATTATTATGAGAAATGGTATAGGTACTTATGGATTAGCGATAGGTCTTTTATACCATATTCTATGTTTAATGGTTTTTTTCAAAGAAAAAAGATTATGTGTGCCCTCATGTTGAAGGACAAAATTGTTTGTTAGAGAGGCACATGATGGTTGTATGATGGGTCACTTTGGAGTTGAAAAGACCCTTGGAATCCTAGAGGAACATATTTATTACCCAAAATATGAAACAACGTTGCATGAGTGTAGTTAATGTGTAGATTATAGATTCTCTAAATCTTGGATTCTCCCTTAAGGATTGAATACACTGATTCCCACTCCCCCACACCTTGGCTTGATATTTCTTGGGGCTTTATTTTTGGTTTTCTTAGGATAAGTGGGGAAGGATAGAAGTTTTGTTATTGTGGATAGCTTATAAAAAATGGAGAACTTATTCTATGTCACAAGTGTGATGAGGCCTCTAATGCGGCGTCCTTGATCATTGAACATGCTATTAAGATCCATGAAATTCCCAACACCATCATTAGTGACAGAGACCAAAGTACCTTAGTTATTTTATGAAATCATTGTGGGTAAGGCTTTGCACTAAATTTATTTTCTCTATATCATGCTACCCGCAAATAGATGGTAAAATTGAGTTTGTGAAGATCAACATTGGTTCTATTCTACCTGTCGTGGTTAATGTTAAAGTATCCTATTGGAAAGCTTAATTACCTTTAATTGAATTTGTGTACAGTAAGAATATTCATATGTCTATAGGTATGATGCCTTTTTAATATGTTCATGGTTTTACCCCCCTAATCGTATTGGATCTCACCCCTTGTCAAGTGATATTGTGTTAATCCTTGATGGAAACAAGTGGGTGGAAGAAATTAAGAATATACTTGAGAAAGTGAGACTTCGCCTTTAAAAAAGAAGCCAAGAAATGGCTAAAAGGTTGAACAAAGCAAAGAAACAACTTGTGCCTGGAAGGATAACTAACAATGCTTATAATGCATATCTACCCCTAGACTATCAAGTGCACAACAACTTCAATATATGAGATCTGTGACCTTTTGAGTCTTTTGTAAATGATGGTACCACAAATTTGAGGTCAAATTCTCTTTAAGAAGAAGGCTAAAATAATCTGAATAGCCTTAAGATATTTTACTTAAAGCCAAGTGAGAGAAATCTAACTATACTAGCATTATTCATGAAAACCAAGGTACTTGATCTAGTTTTGACTACAAAGTAAGGGTTTTAAGTCATGACGGTTATTTCAAATAATGGTTTGAAGGTGTTAGGAGATAAAGGACCAAACAAAGATGCTAACCCAACTGAGGACACCATTTTGAAAAATTTGGTGTAGCAAGGAAAATTAGTGGACCAAAGTCCATTGTGGGGCACCAACATGGAGATGGGAAAGAAGACTACACAAACTAGGGGTCATTATACACTTTTTTGCTCAACACACATCCAATTGGCGTTGTGTACAACCTTATGGTGCATCACCAATCTTGGCAATTGGATTATTTTCTTTTTGTCTCACAGTTATAAATAGCTTTTCATTTTATTCCTTAGTTTTTGTTTATTGATGAGCGATATTCTTTTGAGCATTGGTAAACTCTTATTGAATGATATTGATTAGATGCATTGGTTTTAAGGGTGATTTGATTCCCTCTTGTCTAGTGTAAAATTTAGGTGCTCGTGTATAATCATAAGGAAGCTAAGGTCATTAGTTTGAATACCTTTGCTTTCCCTTTTCCTTATTTAGTTGTGTCTATCTATAACTCTTTTATTTATTCTATATATTTTATGTTTTATACCTCAGTTTCATGGTTTATTTATTGATATTGTAATTATAGTCATATAAAAAAAAAACCAATCAATCCCCTGTAAGAATGATGGTTATAAACAATGGGTAGTTCTAATATTAGACAAAGTATAACAATAAGGAACGTAAAAATTAGCCAAGATGTGTGATAAGAGTACCGTATATTATCCTTCTGTCCATATCTATAAATCCTATCAGTCTCAAATCGTATTTCTAACCAATTATTACTAATAATGATTTCCATATTCGAATCAAAACTAATATATATTAATCTGCAATATCAGCTGTTGGACTCAAACTAGAACTATTAAATAATAATCAGTAA
Source organism: Capsicum baccatum var. pendulum (assembly GCA_030864225.1). Classification (NCBI taxonomy): domain Eukaryota; kingdom Viridiplantae; phylum Streptophyta; class Magnoliopsida; order Solanales; family Solanaceae; genus Capsicum; species Capsicum baccatum. Next base: position 150,124,446 of record CM061557.1, on the reverse strand, counting down.
ATAGGAATTGGACTCAAACCAGAACTAAATGTGCAAAAGTAGTAATAATCTAGAGTTCGGATGTAAACCAAATCTACTAGTCCTGTTTTCCTATTTTAGAAGGCCAATTCATTTAATGAGATGCAAAGTTCCATTTATTAAGTTGGAAAATGGGATCTAATGCTAAAATAGTTTAATACCATGGATACAAAAGATAATGAGAATTATATATAGAATAAGTCAACAAAACATAGGCTCTTGATGTAATCCTATAACCATCTATATCTAAAATAGGTGTTATCCTAACATAACATATTTTTAATAAGGATGATAATTTGAACAACAAGTCCTAAAAATCTATGTTATGGGAAAAAATTACCTTAGACAAGGTTGAGGAATCTAAATCTTGACCTAAGGCCCTAATTATGCTAAGTTAAGGCTAAAAGTAGAAGTAACTACCAGCTTAGGTAACATCAAGGAAGGAATTTCTCTTAAAGCCCCATAATCGGCAAAAATAATCATGAATTGACTAAATATATATCCAAACCACAAAAAACCACCAAAAATTAGAATAATACGATACAGAAAATATAATAGAGAAAAGTCTAACGAAAGGTAATCCTAGCCTGTTGGATGACATCAAAAGCACTCAAACTCTTATAGATTGGAGATTCTTACTTCTAAAAAGCCTTTGACTATTTCCATGCTATAAAAATGATTATCTAGGAGTCTATACGAGAACTATAATACCCATATTATTAATTAATGTTCTAGGTCATAAATTGGGCTAAATAAATTCAATAGAGCAGTAAGAAATGGAATTTAGAATTTATTTTGTTAATTGATCAATATCATCTTAAGGATCATTTGCTCGAAAATCAAGCATAATTTATACTTAAACTATCTCCAAAATACTATGAAAATCAATAACTAATTAGGGAATTAAATAAAAAAGTTTACCAAGAACTTAAGGGAAGATGATGGAAAAACAATTACTTTAATGTCCCCAAACTAGCCCTAGCTTCAATAAGATGTTCCCATACTATTTCTAGTGTTCCAATATTCAAAAGTGGTGTTTTAATTAAGAGAAATAAAGATAAAATAAAGGAGAAAACAATATTATAATATATAGTGTTGTTTGTTTATTCAAAAACGGGTAAGCTTGCCAACCTCTGCTTAAGATGTTCTTACCTATTAAAATACCTACCATTTATGTAGTTTTAAGTCCTCATAAGTAGCTACACCTTTCACTCAATACCAATAATATCGACTAAATTCTAAAGGACTATGACAAAGTTATTGGGATTCATATGGAAACATGTGCTTGAAATGAAATATGCTACCCTAACAAATTAGAAATCAACTCAAATGAGGCATCATAATTTCCAATGCAGGCCCTATTAATAAAGTATGAGTACTACACCCAATGTTCAATGTTTACCAAATTCTAACCCAAAAACAATACCCATTCACGACTTAACAAAATTGTTAGAATTATCATACAAGGCTATTTATGTAAGACCTCGCAAAAATTTGACCATTTTATTTTTTGACCCTCTCATGTGTGAAATATTAATTTTTGACTTGAATTATGAGTAGGGGTTCTACAAGGGTATCATAGGAAAGTGTGGGAATTTTTTGAAGGGGTTCGAGGTCATTTTCAGACCCCGAGGCAGTGAGGGTCCATGATAGTGGCATGCCATGCCACTTATACTCTGTGATAGAATCATGGAACGAAGGATAATGTAAGATCCTAATAAAATTCTATTATTTTTTTTGAGCCTCTCATGTTCGTATTACCAATTTTTTACTTGAATTGTGTTTGTGATGTTCAAAGTGTAATTTGGGAAAGCTTTGGAATTTTTGGGAAGGGTTTAGGGCTATTTTGGAACTCCGAAGAAGTATTCCTCTATGTTTTTTCTATGTCAGAGAAGTTATCTACGATATTGGTGTGGAACACAGGATAATCGCCACAATAAGGGTGTGCTATACTAAGGTGTTAAATTTATCCAATTTTGTTTTTTGACTTAGGGATAATCGACTTTTGGTCTTTTGACCATTCCAATGACTTATAAACATAAAACATAAAATTGACATTTTACTCTTCAGTTAAAAAGATCAAACAATCTCATTCTCTTCCTTAACACCTAAACCAAGAAAGCTTATGGGTTTTATAAAGAATTCATCATCCAAACTATACACTTCAAATTGACTTCAAATTATTTAGTGTTTCAGGCAACTTATCTATTCCCCAAACTTTAATTTTACATTGTGTCAATGATCTAATGGATTTTTATGTGATTTGTGGGTTTTAAAATTGTGTTGTGGGATTTTGATTATTTTGATTAAATTACTTGTCCCATGACTTAATTGATTATTCATGCTTTAAATTTGTATTTTTGGGACTGATTTGGTACTTTAATTAAATGGTTGTAAAGGTGAACATGGGTTTCCCAAAATTGGATAAATTTTGGTTGGGAACAACATGAACCTTAAACCACTTTGTGAATTTGATTTCCACTATGGAAAATTGCATGGTTTAACTTTCTTTTGAACTCAATGCATTGATTTAATGAATAAATGGTTTTTTAAATGGTTTTGGATGGATTTGGTGGCCTTGGATTTGATGTTAATGGATCTTTTGAGTTAATGTGGTTGTACGAATAGATTTGGCATGTGCAATTTAGCTTACAAGCATATTGGTATGAGGATACCTAGTGGTTAATGCCTTAATGAATGACTATTGGGTAAATGGTTGGGATTATTTGCTAAATGGTTTTAATTTGGTCTTAAAAGGGGTTATATAGATCACCGTGAAGGTGGAGGTCCTTGCGGGACCAATACTAGAAACCACGTTTGTTAGTGGGGATATATAGGATCATGTGCATAGTTCACACATTATATAAATATATATATTAAACTAGTTAGATACTCGGTGTCTTTGGTCCTTCTTTGAATTTTCCTTGTTCGTATGGCTACAACGCGTTGGCACCCTTTCAGCAGCGGGTGTTCTACACATATATCTCATGGGTACCCTTTGAATGGATAGAGCTATATAATCAAGGGTAATGGTTTTAAAACATTCAAGTTCATGACCCTTACCCTATCTAGCATCCTATATTTGTATACATAAAAGTGTGCATTATAGCTTTGACTGATTTTTTGGATATTACTGTTGGGTGTATTTACACGCCTAAGCACCATAATTTACCCATATTTTAGCTAAAGTTTTGAGGATAAAATATATAATTCTTGAACTTTTAGTCCATTTTCCTTTAAGTGAGCTGACCTATGTGATTAGCATGTTTTTCAGGTATTAATAAGAAAGATTTCAGCACTTTGTGGACCTGTGGGCAGCAAAGGAAAACTTCACATAAGAGGGAAGGCAGCTTTTGGAAACTTGTGGACTGAATGTGATGCATGGAGAATTTGTCTCGGGCAAAATTAGTATTTCTAAAGACTTAGGGATGCAACAGTAACTTAGTGGACAAGGATATTATAAAAACCCTATGCTGAATTTTTCAGCACCATTCGATCATTCATCATTAATCATTATTCAGTTTTCAGATTCTGTAAGTTGGAGACAGAGAAAAATGCTAAGGCTACACGAACGGCTAGAGAGGGGAAAACGTTATCCTCCTATTGACACTAAATCATCTCCTTCATGAGATTGTTCTAGTTGTGGTATTATGATTATGTCTACTTTGCTTTTCGTTGTATCCATGAGTAGCTAAACTTCTCTGTTAGGGTTATGGAAACCTTGTAAGATACTATCTATTGCTATGAGTTGGTGAATTCTTGACGTGTATGCTACTTATATCATTACTCTCTTCGTTTTAATTGAATTCTCATGGTTACAAACATAGGGAATATTCCAGTATATCATTAACTTGTTCGAGAGAAAAGTTACATATTTGGAAAAGAGAGTATGACAAGGAAATAGGGTTTTCAACCTCTATTTACACGTTAATGCCTTAACCGGATTAACTTCTTGGAGAATTCGTACCATTAGTTATACACTTTAGGTTCGAGAGAGCTAAGGTGAAATAAATCCTTGATGGTTGAGAAACACTTGGATTTACAATTAGAATACGAATCTCTATAAGTGCATGCATGTCTAAATTCCGCATTACTCATAGTTAATAGATAAGTAGAAACTACAAGGTGGACATAACCGTAACTTATCACTCTCTGTGATTAAATCTTACTACATATATTGTCTAATTCGTTACTTTGTTAACATTAGTTCACGCCTAAGTCAAAACCCCCCTTTTCTTTGGAATTTTCGACCAACAATCTACTAATAATTGCAACACTTAGTAACCAAGTATTCCCTATGGGATTCGACACCCAACCTAGTTGGGTTCTATATTTGACAGCGACCGCTTACACTTTCTAACGACGGCTGTTATTTGGGCGTATCGAATTTTGGCGTCATTGCCGGGGAATACGGTTGTCAACTAAGTTTGTGATAGTTAATAGACCCTTTGGTAAAAGATTCTATAATTTTAGTTTTTGTTTGTTGTTTTTGTTTTGTTCAGGTTTGGTAAAGTGCATGCCAAATACACGAAGTTTTGATCAGCCATTGTTACCCATAAATCCTAAACCACAACTTATTGGCAGAATGAATGCACAACGAGACATTGAAAGAAGGGCTGCTCAACAGAAGCAGGCTAGATTAGCTGCATTGGCAGCTGCTCAGGTGCATCAACAGAATATTGATAACCTAGGTCGGGAAACAAATCCTGATGAAGAGGACCTGGGTGATGATGAGTTACTAAATCCTAGGCAGATGAGGTGGCGGCACCTGTGAACAAGAGAGATCATCAAGATAGAATGAGACATGAACGCCGAGCTATGTAGGTTCCTTTTGATGATAATGATGACGATTTGGATGGAGCTGGTGCCACAAGGGCTATTATTCCTCCGCCCTTGGCTCCTAGAGCCAAGTTCAATTTCACTAGCACCATGATTCAGCTATTGCAACTCAAAGGGTTATTTGGTGGACTTGGAGGCGATGATCCGAATATGTATCTGATTAATTTTATCTCAACATGTAAGGCGTTTGACAATCCAAGGGTTGGATAGAATGCGATTCGGTTGCGCTTAATTCCATTGTCTCTATCTGGAGAGGCAACTCTATGGTTAAACGGGCTAACTCCTAATTCTATTACTAATTGGAGGCAATTGAAAGACGCTTTCCTAGAAAGATTCTTTCCGCCATCCAAGAGAGCACAATTGAGAGATGAGTTCAGCAATTTTCGACAACTTCCAACTAAAGCTATCCATGAAATATGGGAGAGGTTCAAGAAGAAGCTTATGCGGTGCCCAAATCATCAATGACCAATATCCACTTGATGGAAATATTATACAGGGCTTTGAACTCGGTGAAAAAGCCAGTGGTTGATAATGCTGAAGGTGGGTCATTCATGGACCTTACTTTTATTGAGGCAAGTGATATGCTGGATCGTATGACAAAGCAGTGTAGAGCTTGGCATACCAGGGATTCTGAGGTAGCAAGCTCTACTGTTTCTATTGGCATGACTGCAGAACAAAGGCAAAGAGAAGAGGAACGTGACCAGGATATGGCGCACATGAAAACACAGATGGATCTTCTTAGCAAGTATTTATTATCAGGGAAGACCGAAAAAGTCAAGGTTGTCGTATCACAGGGAAGAGATGACTCCGATTCTGAGGAGGAAACAAATTACTTGAATAATCAGGGGGGTTTTCGAGGCAATGCCCAAGGAAACCAAGGTCGGAACTATTATGATAAATCTGGATACAAGGACCGCAATCAAGGGAGTTGGAAGAATAAGACTGACAGGAGTGGTTTGTATGTTTTTCTTGGAAATTGTGAGGCTACGGCGTCTGGCTCTGGGAAGATGTCCATGGAAGATATCATGACTAAGCTGTTGAAAGGAGTTGAGGCAACCAACACGGGAGTAACTGAAGTAAAGAATGATTTGTCCTCAATAAATCAATTGGTTGACTCGCATTCCACTGTAATAAAATAGCTGGAACAATAATTGAGTCAACTTGCAGCAGCATTCAATCAAAGAAAGGCTGGAACTTTACCTAGTGACACTTGCAAAATCCAAGGAATGATGGATCATGTATGGCTATTACTACTCGGACTGGTAAAGTGTTGGAAAATCCATCCAAAGGCAAGCAAGTAGTTGATAATACAGAAGAGAATATTATTGAACCAGATTGTGATGATTCTGTAAAAGCTGAAAATCAGAATGAGAACGTTCATGACACTACACCTAGAAGTCACCAGCCGGAAAAGATTGATAATCGGAAGCAAGATAAAAAGGAAGTGGTGGAGAAAACTCTTCCTCTTCCACCACCACCTTTTCCTCAGAGACTGAAGAAGAAAACTGATGACACCAGGTTCAGTAAATTCATGACCATGTTGAAGCAGCTGACTATTAATGTTCCATTAGTGGAGGCGCTGGAACAGATGCCTGGGTACGCGAAATTCATGAAGGACCTTTTGACAAAGAAGCGGGCAGCAAGCTATGAGCTGGCAGATAATGTTCATCATTGCATTGCAATCGCTACAAGATCATTAGTTCAGAAGAAGGCAGATCCTGGTGCTTTTACTATTCCTTGCACTGTTGGATCTTTGGATTTTGCTAAGTCATTGTGCGATTTGGGAGCTAGCATCAATTTTATGCCGCTATCCATTTACAAAAAGTTAGGGTTGGGCGATCCTATACCAACCAATATGCGGCTCGTGATGGCAGATAGGTCGGTAAAATGACCTGTTGGTATCTTATATGATGTATTGGTGAAGGTTTCTACCTTCATTTTTCCTGCAGACTTTGTTATTTTGGTTGCGAGGTGGATTCTGAAGTTCCCATAATCTTGGGTCGTCCTTTCCTCGCAACAGGAAGTGTGCTTATTGATTTATGAGCTAATGAGCTTTTATTTCGGATGAATGACGAAGTGGTCCGTTTTGATGTATGCAAATCAATGAAGCAGCCCAAAGATATGAATGTGTTCCCTGTAGCTGATGTTTGTTATGAGGATAAGAAAGACTTATCTATAGAGAAGCAGCTTATTGTTGAGCTATTGGTTGCTGTGCTTATGAATTTTGAGCGTGAGGATGTTGAAGAGTATGAAGAAACTGTTTGTGTTCTAACAGGAATGGGGTCATGTTCTCATGCTCCTAAGAAGCTGGACCTTGATCTTAAGAATCGACCTTCACCACCAGTGAAACCATCCATTGAAGAGCCTCCCGTGCTAGAATTGAAGGAGCTGGCCATTCATCTAAATTATGCGTTCTTGGGATGTGTAAATACACTTCCGGTTATTGTTGCGGCTGATTTAGGTGAACAGCAAGTAGTGGCTCTCATCTCTGTTCTGAAGAGGTACAGGAGAGCCATCGGTTGGACTATTACTGATATCATTGGTATCCCTCCTGGGAAACGTATGCACAAGATTCGACTCAAGGAAGGTGGTGTACCCACTATTAAGCATCAGCGTCGTATGAATCCATTCAGAAAATGATGGTCCATCTATCTCAATGAAGTCTAAGTAATCGAGATAACTATGTCATGTCGCGACAATAAATCAAGCGCTACATGGGAGGCAACCCATCATGTTGTTTATCATTTTGTTTCTTTAGGATTTTGTTTTTGTTAAATAAAAATTCAAAAAGAAGAGTCGGGCCAAGACCAAAACTAAGGCGCTTGATGGGAGGCAACCCATCCTTCTAATTGTTTTTGTTGTTTTTGATTAAGTGTAGGTGCAAGACGTACAAATGAGGAGATTAGTCCCAAATTTTGATTTGAAAGTGAGTCATGCTAAAGGTGGTAAGTTAGGAATGATGGAGCAAAGGCTATAGGCTAGGCATTGCCTATGCCAATCTAGGCAACGAACAAGGCAATGCCTATGCTAATCTAGGCAATGGACAAGGCAAGGCCTATACCATTGCCTATGCTCACTGCCTCACATAGGCAATGGACAAGGCATTGCCTATACAAATCTAGGCAATGCTATAGGTGCCGCCTATGCCAATCTAGGCAATACCATAGGCACCGCCTATGTCATTTCCTATGATCACTATCTCAACAAGGTGATAGGCAAGGTGCCTCCTATGCCAATCTAGGCGATTGGCAAGGCGCCGCCTATGCCAAATTAGGTTTTGACAAAGGCGCCGCCTATGCTAAGCATAGGCAAAGCATTAGGCGCTGCCTACTTATGAATTTTTGTCTCCTAACCCAATTTTACATGGATCAAACCCGACCCATGGCTTAGTCTTTAAATTGATCCCCAATCTTAGAACACAATTCCATTGTTTGCTCAAGATAGGCGCTGCCCAAGCTCCCATATTTTCTCAAAGTTTTTCTTTTTGCTCATCTAATCTTGCAAGCTCATCTTTCGGATCCATCACCACATAAGTTACTCTTTTATATTCCGTAGTTGTTGCACTACTACACTTATAATGGTTTATTAGATTTTGAAGTGGTGTTTGGTGATAAGAATATGGTTGGTTTGTTATGATACATCTAGTTGAGCTAAAGAATATATGTGGGTGTTCTTGACCTTACTCTGACCTGTATTTGTTTATTATACACTGTCATATTTTCATGAAGTCGAAATTGTGAAGCTAATACATAATATTGAAAGTTGAAAGCTTGAATGTTTGAATGACTCGTTCATCGAGATACTGATCATGATTGACCACAAGCATAAGATGGTGTGATTATTTCTATGCAATAACATGGTATGATCTCTATGTGGTGGTCTTGTTCAAAAACTGCATTAATCCAAACATGAAATTATAGTCAAGATTACATGAAAAATAGTTGGAAAGGATAGTCAAGATTACATGAAAGTATGACTGTGCTAAACATGTTGTTGGAACATATCGCCTAAATGTATGTCGATGAAGTCTAAGTAATCGACATCACTCACTTAATTAGGCTGTGCCAAAAAATTAAGTGTGGGGTGGTGCCATTACTGTTTGTTTTTTGATTGAATTTTCCGAGATAAAGCTAACATGATTCTATGGTGATCTCAGGTAGAATGGCCCCAAAAGGACGACAAGGAAAAGAAAAAGTGTCCACCTCACAAAAAGGTCTGAAACGGTCAAGAAAAGAGCAAGCTGAGTCCTTTTCTTTGCAAATGCCTCAACACACATTCGGGATAAAGTGGATCCTAGAGGAGGAAGGAAAGGAGTGGTACAAGAACAACAAAGTAAAGAAATATGTTCACGTGGATTTGATGCAAAAGGAGAGTCTAGCAAAAAGAGAACCCCACATTTTGGCTAAAATTATGGCACTAAACCTTGATTTCATTTTCTGAGATATGGGGGAATGCAATCTTGATCTAACACGCGAGTTTTATGCCAATTGGTCCCCAAAGACTACCAGAAGTGAAGTGAAGATTCGGGGCCAAGTCTTGCAACTGAATGTGGAGTTCTTCAACTCTTTTCTTGGTCTTCCATCTGTGGATCCATCACCGCTCAAGGAGCTTTATGACAAACCTCCCTATAGGGCAATCAGACACACACTGTGCGGAACAAGGTCCATGGCCTGGTGGATTGGTCACAAGGATACCGGTCGTCACAATACCTTCCCCTATGCTTCCTTGAACAGAGAAGATCGTATATGGTTGAGGATAGTCAACTCTTTGCTTGATTCCTGGGACACAGTACACAAAGATCACATGTGATCGAGTATGATTGGTGTACGCTTTGATGACGAATATCCCCATCAACATTGGTGCGGTTATACGATCGTCAATACGTAAAGCAAGGCCGTACAAGAGGTCCCATTTCAGCTTTGGAAATTTGTTGACTGCGATATTAAGGAAGGAGCACATTGAAGAGGAACTGGTAGATCATAAGCTTCCATACAACCCGAAGAAGGTTGATCTCACGAAAGTTAAAGAACCTGAATCTGGTCATGGCATCAACCTTACCACTGCAGAAAGATATGCTCGAGATAAAAATTTCTTTCGCCATCTATATGGCATGACTAGGTTTACAATGATGAGTAGGGGTTGTATTCCGACTGATGCAGAGCTTCAGCAGTTAGACTATGACTACCCGATGAATGAGCATGCGCGGGCTATGTGTGGAGTGGGAGTACATTTTGAGGAACCTCTCGATGATGATGTGCCGACTGACCATGATCGCCGACTGCCAGACTCAGATGTGGAGGACAACTCTGAGGATGACGACTCCGATGATGATTCCGACACAGGGGGTATGACCCCAAACATAGAAGAGGAGTTCGACTAATCAGGTTTTCCTTATTTATTTTCACTGAGGGCAGTGTGTTCCGTCTAAGTGTGGGGTGCTGGTACTTGTATGCTGTAGTATACTTCTTTGCCTACATTTATTCTTGTTTGTGTTAATTAGTCGTAATTAGATTTTTTAGATTTTGCATGAAGTTGTTCTGATAGATGGCATGGTAGTATAACAAGAGTTTGTGCTAAATCATTACTATTGAGACATTTAGGCTCTACGTGTGACTCATTGTGTGATAATTGTATGGTAATTCATTCATTTGTTGGGTCCAGAATCTACAATGCTCCCAATTAAGTTGACCATGTGCCTTGTGTGTGTGAGGATATAGTATATTCTGTATTGTGAGTGATGCTAGAACTTGCCTGGTGTGTGTGTAAAGCAAAATAAAGAGTGTGAGTTTAGTAGTGATTTAGGAATTTCTTTGGCAGCCTGTAATTTTTTACCTTCTTTTTACCTACCCTTGTACATTATCCTAGTAAACCCCCTTTGAGCCTTTAGCTATTTTCTTTGACAGCCTCATATGTAGCCTAATCCATTTTTTTTCAAGACCATAATTTGATCCAAACTCCTAGGCGCTTTAAATTGTAGAACCAAGTGAGTAAGGAGTGTGGCAAAATAAGAGAAAAATGGTAAAAGTAATGCCACGGTGTGTATTGGTACTTGAAAATAAGGTGAAAAAGAGTGGCTATCATAGGGATGCTTATAAAATATATATATATATATATATAAAATAGAAAATAAAATAAAAATATAAATAAGAGAGTTATATTCATCTTTATGTTTCTGAGTGAATAACTAATTGGATGAAAAGGGGTTGGTAGATGAAAAGAAGGAAGAGGGGTTGTTAAAAGCTAGTGTAAATGACAAAATGTAGTGTATTAAAGCGCTTAGGGAACATAGTCACTATTTCTGGCCAAAATAGTCCTACCTGTCCCTTAGCCTACATTACAACCATGTAAAAACCTGTTTGATCCTAAGCTTAGCATTCTGATATTAGTGGAGCATTAAACTAAGGGCAAGCCTATGGTCATCAGTTGCAACATAAGAATTCTTTGTAAGAGAGAGAGCAAGGAGATTCTTATACCCATGTTTAGAAAAATGCAAAACTGTGAGTGATCATTGGTGATATCTTGTGTGAGACACACATGGTTGATGATTTTTGGGTAGTGTTATATGATTCTTTGTGGCTTAACTTGTGGATACGAATTAACCATCATCACGAGTCTATGTTGGAGGTTGAATTGTTTCTAGTAGTGATCAAGAAACCTACTCTTTCTTAATAATTGCCGTGCATGTCTTGAGGATAAATTTTGTGTTGCTATTATGAAATTCTAGTTAGGTGTTGCTATTGTGAAATTCTAGTTAGGTTTTTGCATGGATGTAATATTTTGTTCGAGGACAAACAAAGCTTTAAGTGTGGGGTGGTGATGTTGGGCATATTTACACGCCTAAGCACCATAATTTACCCATGTTTTAGATAAAGTTTTGAGGATAAAATATATAATTCTTGCACTTTTAGTCCATTTTCCTTTAAGTGAGCTGACCTATGTCATTAGCATGTTTTTCAGGTATTAATAAGGAAGATTTCAGCACTTTGTGGACCTGTGGGTAGCAAAGGAAAACTTCACATAAGAGGGAAGGCAGCTTTTGGAAGCTTGTGGACTGAATATGATGCATGGAGAATTTGTCCCGGGAAAAATTAGTATTTCTAAAGACTTAGGGATGCAGCAGTAACTTAGTGGACAAGGATATTATAAAAACCCTATGCTGAATTTTTCAGCACCATTCGATCATTCATCATTAATGATTATTCAGTTTTCAGATTCTGTAAGTTGGAGACATAGAAAAACGCTAAGGCTACATGAACGGCTAGAGAGGGGAAAACATTATCCTCCTATTGACGCTAAATCATCTCCATCGTGAGATTGTTCTAGTTGTGGTATGATGATTATGTCTACTTTGATTTCCGTTGTATCCATGAGTAGCTAAACTTCACTGTTAGGGTTATGGAAACCTTGTAAGATACTATCTATTGCTATGAGTTGGTGAATTCTTGACGTGTATGCTACTTATATCATTACTCTCTTCGTTTTAATTGAATTCTCATGGTGGCAAACATGGGGAATATGCCAGTATATTATTAACTTATTCCAGAGAAAAGTTACATATATGGAAAAGAGAGTATGACAAGGAAATAGGGTTTTCAACCTCTATTTACACGTTAATGCCTTAACCGGATTAACTTCTTGGAGAATTCGTACCATTTGTTATACACTTTTGGTTCGAGAGAGCTAAGGTGAAATAAATCCTTGATGGTTGAGAAACACTTGGATTTACAATTAGAATATGAATCTCTATAAGTGCATTCATGTCTAAATTCCGCATTACTCATAGTTAATAGAAAAGTAGAAACTACAAGGTGGACATAACCCTAACTTATCATTCTCTGTGATTAAATCTTACTACATATATTGTCTCATTCGTTACTTTGTTAACATCAGTTCACGCCTAGTCAAAACCCCCCCTTTCCTTGGAATTTTTGACCAACAGTCTACTAATAATTGCAACACTTAGTGACCAAGTATCCCCTGTGGGATTCGACACCCAACCTAGTTGGGTTCTATATTTGACAGCGACCACTTACACTTTCTAACGAGAGCTGTAATTTGGGCGTATCAGATATGGAATTATATTATCACTTTAAATGGCAGTGTTTATCCCACAAACCATCTTTGGATTCTACATTATTTCATGATGTATGGTCTGAAGAAAGTTCTATTACTCATGTTCAGTATTAGGTAGATTAGCACGTTCATCGAGTTATTGTGAAGTGGTCAAAATCAATATTTTAGAAGGCTTTATCCTTTCATCATTCTCTGTTTACTTTCATAGTACTTTGAATTCTTTTTTTCATAGTTGGGGGCATGTTCATACTTATTTGGTATTTCAAGTTTTAACGGGATATTATAGAAGATGTGGGTTAGTTGGTTATAGTTTGATTCTTAGATTTCATATAGATATCTATTCTTGTTTTATTACTATCATAATTGACTTTCACATTGCTATTATTATTATTATTTTTATGCTCATGATGTTTGGCGATGGGATGGTCTCTGGTCCATGGTAGGATTGAAATACCCGTAATTGCCATACCCTAGATCGAGTTGTGACATACTTTGTATCAAAGACAAGTTTAGATTCATTGGGTGTCCATAAATACCTGTCGAGTAGGGTGCTTTTATGGGTGTGTAGCACTCCACACTTATAAGTAGGAGGCTACAAGACATTTAGAAATGTTTCCCTTTATTGTATTCTATTAGGTCTAAAGAGTCTAGTGTTATGAAACTTCTATAACTTCTAGCTTCCTCGCATCTCAGATTATGCCTCCCTAAAAATTTGATGTTTGTAGAAACTCTACAGAGAACTCTATTCTACTTGAGGACAATATTGTAATGACCCTTTAGGTATTTTATTATACTTCTACATATTTTCACCATTTGAGCTTCTCTATAGACATCCTAAGTAATTTTTGAATTGCTGGGACTGATCGTTCAATTACCGTTCAGTTTGTTGGGTTTCTAGAGCTAATTCTCTATTTTGAAATCTTTGTTGGTTCCAAATGGCCATCAGATAAAAACTTCAATGAGGCAATCTTAGATGCAAAATTAGATTGTGCAAACAGATCTGGAATATCAATTTAAGGCTAGGTAGACCTTTGGTTTGGGTCCTAATACACCAGAGCTCATTTAGACCTAGTGGTTGGAAAGTTGAGAATTTGGATATATAGGTGTGGGACCCACATTTGGTTGAAACTACCTCGGATTGAAAATTTGACATTGTCAATGTATCCAAAACATCCAACTTATTGTTGTTACATAGTTCATTTGCAACAGCTGGATTTCAAAAGAATCCTGAGGTATCATTGGAAACTTAGAAAACTTGTAAGTTGCTTGTGTTGGTTCACCGACAATCATGCAAGGCGGATGGAGATCATACTATGTCGATCATAGAGAGCATAAGGCAATTAAACTAATATGATATAAATCCCTCCTAATGGGGATCATGATACCTATCTTCCTGGTGGGGGTATTTAAAGACTCCCCTGCCACGATTTTGGTCATATTCTCTTCACAGTTGAGATACAAAAGCCCTAAATTTGTCAGATAACTCAAAATTTAGTTGTGTGGATGATTTTGGAGCTTGTTTATCATACATTAACATAGATATCTTCTAATCCAAGGTAAGAATCCTGCAAATTCATGCTTGAATTTCATAATTTTGACCCAAAAATCCAAATTAACTTAGGGCTTGATTTTAGGCCAAAGTTTGCTTGTTTTCCACCTACTTATTGAGGGTTATAGTTCCTTGTATTTAAATTAACATTGGGTTGAACTCAGAAATACATTTTCTGTAAGTGAGCCCACTTGGGGTTTTTGGTTTTGTTTTTAGAATCGAAGCGTAATGGTGCAATATGGGTATCATTAGACTCATAGTGATGAGTTTATTGATATTTTAATAGTGTGATGACATTTTGGGGATTGTAAAGTAAAGATTGGCACATGTTTAGTGGTGTAAGATTTTGTGATTCGGCTTTGAGGTAGGCTTCTATCTACTATTCTTCGTGGATACTGTATGATATATATAACCTATCAATGAGAATGTTAAGTTTTATTATGAATAGAATAACATAGTCTTCATTATTAAAGTTTGGGGATTAGATGAGGGTTTTGGATTTGTATGGTGATATGTTTGGGATGTTTTTTGATTCCTATGGTATTCTTCCTAGATTGGACTAAATTATAGAATAGATATGATATTATGATAGGTTTGGGATGTAGTTTATATTTTGGAATCATTGTTAGTCTAAGTAACCTTAGATGGACAAGCCTAGTAATCCTGAAACCACAATGTGAGTAGGATTAATAGGAATGTCCTGCTTTTAGAAAAAATTCCTATGCTAAGATTATTTACGACATACTTAACAAAGATAGTTGAACTAGATTCATTATGCTTTTTTGGGGAGTAGATTTCCTAAATCTAGAAATTAAGAATTAGAAGTGGGTTTCTCCAGCATACTTAGGCAAAGACTTGTGTTAGCCTTTGTGGATCCATTTAAGAAGGTTAGGATCGGTTGAGACTAGTAAACCATAGTGTGAGTTTACTTTGTGATTTGATGAATAGTGATGGTATTTTACCTCGGATTATGACTTATGGCCTTAAATTCCTCATAGAAACGATACTAGGCCATTAGGGATCCTATTCTCTCTTTGATACGATGATGCGCCTTTAGTGATACTTTTCTCTATTAAATGGGATATCAACCTTTAAAGATGTTATTCCTCTTAAATATATAAATTGGACTATAGAGATGATATTTCTCTTTGTCATTGTACATTACCTATTGATACGATATGTCTCATAGATGTGATATGCCTCATAATTATGTGATATGCTTATTGAGGCATTATGCCTCCTAGATGTTGGATGCCTCCTATGCATGAGATAATTATATATATGCTTTTGGATTTATAAAGATCTTAGGCTTTTTGAATATGATACAGCTTATTGAAATGAAATGATGTATGAATATTATTATAAACATGAGTTTCAAATATGTATATGGGACAAAGGCCGTGATCTTGATGATGTGATTATTCCAGGCATCGTGTTACGATATTAGTTTGATATGCAAGAAGTAATTACCCTTATAAGTGATATCGTTGTAGTTTATGAATACATATATGTATGTGTATATATATGTGTGTGTTTATACATATCTCGTTGGTATGGGATGAAGAAAGGTATGGTATGATGTATATGATTCCAATGTTTGAATACTAGTGATGGCATGCATATATTTGGTACATTCATGATCGATCCATCGATAGTTGATAAGATTCTGATTAGATTATAATATTATTAAGGTTGCCACTAACTACTGGTTAAAGCCAACTTTCTACCTTAATAATGGGTTGCAGGTTAAAGATCAGTTTTTACCTTAATAAAAGTTTTCTTCGTATTAATAAATGCCAATCTGTAGTGAATAAATTACAGGTAAAAGAGGTTAATAATGACACTTTAAACACTTGACTGAGATAAATTCCAATTAATGATTTTGTAGTACTAATTACTCCATTCATGAAGATTCTGATCCTTTCTACCCTTTTATAATGATTTAGTCCCAAAGATCACTTCGGAGAATGAATTTGCAAACTGATAATCTTATAGACACACCTTTAGTACATGCACCTATTATATATACATGCTATTGATAATAAGATATTGAAGATGAATGATGAATTATGGAATTAATATCTAACTTGCTTTTCCTTCATGATTATTTACTTTAGCCCTTGTGGGGCTTGCACTTTACTTTACCCCTTGTGGGATTTGTTCTATATCATTGATATTGAGTTTGTTGTTATGATAATGATGTTGATACCCATCTAGGCTGGAGGATAATATGATGATAAAATGATTCCTTGCAAGGCTGGAGGATAATATGATGATAAAATGATTCCTTGCAAGGCTGGAGGATATTATCATGATATGATGATACCTTGAAAGGTCGAAGGATATTATGATGATATGATGATTCTTGTTATGGTCGGAGGAAAGTATGATGGTATGATGATACCCAACTATCTCAGAGGATGTTATGTTGATGATATGGATACCCAACATAGCCGGAGGATGATTATGTTAATGGTTTTGGTATTGTGAATTTTGTTTCATTCATACCTGTATGTAAATCACCAATCACTAGTATGTACCTATGTCTATCAATCAGTATAGGATGGTTACTCCCACTATTATTGATATTGTTAATATAATTGTTATGATAATTGTAATGTCTCTCCTATAATTGACCTTATATCTATATATGTGTATATTTAGCAATATAGCTATGGTATTACCGTATATCATTTCCTTCATTTCTTCAGATTGTATATTAATTTCTTGTCCTTGTATATTGCTATACATATTTTTTTCATCCTTTATTTTTATATTAGGCAAGGTATAAGGTATAGTGTTAAGATTCCTATGTATGGTCGAAATAGGATAGTGCAGCCATATTATTTCCTTAGCCTAAATTTGTTAAGTTTCTTGGTCAGGAATAGGATAGGTTATCCTTATTATCTCATTGGCTATACTATGTAGTTGTTGAACATTAGGTGTTATTCCTATTTAATTTGTTTTTTGTATAAATCTATTTTATCTTTGGAGCTCAATTGGCAGTTGCCTTCTGAGTACCATTCATTTGGTACTCATACTACACTAATGCAACCTACAAATTATAAGTACAAATTATCGCTATTGGCATGTGAGTTGTGCGGAGCAGCCATGATTCAGAGACCATAGCGAGCTTGTAAAACCCCGTAATATTCTAAGATTGATTTAGCTTTTAGTATCATTCTTAAGGGGTCAAGGCTTGAAAATCTCACCATGTGTTGAGGACTGAGTTATTTTCAATACCTCTAAACTCTAAAGATTTTTAGTTTCTCCTTCCCAACCTCGAAATCTTTGTTTCTAAGTTTATTCGTCTTCCAAGAGGTTGAAAGTATGTATCGGGAAAGTTTTGGGACTTTTAGATGTGCTTTGGGACATTTTTAGATTGCTAAAATAGTGATGCCTTATGATAGACACAAGGCGCATCAGCTGCTTGACTGAAGCAGGGGTCGAGGCACGCTGGCTGCTTGACCCAATCAGAAGTCACGATGCGATGGCCGCTTGACTTAATCATGGGTCTCGGTGCACTGGGGTGTCCCACTAAAATTTATAAGTTAAGTTCCTTAGGGGCTCACCTGCCAGTAGAGGGTGTGAACTTTAGTAACAATGCCTGAGTTTAAGAACTATGTAGCCACCTTAGGTTTGAGGTGTCTTTCTGCCTGTTGTGGCTTGACACATATCTCGTAAGAGCACCTGCCAGTAGAGGTTGACGCCTTAGTCCTTTGAGACATCAGTTTAGTTGATCCACAAAATCATATGTTAGTACCCGTGGAATAGTACTAACACCCTCCCAACTGGGGTTACATGTTGGACCCCGATTAGCTTAGACTGGGCATATCAATTACATAATACCTCCCAAAGTCTTTGTATAGCAATTTGTGTATTTCAATTCAAGTTTTCTTGACTAAGCATACAATGTTTAGTTATAGAACTTTTGGTCATTTAGAGTACAAATTATCTCTGAAACATGTTTATGCTTGGTCTTGTATTCTTAGATATTATAGATTCATGCATTTAAGGTCAGTTACTTCATGTATATCAGCCAACCCTCATCAAATATACCAATACATTCAAAGTATTGATCGCATTCTTTTCTTTGCACTATTTAATCTTATAATATTGGTTTGGATGCATTGTTTCTCGACATCTCTTAGACAGTTCAACATTACTCAGCAACAATAGTAGTGAGTCCTTATCTATCTAGGACATGATTTGTTTATTTTAGTTACTTTAATGCTTTCTTATGTTTAATTAGTTAGTGTTAGTTGAGGAAATGTCCCATCAACTTCTCATGATGTTTAAAGGCTTTCAAACAATTAGTGAGATAGTTAGTCAGTTATTTCAATGTTCATGTCATGTGAAATATCATGAGCTCTATTTAAATCTCCTTTCTAACTCATTCGCGAATCACTAAAAGCATTGCTCGAGTACTTAAGTCACGAGTTGCATGATCTGAATTTGGTGTTCAAAACTCATGGGATGTGATCCCGACTGCCAAATGCAATAGAACCCCTCATTTTAGGACTAGTAAACTACATAACCCTCTATCATATGCGTGAACATGAATTAGGATAATGGAATAGAAATGTAAAACATGAGCAGGTACTGGGCCAACAAAAAGCACTACAATGAGATTAGGTACAAGCATCAATCCTTCTCGAAGATATTCTATGACTCACTTGTATATCCATTAGAGTCTTAAGGTTTGACTCGGTTATCTGTTCTATCATCTCTCCCTTAGACTTAAGCCATCGCTCCAAGGCAGTAAACTACCACATAAACTCTGGTCCGACTATCATCACCTTACTCTAAAGTCGGGGATATAACAATGCACATAAATAAAAGAACTTAACCCGAATGACTGTACTTCAAAGCATAAAACAGCAACAACTACAAACCCAATATATTCCTATTTAAGTGGATTCTGGGGAGGGTAGATTGTACGCAGTCCATACAACTACCCATAAAGAAGTAGAGAGGCTGTTTCTAATAGACCTCCAGCTCAGGACAAAATGGCAGCATCCAAAAGCATTCAAATCATAGGACACCATAAAACAACATAGGTATGACATTCACAAAAAATTGTACATTGTCAAACCGAGGACATCAAAGTCCACCTAATTACCGACTACGATGCATCTATACCCTTAGCCCTCTATCCTAATGTTTTTCATCCAAATCATTCTATCCAGGGTCATGTCCTCAATCAACTATAACTACCCCACGTCATGTTCTATCACATCACTCCCAAAAGCGTAATGCCAACTCATAAAACTACCTTCTGAGATACACATTATCCATCTATAACCCAAATAGTCTTCATTTACTACTTAACGCTTAGAACGGGTATCTCTCATTCTCTGACGGACCATACCACTCCTACCATAGCATACCACTACATCGCCGTTAACTTATGTTTCTAAACCATAAGAATCAAAATCATGAACAACACCTTCATTCATAATCTCACTAGTCCCACCTAGCAACTAAACATTACTACTAACAGATAACATGCAATAATCCTCGAGAACAAAGCAGCCCCATGTCACCTTGGGCATACTTCTACATCATACATATAACATCAAACTTGATTACGAATCAAACAAACTTAGGCCCTTGCACACATTGTTGAAGCCTATTAGATCACTTCCCTATAACTAGTACCATTAAATAAGAAATCGTCACCTCTATTTTCATGACCATCAATCATTCAAGCTTAGTGTCTAGCGCTAATCTCACTCAGACATCATGAAATAAAATATCAAATTCACATGCCCACTCAAACTTTATAACCAATAACAATCGATCATAATCACATGGCCCAACTTATTTCCAATCCATCAACACACCCTCCTTCTACACATCATTACTATCCACCTATTTATACAACCCCAACATAGATCATTGCTCTATAAGTCTCAACTAAAGTCCAACCTACAATCTCAGGGGTGCCTAAATCAACAACACCCATTTACGAAGTACTTTCATCAATAACCTATACCTTCCAACACAATAGTTACCATCAACAACTCTCTTTATACATCAACAAACAATATTTCCCCTTAACTAATAACTCCATCTCTACCTCACACAAATAAACAAGCAAGGACACAAAACTTCATAAGAGGAAGTTGAGAATCTGCATAAGCATATAGAGAATGTCTCTATAAAACGATCAAAGAGTCAAAAGAATGGAGATATTTCCTAAATTCCTTATAGCCTCTCGAAGAAAAATACAGACATCTTTGTACTGTTCCACAAGACTCTACTAGACACGGCTTCATAGACACCCTAGGACACTTGCACCCTATGCTCTGATACAATCCGTAACATCCCAAAATCACCCCTCACGATGCTACACAGTGCCTAGGGTCATAAGTGATCCCAAGCTAACCCTTCAGTTGGCATCACACATAAATAACTGAATAAAATGCATAAAATCTAAAGAATAAGGCAGATTATAACTCTAATATGAATTTGCTCAATACCAAAACCAGAGTCACAAGGTTACAACTCAACTTTTTTATGACAAAATCGAAACCTAATACATCAACTTCTACCCACTATCTATGATCACTAAATGAAACTCGTCCTTGGTCCCAATATCAACTCGGCCTTAGGCCCAATAATCATAAACTCAGCCTCAGGCCCAACCTATGGTGGCATAAATTTTTGGGGTAATAAATCATAGTAACTTACCTGCTCGGTGTTAAATACTACTCCCTTTAGATTATCTACGCTTATGTCAAAAAAATTCACTTTTAGAATAATCTCATGGTTCACCACAAACGTAATAATAAAATAAATAATCTCATATAGAGAAGTTGATTTCACAGCTCTCAGACTATTAGGTCAATTCATTTCTCAATCATCTCAAAATACTTAAATCATGGGTGCTTATAGCACAAGAGTTCACAAATTCACAAGTCCCATAGTGGGCTCAGTAACCCATAGTTCAAATTCAAGTTATAACTCAATAAAATCATAATATATAGCATATAGATTCTTAAATCATGCGAAAATCTAGAAATTTTAGTAATTTATCTCAAAATCTCAATATAGTGATATGCTTCAATATCTCAAACATTGCAAATATTAGCTTTTGAAGAAGTAAAATTATGGGATTTATACCCAACTTAAAATTCTGAATAAAACATAGAGAAATCATGCCATTTGACTCTTAATTCTGGAGAAATATCAAGATTATACATTCAATCATAATGGGTGAAAAACCCCAATTTAAATTCATGTAAAACCTCATAGATTTCAGCAAAATCATGATGTAAATAAGTCTTTGGGCACAAGGGTGAAAGGGTTACCCCTGTTCAAAACCCCATAAACCTTAGATTATGTTATTGGATGAACAAGATTTCTCTAAACTCTTCTTATTATCCTTGAAAGAGAGGGTTCTTTCCACACTTGACTTAGGGAACTTGAATCTCAACTCAATTTGAAGAATCCATGGTGAGCTCTTAGATTCGTTGGAGAAGAATTTTGTTTTAATTTGATTTGGAGGAGAAAACCCTAGTTAATTAGTGTTAGAGATGGGAAAATGAGGAAACTTCTTTGCATAGAATGTATAGAAGGGTTTAAGAGTGGGTAAAATACCAAAATATCCCTTAAAAAATGGGTTTAAAATACTGAACGGGGGGCTACGACGGTCGAATTGACGATCTGTCAAAAGTTTGATGATCCGTCGGATCATCCATCGCAAGCTAGCCAGAAAAAAGGACATATTATATAGCTACGACGGTCTAAGCAATGGTTCGTCAAAATTTTGATGGTCTGCCATTTTTTCCATCGCACGATGGCAAGGTGAGACTACACTTCCTCTGAACGATGGTCAAAGTGACATTCATGAAGCCTATCTGTCACATATCCATGCATCAGAGATGCATATTCAGTATGAGATTTTAGTATATCAGAAGTTCCAGTCAAGTAGACATGCTCAAATGTTCACGTCCCTTATGTAAGATTAGTCAATCAACTTTCTCAATCTAGTCAGTCCTGTTCGAGGATAAATGTTCCCAAGGGAGAGATATTGTAATACCCCAAACATTCTTTACGTCAAATCTAGTCTCTAGAAGAGTTAGTAATGACTTCCTGCATGATTAATGTTTAAATCATATAGAATTTCTGTAATTTTGATACAAAATTCAGTATCAGAGTAAAGAGTTATGGACATTTTATAGAGAACTATCGAAATTGCCCAAAAGCGCTGGTCAGGCCGATGAACCATCAATCTAGTGATGGACCATCACCCAATCCATCGCGACTAAGGTAGTGAACCCAACTTCTGGTCAAGTGTGATGGCCAGGACCGACGGACCATCAAGCTAGCGATGGATCGTTGCCCAAACTATCCCAGACGAGGTAGAAAGTTCAGGTTCTGGCCAAATGCGACGGTTAGGACCGACAAACCATTGAGCCAGTGATGGATCATTGCTCAAACCATCGCCACTTCCAATCAGTGATTTTAAGCCACTTTTAAAAGGGTATTTGGGTTTTTTTCTCCTATTTTAACCCCTTATTATACCAGGCCAGAGCTCATAACATCATTATTCATCTATATCACCAAATTAGGGTTTCTCTTAAAGATCAATCCCTAAGAACAAAACACCCAAGGTGTTTAATTCCAAGACAAGAATTCAAGCTTTCCTCCACCAATATTTAAGAAATCATCCACCCAGGTATATCAAGTGTTGATTCATGGGTTTCTTTCACCCATGGCGCAAAATAAATCCTATTTAAAATATAAACTTTAGATTTCATGGTATGAATTGAATTATATTCACGTTTATGTTATTGTTTGATTTCCAAGGAAAGTCTTTAATGACTCATGAAAATATGTTAGTATGTGGTTAAAATTCTTGCATTGGAAGTGTAAAATCTTGCCATGAAGTATTATTTCACTATTCATGCCTAAGCCTAAGGATATACATTCAAGGTGTTTGATAAAATGCCTAAGAGAATAGGAATTATGTCTTATGACTCATTTGTGACCAAAATTGATGAAGCCATATTTCTCCCTTATGTTTGATATGACCCCCACGTTATTGTTATGCTTTGTAATGAATTGACACAATGCTCATGAGATAAGGCTTTTGAAATTGTGATATGTTTCATGCATTCCTATTCATGTGTAAGATTATAGCATGCGAATATTTCATGAAAATCCCTAATGATTGTACTATGAATTATTGACTATGGTCAAGTGTAAAGAAGTGTCATGT
Source organism: Capsicum baccatum var. pendulum (assembly GCA_030864225.1). Taxonomy (NCBI): domain Eukaryota; kingdom Viridiplantae; phylum Streptophyta; class Magnoliopsida; order Solanales; family Solanaceae; genus Capsicum; species Capsicum baccatum. The sequence continues at coordinate 150,100,738 of CM061557.1, read as the reverse complement.
CTTGTCAGTTTCATGCTATCGAGTCTTAGGGATACTTGTACCTGAAAATTTAGCTGTGTGCCTATAGCCAGTATCATGTTTTCCAGATACTCTCAATCAAGCCATGATTCATAGAATTTAGTCAGTCATGTGACTCAGGAAAACTCAGTAAACTCAGTAATATCAGAAATTCAATAATCTCAGTAGTATTTTGTCAGGGAACAAAACCTAGTGAACTCAGTCCAGTCAATTTAGTATAATAAATTCAGTGTCTAATCAGATAGGAGTAGGATTCAGCACCAAGTGAGCCCAAGGATGGAAACTCACCTGCGAGTAGAAGGTGTGATTCTTAAAAGTAATCCTTGTACTCTAAAACTACGTAGCCAATGTAGATTGAGACATCTAAATTGTTAGATGAGGGTTGATGAGGTGACTTAACCTGTTAGATGAGGGTCCCACCATTTTCCTTAGAGTACCGGTTAGATGAGGGATTACTCACAGCTTGTCCATACCAGTGGTGCGGTATTGACACCCTTCCAATTGGAGTTACAGATTGGACCCCAACTCAATTATATTATCTTATTTGGGGCATGTCGGTTAAATGAATACTTTCCATAGTTATAGTCTTAGTATCTCTCTCATTAATAGAACTCAAATAGTTCTATAGAATTTAGGACTGTCAGATACAGTCACACAGTTCAGTATGGAACTCATCTAGTTTCATCAGAAATAGGATTATCAGACATAATCATTCAAATAAGAGTATATCAGTAATACAAACTTATGTTATTAGTATTCAGATTTAGTGATGTCATGATCTCAGTCATAGTTCACATATTCATACGTATTCTCACGTTCATGCTATTCAGTCTGTTAGCATTGTTCATACATATAAACCCCTTGCATTCATCCTACCTCACTTGCATACCAGTACATTCAATCCTACTAATATATTTGCGCTATGGTGTTTTTATACCATAGGTTTAGAAGCACGAGCTCCAGAGCATCCTTAGTAGATTAGACGTTCAGCAGTCAGGCTAGCAGTGAGTCCTCACTATTCGAGGATAGCATAATTATTTTATTACTTTATTATTTCATTAGTTTGGAGTTAGTTGGGGATATGTCCCATTAACTGCATAGTTTTTAGAAAGTTTAGAGGCTTCCAGGCTATAGCATGTTCAGACAGTTATTTATGTTTTATTTTGGGTATTGATATACCGTATTTCCAAATGTTATGTTTTATCAAATATTTGAACCTTATGGCCTTTCAGCCTTTTTCCACATCTATACAATATATTATGTAATGCCCAATTAAAGATATTAGTCATGGGTTAGCTTATGGTCCTTCGAGGTATGAGCATCGTCTAGTGTTTCGGGTACTAGATTTGGGGCATTACTAATATTCTCTAATTAGATTTAGTATTTCTTCATTCTTGGTGGATTAGACATCCTAGAGTGGAATATTCAGTGATAAGTAGTTATATCTTGGATTTCAAGATCTTAGTTTGATTTTCATTCGAACTTGTTACAGAATTGGCATAGATTGCATTTTGTTATTATCTCTATTTGTATGCCTAGATAGAGCCTTATGAGCTTATTCTGATGTTTACCATTTAGACTTTAAGCGGATCAACTTTAGTTCTTTTAGTTCTCTATGATGAGACTATGTGGACGAGACTCAAGTGATTTTTCTCCTGGCTTTAAGTAGATAGCATTTGTAAAATGGTAAAGAAAGGTTATTTTTTAGATTAGGGGCTAGTTTTATGACTGTGTACAACATATTTGGATGAGACTCAAGTGATTTTCCTCATGGCTTAGAGTTGATAACATGTGCAAAATGGTAAAGAAAGGTTATTTTTAGATTTGGGGTCGGTTTTGTGACTGGGTACAACATATCAGCTATGTTTAATATGGGTTATTTTTATCTTTTCCACTTCATTAACTCCCTAGACTTTACCGTAATTCCATCCTAAACATTTAGAAAAAAATATAAGAGTGATTCAATTCTCTCAATTCCTAAGAAGCTAGGTTCCTCCTCAAGTTCTCTAAAAGAACTATCTTTCCAGGGGATTTCATAATGGTTAACTTTTCACCCATTGAGTCTCAATAACTCAAAATTTCTTAGCTTTCTCACAAATTAGTGTTACAATTTTCATTCAGTAGATGATTTCTCTATTATTTTATTTCCCTCATGATTCTCGCACTAAAGGAATATATTTTTCAAAGTTTTAGTATTTTTCACAACCTAATGTTTGTTAAATAGATACTTAGCTTGATTTCACAATATTTTTACATGAATGGATTTTTTTCATAAAGCTCGGTGTGTTATAACACAATCTTACAATTTAATGATTTTAGCATGAACAATTATTATTAGTGTCAGTTGATAGAAATATAAAATACTTTTAGTTATACCGACCATAAAGATACTTTCAAATAAAGTATATTTCGATTTAATTCTTAGTATATCAGGTTTATGAGCTAGTATTATAAATTAATTTAGGAGTAGCACTTATCACCAAGTTTGACTTGAGTTTAGAGAACCCAGTCCTAGAAATAAATGCCACCATAGGTTTAACTAACCCTCTTAGTTAGGAATCCATTTACTTATTATGTCGGCCAATCCTTTATACACTAGCAAGCTATATTAGGCCCCTTCAATGAAGTATAAACATCGGACTCCACATTTGCCTCATATGATTTTTGTTTGTTAACAGTCTCTCCATAGATTTAGACTTAGTAATGTGTACATAACCCTCAGTTCAGTTTATTTACTTTAAACTATGAATTTTTATATTTATTTTTTAGATTAGTTTAAATGAATTTATAATAGGGACTTCGTACTTTAGTTCAGCTTATGCATTCGATCATACTTTTCAGTTTAATATATGAATTCAATTTTGTATTTCAGTTTAACATATAAGTATTTTATAGTTGCATGTATCACATGCTAAGTATATTCAAAGTACTAATTGCATACTTTATTTTTGTGTAGTATCATCTTATGATATAGGTCTGGCACTCAACACCAAGCTCGTGGTAAGTTAAATAATGTACCTTCTCTTAATAACAGATAGTAGTGAGTACTCATCATTTATGGATAAGACTTCAATATTCTCTTAATATAGCATATCATTTTAGTTTCAAACAGTTTAGAGTTAGATGAGTACATGTATTAACAACTCAATATTTAGTAGAGATTTTCAAACTATAGGCATTTTAGCTTTGTAGTTCTTTTCACAAATAGGTTTTAATTTTAGCTTATTCTAGTTTTTTCTTATCATATCAAGTTAGCTTCCACTCTAGTTAAGTATTTATACATATTATATATTATTATGCCAATGTTTGGTGTCACTTGTAACTCTAAGCATCGTAGTATTGACAGAGTGTAGACTCAGGTCATGAAAAACTTGGTAATAGAACATTAAGATTAAAGTATCCTAAGGTGTTTGAAAGATGTGTTAAGTAGTGTCTCATACTTTTTTATGAAGTGTGCCACACTTTTAATGAATAGGCTATGCAAAATTTTTAGGAAAGTCTAACTTCTTTCATGATTCATTTTCTATGATAGAGTATATCTCTATTCAATCTCATTTTAACTCATGCTCTATACATTTTTAGAATATGAATAAATAGTGATGACAATCAACAAGCCCCACCAGGTCTCATACATCCCCAAAATTTGCCTTGATGATTATATTGATAAATTTATATCAGTCGTTATGTGCCTCATTTTTGAATTCATGATTATGTTACCACTTCATTGTTTATTTTTTTTATTAGTGGAGAGAGTAGATATATATATAGATGTTCTTTTCTTAAAGGTGTGGTTTTAGGTCTGAGTCCCATTTACCTTTGCACATTAGCCCCGTTGTTGCCCTTGAGTAGTACATAATATTTATATTCATTTTTGAACCACTATTCAGTATATTGATATTGATATTGTTGTTACTATTTCTATCACTATGTGAGGTTATTGATATTACTTGATGTTATTAGAAGATGTTGTTACATGATGAATTTGATTCTCACTAGGTAGTTGTATGGACTCATGTTATCTAGTTAGACTTTTATTTTCTTGTGATAATATTTGGTGGCTTAGGTAGATATAGCCCAACTTAATGATTTCTTTCCCCTAGCACGGCGAGGTTGACTGTGCTCCCTCTTAGTTAGTTATATTAGATTGATTCAGAGATATGTTGTGGTATCGAAGGTAAGTTACCTTCTACGGTTGTTTGTGATTTTGAGTCGACAATATATTTATGTTTCCTATTTTGAGTTTGAGATTCTTAGACTTGCCTATTGGGTTGCAAAGGATTTTGTTTTAGCTATCGTTTCCTGTATAACTCATTTGTGAGATGGAACAGTTTGAGGTTCGTTCTTTGTTTGTGGATATTTCATCATTCGATAGTGATTTTGATGTAAATGTTGAGATGTCTTGGATTTATCTCATAGGTATGTTAGATTCCTACCCTAGGGAAAGTTTGCCTTGTTATTAGTATGGATATTAGATATACTGTTTTCATTATTTTGATATGGTTTTTCCTTATATGGTGTTAGAGATTTAGTGACAGGTGTCCTTTCCTATGATCGCTTTTTAAGTTGGCATATTAAAAACTCCTTAACTTGAGTCGTTGGTACTCAGGTGGTGGTTTCGAATTTGACCTTGGTTTTGAGAGTGGTATTTGTTCTTCAATGATGTGTATTCTTAGGTTGATTTAGGAAATACCATTTCAGTATTTGCTTGGCCTAGTGATGATTGGTGGAGTGATTCTCCTCGATGATATGTGCATATGGATATTTCCTTGCCTAGATGGAGTATTGCATTGTTAGTTCCCAGCTTAAGCTACATTTTTCTAAGTTGCTAGATCTTTTGCCATTTTTGGTGTGATTTTCAGCCTTGGGAAGGTGTTTAGTATGTTTTGATAGTTCATGCGCTCTAGCAGATATGGAGTGGGTTATATGTATTTTTAGACAGTGATTTTTCCTTTGGCATAATTTCTATTTTGCAGCTATATTTCATTAACTCTAAAAGATATCGAGTTGGTTGCTTATGATTATCAGTCAGTATTTATCCCTATGGTGATTTTACTCTATGGATATGTCCTGATTGTGGCTTGGTATGGTTTATCTCGTATATGTCAGATTTGGATACTAGAGTCTATTTGAATTAGTTGCCATTAATATAGCCTTATTGGCTCAATTTTGGATTTGACACCATGGAATCATGATTTGTAAGTAAAATAAATGTGGAGCACTAATTATTATCTCTATTTGTATGCCTAGATAGAGCCTTATGAGCTTATTATCATGTTTGCTTTATTGACTTTAAGCGGATCAACTTTAGTTCTTTGAGTACTCTATGATAAGACTGTGTGGATGAGACTCAAGTGCTTTTCCTCTTGGCTTGGAGTAGATAACATGTGCAAAATGGTGAAGAAAGGTTATTTTTAGATCTGGAGTCAGTTTTATGACTCATGTGTTTGTTTGTTTTGTATTGGATGGGCCTTTGTTGATTTATGCAAATATAGTGGTGGTGTCACCGTGATGTGGTTCAAATGTGTGTGCATTAGTCTTTTTCGTTTAGTTAGAGGCCAGTTAGCGGTTAAGTTGAGTTGGCTATTTTAGAAGTAGAATGAGAGTTACGTTTGAAAAATAGATACCTATGTTTATATCCCTTAAAAGTGTTTTCTCTCTATTGAGTATGCGGGCCCAGTACCTTATCCTTTTAAGCAACTAAGATTCTTTCTAGCCGTAAACTTTTCGAGACAAAAGTCCTTTTAGTAGTGCATATTGTAATGACCCTTTAACTCATTTTCCATAGTTATGCTTATTTTCACTATTTGATCTTCTCCATAGCTGCCCTAAGTCATTTATGACTTACTGGGAATGACGGTTTGGTTATCCGGCAATTCATTTGGTTTTTAGAGCCAAATCCTTATTTTGAAGTCTTCACTGGTTTTAAATGGCCATCGAGTAAAAAATTTAGTGAAACAATCACAGATACAAATTTTGAATACACCAACAGATCCGAAGTATTGATTTTAGTCTAGGTAGACCTTTAGTTTGGGTCCCAATCCAGTCAAGCTTATTTTGACCTATTGGTTGGAAAGTTTAAAATTGGAAAGAATGGGTATGGGACTCACAATTGGTTGAAATGACCTCGGATGGAAAATCCGACTTAGCCATCACGTATGGAACGTCGAATTTAGTCTAAGGAGTCCCTTGGTTCAGGTCCTAAGGCTCCCGAACTCATTTTGACCTATAGGGCAAATTTTATCAAAAGTGACAAAATTATAGGTGTAGTCCCTACTTTTTTCCTAAAAGATCTCCTAAGAATGTTCTTATACTTCCAATGGATTTGAAATGTGGTTTACTCTCAAAATTCACTGTTGGATTATGTTATTTGGATTCTATATGAGTTCGATGGTCAAAAACTCATTTTTTAGTTTGCTGTCATCTGGTGCAAGTGTGCAATTGTGAAGCGCGATCGTGGCCCGTGTGACCGTGATAGAGGCTCTTAAGAACCTTTAGGGAATATATAAAGGTCCCAATACATATTTGTACCATTTCCCCTTCACTATCTAAACCTAGGAACCCCAAAATGTGTGTAATAACTCAAAATTTATCATGGGAAGTTACTTGGGAGCCTAATTATCATCTTGAATCGTGATTATCTTCAAGATTAAGGTAAGAATTTCTTGAATTCATGCTTGAATTTCATAGTTTGGACCCAAAACCCCAATTTATCTTAGGGATTGATTTTAGCCCAAAGTATGCTTAGTTTTCGCCCATTCTTTGAGGGTTATGATTCCTTGTTCATGTGTGAACATTGGATTGACCTTGGAAACTCATTTTATGTATGTGGGACCCATTTGGGGTTTTGGTGTCATTTTTAGACCCGAAGTAAAATTGTGCAATATGGGTGTCATTAGACTTATATTGATAAGTAGATTATGGTTTTGATAGTGTGATGCCATTTTGAGGATTGTAAAGTGATGACGAGCATATGGTGCATGAGTGAGGTTTTGCAGTTTGGCCTTGAGGTAGGCTTCTGTCTACTTTTCTTCATAGATGATGTGTGATATATATTGTGTGTGAATATAGATGTTAGGTTTGATTATGTAGTATGACTTGGCCTTGATTGTTGATGTTTGATGATTTGATGAGGGTTTTGGACCCATAAAATGGTATGTTTTTACCCCTTTTGAATCGTATTACCTTCCCTCTTAATTTTAGATTAGTTATATAATGGATATGATATAATGCTTTGTGTGGAATATGGTTTTAGCTTTTGAAACATGATTTGTATATTTAGACATATTGGGCTAGTGTAGTAGTCTTAGAATCATAAGTTGGGTAGAGTTGACTTGAGTACCCTTATTTCTAGTTGAAGTTGCTATCTTAGGATTGAATATGTCTTACTTGACATCTATAAGATGAACTAGATACGTTAGCCTAGTCTGGGGCATAGTATTCCTAATTATGGAAATTGTGGATTAGAAGTGGGATTGTTCAACCCACTTAGGCCTAAGCTTGTGTTGAGTCTTATGGACTTAGTTGCGGATGTTAGACATAGATGAGGATAGTAAACCTTAGAATAAGAGTACTTTGTAACTTGGTAACTTGTATTGATGTTACCTGATTGTTGTTTTTAAGTTATGGTTATGATACTCCTTGTGGAAGTGATATTGGGCATTTAGAGATAATATTCTTTCTAGATATGTTATGTGGCCTATAGAGATGCTATTTCCTCTTAGACTTGATGATTGGCCTATAGAGTTTCTATTTTATTTATTAATGATTGTTGGACCTAGATAGACGATATTCCTCTTAGATATGTATATTGGCATAGAGAAGTGAAATTCCCAGTTGTCATGATGTATGTCCTACTGATATAAGATATCCTAGAGATGATTACATGTTTATTGATATTATGCCTTCTATATATGAGATGCCTCCTATATGTCAGATGATTAGAAATATGCTACAACATATGAATATGATTACTGATATGAGTCCCGAATATGTGTATGGGCCTAAGGCCGTCATTATGATGTTGTGATTATTCCGAATAAATTATGGGCCAAGGGCCATGTTATGATTTTGAATCAATATATGAGAAGTGTTTATCATTGTAAATGATATGACTATAGTTTAAGAATATGAATATGTATATGCTTGTGTACACACATCTCTCCGGTATGGGATGGAGAATGATACGGTATGATGCTTACTATTCCACTGATTGAATACCGGTGATGGCATGAATAGATTTGTACATTGATGATTATTATATCTGTAATTGATATGATTCTAGTTAAGATACGATCTTATAATTGTTTTTCCTAATTGAGGGTTAAGCTAAGTGGTAGCTAGATGTCTTTTAGGTAGCTATAGTACTTGATGGCTAGAAATCTAATGTACTAGTTAATAAGCCTTGCTTCGTTGAAAAATGGTAGCTAATGATTAGAGTTGATACGTGGCCATGAAGATGGGTATATTGATGATAATGATTAGTTGCTATTAATAACAAAGTTATGATGCTGATTAGTTGTTAAGTAAGGATAATGTGGCTTAATATTGCTAGATAATAAAGAAAGTTAGTGATAACGACACCTAGTTAATAATGATGCTTGGATGAAGATAATCTCGAGTAAATAATATTGACTGGCTAATAATGAGGATTAGTTGGCAAACAATAGTTAGTTAATGATTAGTGTTAGTTAATAAGAGATGGTTAGATGATAATTGGTAATTTGTTGGCTAATGATGATTATCTGATATATGATAATTAGTTAATTACTATGAATTAGAGCTAAATGGTGATTACGGTCCTATGATGAATAGAGAATTAGCAATTTAATAATCATAAGCGTTGGTTACCTAATAACGAGTAGTTTTAATGTATTGACAATATAGATATCATTACGGTTATGAGTATATCGGCTTACGTCTATGCACCTATTATATGCCTATATTTATGTGTTGATAGTTATGGTGATATATTGATACCCGGCAAGGCTGTAGGATATTGTGATGACATATTGATACCCGGCAAGGTTGGAGGATATTATGATGATATTGATACTCGATTTGAGTCCAGAGGATACTATTAAGATAATATTGATACCCGGAAAGGCTGGAGGATACTGTGATGATATTGATACTCGGTTTGAGTCTGGAGGATACTATTGTGATGATATTGATACCAGGTGAGATCGGAGGTTGACTGCGATGATGTTGGTCCTAATGAGGACAGTTATGATGAGTTATGATATTAATGGTATACTTGGCATTCATTCCTGCATGTGCATCGCCTATCACCAGTATGCACCTATATTTATCAGCCAATATAGGATGGTTGTATAAATATGGGTGAAGGATTTATCTTGTGTTATTGTATGTTGATTGAACCTTCCGAGCCTGTGGCGATGGGGGTATGCATAGGCTTGGCTAGGTATTTGGTTGTCTGGAGTAGCCGGTTATTCACGTTGTTATTGATATTGTTGTTATCATTGTTATGATCATTATTATGGCTAGCTTATGACAAATTGGTCACTGATCTGGTATCGGGATTTAAGGTATATATTTATCCTCTCCTATCTTCTGATTGAATTATTATGAACGGTTATTTCTTGTCTAGCCATATGGATTAGAATCCCTGAGTATGATGGTATTTAAATCATATAGTATTATAATGAGGTCTCAAAATGAGAATATAATGATATAGGTTATGCGTTGAGATGACCTCGTATTTATATGTACTTATACCTTTTTATATATAAAACTATGGTACTACGGTATATCCCTTCCTTGTTGTTAATTTTTCATAGTCGTTACTTCGCCTTGTATATTACTATATATCTTTATTTCACTCTTTATTCGCATATTGACTCGGGATATATGGTATAGCATTGATGTATATTTAAAGTAGCTGGAATAGGATAGTTCACCGAGATACTTCCTTAGTGTTACTATGTTAGACTCTTAGACATAAATAGAAAAGTTGTCACTTGTTATTCTCATTGAATTGTATATAATTTCTAGACTCTTGGGTGTAGTTTCCACTCTGCTTATATGCTATATATATCTACTTTATCTTTGGAGCTCAGTTGGCAGTAGCCTACTGAGTAACATTCATTTTGTACTCATACTACACTTTTGCAGCCTACAGATCATAGTGCCGATTATCGACGTTGATGCATGATCATGCAGAGCAGCCCTGGTTTAGAGACTTAGATTGAGCTCCTAATGTTTAGAGCATTACTTATCTCTCTCTTATGTATTAGACTAGTCTCTAAGTTGTATTCGGAGATAAGTTGTACTATTGTATTTCTCTTGATATTTCACCTTGTACTCTTTTTATATTAGAATCACTTATACTAATACCACCAGGTGTTGGGATTCTTCTGTGAATTGATCTTTATTTCATATATTCCGCATTCTTTTCCTTATATTATTAAGTGGTCCATTACTAGCCGTTCTGGACTACAAGTTGGCTTTCCTACTGGTGGGTTATGGTAGGCTCCATCATGACTTGAGGAAATTGGGTCGTGACAGTTGGTTATTATGGTCCTCAAAGCATTTGGGAGTGATTTATGTGAGTTTGAGGTTTTTATTCATGAAAGTGATTAGTTTAACTTTGATCAACATTTTATGATCCTGTCATCGGATGGCGATTTTGTTAGATTCATTAGATTTGAATTGTCAATTTTGGATTAGTATCATGCTTGGGTCCTATTCTTAGCCTTTATATTGATTTTTGATGTCTTACACAAGAAACTACTTAAAATATCCTAAAAGGGGTCCTGAGTGTTAACTTGTTAATAAAACCCTCTTTTAAGTAATTCTATGGTTCCATTGAATCCAAAACATCAAAATTATCCCATTAGAATTATTAGATTACTTTTATGGGCTCTAGGTTGAATATTGAGGGTCCATTCAAAGTTATTTTTAATCACAAAGTTTCAATTGAATATGGTTTCTGGTGCAACTGCCTAAGTTTCTATTTAGTCTCCTTGACGGTAGATCCTAAGTGGACCTTGGGACACCTTAGCAAGTATAACCAAGATAGGTAAGTGTTACCTTAGTGACTACTTCGCTATCTTAGTGGCTTCTCATGAGAAGCTCATATACCACCTTAGTAGTCGGCTTCGTGGAAAGTGACTACCGCTTAGCAGTAGCCTAGACATCAAGAAGAAGTTACTTAGGCGATCAAATAACAAGATAGGATACGTCATAAGTATAAATTCTATTTTTCTTATCTTTTACTTTATTTTTCAATTATCAAGCTATAAGGTCTTAGTTTTGGCAATTTCAAAGATGATTTTTCATCAAATTGGACTTGGATGAGCTTTAAAATAAGATTTCCATCTTTATTCATTAATAATTTTACTAAAACAACTCCAAACTTGAATTTTAAACTTTGGTTTTTAGGGTTTTAGTTAATAAAGAGAGAGTGATTTTGCCCTTGATTTCAATATGTTTTTCAATGGGTTTTCTTTTTTATAACTCCTAGAGTATGGGAATGTTATTTTTAAATAAATTCTTGGGTTGATCTTTTTTCCTTTGGGATTTTCAAACTATTTTTTGACCTAGAAGGAAAGTGGATAATCTAGCTATTATTGGACTCATTTTGACGTATAGATTATATTTTTGATAGATATGATTTATTTTGAGGCTACACAAGCAGAAAAATCTTATTGTTAAAGGGTCCAGACTTAGGTTTCGACTTTTTAGAAAAGGTTATGGCTTTAATTTCTTCAATTACGAATGGGTAGTTAACCATTCATGTAAAGTATATCATGTTAGAGATTTTATTATGAAAATCATCTTCTGAGATCATTATCTTATCGAGTTTCGCATGTGACAGCTTATGTTAACATTATTATTGACTTGAGAGATAATTATTATGATGACCATGTGGGGGTAGGTATTGATCTTATTTGAGCATTTTTTACCTTTTTTATTATTGTAATACCGGAGTAGAGGGTTGTAATGATATTATTGATGTCTTAACTGACTCTTTATTCCAAAGGCGCCATGTGATGACTTATATCATGACCTATTAACATTTTAGGAGATTTGAGCTTATTTATACAATTATTGAGTTGTCTCACTACATGATATTAATTTGGTTGTGAGCATGCATCTTTATTTCATTCATCCATATTCGTGGAAACTGGTAGCACTAAGAAAAGGTAATTTTGAATGAAAATGAAACACTTTATAAAATCCTTGACCGAGGGACATATTTACAGGTTTAATTGAGATATGAGATTGTGACAGTGGGTTCTATCCTTTAAACTTTAGCTTGGAAGGTGTATACAGCGTGATATCAATACATTACATCATCGTTTTTGTGTTGAATTTCATTACATCACATGCATTTTTTATGTGTTTTACATTGTTTACCTCGCCTTTCTTTTATACATTTTATTGTGTACTTATTCTTATACCACTATTATACTTATAGTATTTGTACTGCTTAGAGATATGATTTGACTCACCATTAGGACCTTTTTTTGTATGTAATGGAAGTGCACCCCTAGCATCCTTTACTTGTTTAGTTTTTGCTTTGCTCGAACGACTTATGATGCCTACTAAGTACTAGTGAACCATACTTACTCCTATATTTTGTACAATTTTGTTGAAGATCCTAAATCGATTATGACCTGTGGAGCTTGATATTGTGAAGTTTTTTGATAAATTTAGAGTACTTCTAAGCTCAACATTTGGGGCTTGATTCTAGACTATAGCTTATTATAACACCCCAGGATTTGGACCCTTGCAAAAATTCTTGGGCTTTGAGTTAAGTATCGCATGATGGCTCACTCATATGTTGGGTAGTAATGTTGACTTGATTACTATCCAAGATATTACTCACCACCATACGAGTCGTATGGTGGGATACAAGGGGTATAATGCCAAGTCGTATAAAGCTTATTGAGTTATCTAGTTGAAACTATCCAAGGTACGAATGTCGGTACGATATGGGGTACCAATTGTACCTTGAGGTATGATTTGGGTTGGTGTAGTCATATTGGGACAAGTTTGGAGGGTTTTGGTGAGGTCTAGGGTACGAGTTAGGGTACCACTCATACTCTTGGATTCCCTCCTGGGAATGGATTTTCAACTTTTAAGTTGGGGACCTTTTGGATATTTCCCACCCCAAACCCCTTATGTCCCCATGTTATATAACCCTTGGTGGCCTCTCATAACACTTGTTAAAGCATATAAACACTCCAAATACTCTCTCAAACGTTTTCTTAAAGATTGAAGGATAGGGTTTCAACAAGTGTTCTTCAAAGGGCTCAAGAGCCAAGTTACTCTCTGGAATCCTCTTCTATAAGGCATGTACTTCTTCCCTCATTGTTATTTCCAACTATAGGCATGATTTAATGTGTTTTAAATATTGATTTGTGAGTCATAAATAGTGGGTTTTGAAATCAATGTTGAGGGTCTTGATGCATATTGTTGTGTCTTTGTTTAAACTATGTTTCTACATATTTTTTGTGATAGTTTGCACATGTCGGTGCTTGTTGGTTATGGTTTAACAAATGGGTCATGAGTAACCCAAATTATGATGGTTTATGCTTTGATTTTGGTTTTGGTAAAGGTATTCCCTCAACATTTTTGATAAAATGCCTAAAAGAATGTTTTTACTCTATTATTGAACTTTTATTAGAACTATTGAATGATATGGTTTGGTAATGGGATCCTAAATGGATTTCGGGTGTCTTTCATGGTTTAGATAGTTTTAATGGTATAAATTCTTTAAATGTATGGAAAGGTCTAAAATAGTTTAAAAGGTATGAATGGTTTTGAATGGTTAAATAGAATGGTTTTGGTGGTAACAATTTGGTTAATCAAGCATCCTTGTGAGGTACAAAGGAATCACCCATGTAAACATGGTAACTGAACAACTTGTGGGGTACATGGGATTCCCCAAGATAATCTACTAATGTCTCACTTGTAGGGTATATGGGACTCCACAAGGTAACTTAATCTATGGGTACATAGAAATCCCTTGATCACTAAAAGGTTTAGCTAAGGACATTACTTTCAAGTTATAGTCGGTATGACAATACCACTATTTATATCCTCGATAAATAATAATTGATTGGTTGGTTGGAAATATTTTTAACTGGGCAATAAAGGTGGGGTGTGATAGCTAACTATGAAGGTGGTAGTCTAATGGATAAACACTTGAAAATCATATTTGTCAACATAAGGGGTAGGTCATGGAGACCTTATATGATACTACGAGGTACATGGGAATCCTCTAAGTACACTATACATATGTATCATGGAGAGTGAAGGGTGCTTGGGAATCTCTTACTCTTATGTATCTCCGGTTCATACGGCTACATGCAGTGGGGCACGTTCAAGGGGTTACACTGGACCCATATAGCCCATGGGTGGTTTTAGGACAGTTAAGCTTTACATACCCAGGTTAATGGTTTTAAATACATCCTAAACCTAGTTCCTATTCCCGACATGGTTTTATATATATATGTATGTATATAGATCTACGTATGTATATATATGTATATATGTATATATGGATTATATGCATATAGTTGTTTTACTTGGTTTTATTAAATGGCATTATTTTATCTTTATCTTAAGTACATGCTAGCATTTTCCTGGTAACCCTTCTTCGGGAGGTTTTATCCCCACACGATGCAGGAACCGGCAATACTACTCCTCCTACTCAATGATCGGATTTTGGAACAGTCGGTGTTGGATTGAAGTAGTGAGCTTCCATAGTTCGAAATGCATCTATTTCATGTCATGGATTACTTTACATACATTAATCTTTCATAGACTTTGGTTATTAGCTTTGGTCAAGGACATGTCCTGACTAGGTATTCTTTGGTTTTGGTTTAGAGGCTTTGTATGGACAATTGTGGACTTGGGTATGGTATGATCATGTTCTATATATATGAATATACATTGGGTTATTATTTTGATATTGGTTTATGGTATGCCATGGTTATATGGTTAGCTTGAATGGTTGGTATCGGTTAGTGGGTGGGTTGGTTTGGTTGGGTTGGCTGATAACGCTCAATCTACAACTCTCGCAGGAGTGTAAAGCGGTCGTTAGCAAATATAGAACCCAACTGGGTTGGGTATCGATCCCACAGGGAATAGCTTGGCCAACAAGTAAGTAAAATTACTAAACTTTTGGTGCAAGTCTCGTAAAAAGGGGGGATTCTTGTCTTGCAAGTAATGTAAACAAAGGCTGAAAATAATAAAGTAAAAAGAGAGAGATTGTTACGTTGGTTGTAAACAATGAGAATTGAAGCGTTGGGGTTATGTCCACCTTCTGAGGTATACGTCTCTATTGGCTATGAGTGTGTAGAATTGTGACATGCATGTGCTTATAGAGAATTGTATTCTATGGTAAATCCAAGCGTCTCTCAACCTCAACAAGGACTATTTCACTTTAACTCTCTCGAGCTTAAAGCGTGTCTAACGGTACGAATTCTCCAAAAGGTTAGTCCAGTTACAGCACTAGCTTTTTAATAGGAAAGGGTGTCCAACTACCTTGACACTATCTCTTTTCCAGACAAATAACCTTTCTCTCGAACAAGTTAAATGTTAGACTGGCGTATTCTTGCGTTTGCAACCGCAAAGAATGTGGATTAAGATGAAGAGAATAATGATATAAGCAATATACGTGTCTCGAACTCACAAACTCACAGCAATAGATAGTTACTCATTCGGCTTCCATAACCCCAACAGAGAAGTTTAGTTACCCATGAATGTGAAGGAGATCACGATTGACATTGTTATTATATCACAATATTAAGTAATGGCGTGTAGATCAAGTGATAGGCGTTAGGCGTGAATTCCTTAGCAAAGTAACATTTCTCTTGTTGCGGAAATTAAGAATTGAATAGATGAATAGAAGAAAATAATATTAATGGAAAGATTAGAAGAGTTGTAGAATTGTTGTGGTGGAAGAAGAGAGGGATGAAAGAATGTATTGTGGTGAGGGATGAATAAAAATCTCTAGCATGATAGGGTATTTATAATACTCCTATCCTACTCCTACTATGCTAATGAAATAAATAACCAAATCCTACTAGGCCTATGGAACACTTAACCCAAATGTACTAGGTTAATGTAACATTATCATAATCCAAATAAACTAATGAAATACATAACCCAATTGTACTAGGTTAATGTATCTTTGTCAAAATCCAGCTTTGTGTCTGTAAGTCCCCAAAGTCTTCAGAATTGTTGTTTTTGCCCGGGACAGATTTTCCATGAAGCAGTTTTGGTCCTTTAGGCGTCCCACTTCCTTCTCCTTTGTTCGTGAGCTTTCTTTTGCGTCAATTAAGCCATAAAATGCTGCATTTTGCATCATTTATACCTGAAACTTTACTAATCATGTTTGTTAGATCATTTATAGGAAAAAGGACTAAAAGTGCATGAAATATATAATTTGTTCTCAAAACTAGGCTAAAATATGGGCAAAATATATTGATATAGGCATGTAAATTCGCCTATCATCAACACCCCACACTTAGAGCTTTGTTTGTCCTCGAACAACATAGCATGTCCTTCTAAACATCAACCTAGGGTTTTTACAGCAACAACACAAAACATTCTTCAAGACAAGCACAATAATTATCAACAAAGAGTAGCTTTCCGATTATAAGTAGAAACAATTTACCCTCTAGCATAGACTCGTGATGGTGATCAACTCTCATGCAAACATTAAGGTGCATAGAATCATATACAACTATCCAAAGCTCATCAACCATGTGTGTCTCACAATATAGTACCCATAATTACTCACAAATATAGCATATTTTTCAAACATGGGTATCAAAATATCCTTGCTCTCGCTCTCACAAAGAATTCATATGCAGCAACTGATGACCATAGGCTTGCCCTTAATGTAGTACTCCACTAAATGTCAGAATGCTAAGATTAGGATCAAATAGGTCTTCTGATGGTTGTAATGTAGGCTAAGGGACGGGTAGGACTATTTTGGCCAGAAATAGTGACTAAGTTCCTAAGCACTTTAATACATCACATTGTATCATTGACATTTTTTTGTTTCAACCTTTCTTGTTTCTTTTATTCTACCACCCTTGTTCTCCTCTTTCGTTTTTCAATTTTAAGCACACTCACTTTTCAGCTTTCTTTTTCCTTTTTGTTTTCTCAACATACCTCTTATGATAGCACACACATTCAAGCACCATTACAATTTAAAGCATCATACTCACCCAATTTCCTCTTATGTTGTCACATGACTTTTTTTATCACTTTAAAGCACTTAGGAATTTGGATCAAATTACGGTTTTGAAAGAAATGGATTAGGCTTACATACAAGGTTGTCAAAGAAATAGGCTAAAGGCTCAAAAGGGTTTAACTAGGATGTTGTCCATGGGTAGGTAAAACTGAAGGTAAACAAATATAGGTTGCCAAAGAAATGCCTAAATCATATCCTAAACTTACACTCCTTATTTTCGCTTTGCATACATACCAGGCAAGTTCTAGCATCAGCCACAAACATAGAATATACTATTATCTCACACACACAAGGTACATGGTCGACTTGATTGGAACTAATATAGACTCTTGACCCAACAAGTGAAGGAATTGAACCACACAATATCACATAATGAGTCACAAATAGAGCCTAAACTTCTCAATAGTCACAATTGTAGCACATATTCTTGCTATGATCTCATGCTGCCTATCAAAATAATTTCATGCGAAGCTAGAAAAAATTTACTCCTAAAAAAAACTTAATAAACAACAAAAAAAAACGAACTCAAATAAAAAACTTAAAAAACAAAGTAAACAAACAAACATAGGTGCAAACAGAGAAGTATAGCATGCGATACCGCCACCCCACACTTAAACGGGACACTGCCCTCAGTGGAAAATAAATACGAAGAACCTGGTTAGTCGGACTCTTCCTCAATGTAGGGGGTCATACCCCCTTCGTCTGAATCATCATAAGAGTCATCGTCAGAGTTCTCCTCCTCGTCAGAATCAGGCAAGCGTCAATCGTCATCAGTCGGCACATCATCATCTAGAGGTTCCTCAAAGTATATGCCAACTCCACACATCTCCCGTGCATGCATGTTCATTGGGTAGTCGTGGTTCAACAGTTGGAATACGTCCACCACTCATCATAGTAAATCGTGTCATGCCATAGAGATGACGGAAGAAACTCTCATCACGAGTATGTCTCTCCGCAGTAGTAAGGTTGACACCATGAGTTGTTTCAGCATCTTTGACCTTGGTGAGGTCAACCTTCTTTGGGTTATGTGGGAGTTTGTGGTCAGCTGGTTCCTCTTCGATATCCTCCTTCCGCAAGATTGCTATCAACAAATTTCCAAATGTGAAGTGGGACCTTTTGTGGAGTCTGGCTTTCCTCATGGTAGATCGAATTATTTCCCCAAAGTTAATAGGGATATTCGTCATCAAAGAATAGACCAAACACACTCTATCTCTTGATATCTTGGTGTATTGAGTCCTAGGAATAAGGCATGAGTTGACAATGCGCATCCAGATTCTTGCTTCCCTATTTAGTGGAGCATAGGGGAAGGTGTTGTGTCGGCCTATTTCTTTATGTCTGCCCCACCTTGCCATCGATCTGCTTCCACAAAGTGTGTGTCGCATTGCTCTATAAGGAGGCCTGCTGTACATCTCTTTGAATGGTGCTGTGTCGACCGAAGGTAAGCCAAGAAAAGAGTTGATCCAATCCGTGGTGAGCTGTAACACTTGGCCCCGAATTTTGACTTCATTGCCTGTTGTGTTCGGCGACCAGTTGGCATAAAATTCTCTTGTTAAATCAAGGTTGCATTATCCCATGTCGCGGAAGATGAAATCCAGCTTCAATGCCATTATTTTTGCCAACATATGCGGCTCCTTATTTGATAAGGTCTCCTTGTTGATCAAGTCGACGTGCACATATTTTCTTTTTTTGTTGTTGCTGTACCATGCTTTGGCTTCTTCCTCAAGAACCCATTTTATTCCAAACATTCTGCGGGGTAGTTGTGCTGAGGATGATTCTCCTTGGTCCTTTCGACCTCTCTTTTTTCCCTTTTGGGACGTGGTAGCCTTCTCCTTACCTTGCCTTGCTTTAGGTGCCATTGTACCTGAGACTAGAATTAGTGTTAGTTGCAGCACAATCTCACTTGATACAATCTATAAGCAAGAAATAGGGATACCACCCCACACTTAGTTTTGTTAACACAAATCAGTGAGGTGAAAGTAGTCGAGTTACTCAGATTTCGTCGACATACGTTTTAGGATTGTATTCCGACAAGAAAATCAGCAATGCATCACTTACTTGCAGCTATTGGACTACTTTCATGGTAGATATAGCAACACTACTACATAGGGGTTACCACATGAAATCTTTATTCATACAACAATCACAACCTCCTAAGTCGGTAGGCCCTATAAGTCTTATCCCAACGGCCGGGATAGTCTAACATGTAAGTATTCAAACAACAATCTTAAGCAATGTTCATATCCATAGTAATTCCGTAAATATCATAACAATGCTATTGAAACCAAATTCAAGTCGGAAACAATTCAAGATTTTCCTACGTATTTGTTCACTCACATGATTTTGTATCAACTATCCAAACACATAAACATCACCAACAATCTTATACGATTTAGCAATTCATAATTAACATAGAAACGTAGTACTTACGATAAATAAATGAAGAATAAGAGAGTACTTACTTGCTTGAAACTTGTGGAGATGGTTTTGTAAATTGGAGGAGCAAAAGAAGAAAATTTTGAGAAGATTTGGAAGAGTATGTGGCGCCTTTAGGGTATATTCTAGTGTGATTGTGTTATAAAACTAAGTCCCCTTTATATAGGAAGAGTATGGGTCGGGTTATGACCCATTTACAATCGGTTTTGGAGACAAAATTCCCACATATGCGGCGCATAATGCTTAGCATAGACATGACATATGCGGCGCATTGTCTATAGCATAATGGGACATATGCGCCGCATAGTATATGGCATTTGTAGACATATGCGCCGCATAGTCTATGGCATATGAGATACTGAGACCAAATTCCATAGCATAGGCGGCGCATAGTCAAAAGCACACTTAGGAATAGGTGGCGCATAGTGTATAGCACACTAGATTCCGAGACCTTAGGCTATCGGATAGGTTGTGCATCGTTCGTGGCCTAATTTTTTTCAAGGCCTAGCCTTCCTCGATGCCTATTTGGGCATGAGAAATAGCCTTATGAATCACTTTTCCTAACTTACCAACTTTACCATACAATGCGTCCAAATGGTCAATTGAAATCAATCTCCCCGTTGAATACTTCTTGCACCAATTTTTGCTCAAAACAAATGAAAACGATTAGTACGATGGGTTGCCTCCCACCAAGCGCCTTAGTTTTGGTCGTGGCACGACTCTTATTTTTGGATTTTAATTTATCAAAAACGAAACAAGTACCAAAACGACAAAACGATAAAACGATAAAGCGATGGGTTGCCTCCCATCTAGCGCCTTATTTATTATCGTGGCTCGACGTAATAATCTCGATTACTTAGACTTCATCGAGATAAGTGATGGCCATGTCATTCATCGAGTCAAGAGGACTGATATAAGGCTTAACACGTTGGCCATTCACTTTGAAAACAACACCCTTATTGCCTTCCAATTCGACTACTCCAAACGAGTAGACTTGGATGATTTTAAATGGACCAGACCACTTCGATTTTAACTTACCTGGGAAGAGCTTAAATCTGGAGTTAAAGAGTAGTACCATGTCACCTTTTTGGAAGTTTCGTCGAACAATCCGCTGATCATGATACTTCTTCATCCGCTCTTTATATAAATCCGATCGTTCATATGCATGGAGATGGAATTCATCTAGTTCGTTCAGCTGCTCCAACCTCAGATTCTTCACATCATCCCAATTCAAGTTCAATTGCTTTAATGCCCACAATGCCTTGTGCTCGAGCTCAATGGGTAGATGACAAGCCTTACCATAAACTAGCTGATAAGGTGACATACCAATGGGTGTCTTGAATGCAGTCCTATACGCCCATTGATACTGGACAAATGGCCATCTTATCTTTTGATGACATCTTTGGAGGCCAACACATAGAGGCTCAAGACTTGGTCACCTCGAGAATACAAGAACATGCATGGAGGACCCGTTTTGAGCGTAACTTAAAGCAATCTCGCGTATGGAAGATTGCTTGGAGCATTTAAGAGTGAGGACTCACGGTTTTGGACCTTAATTAAGGGCATTTTGGACATTACACATGGTGTATTTACACACCATGGCCGCACCTATCATTAAGGGCAAAGTGGTCTTTTTGTATTCTTTTGTATTACACTATAAATATGTCATTTTAGCTCATTTCTTGGCAGATTTTGAAGGATGAAGAATTGAAAGACATATTTTCTCTCTTTTGAGAGTGTAACACCTTAGTTGTAGGGCTTGGAAAAGCCATCCTTAGCATAGGGCTTGGAAAAGCCAATATTGATCTTTGCTTGGAAACGGTAGATCTTAAGGTTAGTTCATTCCCTTGGTGGTCACCGTAAGAGTGTGGTTTTGATTGTTACATTCATTAGGGGTTAGTGTTGAAATACACTTGGTTCTTAATCTTGTAATAATCTTGGTCTCACTATCTATCTTTATTTTCTTGCAAATCGTGTATCTGTTGTGTAGTGGATTGTTTTGGGGTCTTCGTTGAATCCAAAACTTGTATTATTGTTGTTCATCTTGTTCATCACGTTTCATAGCTGTTTTGGTGTTAATATACACTCTTGTGTCTTGTATTCTTGTTGTTAGTAGCGAATCCGAGTGTGGTCTCCATCTTGGTCCTCGAATCCTTAAGATTAGTGGACTGATTTGGTGTTTGTTTTGTGTTCCCTTCTCTTTTCCGTATCATTTGGTATCAAAGCATGGCTTGATCTTGTTCCTACAAGATTAATCTTGGGCTTGCTTGTTAAAAAAGTAAAAAAAAAAAAAAAAAAACTGAAATCTGAAAAAAAATTCCAGAAATAGTCAAATCTCCTACCTTTGTGTTCTTGGCCAAAAATTGTGATGTGTTGTTGTATGGGCCGAGATTTTCTTATTTTTTTGGCTAGATCTTGTAGTATTCTGCTTGTATAGAGTGTTTCTAGTGTTGGTTCCTTTCTCACCAACACTAAAGGTGTCAAGATCTAAAGTTTGAGCTTATAATATTGACCATAGTAGTGGTGCCATGTGGCTGGCTGTTTGTTGTTACTTGTTCTTGACAATTGGTGGTATTGTGTTGTGTTCTTGAAGATGTTGTTGTTGTGTTCTTGAAGGTTGTTGTGGTGTTCATCTAGTGCTTCATCTTTTCTTACAACTTAAGACAATCAAAAGGGCAATATAGATTCAAAAGGTGAAGATGAAAAGATGTAAAGCTTGTTGTGAGAAACCTTGAACCCAACACTTCCTAGACTAGACTTCTACTTTTTCAGCTTTTCCTCATTCCAAAGACCTTGTCTTGTGGGACTACTTTTTCTTGTTTCAAGAACTTTGTTTTGTGGGACAAACCACTTTTTCTTATTTCAAGAACCTTGTCTTGTGGGACTAGTACAAGACAAAAGTCATCCTTTTAAGAGTGGACTTGTAGAGATTCAAGACTTGTGTTTTCCCTCCAAAACCAATTGTCACCCTTTCCAAATAGTGTGAAGATTTAAAATTTCAGAATTTGTGATTATATTGAGTGGGATCAAAACCAATTGCATGCTGCCACGTCATCCATTTGCTACTGTTCACGTCATTAATAAGCTCAAATCTCAGATTTTAGTAGTTTCCTTTTGTTGTTCCTTAGTTTCAATTTTATTGCTTCCAATTAATTAACAACTCGTAATCACCTACTTAGTTGTAGATTAATTGTTGAATCCGTTTCTTTCGTGTCTTCGTTATTTGTGAGCTTTTCTCATTTTTAATTCGTTGTAACTTCTTTATTTCAAGTTCGTAAGGAAATTTTATTTTGTGTCTTGAGTCGATCAAACAAGAATCTATTCCGGCCACCAAGTAGAATTGACATCCTATTGACTACCGGAGTATAAGCAGCTTTCAATATTCGCCGCTCCAATTGTGAGAATCACAAAGGTGAGTGTATACGAGTGTTGGTGAGGAGCTTTACTACTAATCTTGTTTGTTCATTTTGTAGGTTTAAAGGGTGATATAAGGGGAACATGACTTTGATAGCTGGGGATTATTGTGACTACAATATGGGAGACTATAATTGTAGTGAGGGTTTTTATGGCTACGAAGTTGAGGGAGATTGCGAAGGCTATGAAAATAGCCATGATCAAAACATAGGCAGATTTGAAAATTACTGTTTTGAGGGAGAAAATAAGGTGAATGAAGTGCCTAGTGCTTATGGTGACTTTGGAGATGATGTAGGACCTCGTGATGGATCTTATGATGAAGTTGAGACATGTGAGGAGTCTTGCACTCCCCACTCCGAACCTAGATTTGGTGTTAGATATAACCCTTTCATTCGCAAACCTTATGAGAGCTATGATGAGAGTACACGTGAGGAGTGTGAAGAGTCATATTCTCCACCTTGTAGTACTTCTTATCAAGGTTGATATAGTGTGAATGGTTATACTAGCTATAGTGTAGGTTGTCCAATGGGAAGAAGAGGGTATGCATCTCCAAAACCGAGGGGTACTCATGTGCTTTACAATGTTGATCCGAGAAGGAGTGTACACTCCGGAAAGGTGACCATTTGTGGGATACCGGGCTGCCTCGTTGTGTTAAATGATAGGTACTATAGAAACTACATTTTTCCATCCATGGTTGATTACTTGGGGTTATTTTGTGAGCCTTTACTTGTTCCATACTTCTTGGACAGGTTTAAGGTTACCGAGAGGGTAAAAGTTGTCTTCTCCCAATTTAATTACCATGAGGAGGTGTGGTGTGATGTTTTTACCATAACCTATGGTCATGTGAGCTTAGGCGCCGATTGGTTTGCACAACATAAAGTTCCAAATATGCAAAATTGGCCTAATATTGTAAGAAACCGATGGGGAAATTGCCTCAAGACGTACATTCTGCCCGGGCCGCAAAAAGAAGTTCCTACCTACTCCAATTCGAATTATTATGAGAGACAAAAGATTGAGAGGAGTAAGGGAGTGAAAGGTGGTAATCCTAGAGTGGAAAAAGGAGAGGTTGTGTGTAGCAAAGTAAGAGGATTACCACCAAACCATGCTAACATTGTTTGTCCTTCTATTTCTAAGGACATTTGTGTAGGTAGCAACATGGAAAGCGAAGAAGAACAATGCCAAAAGAAAGTTGCTGCCCAAACTTTTGGAGGACCTTCACACCATGACAAAGAAGAATCTACTCAAGGACTTCAAGGTAAAATGGCAAACTCTTACACTTTTGTACATGTGAATGATAATTGTGTGGCTAGTAGCCCATTGAGTGTGAGTTGTAGCTTGCCTATATGTGAGTGTATTATTTCTTTGCCACTTGATAATGATGTACATGTTGTGAGTGTGGATACACTAGTTGATCCTATTGATGACCGAATAGACTCTTCTTGTAAGATCGATTTATGTCCACCTAGTGTTGAAACCATTATGTTGAATGAAAGTACATTATCTTCTGAAATTTGTGTTGATCAACTTATGTGTGAAAATTACCCACCACTTGAGGATGTGTATGATGTAATTAATGAACCTCAAGTGTGTGATAATGTTGAAAATGTTGATCAAAGTGAGAATGAACCCGAGAGCTCTTCTTGGGGTAATATTGTGTTTGAAACATCCTTGAAACATGATATTGATCATTTAGAGACTGAGGAACTTGCTTGTTCCAAATCTGTCCGTGAGGTAGATCACACTCTTTTTAGGTACAATGTCTTGTTTGAAGATGATTTAAACACTTCTAATGAACCTAGTGGTGAAAATGATGGTATAGCTTGCCTTGGAAGCTATAGCCTATATGCTAACCCACTATGGTGTGACAATATTCCTCCTAAAGAGGGAAATCTCTTCTTGGAAGATGAGAGTCCTCTTAAGGGTAAGGAATGTGTAGTTGCGAAAGCTACTTCTTCTTCTACTTTGTGTGATTTCATTATTGAAAGTACTCATGGTGATTATTTGGAAACTAGTAGTGAGTCCACACATGAGAACACCTTAGTAGAAGTCGATTTGAGTGATACTTTTCTCTACTCTCTATTTGATTTGGATCATATGTATGTTATTGTAGAGAGTATGTCATTTAGTTTGGGTGTAGACCACGGGAAAGGGAAGTGTTGTCGAGACCCGTGTCTATGGCCACTTTTCCCATTTGAACCCGGTGCCAAATTTAGAAATGGTGATGTTGGTGCACCAAACTTGTTGCTTGGTCTACATGACAAACAAAGTGTCACTCTTGATGTATCCTATAACCAAATCCTTTGTACATCTTTTATTGAGTTTTTAATATTCCTTGCAAAGGATTCTTGGTTATATTGCAAATATGTGCAACCTTGGCATGTTGAGATGATTTGTTATGCTAACCCTAACCCTCATGCCATGAGGAGTTTGTATTTGTTTGTCCTCTCTTCGGTTTTGCAAGGTTTGGATTCGAGGTCGAATCCTTTTCAAGAAGGGGAGGATGATACGGGACAAATGGCCATCTTATCTTTTGATGACATCTTTGGAGGACAATACATAGAGGCTCAAGACTTGGTCACCTCGAGAATACAAGAACATGCATGGAGGACCCGTTTTGAGCGTAACTTAAAGCAATCTCGCGTATGGAAGATTGCTTGGAGCATTTAAGAGTGAGGACTCACGGTTTTGGACCTTAATTAAGGGCATTTTGGACATTACACATGGTGTATTTACACACCATGGCTGCACCTATCATTAAGGGCAAAGTGGTCTTTTTGTATTCTTTTGTATTACACTATAAATATGTCATTTTAGCTCATTTCTTGGACGATTTTGAAGGATGAAGAATTGAAAGACATATTTTCTCTCTTTTGAGAGTGTAACACCTTAGTTGTAGGGCTTGGAAAAGCCATCCTTAGCATAGGGCTTGGAAAAGCCAATATTGATCTTTGCTTGGAAACGGTAGATCTTAAGGTTAGTTCATTCCCTTGGTGGTCACCGTAAGAGTGTGGTTTTGATTGTTACATTCATTAGGGGTTAGTGTTGAAATACACTTGGTTCTTAATCTTGTAATAATCTTGGTCTCACTATCTATCTTTATTTTCTTGCAAATCGTGTATCGGTTGTGTAGTGGACTGTTTTGGGGTCTTCGTTGAATCCAAAACTTGTATTATTGTTGTTCATCTTGTTCATCACGTTTCATAGCTGTTTTGGTGTTAATATACACTCTTGTATCTTGTATTCTTGTTGTTATTAGCGAATCCGAGTGTGGTCTCCATCTTGGTCCTCGAATCCTTAAGATTAGTGGACTGATTTGGTGTTTGTTTTGTGTTCCCTTCTCTTTTCCGTATCACCCATAGTGCATCATCTAGCTTCCTAGACCAATCCTTCCTATTAGCATTAACCGTCTTTGCAAGGATTTGCTTGATCTCACGATTGGAAACCTCTACTTGTCCACTAGTTTGGGGATGATAAGGCGTAGCCACCTTATGTTGCTTGACACCATACTTAGCCAATACAGATTTGAATAGCTTGTTGCAAAAGTGAGATCCTCCATCACTTATGATAGTACGAGGTACTCCAAAGCGAGAGAAGATATTCTTCTTTAAGAATGCTACAATACGCTTTCCTTCGTTGTCGGCCAATGCTACAGCTTCAACCCATTTCAAAACATAATCCACCGCAACCAAGATGTATTTCATTCCAAACGAATTCACGAATGGACCCATGAAATCAATACCCCACACATCAAAGAGTTCTACCTCCAGAATTTTGGACAGGGGCATTTCATGGTGTTTTGAAATAGCACCTTGACGTTGGCATTGGTCACACCTTCTAACATAGTCCTATGCATCTCTGAATATCGAAGGCCAATAATAACCACTTTGTAAAACTTTTCTTGCCGTTCGATTGCCTGCATGATGTCCTCCAACTTGCGAAGTGTGGCATGCTTCTAATATAGTGGGCACTTCTTCATGGGATATACATCGTCGAATGATACCATCCGCGCATCTTCGAAACAAATAAGGCTCATCCCAATAGTAGTGCTGAACGTCATGCATAAACTTCCTTCTTTGATGGTAGGATAAATTGGCAGGTAGCATATTACTCACCACAAAATTTGCAAAATCGGCATACCATGGTAATTTCTCCATTGTTATTGCTAATATCTCCTCGTCAGGGAATGCATCATCAATCTGAATTTCAGGTTGCGCCACATGTTCATTCTCAAGTCGAGATAGATGATCGGCCACTTGGTTCTCGCAACCTCTTCTATCTTTGACCTCAAAATTGAACTCTTGCAGCAGCAACACCAATCGAATCAACCTCGGTTTTGCATCCTTCTTCATCATTAGATACCTAAGAGATGCATGGTCTGTATGGAAGATCACCTTAGTACCCAATAGGTAGGCACGAAACTTCTCAAACGCATACACGACCGCTAGGAGCTCTTGTTCAGTAACAGTGTAGTTCCTTTGGGCTTCATTTAGGACCTTACTCGCATAGTAGATAGGATGAAATAGTTTCTCCTTTCTCTGTCCAAGAACAGCACCAACGGCTACACCACTAGCATCACACATGACTTCGAATGGGAGCGTCCAATCTGGTGCTACCATGATAGGGGCTTCAATGAGTTTTCTTTTAAGGCATTCGAATGCCTTTAAGCAATCTTCATTAAAGTCAAACTTCGCATCTTTCTCCAGTAGTTTGCACAATGTACTAGAAATTTTGGAAAAGTCTTTGATGAATATACGATAGAACCCAGCATGGCCAAGAAAACTACGAACTCCCTTCACCGAAATTGGAGGCGGTAGCTTCTCAATAACCTCAATTTTTGCTCGATCAACCTCTATTCCTCTTTCGGAGATCTTGTGCCCAAGAACGATTCCTTCTTTTACCATGAAGTGGCACTTCTCCCAATTCAGCACAAGGTTGAACTCTACACACCTTTGCAATGCCATGCTCAAGTTTGCCAAACACGCTTCAAAAGAGTCACCAATAACTGAAAAGTCGTCCATAAATATCTCCAAAGTGTCTTCAACCATATCAGAGAAAATAGACATCATACAACGTTGAAAGGTGGCTGGTGCGTTACATAACCCGAATGGCATACGTTTGAAGGCAAACGTACCATATGGGCATGTAAATGTTGTCTTCTCTTGGTCTTCGGGAGCAATACAAATCTGATTATAACCTGAATAACCATCCAAGAAGCAAAACCATCCTTTCCCCGCTAATCGATCTAGCATTTGGTCCATAAATGGAATGGGGAAGTGATCCTTGAGTGTCCAAGAATTCAGCTTGTGGTAGTCCATGCATACTCTCCATCCAGTAACGGTCCTGAGTGGAATAAGCTCATTCTTCGCATTTCCGACCACCATCATACCTCCTTTCTTGGGAACACATTGTATAGGACTTACCCATGTGCTATCAGAGATAGGATATACAACTCCTGCGTCTAACCACTTGATAATCTCCTTCTTCACCACTTCTTGCATAGGTGGGTTTAAACGCCTTTGATGTTCAATGGTGGGTGTGCGCTTTTCTTGAAGCTGAATTTTATGTGTGCAAATCCCAGGTGGAATACCAATAATATCCTCAATGGTCCATCCAATGGCTCTAATATGCTTGCGTAAGATTGCAATAAGAGCTGCAACTTGTTGCTCACCCAAATCGGCTGCCACTATGACTGGAAGAGTGTTTTCGCTTCCTAAGAATGCGTACTTTAAATGACTTGGCAGCTCCTTCAATTCTAACGTGGGTGATTCTTCAATAGATGGCTTAGCTGGTGGTGTGGGTCGATTTTTGATATCAAGATCCAGCTTCTTGGGAGTATAGCGATAGGTCCCTAATCCCGATAGAGCACAAATAGCTTCTTCAGAAATTTCAGCATCCTCAATCTCTCCTTTCATGAGCAAAACCTCCAAAGGATCATCAAGAATTTGCTCTTCTTCAAGTCGTTCTTTCTCATCATCAAGGACAACATCAGCCACAGAAAATACACTCAGATCTTTGGGTTGCTTCATTGATTTGCAAACATCAAAACGAACCACTTTGTCATTTATTCGGAATGAAAGCTCATTAGCTCTCAAATCAATGAGCACACTTCCTGTAGCAAGGAAAGGGCGCCCCAAGATTATGGAAACCTCAGAATCTGCTTCACAATCCAAGATGACAAAGTCTGCTGGGAAGATAAATGAAGAAACCTTTACCAAGACATCACATAGAATACCAACAGGTCGTTTTACCGACCTATCCGCCATGACAAGCCTCATATTGGTTGGTGTAGGATCTCCTAACCCCAACTTCTTGTAGATCGATAATGGCATCAAGTTGATGCTGGCTCCTAAGTCACATATGCTTTGGCAAAGTTCAAAGATCCGACGGTGCAAGGAATAGTGAAAGCTCCGGGGTCGGCCTTCTTCTGAGCTATCGATCGGGTAACAATTGCACTACAATGATGCACATCATCCTTCAGCTCATAACTTGCTGCCCTCTTCTTAGTCAAAAGATCTTTCATAAACTTCGCATACCCAGGCATTTGTTCAAGTGCCTCTACCTGTGGAACATTAATGGTCAGCTGCTTCAACATAGTCATAAATTTGCTAAACTTAGTGTCATCCGCCACCTTCTTCAATCTTTGGGGAAAAGGTGGTGGTGGGTATGGAAGTGTTCTCTACGTGGCTTTCTTCTCCTCTTGCTTCCATTTTTCCCCTTTTTTAGTTTGCACGTCGTTGGGAGTGACGTTAGTAACGTCATCCGCGGACTCCTCACGTTTTGCGTTGTTATCCTTGTACTCAACTTCATCAACCACTTTCTTGTCTTTTGCTGAAGTTTCCAGAACCTTACCACTTCTGGTAGTGATGGCCATGCATGACCCATCATTCCTTGGGTTTTGCACAGTATCGCTCGGTAAGGTGCCAGCCTTTCTTTGATTGAATGCTGCTGAAAGTTGGCTCAATTGCTGCTCTATTTGCTTGATAGAAGTGGAATGAGAATCAACTAATTGCTTCATGGATGACAAATCATTAATCACCTCCGTAACACCCGCGCTCGTTGCTTCCACTCCTTTCAATAGGTTAGCCATCATGTCTTCCATACTTCCAGAATTAGATGTGGTGGTATCACGTCTACCAGGGGGAACGTACAAACCACTCTTTTCATTGTTTTTCTTCCAACTACCTTGGTCTTTGCTTCCAGATTTATCATAATAGTTCCGACCTTGGTTTCCTTGGGCATTCCTGCGGAAACCCCCCTGATTGTTCAAGTAGTTAGCCTCTTCTTCAGAATCAGATTCGTCTCTTCCTTTTAGCGTCACAGCTTTCACTTTTTCGGTCTACCATGATAATAAATGCTTTCTCATAAGATCCATTTGTGTTTTCATGTACGCCATGTCTTGATCACGTTCTTCTTCTCTTCTTCTTTGGTCTGCAGTCATGCCAATAGATAAAGTGGGGCTTGCTACCTCAGAATCCCTGGTATGCCGAGCTCTACTTTGTTTCGTCATGCGATCTAGCATATTGCTTGCTTGACCAAAGGTGAGGTCCATGAAAGAACCTCCAGCTGCATTATCCACCACTGGTTTAGTTATTGAATTCAAGGCTCTATACAAGATCTCCATTAGGTGAACATTAGTCATGTGATGGTTTGGGCATCTCGCTAGCTTTGTCTTGAACCTCTCCCATGTTTCATGAAGAGCTTCAGTGGGAAGCTGGCGGAAGTTGCTGATTTCATCTCTCAATTGTGTTCTTTTGGATGGCGTAAAGAATCTTTCTAGGAAGGCGTCTCTCAATTGCCTCCAATTTGTAATTGAATCAGGAGTCAGCCCATTCAACCATAGTGTTGCCTCCCCAGACAGAGAAAATGGAAATAGACGTAATCGAATAGCATTCTGACCAACACCAGGATTGTCAAAAGACTTGCATGTAGAAATAAAGTTGATGAGATGCATATTCGGATCGTCGCCTGCTAGTCCACCAAATAATCCCTTGAGTTGCAATAACTGAATCATGGTGCTTGTGATGTTGAACTTGGCTCCGGGCACTAATGGTGGTGGAATTATAGCTCCAGTGGCTCCGGAACCATCAAGATCATCATCATCATCGTCGAAAGCTGTCTGCAAAGGTTGGCGATCATACCTATACCGAGCTTGTCAACCTCTTCTGTTGGCAATTGTTGTAGTTTCAGCAACATGCTTTGGGTTTATCAACTCGTCATCACCTAAATCTTCATCGTCAGGATTTGTTGCTCGCCCAGGATTATCAATGTTTTGTTGTTGGACTTGAGCAGCGGCAAGAGCAGCTAATCTTGCTTGCTCGTGTTGAGCAGCCATCCTGTCGATTTCAGCTTGTGCTTCCATTCTTCTAATTCGTTGTGGTTCAGGATTGATTGGTAATAACAGTTGACCAGAACTTCTAGTATGGGGCATGCACTAAAGTAAAAACCTGTAATAAACAAAAACAAAAACTAAACGTAAAAGTATGAGAATCTTTGACCAAAGGGTCTAGTAATTATCACGAACTTGATTGACACTCGTATTCCCCGGCAACGACGCCAATTTTTAATAACGCTCAATCTACAACTCTTGTAGGAGTGTAAAGCGGTCGTTAGCAAATATAGAACCCAACTGGGTTGGGTATCGATCCCACAGGGAATAGCTTGGCCAACAAGTAAGTACAATTACTAAACTTTTGGTGCAAGTCTCGTAAAAAAGGGGGATTCTTGTCTTGCAAGTAATGTAAACAAAGGCTGAAAATAATAAAGTAAAAAGAGAGAGATTGTTACGTTGGTTGTAAACAATGAGAATTGAAGCGTTGGGGTTATGTCCACCTTCTGAGGTATACGTCTCTATTGGCTATGAGTGTGTAGAATTGTGACATGCATGTGCTTATAGCGAATTGTATTCTATGGTAAATCCAAGCGTCTCTCGACCTCAACAAGGACTATTTCACTTTAACTCTCTCGAGCTTAAAGCGTGTCTAACGGTACGAATTCTCCAAAAGGTTAGTCCAGTTACAGCACTAGCTTTTTAATAGGAAAGGGTGTCCTACTACCTTGACACTATCTCTTTTCCAGACAAATAACCTTTCTCTCGAACAAGTTAAATGTTAGACTGGCGTATTCTTGCGTTTGCAACCGCAAAGAATGTGGATTAAGATGAAGAGAATAATGATATAAGCAATATACGTGTCTCGAACTCACAAACTCACAGCAATAGATAGTTACTCATTCGGCTTCCATAACCCCAACAGAGAAGTTTAGTTACCCATGAATGCGAAGGAGATCACGATTGACATTGTTATTATATCACAATATTGAGTAATGGCGTGTAGATCAAGAGATAGGCGTTAGGCGTGAATTCCTTAGCAAAGTAACGTTTCTCTTGTTGCGGAAATTAAGAATTGAATAGATGAATAGAAGAAAATAATATTAATGGAAAGATTAGAAGAGTTGTAGAATTGTTGTGGAGGAAGAAGAGAGGGATGGAAGAATGTATTGTGGTGAGGGATGAATAAAAATCTCTAGCATGATAGGATATTTATAATACTCCTATCCTACTCCTACTATGCTAATGAAATAAATAATCAAATCCTACTAGGCCTATGGAACACTTAACCCAAATGTACTAGGTTAATGTAACATTATCATAATCCAAATAAACTAATGAAATACATAACCCAATTGTACTAGGTTAATGAATCTTTGTCAAAATCCAGCTTTGTGTCTGTAAGTCCCCAAAGTCTTCAGAATTGTTGTTTTAGCCCGGGACAGATTTTCCATGCAGCAGTTTTGGTCCTTTAGGCGTCCCACTTCCTTATCCTTTGTTTGTGAGCTTTCTTTTGCGTCAAGTAAGCCATAAAATGCTGCATTTTGCATCATTTATACCTGAAACTTTACTAATCATGTTCGTTAGCTCATTTATAGGAAAACGGACTAAAAGTGCATGAAATATATAATTTCTTCTCAAAACTAGGCTAAAATATGGGCAAAATATATTGATATAGGCGTGTAAATTCGCCTATCATCATTGGCCTCAGATTTAAGCTTATCCAAAATTCACCATATTGTTAATATGATATCTTGCTAAATGTTTGGAGTCCATTCGACTCGGGATACATATTGTTTTGTTGGGTTTGGTATTAGGGTCGATCTCCGGTCCCGGTTGGACTAGAGACTGCCTATTATGACAAGGCCCCAGTTTGGGTCATGTCAAGTATCTATCATGTCTTTAGTATATAATTTAGAGGTAGAGCTATGTATTTCCCTACTCTTTATTAGTATTATTTTTGTTTGCTTATGACACTAGATTTTAGGTTTGAGTTTTATTTATTTTAGTTTAAGAATTGTTTTGTAAATACATATGGCCTGACTTTATTAAGAATTTTTGTATTTGGGTTGCATTTATTGCTTTTATACATATTTATCTCTTTCCATGTTCAACATACCTACTTAGTATAGGGATGGGGTAGGTGCCATTATGACCTTAGACTTTTAGTCGTGATAAATTTTGACTCTTTATAGTGATTTCTTAGGAATTAGTCTTGGTTGTGTGTTGATTCAAAGTGTCTAATAGAGTTTCACAGATAATTAAATTGACATCCATATGTATCTTTGGTAGGATATAAATTTTTTTAGAAAATCATCTTAATTTGATTCCTTATCATGAGTGTTTTTTATTTCTCATATTCTAAACCTGTATTCTATTCTTTTTGTGAAAAATAGTGAGGACTAGCTCAAGATTTATTAAGGATACTGAGCCATCACAAACTATTAGAACACTAATTATTAAGTAAGGTAGGGGTCCCATCTAAGACAGAGGTTGAGGTCTGGCACAAGAAGTGTCTCTAGCTAAAAACAAGCTAGAGTGGTCTCTCCTGATTAGATTGATTATGGTGAGAAGGCTAATCATCCAGAGGATATGGGGCTAGCTCATGCTACTTAAGGTTTGGTTTTTACTCTAATATTAGAGCTAATTCATTTTTTAGGCCATTTGGATAGCCTCTCAAGAAAGTTCATATCGGGTACATCAAATGGTTCTCAATCTACAAGGATTGTTCAGTCACTAAGGCAAGTTGCTAAGTATGGCTATCAGACTCTAGGGGTGCAACTAGTTGTTGTTGTGGACCCACATCTTAAGACTTTTCATAGTAGACTTCCTATCCTCTATAGATTCTGGTCTTGTGATGTCTGCATATGTCTAAAAGAGATTAAAGAGGTTTATTTATTTGTCCCTTCCCAAGTTTAGTAGTGTTTTGAGTGAGGATACTTATGGGTTTATGATTGATGGTAGGAGAGGTTCATAAATTTTGTTGAGTCCTATAGTGTTGCTTTAACTAATTACTAGGTTACTAATATATCCAGGAAGTGGTAGAGATCTCTTATCAGTTGTAGGCCAGTCAGTTCTTCTTATTTGATATGGACATAGTTTTTTAAGGGTTTTTTAGAGAGTGTG
The DNA here is from genome assembly GCA_030864225.1 of Capsicum baccatum var. pendulum. NCBI lineage: Eukaryota > Viridiplantae > Streptophyta > Magnoliopsida > Solanales > Solanaceae > Capsicum > Capsicum baccatum. Next base: position 150,066,185 of record CM061557.1, on the reverse strand, counting down.
TGATCTATATCTTATTGAATAAGATGACATATGGGTATAATAAATTAGAGTAGGTTTCTATGAATATTAAAGAGTACGATTCATTCTTTTATGCATTATCTGAATATGACACTGCCCATATCTCTATAGAGAATAAGAGGATCATAAAGTTTGTGAAGGTTTTGTTAGGGTATTATTAGTTGGGGACAATTCAGTTAGTAGTTTTAGGTTGTTCTTTCTAGAGTATTCTAAATCATGATAAGATGATTAAGAATATTTAATAGGGCACTCATAATGGTAGTGCCAAGAGGATCAACTGATAGGGAGATTTCAGTGGTCATACATCTCAAGGTAGGGATTTTGATAGTAGAGTTTCTCATGGATACAAAGGCATACTATTTTAGGAAGATTTATGGAGTTCAATAAGTATGTTCATGAGTTTAGAGGCTTCAGGTGTTCAAAGAATAAGTTATGCAGGATGAGTGTAACATTCAAGTTAACCAGGTTATGGTGGGAGTTCTTATTTTTCTGGATCCTCTTAGTGTAATTTAATTAGTAGGTGATATTTTATGTGTGATAAGTTTGGTCATTTCGTAAGGGATTGTCCCTAACTACATCATGTCTTTCATAGTAGTGTTCTCAGATTTATTTTTATTTGATATTAATACCTACAATTAAGGTTTGTACATAGCGCAACAAACATCATTTTAAATATACCAGAAGTAGTGTTCAGGGACCTCATGGTAGTGGATGAGGAGTCACGCAGTCTACTGTTGAACGTGGTTAATTTTATGCCTTTAGTGGGAGACTTGAGGCAGAAGTCCTTGATACAATAAGAACAAGTATCATCTTAGTGTGCCATCGTCTTTCTTCACACTATTTGACCATTGATCTATATTCTCTTATGTGTCTACATATTTTGCTATTCCTATTAATACTATATGTGAGTCCCTTTCTATTCTCAATAACATTTCATCCTTTATTGATGATTCGTTAGTGGTGAATCAGATGTACCAATCATGTGTAGTGACCTTTATGAGGTATTAGATATTAGTGGACTTAACTATCCCTGGTGTGATTGATTTTGATATCTCATTATATGGAATCATTGGCTCCTTATCATGCAATTTTGGATTGTTTTTCCATAATCATGCCCTTAGCTACTCTGGTATGTTAGAGTAGAGTAGAAGTTTACTCTCATTTCATATCTAAAGTGATTTATATCTTTTTTATATGCTCGTTGCATAGTAAGGGAGGGGTTTTTTCTTATTTGGCTAATCTTTGTGATGGTAAGGTTGATTCACTACCTCCCTTAGATTTTCTTTGAGTTATTAAAGAGTTCATAGAGATATTTTCAATAAACTTGCCTGCTATGCCTCAAGATAGGTATATTTATTTTATATTGATATTGATCTAGGCATCAAGCACAATTTTATTTCTCCATATAGAATTGCCCTAAAAAAATTAAAAAGGTAACTACATTATTTATATAGTAAGGATTTCATTAGACCAAGTGTGTCTCTTTGAGGTGCTTCTATCTTGTTAGTGAAGAAGAAATATAGATCTATGCATATGTAAATTAATTAGCAATAATTGATCAAAGTGGCTATCAAGAACAAGTATCCTCTTTTCTGCATTGATGATTTGCTTGATCAATTTCAGAGTGCTTTGGTATTTGCTAAGATCAATTTAAGATTTGGTTATCAGCACTTGTTAATTAGAGCTTTAGATGTTTCTAGATAGATTTTGAATGTGGTATGTCCATTATGACTTCTTAAGTTATGTCCTTTGGATTGGTTGATGCCCTGAGAATATTTATGGAGACGATGAAATGAGTTTTCAACCTTATCTTGACTCTTTTTTTATTATGTTCTTCCATGATATATTGGTTTGTTCAAATAATAAGGTCAGGAATTTGAGATATTTGAGGACCGTACATTAGATATTACGAAATAAGAAGTTGTATGCCAAGTTCTCCAAGTACGAGGTTTGATTAGATATTATTTCATTCTTGGACAATGTAGAGACCAAGGATATCATTATGGTCAATCCGACCAATTTAGCAATAGTTCAAGATTGGAATAGACCTACTTCTCCGACTTGGATTTAGAGTTTTGTTGGATTAGTAGGTAATTATCATTAGTTTATGCAGGATTTCTCTTCTATTATGGATCCTTTGATCAAGTTGACATAGAAAAGGGTTGTCTTTCAGTGGTTGAATGACTGTGAGAGTATCTTTAAAAATCTTAAAAGGTTGTTGATTCAGCTCATATCATGACCTTGCCTGAGGAGGGCATGGGTTTCACTATGTTTTGTGTTGCTTTTAGAGTTAGCTTGGGTGGTCAGTTGATGAAGAAAGTTATGTCCATCGCTTATGCTTCTCAATAGTTGAAGCCTCATGAGAAAAACTATAATACTCATGATTTTGTGTTAGTTGCGATTATGTTTGTGAAAAGATATAGAATCACTACTTATATGGAGTTCATTATAAGTTTTTCTCCTATCATTATAACCTTTAGTACTTCTACACCCAATGATAACTTAATATGAGAGTGGGTGCCTTGAGCCAAAAGGAAGTGAGTGGGAGAATTTTATATTATCTTTTAGCATAGGAGTGCCCTTTACCATTAGATATTCAGTCTTTTACTAACCAATTAGTTTGACTTAGTATTCAACACCCAGGCATGTTTTGGCATATACTAAGGCTAAGTCTTCATAGATGGATCAGATTCAAGCTCGTCAGTATAATGATGAGAAGTTTAGGGCGATTCATGGTAGAGTGTTGAGTGGTGAGAAAAAGGAAAAATCTCTTGATTGTGAGGGTGTTTTAAGGATTAGTGGTTGTGTTTATATGCCGAGAGTTGGGGGTAGGATTAGGCCAATCTTTGAAGAGGCTTATTGTTCAACGTGTCCTACTCATGTAGAAATTGCTAAGATGTACCATGACTTGAAGAAATACTACTGGTCGTGTGGGATGAATAAAGACATTATGAAGTTTTTGTACAAGATTTTGAATTGCTAGCAAGTGAAGTACGAGCATCAACGACCGAGTGTTACTATTAGAGGATGCCTGTCCTTGAGTGGAAATAAAATTGAATCACTATAGACGTTGTGGTTGGTATACCCCTGACTTTAGGGAATTTTGATTCTAATTGGGTAATTATGGATAGTTTGACTAAGTTCGTATACTTTGTACCAATAAAAGTAAGCTATAATGTGGAGATGATGGACATGATCTACATTCAAAGTGATTTTTTAGTTGTATGGTGTACCAATCTCTGTTATTTCAGATAGAGGTACTTAGTTTATCACTAAATTTTGGAGTTTTATGCAGAGTGATTTCAATACTTAGCTTGATATGAGCATAGCTTTTCACCATCAAATGGATGTCCAATTAAAGTGGACCATTCAGGTGTCAAAATGCATGCATAGAGTGCTTGTTATGCATTTTTGTGGTCACCTGTGTTAGTTTTTTCCCTTAGCAGAGTTTGTATACAATAAAAGTTACCATTCAGCATTCATATGGGACCTTTTGAGGTTTTTTATAGGCATATGTGTAGATCCCCCATGGGATTGTTTAATTTTTTTGAGTTTAGGCCTTTGGGAACTAATTCGTTGAGATACTCGATAGATCAAGTTTTATTTAATTAGTAGAGGCTTGTAGCTTCCAAGAGTGGGAAGAAAAGTTATGATGATTGATGAATTTGTTATGTGTCTTTCATGCTTAGGAAGCGTGTTTTGTTGATGTAATACCCCAAGTCGTGGATTCTGAAAATTTTGAGTGTTGACCACACTGCCCAGACTACGACTCAGGTGATGAGTCATTGTCACTCAACACAAGTCAAAGGGTGAGAGTCGTAGTCTCACCAGTGAGGCGTGCCCAGGTTACTGTCATGATCACAACTTAGTCCTCAAGAGTCATAGGTAAGGTCATGACTCGTAGTGAGGGACTCAATACCATAATAGTGAACGTGCCCAAGGTTTTCGCCCCAGACACGAGTCCAGGCAATAACTCATGACCAGTCGTCACGTGACCCGTAACGATATAGAGAAATTTTTCGGCATGTTTTCATTAAGGGTAATTTGGTCTGTTTCCTTCCTTTATAGTTTACCCATACCTTAAAATATCTAAGGTTCCCTCTTAACATCAATTATCAAATCATAAACATTATTCTCTCCCCTCAAACTTCCAAGCAAGAGAAATTATGACTCTTAAGGGATTAATCATCCAAGCTCCAAACTCTAGATTTTTATCAAATTTCATTAGTGCTCAGGAATTTCTCTCCTCTATAACTTGATTTTATATAAGGGAATATGTTTAGTCATTTTTCATGTGAATTTTACATTGGGTTTGTAATTGGGCTGAGGATTTTGGATTGTTTACTAGTGGAATTGTTGTCCCCATGTTTTGAATATGATATACAGGCTCTAAAATAAGGTTTTTGAATTGAATGGGTTCATGGTTATGGGTATTTGTAATGGGGAACATGAGTTTCTCCAACTTATTTGATTTTGTCTTGATAATGGTAATATCCTCAACCCACCTTCATGAACTTTGGTTTTAAATATGAAATTTGCATGATTTAAGTCACTTTTTGAACTGTTGTATTATATTAATCACCAAATAGATTAAAATGGATTTGAAAGGCCTTAGTGGCCATGGTTTGGTTTTAAAATGGAACTTGGGATTCAATTGGTTTAACTGGATTGGAATGGCATAATTGGACTTAGCTTTCAAGCATAATTGGTATGATGATACCAATGATAAATACCTTAATTAATGACTCCTGGGTTAATGGATGGTATTATGTGTAAATTTTTTATTTGGTCTTAAGGAGGGTTGTGCAGCTTGCTGTGAAGATGGAGGTCTTGGGGGGACCAATACTGGAAACCACATTTGTTGGCATGGGGACTTTATGATCATGTGCATAGTTCATATATTTTATATTTTGGGATGGTTATAACCTTAATATCTCTGTCCCTCCCCCAAATTTCCTTGATTCATGTGGCTAACATGTGTTGGGGCCCTTTCAGCAGGGGGAGATAAACCCATATAGCCCATGGGTGCCTTTAGGGCAAATAAAGCTATACGGTCAAGGTTAATGATTTTAAAATCTCATGTTCATGACCTTATACCCTGTCCCGCCATCTTACATATGTATATATGACTGTGTCCATATGGTTTTCACTAATTTTGCACATGCCATTACTTTATCCCTCTCCCTGAGTTACATGTAAGTGCATATTCCACTGACCATCCCTGGGTGAGACATCATTTTATGATGTAGGGTCCTAGGGTACTTTGTCTACTCGTGTGTCGTCTTAGGTAGATCTTATATTTGTTAGTTGTTGTGAATTTGTGATCCTCCATCAACCAAAAATATTTACCACTTTATTAGGTTTCTTTTCATATTTTTGGAATTGAAAAGTTACACTGTCATGGTCGCAGGCATGTCCAGACCTAATTTGTTATTCGGGTTTAGAGGCTTTTGTGCATAAAGTGTAGTTTGCTACTACTTTATTATACTCAGGTGGTTAGGCTAGAAGGTAGTCTCTGGCCCATGGTGGGCTTGAAATACCCTTTACAGCTAGGCCCTGGTTTAGGTCATGACAAGATTTGTATCTAAGCACAGTTCAGGGTCATTTGGTGTCCAAAAATCCATGTCGATTAGCATCCCTTTTATGGGTATGTAGTGCACCACAATTATAAAGGGGAGGCTATAAGACATTTAGGAATGTTTTGTTTTCTTTAGTTCTATTTTGGGCTATAGAGTTCGGTGTCATGAATTTCCCTAACTCCTAATTTTCTTGCATTTTATATCATGCCTCCCCAAAGATCTGATATTTGTAGAAACTCTATTCGAAACTCTATTCCACCTTAAGGAAATATGGATGGAACACTCCTTGCTTATGAAGTGCAGACCCGATCTAGGGTCCCTTCTCCGGATTGTACTTTCATACATGGAGTTTCACGTGTTCCCACTAGTCTTCCTCTAGCATTTTAGGATGGTGACATCTATGATTAGTCGCCTCAGGGAGACATTTCTAATGTAGAATTTTTTCAGTCCATTCACTTTTTAACTCAGTTGGTGATATCTTTGTCTTATCAATCGGATTATGTTAGTTCAGTTTCTCCTTCGTCTGAGGCCTCTGGGGTCGGCCAATTCATGAGGTTAAATCCCCCAACCTTTATAGGATCTAAAGTTGGGGAGGATACTCAGGGGTTTGTGGATAAGATGGAGAACATTTTCAGAGTGTTGCATTCTACTGATTCTGAAGGTGTAGAGTTCACTGCATATTAGCTAAGATGTAGATTATCAGTGGTATGAGGAGTGGAAGAAGTTGAGGGGTGATGATGAGGAACTGCATTATGGGATGATTTTCAGGTGCCTTTCTTGATCATTTTCTTTTCTAAGGATCTGAAGCAGGGTAAATGAGTGTGAAAAAGCATGCCTTGAAATTTTAGCAAATTTTTTGTTATGATCCAGAGTTGGTGTCAAGCTAATGATCTAATATAAGGAAGTTTGCTTCTTGGTTGTCCCGCGTCTTGGTAGTGTAAGGCTATAATATAAGATAAGGACATGGATATCTCTAGTCTTGTGGTTTATGTGTAGTAGGTAGAAGATGAAAAGAATAGCCAGGCATAGATAATAGAGAGGAAAAATAAGAAGTCCAAATATTCAGAGCAGGGTTTCGGTCAACAGAATTGCGGAAAGATGGCAAACATTAGACCAAGAAAAAGACTTGGGGAAATTCTAATTCATATTCTTCGCCTAGTGCTCATTATCCTAAGATATTTGGCTACTGTTGTTCCATTATAGCAGTTTTCCTAAGGAATAGGGTACCTAGTATCAGGCTAGTAGAGCTCAGCCGACCCCACCTTATCCCCCTTATTGATTTTATGGTCAGCTTCACCATGGTTATTGTGATGAGTAAAGGAACTTTTGTTTTAATTATGGTTAGCCTAGGAATATACAGAGGAATTTTCCTATAGCTAAGGTAGCCACTGGACTAATAAAGTTCCAGTTGCCACTCTTCTAGTTCCTATACCAAAGGGTGCCACTTCGGGTATCGATACTGGCTGAAATCGTCTCTATACTCTTTTCACTTGTCAGGAGTTTGAGGCATCTCCTAATTTTGTTACTGGTATGTTACAACTTTTTTCTCATGATGTTTGTTGTTTGCTAGAACCGAGTTCTGCCCTATCCCATGTAACCCCTTATATGGTTGTGCATTTGGGTTTTTGTCCTGAAAATGTTTTTGACCCCTTCTCTATTTTTAGACCAATTGTCAATTCTATAATTGATAGAATGATTTATAGGGGTTGTGTAGTACATATCTTTTATAGGAAGACATTGGTAGATCCGATAAAGTTGGACATGGTAGATTTTAATGTGATCTTGGTGATGGATTGGCTTCATTCGTGCTATACATCTTTGGATTGTAGGACCCGAAAGGTCAATTTCCAATTCCCTAATGAATCGGTAATTGAATGGGAGGATAGTTCCTTAGTGCCTAAAGGGAGATTTATTTCTTATCTTGGAGCTCAGAAATTAATCTCAAAAGGGTGTTTGCATCACCTGGTTCGGGTTAAGGTTTCTAGCTCTGAAAGTCCCTCTTTGCAATCTGTCCCCATGGTTAGTGAGTTTACTTAAGTGTTTCCCGATAATCTTTCCGGAATTCTTCCTAATAGGGAAATAGATTGTAAGATTTATCTTCTATCGGATACCCGTCCTATTTCCATTCCTCCTTATAGAATGGCTCCAGCTGAATTAAAGGAGCTGAGAGAGCAGTTAAAGGATCTTCTTGATTAGGGTTTTATTTTTCCTAGTGTTTTCCCATGGGGTGCTCTTGTACTTTTCATGCATAAAAAGAATAGTTTGATTTGGATATGTATAGACTATTGGGTTGATTTGGATATGTATAGACTATTGACATATAAATAAAGTCAAAGTGAAGAATAAGTATCCCCTTCCTAAGATTGATGATCTTTTCGACCAGCTTCAGAGTGCTAGATATTTCTCTAAGATCGATCTTCATTTGGGCCATCACCAATTGAAAATTTGGGAGGTTGATATACCCAAGACTCCAAGGAGGTTGAATACAAAATCCAAGGATTAACCTCTTAATCTTTATTTTCCTAGCAATAACTTTATTACAAGGAAACGAAGCAGTAAATCTATTGCTTCCACCATTAGCTACCTATAACTAGAATCCTCAAGCTAACTACAGCTTGGACACAATCACCTAACTCTAGATGATCACGAAGATACGGGACAACCACACCTTCTGACTATCATGAGCACTGTAGGCAAGCGTTTAAGTACAGACTACAAAGACTCAACTACAAAAAGAAAATAGAGATAAAACACGATGAACAATAGGTTCCCAATTATAGTTTCAACCTTTGATTTGTAGCACTTCTCAATTCAGAAAGATATTTAATTATAAATATATGGAAGTGATAGTTTTCTTGTTGAGGAAGATGATCATTTTATTTTTTAACACATTAAAACCTATAAGTGTTCTCATTGGTTGAGGCAAAAAGGTAGTAAAAACTTTTTACCGAAAATTGTACTATGTATTTTTGGGAAAGTTGACTGTGACAGAAACAGGTGAGTCCAACATGATTGTAATACCCCAAAATTTCTTTAATTCAAATCTAGTCTCCAGAAGAGTTAGTGATGACTTCCTAAATGATTATTTTTAAATCAGATAGTATTTCCACAATTAGACTGAGTCTATGGTTCATGCAAGTATTTGGGGATAGGGTCCATGCAAATATTTAAAGGATAGGGTTAATTCAAACATTTAGGAAGGGAAATTGAATTAGTTTTCCAATGATATCAATTTTGTCTAAATCTGGTATCAGAGTAAAAAGTTATGGACGTTTTACTGAGAGCTGTCAGAACCGCCCAGGTGCGACGGGCAGGTTGACGGACCATCAAGCTAGCGACGGACCATCGCCTAAACCGTCTCAGCTAAGGCAGTAAGTTAATATTCTGGCTAAGGTACTACGGACAGGTTGACAGACCGTCAAACTTACGATGGACCGTCGCCCAAGTCGTCGCTACTAAGGCAGTGAGTCCCTATTCTAGTCCACGTTCGATGGTCAGAATGATGGACCATCAGTCAGCGATGGACCATCGCATGATCCTTCGCAGATCCCGTTCATCTTTAAAGTCATTTTTAAAAGGATATTTGGTTCTTTTTCCATCTGTTTTAACTTCTAATTATACCAGACCATAGCTCATAACTTCATTTTTCATTCATAACATCCAATTAGGGTTTTTCTCAAAGATCAATCCCCAAGAACAAGAAACCCTAGGTGCTTAATCCCAAGTCAAGAATTCAAGTTTTCCTCCATCAATCTTCAAGAAATTATCCACCCAGGTATGCCTAGTGTTGATTCATGGGTTCTTTCACCCATGAAGCTCTAGAATCTCATTTTTAAAAGCATGAATTTTGATTTCCATGAGGTGAGTTGATTTTAATTATGTTGATGTGGTTGTATGAATCCCAAGTTGGAGTCTTCATGTACTTTTCATCAAATTATGCTAGTATGTGGGTTGGAAACTTATAAATTGAGTTGATTAAAGTAACCATGATGTAAGAACTAGTGTATATGCTTAAGCCTAGGGTTATGCATGCAATGTGTTTGATAAAATGCCCAAAGAACAAGAATCATGCTTTAGGACTCAATTATGACCAAATTGATGAACCCATGCTTTACCTTTATGTTTAAAATGACTTCTATGTTATTGTTGTGCATTGAAATTGTTTGATGGAATGTTTGTGATATTAGCCTATAAAATAATGACATGTTTATATGCTTGCCTATTCATGTACAAAACCATGATAATCAAGTGCCTCATGAAATTCCCCAATAATTGTATTATGGATTGTCGACTATGTTCATATGTCAAGAAGTGTCATGTCTTGTCAGTTTCATGCTATCGAGCCCTGGGGGCACTTGTACCCATCAATTTAGCTAAGTGCCTTGAGCTAGTTTCATGTTTTCAAGATACTCTCAGTCAATCCATGTACAGTAGAATTTAGTTAGTCTCATGACTCAGGAAAAACTCAGTACTCTTAGTAATCTCAGTCAGTTATCAGATCTCAGTAGTATTCCATCAGTCAACGAAACTCAGTAAACTCAGTCCAGTCAGTTTAGTATAATTAATTCAGTATTCAATCAGATGGGAGTAGGATTCAGGACCGAGTGAGTCCAAGGATGGGAACTCACCTGGAGTAGAGGGTGTGATTCTTAGAAGTAATCCTTTCTCTCTAGAATTACATAACCAACATAGGTTGAGACATGTAACCTATTAGATGAGGGTTGATGAGGTGGATTAACCTATTAGATGAGGGTCTCACCATTCTCTTTAGAGTACCTATTAGATGAGGGATCACTCATAGTTTGTCCAAACCAGTGGCGCGGTATTAACACCCCTCCAATTGGGGTTACAGATTGGACCCTAACTTAGCTATAATGTTTTATTTGGGGCATGTCGGTTAGATGACTACTTCCCACAGTTACGATCTTAGTCTTAGTCTTAGTGATAGAACTCAGATAGTTCTACAGAATTCAGTACTATCAGATACGGTCACCCAGTTCAGTATGGAACTTAGTTAGTTCCCTCAAAAATAGGACTATCAGACACAGTCATTTAGATAATAGTATAACAGTTATATGAAAACTATGTTATCAGTATTCAGATTCAAGGATGTCTTGATCTCGATACAATTCACGTATTCATAATGTATTCTCACATTCATGTTATTCAGTCAGCTAGTATTGTTCATGCATATAAACCCTTACATTCAACCTACCTCACTTGTATACCATTACATTCATTCGTACTGATGAATTTACGTTATGATGTGAGTTTATTGTATATTCCTTATTGGATATGATGTCGAGAACTTACCCGGTGTCTGTATAAAGTGAAATAAAGAGTGTTGATTTAGGAGATGATATAGGCATTTCTTTGATAGCCTTTTTTTTACCTTCTCTTTTACCTATCCTTATTCATAATTCTAGTTAAACCTCATTGAGCCTTGAGCTTATTTTATTTAGTAGCCTCATATGTAGCCTAACCCCTTTTCTTTGATTAACCTTAATTTTCTCCGTAATGCTCCTAAGTGTTTTAATTGTAAAAATAATTGAGTAAGGAGTGTGAAATTCAAGAAGTAGGAGGAAGGTAAAATTGATCCCCCAAGGTAATAGTTATTGGTGTTTATATTTGATGTGTTATGATTGGGAGTGATGTAAATGACACTAGAAATATTCCTATGGTTATGAAAAAGAAAAAATTTAATATTAAAGGAATAGACAATACTCCCATCATGTGTTTGTAAAAATGCTTAAAAGAGATGGGGTAAAACAAAAAGATATGCGTATATGGAAAAGGTGTGAATCGGTTGTTGAAAGGTGGTTTTATGTGAAAAACTGTGATGTATTAAAGCACTTAGGAAAGATAGTCACTATTCTTTGCCAAAATAGTTCCTACCCATCCCTTAGCCTACATTACAACCCAGAAAAGACCGATTTGATCTTAAATTTCACAGTCTAATATTACTGGAGTATTACACTAAGGACAAGCCCATGGTTCATTATGTGTAATTAGTGAATTCTTTGTGAGAGTGAGCGTAACTTGATTTGTATAACCATTATGATAATTGCATTATTGTGAGTATTTATGGGTTACACTCTTGTTAAAAGGGCACATGTTTTATGAACATGGGTGATTTGTTTGATGTCTTATATTGAACAATAAGCATGAAATTTTGATATATTGAGTAAATTCTTAAGGCTAGGATGTTTTGGAGTAGGATTATTGAGCATTCAATTATGTATAACATGCTTAGTGTTGTTAACTTGCATTCCATGTAGTCATTGAAGTACTAGCTTGAGTTTCCTGCATGTAGTAAAAGTATGGAGTCTCTACAGCTCATGATTCTTATAGTCAGGAATTGTTCGAGGACGAACAAGGCTTTAAGTTTGGGATGGTACTGTTGGGAGTATTTATGCATTCTAGCCTTGCTATTTTAGCATTTTTAGCCTTGTTTTGAGGATGATACATGTGATTAATGTGTTGGTAATGAGATAAATATTCATATAAGGGTCCATGTATGTGTTCACACTGTTTAATGGTGTTTCCACACAAGTTTTGATTCAAATTGATCATTTTGAAATCAACTAACAAAACTAGTGTGACTAGCTTGAGCTAGGTGTTTTTCTAGTCTGTCGTGTTGGGTTCTAACACGTTTAATGGGTTTCTATGTTTGTTATTTTGAATTTATATGTTAAATTTTTTTTTATAATTTTCAAGGGTCAATTGGATCAAGACAAGGGACAAAAAAATAAGTTAAAGATAAAAGTGAATGAAGCCTATGCTTAGCTCGTGTTCCTAGTTCACCATATTGGATGTTGTGTTGTTTTGAGTTCTAAATTATTGTGTTTAATGCTATAGGATTCTTGGTAAATTTACTATGATGATATATGAAGGATTTAAAAGTTTGAAGTAAAGTGGAAAAACCTCAAAAAGATTTGGAATGGATCACGGAAGCACAAAACACTGCTTGATAACTAACGCGACGCGTCACTATTTCCACAGCAAAAAATTGAATCCTTGTTCAACAAGGCATGAGCTATTTCTTCTACTATAAATAGGACCTTATACACGCTTTTATTTATTCTTGGACTTCGTTGGAGATTAAAGGGATTCTATAACTTCATATTTTTAGTTTTTTCTGAGTTTAATTTAGTTCATTCATGTCTTTAGTTGTTAATTACAATCTTGTGATTACGATTATGACTATGTGTGGCTAAACGCCCGTTTTCTAGGGTTAAGGCCAAGATCATGAATACTTTCATTTTTAGTTAAATTTTTTAAGTTTCTTATCATTATTGGTTATTTTTTTATTCGTGTTTTAACTATTTTAAGGATTAGCTATGATAACGCCCAAACTACAGCTCTCGTAAGAGTGTAAGCGGTTTCTATCAAATATAGAACCCAACTGGGTTGGGTGTCAAATCCCACAGGGAATACTTGGTCTCTAAGTGTTGCAACTATTAGTAGACTGTTGGTCGAAAATTCCACGGAAAGGGGGGATTTGATTATGCGTAAATTGACAATATCAAAGTAACGAAGAGGACGATTTATTTAGTAAGATTTAATCACAGAGAATAATAAGTTAGGGTTATGTCCACCTTATGAGTTCTACGTATCTATTAACTATGAGTAATGCGGAATTTAGACATGCATGCACTTATAGAGATTTGTATTCTAATGGTAAATCCAAGTGTTTCTCAACCATCAAGGATTATTTCACTTTAACTCTCTCGAGCCTAAAGTGTATAACTAACGGTACGAATTCTCCAAGAAAGTTAATCCGGTTAAGGCATTAACATGTAAACAGGGGTTTGTAGCCCTATTTCCTTATCACACTCTGTTTTCTAAGCATATAACTTTTCTCTCGAACAAGTTAATGCTAAAATGGCGTATTCTATATGTTTGCAACCACAAGAATTTAATTAAAACGAAGAGAGTAATGATATAAGTAGCATACACATCACGAATTCACAAACTCATAGTAATAGATAGTATCTCACAAGGCTTCCATACCCCTAACAGAGAAGTTTAGCTACTCATGAGTACAACGGAGATCACAGAAGACATCATCAACAAACCAAAGTTAGAATAATCTCATAGAAGACATTCACGTTTTGCCCCCTAGACGTTTTCCCCAAGGTTAGCATTTTTTCTCTGTCTGAACTTACAGAATCTGTAAACTGAATAATCCTAAAGTATCGAATGAATAAGAAGCGAATGAATCAATCCATGCTGAAAAATTCAGCAAATAAGGTTTTTATAACCTCCTTGTCCTACTAAGTTACTGCTGCACCCCTAAGTATTTAAAAATACTGCTTTTGCCCAGGATAAATTCGTCATACGTCACATTCAGTCCATTAGTTTCCAAAAGCTGCCTTCCCTCTTATGTGAAGTTTTCCTTTGCTGCCCAAAGGTCCACAAAGTGCTGAAATCTTCATCATTAATACCTGAAAACATGCTAATCACATAGGTTAGCTCACTTACAGGAAAATGGACTAAAAGTGCAGGAATTATATATTTTATCCTCCAAACTTAGCGTAAAATATGTGTAAATCATGGTGTTTAGGCATGTAAATACGCCCAACATCAACACCCCACACTTAAAGCTTTGTTCGTCCTCGAACAAAATATTACATCCATGAAATCATATAACTAGAATATCACAGCAGCAACACAAAATGTTCAATAAGGCAGGCACGACAATTATTAACAAAGAGTAGTTTTCTTGATCACTACTAGAAACAATTCAACCTCCAACATAGACTCGGGATGATGGTTAATTCATATCCACAACTTAAGGCACCAAGAATCATACAAAACTACCCAACAATCATCAACCATGTGTGTCTCACATAATATATCACCCATAATCACTCACAAGTTTTGCATTTTTCGAAACATGGGTACAAGATTCTCCTTGCTCTCACTCTCACAAAGAATTCACATGTTGCAACTGATGACCATAGGCTTGCCCTTAGTGTAATGCTCCACTAATATCAGAATGCTAAGCTTAGGATCAAATAGGTCTTTACAGGTTGTAATGTAGGCTAAGGGACAGGTAGGACTATTTTGGCCAGAAATAGTGACTATGTTCCCTAAGCACTTTAATACATCACATTATGCCATTAACACTCTCTTTTAAACAACCCCTCTACTTTCCTTTCATCTACCATCCATTTTCACCTATTTTGTTATTCAATTATAAACATAACTATCTTTTTATTTTTCTATTTCTCTTTTTTTTATTATTTTCTCTTTTTTTTTTATAAAACACCTCTATGATAGCCATTCTTTTTCACAACAATTTCAAGTACCAATACACTCTGAGGCATCAGTCTTACCCAATTTCCTCTTATTTTGTCGCATGACTCTACAATTTAAAGCGCTTAGGAATTTGGATCAAATTATGGTCTTGAAAAAAAATAGATTAGGCTACATATGAGGCTGTCAAAGAAAATAGCTAAAGGCTCAAAGGGGGTTAACTAGGATAATGTACACAGGTAGGTAAAAAAAAGGTAAACAATTACAGGCTGCCAAAGAAATGCCTAAATCATCTCCTAAACTGACACTCTTTATTTTGCTTTACACACACAGCCGGAAAGTTCTAGCATCAGTCACAACACAAAATATATTATAACCTCACACACACAAGGCATATGGTCAAATTTATTGGGAGCAGTATAGACTCTTGATCCAACAGATGAAGGAATTAAACCACACAATTATCACACAATGAGTCACACCTAGAGCCTAAGTGTCTCAATAGTAATGATTTTAGCACAAACGCTTGTCATAATACCATGCTATCTATCAGAACAATTTCATGCACTTCAATTTAAATACTACTAACTACGACTAATTAAAACAAACAAACATAAATAAATGTAGGCAAGGAAGTACAACATATAAATACCAGCACCCCACACTTAGACGGGACACACTGCCCTCAGTGGAAAATAAATAAGGAAAACCTGATTAGTCGGACTCCTCCTCTATGTCTTGGGTCATACCCCCTGCATCGGAATCATCATCAGAGTCGTCGTCATCAAAGTTCTCCTCTATGGTAAACCGAGTCATGCCATATAGATAGCAAAAGAAACTTTCATCCCGAGCATGTCTTTCTGTAGTGGTCAGGTTGACGCCATGACCAGTTTTAGGATCTTTAACCTTTGTCAGATCAACCTTCTTTGGGTTGTGCAGAAGCTTATGATCTGCAGGTTCCTCTTCAATGTGCTCCTTCCTTAATATCGCAGTCAACAAATTGCCAAAGCTGAAATGGGACCTCTTGTGCAGCCTAGCCTTACGCATTGATGATCGTATAACCGCACCAATGTTGATGGGAATATTAGTCATCAGAGCGTACACCAAGCATACTCTATCACATGTGATCTTTGTGTACTGTGTCCCAGGAATAAGGCAAGAGTTGACTATCCTCAACCATATACGAGCTTCTCTGTTTAGGAAAGCATACGAGAAGGTATTGTGCTGACCGGTATCCTTGTGACGACTCCAGCGTACCATTGATCTAGTTCCACACAGTGTGTGTCTCATTGCCCCGTACGGAGGTCTGTGATAAAGCTCCTTGAGAGGTGATGGATCTACAGATGGAAAACCCAAAAAAACGTTGAAAAACTCCGCATTCAGTTGCAAGATTTGGCCCCGAATCTTCACTTCACTTCCGATAGTCTTTGGGGATCAATTGGCATAGAACTCTCGCGTTAGATCAAGATTGCATTCTCCCATATCTCAAAAAATGAAATCAAGATTTAGCGCCATGATTTTAGCCAAAATGTGAGGTTCTCTCTTCGCTAGACTTTCCTTTTGTATCAACTCCAAGTGAACATATTTTTTCACTTTGTTGTTTTTGTACCACTCTTTTCCTTCCTCCTCGAGGACCCACTTTATCCCAAAAGTGCATCGAGGTATTTGCAGTGAGGAGGATTCAGCTTGCTCTTTTCTTCCCCTTTTCTAACCTTTCTGTGAGGTGGGCGCTTTTTCTTTTCCTTGTCGTCCTTTTGGTGACATTCTACCTGAGATTAAAATAGATTCATGTTAGCTCATCTCAGAAGATTTAATCGACAAAAAAACAATAGTGGCACCACCCCACACTTAATTTGTTGGCACAAACTAATTAAGTGACTGATGTCGATTACTCAGACTTCATCGACATACATTTAGTTGATATCTTTCAACAATATGTTCAGAACAGTCATACTTTCATGTCATCTTAACTATCCTTTCCAACTCTATTTCATGTGATCTTGACATTACTTTCATGTTTGGATTAATGCACCTTTTGAACAAGACTACTACATAGAGATCGTAACAAGTTATTGCAGAGAAATAATTACAACATCTCATGCTTGTATTCAATCATGATCTTTATCTCGATGAGAGAGTCATTCAAACATTCAAGCTTTCAACTTTTAAGATTATGCAATTAAATTCACAATTTTGATTCAATGAAAAATATGACAGTGTATCAAATATAAGTCGGAACCAAGTCAAGAGCACTCACACGTATTCTTTCACTCAACTAGATGTATCATAACAAATCAACCACATTCTAATCATCAACACCACTTTAAGATCTAACAAATCATTATAAACGTAGCAATGTAATAACTACGGAATATAAAAGAAGAACTTAATTGGTGATGGATTCGAAAGATGATCTTGCAAGGTTAGATGAGCAAAAAGAAAAGTTTTGATAGATTTGGGAAGCTTAGGCGGCACCTAGGTTGGGCAAACAATGTGATTTTGTTCTAAGGTTGAAGTTTTATTTATAGACCAAGGCTTGGGTCGGGTTTGATCCATGAAAAATCGGGTTAGGAGACAAAATTGCATATGTAGGCGGCGCCTAATGCTTTGCCTATGCTTAGCATAGGCGGCGCCTTTAGCAAAGCCTAGTTGAGCATAGGCGGAGCCTATGCTATGGCCTAGTTGGGCATAGGCGGCGCCTATGCTATGGCATTGTTGATTCAGAGAGCAAAGGCACTGGCATACGCGGCGCCTAATACTTTTCCTAGTTGAGCATAGGCGGCGCCTATGCTATAACCTTGTCGATTCAGAGAACATAGGCCATAACATAGGCCTTGCCTTGTCCGTTGCCTAGATTTACATAGGCCTTGCCTTGTTCGTTTCCTAGATTCGCATAGGCATTGCCTTGTCTATTACCTTTGCTCCTTCATTCCTGACTTACCACCTTTAACATGGCTTCCTTTCAAATTAAAATTTGAGACCAATCTCCTCCTTTATACGTCTTGTACCTACACTTACTCAGAAACAACAGAGACGATTAGAACGATGGGTTGCCTCCCACCAAGCGTCTTAGTTTTGGTCGTGGCTCAACTCTTCTTTTTGGATTTTTATTTAACAAAACAACCTCTTAGTAAAACAAAACGATTAAAAATGATGGGTTGCCTCCCATGTAGCGCTTGATTTATTATTGCGGCACAACATAGTCACCTCGATTAATTAGACTTCATCGAGATATATGGTGCATCATTTTCTGAATGGATTCAGACGACGCTGATGCTTAATTGTAGGCATACATATCCCAGGAGGGATACCAATTATATTATCAATAGTCCAACCAATAGCTCTCTTGTACCTCTTCAGAGCAAAGATAAGACCCTCTACATGTTGTTCACCTAAATCGGCTGCAACAATCACCATAAGTGTATTTCCACTTCCCAAGAACGCATACCTTAGATGAATGGGTAGCTCTTTCACTTCTAGCAATGGTGTCTCTTCAATGGATGGTTTTGCTGGTTGTGAAGGTTGATTCTTATGATCAAGGTACAACTTATTAGGAGCATGAGAATAGGACCTTATTCCTGTTAGAGCACAAATAGTTTCTTCATATTCTTCAGCATCCTCACACTCAAAATTCAACAGCACAGCAGACCATGGCTCAATAGTAAGTTGCTTCTCTACAGATAAGTCTTTCTCATCCTTATAACAAACATCAGCTACAGAGAACACATTCATATCTTTGGGCTGCTTCATTGATTTGCATACATCAAAACGGACCACTTCATCATTCAGCCGAAATAAAAGCTCATTAGCTCTTAAATCAATAAGCACACTTCAAGTTGCGAGGAAAAGACGACCCAAGATTATGGGAACTTCATAATCCACCTCGCAATCCAAAATAACAAAGTCTGCGGGAAAAATGAATGTAGAAACCTTCACCAATACATCATATAAGATACCAACCGGTCATTTTACCGACCTATCTGCCATCACGAGCCACATATTAGTTGGTGTAGGATCGCCCAACCCCAACTTTCTGTAAATAGATAGCGGCATCAAATTGATGCTAGCTCCCAAATCGCACAACGCCTGAGCAAAATTCATAGATCCCACCGTGCAAGGAATAGTGAAAGCACCAGGATCTTCCTTCTTCTGTACTAAAGACCTAGTGGAAATTGCACTGCAATGGTGAACATTATCTGCCATCTCATAGCTTATTGCCCGCTTCTTTGTCAAAAGGTCCTTCATGAATTTGGCGTATCCTGGCATCTGCTCCAGTACTTTTACCAAAGGCACATTAATAGTCAGCTGCTTCAACATAGTCATGAATTTACTGAACCTGGTGTCATCAGCTTTCTTCTTCAGTCTCTAAGGAAAAGGTGGTGGTGGAAGAGGAATAGTTTTCTCCACCACTTCCTTTTTATGTTGCTTCCCATTATCAATATTTTCAGACTGCTGACATCTAGGTGTAGTATTATAAACGTTCGCCATCTTCTTCAGTATCTGAGGAGAAGGTGGTGGTGGAAGGGGAAGAGTTTTATCCACCACTTCTTTTTTATCTTGCTTCCAATTATCAACCTTTTTAGGATGGTGACATCTAGGAGTAACATCATGAACACTCTCATTCTGATTTTCAGCTTCAACAGAATCATCACAATCTACTTCAATAACATTCTCTTCTGTATTATCTACCACTTGCTTGCCTTTGGATGGATTTTCCAACACCTTACCACTGCTGGTAGTAATAGCCATACACGATCCATCATTCCATGGATTTTGCACAGTGTCACTAGGTAAAGTGCCAGCTTTTCTTTGATTGAATGCCACTGAAAGTTGACTCAATTGTTGTTCCAGCTATTTTATTGCAGTAGAATGCGAGTCAACCAATTGATTTATTGATGACGAATCATTATTTACCTCAGTTACGCCCATGTTGGTTGCCTCCACTCCTTTCAACAGCTTATCCATTATATCTTCCATGGACATCTTCCCAGAATCGGATGCAGCGGCTTCACGGCTTCCAGGAGGAACATACAAACCACTCTTGTCAGTCTTATTCTTCCAACAACCTTGATCACGGTCCTTGTATCTGGTTTTATCATAATAGTTCCGACCTTTGTTTCCTTGGGCATTGCCTCAGAAACCCCCTGATTATTCAAGTAATTCGCTTCTTCCTCAGAGTTTGATTTGTCTCTTCCCTATGATACAACGGCCTTAACCTCTTCTGTCTTCCCTGATAATAAGTGCTTGGTAAGAAGATCCATCTATGTTTTCATGTGATCCATATCTTGGTCATGTTCCTCTTGTCTTCGCCTCTGCTCTACAGTCATGCCAATAGATATAGTAGAGCTTGCTACCTCAGAATCCCTGGTATGCCAAGCTCTACTCCGCTTTGTCATACGATCTAGCATATCACCAGCCTCAACAAAAGTAAGGTCCATGAATGACCCACCTGCAGCATTATCAACCACTGGCTTAGTCACCAAGTTCAAAGCCCTATATAATATTTCCATCAAGTGGATATTGGTCATCTCATGATTCGGGCACTGCATAAGCTTCTTTTTTAACCTCTCCCATGTTTCGTGGAGAGCTTCAGCTGGAAGCTGTCGAAAATTGCTTATTTCGTCCCAATTACTGCATAAGCTTCTTTTTGAACCTCTCCCATGTTTCGTGGAGAACTTTAGCTGGAAGCTGTCGAAAATTGCTTATTTCGTCTCTTAATTGGGCTCTCTTGGATGGCGGAAAGAATCTTTCTAGGAAAGCATCTTTCAGTTGCCTCCAATTAGTAATAGAGTTAGGAGTTAGCCCATTCAACCATAGAGTTGCCTCTCCAGATAGAGACAATGGAAATAAGCGCAGCCGAATTGCATTCTGTCCCACTTCTGGATTGTCAAACGACTTGCATGTTGAGATAAAATTGATCAGATGCATATTTGGATCATCGCCTGCAAGTCCACCAAATAATCCCTTGAGCTGCAATAGCTGAATCATGGTGCTAGTGATATTGAACTTGGCTCCGGGTGCCAAGGGTGAAGAAATAATAGACCCTGTGGCACTGGCTCCATCAAGATCATCATCATCGTCATCAAAAGGAGCTTGCATAGCTTGGCGTTCAGGTCTCATTCTAGCTTGATGATCTTTTCTATTCACAGGCGCTGTCACCTCATCTACAAGCCGTGGATTTAGTAACTCATTATCACCCAGGTCATCATCATCAGGATTTGTTGCACGACCTAGGTTATCAATATTCTGTTGATGCACTTGAGCGGCTGCCAATGCAGCTAATCTAGCCTGCTCCTGTTGAGCAGCCCTTCTTTCAATGTATCGTTGTGCATCCATTCTGCCGATAAGATGTGGTTCAGCATTTAGAGGTAATAATGCCTGACCAGAACTTTGTGTATTTGGCATGCACTCTACCAAACTTGAAGAAAACAAAAACAACAAACAGAAAGTAAAATTCGAGAATCTTTGACCAAAGGGTCTAGTAACTATCACAAACTTAGTTGACAACCATATTCCCCGGCAACGGCGCCAAAATTTGATAACGCCCAAACTACAGATCTCGTAAGAGTGTAAGAGGTCGCTGTCAAATATAGAACCCAACTGGGTTGGGTGTCGAATCCCACAGGGAATACTTGGTCACTAAGTGTTGCAACTATTAGTAGACTGTTGGTCGCAAATTCCACGGAAAGGGGGTATTTTATTATGCGTAAATTGACAATATCAAGGTAACAAAGAAGACGATTTATTTAGTAAGATTTAATCACAGAGAATAATAAGTTGGGGTTATGTCCACCTTATGAGTTCTACGTATCTATTAACTATGAGTAATGCAGAATTTAGACATGCATGCACTTATAGAGATTCGTATTCTAATGGTAAATCCTAGTGTTTCTCAACCATCAAGGATTATTTCACTTTAACTCTCTCGAGCCTAAAGTGTATAACTAATGGTACGAATTCTCCAAGAAAGTTAATACGGTTAAGGTATTAACATGTAAACAGGGGTTGGTAGCCCTATTTCCTTGTCACACTCTCTTTTCCAAGCATGTAACTTTTCTCTCGAACAAGTTAATGCTAAAATGCCGTATTATATATGTTTGCAACCACAAAAATTTAATTAAAACAAAGAGAGTAATGATATAAGTAGCATACACATCACGAATTCATAAACTCATAGTAATAGATAGTATCTCACAAGGCTTCCATACCCCTAACAGAGAAGTTTAGCTACTCATGAGTACGACGGAGATCACAGAAGACATCATCAACATACCAAAGTTAGAATAATCTCACGATGGGAATGAGTTTGGCGTCAAACCAAGGTTCACGTTTTGCCCTCTAGATGTTTTCCCCAAGGTTAGCGTTTTTTCTCTGTCTGAACTTACAGAATCTGTAAACTGAATAATCCTAAAGTGTCGAATGAATAAGAAGCGAATGAATCAATCCATGCTGAAAAATTCAGCAAATAAGGTTTTTATAACCTCCTTGTCCTAGTCCTACTAAGTTACTGCTGCACCCCTAAGTATTTAAAAATACTGCTTTTGCCCGGGACAAATTCGCCATGCGTCACATTTAGTCCATTAGCTTCCAAAAGCTACCTTCCCTCTTATGTGAAGTTTTCCTTTGCTGCCCAAAGGTCCACAAAGTGCTGAAATCTTCATCATTAATACCTGAAAACATGCTAATCACATAGGTTAGCTCACTTACAGGAAAATGGACTAAAAGTGCAGGAATTATATATTTTATCCTCCAAACTTAGCCTAAAATATGGGTAAATCATGGTTTTTAGGCATGTAAATACTCCCAACATCAAGCTACCCTTAGAATGCATCAATTGTCAACCTTGTGAACTCGGGAGAGGGAATAAGGCGATAGAACATGGGAATAAACAAAGAATGGTTTGTATTATTTTATGAAATAAGGAATTCAAATTAGTGTCTAGGATATGGAAGTACTTATATGCCTTACTTGATTCACAAGTAGGATGATAGATTAAAGAACTTAATTAAATTATTACTTCCCTTCTCAACGATGTAGTTGTAAGGTTCAAATTAGGTAAATGGTTAGAGGCTCGGAGACCATAATCGTGCAATTAACCCTAATAATCAACAACCAAGATAAACGAATTAATGGATGAAGTTAAATAAGGTAGTACGATTGTTCGTAAGCCTTAACCCTTCTACCCATTGATTGTCCGAAGTCATTACTTTTATGTTTTTGTTTAGTTTTCTTTTAGTTTTCAATTCTTAAACTTTATTGTTTACATTTTCTCAATTGTTAAACTAGAATTGTGAAATTGTCAGCAGAATTCCCTATGGGATATATACGTGGATTCTTGAATGATACCATACGGAATCTAAATGAGCACAAAACAGTCCACAATCTCACAAAAACAGTCCGCACACACAAGACACCAAACGGTAGCAACAAATACAAACTTAAACGATAAGAAATATAGGTAACTTGACACAAGGATAGAACATAATGTAGCAACTAAATAGTATATTAAACTCTAAAATCTCTACAAAACGCGTTAACAAGAACAAAGTTCTTACACAACTGCAAAAGGAACTTGTTTCACTCAATAACTCACGTTTCTAGCCGAATAACAACATAAGTAGAACCTTCACTTGTGAGGTCAAGTATTTGTGGTCTACTACCTCTTGTGAGGAATAATGTTTCAATATTACAACTTTCAATATGAATGAACTAACTAACAACAAAAGACTAAGAGAATCCTTTATATAGTCTAGTACAAAAAAGTGATGCAAAAGACTCCTCTACCCTTAATGAGGAGTGGCAGGTTTGGAGTGCAACTTGGGTAGCCTTAGGTTTCTTTTAGAGAAACTAAGGCAATTCATCACATGTCGATACATATACTCCTTTTGGTAGGTTCACAATATGGTCAAACACGTCCATTTTCATAAAAGTGCCTTGAAGCCTTTGTAGTTCCCGAGCTTGGCTTCTAGTGATTGGTCTTGATACAAGATCAAACCAACGACAACAAGAACTTCAAGGAGACTCGGATTTCAGTCCAACAACACAAGCACAACAAGTTTTAGTTTCGGATTTTCAGCCCACAACACAAGAACAACAAGATAGATAACAATGCTAGTGAATCGAAAAGAGCCCCACACGGCTTCACTAGACTTTAAGATAACAAAATCAACAACAACAACAAGATAAAGAAAGATAGATAACTTGACATATCACATTCAAGAAACTAAGAACCCTAACATGAAGAGAGGACCCTAAGTCTAATGAATATAAACACCAAGTTCTTACGAGGACCAAGAGGCACTCAACGACCTCAAAACCCTTGTTTCTAGCCAAAGAGACAACACAAGTATCCCTCTACTTGTGAGATAATAGGGGTGGCTTCTTGGAGTGGAAGAGAGAGGAAATGTTTTGTGTTTGTAGGTTACAAAAATCAGCATTCAAAAACTAAAGACTAACTCTCTAACATGTTCTATTTATACTACAAACAAAAGGGGTAAAATGACCCATCCGCCCTTGCTTCTTGTGCCAACCTTGGAGAGTAGTTTATTACATATTAGGACCTCTCTTCACACATAAAAACGTTTAGGTCCTTGGTTGGTTCAATCACCAACTCACACACGGCCATTTGCATGAACAAAGCTTGGAGTTTTTGTAGTTCCCGAGCTTGGCTTCGTGTGAAAGGCAGTGTACCTGTGGAGGCTGCCCTAACCGTATCATACTCTCCATCTTGAGAGGAATTTGGCCTCAAATTCAGCATTTGGTCATCTTCAACCGCATCCACGAGGGAGAGATCACCAACGTTGAAAGTGTTGTGCACTTGATATTCCGGTGGAAGATCAATCTTGTAGGCGTTGTCATTGATTCTCTCAAGTACTTGGAATGGACCATCACCCCTTGGCAGCAATTTGGACTTCCTTTGAGCTGGAAACCGATCCTTTCGAAGATGCACCCACACCCAATCTCCGGGTTCAAGCACAAGCCTTCTTCTTCCTTTGTTTACCCTTTTTGCAACCTCTTGGTTCTTCTTTTCAAGCTTGATCCGCACCGTCTCATGCATTTTCTTCATTGCCTCGGCTCTTTTATGTCCATCTAAGCTGGTCATGAGATCACTAGACAAAGGAGTGAGATCTAAAGGGGTAAGGGGATTCAGGCCGTAAACACATTCAAAGGGAGTCATTCCCGTGCTCGAATGTATTACCCGGTTGTATGCAAATTCCACCAAGGGTAGGTGATCTTCCCATGAAGTCAGTTTACCTTTAACCATCGAACGTAGAATAGACCCCAAGGTTCTATTTACTACCTCCGTTTGGCCATCGGTTTGTGGGTGACAAGACGTGGAGAAAAGTAACTTCGTTCCAAGCCTACCCCACATGGACTTCCAAAAGAGACTTAGGAACTTGGAGTCCCTATTGCTCACAATAGTCCTCGGTACCCCGTGAAGCTTTACAACATGTGCAACAAATAATGAAGCTACACTACGCGCATCCTCGGTTTTAGCACATGGAATAAAATGAGCCATTTTAGAGAATCTATCAACAATAACAAAAATGCTATCTCGGCCCTTTCTAGTCCTTGGCAGCCCCAAAACAAAATCCATCGAAATGTCCAACCATGGCCTAAGGGGAGTAGGGAGTGGGGTGTATAATCCTTGAGGTAGGAGACGAGATTTCGCACTCCGGCAGGCCACGCATTGACTACAAATTTTAGTGACGTCTTTGCGCATTTTGGGCCAATAGAAGTTCTCCTCTACGATTCCGAGGGTCTTGTCTACCCCAAAGTAACCCATGAGGCCTCCGTCATGGGCCTCCCTCACAAATAATTCCCTCCAAGAACTAGAAGGAACACACAACCTCCTCCCCTTGAACAAATACCCATCGAACCGAGAGTAGGAGGAATGGTCATTCTCCTTAAGCCAACGGTCCCTTCCCCACTCTTCGCATTCCCTAAAAATAGGAGCAAAGGTAGGATCCTCGGGATACAACAACCGCAAGCTCTCAAAACCCATCAATTTCGAAGACAAGGTAGCAACAAGCACATGCTTCCTAGACAAGGCATCGGCAACAACATTTTCCTTTCCCCTTTTGTAATGAATTACATAAGGGAAAGTCTCGATGAACTCAATCCACTTAGGATGACGCCTATTCAACTTGTCTTGGCTCTTAAGGTGTTTCAACGACTCATGATCCGTTTGTATCACAAACTCCTTAGGCCACAAATAATGTTGCCAATTTCCCAAGGCTCTAACAAGGGCGTACTAATCCAAATCATAAGTTGAGTAATTAAGAGTTGCCCCTTTGAGCTTTTCACTGAAATAAGCAACGGGCTTACCTTCTTGCATCAAAACAGCCCCGATGCCAACCTTACTAGCATCACACTCTACTTCAAACATCTTATCAAAATCGACAATTGCAATAAAGGCGCCGAGATGAGCGTAGCTTTCAAGGACTCAAAAGCCCTAGCCTGCTCATCACCCCATTTAAAGGGTCCGTCCTTTCTAATTACCTCGGTCAAGGGGGCTGCTATGGAACTAAATCCTTTGACAAACCTCCTATAAAAGCTTGCCAACCCGTGGAAACTTTGGATTTCTCCAATAGTTTTAGGGGTCGGCCAACTTCGAATAGTGTCTATCTTGGAATCGTCCACTTCCACACCCCTTGAGCTCACGACAAAACCCAAGAATATAACTTTATCAACACCAAAAGAACACTTCTCCATGTTGGCATACAGCTTCTCCTTTCGGAGCATATCAAACACACATCTCAAATGCATTACATGATCATCAATAGATTTACTATACACCAACACATCATCAAAGTAAACCACCACAAACTTTCCAATATAAGGCTTCATTACATGATTCATTAGCCTCATAAATGTGCTAGGAGCATTGGTAAGGCCGAAGGGCATGACCATCCACTCATATAGACCGAATTTGGTCTTGAATGCGGTCTTCCACTCATCACCGGGTTGCATGCGAATTTGGTGATAGCCGCTCCTAAGGTCCACTTTAGAAAACAAACAAGATCTGTGGAGCTCATCTAACATATCATCTAGTCTAGGGATTGGATGACGATACCTTATCATGATTTTGTTGATGGCTCTACAATCGACGCACATGCGCCAAGTTCCGTCCTTCTTTGGTACCAAAAGCACCGGAACAGCACACGGACTCATGCTTTCCTTGATGTATCCCTTGTTGAGAAGCTCCTCAACTTGTTTTTCAAGCTCCTTAGTGTCCATGGGATTGCTCCTATAGGCCGGTTTGTTTGGAAGTTGTGAACCCGGCACCAAATCAATTTGGTGCTCAATTCCCCGAAGTGGGGGCAATCCTTGCGGAAGTTCTTGAGGAAATACATCTTTATACTCCTACAACACACAAGAAATCAAAGGGGAAATGGAAGAATTAGTGGGGTTAGTATTAAAACAATGGGCCAAAAGTAACATCGGCTTGTTTTCATCATGGTCCACAAAGAGTTCTTTCCTCCTAGCCAACATCACTACGTTTTCCATCTCCCTTGCTATTGGGACAGCCTCGGATGTCCCTACTTCCTCACCTACGTCATCCCCCCCCTTTTCTCCCTTTCCGGATTCCTTCCCCTTTCCCTTTAAATCTCTCATCTTTTGATGCCACTCATTTACTTGGGAGGGTGAAAGAGGGTGAAGTGTGACCTTTCGTCCATCCTTCTCAAGCGTGTACCAGTTGGACCTCCCATCGTGTTTAGTAGACCTATCATATTGCCATGGTCTACCTAACAACAAGTGACATGCTTTCATTGGGATCACGTCACAAAGCACTTCATCGTGGTAGTTTCCCACCTTAAAACGAATCACACATTGCCTTGTGACCTTCAATTCACCACAATCGTTCAACCATTGTAGCTTGTAAGGACTAGTGTGTAGTGTAGTTGGTAGCTTCAAGAAATTTACCATAGCATGGCTCGCAACATTGGTACAACGACCACTATCAATCACCAAGGTGCACACATTCCCCTTTACAAGACACTTAGCATGGAATAGATTTTCCCTTTGACTCGGGTCATCCATCGCCTTACTAATCATAACACGCCTAACCACAAAGTTTGGAACCACACACTCCCCTTCTTGTGGGTAGACATCTTCACTACCATCTAATTCATCATCATTCGGCCCATTTTCAGCTCCCTCTCCATCTTGAGGCTCGGCCTCATCCTCCCCCCTTTCGGAAACCACCTCCTCACCAAGGTAGTACACTTTCCCTTCTCGTAGGATCACATTGTGCCGGTTCGGACATTCATTGGCCTTATGCCCCCAACCTTGAAACTTGAAGCATTGGAACCCCTTTAGGTTGGGATATTTGTGAGCCTCCGGTTTCAGAGGGAACTTAGGGACTGTTTTGGACTCGGGCAGCTTCGTAGGGGCGGGTTGGTCCTTGTTTTTGGGACAACCCGAGGGGGTTTGTACCCTTGCCTTGAAAGCAGATCTCTCCTTAAGTTCCCTTTCAATCTCTAGGGCCGCTTGGAATATACCGTCAATGGTTTCAAACCGGTGAAGGGTCAAATGAGTGGAGATCTCTTTGTTCAACCCACACTTGAACCGGATGATGTCGTGACTGATTTGCTCCCCACGATGATCAAGTTTCAACATGAGTTGTTGGAAATTGTCAAAATAGGCCATCAAACTTTTGCCTCCTTGCCGCAAGCCATATAATCTAGCGAGCAACTCATGACGATATCTCTCGGGAAGGTATCGTTGTCTCATCAAATACCTCAACCGATACCAAGGTGGTGGCTGCCCATCCACTAATTCATTACCAAATCGTTTAACATACTCCCACCAAGTGTTAGCATAGCCCTCGAGGTGAGCTATAGCGTAGCAACTCTTCTTTTCTTCCGAGATGTCATTAACTTGGAAAACTTTGTCACAAGCCGATTCCCAAGTTAAGTAGGTCTCGGGGTCACTTTCACCCTTAAAGATGGGTAGGCTCAACTTGATGGTGTTGATGCCTACGTCTCTCTCTTGGTGTCGGTTTCCCCTATCTCCATACCCCCGGTATCTCCTAGGTTCTCCTCGACCCCCTCTTAACTCCTCCTC
This sequence comes from Capsicum baccatum var. pendulum, assembly GCA_030864225.1. Taxonomy (NCBI): domain Eukaryota; kingdom Viridiplantae; phylum Streptophyta; class Magnoliopsida; order Solanales; family Solanaceae; genus Capsicum; species Capsicum baccatum. The sequence goes on along the minus strand of CM061557.1, from coordinate 150,037,257 downwards.
CCTCATATATGCATCATCAAAGGCTCCATCTCCTTCATACTCCTCTCTACCGTATCCTTCAAAGTGGGCTGGCCGGCCTTGGCCGTTTTGATTCGGAGGATTTGGAATTTGCGGTCTTTGGGTTAATGGAGCTTGGAATGGAGGGTTCGGATTTAGTGGAGGTACTTGGCGTCCAAATCCCTCTTGTGGAATTGGAGGGGCTTGGAAATGTAGTGGTCTAGTGGAGTCTCGGTTTGGAGGAAAATAGGTAGTTTGGCTTGCGGTATTTAGTGGAGCTTGGGGTGCATTTAGCATTTGGTGGACTGTTTTGGGGGTGATGGTTGCGGAGGAGGTCCTATCATGACCATTGGTAGATACATGTAGAGGAGTAGAAGGCCGAGAGTTCCTTTGACTCTCCACTTGTTCTAATCTCCCACTAATAGTCGATACTTCCCCCCTTATTGCTGCCAAGTCCCCTCTCACGGCCCCAAATTCCGAATTCAACCTTTCAAGTGTTCGGGTAACGGCCTCAAGAGTGACCCTCATAGAATCAAGGGCATTAGTATCCACATTATGAGACGTAGCTCCTTCCATTGTCAAGGTATTATCCGCTTTAGTTCACCACAAGTTCGTGTTCCACAAGTGTTGTATAATTGGCTAGTAACCGTGAGATTTTTAAGGTATGAGTAAGCTCTTATCCGGAATGGATTCTTGTTTGAAGACTCAAAGAATTCTTGCCGGACTAGAGTCAAAAATCAGCAATTCGTTCAAACGAATAAAAGCACTCAAATAATCGTTGACACGAACAAACGGCTCAAGGACCTAGTTGACAACCTAGTAGGAAGGTACTAGTTTGTTAATTAGTTCTAGGACCAAGTAAGGGAAACCAAGGATCAACAATTAGCAACCAAAGAATATCCTAAGTTGAGCTTATAGTGACGTGGCAGCATGCAATAGTCCCACACGTTCTTCTTCTCTCTTTTTTTTTTTTTGTTTTGTGTTAATATTCACACAACTTGTTATAGTTTGCAAAGTGTTTTGGTGGGAAAAATGAAATCTTGTAGAATTTCACCCCTTTTCAAATTCAAGAAAGTGGGGTTTGGTTGACTAATCCCACAAAACAAGGCTCCTTGAATTAGGGAAAAGTGATTGACAAGACTAAAAGGTGATGGGTGCAAGTCTTTCACAACAACTTTATAGCTTGTCTTACCACTTGAGCACACAACAAAATGAACAAGTTCAAAAGATGAACACCTCAACAAACTTCATCAACTTCTTTAGCACATAAACACACATCCACCGATTTTTTTTTGTTATCAACAACATACAACTTTCGGCCACTTCAAGTCACTACACAATGTTCAAGTTTTCAAGCTCAACTTTTGGATCTAGACACTTTAGTGTTGGTGAGAAAGAAACCAACACTAGAAACCCACTAAACAAGCAAAATAACACCTAGATCTAAACATACAACATCATTCTCGGTTTCAACTTTCAATGGACAGATTTTCAGAAATTCTTTTTGGTGTAGTTTGTTTTAATCCGTGAGCTACCCCAAGATGGGTTATGTTGGAACACAGCCGGTCTTGCTTTGATACCAAATGATACAAGATCAAACCAACGACAACAAGAACTTCAAGGAGACTCGTATTTCAGTCCAACAACACAAGCACAACAAGTTTTAGTTTCGGATTTTCAGCCCACAACACAAGAACAACAAGATAGATAACAATGCTAGTGAATCGAAAAGAGCCCCACACGGCTTCACTAGACTTTAAGATAACAAAATCAACAACAACAACAAGATAAAGAAAGATAGATAACTTGACATATAACATTCAAGAAACTAAGAACCCTAACATGAAGAGAGGACCCTAAGTCTAATGAATATAAACACCAAGTTCTTACGAGGACCAAGAGGCACTCAATGACCTCAAAACCATTGTTTCTAGCCAAAGAGACAACACAAGTATCCCTCTACTTGTGAGATAATAGGGGCGTCTTCTTGGAGTGGAAGAGAGAGGAAATGTTTTGTGTTTGTAGGTTACAAAAATCAGCATTCAAAAACTAAAGACTAACTCTCTAACATGTTCTATTTATACTACAAACAAAAGGGGTAAAATGACCCATCCGCCCTTGCTTCTTGTGCCAACCTTGGAGAGTAGTTTATTACACATTAGGACCTCTCTTCACACATAAAAACGTTTAGGTCCTTGGTTGGTTCAATCACCAACTCACACATGGCCATTTCCATGAACAAAGCTTGGAGTTTTTGTAGTTCCCGAGCTTGGCTTCGTGTGAAAGGCCGTGTACCTGTGGAGGCTGCCCTAACCGTATCAGGTCTTGAGCCCATGATACCCATATCATCCTATCCACCTTGATAGGTGTTTGACCTCAAACTCATGGGTTCTTCATCTTCAATGGCATCAATTCGTGAGAGATCACACACATTGAACTTGTTATGCACTTGGTATTCCGGAGGTAAGTCTATCTAGTAAGCATTATCATTGATCCTTTCAAGCACTTGGAATGGACCATCACTTCTCAGTAGCAACTTGGCCTTTATTTTTTTGGGAAATCGATATATTCTAAGGTGTACCCACACCCAATCTCCTAGCTCAAGCACAATCTTTCTCTTTCTTTTGTTAACTCTTTTGGAAACCTCTTGCTTTTTCTTCGCAAGTCGCAACCTCACCTTTTCATACAATCTTTTCATAGATTCAGACCTCTTGTTTCCATCTAAGCTAACAACAACATCCATTGGCAAAGGAGTTATATCCAAAGGGGTTAGGAGGATGAAGTCGTATATACATTCAAAGGGTGTTATGCCCGTTCTTGAATGGATTACCCGATTGTAAGAAAATTTAATTAGAGATAGGTGATCATCCCAAGATGCAAACTTACCTTTAACCATGGAACGTATCATAGATCCCAAGGTCCTATTCACTAATTCCATTTGGCCATCGGTTTGTGAGGGGCAAGACATGGAAAACAACAACTTGGTACCCAGCCTACCCCACATTGACCTCTAAAAATGACTAAGGAACTTGGAGTCCCTATCACTCACAATGCTTATTGGGATGCCGTGAAACTTAACTACATTTTCAATAAACAAAGAAGCTACACTAGTTCCATCTTTACTATTGGAGAAAGGAATGAAGTATGCCAATTTGAAGAAACAGTCAACAACAACAAAGATACTATCCCTACCTCTTTTAGTCCTTGGTAGCCCCAACACAAAACCAATAGATATATCAAACTAAGGATGTAAAAGAGTGGGAAGTACGGTGTACAAACCATGAGGAAGGATCCGAGACTTAGCACTCCTACAACCCATACATTGGCCACAAACTTCTAGCATATCCTTGCATATTCTTTGCTAATAGAATTATTCCTTCAATATCCCTAGGGTCTTGTCAACTCCAAAATGAACCATGAGACCGCCATCGTGTGTATCCCTTACAAAAAACTCTCTCCACGAGCTATAGGGTACACAAAACAATCTTCCTTGAAATAAGTAACCATCAAACTTAGCATAGGGATTAGAATCCCAAGCCGAATACGGCCTTTCCCTATCCAAAGCTTTACTTTCCCTGTAGATAGGAGTGAAGTAAGGGTCCTCAGGATATAATGATTTTAAGATCTCAAAACCCATCAATTTTTAAGATAAAGTAGACATAAGAATATGTTTTCTATAAAAATCATCAGCTACCACACTATCCATGCCCTTTTTGTATAGAATAACATGAGGAAAGGTGTCAAGAAACTCAATTTATTTGGAATGTCGTTTGTTAAGTTTGTCTTATGCCCGAAGGTTCTTTAAGGATTCATGGTCCATTTGGATCATGAATTCTTTGGCCCACAAGTAGTGTTTCCAATTTCCAAATGCTCTAATCAAGTCATACAACTCTAAATCATACGTGGAGTAGTTTAGCATGGCACCTTTGAGCTTTTCACTATAATACGCAATGGGTTTTAAATCTTGAATCAAAACATCCCCTACGCCTACTTTACTAGCATCATATTCAACTTTGAATATATTATCAAAATTAGGTAATTGCAACAAAGGTGACGAGACGAGCATAGCATTCAAGGCCTCAGAAGCCTTAGCTTGCTCATCAGCCCATTTGAAGGGTTGGTCCTTTCAGATTATCTCGGTCAAAGGGAAACCAATGGTGCTAAACCCTTTGACAAACCTCCTATAAAAAACTTTCCAACCCTTGGAAGATTCATACTTCACGAATGGTTTAAAGGGGTGGCCTATTTTTAATGATGGTTCTCTTGGACTCATCAACCTCTACCCCCTTTGAACTTACAACAAATCCCTAAAATACAACTTTATCAACATCAAAAGTTCATTTTTTAATATTAACATACAAGTTCTCTTTCCTAAGTACTTCAAACACACTCTTTAGATGCAATAAATGTTCATTAAGGAACTTACTATAAATCAAAACATCATCGAAGTACACAAACGCTAACTTTCAAATAAATGGCCTTATCACATGATTTATTAGCCGCATAAAGGTACTAGGAGAGTTGGTAAGAACAAATAGCAAGACCATCCATTCATATAGACCAAAATTGGCCTTGAATGTGGCATTCCATTCATAATCCGGTTGCATTCGGATTTGGTGATAACCACTCCTAAGATCAACCTTAGAAAATAACAAGAGCCATTTAATTCATCAAGCATATCATCTAATCAAGGGATAGGATGATGATACTTTACGGTAATCTTGTTTATGGCATGACAATACATACACATATGCTATATTCCATCCTTTTCTAGTACTAAAAACACTTGATTGTGCACGAACTCATGCTTTCCTTGATATAACCTTTGTTGAGGAGACCCTTAACTTGCCGATAAAGTTTTTTGTATCCATGGGGTTGCTCCTGTAAGCTAGATTATTTGGAAATTGAGACCCCAGGATAAAGTCTATTTGGTGCTCAATACCTTAAAGTAGAGGTAATCCTTGTGGAAACTCACTAGGAAACATATCTTAAAATTCCTGCAAAACACTAGAAATAGAAGAAGGGATAGGGAAAATGGACGGGATAGTGTAAAAAACATGAGCCAAAGTAACATAGGAGAGGTATCATCATACTCCGTAAAGAGGTCTCCCTTTCAAGCCAACATTACCATAGAATCCCTACCCTTCAAGGCTAAAACTCCCTCTTCTCCCTTACTCCGTTCAACCCCTTTACCCTTGAGTTCCTTCTCTTTTCTTCCCTTTTCTTTCAAGCCCTTCAATTGTTGGTGAGCCTTACACACTTGTGAAGGTGAAAGTGGTCAGAGGTTGTACTTTTGACCTTTGAACTCAAAAGAATACTAATTGGTTCAGCCATTATGCTTGGTAGACCTATCATATTGACATGGCCGACCCAACAAGAGGTGATAAGTTTGCATTGGAATGATGTCCTAAAGTACCTCATCTTCATAGTTTCCAACTTTGAACCAAATCACTATTTGATAGGTTACTTTTAATTATCCACACTCATTCAACCATTAGATATTATACATACTTTCATGTGGAGTATTTTGTAACTTGAAGTGTTCTCCTCACATGAAACTAACCATATAGGCACAATTTCCACAATCAACAATCAAGGAAAACACACTGCCCTTAATTAGATGCTTAGTATGAAAGAGGTTTTCCCATTTGATTAGATCATCCAATGCCTTTCTAATCATAAATCTCCATACCACATAATTAGGTACTTCAAATTCACCATCTTGAGGCTAAAATCCTTCCTCATCGTTATTAGTAGGCCTCTCATCCTTCCCCCCTCTCTCCATCTTGAGAGGATTGATCATTCTGAACTACTTGAAGTCCCACTTCTTCCCCCAAGAAATATAATTTACCCTCCCATAAGATCAAATTTCTCTAATTAGGACACTCACTAACCTTCTGTCCCCACTCGTGGTATTTGAAATATTAGAATCCTTTGGAATTAGATGTATTACCTATTTTACCTTTATGTTTTGGAGGTTGATGTTGGGAAGCATTGTGCATGGATTGAGAAGCATTTGATGGAGGAGGCTTGGACTTATTCCACCCCATAGTTGATAGAATCACCTCCTTGTTCTTGGTCCAAGCCGTGGACCCGTGGTAACTCTTGGCGTTGTATGTAGACCTCTCTTTATTCTCACTTTTAATCTCTAAAGCTGCTTGAAAGATCCCTTCAATAGTTTCAAACTTATGAAGTGTCATGTGCGTAGAGATTTCTTTGTTTAGGCCGACCTTGAAACGAATGATATCGTGGATCACTTGCTCCCTTCTATGATAAAGTTTCAAAATGAGTTGTTTAAACTCATCATAGTAAGCCTCTACGCTCTTGTTTCCTTGCTTCAAAGTGTACAATTTAGCAAGGAGTTTATGTTGATAAATTTTGGGAAGATATCTTTGCCTCATTTGATACCTTAACCGAAACCAAGGAGGGGGTTTCCCTACAATCAAGAAATTGCCAAAACGTTTAACATACTCCCACCATGTGGTAGCATATCCCTCAAAAGGAGCAATTGCATAAAAACTCTTCTTCTCCTCAGTGAGATCATTAACTTAGAAGACTGATAATGCTCAAACTACACACTTGAATGGGTGTAAGCAATTGTTTTCAACCTAAAACCCAACTAGGTTAGGGTCGAATCCCACAGGGAATAAGGTGTGAACTCAAGTCGGTTGAGATTTATTTCACTGATAGTTTAATATTTCATGAAATGGGGGTTTAAGTTTCATAAGTAATTGTTTGAAACTTTGATTTTGATGTTTGTAACCAAGATTTTATGAGATAACCATAATTATGTTCACTAGGGCTTATGATTCATGACAGATGCTAAAAGTGACTCCAGATTCTCACGGTGGTTAGGATAACGAGCTATCTTTATCGATAATATGCTCAAATGTCTATCGACCTATTTAAGCGTCTAATTTTCTAATCCTCTTGGACTTAAGGAATTACTATTCACTGCCCAGATTTTACCTCAGGTTAATCAACCTAGTTACAACATTGATTATTAAACGAAGTATTTCCGAGTCCCAGTTGATAATTCACTTCCTACTGTTTATGATTTCTTTCTTAAGAAAATCAAAGAGGGTATGTATATTGTTTGCAACCAAAAGACGTTAATTAAAATCTCAGAATTATCAAGAAATTCTATCACCTATTAAATCTTGAGTGTTTAGCACATCGTCATGACCTAACCCAAGATCCCATAATTCAGGTTAATGGAGTTTAGCTATTCATTATACAAGGGACAAGTACACGAATTGAATTCATAAGTGAGAAGATTAACTTACAACAATGATGAAAATCAAGAAGTATAACTTGAATTGAACCACGGTACAAAAATCCCAAAATATTTTAACTAGCGAAAAAGAAATATCGTATGTTTTTCGAATAAAGATGAGTCCAAAAAAAAATCATCTTCCCAAAAACCCTAACACAAGGCTTTAAATAGTTTCACCTAATTAAGGAAATAAAATCAAAGTTACAGCTTTTCCTTGGAATAGATAACAACATCCGTGATGGATTATAATGAGTATAACGGCTTATTACGGATGTCGTCAGCTCCTCTGCACTTTTGGATTTTGCTACCTAAGGCTGACGACGACGATGATGCCTTATTACCAGCCTGACTACGTGCCATGGATGTCATCAAAAAATTGTCTTCAACTTCCATCTTCTATTTAAGGCTAATGACGCTCCTGATGCCTTATCACCAACCTGACGACGTGTCATGGATGTCATCACAAAACTGTGTTCAACTTCCATCTTTTGTTTAAGGCTAACGATACTCCTGACACCTTATCACCATCCTGACGCCTTATCACAAAGTGTCATCACAATTTCAACTCATGATAACTGTGATAGCCTATCACAAGGCTGAAGACTTATCATAGATGTCCTCAACCACACTTCTCCTCAGATTCCTCCATATTCTAACTTCTTTGCTTCCATTTTTGTTGGCTCTATATCCCATCAACTTAAACCGTAAAATCAGAATCAGACATAAATAAATAAAAAATGACAAAAATTGCATAAGACTTCGCAATTATGCTTGGTTAAAGGTCTTAAATATGTTAGCAATTGCTCACACAACAACACCCTCAACTTAAAACAATTACTTTTCCTCAAGAAACTCAACACAACTAAGAGAATACATAGCATATTCAGCAGCCAATTTTCTCTTTTAAGCTCAAAACATAGTTACCACCTCCAAGGTCAATCCAATTAAAACCAACTGTGTATGTCATTGAAGAACAATAATGTAATACAAAGGACTCATGCGATGGAATCAATCTTAGCCACAACAATAATTCATATACCATTCCTGCACTACCTAAATAATCAAATAGCTAGCAACAATACCATTGTGCACTCACAACAAAGAAATCCCCCTCCTCCCATATAATAAACCAAAAATGTAAACGTGGGGATCATCAAAAGACTCTCACTCTCAAAACAAAGTTCCAATCAGTGTATGCCAAGTACCATAGGCTTGCCCTTATTTTCATTACCAAGACCTTCAGATAGGCCAGCTAGGATCAGTATAGGACTTCTTTTAGGATTATAATGTAGGCTGGAGCTAGTATGATATTCAAGGTCATTTAAAGTGAATATGCCTCCTTGACACTACACTACTCTCTTAGGGCTTACTTATTCACCTCTTTTTTATTTTATTTTCCATTGATCACACATGTTCAAGTTGGGTGCCTCCCTCTTTCTCTTTTTTTTAGAATAACACCAACTTTTATTCTTTTTTTTCTTTATTATACCCTTTCTCATACTTATCTTACACCATGCACCACTATTATAGCCACCTTCAAATTAGGTTGTTTGCCTAGGTCAAGGTGTACAATGTCCAAGGAGGACCAGGGACAAACAATCTTATTATGTTGTAAATAGGAAGGTGAAAGATGTCATAAGGAAGAAATAGGCTAATTCGGATCAAAACAGGGATCAAGAGATATAATGCAAATAGGGTAGGCTATTTAGACTAAAATTTGGTTAATCAACAAAATGGCCTATGATACTTTCCTAACCCCTATCCTTTAAACATGGTAAGACTAACCAGGCAAGTTCTGGCTTTAGCATACAGAGGGAACTAAGTAGTTTCTCACACACACATGGAAAGCAAGTATATCGCAGGCCACCACTTATCTAGTTCATTCAATTATTCAACAATGATCATCAAGCAACTATAAATAATGCCAAAACAAGATTCACAATGGTCACTATTAAATATAATTCACACAGTATTTCCAAACAAAACATTGGAGAGGTGTTTAAAAATCAATCAAAAATATGTCAAATACTTTTTGTACTTGTATTTCTCCTAGTTACCATAAAATATATTACAACAACAGACTACCCTACACCACCAACACAAAATCAAAGAAAAATTAAACTTAAGGGTTAAAGTAGACCTGGAATGAATCAATCTCAGGTGTCATGGGTTGCCTCCCATGCATCGCCTGATTTAACATCACGGCACGACTCAGGTATCTCAATTACTTCAGGCTTCATCGAGATAGACAATGGTGATACTTTTCACTAATTATTTCATGCCAATGTAAAGCTTGACACGTTACCCATTTACCTTGAAGGTACCGCCGTCTTCGTTTTTGAGTTCCACTACTCCACATGAGTGGACTTGACTAACTTTAAAAGGGCCTGACACTTAGATTTCAACTTACCAGGGAACAATTAGAGTCTGGAATTGAATAGAAGCTCCTAGTCACCTTTTTGGAATTCTTGTTTCTCTATTCTCCTATCATGGTACTTTTTTATCTTTTCTTTATACAGATCTGCTCGTTCATAGGCCCTGAGACAGAATTCGTCAATCTTATTCAATTGCCCCAGTCTCAGCTCTACTACTTTCTTCCGAGTCAGATTTAACCTTTTGAGTGCCCATAAGGCCTTGTGCTCCAGCTCTATTAGTATATGGCAAGATTTTCCATAGACCAGCTGAAATGGTGACATGCCAATGGGTGTCTTAAAAGCAGTCCAATATGTACACAAGGAAAAATCGAGCTTTTTAGACCAATCTTTGCGGCTAGCATTCACCGTTTGGGCTAGGATAACTTTAATATCACGATTTGATACCTCCATTTGCCTAGTGGTTTGTGGGTGGTATGGAGTAGCAACCCTCTGTTTTTTCACCCCATATTTTTTCAAAGATTCTCGAAATATTTTGTTGTAAAAGTGAGATCCTTCATTGCTTATAATAGTATGTGGTACTCCAAAGAGAGAGAAGATGTTCTTCTTGAGAAAAGCAACAACCCTATTCCCTTCCTTATCAGACAAGGCTACAACTTCGACCCATTTTGATATGTAGTCAACCGTAACTAAAATATACTTTATCCCGTACGATCTCATAAAATAACCCATGAAATCAATGCCCCAGACATCAAATAATTCCACTTCAAGTATCTTAGTCAAGGGCATCTCATGTCTTTTAAAGATTGACCCCTGCCTCTTGTATTGGTCATATTTCAGCACAAACTCATGTTATTCTTGAATAATGTTGGCTAATAATAGCCACTTTGAAACACTTTCCTAGTTGTTCGGTCACCTGCATGGTGACCCCCAATCGGGGAAGCATGACATGCTTCCAATATGCACAATACATCCACTTCCAACATGTATCTCCTTATAATATTGTTGTACATCATCGAAAAAGATATAGCTCATCCCAAAAGTAATGTGTCTCATCATGTAGGAATTTCTTTCTTTGATTGAAAGAAAGGTTTTTAGGGATGACCTCACTCACAACATAATTTGGATAATCCACATACCAAGGCAATTTTTCCATAGTGGCAACCAGAATCTCCTCATCAGGGAATACATCTTTTATCTTTATTTCATCACTACTTTCCTGTTCACCTTTCATTCTAGACAGGTGATCTACAACTTTGTTTTCACAACCTTTCCTATCCTTGACCACAAAGTCAAATTCTTGCAGTAGCAATACCCATTTGATCAGCCTTAGTTTAGCATCCTTCTGAGCCATCAAATACCTCAAGGAAGCACGGTCGGTATGGATCACTACTTTGGTCCCAAGAAGATAAGTCTGAACTTCTCAAAAGCATACACTATAGCGAGAAGTTCCTATTCAGTGATGGTGTAATTCTTTTGCGCTCCATTCATTGTTTTCCTGGCGTATTAATCGGATGGAACAATTTGTCTCTTTTTTTCCCCAATACAGCTCCATGGGCCACACCACTTACATCACATATGATCTCAAATGGTTTTGCCTAGTCAGGTGAAATAACAATAGGAACCTCAATCAGCTTCTTTTTAAGGCATGTAAATACCTTCAAGCACTCATCATCGAAGGAAAATTTCACCTTCTTTTCTAAAAGTTTGCAAAATGGATTTGCAATCTTTGAGAAGTACTTTATAAATCTTCGATAAAAGCCAGCATGTCCAAGAAAACTACGCACTTTTTTCACTAAAATGTGAGGTGGTAGTTTCTCAATAACTTTTACCTTTGCTCAATCAACTTATATCCCCTTTTTGGAAATTTTGTGGTCGAGAACGATGCCCTCTTTGACTATGAAATACTATTTTACCCAGTTAAGTACAAAATTAAATTCAACACATCTTTGCAAGGCTATATTCAAATTTCCAGACACATCTCAAATGACTCACCCACTATAGAGAAATCATCCATGAATACATCTATGGTGTCCTCCACTATGTCAGAGAAGATAGACATCATACACCGCCGATAAGTGGCGGGTGCATTACATAAACCTAATGGCATCTTCTTAAATGCAAAGATGACATATGGGCATGTGAACATCGTTTTCTCCTCATCTTCAAGAGCAGTACATATTTTTTTGTATCCAGAATAACTATCCAAGAAGCAATACTACCCCCTACCAGCTAATCGATCAACATAAAGGGCATCAAAAAGTGGTCTTTCAGAGTCCAAGAATTTAGCTTACGGTATTCTATGAAAACTCTCCACCCAGTTACAAGCCTGAGTGGAATCAACTCATTCTTTTCATTAGCAACCACTGCCATACCCTTGTTTTAGGTACGTATTGAACTAAGCTCACCCACTTCCTGTCAGAAATAGGGCAAACCACTCCTTTATCCAACCACTTAATAATCGCTTTCTTAACCATCTCTTGCATTGGTGGATTAAGACAGTGCTGATGCTCTATGGTTGGAATACAATCTTCCTCAAGATGAAATTTTTATGTGCATATTCCCGGGGGAATGCCAATAATATCTATAATGGTCCACCCTATAGCACTCTTGTGCCTCTGATATACTGAGATAAGTGCATTCACCTGTTGTTCCTCCAAATCAGCTACAATTATAACAGGTAGCATGTTCCCATTTCCTAAAAACGGATACTGTAGGTGCCCAGGAAATATTTTCAATTCCAACACCGGAGGCTCCTCAATATATGGCTTGGATGGTAGTGTTGGTCGATTAGCCAGGTCAAGGTCTTGCTTTTTAGGAGCATAAGGATATGAACCCATGCCTGTCAAGGAACAAACAGTCTCTTCATACACTCCAATTCCTTCACCATCATAATTTATCATTATCATGGCTAAAGGTTTGATAACAAGTTGCTCAGCTATGGGCACCTCCTGTTCGTTCTCATAATATACATCAACTACTGAGAACACACTCATTTCTTCATGCTGCTTCATTGATTTGCCTATATAAAATCGTACTACTTCATCGTTCATCCTGAATAAGAGCTCATTCGCTCTCAAATCAATCAACACACTTACTATTGCGAGGAAAGGTCAACCCAAGATTATGGGCACCTTGAAGTCTATCTCGCAATCCAGAATAATGAAGTCTGAAGGGAATATAAAGTTGGACACCTTCACCAACACATTATACAGAATGCTAACAGGCCATTTTATTGACCTATCCTCTATCACGAGTCTCATATTGTTGAGTGTGGGATTTCGAAACAATCTCATAATACCATACAATGAATGATAATAAGGATTGGAAAAGTATTTATATTTCTTTTGCCACTCAAATCTTTCAAGAGACTAAAATTCATGGCTTAAGTATTCACCTATTTAAGACTCAAATGTAAGACATAAAGATTCATCATATTTGAATATCCCTTTTAGTGTAAAATCCCCAAAATAAAGATTAATCATCCATTCATAAAGAAATAGAGTTTTATATTAAGCTTTTCAAAACAAAATCCTTAACCCTAGCTTCAAAATAGAAACAAAATATACAAAAATAATAATTAGATTCACACTTTATAAAAGTAGTTGAAGTATGGAGTGTTCAACATGACTTTTCAAAGGAAAGAGGTTGATAAAAGCTTGAATCCTTATCCTTAAAGCTTGACACTAGTTGAATTTTCTCTTTGTGTTTTGAGTAGGGATGGAATGTGTCTTGGGGGAATGAATTATGAAATTAGGGGTTTGGGGTTGTTTAGTATAGGTGGAGTGGTTTTTAATAGTGGAAAAGACCAAAAAAACCTTAACATAGTAAAAGAAAATATAACCCCATAAGGCTGAGAGGTTGCATGGTGCACCCCCATTGAAGAGCATGCACCCATGTGGCACGTTGCCCAAGGCAATGCAATTCCAGTAGCTCTTTCAAACTTGGGGAACGGTATGGACTCAAATCTAAGGCTCCTTCGGTGTGACACACTTCCTCTTTTAAACATGCAATCTTTCCTTGATGTACTCATACTCATTATAAATGATTTCTACTCATCCTAAAAGTCATATAGGCTTAATTTTACTCTATAGTTGGACATACAAATGTATGGATTCATACATTATCCTCCTTTGAGATCATATACCCTCGAATGATGATTAAGGACACCATTAGTATAATATAAAGATATGTATAAAGCACTGAAAAAGCATATTAAATATTAGGAGTAAGCTTAATATTAGTACCATGCAGATCTTCGTTTGAAGATACAAACAAAAAATGGTATCTATCTTTCATATCATCTTTCGGCTCCTAGGTAGCTTCTACTACCTTTTGATTCTTCCATAATACCTTAATCAGAGATATTTCCTTGGCTCTAAAATTTCAAACTTTGCTATCCAGGATCTCTATGAGGTTTTTCTTGTAGGATAATGAGTCTTTGACACCAATATCCTTGTAATGACCCTCCAAATTATTTTTCATTTTTCCATACTTTTTTATCATTTAGATATATCATATAGATTCTCCAAGTCATTTATACTTGGATCCAATAGTTCTGTAGTTGGGCAGTTTGTTAGGTTTTTAGAGTTAATTTCCCATTTTGAAGTCTACACCGGTAAGGTTGGCTATCAGGTGTATACATCAGTTCAACGACCTTGTATGCCATTAATGACTATTCTATCAACTCCTAATCTTCAATTATATTCTAGTGTGACCTTTGGTTGGTGTCTCAAAGCTTTTGGACTCATTTAAGGCTATTGGACAGAATTTGTTGAAAGTAGCCCTTGGGTATGGGGACCATATTTTATTGAAATGATCTTGGATGAAAATTTAAATAGTTCCATTAAGTTCAAAATTTCTAATTTGATGTGGTAGTAGTTTATTAGTTTTACCGAGATATCAAATGAAATCTGAGGGGTCGGTAAGAACTTGAAAAATCTAAGTTTCAACTGATGCATCCACTAAAGCGTCTTTGGTCTCTTTAGTAGAGGTCTCTTTAGCAAAGGCCAGTTTAGCATCCACCAGGTTACTTTAGCAGCCAAGGTTATCTAGTTGACGTCTCTTAAGCAAGGATCACCTGCTAAAGAATACATTTCTTAAGCAGCATCTTGACCGCTTTAGCGGAGGGCATCACTGGGCGAGGATCGCTTTAGTGGTCCTCTTTCACTTTAGCAGTGACTGATTAAGTGGCTACTTGGGGGAGTATTTATTTCATCCCTTACCCATTTTCCCCATTTTATTCCAAGTCCAAGGATCATTAAATCCCTAGAAAGCTTGGAGAATTGGGAGACATGTTCTTGGGATATTTTTTCCATATTGGGGAGCTCAGAATAGTCATTTCCCCATCATAATATTGGTAAGTTTTGATCAAATTAATGGTTTAATTCCCCAATTTAGTAAAAACTCCCGAGTTCTTTGGTGAGTATATTTTGATATCACTTTAGCTCAATTTTACCCAATCTTGAGCGTAAATAATCCTTAATCATAGAGGGATGTGTTAACGTTTGCAATTTCATAATTAGGCCTCACATAGCATTTTCACTTTATTTTTCTGGACACAAAGAATAAAAATGCAATATGGGTATCATTATTCTCGTATTAATACATAGATTACCATACTGATAGCATGGCATCATTCAAAATCTTCTCAAAAATGGAAATCACTAATTTAGCAGATTTTATTGGGCTTTCTTCGACATCCAAATTGGATAGCCTTACGATTCTCTTAAATTGAGCTTAATTATTGTATCAATATAATATTATGCTAGTTTTGAGTTGCGAATTAAGACTTTGTCGTGTTGGTTAATGAACCACAATTATATGTATCTGACTTGATCACCCTTTCCTAAGGATAAATTGCTATTAGTACTCAATAAAGGTTATTTAGTACCTTGTAGTGTAATTGGAATACTTAGTCTAGTTTGGGGCAGTAATTACTTTAGAATGGATTTTTGATGTTATAATTAGGCCCCCCTGGTCCACCTTATGCCAAGACAACTATTAGTTCCTTGTAGACTCAATAGGCCTTTATACGTTCTCCTATTGATATTTGTGAGACCGATAAGGATTAAGATATATTATGCCTTATTATATGCACGTACTTGGGAGATTATGAGACCCGTTTAAGTCCAAAAAATTATGACATAAATACCAGTTCAAGTCTGGCATCTATGATGATACTATCTTCCAGTTCAAGTCCAAATTTTAGGATATTATTTTCGGTTCAAGTTTGGCTTTTAAGATACTATGTCACAACCCAATTTACATATCATTATGGCACATACTTTACCCCACAAATAGGTAAGCTAAACCATAGCCCGCGGCTATAAGCAATGGGCTAACTTGGTGGAAAATGGCCTAAAACCCGAAAATCAACAATTAAAGACTTAAAATGGAAATAAAACAATCATGACAGTCTAATAGATAGATAAAACTGAATAATCATCCCAAGACTCAGTAATGTCAGTACATGAGGTACTATAACTGAACCACAAGTACTGAATATTCAAAGACAATCTATCTCAAAAATAAAGACTGGACATAGATACATAGAAGGAAAATGGGTAACTTCAACTCCAAGAGCTCACCCATTCTCCGAATCAAACTCGCATGAGTGTCACGTTAACGGCGGAAACTAGTACTTGTATCTGCACCAAAAAGGTACAGAAGAGTAGCATAAGTACCAAAACCACAGCTACTTAGTAGGAATCATCTGCTGACTAAGCTAAATCTTGATATAAATAAAATAAGATACAAGATAAAAAAAGTTAAGTCAAGCTAAAAGGAGAAAACCTAGAAATAATCTCCAACATTGTTGTACATAAATAAATGAATACATACAACTATTAACACAAAAATTAGAGGATAATAACCACAAGATTGGCCCTCATAAGCTAATAAGTGCAAAAGTAAATAACCCAATGCATACCCCCATAAGCGTGGAGGGTATTATCAAGGTAACTAAATAACTGAATAGCTATAAATTATCGATGTTTATGACGTAACCAAGAATCCATCTGAACTGTATCATATCATAAATTACTACCAATGTCGGACTTGAACCAAAACTCAATAACACTATTAACATTATTATCAATTATCAGACTTGAACCGAAACACATATTGTCAATATCATCATCATTATAGTCAATTGTCGGACTTGAATCAGAACCCATATTTATAAACCATTACCAATGAACTATACAAATAATCCATATTGATAAACCACATTGAAAAACTACACCAATTAACAATCCCTTTACTCATATCTATATACTGGATCAAAAGTCATAACCATAGGTCATAACAATAGCTACGTCCATAAACCATACTGAAGCCGTATCTAATAAGTCACACCAATAACCATATTAATAGGCCATGTGAATAGTCATATCCATAAGTTATTAGAGTAACTATCACCTTTTGAGTCTAAAGTTATTAGATGAAAGCTAACAATCATTTAGATATACCATTTTACTGCAATGGATCAACTGTTAACTCATAAATTACTGTTGTTTTTATCTTTTCCTAGTCACTACTCCTTTTTAGAGTAAGTTGAAATATCTAGGTGGTATACTAATGTATCCATCCATTCAGAAATCAATTATGACAAAGATAAATAAATATATATGAGAATCTTTATCTATAAAAACACGAAACTTGCTCTACTTCGTTAATCCACAAGGTTCCCACAACCCTAGCAAAGGGAATTCACCGCTCATAGTTATGGGATCAATCGTGGAATTGATAGAAAATGGTATCTACAAGCACAAAACATTCCACTAACAAACAATAACAACCCAAATTCACCCGTCACAATAAGACACAAACGGTACATGAAACAAACACAAACTTTAAGAGATAAAGAAAATAGCTAACTTGACACAACAAGAACACATAATGTAGAAACTAAAGAGTATATTAAACTCAAAACCTCTAAAAAAAACTTTAACAAGCACCAAGTTCTTACGGTAACCGACAAGGAAATCACTCAGCTCAAGATCCACCATTTCCAAGGAAAGAATAATATCGAATTTTCCAAGCCCTAAACTACAATAGCTAATCAAAGCCCTAACAAAAAACTACACTAAGGCGGTCTACTCTCAAGAGAAAGAATTGTCAATGTTTCATACATTCATCCTTTATAAACTAAAGATAAAAGATCTAATAAGAGACTATATATAGCCTAGCTTATTACATAGTATAATGAATCAAAATACCCTTAATGAAAGGGGAGGGCATGCATTGTTTCTTTAACATGTGCAATCCACAAAATACCCTTAATGAAGGGTGTTTCTTCAATGATCCAAAATCATGGGGTCACACTTCAAAACTTGTAGTCTCAAATTGGCATCAAATGTAAACCCCCATGCAATCTTCCACACACGGGTTTGTTTAATGGCATGCTCAAAATGGATCCTCCATGCATGTTCTCGTATCCTCGAGGTGACCTAGTCTTAAGACTCTATGTGTTGGCCTATAAAGATGTCATTAAAATTTAAGATGGCTATTTGTCCCATATCATCCTCCCCTTCTTGAAAAGGATTCTACATCGAATCCAAATCTTGCAAAATCGAAGAGAGGACAAACAAATACAAACTCCTCATGGAATGAGGGTAGGGTTATCATAATAAATTATCTCAACATGCCAAGGTTTTACATATTTTCAATATAACAAAGGATCCTTTGAATAAAATATTAAAAACTCAATAAAAAATATATGAAGGATTTGGTTATGGGATTCACCAAGAGTGACACTTTGCTTCTCATGTAGACCAAGCAACAAGATGGGTGCACCAACATCACCATTTCCATATTTGGCACCGGGGTCAAATGAGAAGAGTGGCCATAGACACGGGTCTAGAAAACACTCTCCTTTCCTATTGTCTCCACCCAAACTAAATTACATACTCTCTACAATAGCATATATATCACTAAAATCACATAGAGAGTAGAGAAAAGTATTAATCAAGTCGACTTCTACTAAGGTTCCCTCATGTGTGTACTAACTATAAGTTTCCCAATCATCACCATGATAACTCTCAACAATAAAGTCACACAAATTAGAAGAATGAGTAACTTCCAAGACTACACATTCTTTACCCTTAAGAGTACTCTCATCTTCCAAGAAGAGATTTCTATCTTTAGGAGGAATATTGTCACACCATAGTGGGTTAACATATAGGATATCGCCTCCAAGGTAACTATACCATCTTTTTCACCAATAGGCTCATTAGGAGTGTTTATATCATTTTCACGTAAGACATTATACCTAATGAGTGCATGATCCAACCCATGGGTACATTTGGAACAAGGAAGTTCCTCACTCTCTAAGAGATCAATATCAAGTTTCAAAGTGGTTTCAAGCACAAGATTGTCCCAAGAATAGCTCTTAGTCTCACTCCCCTTTTGTTGACCAACTTTTTCAAAATACTTCACTCACTTGAGTTTAATTAATCACATCACACACATACTCAAGTGGTCAATAATTTTCATAAATAAGTTGATCAACACCAATTACACAAGACAATGTACTTTCGTTCAATATATAGGCTTCAACACAAGGTGGATATAAGTTGATCTTACAGGAAGAGTCAATTTGATCATCAATAGGATCAACTAGTGTATCCACAATCATAATATGTACATCATCAACAAAAGTCAAACAATCATTCGACTCACAAGTAAGCTACTACTCACACTTAATGGGCTACTAGCCACGCAATTATCATTCACATGCATAAAAGTGTAAGAGTTACCTATTTTACCTAGAAGTTCTTGAGTCAAATCTCCTTTTCTGTGTTATCAAGGTCATCCACAAGCTTGAGCAGCAACTTCACTTTGGCATTGCTCTCTTTCACTTTCCATGTTGGTACCTACACAAATGTCCTTACAAATAGAAGGACAAACAATGTTAGCTTAGTTTGGTGGAAATCCCCTCACTTCGCTCCACATAACATCCCCTTTTTCCACTCTCGAATAACCACCTTGAACACCCTTACTCCTCTTAATCTCCTCTCTCTCATAAGAATTTGGATTGGAGTAAGTATTCACTTCTCTTTTGGGCTTGGGCAGCATGTATGTCACGAGGTGATTTCCCCGCTAGTCTCTTACAATATTAGGCTAATTTTGTACATTTGGAACTCTATGTTATGCAAACCAATCGGTACCTAAGCATACATGACTGTATGTCAATATAAGAATATCTCACCACTCATCGTGGTATTCAAATTAGGAGAAGACAAATTTGACCCGGTTGGTAACCTTAAACCCATCCAAGAAGTATGGAACAAGTAAAGGCTCACGAAATAACCCCAATTAGTCAACCATGGATGGAAGGATGTAGTTTGTATAGTACCTATTATTTAACACAACGAGGCTACCCGATATCCCACAAATGGTCACCTTTTCTGAGTGTACACTCCTTCTTGAATCAACATTGTAAGGCACATGAGTACCTCTCAGTTTTTGAGATGCATACCTTTTTATTCTCGTTGGACAACCTCCACTTGAGCTAGTATAACCATTTACACTATATCGACCTTGATAAGAAGTACTACAAGGTAAAGAATATGAATCTTCACACTCCTCACATGTACTCTCATCATAGCTCCCATAAGCTTGGTGAATGAAAGGGTTATACCTAACACCAAATCTAAGTTCGGAGTAAGAAGTGTAAGACTCCTCACATGCCCCAAAATCATCATATCATCCATCATGAGATCTTACATAATCTTCAAGTTAACCATAAGCACTAGGCACTTCATTCACCTCATTTTCTCCCTTAAAACTGTAACTCTTAAATCTTTCCAAGTTTTGATCATGGCTATTTTGATAGCCTCCGCAATCTCCCTCAACTTCGTAGCCATAAAACCCCTCACTACAATTATTATCTCCCATGTTGTAGTCACAATAATCCCTGGCTATCAAAGATATGTTCCCCTTATATCACCTTTGTACCTACACAATGTACAAATTAGATTTGTAGTAAAAGCTCATCACCAAAACTCATATACACCCACCTTTGTGATTCTCACAATTGGAGTGGCCAATATTGAAAGTTGCTTATACTCCGGTAGTCAATAGGATGTCAATTCTACTTGGCAGCTGGAATGGACTCTTGTTTGATCGACTCAAGACACAAAAACAAAATTTACTTACAAACTTGAAACAAAGAAGTTACTACAAGATAAAAATGAGAAAAGCACACAAATAACGAAGACACGAAAGAAATGAATTCAACAATTAATCTACAACTAAGTAGGTGATTACTAGTTGTTTATTAATTCTAGAATCAAGACTTGAAACTAATGAAATAATAATGAAACTAAGAATCTAAATTTTTTTAGCTTAAGCACTTTTGGTGATGATGTGGCAATCTCTCATTGGTTGTTGAAAATTGTCGAAAGTTTTAAGAAATTTTTTCTTTTATTCAATTTATATTGATCAATGTTCAATTGGAAGAGTGCATTTTCAGTGTTGGGAGGGAAACAACAAGACTTAGAGGCTTTTCAATGTAAAAAAAAAAAGGCTTGACTTTTCTTTCACCCTTTTGGCAAAACACCTTTTGAAGCCTTTGTCCCCCTTTCCTCTTTTGTAGGTCTTGGGAAAACCCCTTTCTCTCTTTTGGTCATAAGACCTATGAAAGTCTTTTGGCCCCCTTTCTCATTTTGTAATAGTCTTGGAATATGTTTCAAGACTAACATGACCACACCTTTTTTCTTCTTTCATTTTTGATCAAATAAACCACTTTCTCCTCAATAAGATATGAAGATGTTGAAGAACACCAATAACACAACTTTGAATCTTGTAGTTCTAAGGTTCACGTTAGCCCTCTCAAATATCAATAACACATATTCAAGATCCAATCTACAACAACAACAACAATATGTTTTTACAGCCACTAATCTTCAACAACAATATCAACAAAACCTTTTTCTAGCCACCAATCTTCAATAACAATATCAACAACCTTCCAACATTCAAGAACCACTCGGATTTAGCTCAAATTTAGACGTAGACTCTATTAGTGTGAGAGAAGTTGGGAATAACATTACAAACAACAAAAAACACAAAAACCAAAAGAAAACGAAGACTCAGATCTCGGCCCAAACACAAAATAAGATAGATTATATTTTTTTTGCATTTTTTAGTTTTCCCAACACTATTTTTATGATTTTTCAAGATAGCAAGCCCAAGATTGATTGATAACGCTCAATCTACAGCTCTCGTAGAAGTGTAAAGCGGTCGTTGTGAAATATATAACCCAATTGGGTTGGGTATTGATCCCACAGGGAACAGCTTGGTCAACAAGTAAGCAAAGATTACTAGACTTTTAGTGCAAGTCTCGTAAAAAGGGGGGAGTTTTGTCGTGCAAGTAATGTAAACAAAGTAATAAGGTAAAAATGGAAAATAGCAAAGTCAAACGTAAGAATGTTTGGTAAGATGTAAAACAATGAGAATTGAGAGGTTGGGGTTATGTCCACCTTATGAGTTGTACGTCTCTATTAGCTATGAGTTATGCGGAATTTAGACATGCATGTGCTTATAGAGAATTGTATTCTATGGTAAATCCAAGTGTCTTTCGACCTTAAAAAGGACTATTTCACTTTAACTCTTTCGAGCTTAAAGCGTATCTAATGGTACAAATTCTCCAAGAGGTTAATCCAGTTACGACACTAACTTTTTAATAGGGGATGGGACCCTATTACCTTGACATTATCTCTTTTCCAGACATATAACTTTTCTTTCGAACAAGTTAATGCTATACTGGCGTTATTCTATGCGTCTGTAGCCACAAAAATTTGCATTAAGATGAAGAGAATAATGATATAAGCAACACATGTGTCACGAATTCACAAACTCATAGCCTTAGATAGTATCTCATAAGGCTTTCATAACCCTAACAGAGAAGTTTATCTATTCATGAGTGCGATGGAAATCACAATAGACATTATCATTATACCACAATAAAAGATCTCACGTGTAGTATGGTGTGGTGTTAGGCGTGAATTCCTTGCAAAATAGCGATTCTCTTGTTGTAAAATTAAAAGTCGAATAGATGAAAAATAATGTCAACAATGAATTAATAAAGAGAATTGTTTTGATGGATGGATGGATGGTGGATGGATGGGAATTGATGGAATGGGGGAATTAATAAAAATATCTAGCAAAATAGGGTATTTATAACACCCATATCCTATTCCTACTAAGCTAATGCATTACTTAACCCAATCCTACTAGGTTAATGTATCATTATACTAATCCTACTAAGTTACTGCTAGTCCCCAAAGTCTTCAGAATTTCTGTTTTTGCCCAGGACAGATTTTCCATGCGCCACTTTTAGTCCTTGGCGTCCAAGATTCATCTTCCTTCCATCGTGAAGCTTTCTTTCGCGTCAAGTTATCCATAAAATGCTGAATTCTTCATCATTTATACCTGAAAACTTGCTAATCACGTTTGTTAGCTCAATTACAGGAAAAAGGACTAAAAGTGCATGAATTATATATTTTGTCCTCAAAACTTACCTAAAATATGGGTAAAATATAGTACTTTAGGCGTGTAAATTCGCCTATCATCAACACCCCACACTTAAAGTTTTGTTCGTCCTCGAACAAAATATTATGTCCATCTACACATCTACTTAGGATTTCACAGTAATAACACAAAATATTCATCAAGACAAGGACGTCAATCATTAACAAAGAGTACCTTTTTTATCATTAGTAGAAACAATTCAACCTCCAACATAGACTCGTGATGATGTTAGTTTGTATTCAAAGGTTAAGGTACAAAGAATCATACACAACTACCCAAAACTCATCAACCATGTGTGTCTCACCATATATCACCCATAATCACTCACAAGTATTGTATATATTTCAAACATGGGTATAAGATTATCCTTGCTCTCACTCTCACAAAGAATTCATATGTTTCAACTGATGACCATAGGCTTTCCCTTAGTGTAATGCTCCATTAAATATTAGAATGCTAAGCTTAGGATCAAATAGGTCTTTTACAGGTTGTAATGTAGGCTAAGGGATGGATAGGACTATTTTGGCCAGAAATAGTGATTATGCTCCTAAGCGCTTTAATACATCACATTATGCCATTTATGCTTTCTTTCAAACAACCTTTTTGCTTTCTTTTAATCTACCTCCCTTTGTCACCTCTTTTGTTTTTCAATTTTTGAACATAACTAACTTTTTAGTTTTCTTTTCCTTTTTCTTTTCATAACATACCTATTATGATAGCAATTCTTTTTCATAACAACTTCAAGCACCAATACATTCTAAAGCATAATACTTACCCAATTTCCTCTTATTTTGTCACATGACTTTACACTTTTAAAACACTTAGGAATTTGGACCAAATTATGGTCTAGAAAAAAATGGATTAGGCTTACATATGAGGCTGTCAAAGAAAATAGGCTAAAGGCTCAAAGGGGGTTATCTAGGATAATGTCCATGGTAGGTGAAAATAAGGTAAACAATAATAGGTTGCCCAAGAAATGCCTAAATCATCTCCTAGACTTGCACTCCTTATTTTCGCTTTACATACATACCAGGCAAGTTCTAGCATCAGCCACAAACATAGAATATACTATCTCCTCACACACACAAGGCACATGGTCAACTTTATTGGGAGTATCATAGACTCTTGACCCAGTAGATTAAGGAATTGAACCACACAATATCACATAGTGAGTCACAATTAGAGCCTAAACGTCTCAATAGTCATGATTTTAGCACAACCTCTTGTCATAATCTCATGCTGCCTATTAGAATAATTTCATGCGAGTTTAAGTAAAAAAAAATTTAACTACTAAAAAGAAAAACAAAACAAACATAAATGCAAATGCAGATAGAGAAGTATAGCATGCAAATACCAGCACCCCACACTTAGATGGGACACACTGCCCTCAGTGGAAAATAAATAAGAAGAACCTGGTTAGTCGGACTCCTCCTCTATGTCTGGGGTCATACCCCCTTCGTCGGAATCATCATTGGAGTAGTCGTCATCAGAATTCTCCTCTACGTCGGAGTCTGGCATTCGTCGATCATCATCGATCGGCACATCGTCATCAAGAGGTTTCTCAAAATATGTACCTACTCCACACATCTCCTTCACGTGCTCATTCATTGGGTAGTCATAATCCAACTGTTGGAGATCTGCAGCAGTTGGAACATGGCCACCGCTCATCATTGTAAACCGAGTCATGCCATAAAGATGGCGAAAGAAACTCTCATCTCGAGCTTGCCTTTCTGAAGTAGTAAGGTTGACTCCATGCGTAGTTTCAGCATCTTTAACCTTCGTGAGATCAACTTTATTTGGGTTGTGTTGGAGTTTATGATCAGACGGTTCCTCTTCGATGTCTTCCTTACTCAATATTGCGGTCAACAGATTGCCAAAACTAAAGTGGGACCTCTTGTGTAGCCTAGATTTCCGCATTGTGGATCGTATAATTGCCCCAATGTTGATAGGCAAATTCGTCATCAATGCGTATACCAAGCACACTCTATCTCGTGTTATCTTTATGTACTGAGTCCCTGGAATTAGACAAGATTTGACTATTCGCAACCATATCCTTGCTTCCCTATTCAAAAGAGCATATGGGAAGGTGTTGTGTCGTCTGGTGTCCTTGTGTCTACTCCATCGTGCCATGGATCTTATTTCACAAAGTGTGTGTCGAATGGCTCTATATAGAGGTCTACTGTACAGCTCTTTGAATGGAGATGGATCAACAGCAGGCAAGCCAAGAAAGGAAATCCGCATTGAGTTGTAAAACTTGGCCCCGAATCTTGACCTCGCTTCCTGTGGTTTTCGGTGACCAGTTGGCATAGAATTCTCTTGTTAAATCGAGATTGCATTCTCCCATGTCTTGGAATATGAAATCAAGATGTAACGCCATGATCTTGGCCAACATTCACGGTTCTTTATTTGCTAGGCTTTTCTTGTTTATCAAGTCCACATGAACATATTTCTTCTCTTTGTTGTTCCTATACCATTCCTTTGCTTCCTCCTCTAAAACCCATTTAATTCCGAACATGCGGCGTGGTACTTGCATCGAGGAGGACTTTCCTTGCTCTTTGCGTCCTCTTTTCTTGCCTTTTTGGGAAGTGATTGCCTTATCTTTGCCTTGTCTTGCTTTGGGTGCCATTGTACCTGAGACTAAAACAATGTCCATGTTAGCGTCATCTCGATGGATACAATCTATAAACAAGTAGTAGTGGCACCACCCCACACTTAGTTTGTTAGTACAGACTAGTGAAGTGAAAGTGGTCGATTACTCAGACTTCATCGATATATATTTTAGGTGCTATATTCCAACAATAAAATCAGTGCAGTCATACTTCTTGTATTCTTAGCAATACTTTCATGTTTGATATATCAAGACTAATACATAGGGATTGAATCAAGGTATAGCATCTAGAAATAATCACAACCTCCTATGTTGGTAGTCAACCATAATTGTCATCTCGATGAACAAGTCATTCCAACATGTACACTTTCTATTGAAAAGATTATGCAATTTTCGTGACCATGTCAATTCCGTAAAAGTATGACAGTGCATCAAAATCAAATTCAAGTTGGAAACAAGTTAAGATCATCCTTACGTATTCTTTCACTGACTTAGTTGTATCATAACACATCAACCACATTCAAATCACCAATACTACTTCAAGATTTAGCAATTCATAATAGGCGTAGTAGTGTAGTACTTACGGAATATAAATGAAGAACAAAAAAGTACCTACTTGATTGATGCCTTTGGATGATGTTCTTGTGAAGTAAAAGAGCAAAATGAAAATTTTGGAGAGGATTTGGAGGCTATAGGCGGTGCTTATGCTAGGTTTCCAATGTGTTTTTTGTCTAAGACTAAGTCTCTTATTTATATTAAAGGCTTGGGTCGGTTTTTGACCCATTTAAAATCGGATTTGGAGACAAGAAGTGACCATAGGCGGCGCCTTTGCTTTGCCCATGCTTGGCATAGGCGGCGCCTTTTGCAAAGCATTGTTGAGCATAGGCGGCGCCTATGCCATGGCATTCTTAGGCATAGGCGGCGCCTTTCACTTAGCATATGAGATTCAGAGACAAAAGGCATTGGCATAGGCGGCGCCTATGCTATGGCATACTTGGGCATGGGCGGCGCCTATGCTATGGCGCACTAGATTCCGAGAGCTTAGACCATAGTATAGGCCTTGCCTTGTTCGTGGCCTAGTTTTACATAGGCCTAGCCTTTTTCGTTGCCTATATTTTCATAAGCAATGCCCAATCCATAGCCTTTTACTTCTTCATTCCTAACTTACCACCTTTAACATGCAATACGTCCAAATCAAAATTTGAAACCGACCTCCTCGTTTTACATCTCTTTGCACCTACATTTACTCAAAAACAACAAAGATGATTAGAACGATGGGTTGCCTCCCATCAAGTGCCTTAGTTTTGGTCATGGCACGACTCTTCTTTTTGGATTTTTATTTATCAAAAGCAAACAATTAGTAGAACGAAAGAAAGAAAGAAAAAAATGAAAAACGATGGGTTGCCTCCTACCAAGCGCTTGATTTATTATCGCGACACGACATAGCTATCTCGATTACTTAGACTTCATCGAGATAGATGGTGGATCATTTTGTGAATGGATTCAGACGACAATGAGGCTTACTTGTAGGCATGCAATCTTCTTCGAGGTGACCCTTGTGCATGCCTATCCCGGGAGGGATACCAATTATATCATCAATAGTCCAACCCATGGCTCTCTTGTATCTCTTAAGAGCAGAGATGAGAGCCTCTACGTGTATTTCACTTAAATCATCCGCCATACTTACCGGAAGTATATTTCCACTTTCCAAGAACACATACCTTAGATAATCAGGGAGCTCTTTCGATTCTAGCATTGGTGGCTCTTCAATGGAAGTCTTCGCTGTTGGTGACGGTTGATTCTTAAGATCAAGGTCCGGCTGTTTAGGAGTATGAGAATAGGACCCTATTTCTGTTAGAGCACACATAGTTTCTTCATAATCTTCATTATCCTCTTGCTCAACATTCAGCAGTGCGGCAGACAATGGTTCAACAGTAAGCTGTTTCTTTATAGATAGTGCTTTTTTATCCTCATAAGCTACGGAGAACACATCCATATCGCTAGGCTGCTTCATTGCTTTGCATATATCAAAGCGGACCACTTCGTCATTCAACCGAAACAAAAGCTCATTAGCTCTCATGTCAATAAGCACACTTCCAGTTGCAAGGAAAGGACGTCCCAAGATTATGGGAACTTCAGAATCCACCTCACAATCCAGAATAACAAAATCTGCAGGAAAGATGAATGAAGAAACCTTCACCAATACATCATTCAAGATACCCACAGGTCGTTTTACCGACCTATCAGCCATCACGAGCCTCATATTGGTTGGCGTCGGATCGCCTCACCCCAACTTCTTGTAGACGAATAGTGGCATCAAATTGATTCTAGCATCCAGATCACACAATGCCTTGGCAAAATTCATAGATCCAATAGTGCAAGGAATAGTGAAGGCACTAGGATCAGCCTTCTTCTGAACTAGTGATCGGGTAGCAATTGCACTGCAGTGATGAACAGTATCCTTCAACTAATAGCTTGCTGCTCGCTTCTTTGTCAAAAGATCCTTCATAAATTTTGCATACCCAGGAATTTGTTCTAGTGCCTCTACCAACGGAACATTAATGGTCAGCTGCTATAACATATTCATGAATTTGCTGAACTTTGTATCTTCCGCAATCTTCTTCAATCTTTGAGAAAAAGGTGGTGGTGGATAAGGAATTGTTTTCTCCACGGCTTTCTTCTCCTTTTGCTTTCGTTTTTTAGCCTTTTCAGGCTGCAACATACTTGGTGTGAGATCATGGACGTCATGGGCAGCTTCTCCTTTTGCCTTATCATCGATGTTTGCTGCCTCGTCAACCACTTGATTGCCTTTGGATGAAGTTTCTAGCACCTTACCACTTCGGGTAGTAATAGCCATGCATAATCCGTCATTCCTTGGATTTTGCACAGTGTCGCTAGGTAAGGTGCCAGCCTTTCTTTGATTGAGTGCTGCTGAAAGTTGGCTTAATATCTGCTCTATTTGCTTGATTGAAGTGGAATGTGAGTCAACTAATTGCTTCATTGAGGACAAATCATTTATTATCTCCATTACTCCCACGCTGGTTGCTTCCACACCTTTTAACAGTTTAGCCGTCATATCTTCCATGTTTCCAGAACCAGATGCAGTGGTGTCACGTCTTCCTGGGGGAACGTACAAACCACTCTTGTCATTCTTGTTCTTCCAACTAGCTTGGTCCTTGTTTTTAGATTTGTCATAATAGTTCCGACCTTGGTTTCCTTGGGTATTGCCTCAGAAACCCCCCTGATTGTTTAAGTAGTTGGCTTCTTCTTCCGAATCAGATTCTTCTCTTCCTTTTGATGCAACAACTTTAACTTTTTTGGTCTTCCCTGATAATAGATGCTTTGTAAGAAGATCCACTTGTGTTTTCATGTGCGCCATATCTTGATCACGTTCTTCTTCTCTTCTCATTTGGTCTGCAGTCATGCCAATAGATAAAGTGGGGCTTGCTACCTCAGAATCCCTGGTATGCCAAGCTCTACTTTGCTTCGTCATCTGATCTAGCATATTGCTTGCCTGCCCAAAGGTGAAGTCCATAAATGATCCTCCAGCCGCATTATCTACCACTAATTTATTTATTGAATTCAAGGCTCTGTATAATATCTCCATTAGGTGAACATTAGTCATATGATGGTTTGGGAACCGTATTAGCTTTGTCTTGAACCTCTCCCATGTTTCATGAAGAGCTTCAGTTGGAAGCTGACAAAAGTTGCTGATTTCATCTCTCAATTGTGCTCTTTTGGATGGCGGAAAGAATCTTTCTAGGAAAGCATCTCTCAATTGCCTCCAATTTGTAATAGAATGAGGAGTCAGCCCATTCAACCATAGAGTTGCCTCCCCAGAAATAGACAATGGAAATAGGCATAATCGAATTGCATTCTGACCAATGCCAGGATTGTCAAATGACCTGCATGTAGAAATAAAGTTGATAAGATGCATATTCGGATCATCGCGTGCTAGTCCACCAAATAATCCCTTGAGTTGCAATAACTGAATCATGGTGCTTGTGATGTTGAACTTGGCTCCGGGTGCCAATGGTGGAGGAATAATTGCTCCTGTGGCTCCGGCTCCGTCAAGATCATCATTATCATCGTCGAAAGCTGGTTGTACAGGTCAGCTTTCATGCCTAAACCTTGCTTGACGATTTCTTCTGTTGGCAGGTGTTGCGATCTCAGCATCACGCCTTGGGTTTAGTAACTCATCATCACCTAGATCCTCAACGTCAGGATGTGTTGCTCACCCAGGGTTATCAATATTCTGTTGATGCACTTGAGCGGCTGCTAGAGCAGCTAGTCTCGCTTGTTCCTGTTGAGCAGCCATCCTTTCAATTTCGTGTTGTGACTCCATTCTGCCAATACGTTGTGGTTCAGGATTGATAGGTAATAACGGTTGACCAGAACTTCGAGTATGGGGCATGCACTGAATAAAAATCTGCAGAAAACAAAAACAAAAACTAAAAGTAAAAGTACGAGAATCTTTGACCAAAGGGTCTAGTAATTATCACAAACTTAATTGACACTCGTATTCCCCGGCAACGGTGCCAATCTTTGATAACGCTCAATCTACAGCTCTCGTAGGAGTGTAAAGCGGTCGTTGTCAAATATATAACCCAACTTGGTTGGGTATCGATCCCACAGGGAATATCTTGGTCAACAAGTAAGCAAAGATTACTAGACTTTTAGTGCAAGTCTCGTAAAAAGAGGGAGTTTTGTCGTGCAAGTAATGTAACCAAAGTAATAAGGTAAAAAAGGAAAATAGCAAAGTAAAAAGTAAGAATGTTCGGTAAGATGTAAAACAATGAGAATTGAGAGCTTGGGGTTATGTCCACCTTATGAGTTGTATGTCTCTATTGGCTATGAGTTATGCGGAATTCAGACATGCATGTGCTTATAGAGAATTGTATTCTATGGTAAATCCAAGCGTCTTTCGACCTTAACAAGGACTATTTCACTTTAGCTCTTTCGAGCTTAAAGCATATCTAATGGTACAAATTCTCCATGAGGTTAATCCAGTTACGGCACTAACATTTTAATAGGGGATGGGACCCTATTACCTTGACATTATCTCTTTTCCAGACATATAACTTTTCTTTTGAATAATTTAATGCTATACTGGTGTTATTCTATGCATCTGCAGCCACAAGAATTTGCATTAAGATGAAGAGAATAATGATATAAGTAACACAGGTGTCACGAATTCACAAAATCATAGCCTTAGATAGTATCTCATAAGGCTTCCATAACCCCAACAGAGAAGTTTAGCTATTCATGAGTGCGATGGAAATCACAATAGACATTATCATTATACCACAATAAAAGATCTCACGTGTAGTATGGTGTGGTGTTAGGCGTGAATTCCTTGCAAAATAGTGATTCTCTTGTTGTAAAATTAAAAGTCGAATAGATGAAAAATAATGTCAACAATGAATTAATAAAGAGAATTGTTTTGATGGATGGATGGATGGTGGATGGATGGGAATTGATGGAATGGGGGAATTAATAAAAATATCTAGCAAAATAGGGTATTTATAACACCCATATCCTATTCCTACTAAGCTAATTCATTACTTAACCCAATCCTACTAGGTTAATGTATCATTATACTAATCCTACTAAGTTACTGCTAGTCCCCAAAGTCTTCAGAATTTCTGTTTTTGCCCAGGACAGATTTTCCATGCGCTACTTTTGGTCCTTGGCGTCCAAGATTCATCTTCCTTCCATCGTGAAGCTTTCTTTCGCGTCAAGTTATCCATAAAATGCTGAATTCTTCATCATTTATACCTGAAAACTTGCTAATCACGTTTGTTAGCTCAATTACAGGAAAAAGGACTAAAAGTGCATGAATTATATATTTTTTCCTCAAAACTTAGCTAAAATATGGGTAAAATATAGTACTTTAGGCATATAAATTCGCCTATCATCATTGATCTAGTGAGAGAAAAATAAATGATGTATCTGATACCAGATAATATCAAACGGTATCTACAAGAACAAAATAGTCCACACACAAATAATAACAACCTACATTCACCCACAACAACAAGACACAAACGGTACAAGAAACAAACACAAACTTAAAGCGATAAAGAATACAGTTAACTTGACACAAGGAAAACACATAATGTAGACACTAAAGATTATATTAAACTCTAAAACCTCTACAAAATATTTTAACGAGCACCAAGTTCTTACGGTGACCGCCAAGGGAATCAACTCACCTCAAGATCCACCATTTCCAAGAAAAGAATAATATTGGCTTTTCCAAAACCTAAACTATAATGGCTAATCCAAGCCCTAGTTAAGAACTACACTAAAGTGTTATACTCTAAAGAGAGGGGATTTGCAATGTTCCATACATTCATCATTCATAAACTAAACAGAAAATACCTAACAAGAGACTATATATATCTTAGCTTATTATATAGTATAATGGACCAAAATACCCTTAATGAAAGGAAAGGTCGTGCATTGATTCTTTAACATGTGCAATCCCTAAAATACCCTTAATAAAAGGTGCTTATTCAATGCTCCAAAACCATGGGGTCATACTTCAGAACTTGTAGTCTCGAATTGACATCAAATACAAGACCCCACACAATCTTTCACACACGGGGTTGTTTAATGGCATTCTCAAAATAGGTCCTCCATTCATGTTCTCGTATCCTCGAGGTGACCAAGTCTTGATCCTCTATTTGTTGGACTCTAAAGATTTCATCAAAAGATAAGATGGCCATTTGTCCCATATTAGTCTTGATGTCCTCCTAGGGATTTTATCATTATGCCTCTTTTCCCTGGAGTTTTGATACTAGAAGAGTTGATATATTTAAGTGTATTGTATTTTCTTTTATGTTGTTTCATGTTTAACTAGGAGAAAAATAAGTATCTAAGGTAGTTGACATATTTTTGTTAATTTTTTAGATAAATGATAAGACCTCTCCAATTGTCTATTTTTGAACTTCGTGATATGTATATATATGTGACTATTATGAATCTTGTTATGGAATCAAAATTAGGGACACTATGATCATTGATAATAATTACATGAATTGAATAGGTAGTAGCTTGTGAAGTGACTCTATGCTATGGGTGTGTGAGATACTACCAATTTCTCTTTGTGTGTTAAATTTAGAACTTGCTTGGTAAGTTTTGCCTAGGTTGTAGGATAGTTGGTTTGGAAATGATCATAGGCCATCTTTTATATTAGTCCACTTTTATCCTACGTGAGCTTCCATGTGTGGATTATATCCCATGGTCCCAATTTTAAGCCCGAATGCCTATTTTTCTTATTTCACCATTCACCTTCCCATTTGTTGTTACAATGAACCTGTTTGGCCTTGGTCCTCCTTGGATATTATGCATCTCAACTAGAAAAATTTACTAAATTGAGAGTTGATATCTTAGGGGTGTGTAATGTATATTGGGTATGAAGAAGGATAGAGTAAGAGAAAAAGAAAGTAGGGCTGGGTATGGTAGCAAAATAAAAGCAAAAAAAAAATAATTTAGGAGCGTAGTGAGTCCCAGGTATGTTCTCACCTCTATATATTTTATTTTGTTTTAGTAAATTAAGTACAGTGCACAGTTTTTAGTTAGGGGTGGGAATACCATTCATAAGTTAAAAAAAGAATAAGAAAACCACACCTAACCTAATGTTCTTTAAAATAAAAAGGGAGAAATAAGGGAAAAGATAAAGTGAAAAATGGCTAATGTTCAAGAACCCAAAGTTAGTGTAATGACAAAGAGGCTTAGTCACTTGATATATTCATATGTACCATACTATCCCCCAAGCCTAAATTACAAGATAAATAAAGTCCTATAGTGATCCTACCTTGATTGTCTGAAAGATAAGGAAAAGAAAATAAGGGCAAGCCTATAGTATTAGACCTGCATTGATTGGAACTTATTTTTGAGTGTGGGCATATCTTGATCGTCCATGCATTGACATAATTTACTTCATATATAAGTGAGTGGGACTTCTTTGATGTGAGTTCACATGGGTTGTATTGCTACCTACTTACTTGTTTATGCAATGTAACTTGTATATATGCATGGTTGTTTTTTGCTAATGTAATTCCATAGCTTGATTCCTTTGCGTCATATTATTGTGCTTTATTTATACACATAGTTGAGTATTAAAGTATTAAACTTAGATATGGTAAAGATATTGAGAAAAAATTGATGATTGACTGCCCTAGGTATCTTATTTTCTCTTGGTTAAGCATCATCATATTGTTTTGTTATGTATTGTTGCCTGAGTACATGCAATGTTCTAAGTTGAGAGTGTTGATGTGTTGTTAAAATATAGAACTTTTGATTCTTAAAACTATAAGAATAAGCATGTACTTAAGGCTATTTTGTTGGATATAAGGTGTTTTTTGATTTTTCTGCAGGAAATCAAATTTTGGATGCAGAAATCAAGAAAAAGATGAAAAGTGATTTTTTCGCTACTTTTTGGTGCAATTAAGGATGTTTACGATATCTTCTGGCTTGTTTGTAATCAACGTATGTTCGAGAATGGAATAAGAGATAAAACAATGACTCCTGACACTTACTATGCCAACATGTGGATAGCAAGTAGGACCTACGAACCGCAGTAGGCTAAGTAAGTGCCAGAAGTCCGAAATCTTAAAAACAGAACTTGCAGAATGTTTTCCCCCGCTACCTGTGCCCAGGGTCAAGACCAAAAGTACTACCGGCACCCAGGGTCAGTGTATATGTATAGACCGCAAGTGCATCCCGATAGTTGATAGTTTTTTTTCATTTGGCCATAACTTTTCACCCCAATATAGTATTGAGGATAAATTGATATCGTTGGAAAGCTAATTCAATTATCTATCTGATAAAGAGGAATTTCCGAAACCATTTTTATCATATTTCATTTGGGTTTTGATTCTATGGTTTCCATGTATCCCAATTACACTTCTATAAGGCTTTTAAGTCCTATCATGTATGGGTAATTACGTTTTCCTATTTTAATTTAGATTTGAACTTTAGTGTTTCTTGTAACCTACAAATACCCATGGGCTTTGTTTAGTTTATTAATTCAACATATTAATTCAAACATATAGATTCACATATTAATTTATTGAGAAGAAATCCCCTCTGTGGCCAATTTATCAACTATCTTGGTTTGTTCTTGATTTGTTATTCAATTTAAGACATTGGGATTTCTTCTCTTATTATTATGAGATTGATTTTTAATTGCGTTTGTGGATTCCTGATGCGGGACAAATGGCCATCTTATCTTTTGATGACAGCTCTAGAGGCCAACATATAGAGGCTCAAGACTTGGTCACCTTGAGGATACGACAGCACGCATGGAGGACCCGTTTTGAGCATGCCATTAAACAAACATGTATGTGAAAGATTGTGTGGGGGCTTATATTTGATGTCAATTTGAGAGTACAAGTTTTGAAGTGTGGCCCCATTGTTTTGGAGCCTTGAAGAAGCACCCTTTACTAAGGGTATTTTGGGGATTGCACATGTTAAATAAACAACCCATGAACTCTCCTTTCATTAAGGGTATTTTGGTCCATTATACTATGTAATAAGCTAGGCTATATATAGTCTCTTATTAGGTCTTTTCTCTTTAGTTAATGAATGCTGAATGAATGAAACATTAAAAATACTCTCTCTTGAGAGTAGACCACCATAGTTTAGTTCATAGTTAGGGCCTATATTAGCCATTGTAGTTTAGGGCTTGGAAAATCCAATATTGTTCTTTGCTTGGAAACAGTGAATCTTGAGGTGAGTTGATTCCCTTAGCGGTCACTGTAAGAACTTGGTGCTTGCTAACATATTTTGTGGAGGTTTTAGAGTTTAATATAATCTTTAGTTGCTACATTACGTGTTCTCTTTGTGTCAAGTTAACTATCTTCTTAATCGCTTTCAGTTTGTGTTTGTTTCTTATACTGTTTGTGTCTTGTTGTCGCGGATGAATATAGGTTGTTATTATTTTTATGTGGACTATTTTGAGCTTATTGATACCGTTTGGTATCAAAGACCCACAAACAGTCCCACCCCTAAGGTAAAATCATGCAATTTCCCTAATGCATCAAACAAAAATGAAATAGTTAGGAACATACCTATGGCACCATAGGTGCAGAGATCCGACGTTAATCACACAACACAAATACAAATAACAAAATACCTTGGATTACCTCCCAAGAAGCGCCTAATTTCCCATCGTGGCATGACGGGACTTGATTGGGTACTCATACTTCCCCAACAAGTCTATAGGTAACTTGATTACTCAGACTCCATCAAAGTAGCCCCAGAGTTGGACTTCAAATTTTGTCTTTCCACTTTGAACTTATGAACTGTACCCCCAATTGTTTTTCTGATTTCTCATTATACTCATGGTGCAGAGGTAAAAAAATAAAGAACCCAAGAAATAGATGTGTCATGTGGTACTTCTTTCCCCTTATGTGAGAAATGTAGTTCTTCAATTATGGCTTAGCAAATTCAGGAATATATAAATATGTTTCCTTCTACTTGCATTCTTCATAAGGCTCGGATGGCTCTATCATGATCTCACTATCAGAACACAATGTGAAAAAATGCTTTGAATGAAGTTCCATACACCCCAACTCATGATTTGCATTCTTCTTCTCATCTCCAAACAACTCTAATATGCTCTCCTTAAGTGTGAGACTATCCAAAAAAGCATGAGCAATTTTTTAATCCTCTAATTTTAGCTCCTTAAGTTGGCTTCTCAAAATTCTTTCAGTCTCACACCACCCATAACTATGTTGCTGGGTGTTCCACGCAGCAGCATTTGTGTTCAACTCTACATATAGGTGGAAAATATCCAAGCCAAACCTTTCAACCTCTGTAATAAGCTTATGATTGTTATGGATAGGGTGTGTTATTGTTTCCAACATGCTATCCTTGTGCTCACACACTATATTTGACACACTCCTTCAATAATGCACTATATCAAAAGGAAAATAGTTAATAAATAAGGAGTCTTCATCACTTCGTACTTCCTTTGGCCAAGTTGTCATCTCAAGAAGAGTAGGAAACAAAACAAAAGAAAAGGGAACCCAATAACTCAACAACTTCAATCAAGAATTTTGAAATCATATTCCCCAGGTACTGCGCCAAAATCTAATAACACTCAAATAAACCTCCAATTGAAGGATAAAGCGGTTGCTATCAAATATAGTAACCTGACTAGGTTGGGGATAAATCCCAAGGGAATACGTTGGAAATCCTTTTTGAATTTGTTACAATTACCAGGCAGTGTGGAAAGTAAAAAAGGGGAATTTGTTTAAATAGAAAACAGTGAGAAGAATTAGTCGCTCTTGTTTGTAACTAATCTAGGACAAACTCTAAGCTTTTGTTCCCCTAGCTTCTCAACTTAATAGACTTACTGTGGACTGTCGAACTATTCCAGTATCTTGCATGCATAATCAATAAGTTATGTACCTCCTATAGTTTTTTGGACAAATAGAAGGATTTTACCTTTTACCTTTTGAGACTTAGGGTGTCGCGTTACTAAGCCTTACCTTGATCCCAATTAAATTTCACCTTTTGAGTCTCAAGTATCATATGAAAGATAACAATCATTCAGATATACCATTGTACTGCAATGGATCGACTGTTAACTCCTAAATTACTATTGTCATTATCTTTTCCAACTCACTACTCCTTTTTAGAGTAAGTAGCGATATCTCGGAAGGATCCTAATGTATGCATCCATTAAGAAATAAATTATAATGAAGATAAAGTTATATATGCAAGAATCCTTATCTAGAACGACTTGGCACTTCCTCTACTTTGTTAATTCGCCAGGTTCCCATAACCCTAGATAAGGTAATTAGACGCTCATAGTTATGGGATCAATTGTGGAATCCACAAACAAAAATTAAAAATCAATATCACAATAATTAGAGAAGAAATCTCATAGACTTAAATTGAATAACAAACCAAGATGATTGAGAACTTGGCCCCAGAGAGGCCTCCTTCTCAATCAGTCAATATGTGAATGTATATGTCTGAATTAATATGTTGAATGAATAACCTAAACAAAGCCTTATAGTATTTATAGACTACAAGGAACCCTAGAGTTCAACTCCTAATTAAAAGAGGAAAGCTTAATTACCCATACATAATAGGACTTAAAAACTTTATATGCATGTAATTTTGATACATGGAAACCCTAGAATCAAAACCCAAACAAAATATGAGAAAAGTGGTTTTTGTGAAGTCCACTCCATAAGATATATGATTGAATTATGTTTCCAATGATATAAATTTTTCCTCAATTTGATATCGGGGTGAAACGTTTGACCAAATTACTAAAGCACTGTCAACTCTTGGGATGCACTTACAGGCTGTACCAGAGCTCTGACCCTGGGCGCAGGTACAGGGTGAGGTAGCTATGGAAAACATCCTACATGTTTAATTCTCGGGACTTTGGACTTCGGGCACCTGCTTTGCCTACGTGTGGTCTATAGGTCCTATTTGCAGTCCACATGTTCACTTAGTAAGTTTCAGGAGTCCTCTTTTATCTCTTCTTGAATTCTTGAACATGCTTTGATTACGAACAAGATGGAAGATATCCCATACACCCATAATTACACGAAAAAGTAGCCAAAAACATCACTTTACATCTTTTTCTCAAATTTAGCATCCAAAAAGTGATTTCTTGTAAAACACCTTAAATCCAACAAAATAGCCTTAATTACATGCATATTCTCATAGTTTTAAGCATTGAAAGTGCAATATTTCTATAGCACATCAGGAAATAATTCAGAATAACTTAACAAAAGTTCAATACATAAATAAACCCCAAAACTAGGTGGTACAAGCACAAGAACCTCTAATATAACAAAAGTACAAAAGTGAAATAATAACAAAATTACACTGGTGCAACTCATCTCTAAATACAATATAGAGACTAGTCCAATATATAAAAGAGAGATAAGTAATACTCCAAACATCATGAGCTCACTCTAAGTATCTGTATCATGGATTCTCTGCACGATACGCACATCAATGGAGAAACCCGTACTATGATCTGCAGGTTGCAGATCTATAGTATGAGTACCAAACGAAAGGTACTCAATAGGTAAATGCTAACCGAGCTCCAATGATAAAGTAAATATATACAACATATAAACAAAATGAAAACTACACTTAAATATCCAGCATCCATATAAGACAGCCAATAAGACAATAAGGATAAACCACCCAATTTATGTCCAAGAGACTAACTTATTAGACTAAGGAAGTAACAAGGATGAACTATCATATTGTAGTCATATTCATGAATCTCAATACTAGACTGTATATTACTGTTCAAAATGCAAAGTGCGAGTGGAAGGAAGATACATACAAATATATAAGGCCAGGGAATGAGTATAGAATATGTACAATTAAAGGAAGGGATATATGGTAGTTCCATAGATACATATAGCTAGGTAAATATATCTATACACATATAGAGATGAAGTTAATTTCAAAGCATAACCTAAATCATCAAGTCTACACTTTTACGGCCACATTATAATCCTATTAGGATCTAGTACTATCACACTCAGGGTTTGTAGTTCATATGTCTAAAAATCATCAAAACATGCATAATATTGCAATCGTAAGATAGATAAGGCTGGAAACATACCTCAAATATCGATACCGAATCTATGACCAATCTATCATAAGCAATCCAGAATAATGAACATAAAAAACATAATAACTATATCAACAATAGTGTAAGTAACCGGCTATTCCAGCAACCAAATACCAAGTCAATCCTATGTGTACCCCCACCGCCCCAGGCTCGAAAGGTTCAATCAACATATAAAAATGAAAGGCATATTCACCTCCTATATCTATGCAACTATTCCATACTGGGTAATAGCCATAGGTGCATACTGGTGATAGGCGATGCATATGTAAGAATGAATGCAACAAAATCCATAATACTATAATCAACATCATCATCATAATATTCAAACTAGTGTCACATAATAGGGAGAAAGCCCTACAAGGTCTAAAGTAAAGTGCAAGCCCACGAGGGCTAAAGTAAATGACAAGCCCCACGAGGGCTAAAGTAAATGACAAGACCCACGAGGGCTGAATTAATTGAATATAAAAAGAAAAGTAAGGTAGATTATATTTCCATAATTCATCATTCATCATTAATATCACATCCTTAGTAAGTATATATATTATAGGTGCATAGACTCAAGTCCTGGATAAAAGATTTTAAATCTTTAAGTTTGTTGCTCGGAGTGAACTTCAGGACTAAATCTCTATGAAAGTGTCGAAAGTGTTGGAATATCTCACGACTAGAGTAAATAATAGTGTCAAATTATAGATCGGAATATAACTCAATCAAATCTTTAAAAACATCATTCTTAACCTTTTTACACATTTAACTTATTCATTAAGTTAGGCAGTTATTATTGTGAATAAATCCATTTTAAGGTGGAAAGTGGGATTTAGCCCTTTGATAGAGAAAAAATCAACAAGATTATAATCTAACTGGAATTGTATCAATCATTAATGCCACAATCATGAACATACCAAATCTATGGATGCCATCACCATTATTTAAACACTGGAATCATAAACATATAGCGTCTTCATCTGTCCTATACTAGAGAGATGTGTATATAAACATATAAATATTCATAAGCAACAACTGCATCCTTTACAAGGATAATTACTTCTTGGATATCCAACTCATATCATAACACGACCTTTGGCCAAAAATTATGATCAAAATAATGATTATCAATAATTATTTTTGTAAGCCGTCTCATATTTATAAGGCATAGCCCATATATGAGGCATAATGTATCTATAATTTGTAAAACATATTTTTAATCATCTCGCATCTATGAGGCTTAACATAGGTAAGGCAACTCACATCTAAGAGACATAAAATAAGTAAGGCTTCTCACATCTAGGAGATATAACATATTACTAAGCCATAAATCATAACTATAAGGAATATCATTGCTAAAGGCCCAACGTCACATCTAAGAGGAAATAGAATCTCTAATGGAATAGTATCATATCTAAGAGGATCAAGCATCTCTAAAGGCAAAATTTCATTTTCTATAAGGAAATCATGGCCATAAACCATTTAATCATTATCCGGGGAAAATACTATCACAATTCACCAAGCCATAAAGTAAGGTAATTAAAGGCTTAAAAGTCTTAACTAAGCTTAGTATCCATAACTAAATCCCCTAGGTTAACATAAGTCTTGGCCTGAGAGGACCAAATAATCCCACTCTAATCCTCGATTTCCATGTTTAGGCAAACTATGCCTCAAACTAGTCTATGATATTTAGTTAAATTTCTAGATGTCAAGTAAGCCACAACAAATTCTAAGATAGAAACTTCATCTAGAAACAAGGGAATTTATGCCAATTCTACATAAATTACGGTCCAAGACCACTATATTATAGCAACTAAATATAATACTACTAATCATGATTCTGACACATAAACCACATCACAAACCAAGCATTATATCATGTCAATTCTATGATTTAGATCACTTCTCGGGAGAAAACCCTCATCTATCCCCAAACATCAATAATCAAGGCTAAGTTATTCTAGTCATAATCAAGCCTAACATTCATATTCACACACAATATATATCACACATCATCTATTAAAAATAGTAGATCGAAGCCTACCTCAATGCCAAACCGCGCATCCTCACATCATTCATCCAAATTCCATCTTCACTTTGCAATCCCAAAAATGCCACCATACTAACAAAATCATAATCTACTCATCAACACTAGTCTAATGATACCTATATTTCACCATTGTGCTTCGGTTCCAAAAACGATACCAAAAACCCCAAGTAGGTCCCACATACAAAAAATGCATTTTCCATGTCAACTCAACATTCAAACATGAACAAAGAATCATAACCCTTAAGAATTGGGTGCAAACCAAGAAAATTTTGGGCTAAAATCAAGCCCTAATTTAATTTGGGTTTTTTGTTCTAACCTAAGAAACTCAAGCCTGAATTCAAAGGATTCTTACCTTAAATTTGAAGATAATACTATTAAAAGATGCTAATCGAGCTCCCAAGTCACCCACACTGATACAATTTTGAGTTACTATGTTCATTTTGGTGTTTTGGGTCTCAAGGGTGAAGGAAAAATGACCCAAATCATGACCATGGAGTATGTTTATGGACCCCTATAAAGGAGATGCAGTGATCGCCCTTAATGAGCCATGATCGTGCAAATAGAGATCACCATAGGATGCACACGGCAATCATGCTACCTCTTGTCATCTCAGACGACAACTCAAACTTGAAATTTTTCCAAGGTTTGATAAAGGCCTTGGGACTCATTCAGAATCCGATCTTTGCAAATGAACTATGTAACCCTACTAAATTCAACATTCCTGATGCGTTAGTAAAGTTTTATTTTCTAATTGAGGTTGTTTCAACAAATTATGGGTCCCACACCTATATACTTTTTTATTTTAACTTTCTGACCAATAGATCGAAATGAGCTCGGGGATATTAGGACTCGAACCAAAGATCTACCTAGCCTAAAATTGAAATTAGGGAGCTGCTGGCACAGTCAGAATTTGTATTCGAGATGGTTATATTGATGTTTTTTCCCGTTGGACATTTGGAATGAGCAAATATTTCTAAACAGGGAATCGTCTCTAAAAACCATATGAAACGCCTAGTAACCGAACCGTTGGTCTAGTAAGTCATAATACTTGGGGCAGTTATGGAGAATCCCTAATAGCAAAGATAAGCAGAAATATAAGAAATGACCTGAAGGGCCATTAAGATATCCACTACTAAAAGGACTTTAGTCCCCGAAAATCAATGGATAGAAAGAATCTAAAAATCTCAAGAGGATAAGGTACTAGGTTCACATGCTCCAAACATGAATTCCCAGTTAACCTCCATACAAAGAGAACAAATGCAAGGGATTTTTCCATAGGTATCCATTTTTTCAACTAGCAGCCTCACTTTGCTTCCAACAGCCAAACCTCAACTTCAACAACTAACTAGCCTCCAACTGAACTGAATAGGCTGATGCATAACTACTGAACCACAATGCGTAGATACTATCCAAGACACAACCAACCCAAGACATGATATATACCACTAACTCTAAATCGATATATAACCTTCTTTTATCAAACCATACTTACTATATTCTCCAAACTAGGAGGGAAATCACCTAAGTCTTATCCATGCAATCTCATCACAGATAACTCAAAGACTGAAGATAATCCACTGGAAGTTCATACGAAAACCTTAAGAATAAGATCATAAGGCACTGTATGGGAACACAAATGGAGAAAAATTAAGGAATGCAATCTATGCCAATGTTGTAATCAGTCCGGATGATAGTAGAAGATTAAGAAATAACCACTCATTACTAAATATTCCGCTTCAAGATGTTCCATTAACTGAGAATGAAACCGTACTGAATCCAACTCAAGCATATTACTCCTACTGAGGCTATAATCCAAAATTTCCAATGAAAATTAAGGACCTGTGGTTAAAGCTAAAGGAAGCAATTCTGGGTCCATGGGGTATCATTTAAACACTTATCAACTATAATCCATATGGAGTTATGAAGAACAAATAGGAAACCATGGAGTAGGCTCAACCAGTCTATAAATAAAATTTAACTGAGACAAATCTAAAATACAGGTAGCACGCAAGCTCTACAGCTCAAAGCTGAAATCTCAATACTAAGTAACTACTCGATCTCAACTACCCAAAAAGAACCTATAAATAGGTAGGCATTCATACTCAAAATCTATAGTAGCATCCAAATCGCCACTCCAAGGTGCCAAGTAAAAGTTGAGTCAATAAGTATATATCAATGCCAACCACTCAAATTGACTTTAGCATCCAAATCCAGCATATCTAAGATAAATCATACCAAGCCATAGTCAAGACATATCTAAAGAATAAAAATAACCATATCGATAACCATTGACTGAAAATGAAGCAACTAACTCTCTATCAGCTAGATGGTGCGAACTATAACCATGAAACAAAAAGCATCTCAAAGGACAAATTAGCAATTGAAAATACAGATAAGCCACTCCATAATCGCTGGAGGGCATGAACTATCCAAGAATATTAAACAACTCCCTAAGGTTTCAAACCACACCTGTAAAGGAGAAAAAAAATAGCAACTCAAAGAAATGGAACCTAAGTTGGGAACTAATCAATCCAACACTCCATCTCGGCAAAGAATAGACATTGGAACATATCA
Organism: Capsicum baccatum var. pendulum; assembly: GCA_030864225.1. Lineage (NCBI taxonomy): Eukaryota > Viridiplantae > Streptophyta > Magnoliopsida > Solanales > Solanaceae > Capsicum > Capsicum baccatum. The sequence continues at coordinate 149,993,229 of CM061557.1, read as the reverse complement.
TCAAGGAGAAATGATCCAACAAGACTCATTCAGCCAAATAAGCACTGAAATGGGGATTTTCTAATTCCACCTAAAAATCACATCATCAAAGAATAAAATGCTAATATCAAAACCAAGGTCAAAGTCAAAACCACCAACAAGAAACCAACAACTAAAGTTGAAGAACTTCCAATTTGCCAATTCAAGAAGCGATCACAGGAAAGGCCACATATCTCTAACTTTCCAACAATACTTAAGATAAAATAGTATCTCATCGAGAAAGGAGTATCCAGTCTCTATCCTAAAAACAAGGGCAAAGTATCTGACATGCCCAAACTAGATCCTAGCCATGTCGGGTGCCTCAAGACCAACATAGATATGAGACCCCCCTAATACCTAACCATAACCACTCTATACCCGATGTCGGATGAATTCCGATTATATAACATAATAAGATGTAACAATTAAAAATCAAATACTATCAAACGGTGTTAATCTAGTACCAATACAAATACCAAGGCTTACACCAATACCAATATTGCCCAGGCCAACCCAAAGTAGTATTAAAAAGTGTTTATCCAAAATTAAAAAAACATGTGGTTGGGACATACCCCCGACCATAGACAAAAACTAATGTCTAAGAAATATCAAAAGTATGTAGAGAAGTCCATATCATAAAATAGAGGCTTCCATATATTGGAAGCTCACCACTTTAATTCGACACAAAATAGTCCTCGAATCCAAGTCACTAAGAAGGAGGAGTGGTATGGACGATTTCTACATCGCGTAGGGATACTACGCTTGAAGATGGGTTAGCGGGTGAATCCTAGCATGTACTCAAGAGTAAGAATAAAACAATGCCAATTTGTAAAACTATGTAAATAACCATATGCAATCACATCCATATAGATATATATATAATCCATGATGGGAAACTGAACTAGGTTTGGCATACATTTAAACCCTTTAACCTGGATTTGTGTATCTTTTCCAACATAATCCAATTGTGGGCTATATGGGTCGAGTTTTACCCCTTGAAAAGGCCCTAGTGTATAACCTTATGAATGGAAGATATCATTAGGGGCAAGGATTCTCGTGTACCCTTCGCCCTCTATGATACATATATATAAGTATAAACTTAGGGGATTTTTTTGTATCCCATAAGTATATGGTAACCAGACCAACCCTCATGTCAGCAAAATATTAGTTTTTAGTGTTCGTCCATCAGACTCACACCTTCATAGTTTGCTATCACAACCCACCATTATTGCACAATTATAACCTTTAGCGAATAACAAAACCACCAGTTCTAGGAGTTAATTACCAAGGCATTATGAAATAGCATCGTTATACCGACTATAGCTTGCAAGCAAAGGCATTACCCAACAACTTAGGGGATTCCCATGTACCCTACATGATATTCAAATAAACCAATACCATGGCCACCTAGGCCGCACCAAACCATTTAAACCAATTTAGGTTCCATAACCATATTAGGTAATGCAACAGTTTCAATCAAAGTAAAACTATCTGACAAAACCATTCGTATAGGCCTTTTAACAAACATATTGATGGCACATAGTTTCCAAAAACAAAACCAAGAACCAATTGACAATTCCTATGAAACCACATGTTCAATTCCACAATTTTAACATGAAAACAAAAAGAAAAATATGGGAAAATAATATTTATCCATTAACAATAAAAAAAAAACCAACATACAATTCAAAACCAAATAATACCCATAATTAAATCATGAAAACCGATCGTTAAAACATGAATTTAGCTGAACTAACATTGAGGGAGGAGCAATATTCCTTAGATACCAAAGAAGATGGAGAAAAGCTACCCTTGAGGGCCTTAATTGACCACCTTGAAGGAAACCCTAGCCTCTTCTTAACCTAAGAGCTTGAGAGAGATCAGAGAGTATTTAAAGTATTTTTTATTAAGAATAATAGGGTAAATAAAGTCCCAAAAGTATTTTAAGTCATGGGGTCAAAAGAGGTTATGTGGGTAAATTTCCAGAATACCCCCACCTTAAACTGTAAAATCACCGTTGGAGGGTACGACTCCCCTCTTTAACTCTTACACATAATATAGGAGTGGTACCCATGTTGGACATCACACACTGTCCACCATACGACTCCTCTTGCCCAAATCGTACCCATACCATACGACTAGTACCCTCAAACCATATCCAAGACAGAATCTAAGGAATTTGACACATGACAACATACAAATTGGACTATACCACTCATACCATCTCTATATGACTCGTAATGAGTTTAGTTTACCTAGTACAGTACATTATCAAGAACACACTGCTTAACATAAAACTTGGTTCCCTTAGGTCATGCCCGGATCATACGTCTAGTAAGCCTAAGTCATATAAAGTCTAGAGAGATCAAAACTCAGGAAATTTCTAAGGATCAAACTCAAGGTATTTCAATTTTACCCTACTTGGATCATTCATCCTCAAATGATTGAACAAGGAATGCCTAGCATAACTTAAACCCCAAACACCTCCTACTCCAACCTATAACCAAGTTAGAAAACAAAGATGTAACAAAATCAATCTTTTCTTTAACTAAGTTAGAAAACAAAGATGTGATGAAGAACACATACCTTCCGCACTATTTTTTAGAGCAAAGAATAGGAACTGATACTTAGACTTTATTTCATCTTATGCTTCCCAAGTTGCCTCCTCAACCTTGTGGTTCCTCCATAGAACCTTTATCGAGGCCATTTCCTTGGTCCGCAATAAACAAACCTGCCAATCCATGGTCTCAACTTGGATCTCCTCAAACGATAAAGAGCCTGAAATACCAAATCCATGATACGCACGATTTGGGATGGATCACCCATAAACTTTCTCAACATAAAAACATGGAACATCAGGTGAATGGAGCTCAAACTAGAAAGAAACTCCAACTCATACACAACCTTACCATCCATTCTCAATACCATGTAAGGACAAACATACCAGGGCCTGAGCTTCCTCTTTTTACCAAATTGCACCACTCCTTTCATGGGAGATACCTTTAAGAACACGCTATTCATAACCTCAAACTCTAACTCTCTTTGCCTCATATCTATAGAGGAATTTTGGTGTGTTTGGGCAGCCTTAATTCTATCACAAATATCCTTTACCTTCTTTGTGGCTTGGTGAACCAAATCTTGGCCAACTATCTTTGCCTCACCAACCTCAAACCACCCAATAGGAGACCTACACCTCTTACCATACAAGGCTATAAATGGAGTCATCCTAATTATAGAGAGGTAGCTATTGTTAAAAGTAAACTCCACATAAGGCAAATGCTCAACCGAACTACCACCATAGTCAATCACGTAACCACAAAGCATATCCTCAAATATCTAAATAATTCCCTCTTCTTGCCCATTCGACTGCGGGTAGAAAATAGTACTCACAATAACTTTAGTCCCCAACCATTTCTTAAATAACCAATAAAAGTTAGATGTAAACTGCATACCACAATAAGAAATGATAGAAATCGGTACCCCATGCAGCTTCACAATCACATAAAGATACAACCTCGCATAATCTTTAATGGAGAAGTTACTCCTCATTGACAAAAAGTGAGCCAACTTTGTCATCCTATCCATGATGAACCAAACCCAATAAAATTAACCTCAAGATCAAGAATGGACGGAAATGAAATCTATGTTGATCACTTCCCACTTCCACCCTAGCAACTCAATTTCTTAATATAATCTCTCAGACCTTATGTTCTCAACATTCACTTGTTGACACACCATACACTTGGCCACTAAAGTTTCCATATCCATCTTCATATTATTCTACCAATACATCTTCTTAAGTTCATGATACATTTTCATCAAACTAGGATGAACGACATAGAGAGACTCCTGTGCCTCAGCCAAGATCCTCTCTCGTAAACCATCGATGTCAGGAACTCATAATTTCATTTGGTACCAAAGGCCCCATCACCACTAATCTCAAAGGCCATCACCTTATTTCCACCAATATTATCCTTGATCCTCATCAAGATAGGACCTAACATTTTCTTCTTCTTAATCTCAGTACCAAGAGATGACTGCACTACTTTCTGCATGAATACTTCAACGTTCTCAAAGTCTTAGAGACAAACTCTGAGGTTATCTAAATGGTGAATATCCTTCACGAACTTCTGCTTCTCCTTATCCACGTGAGCTAGACTCCCTATGTATAACCTACTAAGAGCATCAGCAAATGTGTTAGCTTTACTTGGGTGGTAGTAAAGACTTATATCATAGTCCTTGAGAAGCTCAAGCCATCTCTTTTGCCTGAGGTTAAGTTTTTTCTTAGTAAACACATAATGTAGGCTTTTATAATTAGAAAAGATATCCATATTCATTCAATATAAATAATGACACTAAAATTTCAACACGAACACCATAGCTAATAGTTCCCAGTCATGAGTCATATAGTTCTTCCAATGCACCTTCAACTATCTAGAGGCATAAGCTATCACATTTCCACACTACATTAGAACACAACCATGCCCCACACGGGATGCATCACAATAGAGAACAAACCCATCAATGCCTTCAGGAAAAGTCAAAATTAGAGCCGAAGTTCGATTATCCTTCAGCTTCTCAAAATTACCCTCATACGCATCAGACCACAAGAACGTTACCTTCTTCTGAAGCTCTCCACAAACCTCTTGTAGTAGTCATCTAAACCTAAGAACCTTAGAATATTGGTTAGAGTCATGGTTCTAGGCCACTCTTAATTACTGCAACTTTCTGGGAATCCACCATGATCCCTTCACTAGAAATGATATGGCCTAGAAAAGTGACAACGTTCAACCATAATTCATATTTCAAAAATTTGGCATATAATTATTGCTCTTTCAAGGTCTGCAATATAATGTAGGGGTGATTCGCACGATCTACCTCACTCTTAGTATACTCCAGTATGCTATCTACAAAGACAATGAGAAACAGATCTAGATACTAATGGAAGATCGTATTCATCATATCCATAAATGTCGTCCGGCATTGATCAACCTAGAAGACATAACCAAAAACTCATAATGCCTATACCGAGTATGAAAAGCAGTCTTAGGGATATCCTTATCCTTAATCATTAATTGATGATACCTGAATCAAAGATCAATTTTGGAGAAAAACTTAGCACATTGTGACTGATCAAACAAATTATCTATTATCGAAAAAGGATTCTTATTCTTTACCATTACCTTATTCAACTATCATTAATCAATACATATCCAAAGGGAACCTCCTTATTATGAATGAATAACATCAGTGCACTGCACGAGGACACACTAGGATGAATGAAACCCTTATCTAAAAGATCCTTGAGCTGCTCCTTAAGATTCTTCAACTCAGCTAAGCAATTCTATACAAAAAAAATAGAAATTAAATGAGTGTCAAAACAATATCAATCCCAAACTCAATCTCCCTATCAGGAGGAACACCTAAAAGGTCATTAGGTAATACCTCAGGAAATTCATTCACCACTAGAAAGGAATGCAAGGAAGGACCATCCGAGTTAGAATCTTTAACCCAAACTAGATAGCAAAGACACCCCTTAGAGATTAATCTTTGAGCTTTAACATATGATATAAACCCCCACTTAGGATCTAGGGAACCACATTTCCACTTAATAACTGGCTTATTAGGGAATTAAAGACAACCTTACTGGTCCGATAATCTAGATATGCATAGCACGGGTGCAACCAATCCCTCCCCAAAATGACATGAAAATCAACCCTATCTAACTAAAATGAATCCACCAAAGTTTCTTTACTACCAACAGATACCACAAACACCCTATAAACTCTTTTAGTAAACACAGAGTCACCTACCGGGGTAGAAATAGAAAAAAGGTTTGAAACACACTCTGGACTAAAACCAAAATGCACAACCATAAATAGAGTCACAAAAGAAGAGTAGACCCCAGATCAAGTAAACAGTTTTATTAGTCACGACATCATTTTGGCATATAGTGAGAGCATAAAGGTAGTTCCAAATAGTCTCGGAAGTAAATGGTGCACCTTTTGGTGATAAAGCTGATGAAGCAACTAGAACATTGTTCTCCCCCAAAGAAACCTTACCAATAAGATAGTTTCTAAGCATATGCCCTGGCTGACCACAGTTGAAGAACATGTCCCTCCTTTTATTAAAAAATCCCTGATGCAAACGATAATAGAATCTACAAGGAGGGTATAATAAAGCTGACTGAGTCCCAATAGCCTTAGAATGGGAACCTTGCACCCTAAATTTGTTGCCACCATAGAAATGCCTATCACTCGACGACATTGGGTAGAAAGTACTAGTCGCCGAATAACACCCAAAATTGCCCCACTTATTCTTGATCCACTTACCATTATCCCTTCCACACTGTTATTGGCCACCACTGTGCTCAAAAAACCTGAACTTTTATCCTTTCCTCTCCCCTAACCCAACCTGTTTTTTCTTCTCTTTCTCTACCTATTATATGTATACCTCCAGCCTAGATATGTCCATGTCATTGATTAACAAGGTAGCCTTACTCTCAAGGATCAATACATAAGGGAATCCCAAAGCGAACTTTCTTATCCAAGCCCTCATACTAGAAACCAACTCTGAAGCTTTCGCTTCCCTCAACTCCTGAGAAAAAGGTGGTCCCACAAAGAATTAGTAAAATCTTCCAACAGAGATGACTCAACATCATCACCCCTTGCCTGATCCCATTTCTTGTACCATTGGTACACCACATCCTTTAGCTAATAGGCGGCAAACTCCATACCCTCCATATTTATGGCATGAATAACACAAAAGATCTTTTCCATCTCATCTAGAAAACCTTAAGGATCCTCCTCCACCTTAATACTACTAAAAGTTGGAGGATTTAACCTTATGAAATGCCTAACCCTTGTGGCTTAAGAAGATGGAGTAACAGGATGGACTGAAGAAACTCAGCATTTATCACTTCATCCTGAGGAGTTTAAGAAGGATTATAAGGAACAGGTGGAACTCCAATAAAACTAGGAATGGGACCCTTATACCGAGTGTGGATCTCTTAAGTAGTGTATGTCTCATCAATAATGTCCAAAGTTAGGATGAAGGAGTTATTGTGAACTACAGATCATCGAGGCATGATCTGAAAAGCAATCAAATAGAAATTTGAAAAAAATTCAAAACTTAGATCCATTGCTTGAAAATAGGACATAAGAAACAAAAACACTCAAAAATGCCTTATAGTCTCTCCCTTATGAGTGTGGAATGCTACTAACCCTTAAAAGAGACTCTACTATATACGACTTTGTGGACTCCGAATTGACCATGAACCTAGGGCTTTAATACTATTCTGACACGACACAAAACAGGGCCTAACTCAGGTGCCTTAAGCCCAATCGGGATTGGAGACCACCCTCAATACCCAACCATATCCACCCTACACTCGATGTCGAATGAATTTGAATTATATAATATAACTTGATGGAACAATCATAAATGAATTATAGTTAAACGATGTCAGACCCAATACAATACTAATGGAAAGGCTGACACCAATACTGACACCGTCTATTCAAACCCAAAGTAGTCTCATAAAGACTTTATCCAAAAACAAAACTACACCTGGTGGCGACATACCCTCAACTATAGCCAAAAACCAAAGTATAAGACATATCAAAAGTATGTAAGCAAGTCCATGGAGTGAAATGGAGCCTACTAGAGTATAGAAGTTTAACACTTAAATCTAACACAAAGTTGTCCCTTAATCCAAGTCACTAAGTAGTAGAAGTGGTATAGTCATTTCTTGCATTGCATGGGGATACAACGTCCAAAGATGAGTTAGTAAGTGAACACAAGAATGTACTCAAGAGTAAGATGAATAATGCCAACATTTAAAAATAAGTAATCCATATGAAATCACATCCATACATATATATAATCCATGACGTCAAAGGGAATCAGGTTTAGCATGCATTTAAAAACTTTAACTTAGTTTTGCATGGCTTTACCATCATAACCTACCACGGGCTATATGAGTCCAGTGGTACCCTATTAATAGGCCTCGGGGCATGTAGCCGCACAAACATGAGATATCATAGGGGCTAGGAATTCCCGTGTACCTTTCACCCTCCATGATATATATATACAAGTATAAACGTAGGGGATTCTTGTGTACCCCACAAGTATATGGTCACCATGACCAATCCTCATGTCAGCAAACATGAGTTTTCAGTTTCTATTCGTCGGACTCACACCTTAATAGTTTGATATCACAACCCACCATTATTTCTTAATAAAACCTTTAGCACATAACAAAACCACCAATTCCAGGAGTTAATTACCAGGGCATTATGAAATGGTATCGTCATACCGACAGTAGCTTGCAAGTAATATCATTAGCCAACACTTAAGGGATTCCCATGTACCCCATATATTTTTCAGATAAACCAATACCATGGCCACCAAGGCCTCACCAAACCATTTAAACCAATTTAGGTTCCATAACCACATTATGCAATGTAATAGTTTCAGTAAAAGTCAAACTATGTGACAAAACCGTTCTTATAGGTATTTTAAAAAATAAGTTGAGGGCATATAGTTTCCAAAACAAAAACCGAGAACTAATTGAGCATTCACATGAAAACACATATTTAATTCCATAATTTTAACATGAAAACCATTAGAAAAAATGGGAAAACAATATTCATCCATTAACAACCAAAACCCCTAACATACAATTCAAAACCAAAAAATAACCATAATAAATCATGAAAACCATTTATTAAAATATGAATTTAGTTGAACTAATAATGAGGGAGGAGTAACATACCTTAGACACCAAAGAAGACAGAGAGAAACTACCTTTGAGAGCCTTAATTGACCATGTTGAAGGAAACCCTATCCACTTCTTAACCCAAGATCTTGAGAGAGATTTTAGAGTGTTTAAAGTGTTTTTGATTAAGAATAATAGGGTAAATGAAGTCCGTTTTAAGTCATGGGGTTAAAAGAGGTTAAGAGTGGAAATGTCTAGAATACCCTCAACTTAAACTATTAAAATCACCATAGGAGGGTATGACTCCCCCTAACTCGTACACACAACATACGAGTAGTACCCACCACTCGCACCCTAGATAAAATATTGAACATCACATACTGTCCACAATATGACTCCCCTTGCCCAAATCGTACCTATACCATATGAATAATACCCTCAAATTGTATCCAAGACAAAATCCAAGGGGTTGGAAATAGGACAACATATGAATTGGACTATACCACTCATGCTATCTTCATACGACTCGTATGGATTCTAGTCATACCTAGGATAGTACATGATTGAGAACACACTTCTTAACATACAACTTGGTCCCTCTAGATCATACCTATATCAGATGACTAGTAAGCCTAATTTATATGATGCCTAAAGAGTTCAAAACTTAGAATATTTCTAAGATCAAACTCAAGGTGTTTCACTATCACAAGGGGACAACATAATCAATCTAAGAGATGAATCCATGATATCCCAGTCTGAATATCAAAACCACTATCAGGCAAATAAATGGACACAATAAAGAATAAAACTAAAGTTGGTCAAGATCACAAATAGGCTATATAGAAGTAACAACTCCTAAATCTCTAATCCTAAGGGGAAACATAACTAAGCCCAAATGGCTAGTCAACTGACATTTAGAGCAATCTCTACTATAATGGCCATCTTTCCTACAATCATAGCTTGACTTGAGAACTCTAGGCCGGCAAGGAATAAATGCTAACTCTACATAATCAGCTATCCGGGGCACTCTTGTATTAATACACCAGAGAAACCTAAGATCAGATACTAATTTGTCACAACCTAATTTCATAGGTCATGATGGCGCCTACTATAACCCATATGTAGGCAAGCTATTGTCGTAGTTCAAAATAGCTAGTAACGGACTACCAAACAAAATAAGTAAAGAATGCAAAATAATCTAACAAAAATTCAATACATAAATAAACCCCAAAACATGGTGGTATTAGCACAAAAGCCTCAAATTTAAAAAGAGTAAAAAAGTGAAATAATAGTGGAATTACTCTGATGCAACTTATATCTAAATATAATATAGAGACTAGTCTAATACATAAGAGAGATAAGTAATACTTCAAACATCAGGAGATCACTCTAAGTCTCTATACCATGGTTACTCCACACGACGCACACATCAATGGTGATAAATCGTACTATTATTTGTAGGCTGCAGAAAAGTAGTATGACTACCAAACGAATAGTACTCAGTAGGCAACTTCCAACTAAGAGGTAAAGATAAAATGGATATATACAACATATAAACAAAACAAAAACTACACTCAAATATCCAAAATCCATATAAGATAACTAATAACAAAATAAGGATAAACTACCCTATTCATGTCTAAGAGAGTAACATATTAGACTAAGAAAGTAATGAGGCTGAACTATTTAATTCTAGTCAAATTCAACAATTTCAATACTATACTATTTATCACTAGCTAATAAGTAAGTGCAAATGGAAGGAAGATAATCTAAATGTACAAATCCAAGAAATGTGTATACAATATGATCAATTAAAGGAAGGGATGTATGGTAGTTCCATAGATACATATTGTTAGGTATATATATATATATATATATATATATATATATATATATATATATATATATACATAGAGATGCAGACAATCTCAAAGCATAACCTAAATAATCAGGTCTTAACTTTTAAGGCCTCATTATAATCCGATTAAGATCTAGTACTATCATACCCAAGGTTGATAATTCATTTGTCTAAAGATAAGACAAACATGAATACTATTGTAAATGTTAGATCGAAGAGGCCAGAAACATACCTCAAATATCGATACAAAATCAATGACCAATCTATCATAAACTAGACATAATAAAGATCATAACAAGGACAATAACAATACAACAACAACGTGAGTAACTGGCTATTCCAAACAACTAAATACCTAGTACAGCCTATGCATACCCCCAACTCTCTAGCCTCAGAAGGTTCAATCAACATATAAAAACACAAGGCATAGTCATCATCATGCATGAATGAATGCAATAGAATCCACAATACCATAATCATTATCATCATAATCATACTCTAGCCTTACAAAGTATATAATCACCACAACATCCTCCTATCTTATCGGTTATTAATATCATCATCACAATATCCTTCAGCCTTTTCGGGTATTATCACATCATTATAATATACTCTGTCTTGTGGGGTATCAACATTATCATCACAATATCCTTTGGCCTTACTGAGTATCAACATTATTATCATAATATCCAAACCAGTGTAACATAAAAGAGAGAAAGCCCTATAAGAGCTAAAGTAAAGTGCAAGCCCACAAGAGATAGAGTAAATGAAAAGCCCTATGAGGACTAAAAAAACTTACAAGACCCACAAAGGCTAAATTAAATGGATATAAAAAGAAGAGTAAGGTAGATTATGTTTCCATAATTCATCATTCATCATCAATATCACAACCTTAGTAAGTATATATATATAATAGGTGCACGGACTCTAGTCATGGCTAAAAGAGTGTAAATCTATAAGAATGTTACCCAGAGTGAACTTTGAGACTAAATCTCTATGAAAGTATAGAAAGGGTTAGAATATATCATGACTAGAATAAAAAGTAATGTAAACTCATGAACCAAAATATATCTTGGTCAAATCTATAAAAACATCATTTTTAACCTTTTTTATACATTTAACTTATTCATTTAGTTAGGCAATTGTAATTGTGATGAAATCTATTTTAAGGTAGAAAGTGGGCTTTAGCCCTTTGTTAGTGGTAACAACAATAAGATTATAATCTAACTAGAATCTTATTAATAATTGATGAAACAACAATGAATGTACCAAATCTACGCATGTCATCGCCAGCATTCAATCATTAGAAACATAAACATCATACAACATCTTTCTCCATCCCACACTGGATAGATGTGTATATAAGCATATAAATATTCATAAGCTATAACTGTATCCTTTACAAGGATAATTACTTCCCTGATATCCAATTCTTATCATAACATAACCTTTGGCATAATATTGGGTTTGAAATAATTATATTAATAATAATGTTTATAAGCCATCTCATATATAAAAGTTATATCCTAACTATAAGGAACAATATATCTATAAGCTGCAAAGCATATTGGTAGTTGTCTTGCATTTATGAGGCATAACATAAGGCATTTCACATCAAGGAGACATAACATAAGGCATCTGACATCTAGGAGATATATTATATTACAAGGCCATAAATCATAACTATAAGAAATATCATTGCTAATGACCGAATATCACATCTAAGAGATAATAACATCTGTAATGACCCATAATTTAATCTAAGAGGAATAAGCATCTTCGAAGTCCCAATATCATTTTTATATGAAAATCAAGGCCATAAACCATTCAATCATTATCCAAGGAAAATACTATCACAATTCACCAAGATACAAAGTAAGCTCATTCTAAAGGCTTAATAGTCTCAACTAAGCCTAGCATCCATAACTATATGACTAATTCTAACGCAAGGCTTGGCCTAAGAGGGCCAAACAATCCCACATCTAATCTTTTTCATGTTTAGGCAAACCATGACTCATACTAGGAGATTGTATCTAGTCCAACTTCCAGATGTCAAGTAAGCCACACCCAATCCTAAGATAGGAACTTCATCTAGAAACATAGGCATTTATTCCAAATCTACACAAATTATGGTCCAAGATCACTAGACTAGCCCGACTAGAGTTAATCCTACTAACCATGAATCCAACACACAAACCACATCCCAAACAGCATTATAGCATATCCATTCTATAATTTAGCTCACTTCTAGGTATAAGGGAAAGGATTCAAAAAGTGTCATAAACATACCACGTTACAAGTCCAAAACCCTTATCTAATCCCTAAACATCAATAATCAAGGCTAAGTTATTCTAGTCAAAATCAAGCATAACATTCACATTTACATGCAATATATATCACACATCATCTATATAGAAGAGTAGACAGAAGTCTACCCTAAGGCCAAACCTCACATCCTCACATCATTTATCCAAGGTCCACCTTCACTCGCAATTCCTAAAATTACATCGTACTATAAAAATCATAATCTACTCATCAATGTGAGTCTAACAATACATATATTGCACCATTGTTCTTTGGGTCCAAAAATGTTACCAAAAATTCTAAGTAGGTCCCACATCCAAAATATGTATTTCTGACATCAACCCTACGTTCATATATGAATAAAGAATCAAAACCCTCAAGAATTGGGTGCAAACTAAGCAAATTTTGCTCTAAAATCAAGCCCTAAGTGAATTTGGAGTTTTGGATCTAAACTAAGAAATCCAAGAATGAATTCAAAGGATTCTTACCTTAAATTCGAAGATAATAATGATAAAAGATGCTAATCGAGCTCCTAAGTCACCTATAGTGATCAATTTTGAGTTACCACACTCATTTTGGGGGTTTGGCTCTTATGAGTGAAGGAAAAATAACCATATTCGCGACCATGAAGTATGTTTATGGACCCCCAGTGACACAACCTAAACTATGGCCTAGTTGTGTCGGGCTTCTCATGTCCAACTAAGATCGGAGATGACCCCTAATACCAAATCATAAGCGCCCTACACCCTATATCATATTAATTTTGAAAATATAAAAAGATAAAGAAAGAATAATTCAACGACAGTAAATAAAGTCTATAATCATAATCCAACAACCTCAACCAAATATCCAATCGATGCAAAACCTAATTCTAATACCAATACTAAGGCTGACACCAATACCGACACTTCCCTTGCCCATAGTAGTCTAAGAAAGACTCTAACAAAAATCAAAGAACATCCAATTGGGACATACCACCGACCATAGACAAAAACCAATATCTCAAAAATAATAATAATGAAAAGAATTCTATAATGCTTAACTCACTCCCATAATAGAAGGGTGATACAGTTGTTGTCAAGCAGCCCATTTGAATTGTGTTTGAATCTTAAGGAGTGAATTATAGACTTCAAACCCTATAGATGCTTAAATTACTACAATTTTACCTGAAATGATAATAAAAAAGACATGTAACATAAAATGGGGGGATTTTCTTGGAAACTCTTCACAACAGACTTTAACAAGCACTAGGTAAATGAAACTGTTACTTTGACTTCATAATTTTAGGAGATCTTGGGATTATATCTACCAATAGGTAATTCATGTGGGTTGATGTCAGTTCAACATGAAATTTGGTTGTTAACTAAAGGATAGGATAGGTCAAAGATCATTGGGGTCAATCTTTCAACAAAACCACAATGATTTCACCCGTTGGCTCTTTTGAGAACCTAACAAGTGTGCAATTTTTTATAATCACCCAAAACCTCAATCAAGCATCCCTATTTCTAGGATTATGCTCCTGACATGATTTACACTCTGAATACACTTATTTCTAATATAGAAAATGGTAGTAAAACATAGTCTCAATGTCTTCCATTGCCTTGTCCCTCTATAACCCTCTTTTGAGGATGTTATGGGTTACCTAATGTTCACCCTCATCCCTCTTTTGAGGATTATAAAAGGTTTCTAGAGTTTAGGGTCTTAACCCATCAAATCCATTTAGATATTTAAGATTTTCACCCTTTAAATTTCAGCCCATTAGCTCAAGCAATGATTGAATCCATACTCAACAACCAAAATCCATAGAAACACAACAACACCCACACACAATTACACTCTAATTCAACATAATACAAATACTAAATTACTTAGCTACTCATGAAGAAATTAAAAAGAGATATACCTTAAGGATTATCCAAAGCATTCATTCTTTACAAATATACTAAGAAATTTATCCTACAAAGTTAGTTACACACTTTCCCAATTAGGGTTTCAAGCTTTGAATTCAAAAATATCTTATGAGTTAAGAAACACCCAAAGAAGAAAGGGTTTTTTATTTTATATATTTTGGGATTTGTCTAAGTGCTTTTACAAATCTGGGCCTGGGCATATTTTTACTGAATCGTGATCGCGCATTACTGTTTGCGACCGCATCCACATGACTATGGTTGTTTTCTACGACCGCATTATGCTGACCGTATTGACTGATCATGACTGCGGTCCTCAATCTGTGATCCTAGTAACTGAGGCTGATATAGTCCAGGTCTTCATCTGTACTCTTTTTTTGGTCCTTTTTTATCATTTTCAACTCTAATCCACATCTTTTGATCACTTCAACTCTATGCCTACAAAGAGTGGATATTAGTGTATTTTATCTTTAACATGTCTCATTCATTTATTCAAAACAAGATAATGTGCACAAATGTTTTGTGAGAATGAGTGGAAAAATCACCCCTTATCAACACCCCCAACTTAAGACTTTGCTTGTCATCAAGAAACACTACCACTTATTATGAGACAATTTCATATATATGCCCTTATTCTATTACTCAATAATCATGATGACTCAAACTTGATTGCTACCACTAAAATCTTTTCACATATGGGAAAATAGACTTTTAATGACTCTCATTCTTATAAAATAAAATGTTGAGGGATGCAATAGACTTTGGGGAGAAATCATGTAACAACTAGTAAGACTCTAGAAATAACTCATATGTTGACTACAATCATCCTATACCTCTATTTACCTTATTGTGCGAAAGATGACAAAATCACCCACCTCAACTAGTTCAGATACCTCCTCACGAGAAAGGAAAAATGCATACACCTAGTTACCAATCATGCAACAAGGAATTTTAAGTGAAAACACTCACTCTCTAAATAAATTCTCCATGTTAACAAGTACTACACCATAAGTTCGCCCCTATTTTCAATCACAACTACAATGTTCACACTTGGTTGGGAATCACAAAAGGACTTTATAAGCTTGTAATGTAGGTTTAGGGTAGGGTAGGACATTATCTTGGGATGATAAGTCTACACCCTCCTTGAAATTCTACATCATAATTCTTTCATGAATTGCTCATTGGGCCACTTCTTATTCCCTTACTAATTTGCCTACTTTTCCCTTTTTGCTTTACTCACATGCTCTTCGCCTCTTTTTAAATGCATTTAAAATCTATGCATTTTATTCTTTTAATGGATTTTCTCTTTCTTCAAAGAAAAATTCTTACTTTTTTAAGATTGTAGGAACCTTCTTACGACTTCGTGGCTCAACTATACTTCTTTCTCTTTCCATGACCCTAACTTAGGCTTTTAGCCTTAATTTGTATTCTTAAGTTCAAGGAGGATAGGGTTCGAGAGGGGATGAATAGAAGGGTCATGGCTCGTAATATGTTTTCCAAAGAAAAGTCCAAAGGCTCAAAGAGGGTGACTAGGGTAGCTCCTATGTATTGGTAGGCTCTTTAGGATAAAGTGGGTTTACCAAATCATAAGATGGCCTATGCTCATATTACCAACCAAACACAATCAAAATTTATCTTTAAAATATTAATGAGGCAAGTTCTAGAAAGCACAAGTACACATGAGATGAATACAATTAACCTCACATACTTGGCATGTGAATGTCGTCAAGAGGGTTCAATTGTTCTACCCACTCGAGAAAAAGATGGAGTATTTACTATTTTTTTGAAGTCTACTTTTGAAGTCATACAAAGAGGGGAAAATTTTATCATAAAGTTGCTCACATCCAAGCCTTCAAATTTTGTAAAGTTTTTTTATGAAGGGGGTTGTTTGCTTTTCTATCCGTACCACATATAATTTACCAATCATGAAAACCATCCAAGCTATCATCTCATATTGAAAATCATAGTAAGGGCAACACACCATATGGTTACTCATACTTCACCAATGGATATTAATGAAATCCCTAATCATCAATGCTACAGGTATTCAGACTTTCCTTGCACATATGGTTAGAAACCAAATCACGGTGCAAAGGCTCGTCTAATAAAATTTAAACTAAAATAGAAAACTAAGAATGAAGTAACTAATCCATGAAAATATAGACACCATCAGAGTTCCCCAATATTACCACCGAATTAAAACTAAGAATCATCCAAAGAGCAGAAAAGTAATGCAGAAATATCAATAATATAGGCTAAAATTAAATGACTTAGGAGACACCCCCAACTGAATGAATAGTTGTTTCCCCACTACATAAATAATCAAGGGTAAAAGAGATAATGTTGCTCCCTATAACTACATAAAGAGATACTTTCACTCTCAGATTCTGCATCATTACCATTTTCCTAAAGATCAGTCTACTCGGTTGGGGCCTCATCATCACTCTCCACCAAAGATAAAATAAGTCTATATTAGGGGTTTAGGACCTTTCATATACCATTCACCCCCTTCCACATCTTGATAAATAACCCATCCCTCTTCTTCTCTTTTGTAACTATTTTTTCATGTTCAATTCAAAGGTCTCGATATGACTCTTCCAAAGAGAAGTAGGCCTTTTTAAGTGTATCAATTACAGTTTCTTGCTTCTTTTGGTACTCCTTGTTCTTCTTATAATCGGACGTATAAGAATGATGAGTGGTGGAAGTCTCTCCCAGTCCTTGGGGAAAACTATACATAAGTCATTTGATGATTGCAATATTTATTCCAATCTCCTTAAGAGGTCCCGTGGTGGTTGGCCTATGAGACTCAGGCTCACAGCATGCTGGCTTTTCCAAGTTGATCTTTCTTTTCTTGCATTTGTCAGGTGCTCCGTCACCTCTAATCCTCAAGGGGTAAATGGGGGAATTTTGGCACACCCATGTATCACTAGCATACTCTTTCACCCCCGCTCTTTTATAAAGCTCTGTAATCAAGGAGGGGAAGAATGTATGTGTACCATCTTGGTTCACGAAATGATCTATTACATTCACCATGACTTGACCAACATCTAGAAGGATGTCATCTAGAATACACACAACCATCCTAGTATGCAATTCCAGGACTATTGTTATATGGGTGCAAGAAAAACTCAGTGATAAATGATGTGCAACCATATTTGAGCCTCGAAAGTAAAGTCGTTCATAGAAATATTTATTTTAGTATTGGTCCATGAGACTTTCTTTTTGGGGAATAGTCGTTGTGTCATTCTTTAGGTTAGAAATTGTGTCACTCGGAAGTCCACTTCTAGGCCTTGCATTTAATTGGAGATTTGCCTAACTTGGGTCTCTAATTGCTTGATACGGGCGGAGTGAGACATTATTGTTTAAGAGAGTTGGTAAAGATTCCCCTTCAATTGGTAGACCATTTTGTCTATACCCTCCACACTACTCAAGATCCTTGCCAACACATCCTCGATCTTGAACTTTTTTTGGTTAATGACATTTGACCCTTTGTCCTTAGCCCTATCATGAGGAGGAACATAGCGGTCATAATCACATTCCCTATCTGTCTAATCTCAATCTTTTTCACGATCCATTTAAGCTTGGTTCCTTTCTTTCCTTTGATAGGAGGGGTAAGAACTCCCCGAGTAGTTTTCCAATTATCAGGTTTCTTCTTCCAACTTCTTTACCTTTTCATTATCTTCATAAGACTTTGTTGCTACGGTGTTTACCATTTTTGTGGTTGTACCCATAACATGTTTCATCTAGAGCTCAAGTTGGGTCATCATTTTGTCCATGCTCTTCTCCTTTTCTTATCCCCGTTTTCTTTGTTCATTAGTTACCATAGAGGTGGCAGAAGGGATCTTAGGAGCTTTGGTATCTTGGGTGTTCCAACACCGATTTTGTTTTGACACTTCTTCTATTATTCAGAAGGCTGCAAGATGGTGAAATTTCAAGTTTTAAACAACGGTTCTCTATTCATTTTCCAAAATTTCACAATATCATCTTGCTTCTAAAGCATCTTTGATAGTGGGAATTATCTATCAAGGAACATTGTGGTAAGCTCTTCCCAATATGTAATCAAACTGGGTGGAAGAGAGGGGAGCCATAAAACCGCCTCGCCCATTAGTGAAAATCCGAAGAAGCAAAGCCTAATGGATTATTGCGTAATATATGCTATGTTAAATGGCATACAAACTTCCCCAAAGTTCTTCAAATGGACATTCAGGTCCTGATAAGCTTGACCCTCGTACAACCCTATCATTGGCTACATGTGTAGCATGATGCTAGTCATATGAAAACCTCCATTCCCATTGGTTGGTGGGATATGGATTACACTTGTTTGTCCCACTTCATTTAATTGGCCCTCATCATCTAGTGGGGCATCAAAGAGGCCCAAATTACTTGTGCTATCACCCATTTCTCTATTTACACTTTGATCACCTATAAAAGGTTCAAAAATAACAAATGAATTAAATAATACCTCTTCGGGTATTCCCAAGTAAAAATGACACCATGCAAGTAAAATCAATAATTTACTCCCTAGTAACGGTGCCATTTTGATAATGCTAAATTCACTCCAATAATTGAAGGGTAAGGCAGTCGTTGTCAAGTAACCCAATTTGAATTGGGTTAAATCTCAAGGAGTGAATTACAGACTTCAAACCCTATGGAAGCTCAAATTACTACAAGTTTAGCTGGAATGATAATAAAAAAGACATGTAAAATAAAATGGGGGTATTTATTTGGAAACTCCTCACAACAAACTTTAACAAGCACTTGGTAAATGAAACTTTTACATTGACTTCAAGATTTGAGGAGATCTTGGGATTATGTCTACCGAAAGTTAGTGCATGTGGGTTGATGTTGGTTCAATATGAAATTTAGTTGTTAACTAAAGGTTATGCTAGGTTGATGATCATTGGGGTCAATCTCTCCACAAAACCATAACGATTTCACTCGTTGGCTCTTTCGAGCAACTAACAAGTGTATAATTTTTCATAATCGCCCAAAACCCCAATCTTGCATCCCTATTTCTAGGATGCTGCTCTTGACATTATTTACACTCCCACTACACTTATTTCTAATATTCCAAAAGTTAGTAAACCATAGGCTTAATTTTCTACCATTGCATTGTCCCCCTATAACCCTCTTTCGAGGATGATATAGGTTACCTAATGTTCACCTTTATCCTTCTTTTGAGGATAATAAAGGGTTTCTAGATTTTAGGGTTTTCCCCCATCAAACCCATTTGAATATTTGGGGTTTTCACCCATCAAATTCCAACACATAAGCTCAAGCAATGGTGGAATATACACTCAACAACTAAAATCCATGCAAACACAACAATACCCACACACAATTACACTATAGTTCAACATAATTCCAAGACTAAATTACTTAGTTTCTCATCAAGAAATTAAATAGAGATATACCATAAGTATTATCCAAAGCATTCATTTTTTACAAAGATACTAAGAAATTTATCCTCCAAAGTTAGTTACATACTTTCCCAATTAGGGTTTCAATCTTTGAATTCAAAAATATCTTATGAGGTAAGCAACACTCAAAGAATAAAAAGTTTTTGTTTTTATATCTTTGGGGATTTGTCTAAGTGCTTTTACAGATCTTCCCCTGGGCATAATTCCGCTGAACTGCGATTGTGCATGACTGTCTGCGACTGCGTCTATGCGACTGTAGTTGTGTGCCATGACTGCAATGTAATAACCATCTTGACTGACCATGATTTCAGATTAAGGACTGCGATCACGGTAACAGAGGCTGATGTAGTCCAGATCTTCAGCTGCACTCTTCTTTTTTCCTTTTTTATCATTTTCATCTCCAATCTATATGTTTTGATCTCCTCAACTCTATGCCTTCAAAGAGTGGATATTAGTGCATTTTATCTCCAATATGTCTAATTCATTTATCCAAAACAAGGTAATGTGCATAAATGTTTAGTGAGAATGAGCAGAAAAATGACCTCTTATCAAAGTCCATTGCATGCAATGGAGTCTTCTGAAGTATGAAAATTCATCACTTCAATCTGACTCAAATCTGTCCCCGAATCCAAGTCACTAAGTAGGAGGAATGGTAGTATGACCAGTTCCTGCATCGCATGGAGATACAATGCTCGAAGACAATTAGCGGAGTGAACGCTAGCTTATAACTCAGCGATAAAGATAAAATAATGCCATCATTCAAAACTAAATCAAATAACTAGATGTAATCACATATATATAGTGACGAGATCGGGAATAGGGTTTAGCATGCATTTAAAACCTTAACCTATGCTATGTAGCTCAGCCATCATAAATGTCCACCAATGGGCTATATGGGTTCAGCTCCTGCTGCAAAAACGGTTGCGGTGCATGTTATCCATATGAACCAAAGTATAACCTGAGATGACTAGTACATGTCTTAAGATATAAAGTGTGACATCATGCACATGGTCACCATGACCAAACCTCACATCGGTAAACACTAGTTTTTAGTATTGGTCCCCTTGGACTTCCATCTTCTATGACTTTGCTACACAACCCCCTTTAAGCCCATATTAAAACAAATTACACATTTACAGCTATTTACTAAGGATTTTTTTACTAGGCATTAACCATTGGTATCATTATATCAAAATTAGAGCATACACGTCTATATCCTTATTCCATAAAGAACCGTTAAACCAAAATTAAACTCCAACATTTCCAATTCAACTAAGACCATGGCCACCAAGGCTTTCCTAAAACTATTTAAAATCAAACAAAACCAATTTAAGTTCCATTACAATTTATACAATGCAAGGATTCTAAGAATAATCAATCTAGGTGACAAAAATCATTCTCATTAGAATTTTAACAAACAAGTTGAGGGCACATAAGTTTCAAACCATACCCAAGTAATTTAGGGAATCCATAATACCCCAAAATTCATTTACCATTATTATGCATTCCACAATATTAAAATCATACTAAATGTATGAAAGAAAACATAATTAAACCATGAGAAACCTTGTTCAACCATGAACATCCAAAACCCCCAATATGTGTTTCAAAACCATAACAATGTCATAAAAACCATACATTAAAGCACATGCTCTTTGTAAAATAATAATGAGGAAGGAGTAACATTCTTAGACACAAAGGAAGATGGAGAGAAATCACCCAATCAAAGACTTAATTGATTATCTTAAGGAAACCCTAGACATTAATTTAACCAAGAGTTTGAGAGAGATTTTAAGAGTGTTTGATTGGGAATAATAGGTTAATGAAGTCCCAAAAGGTGTTTTAAGTCGTGATATCAAGGGGAGTTCTAAGGGAAAATGTCCAAAATGACCCCAACTTAAAACAGTAAAAACAAAATGCCACTGGTGGTTACGAGTCAATCGCGTGACTCATGACCATAGCATATCACTCGTACCATTGAGTCGTCACAAATATAGTGAGTTGGACACCCACACACTCTCCACTATACAAATCTCTGATCTCACTCATTACCAAACTATATGACTCGTATGGCCTATTCATACCCAAGACAGAATCCAAGGAAATTAGACACTGGACAACATACGATTCAACTATACCACTCGACCCTATCCTTACTGCTCTTAGTGAGTCACTTGTACTCAGAGCTAATTTTAGTTACTAACTTTTTGATTTTATGAAGGATCGTCTTAACGACCTGTCACCACACCTACCAAATCGTACCGCCAAATCATAACCATAATAAAAATCCAACCACCATCCACTGAACTCCTTATGAATAGAGTCACCTGACCCATACCCATATCATACGACTCATATGATTAGTTGTTACAAGGATAGTGAGCTAAAAGATCAAGAAATTCTAAGGTCCAAAAAATAGGGTGTTTCACCCAAGAAAGGAGATACGTCGATCTCCTTCATTGGCCCATACCCCTCAAATGGAAATCTCCATAGGGCGCACATTGTGATTGCGCTAGCCCTTGTTATCTCAGACAATAGTTAAAACTTAGAATTTTTCCATATTTTTGCTAATGCCTCAGGACTTATTTTGAATTTGATTTTCACAAATGAACTATTTAACCCCACTAAATTTGATGTTCCAGAGACGTTGGTGAGGTCGAATTTTTAATATGAGTTTGTTTCAACCAAATTTTGATTCCCACACCTATACTTTCTTATTTTTAACTTTCGACCAATAGGTCAAAATGAGCTTGGGCACATTTGGAACCAAACCAAAGGTCTACAAGACTAAAATTGATATTTTGAAGATGCTAGCACTGTTGGAAAATCTATCTGAGATCTTTCTACTAAAGTTTTTGCCCGGTGGCTATTTGGAACAAGTGAAGATTTCTAAATAGGGAATTAGCTCTAAAAAATAAACAAACCATCTGCTAACTAAACCGTCGGTCCCAGCAGGTCATAAATAACTTAGGGAAGCTATGGAGAATGACTAGTGGTGAAGATAAATAGAAATATGAGACATTACCTGAAGGGTCATTATAAATAAGTCTTTGCCTAAGGTAGGCTGGAGGGCCCCACGTCTAATCCCCAAAACCTATTTTTGGAAAATTTTACCCTGAACTATGCTAAGGTAACTAAATTCATTTCTAGAAGTTAAATAAGACATAATTATCCCTAAGATACTAGTTCTCCCTAAAACATGAGAGACTAATTCAACTATGCCTAATTTATGATTTCAAGCTAGCCTAAATGGTCAAACTAACCAAATATTTTCAGTCATACCTCCAACACCTAAGTCCCACCCTATATCTAGCATAATATCATATTCATACTATTAAATAGTTCAACCTATGAAGAGGGTAAACCTAGCCTTCTTAGACGCCAAAGAAAAGCCCAAAGAATAGGCTCACCACCAATTTTCCTTTCTGAGAAGCTTACACAAGGTAACACGTTGTCAAAATCACAATCTACACATCAAAACAAGAACAATGAAACCAATATTTCACTATTGTGCTTTGGTTTGAAAAAATTATGAAAAATTCCTATGTGGTGTCTGTTTATGGAATCGCACATTGGAAACCAACACAACGTCACTCTATGCTTAAGGAATATTTAACCTTAAAATAGGGGAATTTTAAGCTCTAATGGTGCTACAATGAAGCCAACAAGCTTTTAGGGATTTTATAATAAGAAAGAAGAATAATATCAAGAAATTAATGAAAACTTACTACGAATTCAAAGGAGAAACAAGTAAATTAATTACATAAAAGCTCCAAAATCACCCACAAATTATTTTCCAATAATTTCTACTTTTTAGGGTTCATAATTTTAGAGAATGGATGAAAAATTGTGAAAATGGGGCTAAGTACGACATTAATAAACTTCTCAAGTACGCGAATACCGCTTAAGGGGACACTGGACAATTTAGCGGAAGGCGCTAAAGCGGCCAGCTAATCACTAAGGTCATTGATTTGAGCTAAAGAGACATGTGCTCTAGCAGCCAACTAGCCACTTAAGCAACACTTTCCTAGTTGGTCAGTGCCACAAAAGCACTAGATTTTCTTGCATTAGCTGGTGACATAGAATATTTTTATCTCCACCAACCCCTCGAGATTCATCCCAAATCCCATATATGCTAACAAACTATGCTAGCCTATCTATTTTGACATTTTAGACATAATGGCACAATCAAAATTTCCATCTGAGTTTGTTTTGATGAAAAGTGGCACTACGCCCATGTGCCATTTTTCATAACTCGGACCAATAGCCATAAATGAGTCTAGAAGCCTCGAGACCCACATCAAGGGTCCACCAAACAATAAATTGATGTTTTGAAGTTGTTGGAACTGTCATAATTGGCATATGAGGTCATTTGGTTGTTGTTTTTATCAGATAGACCATTTGAACTAGCGAAGGCTTTGAAATAGAAAGTTGGCTCTAGAGACTAAATAAACTACCCAGTAACCAAACTATTAGTTCCAGCATGTCATAAATTACTTGGGCTAGCTATAGGAAAACTCTAAAGATAAAAATGAGCAGAAAAACAGAAAATGACTTGGAGGGTCAATACAATATCCACTACTAAATGAACTTTCGTCCATAAAAGTAAAGGATTACGATATACCTAAAGCTTCAAACAGGTGAGGATACTAGGCCTACATCTGATTCTTGACCTCCCAAGTAGCCTCCTCTACTGGGCGATGCCCTTACTAAACCGTAACTACTGAAATCTCTTTAGTGCACAACCGTCTGACATCATTAGCTAAAATAAGCATAGGCTCTTCTATAAAAGCTAAATGCTCATCCAACTAGACCGAGTCCCATCTAAGCATATGAGATGGGTCAAGAATGTATCGCTACAGCATAAAAACATTGAATAGCATATTGCCAGGATCAAAAATTGAGGGTAAGTCTTACTCATAAGCCAACTCACCGATTGTGCAAAGAATCTCAGAGAGTCCAATATATCTGGAGTTGAGCTTTACTGCCCCCCCCCCCAAACATTGTCACATCTTTTAGATAGGATACACGGAATAATACTCTATCACCAACCCCAAATCTTAAGGCATAAAGTCTACGATCTACATAAGCCTTTTGCATACTCTGAGCAACCGTAAACCTATCCTGGATCAACCTGACTCTATCCAATGACTCATGAAGCAAAATCAGTAACATGAGGTGTAATACAAAAGTCTCAAATATAAAACAAAAAAATAGATATTTCCTACCATAAAAATCCTCAAAAGGCACCATCTCAATACTCGAATAGTAACTATTATTATATCCAAATTCTATCAAGGTTAAGTGATGCTCCTATTGACCCCTAAAGTCTATAACACTGGCTTGGAGCGTATCCTAGAGGACCTAAATAGTCCACTCTGACTGCCCATCCATCTAAGGAGGGAAGGTTGTACTAAGATCCACTTGAGTGCCCAACTACTCCTAAAAAACTCTCTAAAATATAGAAGTGAACACTGAACCCCAATTTGAAATGATAGATATAGGCACACTATGCAAATGGACTATCTCATTGACATAGATATGGTCTAATCTCTCGGTATTAAAGGACATCTAAATAGGAATGAAGTGTAACAACTTGGTCATTGGATCCATAATGACCCAAATACCATTAGAACCACATAAAGTACGAGGTATCCCACTAATAAAGTCCATGGTATTCTTCTCCCATTTCCACTAAGGAATGGTCAATCTTTGAATACTGTCACCAGGTCATTGATGCTCACCCTTCACCTACTGACAATATTGGCAACGAGCTATAAAGTCCTCTATATCTCTCTTCATAACACTCCACCAATAATTTTGCCTTAAATTCCGATACATCTTAGTTGTACCCATGTGAATAGAATATCTGGAGTTATGATCCTCATGAAAAATTGATTGAATCAAGTCATCAACCCTTGGAACACAGATGTGGCTACCAAATCTTAAAATTCCCACAGATTCTATGGTAAGCTTGGATTCACCACTCAACACCTGGTCATGAATGATGCAAAGTCTTTTATCCTCAAATTGGTGACTCCAAATCTATTTAAATAGAAAATACCTCACCTCCATATAAGCAAGAATCCTTCTAGGGTATGAAATATCAAGTTGCACCATCAAGTTTGATAAGGACTAAATGTCCTATGCCAACGGACTCTCAGAAACTTAAATATATGCCAAGCTACCCATACTCACTGCCTTCTGGCTCAAGGCATCTGCTATAGTATTTTCTTTGCCCAAATGATACAAATTAGAGATGTCATAATCCTTAAGCAACTCCATCCATCAGTGTTGCCTAGAATTTATCTCTCTCTAGGTTACAAGATATTGAAGATTAGGATAATCTAAGAAAATCTCACAATGAATGCCATAAGGATAATGCCTTCGAATCTTAAGTGCAAAAACTATTGTCGCCAACTCCAAATTATTATCGGGCTAATTTTGGTCATGAACCTGCAATTGTCTTGGTGCATAAGCAATAACTCTAGCTTGCTATATAAATAAACACCCCAAACCAACACCTGTAGCATAAAAATACAAGGTGAATACCTCACCCTCAACAAGTAGAGCCAAAATAGGAGTTGAAGTGAGAAATCCCTTGAGTTTTCCAAAGCTTCACTCACATTTCTCAAACCATCAAAAAGGACCACATTCTGAGTTAATCTGGTCATCAGTGTTTCAATAGTAGCAAGACCCTCAATGAATCTTCTATAGTAATCAACCAAACCAATGAATCTATGAACCTCAGCCGGAGATATAGGCCTCTCCTAATCACAAACGGCCTCGATCTTCGCTAGGTGTACCATAATACCATCCTTAGAAATCATATGGACAAAAAATGTCACCTACTCAAGCCAAAACTCACACTTAGAGAATTTGGCAAAAATAATATGATCTCTTAAAGTTTGAAGCACAATCCTCAAATATTGCATATGCTCTACTTTACTCCTCGAATATACCAGGATGTCATCGATGAACATAATCACAAAGGAGTCTAAATATGGCTTGAACACACGGTTCATCAAATCCATAAATAGACATCACTAAAAACTCATAATGACCACAACAAGTCCAAAAAGTTGTCTTTGGGATATCCTTTTCCCCAAACCTCAAATGATGGTAACTAGACCTTAAGTTTATCATAGAGAACACTGATGCATCTAGAAGCTAGTCAAATAAATCCCTAATGTAAGGCACAGAATAACAGTTCTTCAGTATCATCTTATAAAGATGCCTATAATCAATACACATATGCATGGATCCATCCTTCTTCTTCACAAATAACATAGGATCTCCCAAGGAGACATACTTAGTCTAATAAAACCCTTATCGAGAAGATCTTAAAGCTGAGAATTTATATCTTTAAGATTAGTATGGGCTATACGGTAAGGTACCATAGAAATATATCGGTTCCTAAATCAAGATCAATAAAACTCAATACTATGCTTAGGAGGAAGGCTAGGTAGATTGGTAGGGAAAACTTTAGAAAAATCACAAACTACATGAACATATTCAAACAATGGACTCTCCACACTAACATCATAAATATAAGTGATATAACACTCAAAAACCCATGAAATAAGCCTCCTATCATAAATATAAAAAATAATCCCAGTCGGCTAATGACTAATAGCTCCCTACAATAAGATCAAGGGTATGTCGGACATGGAAAAAGTAACGGTCTTATCAAAATAATCAAGGACTTCATGGTAGTGGGATAACCAATCCATGCCTAGAATTACATCAAAATCCACTATATATAACACAATAAGATCATCCTAAGAATCAAATTCTCAAATAGTCATAACACGTGATCTGATAATCCAATCCAGTACTAAAGAATCATCCACAGGAGTAGATACATATAATGGCACAAATAATTAAACCTAAGATAACTCTAATCATGGGGCATAATAAGCAAACACATAATAATAAGCGGATCCCATCTCGAATAAAGAAAAAATTAACTGGCGGAACAACAAGATTGAACCTATGATAATTGCATCAAAAGAATCAACCTCGAGTATAGTAAATACAATATAAAAATGACCAAGCCTATTACCTGGTTGAGTTTTGACCGATCTTCTATCCTTTCTATTTGAGAACCTCCATGAGCACCTTGGGGACCACCCCTACAATAATCCATGCCACCTCTAGTTGAGGGATAAACTTCCTTAATAGGTGGAACACTCTGTGCTGAAGGAATAATCGCTCTACGACTAGGGAATTCTCTAAGGAAATGACCAAAAGCTGTAAAACCATAACATGACCTAGGAGTTGCACTAAAATTGAAAGATTCGATAGACCCAAAATAACCACCACAATTAGAATATCCAGAAGACAAACCCCTTAAAGATTGACAATAACAACTAGACTAACATTAATGTTAATACAATTGATGAAAGGGGTACCAACCCTAAGAACTACTACCTCTAAATCATGAGCCATTAAGGCTCCCACTAAAACTACCCTGA
This sequence comes from Capsicum baccatum var. pendulum, assembly GCA_030864225.1. Lineage (NCBI taxonomy): Eukaryota > Viridiplantae > Streptophyta > Magnoliopsida > Solanales > Solanaceae > Capsicum > Capsicum baccatum. Next base: position 149,964,526 of record CM061557.1, on the reverse strand, counting down.
TAACGTGGCCTTTTATTGTTGAACCCTTAGGCCTCATGATACATCTTCTCCATAAAATGAGCCTGATCAAAACATCAACAAAAGACCTCCCCACAACAACAAAACTCTGTGTAGACTTATGAAAAGAAAGTCTCAATCCTCGAACAAAGCAATAAACTCTCTCATACAAGGTAGTCAGAATAGGAGTAGCATGTATAAACAACTCATAAAATAAAGCCTCATACTCTACAATAGTCATGGATCCCTATTCAACCCTCGATAATTAATCTCTTAAATAATCCCAAAGACTGTGAGGTATATACTTCTCTATAAAGATCTCAAAGAACTAAGTCCATGTCAAATGGGGAAATCTAGCTAGTCTAGAATCAAGATGACCCATTCACCAATGTCAACATACCAATTCCAACTAAAAAGTGGAGAAATCAAAACCACAAGTCTCAACTAGGCCTAAATTATAGATCATATCCTCATAAGCAAACATGAACTCAGATGCATCATCGCTTGGTGTACTAGAAAACCTAGGTGAAGCCAATCTTAAGAATCTACCATATCTTATGCTCCCAGAGAAATAGTAGGATAGGCAACAACAACTATTATCTAGGCAACCACTAATGTATGAGGGACCTCACCTCTAGGAGCCATAGCTACTGGTTAATCCCTTGTGTCAGTACCAATCTAATCCATAGATTGTATGCCATCAGATGGTACACCACCAACCAATCTCAAAATTTGAGCAAAATCATCCCTGAGCACTGAAGAAGAAATAAACCCTGGTGGAGCCTGGGCTGGTACTTTTGACACTTCTAGTAAGGCCAGAAGAATCCCAAGCATGGGAGTAGGAATAATTTTTGTTGAAGTCCCCCTATCTTATCCCCTAGCTAGGGGCACATCCCTGGTTTGTCCATAACCTCTAGGTTATCCATGAACATCTATAGAATCTCTAGGCTCAATCTTGGGACCCTTATTTTGTGTAGCAGTAGCACAACCCTAACTCTTTATAATAAATAAGTAAAAGAAGTGAAGAACTCCTAAGAATGTCTTATAAATATGAAATGAACATTACCATTCTGATTCAAAAGACTCTACAAGACACTTTCTCTTATACCAAAAATATCAGTGAAACCTAGGCTCTGATACTAATTTATCACAACCCGATTCTTGGATCATGAAGGCACCTAATTTACCCCGCCAGTAAGTAAGCTAAACCATAATTTGGATCAATAAACAATGGGATAACTTGGTGGAAAATAGCCTAAAATCTAAAAATCAGCAATTGAGGACTTAAAATAGAAATAAAAGAGTCATGATTGTCTAATAGATAGATAGATAGATAGATAGATAGATAGATAGATAGATAGATAGATAGATAGATGGATAAAAGATCAACAACCATCCCAAGACTCAATAGTATCTATACAAGAGCTACTACAAGTAAACCATAAGTAATCATTTTTTCTAAAAAAATGAAGACTCTCCATTGATATATAGAAGAAAAAAGTGAAACTTTGACTCTAAGAGCTCACCCAATCTCTAGAATCAACCCCGCACGAGCATCACATTTATAGCAGAAACCAATACTAGGATCTACACCAAAAAAGTTAAAATATGTATTATCAGTACCAAATCCATAGGTACTCGGCAGGCATCATCAAACGATTGAGCTAAATCATGATATAAATACCATAAGATACAAGATAAAATAAGTTAAGTAAAAGTAAAAAAGGCAAACCTGAAAATAAGCCCCACCACTATTGTACATCAATAAATAAATACAAATGAAATTGTAACATAAATATAATGCAACTATAACTATGAAGTTGTCTCCCATAAGCCAATAAGTGCAAAAAAGTAAATAACCCAATGCAGGCCCTATAGACTAGAGGCTACAATCAAGGAAACAAAATAACTGAATAGCCATAAATTACTAATGATCATGCTATAACCAAAAATCCATTAAAATGTATCATATTATAATAACTCCCAATGTCAAACTTCATCGGGATTTAATAGCACCATCAAAATTATCATCATTTGCCAGACTTCAATCAAAACTCAATTATCAATATTATCATCATTATTGTTAATTGTCGTACTTGAACTCATATTTATAAACCATTCTAATGAACCATATCATTAATCCATATCAATTAACCACCTTAATAAACTCTACCAATTAACTATCCTTTTACCTATATCTATACACCAGATCAAGAATCATAACCATAGGTCATACCAATACCCATGTCCATAAACCATACCAATTTCATATCAAATAAGTCATGACAATAATCATGTCTATAGTCCATGTCAATAGTCATATCCATAAGTCATATCAATAATCATATCAATAAATCATATCATTAATCATATTTATAGGGCATAACATTGATCATATATATTAATACCTAAAATTAGAAATAACTATCAAACACCGGCGTAGAAATATGCTTTTATTCTCCTCAAAGTCTCAAAATAAGTAATAATTAAGGTAAAAAATATATAAATAAGTCTATAAAGTTCTAACATAAGTCTTGGTCTAAAGTGGGCTGGAGGGGCCACGTCAAATCCTTGAAATCCATCCTTAATAAATTCTACCCTAGACTAGGCTAATGTATGTAAATTCATTTCTTGATGTTAAATAAGCCATTATTGGTCTAGCATAGCAATTATCCCTAAAACATGATTAACTAAGTGTGCCTAATTTATAGTTTTAAGATGGCCTAAATGATCCAAGTAACTCAAATATTTTCAATCATACCTCCAAAGCCTAAGTCCCACCCCATATCTAGCATAATATCATAATCATACTATGAAATAGATCAATCAATAAAGAGGGTAAACCTACCCTACCTGAACGATGAAGAAAATCTCAAAGAATTTGCTAATCTACCAACTTCCTCATTTGAGAAGCTTTCACATGGTGCCACACTATCATAATCAAAATATACTCATCAAAATAAGAACAATGATACCCATATTGTACTATTGTGCTTCAAGTCCAAAATTATGCAGAAAATACATATGGGGCCCATTTATGAAATCACATATATGAAACCAACAAAGTGTCCCTATATGCTCAAGGAATATTTACCCAAAAAATAATGAATTTCAAGCCCCAATGGTGCTACAACCAAGCCACCAAGCTTTTAGGATTTTAGAAAAAGAAGAAGAATTTTATGAAGAAATTAATGGAAGCTTACAAAGAATCAAAGGAAAAAACACATAAATTAACTATACCAAAGCTCCAAAATCATCCACAAATGATTCTTTGAAGAATTTTCACTTTTTATGGTTCACAATTATAAAGAATGGAAAAAAAATATTATGTGGGCTAAGTAGGGTATTTATACCCTTCCTAGCTATGCGTATACCACTTAACCGGAAACTGGGATATTTTAGTGGTTAGCGCTAAAGTGCCCAGCTATTCGTGAAAGCGGTAACTCAATAACATGGTAGGCCGCTATGGCGATCGGTTAGCGCTAAAGCGACTTGGTTTTTAGCATTCAACTAGCCACTAAAGTAGCACCTGTAGAGTTGGTCAGGGACAATAAAGAAAAGGTCCACTAAAGCACCCTTTGCTAAAGCCCCAAAGGGTTATTTTGTTAATCTTACTAGATTTTCTTGCATCAGCTGGAGACGTGGAATATTTTTTAGTCTCATTCAACCCCTCAAGATTCATCCAAAATCTCGTATATATAAATAAACTATGCTACCCTATTAATTTTGACATTCTGGATTCAATGGCACAGTAGAAATTTTCATCCAAGGTCATTTTGATGAAAAGTGGATCCCACACCTATGTTCCATTGTTCTTAACTTTTGGTCAGTAGCCAAAAATATGTTTGGAAGCCTCAGGACCCAAACCAAGGGTCCACCTAATCCAAAATTGATATTCCAGAGTTTTCAGAATTGTTAGATTTGTAATATGAGGTCATTTGACTTAAATCATCACCTAGTATCCAACTTAAACTACTAAAGGCATCGATATAAGAAATTGGCTCAAAAAGCCAAACAAACTTCCCGATAATTGAACTGATTGATATAACAAGTTATAAATGACTTGGGGCATCTATAGCAAAAACATTAAATAAAAAAATGAGAGAAAATACCAAAAATGACATTAAGGATCATTATATACTATTTCTTAGTTTATGTTTGGTATTGAGAGGTTACTTATGATGATTATAGAACTAACTTGAGTCTGGAATTTATTGAATGGAAAGATCCACAATTATTGTTTTAAGGTTTAGATGGATGAAATAATTACTATTATTACTTTTTCTTGATTGAATCCACCGAATTAATGAGGGCTCGAGTTGGTTCATTTTTTTTCATTTGTATCTCCTACGCTTTTGGGGGTTGTTATGTTATTTAAATTTATATTCTCTTTGATATTATTTACCTGTATATTTGCTTTAAATATTTGGAGTATTATTTTAGGTTTGTTCTTTTCCCATAACTTAGCTTATTATCTTGCATTTTCTTATATTTATATTATGATTTATCTTATTCAATTGATGATATGTACTGAGTACCTATTTCTTTGACACTCATACTACACTTCTATACCTTTTTGGTGCAGATCCAAGTACTAGTTGCCACCATTAATGATCTATTAGTGCAAGTTAGAGTATGAATATAGGGTGAGCTCTTGGATTCGGGTTGACTTTCTCTACATCTTTTCTTTTTTATGGTCTTTCATTTCTAGACTATTGTATTTGACATTGATAGTATTCTTATTCTTTTTTGATAGAGGCCTATGTACTGACTTTACTAGGTTGTGGGATATTACTATTTTTTTATTTATTTATCTTCTATTATGCTATTATTTCTATGCATCATGACTTATAATATGATTACTTGTGTAATTTTGGCATTAAGGCCATTTTCCACTAATTATCCCATTACTTGTCATTTTGGGATACATTTTGGCTTACCTACTAGCAGCATAAAGTAGGTGCCATCATAACCCAAGAAATCGGGTACTGATAAATTAGTATCAGAGCCTAGGTTCACTAGTGTTGTTAGTGCAAAAGTAAGTGTCTAGTAGATTCTAATGATTTAGAATAATTATGTATGATTCTTATTTTTCGAAGGTCATAGGACATTATTAATATATCATCACATGTATCACTCATTTCATGTTAGGAGTTGGTGTTAGTTTATAAGATTTGCTTGGTTCCACTCTTTCGCAAATAGCTAGGATTCAAGCTACTACCGCTATAGATGAGGACACAAAGTTAGAAATAAGGGATCCTACCAGTGGAGGTTGATGATTTAGAAGTTATATACAGGTAGGAGTTGTGGCCCCAGCTAGATATACAGATTGAAAGCCTTTACTAGATCCTATTACTGCCCCTACACCAGAGTCCTCTACCCTATCCAGTAGTGGTCCATTACAGCCTAGTCTTTACTAAGGTATATTTCTTTATCGTTGCTAGAGATACTTTTGTTTAGCTATTAGGTTTGGTTAGTAGTGCATCATCTGATAGTGACCAATCTGTTGATCAGAGTAGTACATAGGTAGGGTCATAGCCTGTTGCTGCTACTCATAGAGTTGAGATCGTTCCATCACTAGTAGTCGCCAAACTCGCTATATATGTTGAGGAGTGAAGATGTTGGGTACATTCTTGAGATTAACTTTGCCTAGGTTTTCTAGGGCATCAGGCAAGGATGTATATTAGTTTTTTACTACTTGTGAGGATAGGGTCTATAATTTACGAATAATTAAGAGTCACCGGGTTGATTATACTACTTTTTAGTTAGATCTACAGGCTTGACATTATTTGATAGTTTATCTTGATTCCAAGCCATCTAGATCTCCCTTTTTAACATGGACTCAGTTCTTTGTGGTCTTTATGGAGAAATATATGCCTCATAGCTTTAAATAGAATATGAGATATTAATTCTCAAGATTGGAGCAGGGTTCTATGACCGTCTTGGAGTATGAGGCTTGGTTCCATAAGTTGACCAGGCATGCTACATCTTTCTTGCCTACTAAGATGAGCAAATTTAGTGGTTTTCTAAGGACTTAGACTTCTTTTTTCCATGGCTACATGGAGTTTGGTCACCACTGGCAGATCTTTTATTAAGCTTTATAATTATGCCTAGATTATAGAAAAGATACATTGTGAGGCCCAAGAAGAGCAATAAAAGGTCATGCTAAAAGGGTAGTTTCAGTGGGAGTCGGATGGATCATGGTTTAAATGCAATAGTTCTCAAGGTATATAGTCTTTATGTCAGTCTTATCAATATCAAGGTTAGTCTACAAGTCTCATTCGTGCTGCACTTCAGATTACTGAAGGTGGTCAATCCAACTATAGTGATTATTCTAGCCAGAGTAGTGGTGAGCCTTTAATAGGTGCATATTCTAGGGTTTTTATCTACGGTGGATATTCTAGGTTAGTCAAATCTTATAGATAGGGTACAGCACAAGGATAGTGTTATGATTGTGAGGCCTTCAGCCATTTCTCTAGAAAGTGTCCCCGATGTAGGGCAGTTGTACCTATAGCATAGAGTGTTCAGCTGAGTAGGGTAGTGCTGCCCCCAGTTAGAGGTAGTATAAAAGGTCATTAAGGTGATCCCTATGGTTCTCATAGTGGTCCTCAGTCATGTAGGAGAGGTGATCTATTAGGTTCCCGACCAAGTAGAGGGCGAGTTATGTTATATATTATACCTGGTAGACCAAAGGCAAAGACTTTGGATATTGTTATTAAAGGTTTAATCTCTATGTACGACCAGATGGCTTTTGCTTTATTTGAGCCAAGATCCACTTATTGTTATGAGTCTGCTTATTATGACAAACAGTTTGAGTTTTTTTGTGATTCTTTATCTGTGTGATTATTTGTATCTACTCTCTTAGATGATTTTTTAATAGTGGATCGGGTCTATAGATCATGGGTTATTACTATTCAAGAGTTTAATACTCAGGCTGATCTTATTATATTAGATTTGGATGTGATTTAGAGCATGGTTTTACTATCCACCTGTCATTTGGTCTTGGATTTTTATGTCAAATCATTACCTTATCCATGCTCGACATACCACTAGTAGTGTGGGAGGTTTTTATTAGCCACGAATTGATAGGGATTTTTTTATATATTTGGTCTAGGAGACATATTAAGGGGTTGTGGTTCTTTTCTTACTTATATTAGTGATGTTAGTGTGATGAGTCCCTCGCTTGAATTTGTTCCTATAGTCCATGATTTTTCTGATATTTTTCCTACCGACTACCTAGTCTTCCTCTTGAGTGTGATATTAAGTTTATTATTGTTCTTTACTTGGGATCAACCTATTTTATGAAACCTTATCATATGGCTCCTGTCGGGCTTTAGGATCTTTGTGGTAAGGGTTTTATTAGGCCAAGTGTGTCCCCTTGGGTTTCTCTTGTCTTGTTTCTTTAAAAAATGGTTCCTTATGTATGTGTATTGATTATAAGAAGCTGAATAAGGTGACAGTAAAGAATAGGTATCCTATGTCTCATATTGATGACTTTTTTAATCAGCTTCAGGGAGCAGTAGTGTTCACTAAGATAGACTAGAGATTTAATTATCATCAATTGAGAATTCGGGTTGCGAACATCCCAAAGATAGACTTTACGACCCACTATGGCCATTATGAGTTTTTTGTAATGTTCTTTGGGTTGACAATTACCTCAGCTACATTTATGGACTTGAAGAATCACGTGTTTAGACTTTATTTGGACTCCTTCATAATAGTGGTCATTGACGATAATCTTTTGCACTCGAGAAGTAGAGAGGAGAATATCAAACTTTAAGAGATCATAGGCATTTTTTAAAATTCTTTAAGTGTGAGTTCTGGCTTGAGTCGATTACATTCTTAGGGCATATGTTTTCTAAAGATGGGATCATACTGGATCCACTGAAGATTAAGGTTATTCATGATAAAACCAGGCCTACATCTCTATTTGAGTTCGTATCTTTATTGGATTGGAAAGTTACTATAAGAGATTCATTGAGGGCTTTGTTGCTACTGTAGTGTCATGACTAGATTGACCCAAAAGAAGGTTCCTTTCCAATGGCCTAAGTAGTGTGAGTTAAGATTTTAAAAGAATAAGGGTTTTCGCACTTCAGCTCCTATATTAGCTTTTCCTATTGAGGGTGAGGTATTTACCAAATATTTTGATGCTTCGAGTGCTGGTTTGGGTTATGTTTTTATATAGCAAGGTTGAGCTATTGTGTATGCATCAAGGCATCTAAAGGTACACGAGCGCAACAACCGCACTCATGATTTGTATTAGAAATGATAGTTTTCATGCTTAAGATCTGGAGACATTACTTATATGGTAGTCATTGTGATATATATATGAATCATCGTGGTCATCAACATCTTATGACTTAAAGAATGATTATTTTTTAGTAGCGTAGATAGGTGCAGTTGGTGAAGGATTGCGACATCTTTATTCTATAACATCCGGACAAGATAAATATGGTAGAGAATTCATTGATCCAAAATACAGTGAGTATGGGTAGCTTGGCTTCTACTTAGATTTTTGAGAGGCTATTGGTGTGGGTAATCCAGCCCTTGGCCAACTTATTAATGAGACTTGATAATTTAGACTTCGGAAGGATCCTTGATAGTGCTTTAGCAAGAGCTACCTTATTTGAGTTGATTTAGAGTTATTAGTTCAAGGATAACGGACTTTGTGTCATCCATGATCAGGTGTTGAGTGGTGACTCTATGAGGGTACTATAATTCTGAGGTATAATGGTCATATTTTTGTTCTGAGGGTTGGTGACTTGATTCAATTGATATTGCATGAGGCTCACATCTCTAGATACTCTATTCACCCTGGGGTAGCTAAGATATATAGGTATTTGAGGTAGCACTACTGGTGGATTAGTATGAAGAGAGATGTAGAGGACTTTGTAGCTCGTTGCCTATGTTTCTAGCAGGTAAAGGTGGAGCATCAGAGGCTTGGTGGCCTAATTTAGAGATATCCCATTCTAGAGTAGAAGTGAGAGTGTATTACCATACATTTTTGTTAATGGGTTGTCTCACTCTTCTTGTGGTTCTAAACGTATTGGGGTCATTGTATATTGGTTTACTGAATCGGTACATTTCCTTCCTACTAAGATGTCCTTCAGTACTGAGAGGTTAGCTTGTATCTATATTCATGAGGTAGTTTGCCTTCACGGAGTCCCTATATTTGTTTTATTAGACTGGGGCTCAATATTCATGTAACACCACGCAAAATCCTAAGCCTAACTCAGTCTTTTAAGCTCGCTAAGGGGTCTAAGTCTTAAAATATTTTAGCTAAGTATTCAAACTTAGTTTCATTTTGGCCTTCGTTAGTTGGCAACTCTATTTCACGACCTCTATGACCTTAAAATGTCAATCTTTAGGTTAATTCATGATCAGGAATGTCAGTAGGTGTTCCCGGATGAGTTTCGTATTTTTGGACCTCGTTTGAACCACGTTTTGAAATCCAAAATTGTGTATCGATGCGATCTCGGTGCGGCGCATAGTCCATCGTGTTGATTAATATTTTCCTTGGCTCCCAGTGGCAATTTTTAATGAACCGATGTGGACTCAATGCGGCACGTTGGCTATCACACCAATACCAATGATGCAACGTATCAGTTTGTGCGTTGATGGTTCAATTTTTAGTCATTAGAAAGTTGCATCTTTAGGGGTAATTGGGTCTTTTTCCCATAACCTTCAGCCCCCATAACACAAGATTTATCCATCAATTAGCAAACTATATTCACTATTTCTCAAAACACTCAAGAACGAAAACCCTAGAAAATTAAATTCAAATTTAAGGCTCAAGATTCCACCATTAATCTTCAAGAATTTATCAACCAAGGTATGTAAAGTATCCAAGGGTTCTTTCCACCCTTGGAGTTCAAGAAACTCTTTTAAACTTCAAGTACCTTGATATCATGCTTTCCTTGATTTGGATTCAAATATATTTGTGATTATAATTTTGATTGGATTTCTATTCCATGATTAAGTGCATGATTTATCTAAAAACAACTATTATGTATGTATTATCATGTGAATCATGTTAAAGACTTGAAATTATGGTGATCATGTGTTGATTAGTACTATGTGCATATACAATGCCTTCCAAGTGTTTGATGAGTTATTCATGAGAAGTAAATAATGAAATTATATCATGTTAGCATGTATTCAAGTTCATGTCATGCAGGTGTTGCTAGAATATCCCAATGAATGAATGATGATCAAGTAGTTATTTAACATATTTCAAGATTGTTCCATGTCTTATAATTTATGATATCGAGTCCTGGGGGTATTTAATACCTGATATTTTTGCTGATTACCTAGAGCCATGGTCAGTCTCAGGATAGTATCAGTCACGTCATGATTAGTAGTTCTCTAAGTCAGTTACAAAACTAAGGAAGAACTCAGTAGACTTAGTATCAGTCCAGTCCAATTCAGTATTCAGTTTAGACCTCAGTAAATTCAATTAGTTAACAGAATTTATTAGTATTCCATCAGTCCATAGAACTCAGTGAACTCAGTTCAATTCAGTTAAATAGTATGATCAGTAACAGTTTAGTCAAGTTTAGAAATCAGTCCAGGGTCTATTAAGTTGGGAGTATGATTAAGCACCGAGTGAACCCAAGGATGGGGACTCACCTGCCAGTAAAGGGTGTGAGCCTTAGAAGCAGTCCTTATGTTCTAGAACTATATAGCCAGTGCAGGTTGCGACATCAACCTGCTAGTTGAGGGTTGGTGAGGTGATCTACCTGCTATTTGAGGGTAACACCGTTCTTTTTCATAACACCTACCATATGAGGGTGACTCAACTTGTCTTTACCCATAGCACGGTATTGACACCCTTCAAATTGGGGTTATAGATTGGATCCTAATCTATTCAGAAAGAGGCATGTCGGTTAGATAATTACCTCCCATAGTCTCAGTTTCAGTTCCAGTCTCAGAATAGAACTCAATTCAGTTCTACAGATTCAGGACTGTCAGACACAGTCACAAAGTTCAGTACGAAACTCAGTATAGTCCCATAAAATCAAAACTATCAGATACAGCTATTCAATTATCAGTAATTCAATATTAGTTTACTCAGATATCAGTTAATCAGTATTCAGACTTAGTATTCTGTGTTATCACGATCTCAATTACATTTTATGAATTCATGCATGTACTCTCATTCAATTACATTTATGTCCTTTAGTCAGTATTGTTCATGAATATAAACCCATGCATTTCAGCCTACCTCACTTAGCATACCGATATATTTAAAGTAATGACGCATACTTTTCTCTTGCGCTATGATGTCTTATATCATAGGTTCAGATGTATGGGCTCCCGATTATCCCTAGCAATTCCAGATTTTCAGCAGCCAGAGTTAGTGGTGAGTCCTCATACTTTGGGGACATGATTATCATTTCTATATTTTAGTTTTATTTTAGCAGTCAGAGTTAGTTGGGGACTTGTCCCGTCAACTACATATTTCAGACAGTTTAGAGGTTTTTTAAACTAGAGTATTTTAAGATAGATGTTTCAGTTTTGGTATTGTTATACCATATTCAGTTTTATTATAGAACTAAAACTTATGGCATATCTTCATCCTAATTTTTGTATATTATAGTATTATCATTCAGTTAATGCAGTAGGTACCACTCATGAGTTAGCTTGTGGTCCTTCGGGATTATGATTACCGTGTAGCATCCGGGGTACAGACTTGGGGCGTTACAAACTTGTTATCAGAGACTATGGATAAACAGAGTCCTAGGAAGTCTAAAAGTCACTTCTAGTAAAATCTAGTGCATGGGTGTGCAGCTCACCACACTTATGGAAGGAGGCTGCGAGGTGTCTTAGGGAAAGTGTCCCTTCTTTCAGTATTCATGTTGTGCAAGTGAGCATGAGCTCCAGTTAAACTCCCTGTCTAATCCAAATTTATCTTCTGTTTCCACAATATGCCTCAAAAGAGGACTAAGGGAAGAGAAATGGGAGACTATCTAGAACCTCAGCCCGTCCAGCTGGATCCTCTGGATGAATGCGTCTCCCATGCTGAGTTCAGAGAAGCTTTCACCACCCTAGATCATTCTATGGAAGCCCAAAATAAATGTCCAGCTGCTATTCCTGCCAACCTAGTGGCCAATACTGCTGCTGCCAGGATTTAGGATTTCACCCGAATAAACCCTCCATCTTTTACTAGGTCTAAGTCAGATGATGACCCTCAGGATTTTCTTGATCAGGTGCAAAAATTTAATGATATTATAGGGGTGGCCACTGTTGAGAGCACTGATTTGGCCGCATATCAGTTGCAAGATATGGCCCACTCATGGTCAAAATAGTGGAAAGCAGAATAGGCCACATATATAGGGCCCATAGAATGGGAGGAGTTTTCCACTGCTTTTCTGGATAGGTTATTCCCATCGGAGTTGAGAGAAGCAAAAGTTTTGGAGTTTATAAATATAAATCAGGGAAATATGACAGTGTAAGAGTATTCTCTTAAGTTTACTCAATTAGACAGATATGCTCTTATGTGGTGGCAGATAGCAGATCCAGAATGAGTAAGTATGTGTCTAGAGTATCTAATAGTATGGTCAAGGATTGTAGGACTACAATGTTGATTAAGGAGATAGACATATCTAGGATTGTGGTCCATTCCCAGTAGATAGAGGAGGCTAAGAATAGAGAGAAGGAAAGGGAGAACAAGAGAGCGAGAACAGGTAGTTTCAACTTCGCTCATCCTAAGTCAGAGGGTGGGAATCATTCTCCGTTTTACCCAAAATCCTCAGTTCTAGCTCCGTCATTAGCTAGTGCTCCATTTCTGAAATTTAGAGATGGCAACAAATATTGGGAACCAGGCCCTAAACCCTAGTGTAGTGTCAGCAGTGCCCGAACTAATCCTTTTTGTCAGAAATATGGCAGAAACTACCAGGGTATCTGCAGAGCAGGAAAAGATATGTGTTTTAGGTATGGCAAGACAGGCCACAAAGTCAGAGATTATCCCCAGTAAGGTTCTTAGGGTCAGTATAACCGTCCCCCAGCTCAGTTTGATCGTTCAAATCAGCAGAGTGCCGCTTCCAGTGCAACCAGTCAGCAACGCCCAAATAGAATCTATGCTCTTCAGTCCTAATAGGATTAGAAAAGTTGTCCTGATATGGTCACTAGTACGTTTCAAGTTTTCCATTTATATGTTTATGCTTTGCTAGAGCCAGGAACTTCGTTTTCCTTTGTTAGTCCATATATAATTGTTGAATTTGGAGTCAGTCCTAAAATTCTAGCAGAGCCTTTCTCCATATCTACCCCGATAGGTAAATCTATCATAGATCGGTGGGTATACAGGAACTGTCCGATTATAATATCTCTAAAAGTCACTTCATCAAACTTAGACGAATTAGAGCTGACTGATTTTGATGTCATTATCGACATGGATTGGCTTTATTCCTGTTATGCCTCAGTCGATTGCAGAAATAGTATTATATAGTTTTAGTTTTCGAATGTACCCATCCTTGAGTGGAGGGGTAGTACTTCAGCACTTAGGGGTGAGCTTGTTTCTTACCTTTGGGCAAGAAAAATTATATCTAATGAATGTGTCTACCATCTCATTCGAGTCCAGGACTCTAGTTCAGAAACCCCTACTCTTGAATTAGTGTCAATAGAATGTGAATTCCTAGATGTATTTCTCAAAGATCTTCCCAGAGTTTCTTCTTAAAAGGAAATCGACTTCAGAATAGACCTTTTTTCAATACTTAACCTAAATCTATTCTTCCATACAAAATAGAACCTCCAGAACTCAGAGAATTACAAGAATAGTTGAAGGATCTCCTAGATAAAGGATTTATATGACCTAGTGTGTCCCCGTGGGGTGCATAAATTTTATTCATGCATAAGAAAGATGGTTCTCTCAGAATGTGTATTGATTACCGTCAGCTAAATAAAGTCACAGTTAATAACACCCTCTTCCCAGAATCAGTGACTTGTTTGGCCAACGTTAGGGTACCAGTTACTTCTCCAAGATAGACCTCAGATCGAGCTATCATCAGCTCAGAGTCAGAGAATGTGACATCCAAAAAATATCCTTAAGAACTTGGTATGGTCAATATGAATTCTTATTCATATCCTTTGGACTTACCAATGCCCCAACAGCCTTTATGGACTTGATAAACCATGTGTTCAAGAAGTACTTGGACATGTTCATCATAGTCTTTATAGATGACATCCTTGTCTACTCCCACAGTGAGCATGATCATGCAAAACATCTAAAAATAGTATTGTAGGCTCTTAGAAACCATCAGCTATTCAACAAATTTAGCAAGTGCAAATTTAGGCTAAGGTCAGTAGCCTTCCTTGTCCATATCATTTTCGGTGATAGCATTAGAGTTGATCTCTAAAAGATTGAAGCAGTGAGAAACTAGACTAGACCCATCTCTCCATCAGATATTAATAGTTTCTTGGGCTTGGCTGGCTATTACCGATGGTTTGTTAAGAGATTTTAATCTATTGCTCCCCTATATCTAAATTAACTCAGAAGAAAGTCAAATTTCAGTGGTCAAATTCTTATGAAAAGAGTTTTCAGGAGTTGAAGAATCGACTCACTACAGCTCCAGTTTTGACCCTACCAGATGGTTCAGTTTGGTTTGTGGTATATTGTGATGCCTCCAGGGTTGAAAAGAACAATCCTATTCATGATCTTGAGTTAGCAGCAGTAGTTTTTGCCTTAAAGATTTTGAGGCACTATTTATTATGTGTGCATGTTGATATGATCACAGACCATAAGAGCTTACATATGTGTTCTCTCAGAAAGATTTAAACCTTTATCGGAGAAGGTGGTTAGAGTTATGGAAAGACTAAGACATGAGTGTCCTGTATTAGCCGGCTAAAGCCAATGTAGTGTATGATGATCTCAGTAGGATGCCTATGGGTAGTGTTGCTTATGTGGAGGATGGTAAGAAAAAGTTAGCTCAGGAAGTTCATTAGCTTGCCTGAGTGGGTGTTTTCTTAGTCGATTTAGCAGAAGGTAATGTATGGGTGCAGAGTAGTTCAGAATCATGCCTAGTTTCTGAGGTATAGAAAAAGAAGGATAGGGATCTAAGTCTAGTCAAGTTAAAGGAATCAGCCAGAGATTAAAAAGTAGAGGTTTCTCCCAAAGGGGAGATGGTGTGTTGTGCTGCCATGGTCGGCTATGTGTGCTAAGTGTAGATGACTTAAGGAAGCAAATTCTTGCAGAAGCACATAGTGCGCGCTACTCTATTCATTTAGAAGGCATTAAGATGTACCATGATTTGTGGGAGATCTATTAGTAGAGTGGGAGGAAGAGAGATATTGTGAGTTTATGGCTAAGTAATCAATATGTCAGTAGGTTAAGATTGAGCATCAGAATCCGAATGGGTTCATGCAGGAGTTAAACATTCCCACCTTGAAATGGGAAGAAGTGAACATGGACTTTGTGATGAGTTTTCCTCGTACTCGTCGTCCAGCATAATTTAGTTTGGGTCATTGTAGATAGGATGGCCAAATCAGCTCATTTCCTACTAGCCCATACCTTTTATTAAGCTAAGGATTATGCCAAACTCTATATCAGGGAGTTGTTCAGATTGCATGGTGTTCCATCGTCCATTATCTTAGATAGAGGTACCTAATTCACCTTTTATTTCTGGAAGGCATTCTAAAAGGGTCTTGGTACCCGAGTTCACCTCAGTATAGCCTTTCATCCTCAGATAGATCATCACGCAGAAAGTACCATTTAGATTCTAGAAGATATGCTGCGAGCGTGTGCAATATACTTTAAAGGTAGTTGGTATGACCACTTTCCTTTGATTGAATTCACATATAACAACATTTATCAGTCCAGCATTCAGATGGCTCTATTTAAGGCGCTTTATGGAAGGATGTATAGATATCCCATTGGTTGGTTTAAAGTGGGTGATGCTGCAGTGGTAGGGCCTGAGTTCGTATTTGATACCTTAGAGAAAGTTTTGTTTATCAGGGAAAGGCTTAAGATAGCTCAGAGCCGACAGAAATTGTACGCAGATATATGCAGAAAGGATCTCGATTTTCAGAATGGTGATTTTGTGTATATGAAAATCTCTCCTATGAAAGGAGTGAAGAGATTTGGCAAAAAGGGGAAACTCAATCCCCAATATGTCAGTCCTTACCAAATTCTCAGCCATTTCAGAAAGGTATCTTATGAGCTTGATTTGCCTTCAGACTTAGCTTCAGTGCATCCAGTGGTCCATGTCTCCTTGCTTAAGAAATGCATAGGTTACCCAGAAGTTGTAGTCCCTATAGAGGGCATAGATATTCATAACAACTTCTCTTATGATAAGATTCCAGTCGAAATCCTTAACTATCAGATTCACAGACTGACGAAAAATGAAATCCCTCTAGTTAAAGTTCTTTGGCGGAATTAGTCCTTTGAGGGAGCTACTTGGGAAGCAGAAGCAGACATGCTGACCAAGTACCCTTAACTTTTCTCTGCAAATTCAGACTCAGCCTATGGTAACAATTTTCATTTGACTTACTTAGTCTTGTGTTCAGATATAGCTACCAACGTAGTATTAATTAATGTTTCATGCATTCATGAATCATATTCATCTATGTACTCATGCATCAGATATGTATGTTCAGTATAATGATTCAGTAGATCAGTAATTTTAGTCACGGAATCATGCTTCAGTTGTGTATGTCCAGTGTCTAAATTCAGTCTATCAGTATTTTCAGTTTAATAAGTCTAATTCGAGGACGAATATTACCAAGGGGAATATATTGTAAGACCCCACAAAATCCTAAGCTTAGCTCAATCTTTTAAGCTTGCTAAGGGGTCCCAGACTTAGAAAATTTTAGCTAAGTATTCAAACTTAGTGTCATTTTGTCCTTCGTAAGTTGGAAACTCTATTTCACGACCTCTGTGACCTTAAAATGTCAATCTTTAGGTTAATTCATGATCAGGAATGTCGGTAGTTGTTCCTGGATGAGTTTTGTATTTTTCAGACCTCGTTTAAACCATGTTTGAGAATCCAAAATAGTGTATCGATGTGATCTCGATGCAATATGGCATCCATCACGTCGATTAATATTTTCCTTGTCTCCCAGAGGCAATTTCCTGTGAACCAATACGGATTCGACGCGATGTGTTGGCTATTGCATTGATGCTAGTAACACGGCATGTCAGCCTGTGCGTTGATGGTTCAATTTTCAGTCATTAAAAAGCCGCTTATTTGGGGGTAATTGGGTCTTTTTCCCCTGTCCTTCAGACCCCCTAACATGAGATTTATCCCTTAATTAGCAAATTATATTCATTCTTTCTCAAAACACTCAAGAACAAAAACCCTAGAAAATTAAATTCAAATTCAAGGCTCAAGATCCCACCATTAATCTTCAAGAATTTATCAACCAAGGTATGTCAAGTATCCAAGGGTTCTTTCCACCCTTGGAGTTCAAGAAACTCTTTTAAACTTCAAGTACCTTGATATTATGCTTTCCTTGATTTGGATTCAAATGTAGTCGTGATTATAATGTTGATTGGATTTCTATCCCATGATTAAGTGCATGATTTATCTAAAAACAACTATTATGTAAGTATTATCATGTGAAATCATGTTAAAGCCTTGAAATTATAGTGCTCATATGTTGATTAGTACTATGTGCATATACAATGCCTTCCAAGTATTTAATGAGTTGTTCATGAGAAGTAAATAATGAAATTATATCATGTTATCATGTATTCAAGTTCATGTCATATAAGTGTTGCTAGAATGTCCCAATGAATGAATGATGATCAAGTAGTTATTTATCAAGTTTCAAGATTATGCCATGTCTTATAATTTATGTTATTGAGTCCTGGGGGTATTTAATACCCGATAATTTAGTGGATTACCTAGAGCCATAATCAGTCTAAGAATAGTATCAGTCATGTAACGATCAGTAGTACTCTCAGTTAGTTACAAAACTTAGGAAGAACTCAATAGACTTATATCAGTCCAGTCCAATTTAGTATTCAATTCAGACCTCAGTAAATTCAGTCAGTTAATAACATTCGATAGTATTCCATTAGTCAACAAAACTCTGTGAACTTAGTTCAGTTCAGTTAAACAGTATGATTAGTAATAGTTTGATCCATCTTAGAACAGTTTAGAAATTAGTCTGTGGTTTATTTAGTTAGGAGTAGGATTCTGCACCGAGTTAATCCAAGGATGGGGACTCACCTGCTAGTAGAGGGTGTGATCCTTAGAAGCAGTCCTTGTGTTCTAAAACTATATAGCTAGCGTAGGTTGAGACATCAACCTGCTAGTTGAGGGTTTAAGAGGTGCTCTACCTGCCAAATGATGGTACCACCATTCTCATTTAGAACACCTACCAGATGAGGGTGACTCTGCTTGTCTTTACCCGTGGAACGGTACTGACACCCTTCCAACTGGGTTACAAGTTGGACCCCAATCTATTTAGAAAGGGGCATGTCAGTTAGATGATTACCTCCCATAGTCTTAGTTTCAATTCCAGTCTCAGAATAGAACTCCATTTAGTTCTACAGATTTAGGATTGTCAGACACAGTCACTCAGTTCAGTATGGACCACAGTATAGTTCCAAAGAATAAAGATTATCAGATATAGTCATTTAGTTATGAGTAATTCAGTATTAGTATACTCAGATATTAGTTAATCAGTATTCAGACTCAGTATTCAGTGTTATCACGATCTCAGTTACAGTTTATATATTCATGTATGTACTCTCATTCGGTTATATTCTTGTCCTTTAGTCAATATTGTTCATGAATATGAACTCATGCATTTCACCCTGCCTCACTTAGCATACCATTACATTCAAATTATTGACGCATACTTTTCTCTTCCTCTATGATGTCTTATATCATAGGTTCAGACTCACGGGCTCCCGATCATCCCTAGTAATTATAGATTTTTAGCAATCAGAGTTAGTGGTGAGTCCTCATAGTTCAAGGAAATGATTATCATTTATGTATTTCAATTTTTTTTCTGTAGCCAAATTAGTTGGGGAGTTATCCCATCAACTCTATATTTCAGATAGTTTAGAGGCTTTTCAGACTAGAGTATTTTAGATAGATATTTCAGTTATGGTGTTGTTATACCATATTCAGTTTTATTATGGTATTGAATCCTATAGCATGTTTTAAGTCTAATTTCTACATATTAGAGTATTATCATTCAGTTAATCGAATAGATACCAGTCATGGGTTAGCTTATGGTCCTTCAAGATTATGAGCACCGTATAGCATCCGGGGTATAGAATTAGGGCATTATAATTCACTTCTTTCTTCTAAAGATCTTTTTTGGTGGGATTGGAAACTCAGGTGGATCTTAGCATACATTTTTAGTCTCAAATCAACAGACAGTTAGAGCAGACTATTAAGTTTCTCAAGGATATGCTCCAATCCTGTGTTATGGAATTCAGAGGTCAGTTGGAGCTGCATTAGTAGAGTTTGAATATAAAAATAACTACTACTTAAGTATTAAGATGGCACAGTTTAAGGCACTATATGGTAGGCTTTGTTGATCTTTAATAGGATGGTTTAATACCTTCGAGGTTAAGCATCATGGTGATGAGTTGCTTTAGGTTTCATTAGATAGGGTTAGGTTGATTCAGGATAGACTGAGGGCATCTTAGAGTATGCAAAAGCTTAAGTAGATTGTACACTTTGTTCCTTGAGGTTTGGAGTTGGGGACCGAGCATTCCTTTGTGGGTCGCTCATGTAGGGCATGATGAGGTTCGAGAGAAAAGGCAAACTTAACCCAGATATATTAGACCTTTTGAGATGCTTTCCCCCATATTTTTCTAATGTTTACCTAGTTTTCATGTTTTTATTTTGCAGCATAACATTCACTATGAGTTACATATACTTCTATAGGACTCTATTTAATTAGATAAGAGGTTGACCTTTCTAGAAGAGTGGTTTGTCATATTAGCCAGGGATTCCAGCGGTTGCATTTTAGAAAGATTCCAATAGTTAAGGTTCAGTGGAGATACCACCTAGTAGAGGAGGATACTTGGGAGGTTGAGAGAGAGATACAAGCCCAGTATCCCCATCAATTTAAACCTTTAGTTACATCCTAACCCTTTGCTTTCGCAGATGAAAGTCCTTTAGTAGTGGATATTATAATGACCCTCTAGGTCAGTTTTTTATTTTCCACACTTTTTCAGTGTTTAGATCTTTCCTATAGCTGTCCCACATCATTTGTTACTTGCTAGAGCCTACAGTTCAGTTACTGAGCAGTTTGTCTAGTTGTTAGAGCCAATTTCCTATTTTGAAGTCTTTGCTGGTAAGGATTAGTTATCAAGTGTAAAATTTAGTTTAATGACCTCGTATGCCAATTTTTATATTTCCATCTGCTCTGGAATGTCAATTTTAAGCTTGGGGAACCTTTGGTTCAGGTCCCAAGGATTTTGGACTTATTTTGGGCTATTGGACAGAATTTGGTAAAAGTTGCTCTAGGATGTGTGGCTTACATTTTATAGACACAATCTCATATGGAAATTTTAATGGATCCAGTGAGTTTGGAATGTCTAATTTGATATAGTAGCATAGTTTATTTGAAATTATAGAATTTTGAAAGAATCCCAAGGGACCGAAGAAAACATGGCAAATCCATGTTTCAGTTGATCCATGATTCAGCTAATGCGGCCGCTTTAGGGGAAAAATTGTCCAAAAGAGGTTATCTTAATAGAGGGACATCTTCTAAAGTGTACTTCGCTCAAGTGGTGTCTTGATCACTTTAACAGAGGTCGTACTTAGGGCAGGGATCATTTTAGCGGTCATGTTCCACTTTAGCGGTGATAGCTTAAGCGATCAAGTGACTGCTTAAGCGGTACCTGGGGAAGCATAAATTCATCCCTTGACCATTTTCCCCATTTCTATCCAAGTCCAAAGAGCATTAAAGACCTAGGGAGATTGGAGAAATCAAAGACTTATTCTAGCTTAATATTCATTTCCCCATGTAATTTTGGTAAGTTTCTTCTAATTTACTATTTAATTCCCGAATTTAGTCACAAATCCCTAGTTCTTTCGTAAGTAGATTGTGATATCATTTGAGCTCTAAATTTACCCAATCTTGAGGAAAAATAGTCCTTCGGCATAGAGGGACATATTGACAGTTTTCAAAGTACAATTTTGCATGGAAGCCCCACTTGGGATTTTGACTTTATTCTTTTGGACCCGAAGCATAAAAATTCAATATGGTTATAATTATTCTCATATTAATTCACATATTACCATTTTTATAGTATGGCATCATGTGAAAGCTTCTCATAAAGAAAAGTCACCAATTAGCGGATTTTGTTAGGATTTCTTCGGCTCCCAGGTAGGCTAGGCTTACCCTTCTTAGATCGATCGTATTGTAGTTTTGATACTATATTATTCTTGTTTTGGGTTAGTAATTAATACTTGGTAGTGTATTTAGCCAATACAGAATACTTAGTCGATTAGTGAACCGTAATTATGTGTATCTAACTTAATCACCCATTTCTTAGGATAAATGGCTATCTTACCACCGAATAAGGGTTATTTAGTACCTTGTAGTGTCATTGGGATACTTAGACAAGATTAGGGCAGTAACACCTTAGAATAGATTATCTATAGTTTGGGGTAGTAATTACCTTAGAATGGATTTTTAGGGGCCAAGACTACTATTATCTCCTTGTAGAATCAATAGGCCTTCATACGGTATCCTATTTACATTTTTTACCCTGGGGAGGATTTATACATATTATTCCTTATTCTAGACATCCGAAAAATTAAAACATTAAGATTGGTTCAAGTCTGCAATAGATGACGAACTATCTTCTAGTTCAATTTCAGATTTCATGATATTATTTCTAGTTCAAGTCTGTTATTTGAGATATTATTTCCTAGTTCAAGTCTGGTATTAAGAGGTTATGTATAATGATTATGGAACCAGTTCAAATCTGACATTTATGTTATAAAAGATCCATGTTTATGGTTTCAAGGTTTGGGTGGATAAAATTAGTACTATTATTGCTTTTTCTTGATTTTACCCATAGGGCTTATGGGGGCCCATATTGGATCATTTACTTTTATTTGCATATACTGGGCTTATGAGGTCCCAGTTATGTTATTTATTGTTATGTTCTTTTTTTATTTTCCTTGCCTGCATATTTGCTTTCAGCATTTTGAGTATTATTCCAGGTTTCCCATTTTCCCTGACTTAGCTTATGATATTGCATCTTATTGTATTTATGTCATGATTTAGCTCAGTCGGCCGATGATTCCTACTAAGTACCCATTGCTTTGGTACTCATACTCCATTTCTGTACCTTTATTGGTGCATATTCGAGTACTAGTTACCACTATTGATGTTGCATTAGTATGAGTCAGTGTTCGTGGATAGGGTGAGCTCTTGGAGCTGGAGTTTTCTCTCCTTCTTTATTTTTTGATGAGCTTCCATTTTTAAACTAATGCATTTCATATTGATAGTATTTTTTATTCTTTTTGTCTAGAGTATCTTGTACCGACCTTATCAGGTCGTGGGATATTACAAATCTTTTCTATATTTATTTTTGATTATGCTATTATGCATATGCTTAATGACTTACAATATGATTACTTATGTAATTCCAGCATTTAGGACATTATCACCAATTATTCCATTACTTGTTGTTCGGGCTATGGTTTGTCTTACCTACTACTAGGATAAAGTAGGTGCCATTATGACTCAAGAAATTGGGTCATGATAATCCTCTTCGAGGAGAATAACAAAAGTGCCACTCACATATTCCATAAGCATAGACACATGAAAGACTGACTGAACCGATGCCAAACTCGCGGGAAAGTCGTACTCCTAAGCAACCTTCTTAAACTTCCTCAAATTCAGTAAGTGTTAATGTTGCGAGGGTTGAGCTTACCCTTTTTCTCAAACCTCATCACTCTTTTCATAGGAGAGACTTTCAAAATACACATTCCTCAATTTTGAACCCCAACTCCCTTTGACTTACATTGGTATGTAAATTTTGACGACTTTGAGCAGTTATAAGCCTCTCTCTAATAACCTTACCTTTCTCTATTGTTTGGTTTACAAGGTGAGGCCCGAATAGCCTAGCTTCACCCACTTTATTCCATCCAGTTGGTGATCTAAACCTCCTACCATAAAGAGCCTTGAATGGTGCCATCTGGATGATATAGTGATAACTATTATTGTAGGAAAACTCTATAATAGGAAAATTGTCCACCCAACTACCTTTGAAATCAATAACACATGTTCTTAGCATATCCCCCAAAGTCTTAATATTGTGCTCTACTTTCCCATCCATTTGAGGTGGAAAGCGGTGGTAATATCACTTGTGTGCCCAAACCTTTCTTAAAAGACCGTCAAAACTAAGAAAAAATTATGTGCCTCTATCGGATATAATGGACATAGGGGCGCCATGCAATCTAACAATCTCCGGAATGTATAGCTTAGCATAATCCTTTTCGAATAGGTTGTCCTCACAAGAAAATAGTGAGTAGAATTATGATATGCCCAAACTACAACTCCCCAAAAAGAGTGTAAGCATTTGTTGTCAAATATATAATCCAACAAAGGTTGGGGTCGAATTCCATAGGGAATAAAGTGCTAATTAAGTTGTATCTAGATTATGACTTTTAATTATAGGTTTCTGTTAAATAGAGGGTTGTGGATGAGATATTGATTTAGTAGTTTCATATTATTAATGACCAACGTTTTCTTTATAACGATTTTACAAATATAAAATAGTAAAACTAGGGTTATGTTTGCCAAAGTGTATTGACTCTTTCTAGGTTATTGGTTACATGAACTCACGTGGATGCTTGTGATTAAAGAAAGGTTACATCATATTCCTATCTAAATGTTTCAACCTTCAAAGATGGGTTCACTTTAATTTCATCAAACTTAAAGTGATAACTATATATATAGTAACAAATTCTATAAATGATTAATCTGGTTAAGGTATCAATTTGTAAATCAGAGAGTAAGAACTCTAATATCTTGTCACTATTCTTTTTTCCCAACAATAATCTCTTTTTTCAAGAAAGCTATGTTTTAGGTAACACTTTTGAAACCACAAGAAATCATTAAAATAAAGAGAATGTGATATAATCACAATGTCAGTATAAATTCAGCATCCAACCAAAAATTGAGATTTCAACAAGGATCCCATTACCCTAGCTATAAAGCTTAAGCCACACATACTTAGAAGATATATGAAAAGAATAATTTCCTAAAATTTTAGGTTTAACTTACAATCAAAAAGAAATCAGAATTTCGAATCTATAATTCAAAGGTAAGCAATCGTGTAGTGCCCGGAATCTAGTACCCGGAATGCTACATGGTGCTCATGACCCAAAAGGACCACAAGCTAACCCATGACTAATATTTGTACCTGTATACTGCATAATATACTACATAATGCAAAAATATGAACTGAAAGGCCATAAGGTTTGAAACTAAGACATACTATCTGATAAAATAGAACATCTGGGTGGGGTATGAAATACCCAAAACAAAACTGAAATAAGCTATCTAAATATATAGTAGTCTGGAAAGCCTCTAAAATGTGACTGTCTGAATTAGGAGTTGATAGGACATGTCCCTAACTAACTCCAACTAATAAACTAATTACTGAGATAACAAAATAATAATCATGTTCTCGAAAGATGAGGACTCACTGCTCACTCTGACAGCTGAGACTGGAATCTACTGATGCTTTGGAGCTCTTTTCTCTGAACATATGATTTAAGACACCATAGCAAAAATGTATCAGTACTTTGAATATAATAGTATGCATGTGAAATAGGCTGAATGCATAGGGATCATATCATGAACAATAACAATAGCAGACTAACTATCATGAGTGTGAGAATACATACATGAGACATAATAACTAACACTAATACCGTGCTAACATGATTACTAAATCTGAATACTGATAACATAAAATATTGATAATTGATATAACTGATAACATGAGTGACTATATTTAACAGTCCTAAATCTAATGGAACTAGCTGAGTTCCGTACTGTATCTGAGTCGACTGTATCTGACTGTCCTAAAATCTGAAGAACTATCTAAGGTCTATTACTGAGACTGATTAACTGTGTCTGACAGTCTTGATTCTGTAACATAAAAATATGGGAAGTAGTTATCCAACCGACATGCCCCTAATATGCCATTATGGATGAGTTGGGGTCCAATCTGTAACCCCAATTAGAAGGGTGTCAATACCGCGCCAACGGTACGGACAAGCTATGGGTGACCCTCATCTTATAGTGTCCCCAAAAGAGAATGGTGGGTCACTTATCTGATAGTGTTTATCCACCTCATCAACCCTCATCAGACAGTGTTGATGTCTCAACCTATGCTGGCTACATATTTCTAGAATGCAAGGATGACTTCTAAGAATTACACCCTCATCTGATAGTGTGTGTTCCCATCCGTGGGTCCACTCAGTGCTAATTCCTACTCCTACCTAAATAGACTCTGAATATGATTTACTGAACTAAACATGGGCTGAGTTAATGAATTCCATTGACTGATAGAATACTAATAATAGCTGACAACTGACTGTGTTCATGAGATCAAGGAGATTTCCTGAGTCATAAGACTGTCTAAAGTCTAATGATTCATAGTTTGCCTGAGAGTATCGTGAAAAACTGACATGGCTCTAGGAACACACTTAATGTTTTGGGTACGAGTACCCCCAGGACTTGATGGAAGGAAACTAACCAAGCATAACTTACTTGAACAAACAACTAAAATTATAATCCATAATACATTTATAGAAGCATTTCATCAAAACATGTGATAGGTATGACTTGTACATACATGGGGATTTCATGGTATCATGCTAGTTAGGCACTTTTCCTTCATCAAGGCATTTAACCAAACATATTGTAGGCATGGTACATGTAAACATCATTGTACAATAATTAAACATCGTGGTTTAATTCTAATTTCATAATTTAGGAGTTTAGTCATAGGTTTACATGAATCTATATCTATAATAATTTAACCCACATAGAATTTATCACCCAACAGGAAGTAGAATTCAATTTCTCATTATCCACATGAACAAGAGCAGCCTAATCGGGAAATTCATATGAAAATCCATAAACTTGAATTTAGAAAAGGGATCCTTGGACTTCATTGATGAAAGGAGTTCATGAATGAACACTATGCATACCTTGATTCATAAATACATGAAGATTGATGGAGGAAATTCTTGATTTTAAATCTTCTATGAAAAGCCCTAGGTTGTTCTTGAGAGGTTTTTGAGAGAAGAGAGTGTATTTTGGGTGAAAAGTGGCTAAATCACGTGTTAAAGGTTTTAAATAGGGGTGAGCAAATGGCCCTTTTAAACTGGGACGTGTCTTTTAATTTTAGTAAAAATTTCCCAAATTGGACCACTGACGCGATGCGACGCTACCACACCATGGCACTGGAATTTCACAATTGGAAAACTGAGGGATGGCACAACGCAGAGCCATCACATTGCCCCTTCTTTTGCGACTTGGAACTTTGGCGCGATGTAGAGAAAATTGCCATAAGACACTAGAAAAGGACAAATACCATTTTAGCTTGTGGTGCGGCACGCCACTAACCAATACGGTGTGGTGCGACACTGACCAATATGGTGTTGTTTTACGATGGGAACTTGAAATAGTCATAACTTCTTACCTGGTTATCAGATTTAGGAAAATTTTATATCGATCAAAAGTTTATTGAATTTCCCATATGACAAAAACTAAAAATATTAAAAATACCATGTGTACAAAAGTGGATTCATCTTTCAAAGAAAGATCCTAACATTTTTAGATGATTTCAAGCTAGGAAAAGGTACGGGGTATTACAATATCTCCCTCTTAAGAACATTCATCCTCGAATGAGACTGAGAGTGAGGGGAAGAACATAAAATGACATACATACTGAACATGGATAACTGGAACATGACTCATGGATGACATGATCGATAACTGAATATATCATACTGAAAATGTATATCTAATGCATGTGTAACTGATTCATGAATGCATGACTGAGTGTACTGAGGAACTAAGTTTCTCATAATGAGAATGCATGTCTGGTGCATAATTATATAACTATACTGATATATGAATGCATGACTGAATATGCAATGGTACTTGAGACCAATTTTGTTATGAACACTGAACATGAAACTGAGTAAGATTAAAGAGGACTGTTACCTTAAGCTTGATATAAGTTGGCAGAGCAGAGGTGAGGATACTTAGTATGCATGTCTGCTTCTGATTCCCAAATATCTCCCTTGATAGACTGATTTCGCCAAAGAACTTTAAGTTGAGGGACTTCTTTGTTCCTCAGTCTATGAGTCTGATAGTCTAGGATTTAGACTAGAATCTCCTCATAAGAGAGACTGTTCTGAACATTAATGCTCTAAATAGGGACTACAACTGTTGGGTCACCTATGCACTACTTGAGCAAAGAGACATGGAAGACTGGATGAACTGAGGCTAGATCTGAAGGTAATTCGAGCTCATAAGCTACCTTGCCAAATTGACTGAGAATCTTGAAGGGACCGATATATCGTGGACTGAGTTTCCCTTTCTTGCTGAACCGCTTCACTCCCTTCATGGGAGAGATCTTTAGATAGACATAGTCACTAATATTGAACTCAAGATCTTTTCTACAAATATCTGCATAAGACTTCTATTGGCTCTGAGCAGCCCAGAGTCCTTCTCTAATCAACTAGACTTTTTCTAAGGAATCGAATACTAAGTCAGGCCCTATGATTGAGGCCTCACTAACTTTGAACCAACCGATCAGAGATCTACATCTCCAACCATAGAGAGTTTTAAATAGAGTCATCCAAATACTGGAATGATAGTTGTTGTTGTATGAAAACTCAAAAAAAGTCAAGTGGTCATCCCAACTACCCTTGAAATCAGTTGCACACTCTCACATCATATATTTAAGAGTCTAAATGGTATTTTCTAAGTGACCATCTATCAGAGGATGAAAGGTTGTTCTGAGATGAATTTGTGTACCAAGACCCTTTTGGAATGCTTTCCAGAAGTGAGAGGTGAACTGGGTACCTCTGTGTGAGATAATACATAACGGAACACCATGTTATATGACCGAATCCCTAATATAGACTCTTTCGTAATCCTCGGCTAAATAAGAGGTATGAACTATAAGAAAATGGGTTGATTTGTTCATCCTATCTACAATGACCCAAACTGAATCATGCTGATAACGAGTTTGAGGCAAACCTGTCACGAAGTCCATGTTCACTTCTTCCTACTTCCAAGTAGGAATAATGAACTCCTGCATAGGACCACTAGACTTCTGTTGCTCTATCTTAACCTACTAACATATAGAGCACTTGGCTACAAACTCTACAATATCTCTCTTTATCCTACTCCACCAATAGACTTCCCGTAAGTTGCAATACATCTTTGTGGCCCCTTGATGAATAGAGTAGCATGCACCATGCGCTTCTGCAAGAATTTTCTACCTTAATTCATCTACACCTGGAACACAGAGATGACCTTGACAACACAAAACACTATCTCCTCCTTTGGAGAAAACCTATACTTTCTGATCCTGAACTGACTCTTTCAACTTGACAAGGCTGGGATTTCTATCTTGATTTTCTTTCATCTTGGAAACTAGAGATGATTCTAAACTACTTTGAGCCCATATATCACCCTCATCTATATCTACTAAGTGAACGCCTAGTCTGGAAAGCTGATGTACTTCCTGATCTAACTTCTTCTAACTATCATCCACATGGACAACACTACCCATAGATAGTCTACTCAGAGTGTCGTCCACTACATTGGCCTTGACCGAATAACAGAGGACACTCATGTAATAATTCTTCAAGAGATCTAGCCACTTTCTCTGACAAAGATTGAGATCTTTCTGTGAAAAGACATACTGAAGACTATTATGATTTGTGAAGACATTTACATGAACTTTGTAGAGATAATTCCTCCAAATCTTCAAAGCAAAAACTGCGGCTGCTAACTAAAGATCATGATTAGGATAATTCTTCTCATGGGGTTTAAGTTTTCTGGAGGCGTAGGCTATGACCTTACCATGCTACATGAGGACACAACCTAAACCCACTCTGGATGCATGACAATACACTATAAACCCATTTGGACAATCTGGAAGAGCTAAAACTGGAGATGAGGTAAGTCGAGTCTTCAACTCTTGAAGATTTGTGGGAGCGGTATACAGTTGAACAAATAATATTCGTGTTAATTGTGGAGCGGTATACAGTTAAATGAATAATATGCAGTTGATGGTGTGCTCTAGATATCCACGGTTACTCCTCTTACTAGAACTCTAGTCTTATTTCTCATATCATCCACCTTTTCCCTTTTTGGATAATCTTTCTCCAATATTGTGAGGTAATTTGTAAAGAAATCCCTAACAATAATGACTTAATACAATCCAGGGGGTCTATCAAAATTCCTAACTCATATTTATTAAATTAGCACTCCAAATTAGGATATTAAGGAAGATCTATGGGGACGATTTGGCATGCTACCATAATTTTCCTCTTCATACATCCACTTTGAGTAGGTTGAAGTCCATCATAGTAATGTTTCTTTGACTATTCAACCTTTCACCTAATTGTCTCTCAAACCTCAGGATCCTTACTATGAATTACATCACCTTTCTCCTATTCTGGGATCATTGGTAGGATCGTTGGTATACCTTTTTCTCCTTAACCATTTAAGCTTAAAGTAGAACTACTGTTGCTTTCACTTTCACTTTTACTATTGGCCTCCACACTCGATGACACTGCTCTTCATCAGATTAAAAGGGTGGAAGGCATTTTTTTTCACTCTATCGAGTGTGGTAGGATAGGGCTTAAGTATCCCCTTTCATTTCATCATAAGGTCTTGAGGTGGTGGGTCTTAAGTTGGCTGAGACCTTCCTCCAAATTACCTTAAAGGTAGATTATGCATCATTGCACCTAACATTAGAAGAATACAACAGAAGATTATGTTAAGTAAAATCATGAAGATAATAAGGGATGGTACAATTCTGGTTAGGACAGACGGCTTAGACAATGGCCCATTGCATCAGTGATGGTTAGTCACACTTCCCATCAACCTTAAACTATATATACTAGTAAATAGCGATGGTCAAACCGATGACTCATCATATGCCTGACGGTCAGTCGGGTATGTCATTGCTCATGTTAGAAACTTTCTACTACTTTCAGTATTCAGTGATGGTTAAAGTGATGATCCATTGCATATGCAACGATCCACATCTAACATATCTCGAGTCATATTTTTTGAAAAATCCCACTGTGATATTTTATGGAGCATGTTGTGGGCCTATGCCTTCATACCCAATTTTTTAGCGATTTTGACTTATCAAACTAGAAAGTTAAGCTCTGTAACAAGGTTACTCATACTTCACCTGTATATAGGCTCTACCATAGTACAACACGCTATATTCTTAAACTCAAACCACCATACAAAAACAAATTTTTCAATACTTCAACTAGTTCAAAGATTAAACCCCATAAAAGTAAATGATATGAACATACCTGGGGTTGGAATGTAACTTTAAAATCACTTAGAATTGATATAAACTAAATAAAACAAGAAAATATAAAATCTTAAAGTTTACAAACTTGTACTTAGTGATGAGAAGAAATAAGATGTCATGCAGGGTTTATATAGTAGTGGAAGATGAACTGAAAAGTTAGTAGAGAATGAATGTTATTAAAAATGGATGAATTTATGAGTTTTAGCCATTTTAGAAACTGGAGTAGAAGGGTCGTGCATGACATAGGATACTATCCCATATCTTATAATTGAAATGTATGTATCAAATAGGATGACCCTTTATTTCCTGCTGACTTACTTGAGATGAACCAAGCAACGGTCCATTGATAGATTGGTAAATCTTTGCAGCAAACGTCGTTGTTCACTAGTATTTTTTTGTAACTCCATCTTGCAATGGAGAGATCGATGACCTGTTGCCATTTTGACAAACCATCATTGCTACCTTTACACCTTATCCAATTTGTGGTTATTTTGATTATTTTTTAGTGGTTGGTTTGGCGGGCGATCGCATGAGTGACAGCTTATCGTAGTAACCTTTGCCACTTATCCAAAAACCATCCTTTGTTGAACTAAATAGAACAATTGTATCGACAGTCCATCACTCGCTTAATGATCCGTTGTTCTTTCTATCTTTACTACTTTGCAATTTCACTCCTGCACACAATGATTACACTACCTAATTAATGAAACACAATGAACTACAAGGTTTTACAACACATTGCGGGTTGCCTCCCATTAGTGCCTAACTTAACATCGTGGTATGAACCAGTTATCTTTATTACTCAGACATCATCAAGATAAATTGACATCACCATCTTAGCCTCTTCTTTTTTACAAGCATTTTGTTTGATACTCTGATTATTTACATTAAAAATTTTACCATCTCTTTTCTCAAGCTCCACTACTCCTGATACAAATATTTGAGTTACTTTGAATAGGTCAAACTATTTTAATTTTATTTTTTGTGGAAATAATTAAATCTTGAGTTGCACAGCAAAACCTAGTCTACTCTTTGGAACTCTCTCATTTTAATCCATAAATCATGGTGTACTTCATCATTTCTGTGTAAAGATTAGATATTTCATATGCTCGAAGTTGAAACTCATCCATTATGATTAACTAATGTAGTCTCAACTCAACTACTTCTTTCTAACTCAAAATCAAATGCTTAAGCATTAACAATGCGTTAGTTCCAATTCTACTGGAAAGTGATATGTCTTACCAAACACCAAATAATATGGTGACATACCTATTAGATTTTTGAAGATATTACGATAAGCCCAAAGAGCATCATCAAGATTCCTTAACCAATCACTACGATTAGCATTAACAGAATTAGACATGATCATTTTAACTTCCTTGTTAGATACTTTAACCTGCCCACTTATCTTAGGATGATCATAAGTATCCACTTGGTGTTTCTTTTCACCATTCTTATCCAATTCATCCTTAAACACCTTATTGTAAAAATGTGATCCCCCATCACCAATAATTGTATGCATAGTTCCAAAGTAGGAAAAGATGTTCATTTTTAAGAATAACACTACCCTTTTTGCCTCATTGCAAGCTAATGCCACAGCTTTAACCTATTTGGATACATAATCTAAAGCAACTAGAATATAGTTACATGCATAAGATCTCATAAAGGGTCCCTTAAATTCAATGCCCCACACATCAAATAATTCAATCTCTAGTATGGTTGACAATGGCATTTCTTGGTGCTTAGAAATTAATCCTTGCCACTAGGATTGATCACAAGCTTTCACAAACTCATAAGCATCCTTGAATATGGTTGGCCAATAATACCCACTGCAAAAATTTTTGGGCAATGCAATCACCTGCATGATGACCTCCAACAAGAGGAGTGGCACACCTGAAATATCTCAAGCATCTTTTTGGGTACACACATAAGAATTATACTATATGCACATAAGCAAATCAAATGAGGCTCATCCCTGAAATTCCTATTCACATCATAAAAGAACTTCTATCACTGTTAATAGCTCAACGTGTCCAAAATAATATCACTTACAATGTTGTTTGAAAAATTCACAAACCATGGAACCAAATCAAGGGTTGTTGTAAGGACCTATTTATTTTGTAATTAATCATCAATCTCCAATTCAACTCTTTTTGCAAGTGATCAGCCACTTAGTTTTCATACTTTTTTCTAATTTTTTACCTCAAAATAAACTCATGTAACAACAACACCCACCTAATAAATCATGGTTTGGTATCCTTATTTTCCATTAAATAGCGTAATGCTATATAATATCCATCACCTTAGTTCCAAACATATATGCTCTTAACTTTTCAAAAGCATATACCACAACAAGTTACTCCTGCTTCGTGATAGTATAATTTTTCTGTGCTCTATTTGAGGCTTTAGTTGCATAGTATATCGGGTGAAATAATTTATCCTTCTTATTCTCAAGCATTGTACCCATAGCTACCCCACTTACATCAAATATTATTTTGAAGGGTTTGGACCAATCAGGTGTAATCATAATAGGCGACTCCACCAACTTCTCCTTAAGATAATTAAATAACTTAAAGAACTCATCATTCCATTCAACCTTAACCTCTTACTCTAACAGCATGCATAAAGGATTTGTAATTTTGGAGAATTCTTTGATGAACCTCCCATAAAATCCCACATGACCTAAAAAGATCCGTACTCTTTTTATCGAAATTAATGGAGATAGTATTTCAATCAGTTTAATTTTTTCTATATCCATTTTAATATTTTTTGGTGAGATTATATGGCCTAGCACTATGCCTTCCTTCACCATAAATTAGAATTACTCCAAATTGAGTACCAAATTAAATTCTTCACATCGCTGCAAAGCATAACTCAGATTAGTCAAACAATCATCTAATGAATTTCCAACCACTTAATAATTATCTATGAACACCTTTAAATTTCCTTAACCTTGTCAGAGATAATCAATACCATACACTTCTAGAATGTAGATAGGGCATTGTATAACCCAAATGGAATCTACTTTAAGGCAAAGCTCCCATAAAAGCATATGAATGTGCTCTTTTCTTGATCCTTGGGTGCAATAGATATTTGGTTATATTCGAAGTAACCATCTAGGAAGCAATGACATTCTCTTCTGGATAATCTTTCAAGAATTTAGTCCACAAATTTCATTGGGAAGAGATCACAGAGTGTCCATGAGTTCAACTTCTGAAAGTGAAACACCTTAGATTGTTGGACTGTGGTAACTCCTTGAGCTTAGAGCTTACTGCCCTAGTTACAACTCATTAGGATAAGTTATAACCAAATTATGTAAGTTTGTGGCATGATTCTGCTCTGAGTATGAGTGGCTCACTATAAGCCACATTTATTTTTTACGAGTCATGGGGTAAAAATCATAGGGTGTATAGTGTATACCTCAAATATGTTTTGTGTTGATTACGACAAGGAAATATGAATCATAGAATCATTTTATGAGTTTTGTGGTTGAGTCATAAGTTCAGTAGTGGATGGTGTCCTAGAGACTGCCCTGGTTACAACTAGTGGTGATAAGTCGTAAGGAGTTTTTATGAGTTAATGGTTGACTCATAGCCAAATATGACCTTTTTTGGCTTTTAAGTTAAGGGCATTCTAGATATTTTCCCTCTTACTCAACTTGAAACCATATCTTATAACCTCACAAGGGTGTCATTAGCCATCAAAAACACATCAAAGTAACTTCTTAAATACTACTAAATCCTCAAGGTCAAGAACACTTAGGGTTTTCAAAAGGTTAATCAATTAGGTCTCTCAAGTGTGATTTCACTCCGTACATCTTACTATTATAGGCATGTGACTCTTCCCTTACTGTTAATTTTTGTGAAAAATATGTATTAAAGTGTTATTCACATGGAATTATTGTGTTTTTAAAAGCAAGGGTTGTGGGTTGTAGTGTTTATTGTTGAACAATGTTTTCCCATGATTTAATTATGATTATTCATGCTTTAAATATGGTTTTGAACTTCTGGGTGCATGGGTATGGTGAATGTACTTGTGAATTGTGATTTTCCCAAACTTGTGAATTTTAAAGTGGTTATAACCGTAACCTATAGTGTAAAATTAGTTTTGAGTTATGAGTAAGATAGGAATTTGTAAAATGAACTAGTCTTGAACTATTGCCTGATATAAAGAGGTATTTAAAACACCATGCTATGATTTAATGAACAAAGGGAGTCGATGTTCTCCTATTTTGTAATAATGAACAAATGGAGTTACTCTCCCAAATTAATGGAAATTGTTTTGGCATGATGTGTGACCTTGCAAGTGTAGTTGGTATGACAATACCAATAATGTATGACTTAATGTGGAATGTGGTTTATGCATATGATTGTGTGATAAATGTTTAACTGGGCTATGTGCATTGATTTTTGAATGATTTTGAACTGTTGAATATGTCATTATACTATCCTTCTCTTGAGTTACATTCTAGTTCTCCAACCACTAACCATCTACATACGATGTATACTCGCTCAATGCAGGATTTTTCCATACTTCTACTTCTCTTTCTCAGTGATTGTGGATTGATTGAGAGTCGACTTAAAGTTGTAATCATTCATGCTTCAAGTGTCCCTATTTTATGATTATGTTTCTCTTTTGAGTTATAGACTATTGGTTACTATTTTTTGCTTTAGTTGGTGGCATGTCTTGATACTTTATTAATATTCAATTTTGGATAATTATTTAGAAGGCTTTGTTTAGACTACTATGGTTATTTGGTAGTGTTGATCGATCATTACGCTAGTCGTTAGTGGTTGGTCAAAGTCATGCATTGAAACCTTCTTAAGATATTGTACGCTATCTTATTATATGTTTGGAATTCATCCAACTTTGGCTTATGTTGAGTTTGGATTAATTAGGTGTAGGGGTGATCTTCGGTCCACGTAGGACTTGAGATACTTGACATAGTCAGGCCTTGGTTTGGGATGTGTAAGATTGGTATTAGAGCCTAGGTTTTGTATAATTGGGTGTCCAACAAATTTGTGGCAAACAGAGTCTTGTTTATAAGTGTCTAGTGTGTCACACTTATAAGGGAGAGGCTATAAGGCATTTAAGAATATTTCTCTTTCTTATTGCTCAATTTTAAGCTATAGAGTCTAAGGTCTTTAATCTCCTCTAATTTTCATTTGTTTTATCCTTAGATCATGCCTCCTAGAAAATTTAAAGATCATGGAAACTCATTTGTCCCACTTGAGGTCAATGTTGATGTGACACGCTCTACGTATGTGGTACAGACCTGATTTAGGGGTCCAATTCTTGATTGTTCTTCTGAAGTTCCACTGGTCCCCTCTAATCCTCTTCGAACTCCTCAGGATAATGAGTAGAATGCAAAATTTTGTTAGTCTATTCATATGTTGTCTTAGTTAGTAGCTTCTCAGTCTGAGCATGTAGCTTCTATTACTCCATCTTCTGAGGCCAAGGGGTTATCCAGTTTTTGAGGTTGAGTCCTCTAACCTTTACTGCTGTTAGGGTTGAGGAAGATCCTTAAAACTTTATATATGATATGGAATAGATATTCCATAAGATCAACGTAACTAATATGGAGGGTTTAGAATTTGCTTCCTATTAATTGAAGGATATAACATACCAATGGTATGAGGAATAGGAACAGTCTAGGGGAGACAATGCTGAATCGACACTACAGGATAATTTCTCTAATACTTTCTTGGACCACTTCTTTCCTCAGGAGTTGAGGAAGGCAAAAGCGGAAGAGTTTGCTAATTTGAAGCAAGGTGGGATGACTATCAAAGAGTATGCCTTAAAATTCCACCAGTCATCTCGGTATGCACCTGAGTTAGTGTCTAGTATGAAGGCTAGAATAAGGAAATTTACTTCTAAATTGTCCCCTGATTTGATTCTAGAGAGTAAGGTTGCCTTATTTAACAAGGATATAGACATCTTTAGATTGGTTGTGTATATGTAGCAGTTTGAGAAAGAGAAAAAAAAGTAGGCGGAGATAGGGGAGAAGTAGAATAAGAAGTTTAGATTATTTGATCAGCATGAGGGTCAGCAATAAAATGGTATAGATGGTGGAAAGTAGTCTAAAAAGGTGGAAAGTTCTGATTCCTACTCTATGTCTATTTCTCCTTATCAAAAGCCATCGAGTGATCATTGTTCTTCACACAATAGTGGGGTTAGGGCACAGGGTTCCCAATCTTAGGTTGGTAAGGCTCTGTCAACTCTATCATATCCTCCTTATAGATTTGGCGGGTAAGTGCACTGGGTTTTGTTAAGAAGGAAGGAAAAGGTGTTTTAAATATGGTTAGATAGGTCACTTGTAGAGGGATTGTCCTTCTAAGGTTGCATCAGGGGAAAA
Organism: Capsicum baccatum var. pendulum; assembly: GCA_030864225.1. Taxonomy (NCBI): domain Eukaryota; kingdom Viridiplantae; phylum Streptophyta; class Magnoliopsida; order Solanales; family Solanaceae; genus Capsicum; species Capsicum baccatum. Next base: position 149,927,651 of record CM061557.1, on the reverse strand, counting down.
TAAGATTCATGTTGCCACTTCACCAAAGGGTTCTGCTTCAACTTCAGGTACTAGCACTGGCTAAAATCGCCTGTATACTCTTTCTACTCACCAGGACTCCAAGGCATCACTTGATGTCATCACTAGTATGTTACAACTTTTCTCTCATGATATGTATTGCTTGCTTGATTTGTGTTTTAATATTTATTTTGTGACCCCATTTGTGGCTCTATATTTTGGTTTAGTCTTAGGTGTATCTTTGATCCCTTTTCTGTTTCTACCCTAGTGGGTTACTCTATGGCCGCTATAAGAGTCTATACGTGTTGTGTTGTATTTTTTGGTAGTAGAGAAAGTCTGGTAGATCTAATAAAGTTATATATTGTTGATTTTGATGTCATATTGGGGATGGACTGGTTGCACTCGTGCTATGATTCCTCAGATTATCAGACGTATAAGGTCATGTTTCAATTCCCTAATGAGTCGGTCATTAAGTGGGAAGAGGTTTATATAGTGCCTAAGAAAAGGTTCATATCATATCTTAGAGCCCAAAAATTGATTTTTAAGGGATGTTTTTTTAAATACCCTAGATTTTGGCCCTAGAAAATCAGTTGAGATTTGAGCTTACTGCCTTGATTATAACATTACCACATGAGTCATATTGTGTCTTAATAATTCAGGTGACCCTAGTCGTATGGTTTTTAGTGGATGGTGGTTGGGTTTTATGTCTTGGCTACGACTTGGCAATACAAGTCATTAAGGTTGGTAATGAGTCATTAGGACAAACCTTAATTAAATTAGAAACTTACTAGCTTGACTCTGATCAGAGTATGAGTGTCTCACTATGAGCCATGAGGATAGGTTACGAGTTGTGAGTTGAAGTCATAGTTTGTCCAGTGTCTGACCCATTTGGTTAATTTGTGGGTTACGACTAGACCCTACAAGTCGTAGGGTTAGATTACGAGTGGGATCATGAAGTCATAAGGTGGATACTATATTGGTGTCCAAATCACTGTCTAGGATACAACTCAAGGCTATGATTTATATGATATGGTGACGATTCAATGGGTCGACACATATCTAAGGATGGATTTTTACAGCTTTTAAGCTGAGGGTAATTTGAATATTTCCCACTATATCCCCTTTGACCCCATAAGTTAAAACCTTTCTTGGGACTCTATTATCACATCCTTCCTAGTAAAATACGCTCACATTCTCTTTCAAACTCTTTGTTCAAGCTAAGGATAGGGCTTCAAAGAAAGTGGTCATCTAGGGTTCTAAGGTTGCAATCTCTTCCAAATTCCTTGGTATTTAAGGCATATTACTTCTCTCTCATTGTTATTTTACCCAAAGCATATGTTTTAATGTATGTATTTCATGGTATTGTTATGGTTTTAAAATAAAGGTTGGGGTTTTTGTGTTTAGTGTTGATATATCTCTTTCCATGGTTTAATTATGGTTTTTTGTGTTTTAAATATGGTTTTGAACATGTGGGTGCATGGTATGGTGGATGAACTTCATAATAATAACTTTCTTTGAATTTATGACTTTTGAAATAGTTATGACCCCGACCCTGTATTGTGAAACTGGTTAATAGTTATGAGAAATGCGGGAATTTAAATTAGGGTTACAATGAAATCCCCAAAGTGCTTGTTTTGACTTATTTCTTGAAACTAATGCATGGTCTAAATGGTTAAATGTTTAAAGATGGTTTTGAAAACCTTGTGTGGTATACTGGAGTCCCCCAAGAAAATAATTTATGAAAAACCTTGTGGGGTACGTGGGAATCCCCCAACTTATTTTAATAATAGAGTCTGTAAGGTACATGGGAATCCCTTAAGTATGGCTAATATCATTTCTTGCAAGTTATAGTAGGTATGATGATCCCACTTGATAATGACTTAATAATTTACTCTAGGAATTAGTGGTTTGGTTACGTGCTAAATGTTTTAATTGGAAAATAATCGAGATTGTAATTGCAGGTTGTTATTTGCATTGGTTGTGTTGCTTTGATTTATTAGCATTATGTTATATTTATCCCTGAGTTACATGCTAGCTTTACCCTTATAACTATCTTCAGGTAGTGTATCTCCACACAATGCAGGAATCAGCCATACTTCCACTCCTCTTGCTCAGTGAGTTGGTAATTTAGGGACAACTTTCAAGCAAGACTCGAGTGGTGAGCTTCAATACTCTAGAAGTCCCAATTTCATGTTATGGATTTCTTTTTGTCATTTTATTTTATTTATTTGTTAGAATATGGTAAAGGAAATGTCCCGACTAGATACCCTTTGGTTCTAACTAGAGGCTTTATTGGACTACAATGGGCATGGGTGGTCGGTATTGGTTTTAGCATTGGTATTGGTATTGGCATTGGGATCGGTATTAGAAGGTCATTTGTTTATAGATGTTTGGTTTTGGTTATAGACTTATTTTGATGTCTTTAAATTAAAGTTATCTTATCTTTTTATATGTTTGGAATTCATCCAATATGGGGTAAAGGGTAGTCAATGATATGGGTATTGAGGTGGTCTTCAATCTCGATTGGACTAGAGATACCCAACACGGTCAGGCCCTAGTTTAGGTCATTTCAGATTGGTATTAAAGACTAGGTTCATAGTCAATTAGGTGTCCACAGAGCCATGTCGAGTAGAGTCTCATTTAAGGGTGTGTAGCATGCTATATTTATAATGGGGAGGCTACAAGAAATTTAGGAACATTTCTCCTACTTGTGTTCTGTTTTCAACTTCTATAGTCTAAGGTCCTAAAATATTCTCTAATTCCCTCTTATTTTCTTTTTCAGATCATGCCTCCTAAATGATATGAAGCTCATAGAAACTCCTTTGTTCCATCCAAGGATAACATTGATAGGACACATCCGGCTTATTGGTTTCAGACCTGATCTAGGGGTCTAGTTCCTTATTTCTCTTCTGGAGTTCCACCGATCCCCTACCGTCCTTGTCGAGCTCCTCAAGCTGACGTGATGAATGTTGAGTTTCATCAGTCTATTTATTTATTGGCTCAATTGGTAGCTTCTTAGTCTGAATGTGGTCCTTTTATTACTCTATTTTCAAAGTCTAGAAGGATTGACCAATTTATATGGTTGAACCTACCAACCATTATTGGTGTTAAGGTTGAGGAGGATTGTCAAAGTTTCCTTGATGAGATAGAAAAGATCTTTCATTTGATGCATGCCACTAATGTAAAGGACATGGAGTTCTCTGCCTAACAATTGATATATGTGTCTTATTAGTGGTATGAGGAATTGGACCAGTCAAGGGGTGACGAGGCAAAGTCAGCCCTATAAGATAATTTTTCTAATGCTTTCCGAATCTCTTCTTTCCTCAAGAGCTAAGGGAGGCAAAGGCAGAAGATTTTGTTAACCTAAAGCAAGGAAAGATGTTAGTCAAGGAGTATGCCTTGAAATTTTACCAGTTATCTCGGCATGCTCTAGAGTTGGTTTCTAGTATGAGGGATAGAATAAGGATGCTTTTAGGTTGTCTTGAGAGTTTATTTTGGAGAGTAAGTCTACCTTATTAAACAAGGACATAGATATCTCTATATTGGTTATGTACATGCAACAAGTTAAGAAAGAGAAAAAGAAGTAGGTTAAAATTGGGGTAAAGCAGAGTAAGAAATTTCAGCATTTAGAGCAAGGGGGAGGTCAACAACAGAGTGGTAGGGATGGTGGAAAATGGTCCAAAAAGAAATGAGGAAATTTTAGGTTCTACTTGACGGCTATTTCCCCTACCCAAAGTCGTCTGGTGACAGGCATTTTCAGGGTAGTGATAGTTCTAGGGAACAAGGTGCCTAATCTCAGGTTAGTGGGTCCCAATCAGCTCTATTATATCCTTCCAGTATATTTTTTAGTTGATTAGATCGGGGGTTTTGTGATGAGAGAAGGGACAAGTGCTTCAACTATGGTCAGCCAAGCCATATGCTTAGAAATTTTCCAGTGGCCAAGGTTTCTTCTGGGGAAAACAATGTTTTGGTTGCCTCTTGTTTAGCTCCAGCACAAAAGGTTGTGCCATTTGGTTCTAGCACTGGTTAAAACTGACTATGCTCTTATTACCCACTAGGAGTCCAAGACATCACTTGATGTTGTTACTAGTATGTTGAAACACTTTTCCTGTGATGTTATTTTTACTTAATCCGGGATCTACTCTTTCTCATATGACCCTACTTGTGGCTGTATATTTTGGTTTTAGTTCCGAGTGTATTTTGAACCCCTTTCCAATTTCTACCTTGGTGGGTAGCTTTATGGTTGCTAGAAGAGTCTATATGGGTTGTGAGGTATTTGTGGGTGGTCGGGAGACTTTGGCGAATCTATTAGCATTAGAAATGGTTGATTTTGATGTCATATTATGGATGAATTAGTTGTACTCGGTCTATGTTTCTCTAGACAGTCAGACCCGTAAGGTCATTTTTGAAATTCCCTAATGAGCTGGTTATTGAATGGGAGACTGGTTCTCTAGTACCCAAGGGAATTTTCATATCATATCTTAAATCCCAAAGATTGATCTTAAAGGGGTGTCTCTATCATCTTGTTTGGGTTAAAGACTCTAACTTGAAGGGTCCTTCTTTACATTTCATCTCGATGGTGAATAAATTTCCTGAGGTATTCCCTGATGACCTTCCTACTGTCCTTCCCAATAGGGAGATTGATTTTGGGATTGATCTTATTTTTGACACTCATCCTATCTCTATTTCCCTATATAGAATGGCTCCAGCTGAGTTAAAGGAGCTTAAGACGCAACTAAAAGATCTTTTAGACAGGGGTTTCATTCACCCTAGCATGTCTACATGGGGTGCACGGTATTATTCATGCATAAAAAAGATGGGTCCCATTGGATGTGTATTGATTACTGGTAATTGAATAAGGTAATAGTAAAGAATAAATACCCTCTTCCAAGGATAGATGATTTATTTGATCATCTTCAGGGTGCTAAGCTCTTCTCCAATATCGATCTTTAATATGGGTATCATCAATTAAATATTAGGGCAGCGAATATCACTAAGACTGCCTTCCATACCCGATTTGGGTATTTTGAGTTCCTGGTTATGTCGTTTGGGTTGACTAATGCCTCGACGGCGTTCATAGACTAGATGAATAGGGTCTTTTATCAGCTTTTGGATTTGTTCATCATTGTATTCAAAGATGATATTCTTGTATACTCAAAGAGTTAGATGAAGCATGTCGATCACCTCCGTATTATGTTGCAGACCCTAAAAGTTCAGCCATTGTATGCCAAGTTTTTAAAATGTAAATTTTGGTTTAATGTTGTCACTGTTTTGGGTCATGTCATATCTAGTGAGGGGATCATGGTATATCCGCAAAAGTTGAAGTGAATAAGAGGTGGCCTAGACCCCCAACTCCAACCGATATTAGGAGCTTCTTGGGAGTTTTTTTACTATAGCTGCCTTGTTGACTCAGTCAACTCAATAGAATGTAAAGTTCTTATAGTTCGATGCTTATGAGGGTAGTTTTGAGAAGCTGAAGGATAATCTGACTTTGGGTTTGGTCTTGACTTTGCCTGATAGCACTGATAGTTTTGTGGTCGATTGCAATTTGTCTCGTGTGGGGCTCAGTTGCGTTTCCATGCTGCATGGCAAAGTGATAGCTTATGTCTCCAGGCAGTTGAAGGTGCATAAGAAGAATTATCCGATGCATGACCTGGAGTTATTGGTTGAGGTGTTCGCATTGAAAATCTTGTGTCAATATTTGAATGGAGTGCATGTGGATATCTTTTCATATCATAAGATCCTGCAATATGTGTTCACCCAAAAAGAGCTTAATCTTAGGCAAAGAAGATGGCTTGAGCTGCTTAAGGATTATAACATGAGCTTTCACTACCATCTAAGTAAAGCTAACGTGGTTATTAATGCTCTTAGCAAGTTATCCATGGGGAGTCTATGTCATGTGGATAATCAGAAGCAAGAATTGGTGAAAAATATTCATCATTTGGCTAACCTTGGATTTTTCCTCTTGGACTCAGAAAATTGAGGTGTGTTTATATAGGAGGTGGCAAAGTCATCTTTTGGTGTTACAGTTTAAGATAAAAAATCATTGGATCCTATCTTGATGCAAATTAAGGGGAATATAGGTAGGAAAAAAGTGATGACCTTTGAGGTTAGTGGTGATGGTACCTTGTGGTACCAAGGGAGATTATTTATCCCCGACATAGATAGGATGAGAGAGAGGGTCTTGGAAAAAGCTTATGAGTTGCATTATGTCATTTATCCTAGTTTGTAAAAGATGTATCATGTTCTTAAGGAAATCTATTGGTGGAACAATATGAAGTGGGATGCATCTAGCTTTGTGGCTAAGTGCCTGGTGAGTCAACAAGTGAAAGTTGAGCACTTGAGGCCCGGGGGATTGTATCAAGAAATTGAGTTTCCTGTATGGAAGTAGGAAGTGATCAATATGGATTTCGTTACCGGTCTTCCTCGGTTTCGAAATCAGTTCGATTCGATTTGGGTCATCTGGATAGGATGACTAAGTCTGCTCATTTTTTGCAAGTGGGGACAACCTTCTTGGTAGAGGATTATGCCAAATTATTTATTGAGGAAATTACATAGTTGCATGGGGTGCCAATTTCTATCATGTCCGACCATGGTCCTCAATTCTCATCACACTTTTGGCGGTTGTTTCAGAAAGGTTTGGGGACTAAAGTGAGTCTTAGTATGGATTTCAACTGGCAGTCGTATGGGAAAGCGGAAAGGACTATCAGACATTTGAGGATACGATTTGAGCTTGTGTGATTGACTACGGTGGTAGTTGGATTGATCATTTTCCTCCTATAGAAAACAACAACAAACCTAGTGTGTTCCCACAAAGAGGGGTCTGGGGTGGGTAAGAGGTACACAGTCCATACCACTATCTCCAAAAAAGTAGAGAGGTTGTTTCCAATACACCCCCGGCTCAAGATAAAAAATAAGCGACACGGAGAAGAAATACATAACAGAAAAGGCGTAAGGATTACTAAAAAGTAAATTAGAGAAATATGAAATTACGAGAGATATGGCAACACGAAGTAAGCAAATAGCAATCGAGAAAAATATGAAAGGGACCCCCACGTATAAGTAACATATATACGCCGCCATATACAGCTGTAGACATAGACCTAAGGTTACGAACTCGGCTATATAATATCTCTCTTGGTGGCTTGCTACAACCGATACCCTTCCGCTAGCCTTCTACCCTTATCCTCGACCTCCACACCTTCCTATATACGGTCATGTCCTTAGTAAGCTATATCTGCTCCATGTCATGTCTGATCACCTCCCTCCAATATTTCTTTAGCCTACCTGTACTCTTCCTAAATCCATCAAACGCTAGTCTCTCACACCTATGCATTGGGGCATCTGCGTCCCTCCTCATCATATGTCCAAACCATCTCAGCCTTCCTTCCCGTATCTTGTCCTCCACCAAGGACACTCCCGTCTTCTCCTAGATAATCTCATTCCAAATCTTGTCCCCTCTAGTAAGCCCACACATCTAACGCAACATCCTCATTTTCACCAAACTTACTTTTTGGATATGGGAATGCTTGAATGGCCAACACTCCACACCATACAACATGGCCGGATGGACTTCCACTCTATAGAATTTGCCTTTAAGCTTAAGGGGTACTTTCTTATCACACAGCACCCCCGAGGCGAGCCTCCACATCATCCAATCTGCTCTAATACGATTAGTGACATCCTCATCAATCTCACCATTCCCCTAGATCAAAGACCCAAGATACTTAATACGATCCCTCTTACAAATATCTTGGGAGTCTAACCTCACCACCACATCGTCCTCTTACCTCAAGTCACTAAACTTGCATTCCAAATACTCCATCTTAGACCTACTCAACCTGAACCCCTTCAACTCAAAGGTTTGCCTCTAAACCTCCAATATGTCATTCACTCCCCTCCGTGTCTCATCAATCAACACTATATCATCCGAAAATAGCATATAAGGTACCTCGCCTTGAGTACTCCGCATCAACACATCCATCACCAACGCAAATAGAAACGGACTAAGAGTTGATCCCTAATGCAACCCTGTCTCGACCAAAAAATGGTCTGAGTCACCTCCCGCCGTCCTCACCCTGGTCTTCCCTCCACCATACATGTTCTTAATAACTATGGTGTACACCACTGGGATCCCCCACCTCCAAACACCTCCAAAGAACCTCCCTTAGGACTATCATACGCCTTTTCTAAGTCGATGAACACTAAGTGTAAGTCACCAAATGGATTGACTCTGTCATTGAATGGCTAGCCATAAATCCAAATTGGTTCTCCAAAATAGACACAACCCTCCTCAATCTCTGCTCAACCACTCTTTCTAAAATCCTTATAGTGTGACTCAACAGCATAATACCCCTGTAGTTGTTGCAACTCTGAATGTCACCCTTGTTTTTATAGAGTGGAATCATCGTACTCCATCTCCAAAACTCAGGCATTCTCACAGTCTTAAAAATACCATTAAATAAATTCATCAACTACCTAAGCTCTGCCCCACCCGCATACTTCCAAAAATCCACTGGAATCTCGTTCGGCCCCGTCGCCCTACCCCTACACATCTTATGAATAGCCTCTTTGACCTTTTCTACCTTAAAATGCCTACAGTGGCTAAAATCACAGCTCTTTTCTGAATGCTCTAGCTCTCATAGCTTAATGTCTCTATCCCCTTCCTCGTTCAAAAGTATATGAAAGTAGTCCTGCCATCTCTTCTTAATGTGAGCATCCTTCACCAGAACACTACCATCCTCCCCTTTAATGCACTTCACTTGATCTAGGTCACGATCCTTCTGCTCTCTAACTTTTCCAAGCCTATACAACCTCTTATCCCCTTTTTTATCCTCTAACCCTGTATACAAACACTCAAACACTGCTAACTTGGCAACTGTAACTGCCAACTTAGCCTCTCTCCTAGCTACCTTATACACCTCCCTATTAACCCGCTTCTCTTCTTCATTTTTACTCTCAATCAGCTTAACATATGCCCTCTTCATGATCTCTGCTTTCTTCTTTACTTCTTCATTCCACCACCATTCCCCCTTATGCCGACCTGCCCTACCCCTCAAGATACCCAACACACCTTTAGCAGTCTCGTGATGCAGCTGACGGCTCTATCCCACATAGCATCCACGTCCCCCCTACACTCCCACGCCCTCACAACTGCCACTTTTTCTCTATCTCCAATGTACTTTCTAGCGTCAATCTACCCTACTTAATTCTAGATTCACCTTCCCCAACCCAACTCTTCTTCCTTTTCTTGATCGACAAGTCCATCACAAACAGCTTATGTTGGGTTGAGAGGTGCTCGCTCAAAATTACCTTACAGTCTTTACATAGCACCCTATCCCCCTTTCTAAGAAGTAGAAAGTTAATTTAAGTCTTGGTTTTTATACTTCAGAAGGTGATTCTTCTTTTTTGAGAAACTCAAGTTCACAACCACCAGATCAAAGGCCCTCACAAAATCCAACAGGGCTGCTCCCTTGCCATTTCAAATACCGAATCCAAAACCACTATGAACATCATTAAAGCCTCTACCTAGGACCCTAATATACCCATTGAAGTCCCCTGCTAGGATGATCTTCTCCGCGCTAGGCACGCTTCTCACCACCTCATCCAAATCTTCCTAAAAACTCACCTTCACCTCCTCTTCCAAGCCTATCTTCGGTGAATAAACACTAGAAACATGCAACGAACAACCCCCAAAGACCAACTTAATCTTCGTCAGCCTATCAATAACCCTCTTAACTTCTACCACCTGACTTCTCAGTTCTTCATCCACTAAGATTCAGACTCCATTCCGATGCCTATCCTTCTTCGAGTACCAAATCTTGTACCCATCCATATCCCTAGCCTTATATCCTACCCACCTAGTATCCTAAACACACGTAATATTAACCCTCCTCTTCTTAAGAATCTTCACCAACTCTATGGACTTACCTTGAAGGGTCCCAATATTCCATGACCCTACCCGCAGCCTATCTTCTATTGTCTCTTGCCTCTCCCTACCACCCGTCCCTGACCCAGCTCTAATACCTAGCCTATACCCTCTACCCATCCCTACCCTTACCCCTAACCGTTTCATACATAACCCTATTCCACCATCAACCACTCCACCCACTACTCAACACCCAAAATACCAAAAATAAAGCCCCAGTCTGACAACACCCATGCAGAAACTACCTGTACTAGCAGTTACAACACACCATAAAAATTACCAACAAGCACCGTAGCTAGTCCACAATGTACTCACAGGAAGCTGAAACTAAGAGCAAGCAGAGACAATAAACAAGCTCTAAGAAATAGATAGGAGACAAACAAGAAACTAGAAATAAAAGGACAAACAAGGATAAACAAGACATAAACAAGCAGCAAACTAAACAACAAAATAAACAAAAAAGTTCAACAAAACTAAGACTGAAAAGAAGTTGCTAAATAATAAAGTAAAGATGGCACCAGTATGCCTACGTGCTTCTGGTTAAAATGATATCAATGTCGAAATTAGCTATCGGAGTATTACCGCAATTCCATCGGTGAGTTTGGTTCAAGCCGAAATCTATTTGCCGGCATCTTCGTACCCACTTATTTTGACCAATTCTACCCTCTTACACTTTTCCACAACCAAGAAGTCGAGCCGGCGAAAGCCCTAGTCTCGCTGGTAATAGCAGTAATTAGGAGAAAAAGGGAAAGAGGGGGGAGAAAAAGAGGATAGGGAGATCTGAAAAGAGAAAATAAGGAGGGGAAGTACCCGTACCTATTTTTGATGTGCCTATGTTGTCTCTGGTGTCAGCCGGTCGGTGGTGGTCAGTGAACGTTAAGGCTAGTAGGGACATGAATATAATAATAGTTACCACCTATCATTTGGATGGCTTCTTTTGAGGCCTTGTATAGTAGGAGGTGTATGTCTCCTATTGAGTGGTTTTAGGTTTGTGAGGTGGAGATGTTTGGCCTTGATTTGGTTCACCAATCTATGGAGAAGGTAAAGGTGATTCAGGATAGTCTCAAAGCCGTCCAAAGTCACCAAAATTCCTATGCAGATATAAGTCGTAGAAAGTTAGATTTTGAGGTTGGGGATAGGGTGTTCTTGATGGTATCTCCCATGAAGGGGTTAATGTGGTTTGGGAAGAAATGAAAGCTCAGTTCTCGATATATTAGCTCGTACTTAGTCTCGAACAGGGTTTGCTATGTTGTGTATGAGTTTGAGTTGCCCCTAGTTTGAGTTCCATTCACCGAGTGTTCCCTATTAAAATTTTTGATCGGTAAGTTCATTAGTTGTGAACGAAGGATGTTGCTTTGATAAAGGTTCTATGGAGGCACCACAAGGTTTAAAAGGCTACTTCAAAAGACAAAAAGGACATGAAGTCCAATTATTCATTCTTTTTTTCTACTCTAGAAAATCTTGTGTAAGGTATGAGTGATTCTCAACATCTTTGTTTTGTAACTTTGTTAAAGGTAACGGTAAAGATGTTTGTGGTTTAATCGCGCTGGTCAATGCCTTGTCCCATTATTCAAGTACGAATAATCTAAGTGGGGTAGAATTAAAACCCTTTAGATGTAGGCCCTTGGAAATCTCTTGATCTTTGAGCTCACTGCCTTATTACAACTTGACCATATAAGTCGTATGATGTCTTGATGGGCCAGGTGATCCTAGTTGTAAGGTGTCACATAGATGGTGGTTGGGTTTTCTATCTTAGTTACTACTTGGTGAAATAATTCATTAAGGATGGTGATGAGTCGTTAGGACGAACCTTAACAAAATTAATAACTTAGTTGTTTGACTCTGCTATGAGTAGAAGTGGCTCACTAGGAGCCGTGAAGATAGGTTACGAGTCATGAGGTGAAGTTGCAGGTTTTCCAAAGTCTGACCCATTTGGTTACTGTGTTAGTAATGCTAGACCCTAACTCATTGTCTAGGATACGACTCAAGGCTATGATTCATATGATGTGGTTATGATTCAATGGGTCAACTCATAACCAAAGACGTCTTCTTACAACTTTTAAGATGAGGGTATTTTGGACATTTCCCAATATAACCCCTTGGTCCCCATGACTTAAAACCTTTCTTGGAACTCCATTATTACATCATTCCCAATAAAATACTCTCACATTCTATCTCAAACTCTATGTTCAAGCTAAGGATAGGGTTTCTTAGAAAGTGGTCATCTAGGGTTCTAAGGGTATGATCTATTCCAAATTCCTTGGTATTTCAGGTATTTTGCTCCTCCATCACATTTTAATGTATGGATTTTATGGTATTGTTATGGTTTTGAATATTTATTGGGGGTTTTTGAATGCATATTGTTGATATATGTTTTGTTATGATTTAATATGGTTTTCCTTGTTTTAAATATAGTTTTGAACATGTCGGTTCATGGGTATGGTGGCTAAACTTGATATTGATAACTTTATCTGAATTTGTGACTTTTAAATTGGTTTTTATCCCAACCATGTATTGTGAAACTTATTAGTAGTTATGAGAAATGTGGGAATTTGAATTAGGTGTACAATGGAATCCCCAAAGTGCTTGGTTTGGTGTACAATGGAATCCCCAAAGTGCTTGGTTTGACTTATTTCTTTAAACTAATCATGATATAAATGATTAAATAGTTAACAATGGTTTTGAAAATTGTGTGGAGTACACTGGAGTCCTCTAGGCAAATAATGTATGAAAATCTTATGGGGTACATGGGAATCCCCCAAGTGATTTTAACAATAGAGTTTGACGGGTACATGGGGATCCCCTAAGTGTGGCTAATGACATTGCTTTCAATCTTTAGTCAGTATGACGATACCACTAAATAATGCCTTAATAATTGACTCTGGTAATTGGTGGTTTGGTTATGTGTTAAATGTTTTAATTGGGCAATATTGGGTGTTATGATAGCTAGCTGTGAAGGTTTGAGTCTAAAAGACGGACACTGTAAACTCATATTTACTGATATGAGGGTTAGTCTTGGTGACCATATTCTTGTAGGGTACATGGGAATCCCCTAAGTCTATACACGTATATATGTTTCATGGAGGGTGAAGGGTACAAGAGAATTACTGGCCATCTATGATATCTCTGGTTCATGCGGCTATATTTATTGGGCTTGATCGGGGGGTAACACCGGACCTATATATCCCGTGGGTGTATTTAATACGTAAATCTACACAATCCAAGTTAATGTTATATAATGCATGGTAAACCTTATTCCCCACCTCGGCATAGTACATACATATATATATTTGCATGTGGTTATTTTCGTTGGTTGATTTGGTTTGATTTAATGGTATTATGATATATTTATCCTTGAGTTACATTCTAGCTTTCACCCTGCTAACCATCTTAAGGATATTTATCCCTACGCGATGCAGAAACTGACCATACTTCTACTACTTTTGCTCAGTGACTTGGTGATTCGGGGACATCTTTTAAACCAGACCGAAGTGGTAAGATTTCATACTCCAGAAGGCCCCATTTCATACTATAAATTTTTTCTATCATTACTATTTTTTGGTTTTTATTTTGGATATGGTTGGAGGCATGTCCCGACTTAATACTTTTTGGTTCTGACTAGAAGGTTTGTTGGACTACTATGGGCATGGGCGGTGTCGGTATTGGTATTAGAAATTGTATTGGTATTGGCATTGGGATTGGTATTGGATGGTCATTTGGTTGTGGATGTTTGGTTTTGGTTATCGACTCATTTTAATGTCTCTAAATTAAAGTTATTTTATCTTTTTATATTCTCAGAATTCATTCGACAAAGGGTGAAGGGTAGTCAATGATATGGGTGTTAGGGGTGTTCACCTTTCCCATTTGGACTTAAGATACCCAACACATCCAGATCCTAGTTCGGGTCATGTCATCTTTATCATTTGGTCCTTGTTAAATATTCTTGGTTAGAAGGTCCTACCTTATAATTCGTTGACGTGGTTAATGATTTTCCCAAGGTTTTTCTTTATGATACCAAATATCCCTCACGATAGGGAGATTTGGGATTGACTTTGCTTCGTACACTCGTCCTATTTTCATCCCTCCTTATAAAATGGCTAAATCACACTTAAAACCTTGTTCGTCCTCGAATAATCATGAACACAATTTCTCAATCAATCCTCACATCACACCCAAAGAGTTATGCTTGCATTGGGCGCTTACAATTTATGACAATGATTTTTCATCTCAACACATGTCAAAAATACTTTTATACACATCTCAATAGTGACATTTGATTTGTTGGAAAACTTAACCAAATCACTCAATCAAGCAACACCACAAGAAATCTGAATTTTCATCCGTATGCACTCTCACAACAAGAAGGCTTCCCCATACCACTCACAATTTTTTAATTTTTCTTAGTATGAGAATATTGAAATTCAATCACTCACTCTCAACAAAGAATTCATACATGATAGACAGTGAACCATGAGCTTGCCCTTAGTGTACTACTCTACTAATAGTCGGATATTGCAACGTAAGATCAATTATGTCTTCCAAGGATGTAATGTAGGATAAAGGACTGGTAGGAACTATTTAGAAAATAGTGACTAGTCTCCCTAAGCGCTTTAACACACATCAATCTTCAATCAAGATCACATTCGATCAACCCAATTTCCACTTCATTACCTTCACACATCATTTGTTTCTCTCCAATTTATTAAACGCATTAACATAACCTATGGTAGGAGAATTTTTTTTTTCTTTTTATATCCCAATTCAATTCTCAACTCTTTGTTTAACACCCATTTTCTATTACACACCCCTATCATAACCACCCTTAACTAAAGCTATTCACCTTAGTTGAGGTGCACAATTTCCAAAATTGACCAGGGCCAAAACAGGTTCATTGTAACAAAAATCGGGCTACAAAAACTGAAATTCTCGCAAATTTTATATAACTCCTAACCATCACAATTAGACACACATATAACTATTTCTTTAGGTATTCACTTTCACCTCTCCCCTACTTCACTTTCATACTCCCTACTCTTTTAATCATCTTTACTAAAGCGTTTAGGAGCTATGGATCAAATTAAGGTCTATCAAAGAAGGGATTAGGATACATATGCGGCTATCGAAGAAATTAGGATATACGCTCAATGGAGCTAACTAAGGACATGCATAAGGGTAGGTAAATAAGGTCTTTAAATTTAGGCTAACAAAGAAATGTCTAAATCATTTCCTTCAACCAAAACTCTTTATTTCGCTTTGTAAACACACCGGGAAAGTTATAGACACTCCTATACATGTATAATATTTACAAATGATCACACTCACAGTGCATGCAAGGAATCAAATCGGCACACTCACAATGCATGCAAGGAATCAAACTGTATCCTTACGGTTCCTGATCTCGTTCTTTGTCAAATTCAACATTAAGCCAACAACTCGTATTTCACCTATCGAGATTAAATAGTTTACAATCAAATCTTTTGAAATTTCAAACATTCTTTTATTTTTAAAAATCAGTTTAGCCCAAATCATTGCAAAAATTCTGGCCCACATACAACACTTCTCTAACATTGTAATCGAACTCTCATCAATTCTTCACTTCTTATGACCCACTCCCCTTAAGATAGTCATCATCCATCTATCATTGGGGAAGGCACTGTCTATGATGAGTTATTTTGAATTACCAAAGAGGGTATAAATATACTGTAAAACTAAAATTTTTCAAGGAGGGCTAAAATAAATAAAACAACCCCTTTACATTGATAGCAACATGCAAAAAATGCCTTTAGGGAAAATTGCTCAAATCCAACCTTAAACTTACTAACGATTACAATCTAACAAAACATAAAAGAAATATAAATTGTCTAACCAAAATAAACATAAATTGTCCAACCAAAATGAACCAAGATAGAAATCAGAGATTAAGATGAAGGACAACCACCCCACACTTAAAAGTAGCACTGTCCCAGTGCTAGTAATAAGCATAAGGCAAGGTGGCATCATACTCCCTGCTCAGTGAAAGGGCACAATCATCGTCATGGCCTCATCTGCACCATCCTTCTCATAAACATCATCATTATCTACATCACCCTCACCTTCATCAGATTAATCCTCAGTGTCTGACTCTTCATTCGAATCCTGATACTGTCCCTCAGTATCAGTAAGTACGTCATCATCAACAGGTTCCACAAACTCAGGCTCGATCGGCGGTGAAGTTCTAAAATAGTAGCCCAGAGGGTAATCTAACTCCACCACATAAAGTTCTTAGTTCAGTGCAAATCTTCCCCCTATCCACAACTACAACATCTGTAGGCTAAACATACGGGTAGATATCTCATCAGCCTGAGCTTGAAGTTTGTCCATCGTCAAAACTGGACCTTAGGCCCCAGTGATGCTCCTACAGTCATGATATCAACCAGGAAAGAGACAATATCTGGCTTGTAATCTAGGTCCTCCTCATCCATCCTATGCCTCATCAAGAACTGAGTCAGCAGTCCTCTAAAACCATAGCTACGCCCCGATTGATAGCGTATTTTCTTCATAGCAGAGAAAATGACCTGGCCCACATTAATCTCAACATCATTACATATTAGAGCATAAATCAAACATAACCGATCACATATAAACTTTGTCATATGTTTGACTTAGACAAGGTAATGATACATAATTCGTCCCTACATACAGGCTTCTTTAATCATCTATACATAGGGGAAAGATGAGTGTAAGCCGGTGACCCGATGCCTGGTCCAGCTCACAGATGAGCACGTACCGCACAGCAAATGTCTGTGAGCATAAGGGGGAGTAACAATGAACTACCTCAAATAATTCACATTTGCCTCACGTATTCCCAGCAACTTATTAATATCTACAGTTGTGAACCGGACATTTTTACCTCTAATCTTCAATTCATGATCGGGGTTACTTGGATCCTAATTGGCATAAAACTTGAGTACTAAATGCAAATTACACTCAGTAGGCTGATGGAAGATAAAATTCATATTCAACTGCTCCATTCGTCACACCATATTTGGCCAGCCCCTTAGCAAGCTTGTCCTATCAATGAAAACCTTTGGGATATATTGGGCTTTAGTGGTTTTTGAGTACCACCATTTTCCTACTTTCCAAACTTCCTTAAAGTTGAACTTTCTTATTTTCCCATGTTGTGATGGTGGAGCACGGGGCACCCTCACAAGTTGATTCTCAGATGGCCTACTTTGTTTCCTAGCCAGCGCAGAGGGACCTGCCTTGGCCTTTTCTTTCTATTGTTGGGGATCCATGGTACCTATCATCCAATTCAAGTAACTAATAAGTAAGTCACTGAGTCATAGGTTGAACTAACTTAAACTAGGGGTCGATGGGTCTCAATCGAAACCCCACACTTAGTTGTTAACTCAATTGCACACAAATAAGAACAGGGTACTTAAACTCCCCGTATTCTAAATATTTAACACATACATTAGTCTAAAATGCAAGCAACGTCAAATTTCAGCTAATCCAAAACAAATTAGGACCCTAATATGTCATTAACTCAAGCAATCCTCTCATATTAAATTAAATTTTAAGAACAGAGATAGTTATCCACAGTAATGTTCCCTGTTCATTACATCCTGCTGATGTGATTGTGACACCATTTCAAACAGCTCTGAATTTGCATATTCATTAACATCATTGAATATTAAATCATGGGTCGACAAGCAAGGTTTGTACATTATTACAAGAATGATTCAATCACGCACATTTTCCCTAAATTCCACCTCTTTTACAACTCTTTTATTCACCCCACACTTAATTTGTCACACACCAGTCCATCGTCATTACACAAGGTACTCAGACTTTTATTCATGGTGACATACATTACCCCATGATCAACATATTCAGTCAGTGTGGCAGTCAACAAAATGAAGAGTGTAGTCGCCAAGAATTCATCAGAAGTACTCCAAATCAAAATATCCTCAATACTTGAACAACAGGGAAACGTACACAACGCACACAATATTGGCAACACCCTTCTGACTACACACATTTCATCAATTCATGTACCAAAGCAGTAAAATCACCCAATCAAAACATGAGTATAACCACGTACTTCAATTAATCCATCATTATCTCACCAATTAAACAAATCAACGCAATACTATGAAGACTATGATGATGTATTCAGTAAAAAATTTTAAAAAATTGTAACATATGAGGCTTTAATGCACAAAAATTATGAATAATAAAACCAAATCTCGCCAAAAAATATCAAAATTTTCAATACAATAAAAGGGAAAATTAAAGTATTGTAACACTTACCTTAATTGTTGAGAGAAAAATGAAATCTTAAAGAAAATTGAGAGAATTATTTGGTTTAAAAGGGTGAGAGGCGGCTGTGAGGGTGAGAAAGTGAGGGAATTAGGGTTGAGGGGCTATTTATAGAAGGGTGGGTTGGGTAAGGTTAACTTAAAATTTTAAGACCCATTTTAACCCCCACCACGATGCAGAGTGATCGCGCCAGGCTACTAGAAAATAACAATTGTCATTTTGGCCGGCTCCACGACGCGGTGGGATCGCGCCAAGCCACATGAATTTGAAAACTGTCATTTATCCAGCCAACATGATGTGGGGTGATTGCACTAGGCTACTGGAAAATGACAATTGTTATTTTACCCGGCTTCGCGATGCGTTGGCCTCTCATTTCACATTCTCTGTGCATTTTTCAACCCTTTTACCAGATTTTTTTTGCACCTGACTTACACACATTAACTTTTAGCAAATCTGATTGCTTCATTAGACATGATATTTTCCTTGGTTCCAATTTTATCATCCCTATAAATCAAACAAAAATAAGAAAATTACGTAAGTAAAAGTGGGTTGCCTCCCACTAAGCGCCTTATTTTTGGTCATGGCACGACTCATTTTTTTGTGTTTTCACTTTTCTTCTCTTTTCTAAAAATTGAAAACAAAAAGAAACTATCCTATTACATTACATTCATGGGTTGCCTCCCATGCAGTGCCTTATTTTCATCGTGGCATAACTTTGCTCAGTCTCACTCATCAGCAAAAGCGATGGACATGTTGTGCTTGTCTCCATGATCAACCCAATAATGCTTCACATGTTGTCCATTCACAAAAAAATTCTCAGTCTTCTCTTTGTTCTACAGTTGAACTACTCCATAGGGCATCATTTGTACTATCTCAAAAGGCCCAGACCACATAGACCGCAATTTACCCAGAAACAACTTTAACCTTGAATTAAATAGCAACACAAATTGTCTGGGTTCAAATACTCTATCCTGAATTGTCCTATCATGCCAACTCTTGGTTTTCTTTTTGTATAATTTTGCATTCTCTTAAGCATGGAGACAAAATTCATCTAATTCAATATGCTACAACAATCTCTTCTCTCCCACGGCCTTTATCTCATGATTTAACATTTTAATAGCCAAATAAGCTTAATGTTCTAGCTCTACAGGAAAGTGGCAAGTTTTACTGCAAACCAAAAGATATGGGAAAGTCCCTATGGGTGTTTTATAAGTTGTCTTATACTCCTATAATGCATCATATAGCTTTTGGGCTCAATTCGTTCATTTCCCATTAACCGTCTTCTGCATTAGTTACTTTATCTCCCGGTTGGACTCCTTAACTTATCCACTCATTTGTGAATGATACGTAGTGGCCACCTAGTGCCTAACACCATATTTCACTAAAAGATTCTTAAATGAAGAGTTAATAAAATACATACTTTCATCACTAATTATTGCTCTTGGAATGCCAAACTGGGGAAATATTTTCTTCTTCACAAACTTCAGCACTACTCTTGCATCATTAGTAGGAAAAGCTATAGCTTTCACCCATTTGGATACATAATCAACTGCCACTAGAATGTACAAGTTGCCATTGGACGGTGGGAATGGTCACATAAAATCAATTCCTTAAACATAAAATTCCTCAACTTTGAGAATATTATTTAGGGGCATCTCATGACGCCTTGAAATTGTTCCCAAGCTCTGGCATTGATCAAAACTCTTCACGAAAGTCATGATATCTCTAAACAATGTTGGTTAAAAAAAATAGATTGCAACACTTTTATTGTTGTTCTTTCACTCCTATGATGGCCATCATAAGGGGATGAATGACACTTTTGTAGTACTTGTGTGAATTTAGCTTCTAGAACACATCTGTGTATAGTTCCATCCAGATCCTACTTGAAAAGATATGGCTTGTCCCATATATAAGAACGAGAATCATGAAGCAGTTTCTTTCTCTATTGAATTGTACTTTTAGGAGGGTAAAGATTACTTGCCAACAAATTCGCAATGTCCGCAGATCAAGGAACTTTACACTCCTTTATAGATAATAATTTTTCATTCAAAAACACTTCCTGAATGTAGAGAAATTTATCAAAAACATGTCATGAGTCTCTAACCTTGACAAATGGTCTGCAACTTGATTTTCTGCTCTTTAACAATTACAAACCTCTAAAACAAACTCTTGCACTAGCAAAATCCACCAGATCAATCGAGGCTTTACATTCTTTTTATTAAAGAGATACTTGATGGAAGCATGGTTTATGTGAACAATAACCTTTATGCCCACCAAGTACGTTCTAAATTTATCAAATACATAAACCACCGCTAATATCTCCTTTTCTGTGACTGTATAATTCATTTAGGCATTGTTCAAGACTTTACTAGCATAGTAAATAGAGCGAAATACCTTGTCTCTTCTTTGCCCCAAAACAGCTCCTACAACCACATCACTCGCATCATACATCAATTTAAAGGGCAACTCCCAATATGGAGAAATCAAAATTGGAGCTTCTATCTGCTTCTTTTTCAGCTTCTCAAAGGATTCTTGACAATCCGCCCCAAAATCAAACTTGGACTTTTTTTCTAATAATTTACACATCGGTCTTGCAATCTTTGAAAAGTCCAGAATAAAACACCTGTAGAAACCTGCATGCCACAAGAAACTATGCACTCCCTTCCCTGTGACTGGATGTGGCTACTTTTCAATCACTTTAATTTTAGCTCGGTATACTTCTTGTCCTATACATGACACTTTATGGCAAAGGACTATCCCTTCTTTCACCGAAAAGCAGTACTTCTCCTAGTATAGCACCAAATTTTTCTTTTCATATTAAGCTAGGACTCGATCTCAATTTTGCAAGCATTTATCAAAAGAATCACCATAAATTTAGAAGTCATCCATAACTACCTCTACAAATTCTTCAACCATGTTACAGAATATTTCTATCGTGCATCTTTGAAATGTTCCAGGTGCATTGCAGAGGCCAAACATCATGTGTCTGAACGCATATATACCATAAAAACAAGTAAAAGTCGTCTTCTCTTTGTCCTTGGGAGGAATGGTAATCTAATTATAGCCTGAGTAACCATCAAGAAAACAGTAATACTCCTGCCCTTCTAACCTATCCAACATCTGATCAATGAAAGGGATGGGATAGTAGTCCTTCCTTATGGCTTCATTCAGCTTTCGATAGTCAATACAGATTCTTTATCTAGTCACTATGCGAGTAGGAATTAGCTCATTTTCTTCATTACTAACCATGGTCATCCCACCTTTCTTTGGGACATAATATATTAGGCTTACACACTTGCGGTCTGAAGATGGATAAACAATTCCATTATCGAGCCCCTTAATGATCTCTTTTTGCACGTCTTTCATCACTGGATTCAATCTATATTGTTGCTGCACCGTTGGTTTGAAACCTTTTTCCATGTGGATCTTGTGTATGCAAAATGCTAGATTTATCATTGTAATGTTAGACATCTGCCACCCAATCTCTTTCTTCCTTCTTTTTAGGATTGCCATTGCTTCCTTTACCTACATATCAGATATGCTACCAATAAAATAACAGGCAAGGTATCATTGTCACCAAGGTAAACATATTTCAAGTGAGGAGAAAGAACTTAAAGCTCCAATTTTAGAGCTTCATCAATTAAATCTTTGGGGGATAGACCAATTGACCTATTCAATGGCTCAAAAGGCAATTCTCTTATTTCAATGACCATCGAATTCATGACATAAACTAATGCCAATGCTTCCAAATCTTCATAAAGATCAAGAACCACCAAATCTTGTTGTAATGGATCATATGACAATAACAACCTATGATTAGACTCAAGATCTATAATGGATGTAGCAGACAACTCCTCATATATATCTAGCAATTTTAGTGCCTTATACATATCAAAAACTTCTACTTTATCGTGCGCTCTCATTGTCATCTTCCCAGCTGCTATATTAATTAATAACTGTCATGTTGCTAGGAAAGGCCATTCCAAAATAAATGGAGCAATAGGATCATCTTCAAAGTCAAGAATTACAAAGTCTACTGGAAAGATTAAGGTTCCCACTTGTACCAAGACATCTTCAATAATACCATCAAGCCTAGAAAGGGACCTATCTGTCAACTGCAAAACAATAGTAATAGGTTTAGGAATCCCAACACCCATCTTCCGGTACCAAGATATGTGTATAAGATTGATGCTAGTCCCCAAGTCACATAATCCACGAGCACTGATGGTCTGCCCAATAGTGGTCTACAATGTAAAACTACCTGGATCCTTCAACTTTGTGGGTAGTTTGTTTTGTATCTTGGATGTGCACTCTTCAGTAAGTGCAATTGTAGCATACTCTGTCAATTATTTTTTATTTGCCACTATATCCTTCAAGTATTTTGCATATTTTGGAACACTCTGCAGAATATCAATAAGAGAAATATTTAATTGAACCTACTTTAGAAGATCTAATAAATTCTTGTAATTCGCCTCCTCGTGATGCTTTCTTTCCCTTTAAGGGAATGGTAGGGGTAGAGGCTTCTTTTTCTTATGAGTTTTGATCACTTGCAGATTTTTCTTCTACCCCTTTCTCTTTATTGACCTTAGGATTATCATTAGTGGTTATAGGACTAACCTACTCAGATACTGCCTCCTTTAAGTACAACCCACTCCTTGTTGTCACTGCATTTACTTGCTTTGGATTTGCCTCAGTATCGCTAGGTAAAGCACCTTAAGGTTTTGTATTTCGTTCTCCTATAATTTGACCAAGTTGCAACTCCAGGTTTCTCATAAGCAATTGTTGACTCTTCAATTCTGCTACAAACTGCACTTGTTGAACCTTTACTTCTACTGCAAACTGTGCTTCTTGAGCTAAACTTTTCTTCATCATCTTCTACGTATTATTAGCGTGATCAGTAGCTTGATTATTCTAAACCAGCTATTGGTATGGTTTCACTGGCCTCTTATACTGATTAGTGTTATGTGCCTAATTTCCACCCTATGAGAAATTGGGATGCTTCCTCCAGTTGGGATTATACGTGTTATCAAAATTCAGCTATTCCTGACGATTCTCATTCCCCACATAGTTGACAAAATCTAGATTAGCCATACAAGCATCTTTTGCATGCTCGCTACTTCCATAAACCTCACACCAAGAATTCGTCTATTGGACTGAATTAGTTGTAGCTGCTGCTTGTGGAACCCCCAACTTTATGTTATTAAGCTGAGTAATTATATGATTTTGTATTGCTACGATTTGTGCTTGTAATGCGGTAAATTGGTCTACCTCCAGTACCCCTACAACCTTCCTAGGAGCACTCCTCAAATCAGCATGCCAATCAGGATTCCTTTGTGAAAACTGATTTAGCAGTGTGTATAACTCCTCATAAGTCTTTTCAAGAGCCTGCCCACCTGCTGCTGAATCCAAGAAAATCTTCTTATTTGGTTCCAAACCCTCAATGGAAGTATGAACAAGAACATCATTAGACTGATGATGGTGAGGGCAATTTTTGAGCATACCCTTAAATCTCTCCCAAGCTTGGTATAGATTCTCTTTTTCTTTCTGTCTGAAACTCAAAATCTCATTTCTCAAATGTGCAGTCTTCCCTGATGGAAAGAATCGAATAAGGAACTTCTGAGCTAGATCTTCCCATAAAGTGATGTAAAGTAGTGGTTCAGTATGTAACCACCTTTTGCTTCCCCCATTAGAGAAAAAGGGAAGAGTTTCAATATCATGACCCGAAGTAGGGCCTGGCCGTGATGTACATCCCAAACCATGAAGGTTAGGGCATCCTACTCTATCTGGTAATCATGTACACCATTCACATAATAAAAGAAGATGCAAAAATATAATCTGATACAGAAACATGGTTATACTCTGGATTAAGTTTAACAATAAGGAATGAAATCCGAAAATCACTAACAATATCTTGAACAGTCTGTGAAATCTCTACTACATGATCTAATGATAACTGTCTAAAAATCTAGGACAAGGCCCCCACTAGACCAAAACCAAAACTGATAATAAATGTCTAATAATAACTAGGGCTTCTAAAATATAGAAGGCTCACCGACTAGACCCTGCACTTCTATCTGAAGATATCTACTATTTATCAGGACCCCTAGACTGTGCCTTAGAATCTGAAAGGTAAGGGGGTCAATACAGATGTACTGGTATATAGATCAATCCAAAATAAAGCCTTTAATATAAATAAAATAGTTGAGAGATAGTCATAAAACATCACATATGATATAAATTCCAAAACACATGGGCATTTTGATAAACAAAAAAACCTTTCTATCAGTGCAATTTCTAATCTTCGTATTACTTCTGAGTTAGGTGGTACACCCCTACAAGTCTAAAAGCCCACGGGCTATATGAAGTCTTCCATTAACTCGGCAGGGAAGCCCCCAACCCAAGTGTTTCGCAAGGGTTGGAGTGTCTGAGTCTAATACGCCACAGGGAACTAAGCAGCATAATATAATATACCCGAATCAAAAAATCACAGTTTTAGGCAATGAGTTGTCTGAACTCGTGCCTTCTTTGGGGGACCACCTAAAATCTCTTTATGCCTAATTTTATCCATTTCTAAACATGTATCATTCATAAATCTTAAGTCATGAAAATTTGGTTTTTATGTTTGTCTGGGTCTGTTATGGCATTGTCTATTTTGGTATCGTCATACCAAGACTTGCAAGTCATAATTCTGAGCCATGATGTATTAATCATAATTCTTTCATTAAAACTCAATTCAGACCACCCAACATTTGTAATAGTATGAGATGAATTCATGTTCTGAAACATGAGTCAAAACTATGCAAGAATTCTTCAAACATATGGTGGTCATGTGCTTTTGGCAAAACCATGCATTCTTTCATTATATGTATATTCAACATTTATCAATATGCATAACCCTTTCTTTTTATTTCAAAATCATATTCAAGTCATAGTATAAATCATTTCGTATCATGCTTTTCAAGATGCATTTCGAAATAATCCACTGTATATCATGAGTAAAGGAAAATCATAACAAAAGGGGGATTTTTTTCATGATTCATGCTCTCAATTCAATCATCAATCTTTAAAACATGTGCTTACATATATATATACAATTTCTAATCAATTTGGGGGAAGGTATAAAGACCAAAATAATACCGTCAAAAATTCTAAAACATGATTATATTCATAAATCCAAAACCTCATTCTTAAAATCATGATTTCTATGCCCATGAGATTTTAGAAAAACCTCCCGTACCTCCATCTCGAAAAATAATAGATGATTTGTGAAGCCTACGGCGTGGGGATTCCAACTCTCTAATTATCTTCTAAAATCCACGGTTGAATCTTGAGATATTTGGGATTCTTGTTTGAAACCCTAGAGAGTGTTCTTGATGGTTTTTGATGAAAATATCAATAATGAGGTCATTTGGCATTAAAATCCCGTGTTTAAGCTAATAAAAGGGTGGAAAATACCTAATATACCCTTAATGAGACAGAATAAAAATATAATTGGGAGCTCAATTTTATGGGCCACCGCAACGTGCCACAATCATGGTAGCTTACTGGAAATTGATGAACGGGATTCTTAGGGTCACCATGATGCAGAGCCATCACGTTGTCCCACTGGTTGGAACTTGGATCTTCAACGCGATGGACCACAATCATGCTAGGCTACTGGAATTTGACATTTTCTAAATAGACCCACTCCGCGACGCACCAAGCACAAATAACGGTGTTTTATGATTAGGACTTAAATTAGCCATAACTTCTTGCCCGGGTATTGGATTTGGGCGAATCTTATATTGATAGAAAGCTCATTCAATTAATCGTATGCTAAAAATTCGAAATTAGGGAAATTATATATGGTTTAAACTTTACTCATTTTGGAATCCAAAAATGAGACTAAGTCTCTTTGACACTATTCTAGTCATTTAACTTTAAGAGCATATTACCATGAGATAACACATGGATGATTTTTTTGTGGGGTGTTACATTCAATCTAAAAAGATCAAAATTCACCCCTTCCGGAATGTAAGTATCGCTTATTTTCAAGAAGGTCTGTATGTGATGCAATGGGTTTTCCTGTGAAAGCCATGGAATTGCCCTGCTAAATTAAACAATTGCACCATATTTTGCTTCAATTCAAATCAACCACCTGGCTCAGGCTTGCGAATACTATTCAACACATAGTTCTTAAGTAGGATTGCCACCTCTCAAATAGATCTAGTAGCTAGTTAAGCAAGAGTAGCTGGGATAATCGGAGGTAGGACATTTCCGGCAGTTGGATCAATAAGGTCATTTAGATCAACTAGATGACCCATTTGAGCCTGTTGATTGGGATATTGAGCTCTTCGCCTCAATTTAAATATCAGTTCTAGTTCTGTAAAAGGCTCTACCAATTTTTAATCTCTCGCCAGTCCTGTAGTCATCTAATCCTACAAAAATTCAGCCGCTAAGATCAAGTTGTTAACACTTAAACTTATTATCAAAAATCAAAAATTTAGCAATTTACTAATTATATTAGTCCCTGGTAACAGCACCAAAAAATTTTTACAACTCAAACTCACACGCCAGTGCATATGATCGTACAAGTAGTATAATGACTTAGACAGTCGGATATCACTCCCACGAGGACTAAACAACTAGAAATTTAACCAACTTTTAAATTTGGACAATGAGGTATTAAGTGTTGCAAGGTATCAAGATGATTTGGAATTTAAAAACAAAAATATAAACTAATAAATAATTAAATAGCAGTTTATGACAATTGCAAAACAAGTACGGTTGTGAATAGAAATGATGAGAATTCTAAGGTTGAGGCATTTCAAACAATCATACAGGTCTTTATTCTTATAGCAGTCTAATTGGTTATGGCGTTGTTGATTCGCGAGGTTTATGCTACGATCTTGGTCTCCGGACCTCAAATCTTCTGTCTATGGAATATTGTAGCTACTACTCCCAAAGAGATACAACAATTCTTCTATATTCATACAATTATCTTCTTGCAATTGAACCAAGCAAGGCTTCTAGGTATATCCCTATTCTAGATGCTAATTCAAACCCCTTATTTCATAAAAGGATAAGAACCTTGCTCCTTAATTTCTTCATTCTATCCTACGATTCTCCTCCCAGATTCACATAGAAATATAGATTTATTCTAATGGAGGCCACTCACCAAAATAGTAAGCTCAAGAAATTAAGAACAACCCAGATGATACTCCAAAAAGAAACTACTATACAGAATATCAAAGAGTAATCATGTTCTTGGCCTCAACCCTAGAACAAGGGTATTTAGCCACTCATGTTTGAATTCAAAATAAAAAATAAGCAGTTAATCATACCAATAATTAATCTTAAAGTTATGAAGTTCAAAAGAAATTCTAAGAACCCTAAAAGAGAGAATTTTGTGTTTTTCCGCCACTACTATGCTTTTTCAAAATATCCCCAATGTGTTCTGAATTTTTCCTTTTATAGCTGGGGTGAAAGACCCGATTTGGACCCCCGACGCGTCGCGCTGTGCTGTCAAATGCCATAATTCCTTGAAAATCTAGGTTATTGTGGAAGGTTCTTATTTTAGGACAATCGTGACTTGGCTTATCACCACGACGTGATGATATCGCAGAGGGCTACTGGTTTGTGACAATTTTGAAGTCATTCTCCTCTGCGACGCACTAAGCTTTAGATTTTGAAAACTAGCAACTGGAACATTACCCAGTCGCCGTAATATCGCGTACTCTTTCCAGAATCTTGACAATTGGCAAATGTCTCCTTACCGCAATGCAATGATATCGCGGCACCTTACTGGTTTGTGATAAACACCATTTTGTCTTACTCCACGATGCACTAACCGTCTAAATTGGAATTTTTGACTTCCAGTTTGCCTTGCTGAACTTTGTTCCACCTTTGTTCGCTCTTCCTTACCATTGCATATCCTTAATATGTCCAATCATGTATAATTCATCACAATCTACTACTGCAAATACTAATTATGTCCATTAGATAAAGAACACCATTAAATCTCAATTTACACTCAAAATAGCACATTATAGCTTCCAAAACAAGCCTAAATTTGGGTAAATATTGGTGATTGGACATATAAGTACGCCCAAGATCATCAGGAGTCGCTATCATGACCCTAATATCGCGGTCAAAATTTTTTGAAGGCATAAAACTCAGTTTGAGAATACGATTTATAAACATTCTCTATCGCGATCTATCAAGGCATAAATCTTATGTTGTGAATGTAATTTATTTTTAACGATTGTGGTCGCGCCAGCAACGTGATGCACCAAATTTTCTTTTTCCAGAATGGACTTCGATAGGTTACTTGGGATTCATTTGGAATCCCATACACACAAACAAAATATGCTACCACCCCAAATTCAGTGTTCTAAACTCAATGCAATCATCAAAACTTTCACCTGAGATCATTATGACTAAATATAGGGCCCATACCTATAGTTCAATTTTTAACATAATCCTCCTAATAGCCCAAAATAAATTTGGAAGCCTCGGGACCTGAACCAAGGGTCCTTTATCCTAAAATCAACTTTCTAAAGTTGATGGCGCTATCGGAATACCTATTCGAGGTCATCTACTGGGATTTTTGATTTGAGACCAAATCCTAAATAGTGAAAGCTCCAAAATAGGGAAATAAACCTAAAATTCAAATGAACTTCCCGATCACTGAACTAACAGTTTTGGCAAGTCATAATTGACATGTAGTCGCTGTAAGAAGGCTTAAAATGTACACAAATCAAGGAAATGACCTAGAGGGTTATTACAATATCCACTTCTAAAAGGACTTTCATCTTTGAAAGTCAATGGATATAAAGATCTCCAAAACCTAGAAAAGATGAGATACTGGGCCCACATGCTTCGGGTACACTTCCCAAATAACCTCCAAGAAGAGACGACATTTCCAAGGGATTTTTCCATGGGTATCCCTTTTTCAACCAACCTTTGTATTTCACTCTTAAACAACTAAAACTCGACCTCAACCACCAACTGTCCTCCAACTGAACTAGGGAAGGTTGATGCATGCAAACACAAACCACTACACACTGATACCACCAATAGTAGAACAATCCAACAAAGGCTCATCCAAGCTAAAAGAAACTAAGGCACGGGTCATGCAACTAACTCAAAATCCATATATACATTTCTTTTGCCTTTCCAAACTTTTTAACACTCCAAACCAAGCAAAAAGTGACCCGAGTCCTGTCCGCACAATCTCATCATCGAAAACTCAAGAAACCAAAGCTGATCCACTAAAAATCCATATGGCAAACATGAGAATAAGACTATAAAGTGCTATCTAGTCACACAAGTAGAGATAACCAAGGTATGCAATCTATCTCAATGCTACAATTGGGCCGGATGATATCAAAACTGAAATCTAGAAGTCTAAAGCATAACTACTCATTGTCAAATGATTTGTTTTGGGATGTATTTATTTTGGCATATCAATAAATTGAGAATAAAACTAAGTTGAATCCAACTTGAATATACTATTCCCTCTGAGTATATCATGCAAAATCTCTATGAAGACTGAAACCAAGAGGTCAAAGATGAAGAAACAAAATCACTGTGGAGGATAAATCATCAACATAAAATATTAGAAGTCAACTCCATGTCTATTGGAGGGTATGAACCACCAAAACATACTCGCGAACTCACCAATGCTACAAATTACACTACTAATAGCAGAAAATCTAGCAACTCAATGAATTACAACCTTAGCCAAAAACTAATTAATTAGATGCCCCATCTCTGCAGAGAATACTTATTAGGCACATAACATTAGGGAGAAGCACTCCACTAAGTCTTAGTAGGCCGAACAAATCCTAAAATGATGATTTTCCTGAATCCACCCAAGTAGGAAAATCATAACTCAATCAACTCATGAATCGCATTGCCGCAAAATAAATTATCAAATCTCAATATCTAAGCAAAGGTCAAGATCACTACCAAAAGAGGAAACAAGCATTTCAAGATAAAGAATTTCTAATTTGCCAACTTAAGAAGTGGTTGTGGGAAAGATCACCTATCTCTAACTCTCTAACTCCACTAGAACAAGAAGCATATCACACAAAGAATAGAGTATCCAACTCTACACTAATACCAAGAGAAAACCCATAACGAGGAGATAAACCCAACAAACCGTAAGATAAATCCAAGACCTCTTGGCAGCAACACAAAAACCACTATCGAGCGATGAACTAGCCAAATCAAAAGAATAAACCCCATATCGTTCAACCTCAAAATTAGGATACATAGAGAAGAATAGACTATGCAAAAACCTTCGCAGCCCAAAAGGCAAGACCAAGAATCCCAAACTCAAGAACAAGCAATATAACCAAATTTCAAACTCTAGAACGATAACAGAACAACGAAAAATCAACTTACCTTCAACACCACAATTCAATCAATTATTGGTATAGAACGACCAACAAAAGAGGTAAACAACTAACCTCACATAAATACAAGAGAGAAATCATCCAACACAACTAGCTACCTAAGTCAACAAATAAGAATAGCAAAGAAGGGAAAGATTCTAACTAGATACTAATAGTCTAGTTATCTATCAAGTGAGAATTAATTACATCAAACAATGATGACAATAACAAGAACCATATAAATATAAATAAAATGAAATAGGTGGTACTAAAAGGAAAATCAATAGCAAGTACCACTTTAGGGCCATAATAAGGACAATCTACCAAGGTAAATGGGACTCGAACCTAAATATTACACCCATAGGGGAATATATCAATATAGATCTACCTCATCAGCTACTAAAAGATATCAACTATAGGGTTGTCCAATAATCTTAAACTTTATAATGAGGCACACAACAACTAGTATGAGTTTATCAAGGTATATAATCATTGAAGGTATATAATTATCGATGGGTACGAGAACCCCAAGACATAAATAATGGGCATATACATGAAATAAAAGCACACCAACAATAATGGAATCTAAAGTCATATGTCTGAATGCGTTAGAGTGAACAAATTTGAACAAGTCCAAACTCTAATTCATTGACTGAATCATTAATTAAGGTGCTAAGCGCACTATCTCTAATTGAGGGTGCCACAACAATATGTGATTGATCTAAATAAGTAGAATGAACAATAATCCCACATCGAGGACACTCTATGGGCAGGTGACCAATCTCTTTACAATCATAAAAAACCCTTAAAGCTCTAACTAGATAAGAAATATGAGTTGACCCCAACTAGCTGACCAACCAACATTGAGGGAAATCTCTACTAAAAGGACCATCCTTTCTATAATCATAACATATCTCAAGAATTCTAGGCTAGTGAAGAAAATGTGTTAACTCTGATTGGACAACTAACTCATGTCTAGGGTACTCTCTAAACTAATGCCCCATCTTACCACAACCAAAATAAGATCCTAGAATAGTCTAATATGCTACACACTCTGATCTAAAAGGACCACCAGGGCTTAAACACCCAAACAAAAAACTCTCAAGGTCTAATATGACCTATACCTACTATAACAATCATGACTAACCTTAGAGTCACCTATAATCTGAAATGGTACGTGCATGGAATTGAAAGGCTATAAGTGATGTTGAGCCCTACTAGGAGGATCCTCACACCCAAATGTAATACCAATAACACTATAATGATAACATGGACACTTATTGCCATCTCTATAAGTCTCAATACATGCTCTATCTATGGCTCTTATGTGACCAGCAGAGAAAAAAAAGACTCAGTTGCTATAAAGCACTTAAATTCTAAATAGAGTGGTATTGAAAATTCTCTAAAAATCCATGCATTATGTCCTTATCAAAAGGATACTAAAACACCTAGATCTTGAGCCATTGAGAAACAACAACCTTTGTTATCTCTAAGTTGGGTATGACTTGGGACTTGAGTCGTACCCTTGGTTATGATTTGCACCATTCTCCCCCTCCTCTTTCATACCTTAAGAAGCACGTTAAGGTAACATACTATATTATATACAACAAGGACATCCCTTAGTCGTAACCAATGACTACGAGTCAAATACTACTCAAACATATAGAGTAAAATCTCATAAATTGAGTAGATTATTTTGTTCATGAGTAAAGTTTACTATTGAAGGTGAGTCGTACCCTGTGGTTATGAATCAATGGTGCCTCTCATACCCACAATAGTGTGGTTTAAATAGGAGAAGTCTAGGGTACGTTTTAGGGTACCACTCATACCCTAGGTCACGATTGCTATAGGAACCATAAAAGAGAGTCGTACCCCTGCACAAGTGGACTTTCCAACTTTTAACCAAGAATTTTTATTTCATTTCTCTTTCCAAAAACCCTAAATCATCTCACTATATAAGTCATTTTAGCCTTCTATGTCTTTATTTTACAAGACTCAAACACTCCTAAACACTCTAAAGGCTTCTTGGAGCAAGATTGAAGGCTAGGATTTGGAGGTGTTCACCTAGTGTCAAGGAATAGTCAAGATTGTAGGTGTGTCATATTATTAAAGAAATGTACCTCATACCCTCTTTAAATATGTATAAAACCCATGTATTTGACACTTGTATTAGAAAGTGTACATGGTGGTTTTGAATTAATGAAAACGGTTTTGTTACCATGTGTGTTGGTACATGTATTAATGGTAGATTGTATATTTGGGTGATTATTGTATGTTTTTTAACATAAGGGCCTTGAGGTACCCTAATCTTGATGATTTCTACCATGAAAATATCCTTATTGAAGTATTCACCCAAGGTGTTTGTGAATGTCTAAGGAAGATGTCTAGTCATATGTTGTTGACATATTGAACTAGGGAAAATGGACCAACGAATATGAATGAGTGATAAATGGTGTTTTAAAGGAATTATGAACCATGTTTGATGAAATTGATGACCTTGGTGGTTATCTAATGAAAGGGTAAAGTCCCTAGATATAAATATACACTTAAATTATGGGTTGAATTTAAGTGTGGTGAGAATGTGGCATAGAATTATTATAAGGGTCTTAATGAGTATAAATTGTTCTGTATGATGAATTGATTAAATACATTGTCCTATTAAAATAGTTGAGAAATGAAGGCTCCCATAAGGACCATATGGTCATATATAGTGTTGAATTGGCTAAATAGTTAGTGTACTTAAGTGCTATATTAAATGTATGATTGATCCATGAGTAAAGGGAGCTAAAATTCCATTGTCAACTAAAGATAGTGTGATGTCTTAAGATTGAAGCCCTTTGCCTTATAAATGGATTGAGTTTAAAGCCCCTTGCCCAATGAAATTGCTTGTGGTTAAAGTCCCTTTCTCAAAGATATCTCTTAAGGTAATAGTACCTCTCCCAATGTATGAGCACATGGTTAAAGTCCCTTGGTTGAATAAATGTAATTATGGATAGAGTCCCTTATGGAATGAATGTGTATGTGGTTGAAGTCCTTAGTTAATGAATAGTTAAGCATGGTGGAAGTCATTTGTTTAAGTGTGTTATTATGGTTAGAGTCTTATACATAGTGTGAAATATTGAACCTATAAGTGTGGAGGGTTGCAGTTCCCCATTTTATGCCTAATGAATGAAAGTTTGGGAACATTGATGAGCCTTAATATATTGACTAGCATGTAATATATCTATATGTATGATTAAGTGTATGAATTTGACACAATGTGGTATATATTGATTTATTGTTGTTTGATGGTGTAATTTATCACTTATCCTTAAGTTACCTGCTAGCGTTCCAACCTCTAATTATGTTCAGATGCTATATCTCCATGCGACATAGAGGCCGGAGAAACTTCTTCTCCTGTATAGTGATTAGATGATCAGGCAATTCATGTATTGACCTGAAGGGGTAAGCTTCCTTACATACGGAAGACATTCATCTCTTAGTCCTTATATTTAGACTTAGTCTCACTAAGACTTGGTTTGTCTATAGTCGGGGTCTTGTCCCTACATATATATATATACTCTTATTGACCTTGGTTTGTATATAGGTATTGTGAACAACTTTGAACTTGGGTGTAGTTATTATAATGAATCTAGTGTTGACTTATGATATTATTCCATGATCATAACTTGTGAATTAGAGTTTCTTTAACTCCTATGATATGATGAAGTGTTTGGGTTAGGTTATGGGGTGACCTGCGGTACATGTGTGCTTGAGGTGCCCATATGACATGGCCCAAAGTTTGGGGCCTGTCAAGTTTGTATTAGACCCTAGGTTCATGGTCAGTTGGGTATTCATAATGTCGTGTCAAGTAGAGTCTCTTTTATGGGTGTGAAGTGCACCACACATTTAAAAAAGATTCCATGAGATATTTTAGGAAAAGTTTTCCATTCTTGTGTTTCAATCTCAAGCTATAAAGTCTAGGATCTTGAATTTCTATGATTCCATTTGCTATATTTTAGATCATTCCTCAAAGGAAATCTGAGACTCAGGAAAACACTACTAAGGGTCCTATGGACGAAGCTCATCCAAGTAATAGAGCTCAAAATCAAACTAGGGAAATGACATCTAGCCATTCACATGGGGTTCCACCTACCAACCCTTCTAATTAAAGAGGTATTCCTCCTCAGTCACCTCAAAGGAATACTACTAATGTTGAGTTTCATCGCCCAATCAACCTCTTGACTTAATTGGTTTCCTCTCAAGTAGAGCATCATGCTCTGGCTACCATTCCTTCTGAGGACACAAGAATCAACCAATTTATAAGGTTAAGACCTCCAATGTTCTCCAGTACGAAGGTTAAGAAAGACTCATGGCTTTATTGATGAAATAGAAAGGATCTTCTAAATCATGCTAGCCATAGAAAATGAGGTTGTTGAATTTGTTTCCTACTAATTGAATGACGTAGTGTACCAATGGTACGAAGGGTTGGAGTTTTCTAGGGATGTTGATGCTAGCCCCACTATGTGAGAGGATTTCTCTAAGGCTTTCTGTGACCGCTTCTTTCCTCAAGAGTTGAGGAAGGCTAAGGTAGAAGAGTTTGTAAACTTAAAGCAAGGGAGGATGCCCGTTCAAGATTATGCCTTGAAATTCCTTTAATTGTCAAGGTATGCTCCTGAGATGGTTACTACTGTGAGGGCTAAAATACATAAGTTTGTCTCAACATTGTCCCGTGAGCTAGTTCCTGAAAGCAAGGTAGCCTTGTTGATCGAGAACATGGACATCTCTAGGTTGATTGTCTATATACAACAAGTAGAAGACAAGAAGAAAAAGCAAGTTGACCTTAGTGTGAAGCAAAAAAGTAAGTTTAGGCCTTCCAAGAGTAGTGGTGGAGTTGTTGGCAAATGGACATGAAAAAAGTGGGGGAGTTCGGGTTTGTTCTCCTCGTTTAGTGTTTGCTCTCCTTACCTAAATTTTATAGGTGATCTTCGCTCCTAGTTTAGTGGCAGGTCTCGAGAATAGGGTGCCCAATTTAAGACTAGTAGTGCCTAGTCGGCTCTACCCCACCCTCCTTGCAGATTCTATGGCAAGAGTCATTGTGGTCAGTATAATCAAGGGAAAAACTAATGTTTTCATTATGGTCAAGTTGGGCATATGTAGTGTGATTTCCCCATTCTAGAACCTTATTCGGCCAACAGGGCCTCTATTTCTGCTCCCTCTACTCTACACCAAAAGGTGCTATGTCTGTTGTTGCTTTTATTTCTGGCACCATCACTAGTCGAAACTTTTTATATGCACTTATTACTCTCCAAAATTTTGAGGTGTATCCCGATATTGTCATGGGTATGTTGAGAATTTTCTCTTTTGATGTATATTTCTTGCTTTATCCGGGGTCCACCCTTTCTTATTTGACCCCGTATGTGGATGTACATCTTTATTTTGGTCTTAAGAGTCTATTGGTTCTTTTTTTTGTTTCTACCCTAGTAGGAGACTCTTTGATTAATGAAAGAGTTTACAAGGGGTGTATGATATAAATTGGAGGTAGAGATACTCTTGTTAATTTGATAGAGTTAGATATGGTTGATTTTGATGTTATCGTGGGGATGGATTGGTTGCATTTATATTATGCTTCCTTATATTGTCGGACCCATAGGGTCATGTTCAAATTCCCTAATGACCCTATGGGAAGGTGGTTCTTTGGTGCCTAAGGAAAGGTTTATTTCTTATCTCAAAGCCCGAAGGGTAATTTCAAAGGGGTGTTTGTATCATTTGGTCTAAGTTAAAGATTCTAACTCAGAAGAGCCTTCTCTAGAATCCATTCTCATAGTTAATGAGTTTCCTGAGGTATTTCCCAATGATATTTTTAGTGTTTCTCCCGATAGGGAAATTAACTTTGGAATTAATCTTATTCTGGACACCATTTGATCTCAATCCCTCCTTATAGAATGGATTCGGCAAAATTGAAAGAACTCAAGAATAAATTGAAGGACCTATTAGATAAAGGTTTTATCCATGCTAGTATGTCTCCTTGTGGTGCTTTTGTGTTGTTCATGTGCAAGAAGGATGGTTCCTTTCGCATGTGCATCTATTATCATCAGTTAAACAAAGTGATCGTAAAGAACAAATATCCTCTTCTTAGGATCGATTATTTTTTTTTCAATTTTAGGGCAATAAATATTTTGGTAAGATTAATCTTAGATTAGGTTCTCATCAACTAAAAATTAGGGATGCAGATATCCCTAAGACTGCCTTAAGGACACGGTATGGTCACTATGAGTTTCTTGTCATGTCCTTTGAGATGACCAATACCCTGGTGGCATTCATGGATTTGGTTAATAGAGTCTTCCATCCATTCTTGGACATGTTTGTCATCATCTTCATTGATGATATGTTAGTATACTCTAAGACTGAGATGGATCATGTGGATCACCTCTGTGTTGTATTTCAAACTTTGAGGGATCATCGTTTGTACACCAAGTTCTCTAAGTGTGAGTTTTGGTTAAAAGTCATTGCTTTTCTTGGTCATGTCATCTCTAGTGAAAGATCATGGTGGATCCCCAAAATATTACGGCGGTTAATAAGTGGCCTAGACCTATAACTCCAACCGGTATTCGGAGGTTCTTAGGTCTAGCCAGTTATTATAGAAGGTTTGTGAAGAGTTTTTCCACTATAGCTGCCCCATTGACCAAATTGACCCAAAAGAAGGTCAAGTTTTTATAGTTCGAGGTATATGAGGATAGTTTTGAGAAGTTGAAAGATAAATTGACTTCGACTTTGGTTTGGACCTTACTCGAGGGTTGTGATGGCTTTGTGGTTTATTTTGATACTTCTTGAGTCGATTTTGGTTACGTATTGATGCAACATGGTAGGGTGGTGGCCTATGCTTCAAGGCAATTCAAAGTTCACGAAAAGAAATACTCCACCCATAACTTAGAATTGTTAGTCATGGTCGTTGCTTTGAAAATTTGGCAGCAGTATCTCAATGGTGTTCATGTTAATATTTTTTCCGATCATTAAAATTCCCCTATATGTGTTTACCCAAAAGAAGTTGAATCTTTGACAAAGAAGGTGGCTTGAGCTATTGAAAGACTATGATATGAGTCTTTATTACCATCTCGGTAAGGCAAATGTAGTCGTCAATGCTCTTAATAGATTATCTATGGGGATTTTGGCCTCTGTTGATGAGTATAAGTGGGAGTTAGTAAAAGATATTCACCATTTGTCAAATCTTGGAGTTCGACTTGCAAACTCTAAGGAGGTATTGTATTTATGCATCCTATATCTCAATTATCTCTTGTTGTTGAGATAAAGAAAAAGCAAGTATTAGACCCTGACTTGATAAAGGTTAAGGGTAATGTCGGTCAAGACAAACCCGCGGACTTTGTGATTAGTGGTGATGGTATCTTGAGGTACCAAGGTAGGCTATGTGTTCCCAACGTCGATGGATGGAGGGAAAGAGTCATGGCCGAGGCTCATAGAGCCCGTTATCCTATTCATCTCGACTCCACCAAGATGTATCATGACCTTAGAGAGTTCTATTGGTGGAATAATATTAACATGATGTTGCTAGCCATATGTCTAAGTGTATAGTGTTCCAACAAGTAAACGTTGAGCACTTGACGACCAATGGCCTATACCAAGATATTGTGTTTCTCGAGTGGAAGTGGGAGTCACTTAATATGGATTTTTCTACCGGTCTTCCTAGATCCAAAAACCAATGTGATTCTATTTGGGTCATTGTTGATAGAATGATCAAGTCCACTTATTTCTTGCCCACGAGAACCAATTTCTCGATAGAAAATTATGCAAAGTTGTATCTAGTAGAGATCTAAAGTTGCACGGTGCTCCAACAACTATTATCTCAGATCATGGTCCTATATTTTCACCATACTTTTGAGGTTATTCCAAAAAGGTTTGGGTACTAGAGTTGGCCTTAGTACCACTTTTCACCTGCAAACGGATGGTTAAGTGGAGAGAACTATCCAAACATTAGAGGATATGTTATGGTCTTAGGTAATTGATTATGGTGGTAGTTGGTATGACCACTTGCCTTTGATTAAATTTGGCTACAATAATAGCTACCACTCAAGAATTGGTATGGCACCTTTCAAGGCATTATATGGTAGGAGATATCGATCTCCTATTAGGTGGTATAAAGTTGGCAAGGGCAAATTTCTTGGCCCCGATTTAGTTCACCAAGATTCATGATAGATTGAAAACCGCTCAAAGTCGCCAAATATCCTATGCGGATGTGAGACGATGGGACTTAGAGTTTAATATGGGCTATGGGGTATTCTTGAAAGTGTCTCCTATGAAGGGATTGATGAGGTTCTATAAAAAGGCAAAGCTTAGCCCCCGATATGTCGGTCCTTACTTAATTGTGAAGAGGGTTGGAAATATTGCCTATGAGTTGGAGTTGCCTCCTAGTATGAACTCCATTCATCCGATTTTCCATTTTTCTATGTTGCAAAAATATATGGGTGACCCTTCCT
Organism: Capsicum baccatum var. pendulum; assembly: GCA_030864225.1. Taxonomy (NCBI): domain Eukaryota; kingdom Viridiplantae; phylum Streptophyta; class Magnoliopsida; order Solanales; family Solanaceae; genus Capsicum; species Capsicum baccatum. The sequence continues at coordinate 149,888,574 of CM061557.1, read as the reverse complement.
TGGTTTTTCCCTCAGAAGATGTTGGTATCTCAGACTCTTTGCCATTAGGAGATCCCGGTGAGGATCTTTGATTGGCAAGTTCATCGATTGCAAACAAAAGAAGTGGCTTCGGTAAAGGTTCTATGGAGGAATGAAATGTCTGAGGAATCTACGTAGGGGGTGAAAGAGGAGATGAAGTCCAAGTATCTGCATTTATTTCCTATCTTAGAAGCTTGTGATGGAGGTATGTGTTAATCTCCTTACCTTGAGGTACGTATTGATATGTGATAGGTTGAAGTCCCCAAGATTTGAAGTTATTTTTATCTTTTTTAGACAATGTATTAAAGTTCCCAATGTTTTAATTGATTTGTATCTTAGGTTTAAGACCCTAATGCTTTGAAATCATGTGTGTTATGTTATGATGAGTTTAAGTCTCTTGTACCTTGAGTTGATTCCTGTTCTTGATAGATGAAGGGGTAAGATCCCCAATTCTTTGAGTTTCTCTATATCTTTGATGAGTTGATGGGTTGGAGTACCTCAGTAGTGAGATGAGTAAGTATTGTATATGTAATGGGTTGGAGTCCCAAGACCCATGAAAGGAAGTGATCAGTCGATGATAACCATGGTATGTATTGTGTTGTACCCTTCTATTGTGCTTTTTTCTAACTTGTGTAAAGGTTTCTGGATGAATGTTGATGTGTTAACTCGTGTAAATTCTTGGCCTATCCTTCATTTGCGGACGAATGATCCCAAGTGGGGGAGAATTGAAACACCTAGATATTGAGCAATTGAAAAACAACAACTTTTAGTGTCTCTGAGCTGGGTACGACTTGGGACTTGAGTAGTACCCTAGTCATGATTCATACCCTTCTCCCCCTCCCCTTTTTTACATTGAGCAGCATGTTAAAAAGGGAAGCCCGGTGTACTAAATCTACCGCTATGTGCAGTGTTTGGGAAGGGCCTCACCACATGGGTGTATCGTACGCAGCCTTACCTTGCATTTCTGCCAGAGGCTGTTTCCAAGGGTTGAACCCGTGACCATTAAGGTAGCATATTATCTTCTATATGACAAGGTCATCCCTTAGTCGTAACCAATGCCTATGAGTTGTATACTACTCAATCGTATAGAGTAAAGTCTCAAAAACCTACTAAACTATTTTGGTCACGAGTGAAACTTACTATTTGAGGGTGAGTCATACCCTTTGGTTACAACTAAATGGTTCCCTCTCATACCCAAAATAGTGTTGTTGACCAAGGAGAATCCTAGGTTATGAGTTAGGGTACCACTCATACCCTAGGTCACGATTGCCATAGGAATCGTAAAGGGGAGTCGTACCCCTGCACAAGTGGACTTTCCAGCATTTAATGAAGGAATTTTGGTCATTTCCCTTTCTAAAACCCCTAAAACCTCAAACTATATAAGGCATTGTAGCCTCCTAAGTCTTCATTTTACAAGACTGAAACACTCCTAAACACTCTAAAGGCTTCTTGGAGCAAGACTAGAGGCTAGAGTTTGGAGGTGTTCACCTAGTGTCAAGGAAGAGTCAATATTGTTGATGTGTAATCTTGTTCAAGGCATGTACCTCTTCCTCTCCTTAAATATCTCTAAAACCCATGTATTTCACACTTGGATTAGTAAGTGTACATAGTTGTTTTGAATCAAATGAAAAGGGTTTTGTTACCTAACAATGAAAAATGATGATTCTTGTTTATATATATGTTGGTACATGTTATTGATGGTAGATTAGTAAGTGTACATGGTTGTTTTAAATCAAATGAAAAGGGTTTCGTTCCAGACTCAACAAAACCACCAAAACTTTCATCAAAGATCATTTTGATTAAATATGGGTCCCACACCCATAATTCCAATTTCACCAAATCTACCTAATAGCCTAAAATAAGTCCAAAAGCATCAAGACCAGAACCAAGAGTGTTCCTAGCCTCAAATCATTGTTCTAGAGGTATTGTCCCTATTAGTATTATCAAATGAGGTCATTTCCTATGAGGTTTTTCATCTAATTAACAACAAAAGCTCCAAATAGAAAAATGTGACTAAACCCTAAATGAATTATTCATAAACTGAATTGATACTTTTGGTAAGTCATAAATATCTTGTAACATCTATGTAAAGACAGAAAACCCCAAAAATGCATGGAAACCAAGAAAAAATAACCCAGCGGGTCATTACAGAAAATGTAATAAAGAAGGAAGATCATTCATGGTATAGCTTAGTTGTTACAACAACTTGGTGCCTATGTAGGTGTTACACCTATACATTTATATGTCCCACTACAGCATAAAATTTAACCAATAAGACCTTTAGGATGAGTAGGAATCATTTGGCATGAGTTTGAGTACGTCAAGGGAAGTTTGTACGTCAAAATGAGGTCGTGTATCGCATCGAAGGAGAACCAAACTTAAGTTACACATCATGCCCTAGTTGAGAGGAGCTACTGGAATTTCTATACTCTAAGAAGTGCACCGCAAGAGCATATGCTCTGCTATGGGGGCCATACTGTACAACCCCTCCAATCTGAAGAGATTTAATTTTTCTTTTTTATTTTAAGGGCCATTTGGTATTTTTCATAGTTAAAAACCATCCCCTAACTATACTAACTGACCCCAAACCCATAATTTATTGATTCATTTCCTAAAAACGCATTATATCCTTTCCTAAAACACAGAGTGAATTAAACTAGGCTTCAAGGTTCAAGGCTGAGGATTCAAGCTTTTATGAACCTCTTTCCATCAAAAAGGCATGTTGAATAGTCCCTACATTAACTACTTTTATGAAGTGTGAATTTAATTATTATTTGTGTATATTTTCTTTATGATTTGAAGCCAGGGTTGAGGATTTTATTTTGAAAAGCTTGATATAAAATTCATCTTCTTTATGAACGGATGATTAATCTTTATTTGAAGTTTTTGATACCAAAATGTCAATTCAAAAATAATGAATCTCTATGTATTAAATTTGAATGTTGAATGGATGAATTCTTAAGCCATGAATTTGAAGTCTCTTGAAATCTTTGAGTTGCATAAGAAACATGGACTCTTTTCCCATTCCGTGTATCATTGAATGTATGGTATAATGAGATTTTTTTGAATATGGTAAATTCAATTGTGATTATGCCCATGATTTTAATGGTGGGATTTCGGAGTCTAAAATGTTTGATGATAACGGTTTTGTCATGATATTGGTTACTTACAAGTCTTGGTATGACAACATTAAATATGAATGCCTTAATGTAAAACTCCATAGATAAAAGTTAAGAAACATATTTTAATTTGGGCTTAAATAAAATTATGTAGTTCGTCGAGAAGGTGTAGTCCTTGTGACCCTACACTAGAAATTGCATTTACCAACATGGGAGAGGTCCTATCCTGAGAAATTAATGACCGTTGTATACTTTCTTCTTGTTATAGTATTACAGTTTATGTTGATGATATGGATGGACAATTATGTTATATCAATCCATGTAGAAAACATCAATTGAGTCCCCTCCAGTTGGGTATGGACTGGACCCATATAGCCCATGGGTTACGTAATGTTGGCGTAAACTACATAGTTTAGAATTAAAGTTTTTCAAGTGGTTATACTTTTTTTATGTTTTGAGTCACTTTCTTCTTATTTTATTCATCATGGGTTTATGTTATGAAATTTATAAATTGTCATATAAATTGCTTTTATCCCTTTCCTTGGGTTTCATGCTAATACTCATTGTACTGACCATCTCTTGATGCTACATCTTTTCATAGTTTAGGTTCCAGCTCATTTTCCTGTGACCCTATGAAACATTAGGAATTATTCGAGACAACACTTAGCAAGTGGTGAGCCAACTATATTTTGGAGGGCTACGTTTATTTCTCTTAGTTAGTCTTAGTTTATTTCAATTTTAATGGTATTTGTTGAGGCCATATTCTATGATAGGATATTCACTCATGTAGCTAGAGGCTTCAAAGACTGAGTTAGCTAAATGCTTTTTTAAAATTTCAATACTTGGGTTTTGAATCATTTTTGTTATGAAACTTCATATTTTATGGGCCTAATTTTGCACTTTATTTAAGACTATGATTTTGATGCAATGCTAAGAGTTTATCTCGGGCCTTCATTGGTTTTGGATGCCCATTATGGCCATGGCCCTAATTTAGGTTGTGACAACCTTGTATTAGAGCATGGTTTAGGGTCCAGGTTGTCTACGAAGACGTGTTGAGTAGAGTCCATTTTATGAGTGTGTAATGCGCCACTCTTATAAAAGGGAGGATACAAGGCATTTAGGAATGTTTCCTTTTCCTTATGATCTTCATGTGAAAGAGAGTATAGTTCCAAGTAAATTTCTATAACCCTTGATTTTTATCACATTTCAGATCATGACTCCAAGTAGAACTAACAGCCCAGGGGCTTCAATTGGAACCTCTGACCAGACTAGCTCAAATGTTGAACAAGTTCATCCAAATCATAGGATGCGGACTGATAAAATAGTCTAGACTTGTGATTCCACTACTCCTACTGGTGTTCTATCAATCTCTAATAGTCTTCCCTAGATTCTCAGGACTAGCACCTAGTGGGCTAAACCCCTGCAAGGCAAAGTTTCTAATATTGAATTTAGACAGACTATCTATATATTTGATTAGATTGTGTCATCTCAGTCCATATGTATAGGTAATGTTGGTTCTATTGTTAGTTCTTTGGATTAGGATAAAGAGCAACAATAGAACCAGAACAACCTGTACATATAGACTGAGATGGCATAATCTAAGCAAATATATAGATAGCCTGTCTAAATTCAACATTAGAAACTTTGCCTTGCGGGGGCTTAGCCCACTTGGTGCCAGTCCTGAGAATCTGAGGAAGAATATTCGAGATTGATAGAACACCAGTAGGAGAAGTGGAATCACAAGTATAGACTATGTTATGAGTCCGCATCCTATGATTAGGATGGACCTATTCAGCATTTGAGCTAGTCTGGTCGGAGGTTCCAATTGAAGCCCATGGGTTGTTAGTTCTACTTGGAGGCATGATCTGAAATGTGATAAAAATCAAGGGTTATAGAAATTTACTTGGAACTATACTCTCTTTCACATGAAGATCATAAGGAAGAGGAAACATTCCTAAATGTCTTGTAGCTTCCCTTTTATAAGAGTGGCGCACTACACACTCATAAAATGGACTCTACTCAATACGTCTTCATAGACACCCTGGACCCTGAACCATGATCTAAGACAAGGTTGTCACAACCTAAAATAGGGCCATGGCCATAACGGGCATTTGTAATACCCCATACTTTTCCTATCTTGAAAAGTTTTCCAAGAATGTTAGAAGTTTTCTTTGAAATATGAATCCATTTTTGTACACGTGGTATTTTCAAGATTTTCACTCTTTATCATGGGGAATCGAATAACTTTTTCATCGATACCAAATTCGCCTAAATATGACACCAGAATAAATAGCTTTTTAGTGAGACAGTGTATCACCTAAGCCTTCAGCGCGTCGTGGATATTGCTCAAATGGTAATTTTCAATTTCCAGTATTGCTCTACCATAGTGGCACGTTGCACCAAACTTCCAGATCGCATACAAGGTGGCAATGCGATAGCTCCGCGTCATGACACCATGCAATTTCCCATTTATCACTTTCCAGTGACTTGGCGCGATAGTGGCGTATCGCACCAATGATAACAATCAGGAAATTTTCTCAGAAATTAAAGACGCGTCCAAGGGTTAAAAGGGTCAATTTTCTACCCCTATATATACCCAATAACACGTGATTTAGTCATTCTTCACCCAAAATATACTAGTTTCTCTTACGTTTCTCTCAAGAACAAACTAGGGTTTCTATTGGGATTCAAATCCAAGAAGGTTTCAGCATCAATCTTCAAGAAATCACAAACTAAGGCATGCGTAGTGTTCATTCATGGACTCCTTTCGTCCATGAAGGCCCAGAATCTCTTCTCTAAGTTTAAGTTTATAGATTTCTTTATTAAATTCATGTTGGGCCTGTTTTGTTTATGTTGAGAATGATCAATTGAATTCAAATTCATGTTGAGTGATCAATTTTATATGGAATTTATTTGTATAGATGTATATTCATGTGAACCTATAAATAAACCCTAGGATGATGAAATTAGAGATGAATCATGATGATTAATTTTTGTATAATGTTGTCTACATGTGCTATGCCTACCATGTGTATGATTAAATGCCTAGATGAAGGAACAATGCCCAACTAGTATGATATCATGAAATCTCCATGTATGTACAAGCTTATGCATATCACATGTTTGATCAAGTGCTTCGATATATGAATTATGAATTGTGTTGTTGGTTATGTGTTCAAGTAAGTCATGCTATGTCAATTTCTTCTCATCGAGTCCTGGGGGTACTTGTACCCGAACATTTAGCTGTGTGCCTAGAGCCATGTCATGTTTACATGATCTCCTCAGTCAAGCTATAATCCATAGAACTCAATCAGTTATGTGACTCAGGAAATCTTAAAAATCTCAGTAATTTCATTAGCTCAGTAATCTCAGTAACCTCAGTATTCCCAGTCAATCTCAGTAACTTTAGTACTCTCAATCAGTCTTCAAAACTCAGTACATTCCATCAGTCAACAAAACTTAGTAAATTCAGTTTAGATCCGCTAGACAGTACCACTAGTATCAGTTCAGTTCAGTTAATCAACTCAGTTCAGTTAATCAGTTTAATCTTTCAGATGGAATTAAGATTCAGCACCAAGCAAGCCTAAGGATAGGGACTCACCCGCTAGATAGGACTGAGATCCCTAGAAATAATTCCAAAGTTCCAAAACTACATAGCCAGTGAACATACGAGATATCACCCATTAGATAGGACTGACAGACTCAGAGATCATCCATTAGCGCATTTAAATATATAGGAATGATCCCAGAGGTCACCCGCTAGATTAGGACTGACTACACAGCAGTTGTCTTTACCAGTGGTGCGGTACTGGAACCCTTCTAGCTGGGGTTACAGGTTGGACCCTAGTTAGCTTAGTTTGGGGTATGTCGGTTAGGTGAATACATCCCACAGTTTTAGTTACAGAATCAGGACTATCAGATACAGTCAATTCAGCTCAGTAGTATAGATTTAGGACTGTCAGATACAGTCATTCCTTATCATTATAAATAGACTCCGGGGTCACCCATAAGATAGGAATGATCTCAACTATGGTCAATAAGTAACGGTATCATCATATTTAGAGATCACCCGCTAGATAGGACTGATCTCAAATTCAGTTACTCAGATACAGTACGGAACTCAGCTCATTCCATTAGATTTAGGAATGTCAGATACAGTCACTCATGTTATCAGTTATATCAGTTATCAGAACTTATGTTATTAGCATTCAGCTTTAGGGCTGTTAGTTACAGTCAACCAGACCAGTTCTTCATAATCAGAACTGTCAGACATAGTTATCCATGTATCAGTAACATAGTATCAGTCCCTCAGTATTCAGTAACACAGTATTAGTTTCTTACCTATCAGTGACTCAGATGTCAATATCAGTAGAATCGGTAGTCAGAACTCAGTATCCAGTCCTATCATGATCTTAGTTACAATTACGTATGCATGCATGTGTTCTCACGTTCATGTTAGTCAATCAGTTAGTATTGTTCATGCATATAAACCTATTGCATTCATCCTACCTCAATTGCATACCAATACATTCAAAGTACTAACGTATTTACGCTATGGTGTATTATACCATAGGTTTAGAAGCATGAGCTCCAAAGATCCAGTAGTATTCTAGTTCAGTGATCAGAGTTAGCAGTGAGTCCTCATCCTTTGAGAACATAATGATCACATTACTATTTTAGTTTTTAGTTTATTTCAGTAGTTGGAGTTAGTTAGGGACATGTCCCATCAACTCCTTATCCAGACAGTTTAGATGCTTTCAGACTAGAGTATGTTCAAGCAATTATCTCAGTTGTTTTGGTATCGTTATACCATATATTTTAGTTTTGTACTAGTATTTAAACTTATGGCCTTTCAATTCATGTTTTCTCATTTACGATATTATTATTATTATCCAGTGATCAGTTTATAGATATCAGTCATGGGTTAGCTTGTGGTCCCTCAGGGTCATGGGCACCGTGTAGCATTCTGGGTACCAGATTCGGAGTGTTACAGCATCCCAAACCAATGAAGGCCTGAGATAAACTCTTAGCATTGCATCAAAATCATAGTCTTAAATAAAGTGCAAAATTAGGACCATAAAATATGAAGTTTCATAATAAAAATGATTTAAAACTCAAGTATTGAAATATGAAAAAAGAATTAAGATAACTCAGTCTTTGAAGCATCTAGCTACATAAGTGAATATCGTATGCTGGAATATATCCTCAACAAATACCATAAAAATTGAAATAAACTTAGAGTAAGAGAAATAAACATAGACCTCCAAAATATAGTTGGCTCACCACTTGCTAAGTGTTATCTTGGATAAATCCTAATGTTTCATAGGGTCACAGGAAAATGAGATGGAACCTAAACTATGAAAAGATGTAGCATCCAAAGATGGTCAGTACAACGAGTATTAGCATGAAACCCAAGGGAAGGGATAAAAGCAATTTATATGACAATTTATAAATTTCATAACATAAACCCATCAAGAATAAAATAAGAAGAAAGTGACTCAAATCATAAAAAAAAGTATAACCACTTGAAAAACTTTAATTCTATGTTTGTGCTAACATTAAGTAACCCATGGGCTATATGGGTCCAGTCCATACCCAACTGGAGGGGACTCAATTGATGTTTTCTACATGGAATGATATAACATAATTGGTCATACATATCATCAACATAAACTGTAACACTATTGCACAAAGAAAGTATACAACGGTCATTCATTTCTCAGGATAGGACCTCTCCCATGTTGGCCAATGCAATTTCTAGTATTGGGTCACAAGGACTACACCTTCTCGATGAACTACATAATTTTCTTTAAGCCCAAATTAAAATATGTTTCTTAAATTTTATCTATGGAGTCTTACATTAAGGCATTCATATTTAATGTTGTCATACCAAGACTTGTAAGTAACCAATATCATAACAAAACTGTTATTATCAAACATTTTAGACTCCGAAATCCCACCATTAAAATAATGAGCATAATCTCAATTGAATTTCCTATATTCAAAAAAATCTCATAATACCATACATTTAATGATAAAAGGAATGGGAAAAGAGTTTATGTTTCTTATGCAACTCAAAGCTTTCAAGAGACTTCAAATTCATGGCTTAAGTATTCATCCATTCAACATTCAAATTTAATACATAGAGATTCATTATATTTGAATTGACATTTTAGTATGAAATAATTCAAATAAAGATAAATCATTTGTTCATAAAGAAGATGAATTTTATATCAAGCTTTTCAAAATAAAATCCTCAACCCTGGCTTTAAATCATCAAGAAAATACACAAATAATAATTAAATTCAAACTTTATAAAATTAGTTAATGTAGGGACTATTCATCATGCCTTTTTGTTGGAAAGAGGTTCATAAAAGCTAGAATCCTCAGCCTTGAAGGTTGAAACCTAGTTTAATTCCCTTTGTGTTTTAGGGAAGGATATAATGTGTTTTTAGGAAATGAATTAAAAAATTATGGGTTTAAGGTCATTTAGTATAGTTAGGGGATGATTTTTAACTATGAAAAATACCAAAAGGCCTTAAAATAAAAAACAAAAATGAAATCTCTTCAGGTCGGAGGGGTTGTGCAGTATGGTCCCCATAGAAGAGCATATGCTCATGCAGCTGATACGCCCAAATTACAACTCTTGTTAGAAAGTGTAAGCAGTCACTGTCAGATATAGAACCCAACTAGTTTGGGTGTCGAATCCCACAGGGAATACTAAGGTCACTAAGTATTGCAATAATTATTAGACTGTTGATCGAAGGTTCCAAGGAAAGGGGGGTTTGGTTTAAGTGAACAATAATATTATCAGTGTAACGATGAGATGATATGTGTAATTATATTTGATCACAGAGAATGACAAGTTAGGTGTCACGCCTCAAATCCTATTGGGGCGGACAGGCACCCGTAGTCGTAAAGGCCCGAGAGAACCAATTCATAACCTTATACTTCCCATGCATGTAACTGTAACAACAAAATGTTCTGACGACATAATATTATGCATCGATGAAACTGAGTACACATGCACTCCCAAAATTGATATGTACAACACTTGGCCGGTGGGGCCACCATGTCTAAAATCAGGACACTACCATAACTTTACATTAGTCTACAAAGCCTCTAAGAGATACATAGACTTAGCCAGGGTCGGGACAAACCCCCGCCCTACTCTAGACTTACTGTACAATACCAAAATATCTAGAGCAGACTTGGAAAGCCCTGAATCAACCTGGAGCTCACCAATAGTCCCTGAATAACCTGTGCTCCTACTAGGGAGTTGTATGAGCTGAAGTGTCTCTGCCTGCAGCATGAAATGCAGGTCCCCCGTGAGGGACATCAGTACGAAAATATGTACTGAATATGTAAGGCGGAAAGTAGCAACACACTTGATACAAAAGCTCAATAGAAATCCGATACAAGTGTATAAGGAGTACTAGTAGACCACCTTTATAAATACTTGTGGGACAATGTACATTACATTCTTTCTTCATTTTACCTTCTTACTTCATAATCTTTGTAATCCATATAACGCAAATGACCAGCTGATCAGTGGTAAAAAAAATATAAATTAGGATCGGCCCATGCTAGGCTTACGCCCCTGAGCTGCCACCTATAAAAAGATTGGGATCGGCCCATGCTAGGCTTATGCCCTGAGCTGCCACCCACAAATAAAGGTATCGAGATTGGGCCATGCTAGGCAAGTGCCCCTGAGCTGCCACTCGTCATTTTACAGATTGCAATACTTAGTTTATTAGCCTTTGAGATTGTTACCTTGGTGGTCATCACATTATGATACCTTGAACCAGTAATACACTAATAAGAGACATGTAAATAGACACTTAACGCAACAACAATGAGCTAGGGAGTTGTTGGCACACAAATAAAGTGTTTAGGAGCTGAAATAACACATGGGTCTTATTTGAACAAACGGAGAACTCCTGAAATTTTCTAGTGAAGATAGACGCGCAGATTTAATAATAAGCACGTATTGAGATGTTCTAATGCGTTAGAGAGTGGGAACAAGGTCATTGGATACATGGAAGGTAATGTGCTGCCATTATGTATCACTTTGTTATAGGATAACCTCAGAAAATTGCTTGATGGAACAATTGTACGATTTCATGCCAAAGAGTGTGAAATAGAGTATGCCTTACATACCTGGTTATTTGATTCCGAAACTAACCCAACTTGACTTCTCGCCTTTTAGATTACTTATCTACAATATAATATATGGTAAACTAGTATTAGTAACCAATCAACACATTTAAGGCACTTAATTTCACCCAAAACAGTAACCGGCCAGCAACTATTACTCTATCAAACAAGGGTGTTACTTTAACCCTTTTGTTCCTCCAATTACACCCACATACCAGATAAGTTCTTATAAGGTTCACCAAAACCACCTCGACTTCATTACACATTCCAAACAATACGCAAAATAGATTGGACAGCAAGCATTAGTTCGGTGGTGTATCACCACATCTTTCTTCTATAATTCATTACAAACTCATGACCCCTTTATCCAACTTCAACCTGGCAGCCCATAACATATACATACAAAACAGTCCACAAAACAGTCCCAAACCCCTTTTATTGTAGTAATCAATTATTGATCTCATCATCTCTTGAGTTCTCAATAACAAGACATCCATAATCCCCTCTCAAATTCATATATAAGAAAAATAAAATGGGGCAGTCACCGTACCTCAATTTAGCAACTTATCCTTCTAATTGAACTCTTCAAAAGCTTGAACTTTCCTTCACACTTAAACCAAAGAAGAAGAAAAAAAGTTCCTCAATAACAAGGAAACATGAACAACCAGCTTGTTCTATAATCAGCCATATACTTACAGCCAAACACTTATAACTTGTTTCCCTAATCTCCCATGAGATAATTAAACAAAATCTTAAGTGTTTTTCACTTACCTTGGGCTGCAAAGGGGAGGGTTTCTTCAAGAACCCTAGAAGGAAACATAGGGCTGCTGCTCTTGTTGTTTTTAAGAGAGTAGAGAGAATTGCTGAAATATGCTCTTTTTTTGTGACTTAAAAATGAACTAAAGTGACCAGCAACTTGGCCTTTTAAAGGCCCTATCTTGTCCACCTCCTTAGCTGCATTTTGGACCATAAAATTGGTCAAATTGGTCCAAGTAGGTGATGCACCTACTTAAGGGTCTAAGCTGCTAAAACTTCAAAGTAGGTGATGCACCTACTTGCATAATTTCTTGTTGGGCTCAATTATATTTGGGCCTTGGCAGATTGGTGTGTTGGGTCACTTATCCATTTTCTTTGTTTTTGTTTGTTCAATTTGGACCAAATGAGAATATTAGCATAGACCCAAATCTGATCCATAGCCATGGGTCCATTAATTTGACTCAAACAACTTAAGTAGGTTACTCACCTACTAGCTTAAATAATTCAAGCAAGCACCTCAATATTTTGCTCCATTTTCAGCTTCTAACCCCTTTAGTCTAACCTTCAACTTATGCACACTTGGTCACTTTAAACTTTAGATTCCAATACTAGCTTGCGATTCCAAGTTTAAATAGTTAACTTAACGTTAGCTTAGTCGCATCACACTAAACTATACGGGTTGTTTCTATAATTCCATCTACACCATTAATAATTGCATAACAAATCTCATCCGTTACCTATACCATATGACCATACCAGGTTCCATATAATTAGAATAAGTACACGCAAGTTACGGGATGTTACATTAGGGTTATGTCCACCTTGTAGCTTCTACTTCTCTATTAACTATGAGTAATACGGATTTTATGCATGCATGCACTTATAGAGAGACGTATTCTAATTCTAAATCCAAGTGTTTTTCAACCATCAAGGATTTATTCACCTTAGTTATTTGAAATCTAAAGTGTACAACAGATTTTACTAACTCTCTAAGAAGTTAATCCTGCTAGGGCATTAACGTGTAAATTAGAGGTTGGAAATCCTAATTTCTCGTCACACTCTCTCTTCCAAATATTAACTTTTCTATCGAACAAGTTATTGCTATAATGGCGCATTCCCTATGTTTGCAACCATGAGAATTCAATCAAAATGAAAAGAGTAATGATATAAGTGGCGTGACACATCATAAATTCAAAAACCCATAGCAATAGAGAGTATACTACAAGGTTTTCGTAACCCTAACAAATAAGCTTAGCTACTCATGAATAAAACAGAAATCAACATAGAAATCTTCATCAAACCAAAACTTAGAATGATCTTGGTGATGAAGATGACTAGCAAAATTAAGAGAGAAACACGTTTCTCTCTCTCTGTCCTCAAGCTACGCTGCTTTCTACTATTTTCAAAAACAATACAGAATCTGAATCATACCTAAAAATTCAGCCATAAGGCTTTTAATAACATCCTTCTCTAATAAATTGCTACTGCATCCTTAACTATTTAAAAATATTCAGTTTGCCCGGGAAAAAGTTCACATACATCACATTCAGTCCAAAAGCTGCTTTTCTTTTAATGTGAAGTTTTCCTTTGTTGTCCACAGGTCCCCAAAGTGCTGAAATCTTTCTCATTAGTACCTGAAAAGAATGATAATCACATAGGTCAGCTCACTTAACTAAAAATAGACTAAAAGTGCAAGAATTATGTATTTTATCCTCAAAACTTAGCTAAAACATGGGTAAGTTATGGTGCTTAGACGTATAGATACGCCCAACATCCCCACCCCACACTTTAAGCTTTGTTTTTCCTCGAACAAAATAGTACAACCCTGCGAATACCTAACTAAACTTCACAAAAGAACACAAAATTTTCAACAAGACATACACGGCAATTATTAACAAAGAGTAGATTTCTTGATCATTACTAGAAACAACTCACCCTCCAACATAGACTCATTAAGTTGGTTAATTCGTATACACAAGTTAAGCCAAAGAAAATCATATAAAACTACCTAACAATCATCAACCATGTGCGCTCACACAAAATGTTACCCATAATCACTCATAGTTTTGCATTTTTCAGAAACATGGGTATAAGACTTTGCTTGCTCTCACTCTCACAAAGAATTATTAGATTACAACTGATGACCATATGCTTGCCCTTAGTGTAATGCTCTACTAATATCAGAATGCTAAGGTTAGGATCAAATAGGTCTTTACGGGTTGTAATGTAGGCTAAAGTGACAGGTAGGGCTATTTTGGCCAGAAATGGTGACTATGTTCCCTAAGCCCTTTAATACACTACATTATGCCATTTACACTAACTTTGAACAACCACTCTACCTTCCTTTCATCTACCAACCCCCCTTCACATTTTGTTACTTAATCAGAAACACAATGATGGGAATATATAACTCTCTCTTTTTTTCTTTTTTTTTTATTTTTCTCTTTTTTTATTTTTTTATTATTATTTTTTTTTGTATCCCTATGATAGCCACCCTTGATCACAATATTTTCATGTACCAATAACTAAACTTTGGCGCATCACTTTCACTATTTTCCTCTTATTTTGCCACACTCTTTACTCAACTTGATTCTACCATTTAAAGCACTTAGGAGCTTTTGGATCAAATTATGGTCTTTTCAAAAAAAATTAGATTAGGCTACTTATGAGGTTACCAAAGAAAATAGCTAAAGGCTCAAAGGGTGTTCACTAGGACAATGTGCAAAGGTAGGTAAAAAGAAGATAAAAAGAATCAAGGCTGCCAAAGAAATGCCTAAATCATCTCCTAAACTCACAATCTTTATTTTGCTTCACACACACACTAGGCAAGTTCTAGCATCAGTCTCAACAAAGAATATACAATAACCTTACACACACATGGCACATGGTCAACTTAATTAGGAGCATTATAGATTCTTGACCCAACAGATAAATTAATTAAACCACAAGCAATTATCACAGAATGAGTCACAACTTAGAGCCTAAATGTTTCAATAGTAGTGATTCAGCACAAACTCCTATTATAATGCCATGTCATCTATAAGAACAATTTCATGCAAAAATCTGACTAATTACAACTAACTAACTACGACTAAATCAAAACAACTATAGAATAAATGCAGGCAAGCAGTATGCAGTACAGTAGACAAGGCAATCCACAAATATATACCCGCACCCCACACTTATACGGAACACACTGCCCTCAGTGTAAATAAATAAGCAAAAACCTGGTTAGTCAGACTCCTCCTCTACATCCGGGGCCATACCTCCTGTGTCAGAATCATCATCAGAGTCTTCATCATCAGAGTTGTTCTCCACATCAGAGTCTAGCAGTCGGTGATCATCGTCTATCGGCACATCATCATCTAGAGGTTCCTCAAAATTTACCCCCGCTCCACACATGGCCCGAGCATGCTCATTAAGCGGGTAGTCATAGTCCAACTGCCGAAGCTCTGCATCAGTCGGCACACGACCCCCATTCATCATAGTAAACCGAGTCATGCCATACAGATGGCGAAAAAAACTCTTATCTCGAGCATGTCTCTCAGCAGTAGTAAGGTTGATGCCTTGAGTAGTTTCTGGATCTTTGATTTTCGTGAGATCTACCTTTTTTAGGTTTTGTGGCAACTTATGGTCTGTTGGCTCCTCCTCAATGTTCTCTTTCCTAAAAATTGCAGTCAACAAGTTGCCAAAACTGAAATGGGACCTTTTGTGCACCCTTGCTTTTTGCATCGACGTTCGTATAACTGCACCAATGTTGATGGGAACATTAGTCATTAGAGCACATATCAAGCGGACTCGATCACGCGTGACCTTAGTGTATTGTGTCCCAGGAATCAAGCAGGAATTTACTATTCTTAACCATATGCGAGCTTCTTTATTCAAACAAGCATATGCGTAAGTATTGTGACGACCATTATCTTTATGATGAGTCCACCGGGTCATGGACCTTGATCCACATAACGTATGTCTGATGGCTCTGTAGGGAAGTCTGTGGTAGAGCTCCTTGAGTGGTGATTGATCCACACTTGGAGTACCTAGGAAAGAGTTAAAGAAATCAGCGTTCAATTGCAAGACTTTCCCCCAAATCTTTACTTCATTTTCCATAGTCCTTGGGGACCAGTTGGCATAAAAATCTCGAGTCAAATCAAGATTACATTTGCCCAGGTCTCGGAAGATAAAGTCAAGATTTAGTGCCATAATCTTTGCAAAAATACGAGGGCAGTTCCTTGCTAAACTTTCCTTCTGCATCGACTCCACATGTACATATTTCTTCACTTTATTGTTTCTATACCATTCCTTCCCTTCCTCCTCCAGAACCCATTTGATACCAAAAGTGCGTCGAGGCACGTGATGAGAGGAGGAATTAGCCTGGTCCTTTCTTGACCTTTTGTGACCTTTTTTAGAGGTGGATTCTTTCTTCTTTATCTGTCGTCCTTTTGGAGCCATGTTACCTGAGATCATAATAGGGTCATGTTCGTCTCATTTCATAAAATTCAGTATAATCGAAAAATAAAATAGTGATGGCACCACCCCACACTTAATTTATTTGCACAAACTAATTGAGTGAGTATGTTCGATTACTCAGACTTCATCGATATACATGTAGATGGTATGTGCCAACAAGATTATTAGCGTAGTCTTACTTTCAACCCTTCACTTTACATAATAATTTCTCAGTTTGATATAGAGAAGCAGAACATAATGGTCTTGTAACCTTGACTATCACTTCCGACTTTATTTCATTGGGGCAATGCAATCTTTGAACAAGACTACCACATAGAAATCTTATCATGCTATGGCATAGAAACAATCACACAATCTTATGCTTGTGGTTAACCATGATCATTACATCGATGAACGAGTCATTCACATAGTCAAGCTTACAACTCCCAAAATTATGCATTAAACTTTAATATTTCAACTCCATAATAATAACAAATTATGATAGTGAATACCAATCAATACATGCCGGATTAAAGTCAAGATTACCTACGAGAATCCTTTCACTCAATGAGATATATTTTTCAAAAATCATAACAAACTAACTATACTCTTATCACCAAGAACTACTACAAAATCTAGTTAACCATTATAAGTGTAGCATTGAAACAACTACGAAACATGAAAGAACAACTTACTTGATAAACTCATGGTGAATCGGGAAGGTGAGCCTGCAGGATTAGATGAGAAAAGAGAAAAGCTTGGAGAGGGCAAGGGTGCTTGGGCGGCGCTTAGGTTTAAGAAAAATTTAGTGGTGTTTAAAGGTAAAGGATATATTTAAAATATGAGACATGGGTCGGGTTGGTCCATTGACAAATGGGTTATTAGGCAACATTTACGATGATAGGTGGTGCCTATAGCTTTGCCTAAGCATAAGTAGGCGGCGCCTAACATATTGCCTATGTTGGCATAGGCGGCGCCTAGCCTATCGCCTATGTGAGGCAGTAAGTATAGGCAATGGCATAAGCGGCACCTAACCTATTGCCTATATTGGCATAGGTGGTGCCTAGACTATTGCCTATGTGAGACAGTGAGCATAGGGAATGGCATAGGCGGCGCCTAACCTATTGTCGATGCTGGCATAGGCAGCGCCTAACCTATTGCCTATGTTGGCATAGGCAATTGGAAAAATGGTGCACTCTTGGTCGAAAAAGGTCCATACCTCAGGGTCACAAAATAAAGTTGCAGCGCGAAACTTTTTCTTTGGGTCGAACCTACATAACTCGAGGTGCGACTCTAATGCAAATCATACTTGAACCTTACACATTTGACCAGTCCCACTTACCTGTATTGTTCTATCATTCCTAGACTTACCACCATTGACATGACTCACTTCCAAATCAAAATTGGGTCTAATCTCCTCCTTTGTACTTCATGCACCTACACTTAATCAAACACAACAAAAATGATTAGAAGGATGGGTTGCCTCCCACCAAGCGCCTTAGTTTTGGTCGTGGCTCGACTCTTCTTTTTGAATTTTTATTTACCAAAAACAAAATGCTAGTATAATGATAGGTTGCCTCCCATGTAGCGCTTGATTTACTGTCGCGGCACGACATAGTTATCTCGATTACTCAAACTTCATCGAGATATATGGTGGCTATACATTTTATCGAGTCTGTTGGACCGATATATAGATTCACTCTTTGGCCATTCACCTTAAAGACACTACCATCATTGTTTTCTAACTCCACTACTCCAGATGAGTAAACTTGGCTAATTCTGAATGGACCAAACCATTTAGACTTCAACTTACCTGGAAACAGCTTCAGTCTGGAGTTGAAAAGAAGTAACAAATCATCTTTCTGAAAGTTTCATTGGATAATCCTTCGATCATGATACTTTTTCATCCTTTCCTTGTAAAGATCTGCTATTTCATATGCATTTAGACGGAATTCATCCATCTCGTTCAGCTATCCCAATATCATATTTATAGCATCATCCTAGTTTAGATTAAGTTGCTTTAGTGCCCACATTGCTTTATGTTCTAGCTCAATTGTCAAGTGACAAGCCTTTCCATAAACTATTTCGTATGGTGACATGCCAATTGGTGTCTTAAACGCGGTCCTATATGCCCATAAAGCATCGTCCAGCTTCCTGGACCAATCTTTCCTGCTGGCATTCACAGTTTTAGCAAGGATCAGCTTGATTTCCTGATTTGAAACCTCCACCTGCCCACTAGTTTATGGGTGGTACGGTGTAGCTACCTTATGTTGCTTAACCCCATACTTTGCTAATATGGCTCTAAATAGCTTGTTGCAGAAATGTGATCCTCTATCGCTTATGATGGTACGGGGTACCCCAAAACGAGATAAGATATTTCTCTTTAAGAACGCCGCAACACTTTTACCTTCATTATCATCTAGAGCGACTGCTTCAACCCATTTGGATACGTAGTCCATAGCAACTAAGATATATTTCATCCTAAATGAGCTCACAAACGGGCCCATAAAGTCAATACCCCAGACATCCAATAACTCTACTTCGAGCATTTTGGACATGGGCATCTCATGGTGCTTTGAAATAGAACCTTGCCGCTGACACTGATCACATCTTATTACAAAATCGTAAGCATCCTTGAATAATGAAGGCCAATAGTAGCCACTTTGCAGTACTTTCTTGGTCGTCCAATCACCTACATGGTGACCTCCAACTTGGGAAGCATGGCTTGCTTCTAGTACGCTAGGCACCTCTACATCTGGGATGCACCGCCTAATAATACCATCAGCACATCATCGAAAAAGATAAGGCATGAATCCCAGAAGTAATGTTTCACATCATGCATGAACTTTTTCTTTTGATGAAAGGAGAGATGCTCAGGAATCACTTCACTTACCACGTAGTTAGCAAAATCAGCATACCACGGTAAGTTTTCCACCATAGTTGCTAGAATCTCTTCATCGGGGAATGCATCATCAATATCAAGGTCGGTCTGCACTGTGTGCTCACTCTCAAGTCTAGATAGATGATCAGCTACTTGGTTTTCACAACCCTTTCTATCCTTTACCTCGAAATCGAATTCTTGAAGTAGTAACATCCACCTAATTAGCCTTGGCTTAGCATCCTTCTTTGCCATTAGATATCTCAGAGCTGCATGATCTATATGAACCACTACCTTGGTTCCCAACAAGTAAGCACGAAAATTTTTGAAAGCATAAACAACCGCTAGAATTTCTTGTTCAGTGACGGTATAGTTCTTCTGTGCTCCATTCAAGGCCTTACTCGCATAGTAGATTGGATGAAATAGGTTTTCTTTTTTCTGACCAAGTACAGCACCCAAGGCTACACCACTTGCATCACACATAACTTCAAAAGGTAGAGACCAATCAGGTACTACAATAATAGGGGCTTCAACTAGATTCCCCTTGAGGCATTCAAATGCCTTCAAGCAATCTGCACCAAAATGAAACTTTGCTTCCTTCTCCAAAAGTTTGCATAATGGGTTTGCAATCTTGGAGAAGTCTTTAATATAACTCCGATATAAGCCAGCATGATCGAGAAAACTACGAACCCCCTTCACAGAAATTGGAGGTGGTAGTCTCTCGATAACTTTAATCTTGGCTCGATCAACTTCAATTCCCTTTTCAAAGACATTATGCCCGAGAACAATTCCTTTCTTAACCATAAAATGGCATTTCTCCCAATTTAGCACCAGATTGAATTCAACACATCATTGCAAAGCCATACTCAGATTTGCCAAGCATGACTCAAATAACTCACCTAAAACTGAAAAGTCATCCATAAACACCTCCAAGGTGTCTTCAACCATATCAGAAAAAATGGATATCATACACTGTTGAAAAGTGGCAGGTGCATTACATAGCCCAAATGGCATTCGTTTGAATGCAAAAGTACCATATGGGCATGTAAAAGTGGTCTTCTCCTAATCTTCAGGAGCAATGCAAATCTGATTATATCCGAAATAACCATCCAAGAAATAGAATCATCCCTTTCCTACCAATCGATCAAGCATTTGGTCCATGAATGGCATTGGGAAGTGGTCCTTTAACGTCCACGAATTTAGCTTCCGGTAATACATGCACACCTTCCTCCCTGTGACAGGCCTGAGTGGAATTAGCTCATTTTTCTCATTTGCTACTACTGTCATGCCCCTTTTTTGGGGCACACATTGTACAGGACTCACCTATTTACTGTCTGAGATTGGATACACCACACCTGCATCTAACCACTTTATGATTTCTTTCTTCACCACCTCATGCATAGGTGGATTCAGACGACGCTGATGCTCAATAGTGGGTATTCAATCTTCCTCGAGCTGAATCTTATGCATACATATGCCAGGAGGGATACTAATTATATCAGCAATAGTCCAACCAATAGCTCTCTTGTACCTCTTCAGAACATAGATGAGAGCCTTTACTTGTTGTTCACCTAAATCAGCAGCAACAATAACCGGCAGTGTATTTCCACTACCCAAGAACGCATACCTTAGATGACTGGGTAGCTCTTTCAATTCTAGCACCGGTGGCTCGTCAATGGATGGCTTCGCCGGTGGTGAAGGTCGATGTTTAAGGTCATGGTCCAGCTTCTTGGGGTCATAAGAATACAACCCCATTCCTATCAAAGCATAGATAGTTTCTTCATACTCTTTAAGATCCTCACGCTCAAAGTTCAAAAGCATAGCAGCCAATGGCTCAACAGTAAGCTGCTTCTCTAAAGATAATTCCTTCTCATCCTCATAATAAACATCAGCTATAGAGAACACATTCATATCTTTGGGTTGCTTCATTGATTTGCATACATCGAAACACACCACTTCGTCATTCATCCAAAATAAAAGCTCGTTTGCTCGTAAATCAATAAGCACACTTCGTATTGCGAGGACAGGTCGACCCAAGATTATGGACACCTCAAAATCCACCTCGCAATCCAAAATAACAAAGTCTACGGGGAAAATGAAGGTAGAAACCTTCACTAATACATCATACAAGATACCAACAGGTCATTTTACCGACCTGTCTGCCATTACAAACCGCATGTTGGTTGGTGTAGGATCGCCCAACCCCAACTGTCTATAGATGGCTAGTGGCATCAAATTAATGCTAACCCCTAGATCACATAAAGCCTTAGCAAAGTCTAAAGATCCAACCGTGCAAGGAATAGTGAAAGCACCCAGATCTGGCTTCTTCTGTACCAAAGACCTCATGGCAATGGCACTATAATGATGAAAATTACCTGCCAGTTCATAGCTCACTGCCCTTTTCTTTGTCAAAAGGTCCTTCATGAATTTGGTGTATCCTGGTATTTGCTTTAGTGTCTCCACCAAAGGCACATTTATATTCAGCTGCTTCAGCATGGTCATGAATTTACTGAACCTAGTGTCATCGGCCTTCTTCTTCAGTCTCTGAGGAAAAGGTGGTAGTGGATTTGGAAGAGTTTTCTCCACTACTTCCTTTTTATTGTGCTTCTCATTACCAATCTTTTCAGACTGTTGATATCTAGGTGTAGTATCATGAACGTTCTCATCCTGATCTTCAACTTTTACAGAATCAAAACAATATGCTTCAATAACATTCTCCTCTATACTATCAACCACGGGCTTGCCCTTGGATGGATTTTCCAACACTTTACCACTCCTGGTTGTAATAGCCAAGCATGATCCATCTTTCCTTGGATTTTGAACAGTGTCACTTGGTAAAGTGCCAGCTTTTCTTTGATTGAATGCCGCTGATAGTTGACTCATTTATTGTTCAAACTGTTTTATTGAAATGGAATGCTAGTCAACCAATTGATTTATTGAGGACAAATTATTTTTTACCTCAGTTACTCCCATGTTGGTTGCCTCCACTCCTTTCAAAAGCTTAGCCATCATGTCCTCCATGGATATTTTCACAGAGCTAGATGCAGCAGCTTCACGATTTCCAGGAGGGACGTACAAACCGCTCATGTCATTATTATTCTTACAATTCCCTTGGTCTCGGTCCTTGTATCTGGATTTTTCATAATAGTTCCGACCTTGTTTTCCTTGGACATTGCCTCAAAAACCCTTCTGATTATTTAAGTAATTTGCTTCTTCCTCAGAATCAGAGTCATCTCTTCCCTATGATACAACAGTTTTGACCTTTTCTATCTTCCCTGATAATAAATGCTTGGTAAGAAGGTCCATCTGTGTTTTCATATGAGCCATATCCTGGTCACGTTCCTCTTCTATGCACCTCTGTTCTACCATTATGCCAATAGATACAGTAGAGCTTGCTACCTCAGAATCCCTAGTATGCCAATCTCTACTCTGCTTTGTCATACGGTCCATCATATTACATGCCTTAATAAAAGTAAGGTCCATGAAAGACCCACCCACAGCATTATCAACCACTGGCTTAGTCACCGAGTTCAAAGCCCTGTATAATATTTCCATCAAGTGGACATTGGTCATCTGATGATTTGGGCACCGCATAAGCTTTTTCTTGAACCTCTCCCATGTCTCGTGGAGAGATTCAGTTAGAAGCTGTCTGAAATTGCTTATCTCATCTCTTAATTGTGCTCTCTTAGATGGCGGAAAGAATCTTTCTAGGAAAGCTTCTTTCAGTTGCCTCCAATTGGTAATAGAGTTAGGAGTTAGTTCGTTTAACCATAGAGTTGCCTCTCCAGATAGATACAATGGAAATAAGCGCAGACGGATCACATTCTGTCCAACCTCTGGATTGTCAAATAATTTGCATGTTGAGATAAAATTAATCAGAGGCATATTCGGATCGTCGCCTGCAAGTCCACCAAACAACCCTTTGAGTTGCAATAGCTGGATCATGGTGCTAGTGATATTGAACTTGGCTCCGGGTGCCAAGGGCGGAGGAATAATAGCCCCTGTGGCACCATCCCCATCCAAGTCGTCATCATCATCATCAAAAGCAACCTGCACAGCTCGGTGTTCAGGTCTCATTCTAGCTTGATGATCTCTTTGACATTCCTGTTCACTAGTGCAACCACATCATCTGCACGCCTTGGATTTAATAACTCATCATCACCCAGGTCCTCATCCTCAAGATTTGGTACTCGACATGGGTTATCAGCATTCTGTTGATTTACACGTGCAACTGCCAATGCAGCTAATCTAGCCTGCGCCTGTTAAGTGGCCATCCTTTCAATGTCTCGTTGTGCATCCATTCTGCCAATGAGATGTGGTTCAGAATTTATAGGTAATAATGGCTGGCCAGATCTTCGCGTATTTGGCATGCAATCCACTAAACTTGAAAAAAACAAAAACAAAAAACAAAAAGTAAAATTTGAGAATCTTTGACCAAAGGGTCTATTAACTATCACAAATTTAGTTGACAACCGTATTCCCCGGCAACGGCGCCAAAATTTAATACGCCCAAATTATAACTCTCGTTAGAAAGTGTAAGCAGTCGCTGTCAAATATAGAACCCAACTGGGTTGGGTGTCGAATCCCACAGGGAATACTAAGGTCACTAAGTATTGCGATTATTATTAGACTGTTGATCGAAGGTTCCAAGGAAAGGGGGGTTTGTTTTAAGTGCACAATAATATTATCAGTGTAACGATGAGATGATATATGTAATTATATTTGATCACAGAGAATGAAAAGTTAGGGTTATGTCCACCTTGTAGCTTCTACTTCTCTATTAACTATGAGTAATACGGATTTTATGCATGCATGCACTTATAGAGAGACGTATTCTAATTCTAAATCCAAGTGTTTTTCAACCATCAAGGATTTATTCACCTTAGTTCTTTCGAATCTAAAGTGTACAACAGATTTTACGAACTCTCCAAGAAGTTAATCCTGCTAGGGCATTAACGTGTAAATTAGAGGTTGGAAACCCTAATTTCTCATCACACTCTCTTTTCCAAACAGTAACTTTTCTATCGAACAAGTTATTGCTATAATGGCGTATTCCCTATGTTTGCAACCATGAGAATTCAATCAAAATGAAGAGAGTAATGATATAAGTGGCGTGACACATCATAAATTCAAAAGCCCATAGCAATAGAGAGTATGCTACAAGGCTTTCATAACCCTAACAAATAAGCTTAGCTACTCATGAATAAAACAGAAATCAACATAGAAATATTATCATACCAAAACTTAGAATGATCTTGGTGATGAAGATGACTAGCGAAATTAAGAGAGAAACATGTTTCTCTCTCTCTGTCCTCAAGCTACGCTACTTTCTACTGTTTTCAAAAATAATACAGAATCTGAATCATACCTAAAAATTCAGCCATAAGGCTTTTAATAACATCCTTCTCTAATAAATTGCTACTGTATCCTTAACTATTTAAAAATATTCTATTTGCCCGGGAAAAAGTTCTCATACATCACATTCAGTCCAAAAGCTGCTTTCCTTTTAATGTGAAGTTTTCCTTTGCTGTTCACAGGTCCCCAAAGTGCTGAAATCTTCCTCATTAGTACCTGAAAAGCATGCTAATCACATAGGTCAGCTCACTTAACTAAAAATAGGCTAAAAGTGCAAGAATTATGTATTTTTTCCTCAAAACTTAGCTAAAACATGGGTAACTTATGGTTCTTGGACGTATAAATATGCCCAACATCAGCAGCGCACTTCTTAGAGTATATAAATTCCAGTATCTCCTCTCAACTAGGGCATGATGTGTATCTTAAGTTTGGTTCTCCTTCGATGCGATGCACGACCTTATTTTGACGTACAAACTTCTCTTAATGTACTCAAACTCATGCCAAATGATTCCTACTTATCCTAAAGGTCTTATTGGTTCATTTTTATGCTTTAGTGGGACATATAAATGTATAGGTGTAACACCTACATAGGCACTAAGCTGTTGTAACAACTAAGCTACACCATGAATGATCTTCCTTCTTTATTACATTTTCTATAATGACCCGCTGGGTCATGTTTTCTTGATTTCCATGAATTTTTGGTGTTTTTAACCTTGACATAGTTGTTATAAGCCATTTATGACTTACCAAAGTATCAATTCAGTTTATGAATAATTCATTTAGGTTTTAAGCATATTTTTCTATTTGGAGCTTTCGTTGTTAGTTGGATGAAAAACCTTATAGGAAATGACCTCATATGATAATACTAATTGGGATAATACCTTTAGAAAATTGATTTGAGTCTAGGAACACTCTTGGTCCTGGTCTTGATGTTGTTTGACTTATTTTAGGCTATTAGGTAGATTTGGTGAAATTAGAATTATGGGTGTGGGACCCATATTTAATCAAAATAATCTTTGATGAAAGCTTTTGTGGTTTTGTTCAGTCTGGAATGTCTACTTTTGTATGTTAGCATATTTCATTTGCACATACGGAGTTCCAAATGAATACCAAATCCATAGTTGAAGTCTGTTGGACATAGATTTTGCTACTTTCTCAGCTTTTAATGCATGGTTATTTTACCCTTCGCGTTTGCAAGGAGTAGGCCATATTCATGAAGGGTCAAGTATTTTACCATTACATTCACAATCTTTCTACCATGTTCATGATGAAGGTTTACCTGACTCATTCTTTTTCTCTTCTTTGTATTTGCAATAGTTTATCATGTTTACCTTCGTGTTTGCAAAGGGAAATTTTGATAATCATCGCGTTCACAAACATTGTACCTTGCAAATGTAAAATCTAATTACCTAGTAGTATATAATCCCCTTCTCATTATTTTTTTCTCCATTTTCTCGACCCTAACCCCTCAATAATAGAGAATTAATCGAGGAGATTATTGAAAAATCATCTTTGGTTCTAAGGTAAGTTAACACAACACCTCTTGATCATTTTCTATTGTTGTTTTCTCATTAAATTCCATTCTTTTCCTTGATTTATTCCTATAAATTAGTTTTGAATCCCCCAACTTTGTAGGCTGGTTTACGCCCCAAATATGCTCTATTTGTGGCTAAATTTTGAGCATGCATTCTTTTTTCTTCAAGGGGCCTCATGATGAATTTAATTTTAGGGTTGGAATTTTATATTATAATATGGGTATCATTATATTATTACTAATGCATAGATTATGATTTTGATAGTGTGATGATGCCTTAGGATAGTGAAATAAAAACAAGCAGTTTGTGGAAGTTTGAGATTTGTAGTTTTGCATCAATGTATGCTTCGATCTACTTTTCACTATAAGATTGTGTATTGTATAGATTTCATGCTATTTAGGGATTATATGATTGGTCTATACCTAGTAATATCATGACTTGACAATTTTAGGGGATTTAGAATGGAGATGTAATCGGAACCTTAGCCTAGAATACCTATTAAGGTTGTAGGATCCTATTACACCTAGTTATAGACTTTATTAACCATATATTTTCATAAGGGGTCCTTTAGTAAAATACTTAGCATATTACCTAGTATTTTGTGTGATATTTCTCGATTTGACCCTTCGAGTAGCTTTATACCCTTGTTTACCCTAGTTTTCTAGTTTATGGAATTTATATCTTATTGAGTAATATAGTGATGGTCCTAAGGCCATGGGTACAATACCCCACTGGACACCAAGTTAATACTCTATCCTTAGAAATAATGTGGTTATAGTTATGGATACTTATGTATTTACGGTTGCATTGTTTGGATACTGGTGAGGGCTGCATATATTTAAATACATTATGCTTATCTAGTGGTATGATTTCAGTTAAAACCTTGGTTTTACTATTGTTTTCTAAAAATGATTTATTCTCGCTTTTCTTGACATATAAATTAATTCTTTGAAAATAGCAATTGTACCACCCTTACTATGGAATTATGAAATTATAAACTAAATATATTACTTTGGAAATTAGACTTAGCTTGATTCAAGATTGTTATTGATCCACTCATTTTACTACTGCTCATTCACTTTGGTCAAGAAAGATTTTAACCTTTTCTATATTATTATACTATTTTAGATCGATCTCAGGTAATGAATTTATAGATATAGTGTTATTTAATTTTGGTTGAAGTCTGACATTTCTTATTATACTCTATATTTCTCTCTGGTCTAGATGTAGTAGATTGGTATTGATGGTTATTGAAAGTCCTAGTTTGGGACTAGGTAGTGCAAATGGATATCTCGAGTCCCTTAAGTGCCCTTCCATCTGATAAGCCATGATATTAAAGAAAGATTGCCATCATAGATCCTACTTTTGCAACCTTCTGAGATAGAGAAGGTTTATACACTTGGTATTATTTAGCACTCAGTCACTCATTCGTTACCAGTATAATTATTTGGTGTTTGTATTTATCAGTCTTATGTGAGGTCGTATAGAATAGTTTATGGTTACGATTTGTTGAGTTTTTACTTGTAATTTCTATGTTTATGGAGGGTCAAATAGGATATTAGTTGCCCAAGAAAGACTATTACATCATGTTGATTATTATTATATAGGTTGTGGCAAATTAGTGTATATTGGTACTCATGGTTGGTATTTTTTTTATCCCTTTCCTTTACTATGGTAAGATATATTATTGTTAGACTATCTCAGTATTGGTCGTACTTTGGTTAGGGGCCTTGATTATTCTAGTATTAGTTTTTTTATTTGGTTATGATCCTCAAGATGTTAGGTCAACTCCCTCAGGATAGTACTTTTAAGTACAGTTATTTGTATATATGTATATGTATGAATGGAATTTCCATATGTCCCCCCTTCTTTATTTATTCTTATTATATATAAATTCTTTTGGCTTTATATTACACTATATATTCTTCTACCACTCTTTATTATGTATTACTTTGTGATATATGGTAATACACTTTCTTCTTTAATTACCGGTAGGATAGGGTAGTCTGTCCATATTGTTTCATCTGTAATATTATGTTTCATCTCTTGGACAGATGCCTATAGTTTATATTCCTTCTTTATATGTCATTTATCCTTGCATTATTTCTAAAGCTCAATCGATCGATACCTATTAAGTACCTCGTGTTTGGTACTTATAATACACTTCTACAACCTACAGATCAAAGTAAGAGGTCTGATTATTGATTTGTGCATCGTGTGGAGCAGCCATAGATCGAATATTATGTTTACTTTATACTCATGTTGTATTAAATGTTCTTGTACTAACTTTACTAGGTTTTGGGGGAAATGTAACTTTCTTCTTATCTTTTTTTTATTTTACTAATTTTACTTCTGCTTTTTTTGTTAGTTTATTACTAGCTATTTTGGACTGTGTTGTCTTACCTATTGGCAGGTTATGGTAGGTGCCATCATGACCTGAGGAATTAGGACATGACAAATAATATTAGAGCCTAGGATCATTGGTGTTGTTGGAATAAGATCTAAGCTCCTAGTAGAATCCTGTGGATTGGTATAGAGATGTTTATCTCCTATCTTCAGGAGGTTATAGAGGATTATTATGAAACTCTATCCTTGACTCCTATCTTCTCCATATGGATAGCATAAGGTTGTCGATAGATGCAAATGGGACTCTACTTGTGTTGCTAGAGTTTTATCTTAGAGTAGGAATAAGGAGTTACCGATCGATATTGAGTATCTTCCGTATTATGTAGATGGTTTGGGGATAGTCTCGACTCTGGTAGAGTTTTGTACATCCTTAACTTTTCAGAATACTATGTTAGGGATATCGACTTTCTTTATGGATATAACATAATAAGTGGTGGTATTCAATATATGGAGTAATTCTTAAGCTAGAGTTGGTTCTGTTAGTGTTTAGCGGGGCTTTTAACCAGTTTTATAATATGAGATTAGGTCTCACGAGTGGGAAAGATGTACTCCTATGTTATTTTCTACATAGCATAAGATAGTGGCAAGATCTACCAGAGGATTGATTTTACCACTCCACATAGCATCAAAATATTTGATAGAAGATGGGTCTACTTTTCTTTAGGTTTTTGATCATGAAAAGGCTACATAGAGGGCATGTATTGAGAAATATAGAGGTGGAAATAAAAAGCCATATTTATAGTGTAGTGTTAGTGGTATTTTATTGGAGGTAGAGATTCTTCCAGTAGAGGTCAGCATCACTTTCATCCCATTAGGTCCTCAATGATAGCACCTCGGGTTATGGGTGATTCTTAGGTAGGTTTTATTGGTCAGAGTGCATGAGTTGGTCAGTTAGTTCGGGCTAGATTATGTTTCTTGCTAGGTTAGAGCTTCAGGGGTTTGTTATGACTGTAGAGAGTTTGGTCATTGATCTATAGATTGTCCCCAATATGGTATTATTACACAATTAGCACAACTGAATCAGTCTCTTAGGGATGTGGCACCTTTAGCTAGAGAAATTCGCTTAGTACTTTATTTGGTCATTTAGATACTCATTCTGAGGTTAGACGCATTAAGATCATACTCCTTCAATCACATTAGGAACATTACTTTGTATTCCATCAATATAGGTGTGATTTTACTTTCTATCATCTGACGTTTATTTGAATTATGTTTGTGTTTTCATACCCATTAGTGGTTACATACCTTGATATTACTATATTGATTACCGTATTCCTTTGTGTAGATTTATGCATATCTTGACTACCCTTCTAAACATTTCTTTCAGTAGTGTACTAAGTGGATATATATTGTGTTTTCCTTGGGGTGTAGTAGTTAGGTTAAAGTCCCTTCCTTTGGCATTTTGGCCTTGGTGTGATATTTGAGCGGTACTAGTTGTATTTTTATTTTCTTGTGCCACCTTCACTTTATATTATCATTGGTAATGTTATGGTTTTGACCTTGATTTATTCTTAATTGATAGACGACTAGACTAGTGTCATCTAGTTAGTGTTCCCTTCCTTACAATACTTTTCCATTAGCTTAGGCAGCTACCTTAATTGGTTGGTTTTTCTATTCTTTTAAAAAGGTCGGAGATGAGCGGGCTGTGAAAGAAAATATAGTTATGGCCTTTCATGTTTTTGTGATGTTCTAGTAATTATAATTCTTTTCTATAGCACATTGTTGAGAATGACATGTTTGACAGATAGTATTCTAATCTGTAGGGGTTGCTTCTTGGTGATAGTCTTGATCTTGGTGTTGGTACTGAGTTTGGTACTTCATTCACGTTGTGATATGGTTCATGGTTCAGTTGAGTTAAGGTTTGTTTAGAAGGTGAATTCAGAAATTTCTTATTTTGGTGCTGGTTTGGCCCTTTATGACTTCATGGAATACTTATACTTAGTGCTATGTGCTTATGTATTTACTTTTGGTAACCAAAGTTGGTGTCTTTTGGAATTTTGTATTAATGGACATAAATTGAGTATTTGTTTGACTAAATCCACTCTAAGATTGTATCTTCTTAAGTTGCTTGAGATTTGGATACTACTAGGGCTATTTGTAGCCTTAGTGGATTTGGGTTATGCCTTGGTATGCTATGCCCTCAGTGGATATGGATTTGATTGCTTATACCTTCAGCTGGTGGTTTTTCCCTAGTTGTGATTTTTGACTCATTTATGGCTTAGGAATTTTGATAAATTTTGGTATGTAGATGGTTGCTCACCAATAGGATCAATTTGGTTTATTAAGGCTGAGTAGTTCAGCTTCAGTGATAGGAATATAGTTATGGATTGCATAACTTAGTTCCACCTCTCACTTAGGATTTGTCTCAATTAAGACTTCGTCGACAGGTTGACTAGGCCTACTCATTGCATATCAGTTTAGTTTTCTTTAGTTCAGGTAGATTTTACTTGATAGAGGCTCGGAGTGTTGTCTGTTGGCACATGGTGTTGGTTTCTACTATTTTTGACATTAGTTCTTAGTTTTTGTCAGACTTTTTGTAATCCTGCTCAGTGGAAGATATGTATCCAAGTTTGGTTTAGCATGGTTTCACCCAAATTCTGTGGAGCATTCTGGAGTAGATCATTGTGCTTTAAGATATTATGCATTAGACTCGTGACTATTTGTATTGAGGATCACCTGGACTAGTTAGTGGCTTGGAAGAGATCAAAAACATTAGTCATCACCATTTGAGTATTCAAGTAGATTGTATAGGCTTTGTTCTTATGCCAGTCCATCTGGATTTTCTATGGTTCAGCTTGAGTTTCTCAAAATTAGTATTAGTGTGGTTTGAATGCATGGAGAAGACTCAAATGATGATGTAGGAGATTCTGTATAGTTCAAAGTGGATATCAAGTTTGATAAGAAAAGAGAATACTAGATGTGGACTTGGATTTGGTTGAATGGTTCATTCTTTGGATTGTTTTAACCTAGGTTGAGTTGTCACTTAGTTGTACTTGTAGCAGCGTGACTCAGCATGGTGTAGTTTCGGTTTGCATAATTCAACTATTCTTGGTTCAATAAGAGGCTAGCTGGTTGATGAGGATGGATTTTTGGTTATGTGAAAAGTAAAATAAGGATGTGAGGGATAAAGGGATACCTTTAGTGAGATCCCTTAAAAGAGTTGTTTAGTCTCGAAGGGTATCGAGTAATTCTTAAGTAGGGCATACAGGCCCAGTACCTCATTCTTTCAAGCTTTTGAACACTTTCTATCCACTGACTTTTACGGATGGATGTCCTTTTATTAGTGGATATTGTAATGACCCTTCAGGTTATTTTCTTAAATTCTATGCATTTTTGGTGTTTTGTGCCTTCCCATAGCAGCTATATGTAATTTATGACTTGTTAGAACTGTCGGTTCAATTTTCGAATAGTTTGTTTGGGTTTTAGGCTCATTTTCCAATTTTGAAGCTTCGATGTTACAAAATTGGTCTAAAACTGAAACTTATAATAATAGCCTCGGATGAGAATTTAAAAACACCAATAGCTCGCAAACATTAATTTTAGACTAGATGGACCCTTGGACTAGGTGTCGAGGCTTTCAGAATTGTTTTGGGCTATTGGTAGATTTGGTAAAATTGGAACTATGGGTGTGGGACATACATTTAATCAAAGTAATCTCATATGAAAGTTTTTATGGTTCCAATGATTCTGGAATGTCTAATTTTCTGTGGTAGCATATTTAATTTGCTCGCATGAAGTTCCAAATAAATCTCGAACCCTCGATCGAAGTCCACTAGGACTTAGCTTTTTCTGGTTTCCTAACTCATGGTGTAGAGTCATTTTACCCTTCACATTCACGAGGGGTAGGCCGCATTTAAGAAGGGTCAAGTATTTGACCATCAAGTTCCTGAGCCTTAAACCACATTCATGATGAGGGGTCGATACATCTCAGCCTTTTTTTCCTCTTTGCATTCACAACCTTTTGTCTCGCAATTGCGATAGCTCATCTTATTTGACTTCACGTTTGTGTCCCTTGCTAGCATTTGCATAGCATTTGCCAATTACCTGGCAGTATATGATCCCCTTCTCCATAATTTTTCTTCTTTTTCACAACCCTAGCGCACCATTAATGGATTGTTAAGCAAGGAAATTTTTGGAAAATCATACTACGGACTAAGTTAAGTTAATTTAACACCTCTTGAACATTTCCTATTGTTGTTTGCCCATCAAATTCCATTCTTTTCCATGAGTAATTCCTAGAAATTAGTTTTGAATCCCTCAACTCTGTGGGATGATTTGGGACCCAAATTGTGCTCTGATTGTGGTCAAATATTGAGGACACATTCTTGCTCTTCGAGGGACCTCGTGATGGATTCAATTTTGAGATTTCTTTAGTGAGCCCAACTGGACCTATTTTTGACCTAATTTTAGGTTCAAAGTATTGTATTGTAATACGGGTATCGTTTTTCTAGTACTAATGCATAGATTATGATCTTAATAGTGTGATGACATTATAGGATAATGGAACAAAGATGAGATGTTTGTGGACAGTTTGAGATTTGTAGTTTAGCATCGAGGCTGGATTCAATCTACTTTTCACTATAAGATTGTATATTATATAGATTGCATGCTAGGTAGGTATTATAGAATTTATTTATACCTAATAATATCATGACTTGACATATTTAGGAAATTTAGAATTGAAATATAACTCGAACCTTAGCCTAGATTATCTGTGAAGATGGTAGGACCATTTACATCTATGTCACGACCCAAACCATGGCTTGGCCATGATGGGTATCTCAGGTCCGTCATAGGCCGAAGACCACCTTCCTTGCCTAATCAAACAAAACACAATACACTAACAGTGGCTGAATTCCGAACAAATAATAAGATAGATAAAGATATGCTCAAAAACTCTAAGATACATCAACAAGCAATACCCAGTCCCTAGTAATCCACAAATCCTCTAAACCGAACTGAATCAAAAATCAATCTAAGTTAGTACATTCCCCCAACGATAGCCAAAATAAGTCCAAGGAAAAGTCTATGACCAAAGGAAACAAAACCACGAAATGAAGCTCTTCCAGAGAATGGAATCTTACCACTTCAAGATGACTGTTGATAATCCTAAAATCCTATCACTGCAGGAAAAGCAGAAGGGTCTTCGATTCCTGTATAATGTGGGGTTAGTGGGTTGAGAGCTAGCATGTAACTCAGGGAAGGGGTAAAATTATGCCCTGGCCAACAGTTTAAAATCATCCAAATCCAATGCATACAATCACAATCATATAAATATACATAAATATAACATGTCAGGGTAGGTAACAAAGATTATTATAAACAATAAAACAAGCCTAGACAACCATCATAAAAAGGCACCCATGGGTTATATGGGCTCAGCTCTCCCCACTGAAAGGGCTCCAGTGCATGTAGTCTCATGAACTAGAGAATAATCATATATACATATGTACCATGAGGGTCTCGAACCACACAGTCGTATATCAAGGGTGACATGAACACCCAATTAGTTAACAAGGAGGACTCAAACTACCCGATCATAAGCAAGGGGACTTAAACCCCAGGCCATTTAGACCACCGCGTCAGCAAATGTAGTTTCCAATATTGGTCCCTCGGGACCTCCAACTTCACATCCTAGATACACAACCCTCTTTAAGACCATTTAAAACATTTTTCACATATTCCCATCAATTAAACCATAATACACCTTAAGGCATACATTGTTGGTATCGTCATACCAACTACATTTATAAGGTAATATCATCATGCCATTACAATTCCCTTAACTTGGGGAAACAACCCCCTTTGTTCATTAAATCTAGGGGAATGCAATGACCTATTTTGTTCATTAATTCAAAACCATTATGTTTCAATAACCTCTTTATATTATGCAATGGCTCCAAAAGTAGTTCAATGTGCATCTATACTCATATTTAAAGCCAATTCCAAAATATTGGGTTAGGTTATACAAATTTAGTTGTCAACACTCACAAAATTTAGGAAAACCATGACCCCCTAGTTCATTCACCATGCCCATGCACCACATGTTCAAAACCATCAATTCAAATCACACATGATTCATAAAAGCCATTGGAAAAGTAATCAATTCAATAACCTTCAATAACCCTCAACCCAAATCTAAAATGATCAATTTAAACTCATGGGTACAATTATAAACATATGTTTTTGATAAATTAAGACTTGGGAAAGAGTAACAATCATGAAAGTGTCACAATTGTGGAGAAGAAACTGTGAATTGGCCCCTAGATGCTCAACCTTGAGAAACCCTAGCTTGTTCTTGTCTTAGGGATTTAAGAGAGTAGAGAGAGTATTTTTGATTCGATAAAGGATGAAAATAATACCCCAAAAGGTCATGGGTAATAAGTGGAGAAAGAGGTAAATGACAAGAATGCCCCTACTTAAAAGTGCAAAAAAAGATGCCTAGTTGTCATGAGTCACCTTACAACTCATGAAGTCTGGCTACAAGTCGTACCCATGACTCATAATCTGGGGAGTAGTTCAAGGGCCCTCCATTGGTGACCTTATGAGTCACATACTACGACTCATCAAATGACCCTACAATTCATAGGGTCCTAGTCGTAGTCAAGATAGAAACATTTGGGCTATCACACTGGTCACCCTACTATTAGTACCTTACCACTCATATAAAGTCATTACGACTCATTGAATCTAGTTGTGATCAAGGCAAATACAAAGGCAACCTCTTATGGACAATCTATGGCTTGAGTCATACGACCCATAATGTTATGGTATGACTCATTAAGAGAGTTGTCATCTTAGCAGTGAGCCCAAAGGTCAGAAATTTTCAAGGACCAAAATCTGAGGTGTTACATTCCCCCCCTCCCAGGATCATTCATCCTCGAATGATGAGACAAGGCATCCGTTAGCACAATTTAACACAGAACACAACCACTCGTTCCTTTAACAAAGATAGAAAATAAAGATATTAAGGAATACAAATACCTTAAGCATGATTATCCAGAACGGGGAATTTGGGCCTCATGTCCTCTTCAGTTTTCCAAGTAGCTTTTTCAGCCATATGATTCCTCCATATAAGCTTCACCGAAGCCACATCCTTAGTCCTTAAATGATGGACTTGCTTGTCCAAAATCTTAACTGGGACTTTCTTATAAGATAAGGAATCCAAAATGCCAACATTCTCCAAGGGTACAACCAAAGAATGATCACCCACTCACTTCTTTAACATCGGGACATGGAATATTGGATGGACAGAACCCAAACTCGATGGTAAATCTAACTCATAAGAAACATTGCCCACTCTCCTCAAGATTAAATACAGGCCAATATATAGGGGATTGAGCTTCCCCTTCTTCCCAAACCTCATCACCCCTTTTAAGGGGGATACTTTTAAGAACACACAATCTCTAACATCAAACTCTAACTCCCTACGCCTCATATCCACAAATGAATTTTTGCGACTTTAGGCAGTCTTAAGCCTATCCCTAATCATCTTCACCTTTTTTATGGCCTGATGGACTAAGTCAGGATCGAACAATCTAGTCTCACCAACTTCGAACCACCAAAGAGGAGAGTGATATCTCCTACCATACAAAGCCTCAAACGGAGCCATTTAAATACTAGAATGATAGTTGTTACTATACACTAACTCTATGAGAGGCAAATGATCAACCTAACTACCACAAAAGTTAATCACACAGGACCTTAGCATATCTTCCAAGGTATGAATATTCCTCTTCTCTTGTCTATCATTATGAGGTTGGAAAGTGGTGCTAAGGTTCACCTTAGTTCCAAAACTTCTCTAGAAAGAATGCCAAAGTATGACAAGAACCGCGTAACTCGATCAAATATGATAGAAACGGGCACACCATGCAATTTGACGACCTTTTGAATGTAAAGCTTAGCATAATCCTCTGCATAATAATTAGTCCTCATTGGAAAAAAGTGAGCAGACTTATTCATCCTATCCATGATGACCTAAATTGAATCAAACTGACTTCAAGATAGCTGAAGACCAGTAACAAATTCCATGTTAATTACTTCCCACTTCTACATCAGAAACTCAGTCTCTTAAGATAAACCACCAGGCCTCAATTCTCTACGTTCACTTACTAGAAAGCCATACACTTGGCCACAAAATTAGCCACATTTCTCTTCATGTTATTACGTTAATAGATCTCTTTTAGATCATGGTACATCTTGGTTGAACCAAGATAAATAATGTACCTCAACTCATAAGCCTCAACCAAGATCCTGTCTCACAACCCATCAACATCAAGAACACACAATCTACCTTGGTATCCCAAGGTACCATCACCACTAATCTCAAAACCCATCACCTTATACTGACCCATATCATCCTTATTTTTATCAAAATAGGATCCAAAATCTACTTCTCTTTTACCTCAGTACCAAAAGAAGACTTCACTGCCTCTTGAACAATTACACCTCCATCTTCAGAGTCCAAAAGATCAACTCCAAGATTATCCAAATGATGAATATCCTTCACCAAGACTCGATTCTCCTCATCCATATGAGATAAGCCCCATAGATAACCTACTAAGAGCATTATCAACAAAATTAGCTTAACCCTGGTGATAATAAAGACTCATGTCATATTCCTTAAGCAACTCAAGCCATCTCATTTGATTGAGATTCAACTCCTTATGGGTGGACACGTATTGCAAGCTCTTGTGATCAGAATATATGTCAACATAAACCCCAAATAAATAATAGTTCCAAATCTTTAAATCAAAAAGAACGGCCAATAATTCTATGTAGTGAGTCTGATAATTCTTCTCATACACCTTAAGCTACCTAGAAGTATATGCCACAGCTTACCATGCTGCATAAAAACACAACCCAGTCCCACATGAAATGCATCATAGTAAACAACAAAGCCATCAGTACGCTCTGGTAGGGTCAAAACCAAAGTAAAAGTCAACTTATACTTCAACTTCTCAAAGCTACCCTCGCAATCATCAGACCATAGAAAATTTACCTTCTTCTAAGTTAGCTTAGTCAATAGAGCAACAATCGATGACAAACTCTCCACAAACCTCCACAAACCTGAGGAGCCCGAAAAGGACTAAAAGGATCAAGTGGAACTCCATGGAGGCAATTAAAAGTAAAGACCCTAGACCGAGCATGTACCTTATAATCAGGACGAGTTCCATCCATATTGTCCTTAGATGGGACAGAGGAGTTTCCATTAGCATTAGATCTTTTGGGAGGCATGGTCTAAAATGCAAAAAAATAGAAATTAGAAGAGATTTCAACATCCTAGACTCTATATCCCACAAGTGGAATAGAAGAAAATGAAACATTCCTAAATTACTCATAGCCTCTCCCTTATAAGTGAGGCATGTTACATACCCAAAAAAGAGACTCTACTTGACATAGCTTTATGGACTCCCAATTAACCATGAACCCAGGCTTTAATACCACCTTATCATGATCCAAATCAAGTCTTATCCATGACGGGTATCTCAAGTCCATCATGGAACAAAGACCACCCGCTTTTGACTAATCAAATGGAACACTATACACTAATAGTGGCTGAATTTCAAACATATAACAAGATAGATAAAGATAAGCTCAAAAAGTGTAAGATACATCAACAACCAATACCCAGTCCCTAGTAATCCACAAAGCTTCTAAACCAAACCAAACCAAATCAAAAATCAATATATGTCGGGACATGCCCCTGACGATAGCCAAAATAAGTCCAAAGAAAAGTCTATTTCCAAAGGAACAAAACCATAAAATAAAGCTCTTTCAAAGAATGAAAGATCACTACTTCACATTGACTACAAATAGTTATAAAACTTTATCACTGTGTAGCAATAGTAGAAGTGTGCCTGTTCTTGCATTGCATAGGCATACAATGTTTGAGGATGGCTAGCAGTTAAGATCTAGCATATAACTTAAGGAAGAGGTAAAATAATACCATGGTCAATAGTTTGAAATCATTAAAATCTAATGCACATAATAACATACATATATATCTATATAAATATAACATGTTGGGATAAGGAACAAGGCTTAGCATGAACTTTAAAATATTAGCCTGGGCTGTATAGCTCAACCATTATAAAAAGGCACCCACGGGCTATATGGGCGCAGCTCTTCCCATTGAAAGGGCCCCAGTGTTTATAGCCGCACAAAATAAAGAATAATCATATATACATGTGTACCATTGGATACTCAAA
Organism: Capsicum baccatum var. pendulum; assembly: GCA_030864225.1. Classification (NCBI taxonomy): domain Eukaryota; kingdom Viridiplantae; phylum Streptophyta; class Magnoliopsida; order Solanales; family Solanaceae; genus Capsicum; species Capsicum baccatum. Next base: position 149,849,693 of record CM061557.1, on the reverse strand, counting down.
CCAATCAGTCATATATCAAGGGTGACATGAACACCCGATTAGTTAACAAGGCTAACTCAAACCCTAAGCCATTTAGACGCCCGCGCTGACAAACACAATTTCTAGTATTGGTCCCTTGGGACCTCCACCTTCACGGCCTAGAAATAAAACCCTCTTTAAGACCAGTTAAAACATTTTTCATCAACTCCCATCAATTGACCCATAATGAACCTTAAGGTATACATTATTGGTAAATTCATACCAACTACACTTACAAGGTAATATCATTATGCCATTATAATTCCCTTAACTTAGGTGGGGAAAACCCTTTTGGTTCATTAAATCAATGTGGGGAATGCCATGACCCCCTTTATTTATTAAATCCAAACTATTATGTTTCAATAAATGTTTTGTATCATGCAATGGTTTCAAAAGTAGTTTAATATGCATCTATACTCATAATCAAAGACAATTTTACAAAATTGGGTTGGGGTTATACCAATTTAGTTATCTACACTAACAAAATTTGGGGAAACCATAACCCCCTAGTTCATTTACCATGCCCATGCACTCCACATGTTCAAAACTATCAATTCAAACCATACATGATTCATAAAAGCCTTGGGAAAAGCAATCAATTAAATAATGTTCAATAACCCTCAACCTGCATCTAAAATCATTAATTTAATCTCGTAGGTACAATTATAAACACATGATTCTAATAAATTAAGACTTGGGAAAGAGTATCAATGCCTAAAAGTTTCATAACTATGGATAAGAAATTATCAATTGACCCCTAGATGCTTAACCTTAGGAAACCCTATCATTTCCTTTTCTTAGGGATTTGAGAGAGTAGAGAGAGTGCTTTCCTAATGTGATAAAGGATAAAAATAATGCCCCAAATATGTTTTATGGTCGTGGGTCTTAAGTTGGGAAAGAGAAAAATAACAATAATTTCCTCACTTAAAAGTGCAAAAAAGACGCCCAGTCGTCACGGGTCACCTTACGACTCATGACGTCAAACTACGAGTCGCCTCCACGGCTCATAGTACAGGCAGTATCTCAAAGGCCCTCTACTGGTGACCTTATAAGTCACACACTTTGACTTGTCAAGTGACCCTATGTTTTCTAGGGTCCTATTTGTAGTCAAGATAGAAGCATTAAGGTAATCATACTGGTCACCCTACGATTGGTACCTCACGACTCATGTAGAATCATTATGACTCATTGATTCTAGTCGTTATCAAGGTAGAAATAAAGGCAACCTTCTTTTGTCAGGCTACAATTTGAGTCATATGACCCATAGTGTCACGTTATGACTCGTTCAAAGAGTCAAAGTTTGAGCAGTGAGCTCAAAGGTCAAAATTTTTCAAAGACCAAAATTTGGGATGTTACAATCTGATTATAGACATTATTAACCATTCTTTTACAAAAGGGATCCTTTAGTAAAAGACTTGGCATACCTAGTATTCTGGGTTATATTTCTTGATTCGACCCTTCTAGTAGTTTTATGCCCCTGTTTACCCTGGTTTCTTAATTTATGGCATTCAAATCTTGTTGAGTTATATATTAATGGGCCCAAGGTCTTGGTTATAATACCAGTAAGACACCAGGTTAGTACTTTATCCTTAGAAAAGGATGTGGTTGTAGTTATAGATACGTATATGTTTACGATTGTATTTTTTGGATACTGCTGATGGCATACATACATTTAAATGTATTTAAGCTTATTTAGTGGTAGGATTTCTATTAAAATCTTTATTTTACTTCTTTTTTAAACACATGAATTTATTCCCACTTTTCTTAACTTAAAAATTGACTCTTTGAAAATGGGAGTCCTACCACCTTTATTATAGAATAATGATATTTTAAAGTATACGTATTACTTCAGAAATTAAATAGGGGTTGATTCTAGTCCTCTATTGAACCACTCATTTTACTACTACATATTCAGTTTAGTCGAGGGAGATTCTACCCCTTTCAACATTACTATACTATTTTAGTCCCAGAGTTGATCTAGGGCAATGGATTATAAATATATAGTTATTAACTTTTAGTTCAAGTCTGACATTTCTTATTATAATTTATATTTCTATCTTGTACTGGATGGATTAGATTGATATAATGGTTACTAAAAGTTTTGGTTCAAGACCAACTAGTGTATATGGATATCCTAAGTCCCCTATAGGTTATTTCATCTGATGAGCCATGATATCAAAGAAGCATGGTCTTCATAGGTCCTACATTTATGAACTATTGATTTGAAGGAGGTGTATACACATGGTATGGTTTTTCACTCAGTTGATTCAGCATTATTGGTTTATGTTGCATTCATTCATTATCATGCATTGCTTATCACTAGTATAATTATTCGGCGCATGTATTTATCAGTCTTATAAGGGGTCATATAGTCACAGGTTATGGTTACTATTTATTGAGTGTTTTCTTATACCATCTAGGTTTATGGGTGTCCAGATAGGTTATAGGTTGGCTGAGATAACTAGTTACATTATTATTGATTATTACTGTATAGTTTATGGTAGGTTGGTTGCGAACTGGTATCCGTGATTGTTGGTACATTTCTTATCCCTTTTCTCTATTATGGTAGGATACATTATTGTTAGGTTATCTCACGGTTAGTCACCCTTCAGTACTGGTGCTAGCTTTTTTATTTGGTTATGATCCTCAAGACATTAGGTTGACTCACTCAGTCTAGTACTTTTATGTTCAGTTACTTATATATATGTTTATGTATATATAGCAGTGTCATATATCTCTTTCCTTCCTTATCTATTCTTATTGTATATTTATCTTTTTAGATTTGCATTACACTATATGTATGTTTTTCACTCTTTATTGTGTATTGTCTAGTGATATACAGTATTACACTTTCTTCCCTAGTAAGTGGTAGGATAGAATAGTTTATCCTTATTATTTCATCAGTGATATTATGTTTCATATACTGGATAGTTTCATATAGTTTATATTCCTACTTTACATGTTATTTATACTTGTATTATTTCTAAAGCTCAATCGGTCAATGCCTATTGAGTACCTCATGTTTGGTACCTATACTGCACTTCTACAGTCTACGGATCATAGTATAAAGTCTCACTATTGAGGTGTACATCGCGCAGATCAGCCATGGATCAAAGACTAGGGGTGATCTTCTGACGTTTGGAGCATTTTTACTCTACCTTTACTGTTGGACTGATCTTTTTATTTCATTTAAAGATAATCCTATATGTACATATATATACATGTATATACACACACATACATATATATACATATATATATATGTATATATATATATATATGTGTATGTATGTCTTATACTTACTTTGTACTCATGTTATATCAGAAGCTCTTATACTGACTTCACTAGGTTTTAAGGGAAAAGTTACTTTTTTCTTGTCTTCTTTTCATTTTATTAGTTTTACTTTTTTTTTCTTATTATTTTGTCACTAGTTTTCCTGGACTATGGGTTGCCTTACCTACTAGCGGGCTTTGGTAGGGTTCATCATGACCTGATAAATCAGGTCATGACATTTCTAAAGGCTAAATCATCTAATAATCAACAAGTATAAAAGTTAATTGATTAATTACTCTTTAAATAAATACTTTGGAAATCTAAACCCACTAGTTTTACTCTCATTTATGATGTATAACAATATTCAAGGGTCAATTAACCACTTACAAGATCTATCATACTCAACTCATCTTTATTAATGGAGTTTTAAAGCTAAAGATCCCATCTTTATAGAATTTAAGGTCCCTAACTATCGAAGTTCATGTTTTGGAACCACAATTGCGTACTTGGAAGAGTTAATTTATAATCTAAAATCTACGATCAATTCTAGGTGAAATACATATACCCATAGATTTTTCCCATAATTCCACCAATCTAGGATTCTAAAAAATAAGATTTCACTATAACTCCCTATTCTAATGATTCTAGAAGATGTATGGACTAATTTATGTTGAAAAGGAGTAAAAATCTTGATTCAATGAAGAATTTCCACCCGAACCTTGTGCAAATCACCCTTCTAGGGTTAAGGAGTGAAATATTTGAGTTTATGGGTTGAAACATATCAAAATAATCTCATAAATAGTCGTTGCACCACTATAGCAGGAAAATTTCCACTATAGCAGCCTGATTCTACTACAGCGGCCTCGATTTTTCAGCACAGATAGTTTTCATAAAATACTTATAATTTTTTACTCAAAAAGAGGATTAATGAATGTTCAGTTGCATTAAAAAGAAAATTCAGAGATCTTTAATTTGGTGGTTATTGGGTCCCATAACTTCCTATATTCTAGGAGGAGTGCTAGTTTGAAGTTGATATAGTTTAAACTTCGCCCAAAACTAAAATAAGGACACTTCCAACTTAACTTTGTTTTGGGGGTATTGAATGACCTTCATTCATAACTAATGCACTCCCATTCTAATGAATTAATCCTAACGCCTATGATGAATGAGATTCTTATACCTTTAATGGAGTTATTTGTAATGCCCCTAGTTTGTACCCTAGATGCTACACGGTGCTCATAATCTCAAAGGACCACAAGCTAACCCATGAATGGTACCTGCTGCAATATATGAGTAATAAATACTATAATTATGCAGAAATAGGCGGAACGATATGCTATAAGGTCCAAATTTGTATATAAATCTAAATGCGGTATCAAAATACCAAAACTGAATATAAGTACTGAAAAAAATTAAACAACTGTATCAATATACTCTAGTCTGAAAAAGCCTCTAACTTTTTGAATTGTGGATTTAATGGAACAAGTCCCTAACTAACTCTATCTACTGAAAGAAAATTGAAGTACTGTAAATAATAAGAATGTCCTCGAACTATGAGGACTCGCCACTGCTCTGAAAGCTGCGAATCTGAACTGCTAAGGGTGATCTAGGGCCTGTGTGATTGAATCTATGATATAAGACATCATAGAACAAAGAAAAACATGTGTCAGTACTTTCAAAGTACTGGTATACTCAGTGAGGTAGGCTGAAATATATGGGTTTATGTGCATAAACAATAATAAGTGAATGACATGAGTATGACTGAGTAAGAGTACATATAAGAACACATAGATTGTAACTGAGATAGTGCTAATACTAAGTACTGAATCGGAATACTGATAACCGATATCTGGGTTTATAAATATTGTATTATTGATTATTTGAATGATTGTATCTAACAGTTTTGAGTACTGTGGAACCATACTGAGTTCTGCACTGAGCTGAATGACTATGTCTGATAGTCCTGAATCTGTACAACCGAACTGAGTTCTATACTGAGACTGAGACTAGAATTCAGACTGTGGGAGGTAATCATCTAACCGACATCCCCCTTCTCTAGTTGATTTGGGGTCCAACATGTAGCCCCTGTTAGAAGGGTGTCTATATCATGACACGGGTAAGGAGAAGTTGTGAGTTAACCCTCTCTAATAGAAAGCTCTTTCATCAACCCTTGCTGATAGGACAACTCGGATAAGAAGTACCAACCCTCATAATGTCTAGCAGGAATATACCTTAACCTATGCTAACTATGTAGTTTAACGCAGGGATTTCTGCTAAGGGTCAAACCCTCTGCTGACCGGAATACCCCCATTCCTGGGTTAACTCAGTTCTGAATCCTACCCTCAACTGAGTAGACACTGAACAGATTTCTAGTCTATACTAGGTTGGACTGAACAGTTACTGAGCTTACTATTTAGCTGAACTGAACTGAGTTCACTGAGTTCCGCTGACTGGCGGAATACTACTGAAGTCCATTAGCAGACTGAGTTACTGAGGTCTGAACTAGATATTGAATTAGACTAGACTAATAAAGATTCTACTGAGTTTTCTTGAGTTCTATAACTGATTGAGAGTCCTACTGATCGTGTCGTTACTGATATTGTTCTATGACTGACCATAGCTCTAAGTAATTAGCTAAATCGTCGGGTACAAGTACCCCCAGGCTCGATAGCATAAATTAAGAGATATGGCAGAACTTGAAACATGTAAACTATGAACTTGATCATCATTCATACATTGGGGCATTTTAACGAACTCTTGCATGAATGACTGGAGAATGAATGACTATATTTGCTCTATAGGGAGTTTAATTTCATTTTTTGTAAGTTGAGGGTCGAGGGAAAAAGATCCAAATACCCCCAAGATCGCGGTATTTTAAATGACTAAAAAATGGGTTACCGATGCGTAGGTCAGTGCGGTGCATCAATGGCATCGATGCGATAGCCAACGATCGCACCATGTTTGCGTCAATTCACTGGAATTGGATGCTGGTAGCTGTGGAAAATAGTAATCAACGTGACAGTCGATGCGACGTGCCAAGATCGCGTTGATCCACTGTTTTGAGGTTCCAACGAGGCTTCAAACGAAGTTTGAAGAATCTGAAACTTGTCCAGAAATACCTACGGATATTCCTGATCATGAATCAACCTAAACATCAACATTTAATGAATGTAAAGGTCACGAAATAATATTTCCAACCTTCATAGGTTAAACTGACTCTAAGTCTGAGTACTTAGCTAAAATATTTTAAGTTTGGACTTGACAAGCCTAAAGGACTGAATTAAGCTTAGGATTTTTCGAGGTCTTACATTATAGCTGAACATGATTCATAAATTCATGACTGGGATTACTGATAAACTGAATCTATATACTGAACATGCAATGAGAACTGATACCACGTTTGTAACTGAAATTCGAACATGAGACTAATTAGGATTAAGGAAACTATTGCTTGAGCTGATTCTAGATTAGCGGATAATAGATAAGGATTGATACGTCAAAACTACACCTCTCTTACGAGAGTGTAAGCGGTCGTTGTCAAATATATAACCCAACTAGGTTGGGGTCGAATCCCACAGGGAATATGGTGCTAATTAATTTGTATGTAGATTAGTTGACTTTTAATCGTTCGTTTCCGTAAAATAAATAGGGGGGATTTGATTCAGTTCACAAATTAATGGTTTCAGTTTAACAAGATGAAATAAGTGTAGTAGTATTCAAATTCAAAGAAAGAGCTAGATAGGGTTACGTACACCTTGTAGTTTTCAATACTTTCTAACTCTGGGCTCTACGAATTCATACATGCATCATGCTTATAGAGAAACATATTGTACTTAATAACATAATCCTAGTGTTTCTCAACCATCAAGGACTAATTCACTTTAGTTCTCTCTAATCAAAAGTGTTTACCAAAAACAATACGAAATCTCCAAGTAGTTAATCTTTCTAAGGCATTAACATATGAAATAGGGGTTGGTAATCCTATTTTCTTGTCACTACTCTCCTTTTCGAACAACAACCTTTATTTCAAATAAGTTGCGTTTTAAGGCATATCCTCTATGTTTGCAACCACGAGAATTCAAGATAAACGAAGAGAGTATGATGTAAATAAATCAATGCATAATGAATTCAAAACCCAAAGTAATAGATTGTATGCTACAAGGCTTCCATAACCCTAACTGATAAACTTAGCTACACATGAATAAAATGAAAATCACAATAGAAATATTCATCATACCAAAAACTAGAAGACGATCTTGGTGTGCAAATACTGAGAGCAAGAGCAAAAAACGTTTTTCTCGCTCTCTCAAGCTAAGCCGCCCTTCTCTGCTCTCTCCTAAAAAAAATACAGAATAATTGAATAAATCAATAAACATTAAGCCTTTTAATAATCTTTTCTCTCATAATTGCATTCTAGGTCCTTGAACAAATTATAAATGACAAACTGGTCTTGGACATAGTTTCTAGACGCCACATTTGGTACAGATTGTAGTTTCTAGGCACCACATTTGGTCCAGGTTGCTACTCTCTCTTGTGTCATATGCCATCCGCATTCCATAGTCCCATAATGTCTTAATCTACCTCATTAATGCCTGAAATCATGCTAATCACATCAGTTAGCTCAATTACATATAAATAGAGTAAAAACATAAGAAACTAGGCACTTTGTTTTCTAAACATAACTAAAATATGGATAAATTATGGTGCTTAGGCGTATAAATACACCCAAGATCAAGGATACTTGGTTCGCGTGTCTGCTTCTGCTTCCCAAGTAGCTCTCTCAACGGACTGATTCCACCAAAGAACTTTGACTAGAGGAACTTCTTTGTTTCTTAGTCTGCAAATCTGATAGTCAGGATTTAAACTGGGATCTCTTCAAGAGAGAGGCTGTTCTGAATACCTATGCTCTAAATAAGAACTACAACTAATCGGTCACCTATGCATTTCTTTAGCAATGAGACATGATACACTGGATATACTAAAGATAAATTTGAAGGTAACTCAAGCTCATAAGCTACCTTTCCGAAGCGGCTAAGAATTTTGTAAAGAGTGACATATCAGGGACTGAGTTTCCCTATATTGCCAAAATACTTCACTCCTTTTTTAGGAGAGATCTTCAAGTACACATATTCACCAATCTTGAACTCGAGATCCTTTCTGCGCACATTTGCATATGACTTCTATCAGCACTGAGTTGTCTCAAAACTTTCCCTGATCAACTAGACCTTCTCTAAGGTATCAAACACCAAGTCAGCCCCTACCACTGCGACCTCACTGTAACGACCCAAAATCGTCTTCCGAGATGTTACAAGGTGCTTAAGGCTAAAAGTAGCCCCAAGCTAACCCTTTGAACCTATTCCTACTAATAACACACATTTCAAGATGAAATAATTCAAACACTAGCATAGTCATATCATATGAAAGGAAATACGGAGAAAATGCTCTGTCCAAATGACCATAATACTGGAAACCTCAACACAACCACAATCTGATAACTAGTCTAACAAATCCTTTACTAATCCATGAACTAGAGAGCCGTTGGGACAGGTCCCTAACTGACTCGAAATGAATTAGAAATAACAACATAGTCTCTCACAATATAGAAATATTTGAATATAGATCCTCAAACCATGAGGACTCACCACTGTAGGAAAATAGATAGAGGTACTCAAAAATCATAGACGAGGTTGGGGCTAAGCACTTGAACCTACATTATAAGACAATGTAGAACATAGACGTATATGTGGATCAGCACTTGGGAATGTACTGAGTATGTGGGGGTGCATGAATATATATAAAACAACATCAATACTCTTTAACCAAATCATGCCTCCAATAAGTAATGAATCACATGGCTTGAATAAGTATAAAACGTATAGCTCATCAATCATGTAGAATGGAGCATGTAACACAAATATTGAGAGTCATCATAGTTTAACCTTGAAATCGGTAATGTTCTCTTATTATCATTACTCATAGGCTAAATTAGACTTTAAACAATACTTTCAACTCATTAATATTCCACATGGAGAGTAAAACTTCTTTAATGCTCAAGATCTCATAACTTTTTTGAACTCAAATACTAGTAATACGGAATCATATAACTTTGAAACATACTTGAAGACATTTCTTTCACTTTAGGAAAATATCTCTTTGGATGGGTAAATACTTTAGTTTTCAAGGAAATAACTGATCTCAAAGTTTAAATATCAAGGGAGGTTCTCTTAACCGACATAAACCATGTGAGCTACATGGAGTCCAACGTTTTGTCCTCATAAGAAAGAGACCTTACATTGGGGAGAGGCATCATACTTTTGCCAGGGAGTATAACCTAGGTCCAGTGATCACTAAACAAACTCAGCCTTGAGCCCAATATCAACTTGGCTTTAGGCCTAATAATAATCATAAAATCAGCCTCAGGCCCAACCTACGGTGGCACGTAGTTTTGGGGTAAGAAAGCATAGTAACTTACCCGCTCGGTGCTAAATACTACTCCCTTTAGATTATCTGCGCTCATCTAGTAAAAATCCACTTTTAGAAATAATCTCATGGTTCACCACGAACCCAATAATCAAATATGAAATCTCATAAAGTAAAGTATATTTCAAAACTCAAGGACCATTAGGTCTAAGCATTTCTCAATAATCTCTGAATACTCAAATCATGAATGCTTAAAGCATAATAGTTCATAAAATCTCAAGTCTCAAGTAGCGCTTAATAACCCATAGTTCAATCTCAAGTTAAAACTCATCAAAGCATAATTGATAGCATATAGATTCATAGCTCAAGTAGAAATTTGGAAATTTCAGTAATTTATCTCAAAATATCAACATACTCATATACTTCAATGTTTTAAACTTTTTAACTATTAACTTCTCAAGAATTAAAATCATGGGGTATAGACCCAGCTGTAATTTCTCAAGAAAACATGTAAAAAATCATGCCATTAGACTCTCGATTCAAGGGAAACATCAAAATCTTGCAATCAATAACAATGGGAAAAAACCCCAATCCAATTTCATGTAAAATCTCATAAATTGCAAAGAATTATAGTTTAAATAAGCTTTTGGGCACAAGGGTGAAAGGATTACCCTTGTTCAAAACCCCACATACCTTGAATTAGAAGCTTTGGATGAACTCTCACTTTTGGAACTCTATTCGTACTCTTGAATGAGGGTTCTTTAAGACCTTGACTTGGGAACCCTGAATCTTGACTTAATTAAGAAAATCTATGGTGGATTCTTGAGATTCTTGGAAGAGGTTTTGGATACTTAGGGTTTTTGTTGAGAGAGACTTCATAGAATGCTTGTAATTGACCTTGATTTGGTGTTTGTACGGTTTAAGTGGCTTGGAAAAAGTCCAAAATGCCCTTTTTAACTTCTGTATGAAGCTGGAAAAATTGAACTGGGAACCCAATTTCATGGGTCATCACGACACGCACTATCTCGGTGGCTCACAGGAAATTGACAAATGGGAATTTGGAAGTCACCGTGATGCGGAGCCATCGCGTTGTCCCACTAGTTAGAACCTGGAACTTCAGCGCAACACGTCACAATCACGCCAGGTCACTGGAAATTGACTATTGGGAAATTGGGGTCCGTCACGACGGGCTACTATTGCGAAGTTCCACTAAAAATTGACATTTATCAAATAGACCCTCTCTGTGACACGCCAAGCACCAAAATGATGTTGTTTTATGACTAGGACTTAAATTAGCCATAACTTCTTACCCCGGGGATCGGATTTGGGAGAATCTTATATCGACGGAAAGCTTATCAAATTTCCCATGTGATAAAAAGTTGAAATTAGGGAAATTCCATATGGTTAACATGATACTCACTTAGGAAGTCACTTCTCAATCTTTTAGGGTCGGAATTACACTTCACTTGACATGCTCTAAGGACCAGACTACGAGGTACCTTTGCGGGGTATTACAATATCTCCCCTTTGGAAACATTCATCCTCGAATGTCGCTAGTTGGACTAAGAACACAGGAAAAATAGAGTACACATAGCTGAAGAAAATTTGCTAAATGGCTCAACGTCTCTCTAAACTCTTGAATACCTCAGAAATTACAAGAACTCATGCAAGAATAGATACATAGCTGAACTTTAGATTAAAAGGGCTGAATTAAGGAAGAATAATACCTTCAGATTGATCTAAACTCACGGAAAAGAGGTGCAGGTACTTGGCTCGCATGTCTGCTTCTGCCTCCCAAGTAGCACCCTCAATAGACTGGTTCCACCACAAAACTTTGACCAAGGGAACATCTTTGTTCCTTAGTCTATGGATCTGAAAATCTAAGATCTCAACAGGAATCTCATTGAAGGAAAGACTATTCTGAATATCAGCATTCTCTAAAGGATCTACTACAATGGAATCACCAATATGCTTTTTAAGCATGGAGACATGAAAAACAGGATGAACAGCTGACAACTCTGCGGGCAACTTAGCCTTATAGGCCACCTTACAAACACGGCTCAAGACTCTATACGGGTCAACATAACGGGGACTAAGCTTTAACTTTTTACCAAACCTCTTCACCCCTTTCATGGGTGAAATCTTTAAGTACACCAAATCACCTACTTCAAACTCAAGATCTCTTCTCCTCACATCAGCATATGACTTTTGACGACTCTGAGTTGTCTTTAACCTCTCTCTAATCAATTTAACTTTCTCCATAGCTTCAAATACTGCATCAGGCCCAATTGTGGTAGCTTCACCGACTTTAAACCACCCTATGGGTGACCTACATCTTCTACCATACAAGGCCTCAAATGGTGCCATCCCAATGCTAGCATGGTAACTGTTGTTATAAGAAAACACTATCAGTGGCAAATGCTCATCTCAACTACCTTTAAAATCAAGAGCACATGCCCTCAACACATCTTCCAGGGTCTGAATGGTCCTCTCAGCCTGACCATTTGTCTGTAGATGAAAATGGTACTCAAAAGAACTTGGGTACCAAGACCCTACTGAAATGCCCTCCAAAACTAAGAAGTAAATTGAGTTCCCCTATCTGAAATGATGGACGAGGGAACTCCATACAGCCTGACAATCTCCCGAATATACAATCTAGTATAATCCTCAGCTGTATAAGATATAAGAACAGGCAAGAAATGTGTGGACTTAGTCAGCCTATCATCAACAACCCAAATAAAATCATGATGACGATGCGAAAGAGGCAACCCAATCACGAAGTCCATATTTACCACCTCCCACTTCTAAGTGGGTATATCAAACTCTAATATCACACCACTAGGTCTTTCGTGCTCTACCTTAACCTGTTGGCATGTTGCACGCTTTGCTATAAACTCGGCTATATCCTTCTTCATACCATTCCACCAATAGATTTCCCGCAAGTCACAGTACATCTTGGTGGTGTCGAGATAAATAGAATACTGCATGCCATACGCTTCAGCCATGATTCTCTGCCTCAGATCATCAACACACAAAACACATAATTTACCTTGCATTCTAAACACACTATCTTCCCCTTGGGAGAAAACCTCTACCGTTTGGTCCTAAACTGACTCCTTCAGTTCGACCAAACTAAGATTCTTGTCTTGCTTCTACTTCACTTCCGAAACTAAAGAGGATTCAGAACTACTTTGCACCAACGTACTCCCCTCGGCTGAATTAAGAAACCTTACACCCAATCTAGACAGACAACACCCATCGCGAGCTAATTCTTTCTTTCCTTCCTCTACATGAGTAACACTACACATAGACAATCTGCTAAGGGCGTCCGCCACTACATTGGCCTTGCCCGAGTAATACAGCACACTCATATCATAGTCTTTTAATAACTCTAACCACTTCCTTTGCTTAAGATTCAACTCCCTCTGAGTAAACACATACTGCAGGCCCTTATGATCAGTAAACACATTAATATGGACACTATAAAGATAATGTCTCAATATTTTCAGAGCAAAGACCACAGTAGCTAACTCAAGATCATGGGTTGGGTAATTCTTCTTATGCGGCTTTAACTGTCGAGAGTTTTAGGCTATAACCTTACCTCTTTGCATCAACACACAACCTAAACCAATTCTAGAGGCATCATAATACACCAGAAAACCATCTGTACCATCAGGTGAATTCAACATAGGGGCTGAAGTAAGGGCAGTCTTCAACTCCTGAAAACCCTTCTCACAGGAATCTGATCAATGGAACTTAGCCTTCTTTTAGGTTAATTAGGTCAAGAGAGACGTAATAGAAGAGAAACCTGTAACAAAATGGCGGTAGTAGCCCACTAAAACCAATAAACTTCTAATGTCAGACAGGGAAATAGGTCTAGGCCAATTTCTTACAGCTTATGTCTTTTGGGGAACAACTCTAATACCTTCGGCTGAAATAATATGACCCAGAAAGGATACAGACCTTAGCCAAAATTCATACTTACAGAATTTAGCGAACAACTGGTGATCTCTAAGAGTTTGGAAGACAACTCTAAGGTGATTCACATGGTCATTCTCATTATGGGAGTATACAAGGATGTCATCTATGAAGATAATGACAAATATATCAAGATATGGCTTAAACACTCAATTCATAAGGTCCATGAAGGCGGCTGGGGCATTGGTTAGCCCAAAGGACATAACTAGAAACTCAAAGTTACCATAGCAGGTTCGGAAATTAATCTTTGGAATATCACATTCCCTCACTTTAAGTTGATGATAACCATATCTAAGATCTCTCTTGAAGAAATAACTTGCACCTTACAACTGATCAAACAGGTCATTAATTCTCGGAAGAGGATACTTATTTTTGACTGTGACCTTGTTAAGCTGACGATAGTCAAAGCACATACGCAAAGAATCATCTTTCCTTCGCACAAATAAGATAGGTATGCCCCAAGAAGAAATACTGGGACTTATGAAACCTTTGTCTAAAAGATCTTTGAGTTTCTCTTTCAACTCCATAAGCTCAGCAGGTGCCATACGGTATGGAGGAATAGAAATAGGTCGAGTATCGAGAAGAAGGTCAATCTCGAATTCTATGAATAGAAATAGGTCGAGTATCGAGAAGAAGGTCAATCTCAAATTCTATCTCTGATTGGGAGGTACTTCTGGGAGATCTTCTAGAAAAACATCTAGAAACTCAATAACAATATTGACTGACTAAATATTTAGAGCCTCGGACTTAGTGTATTTGACTCTAACTAAGTGATAGATACAACCTTTGGATATTAGCTTTCTGGCTTTGAGATAGGAGATAAAATAAATCTTGGGAGATACCAAACTCCCGGACCACTCAAGCACTGGTTCATCAGGAAATTGAAACTTGACCACACGAGTACGACAGTTTATCGATGCATAACAAGAATGAAGCCAATCTATACCCAGAATAAGGTCAAAATCCACCATGTCTAACTCTATCAAATCAGCAAGTATGACTCTATGAGGAACAGTAACAAGATAATCTCTATACACTTGTTTAGCAACAAATGACCCCCGATGGGTGTAGAAACTAGGAAAGGCTCAAAAATCTTTATGGGACTTTTTTAAAATTCATAGCTACTAGTGGGGTCACATAAGAGAGACTTGACCCAGGGCCCAACAACACATAGATATTAAAGCAAAAGACATGGAGCACACTGGTAACAACCAAAAGACACGGAGCACACTGGTAACAACATTGGGAGAGTCCTTCTATTCCTGATGGGATGATAAGGCATAAAATCTGTTTTGGCGCTGACCGCCAGTAATGCTAGATGAAGTGCCCTAAGCAGGGGTGGGATGGGGTATAGAAGTTGGTGCACTAGTAGCCTATGCCTGAGTTTGGGCATCTCTATTCCCCTATCTAGAATGAGGATAATCTCTAAGTCTATGGCCCTACTTTCCACAACCAAAACAACCCCTCAGATCTAAAAAACACTCCCCGAGATGACTCCTACTACACTTAGCACAAGGAGGATAGCGGGGCTTGTTACCAACACTTTTCTGCGACCTAGACATAAAAGATCTATCCCCTTGCTCCTGCCTGCTTCTAGGTGCGAGAGCACTAGATGATGAAAGCACTGGTATAGATGGACGCCTCTAAAACTGAGGGTGGTTCCCTCCATAGAACCTAGGCTGGTTAAACTTATGCTGCTCAGATCTAGCCCACTTTTTACCCCTCACTTGATCTCTCTCCTTAATCTTTCTGCCTCTATCTGCTGGCCATGCATCACTAACCTAGCTAGATCCATATCCCTATGCAACATCATAGTCCTACACTCCTTTAGTACCAACCCAGAAATACTGGTCACCAACTTCCTCATACTAGCCCTGGTGTCAGAAATCAAATCAAGAGCATACTTGGCCAACTAGTTGAACTTCAAGCAGTACTTCTTAACAGTCATGGAGCCCTACCTCATGTTCATAAACTTCTCAATCTTTGACTCCCTCATCTCAAGCGGAAAGAACTTGTCCAAGAATGCATCTTGGAACACCTACCAAGTCATAGGAGCAGCATCCTCACCTCTAGCATTCCCCCACAATACAACCCAGTCATATGCTATGTCCTTCAACCTATAAAACGCTAACTCAACACTCTCTTCCTCAGAAACATGCATCACCTGAGTGATCTTTCTCACCTCCTCCAGGTACATTTGTGAGTCCTAACCTACCTTGGACCCATAAAACTCTGTAGGATTCATCCACATAAAATCATCGATCCTAGCCGTGGCTACATCAACTCCCTACTGATTAGTAACTGCGGCCTGGTTATTAGCCCAAACATTAGCGGTGATTGCTTGGGCTAAATCCAGAAAGGCCACCCGAAACTCGGCATGAGACAATCCCAATCAAAGGATCAACAGGTGGGGGTTGCTCATCATCGTTCCTGCAGGCATTCACTCCTCGGAGAGACATTTTCTGAAATAGAAGAGAATGAATTATTAGATAAGAGGGACAAGTGTAGGCATGATAAAATCTGAAAGAAAGAAACAACTTTTCTTAAAACATCTTGTAGCCTCTTACTCATAGATGTGGCACGCTACACACTGATAGGCCAAACTCTACTCAACGTGGCTTATCAATTCCCTAGGACTTCTTAAAAACCTGTCTTTGATACAAAGTTTGTAACGACCCGAAGTTGCCTCCCGCGACGTCACAGGTGCTTAGGAATATAAGTAACCCTAAGCTAACCCTTTGAGCCTGTTTCTACTAATAATACTCATTTCAAGATGAAATAATTCAAACACTAGCATAGTCATATCATATGAAAGGAAATACAGAGAAAATGCTCGGTCCAAATGACCACAATACTGGAAATCTCAACACAACCACAATCTAATAACTAGTCTGACAAAGACTCTACAAATTCATGAACTAGGGAGCCATTGGGACAGGTCCCCAACTAACTCAAAAAGAACAAGAAATAACAACATAGTCTCTCAAAATATAGAAATATCTGAATATGGATCCTCAAACCATGAGGACTCACCACTGTAGGAATGTAGATAAAGGTACTCATAAATCACTGATGAGGTTGGGACTGAGCAACTGAACCTACATTATAATATAATGTAGCACATAGAAATATATGAGGATCAGCACTTGGGAATGTACTGAGTATGTGTGGGTGCATGCATTTATATAAAACAACATCAATACTCTTTAATCAAATCATGCATGCAATAAGCAATGACACACATGGCTTGAATAAGTATAAAATATAAAGCTCAAGAATCATTTAGAATGGAGCATGTAAGACAAATCTCATAAGTCATCATATTTTAACCTTGAAATCGATAATCTTCTCTTATTCTGATTACCCATAGGCTAAAGGAGACTTTAAACAATACTTTCAACTCATACATATGCCTCATGAAGAGTAAAACTTCTTTAATGCTCAAGAACTCATAACTCTTTTGAACTCAAATACTAGGAATACGGAAAAATATAACTTTGAAACATGCTTGAAGACATTTCTTTCACTTTAGAGAAATATCTCTTTGGAAGAGTAATTATTTTAGTTTTCAAGGAAGTAACTAATCTCGAAGTTTAAATGTCAAGGGAGATTCTTTTAACCGACATAAACCATATGAGCTAAATGGAGTCCAACATTTTGTCCTTCTAAGAAAGAGACCTCACATTGGGGAGAGGCGTCATATCTTTCTAGGGAGTATAAACTAGGTCCAGTGATCACTAAACAAACTCGGCCTCGGGCCCAATATCAACTCGGCCTTAGGCCCAATAATAATCATAAACTCAGCCTCAGGCCCAACCTACAGTGGCACGTAGTTTTGGGGTAAGAAAACATAGTAACTTACCCTCTAGGTGCTAAATACTACTCATTTTAGATTATCTGCGCTCATCTCGTAAAAATCCACTTTTAGAAATAATCTCATGGTTCACCACAAACCCAATAATCAAATCTGAAATCTCATGTAGTAGAGTGGATTTCAAAACTCAAGGACCTTTAGGTCAAAACATTTCTCAATAATCTCAGAATACTCAAATCATGGATGCTTATAGCACAATAGTCCATAAAATCTCAAGTAGGGCTTAATAACCCATAGTTCAATGTCAAGTTAAAACTCATCAAAGAATAATAGATAGCATATAGATTCATAGCTCATGTAGAAATCTAGAAATTTCAACAATTTATCTCAAAATCTCAACATACTCATGTACTTTAATGTTTCAAACATTTCAACTATTAACTTCTCAAGAATTAAAATCATGGGGTATAGACCAAGCTGAAATTTCTTAAGAAAATATGTGAAAAATCATGCCATTAGACTATCAATTCAAGGGAAACATTAAAAGCTTGCAACCAATAACAATGGGTGAAAAATCCCAATCCAATTTCATGTAAAATCTCATAAATTATAGAGAATTGTAGTTTAAATAAGCTTTTAGGCACATGGGTGAAAGGATTACCCTTGTTCAAAACACCACATACCTTGAATTAGAAGCTTTGGATGAACTCTCGCTTTTGGAACTCTACTCGTACTCTTGAATGAGGGGTCTTGAATCCCTTGACTTGGGAACCTTGAATCTTGACTCAATTAAGAAAATCTGTGGAGGATTCTTGAGATTATTGGAAGAGGTTTTGGATGCTTAGGGTTTTTGTTGAGAGAAAACTTGAGAGAGACTTCATAGAATGCTTGTAAATGACCTTGATTTGGTGTTTGCATGGTTTAAAAGGCTTATAAAAAGTCCAAAATGCCTTTTTTAACTTATGTACAAAGCTGGAAAAATTGAATTGGAAACCCAATTTCATGGTCCACCACGATGCGCCACTATTGTTGTGGCTCACTGGAAATTGAAAAATAGGAATCTGGGAGTCACCGCGATACGGAACCATCGTGTTGTCCCACTAGTTGAGACCTAAAACTTCAGCGCAATGCATCATAATTGCGCCAGGCCACTGGAAATTGACTATTGGGAAATTGGGGTCCTTTGCGATGCGCCAGTATCGTGGAGTTCTTCTGGAAATTGACAATTTTTAAACAAACCCTCTCCGTGACGCGCCAAGCACCAAAATAAAGTTGTTTTATGACTAGAACTTAAATTAGCCATAACTTCATACCCAAGTATCGGATTTGGGTGAATCTTATATCGATGGAAAGCTTATCAAATTTCCCATGTGATAAAAATTCAATATTGGGGAAATTCCATATAGTTAACACGATACTCACTTTGGAAGTCACTTCTCAATCTTTTAGGGCTGGAATTATACTTTAGTTGACACTCTCTAAGGCTCAGACTATGAGGGAACTTTGCGGGTTCGTACACTCACCCACTTCAAACCAACCAATGGGAGATCTACACCTCTTCCCATAAAGCGCCTCCAACAGATCCATCTAACTACTGGAGTGATAGTTGTTATATGCGAACTCAATCAAAGGCAAGTGGTCATCCCAATAACCTTTAAAGTCCATCGCACATTCTCACAGCATATCTTCTAAGGTCTGAATAGTCCTTTCTTCTTGACCATCTGTCTGAGGATGAAAGTTTGTATGGAGATGAACTCGAGTACCAAGACCTATTTGAAATCCTTTCTAAAAAAGTAGAGGTAAACTGGGCACCTCTATCTGAGATAATAGATAGCAGAACATTGTGCAATCTGACCAACTTATTGATATAGAGTTTGGCATAATCCTCGACTGAATAAGAGGTATGAACTAGAAGGAAATGAGCTAATTTGGTTCTTCTATCTGCAATGACCCAAACTGAATCATGCTGATGATAAGCATGAGGTAAGCATGTCACGAAGCCCGTGTTCACTTCTTTCCATTTCTAGGTGGGAATACTGAACTCTTGCATGGACCCACTAGGCTTCTAATGCTCAATCTTAACCTACTAACATGTTGAGCACTTAGCCACAAACTCTGCAATGTCTCTTTTCATCCCACTCCACCAATAGATCTCCCGCCAATCATAGTACATCTTTATGGCCCCTAGATGAATAGAGTAATGCATACCATGAGCTTCTGTAAGAATTCACTGGCTCAAGTTAGCTATACCTGGAATATATAGACGACCCTGACAATACAAAACACTATCTCCTCATTTGGAGAAAACCTTTACCTTCTGATTTCTAACTAATTCCTTCAACTGTACTAGACTGGGATCCTTATCCTATTTTTTCTTTACTTTGGAAACTAGGGATGATTCTGAGCTACTCTGCACCCACACACTACCTTCTGCTGAATCAACTAAGTGAACACCTAGTCGGGCTAGCTGATAAACTTCCTGAGCTAACTTTGTCTTACTGTTCTCAACATGGGCAACACTACCCATAGACATTCTACTGAGAGTATTAGCCACTACATTGGCCTTGCCCAGATGATACAGAACACTCATGTCATAGTCTTTCAATAATTCCAACCACCTTATCTGATGGTGGTTGAGGTCTTTATAACATAACACATACTTTAGGCTCTTATAATCAATGAACACATCAATAAACACACCATACAAGTAATGCCTCTAAATCTTTAAGGCAAAAACTACTACTGCTAACTTAAGATCATAAGTAGGATAGTTCTTCTCATAGGACTTAAGTTGTCTAGAGGCATAAACTATGATCTTACCTCTCTGCATCAGAACATAACCCAATATGACTCTGGAAGCATCACAGTATATAACAAAACCATCTGAACCATCCTGTAGGGTCAAAACTAGAGTTGTAGTAAGTCGAGTCTTCAACTCTTGAAAATTCTTCTCACAAGAATTTGACCCCTAGAACTTGACTTTCTTCTGAGTCAATCTAGACATAGGGGATGAAATAAATGAAAATCCCTCAATAAATCATTGGTAATAGACAGCCAAACCCAAAAAACTCCTAATATCTGATATAGAGATGGGTCTGGGCTAGTTTCTCACTACTTTGGCCTTTTTGGGATCAACTATAATGCCATCATCAAAAATTATATGTCCAAGGAATGCTATAGACCTCAGCCAAAATTCACACTAACTAAACTTGGGGAATAACTGATGGTTTCTGAGAGTTTGAAATAATATTCTAAGATGGTCTACATGACCGTGTTCACTACGAGAGTAAACAAGAATGTCATCTATGAAGATTATGATGAATATGTCTAAGTACTACTTAAACACACGGTTTATTAAGTCCATGAAAGTTGTTGGGGCATTAGTAAGACCAAAGGACATGACTAAAAATTCAAAGTGACCGTACCGAGTTTGGAAAGCTATTTTTCGGATGTCACTTTCCCTAACTCTGAGCTAATGATAGCCCGATCTGAGGTCTATCTTAGAGAAATAACTGGAACCCTAAAGTTGGTCAAACAAGTCATTGATTCTGGGGAGTGGATACTTGTTCTTGACCATAATTTTGTTTAACTGGAGGTAATCTATGCACATTTTGAGATAACCATCTTTCTTATGCACGAATAACATCGGTGCGCCTCACAGAGACACACTGGGCCTGATGAATCCCTTATCTAAGAGATTCTTTAACTATTTCTATAATTCTTTGAGTTCTGTTAGAGTCATTCTGTATGGAGGGATAGAGATGGATTGAGTATCAAGGAGAAGATTAATTTAGAAATCGATTTCCCTTTCGGGAGGAACTCTAGAAGATCTTCGAGAAACACATCTGGGAATTCACATACTACTGATACTGATTCAAGAGTAGGGGTTTCTAAACTAGAGTCCTAAACTCAAACAAAATGGTAGACACATCCCTTAGATATCATCTTACTAGCCTGAAGGTAAAAAATAAGTTGACCCCTAAGTGCTGAAGTACTACCCCTCCACTCTAGGACGGGTTCATTCAGAAACTGAAATTAAACGACTCTGTTTCTTTAGTTGACTGAGGCATAACAGGAATAAAGCCAATTTATTCCAAGAATAAAATCGAAATCAGTCATCTCTAATTCAACTAAATCTGCTGAAGTAACTTTCTGAGATATCATAACCGGACAGTTCCTGTATACCTGCTGGGCTATGATAGATTTACCCACTGGGTAGAAAATGATAAGGGCTCTTCTAAAATTTCAGGACTGAATCCTAAATCAACTACTATATATAGAGTAACAAAAGACAAGGAAGCTCCTGGATCTAGCAACTCATAAACATACAAATGGAAAACTAATAACGTACCAATGACCATATCAAGAGAACTTTCCTGATCCTGTCAGGACTGAAGAGCATAGAGTTTGTTTGAACGCTGCCCACTGGTGGTACTAGAAGAGGCACCTTGCTAATTCGGGCGATCGGACTAAGCTAAGGGATGGTTATGTTGAATCTGCGAACCCACTTGAGGACACTGTCTGACTCTATGGCCTGGCTCACCACATTCGAAACACACATCGCTTCTAGCTCTGCAAATATCCTGATGGTTTTTTCTGCACTTCTAGCAAAGGGGATTGGTTCGGGAACTGCTAACACTACCCTGGGGTTTAGGGCCTGATGCTCTATCTCGTTTGCCATCTCTGAATTTTAGCACTAGAGCACTAGATGAGGAAGGAGCTGGAACTAAGGATTTTGGGTGGAACTGAGAACAATTTCTACCCTCTGACTTAGGCTGAGCAAAATTGAAACTACCTGTTCTCGCCCTTTTATTATCCCTCTCTTTTTTTTTATTCTTGGCTACCTCTATCAGCTGAGCATGGACTATGATTCTGGCTTTGTCTATATCCTTAATAATCATTGTCCTACACTCCTTTACCACGCTTCTAGACACTCCTGATACTAACTTACTCATCTTTGCTCTACTATCTACTATAACATGCGGGGCATATCTGGCTAACTGAGTAAACTTGAGAGAATACTCCTGCACTGTCATATTGCCCTGTTTTAGGCTTATAAACTCCAAAAACGTTACTTCCCTCAACTCTAGCAGGAAAAACCTATCCAGAAAAGCAACTGCAAACTTCTCCTATTCTATGAACCCTGCATCTATAGCTCCCTCTTCCTTCCACTGTTTGAACCATGAGTAAGCCACATCCTATAACTGATATGCGGACAACTCAGTGCTTTCAGCAGCAGTCACCCCCATGATATTGGTAACTTTCTGCACCTAATTAAGAAATTCCTGAGGGTCCTCATTTGACTTAGACCTGGTAAACTATGGAGGGTTCATTTGGGTAAAGTCTCAAATCCTGGTAGCAGCAATATCGGCCACTAGGTTGGCTGGAACCACAGTTGGACATTCATTTTGGGCTACCACCAAATAAGATAGGGTGGTGAAGGTTGCTCTGAACTTTGTGTAGGAGACATGCTCACCCAAAAAATCTGGATGGATGGGCTGAGGGGCTGACTGATCTCCCATTCCTCTTCCCTGAGTCCTCTTTGGAGGCATATTCTATAAATAGAAGAGAAATTAGAATTATAAAGAGAGTGTAACTGGAGATCATACTTACTCACACGATATGAATACTGAAAGAAGGGAAACTTTTCCTAAAACATCTCATATCCTCTTGTCCATAAGTGTAGCACGCAACACACCCATGCACAAGACTCTACTAGATGCGGCTTTCAAACTTTCTAGGGCTCTATTGAACCTTAGGCTCTGATACCAAGTTTGTAATTCCCCAAGTCTGTACCACGGATGCTACATAGTGCTTATAATCTCGAAGGACCACAAGCTAACCCATGACTGGTACCTCCTGTAATAACTGAGTAATAAATACTATAATTATATGGAAATAGGCAGAAACATATGCCATAAGGTCCAAATCTGTCTATAAATCTGAATGCACTATCAAAATACAAAAACTAAATATAAGTACTGAAAAAAATTGAACAACTGTTTGAATATACTCTAGTCTGAAAAAGCCTCTAACTGTCTGAACTATGGAGTTGGTGGGGCAATCCCCCAACTAACTTTATCTACTGAAATAAAACTGAAGTACTATAAATAATAAGCATGTCCTCAAACTTTGAGGACTCACCAATACTCTGGAAGCTGAGAATCTGAACTACTAAAGGTGCTCTGGGGCCCGTAAGTCTGAACCTATGATATAAGATATCATAGCGCAAAGAAAAGAATGTGTCAGTACTTTGAATGTACTGGTATGCTCAATGAGGTAGGCTGAAATGTATAGGTTCATATGCATGAATAATAATAACTGAATAACATGAGTATGACTGAGTAAGAGTACATGCATGAACATATAGGTTGTAACTAAGATCGTGCTAATACTGAGTACTGAATCGAAATACTGATAACCGATATCTGGGTTTACAAATACTGTATTATTGATTATTTGAATGACTGTATATGATAGTTCTGAGTACTGTAGAACTATACTAAATTCTGCACTAAGCTGAGTGACCATGTTTGATTGTCCTGAATCTATAAAATTGAACTGAGTTCTATGCTGAGATTAAGACTGGAACTGAGACTGTGAAAGGTAATCATCTAATCAACATGCCCCTTCTTTAGTTGATTTGGGGTCCAACCTGTAACCTCAGTTGGAAAGGTATCCATACCATGCCACGAGTAAGGACAAACTGTGAGTTAACCCTCTCTGACAGGAAGCTCTTTTGTTAACCCTCGCTGATAGGATAAATCCGATGAGAAGTATCAACCCTCATAATGTCTGGAAGGAATATACCTTAACCTATTCTATCTACGTAGTTCTATAACACAGGGATTGTTGCTAAGGGCCAAACCCTCTGCTGACAGGAATGCCCCATCCCTGGGTTAACTCGATGTTGAATCCTATTCCTAATTGAATAGACACTGAACTGATTTCTATTTTGTACTAGGCTGGACTGAACGGTTACTGAGCTTACTATTCAGCTGAACTGAACTGAGTTTATTGAGTTTTGTTGACTAAAGGAATACTACTGAATTCTGTTAGCTGATTGAGTTTACTGAGGTCTGAACTGGATACTGAATTAGACTAGACTAATATGGATTCTACTGAGTTTTCCTGAGTTCTGTAACTGACTAAGAGTACTACTGATCGTGTCATGACTGATACTGTTCTATAACTAACCATGGTTCTAGGTAATCAGCTAAATTTTTGGGTACAAGTACCCCTAGGAATCGATAGCATAAATTAAGAGACATGGCATAACATGAAACATGTAAACTATGAACTTGATCATTATCCATACATTGGGTCATTTTAACAAGCATTTGCATGATATGACTTGCAAATAAGCTAACTTGACATGATTTCATTCTCTTAGTAGTTCACATGGACACTTTATCAAGAACTTGGTGAGCATAGAATATGCACATAGTATTGAACAATAAGTGAGCATCATAATTCATCTCTAATTTCACAAGTCAAGGGTTTGTCACAGATTTACATGAATCAACACATATAATGATCAATTTCACATGAGATATATATATATAATCATGAATTAGGAACTTAATCCAAATAGCAATCATGGATACACTTTAATTCCAACTAGGGAAATCATAAAATCAATTACTTAAAGTTTAAAAGAGATTCTTGGACTCCAAGGGTGGAAGGAACCCTTGGATGAACACTTTACATACCTGTGTTGAAGAATTTCTAAAAGTTTATGGTTGAATCTTGAGTTCTTGATTTGAAATTTAAGCACCTAGGGTTTTATTCTTGAGCTAATTGGAGAATGAATAACTATATTTGCTCTATAGGGAGTTTAATTTCATTTTTTGTGGGATGAGGGTCGAGGGAAAAAGATCCAAACCCCCAAGATCGCGGTCTTTTAAATGACTAAAAACTGGGTTACCAACATGTAGTTCGATGTGGCGCATCGATGGTATCGATGCGATAGCCAATGCATCGCGCCATGTTCGCGTTGATTCACTAGAATTGGACGCTGGTAGCTGGGAAAAATAGTAATCAATGCGATAGTCGATGCGGTGCACGAAGATCGTGTTGATCCACTGTTTTAGGGTTTTTAAGGGGCTTCAAATGAAGTTCAAAAAATTTGAAACTTGTCCGAAAACACCTACGGACATTCGTGATCATGAATCAACCTAAAAATCAACATTTAATGAACGTAAAGGTCGCGAAATAAGATTTCCAACCTTCGTAGGTTAAAATGACACTAAGTCTGAGTACATAGCTAAAATATTCTAAGTGTGGGACCCCTTGACAAGCCTAAAGGACTGAATTAAGCTTAGGATTTTGCGGGGTCTTACAATATTTTCAATAACGATGAATAGGTCATTACAAGATTTATCCCGTTATTATTTTTTATGTTTCTACTCATGTTTCATTATTTATATTATTCTATGGAATTCTATGCCAAGGGTTTCACAGGACCACTAGTGAGCAGCTAGTTATAGCCCATGTCTAGGTTTGCAGACTCTGATCGTGACATGTGCACCCCTAACTTCACCCCTTTGCGGATGATATGCATGGTAACAAAATTAACATTTACTTGGAAAAAAAACTAAAAAATATATTATTTCTCATATTTAAAAAGAAATCGAAGTTATATTATATCTTCAGTTAAATTTTTGAAAATCCTAAATGAAGTTAATATTATTTTGCTTGAAACTCTATCCATGTTGAGCTATTAGCTATTTATTAGAAATTGCACTCTAGAAAATTATAAATTAAATGCCACTATGCTAATAGTAATAAATTAATAGAAAAGGTTAAAATATCCTTAATGTATCATAAGTGGTTCAAAAATGACCCCTCATCTATTAGAACTAAAATACTCTCAACATTTTTAATGTCTAAAAAACTTTTTGTAAATAGCAGAATAACATGAAAAATGATGAGTCATTCAATTAGCCACATGACTTCATTTTATTGGTCCATACAGATTTTAAACCAAACCCAATGACCCAACTCCTATGTACTTAAAGATATAGAAATTGCAGATATAAGAAAAATCATATTGGAAAAAATATTTGATAAATATTTTATGACCAGAGTAAATTATATACCACACTTACCTAACTACTCTTACAAATGCTTATATACTAAACCTACATATCAACCATGATAAATTACATATATTTAGAATTTTGGAGAATGGATATGAAAAATATACAATCAACAGAAAAACAAATTTAGATGAATATATGAGGACTAAAGATATAAAATATATATAATTTCTCAGTGAAAATATAGAAGAATTAATGAGATTAAAACAAAAAAACTAAAAATACATTATAATAAAATATTTAACCAATTTTAAATGACAGATAATCTTAAAATATTAATCTTATATATACTTAGAAATATAGAAACTATAGATATTAAGAGAATAATATTAGAAAAAATATTAGACTATGAAATTGAAATTATAAATTGGATACAACAACTATACCTAGATAATTGCCCAAATGGATATTATGTAGACTAAAATGTTAGAATATATTAGAAAAATTAGAGAAAACCAAAGTGACCTATATGAAGAAATTAATTATAGAAACAGACTCAAAGAAATAATGAAAAATCTAAAAGAAAAATTAATATGGATAAAAGAAATCTTAGAAAATTTAGAAAAAAGTACAGATAATAGTTTATATAACATAAAAAACTCATTAAGAGAAGAAGAAAGAGATATAATTAATAGCACTAATAACCTTAATTCAGATATAAATTATAGTACAATTAGAATAGAATATTACAGAGAAACTCGTAAACAAGCAACTACTTTAGAATAAAATGATAAACTATGAATATGTAAAATACTGGAGACAAGATATGGAAGAAATAAGATTAGAAGAAATGCTTATGAAAGAAATTTAATCGAATATTTTAGAACAAAAGATATAGAATATTTAGAATATCTAAAAAATAATCTAGAAGAATTACAAAGACTAAGAGAAAAAGCTAAAGAATACTACAGTAAAGCATTTAATCAAATACCATTTAATCACTCCCCCAAGATATGAACATAAATAAAATGTATCCACGCACAAATAAAAATAGATCCATAGTTACAATAGATCTATTAAAGTTATCCGCATCCCCTACAATTGGTATCAGAGTCTATGCTATTAAAAGTTACAGAAGTAGTATATATTTGGAATTATTTGATTAATTTATGATAAAAATTAAATTTAGATATCCGTCAAAAGAATATTTATAATATTTGTTTAGATGAATAACGTACAAAAACCACAACAATATAAAACAAATAATATCTGAAAAACGTAAAGAATTAAAAATAAGGATAGAAAGACTACAGTATAACATAATTGCTGGAGTTAGCAAAACCTCAGTAAATGCACAAAAAAAAAAGAAATATCAAATTTAGAATCAACAATAGATAGTCTAGAATATATATATATATATCAACATAACCTATATACATTTAAATAAAATGAACAAAGAAGAATTTATAGTAGATGAAAAAATATGTGAGAATCACGAAAGATTAAAAATAAAAATAGTATTCTCTAATTTAGGAAGGAGATATAAGAAAATAGGTGAACATTTATATTTAATGTTAGACAAAAAGAATTAAAATTAGAAGATAAGTTGACAGTCATGGTAAGAATAGAAAGAAAAAACGAAGAGATAGATAGAAAAAAGGAAATAGATAAAATAAAAAAAACAAACTACAGAAGAAATACGAAAAATAGAAAAGACTAAAAATAGTACGATTGCTGAATTACAAAAAGAACTAAAAATGATAAAAGACTTGTATGAAAAAAGACAGAAAGAAAAAGAAGAAAAAGAAAAAGAACAAAAATTATTAATTGAGTAAATCAATTTAAAGAAAATTAGAAATAAAAAAATAAAGAACCAGAAACCAGTGAATTAGAAATAAATATAATAGATGCTGAAGAAACAGATAATTATGACTCAGAATATATGCAGATAGATTATATAGATTATGAATTAGAAAGTGAAAATAGTATATATGAAATTTCGGAGAATAAAACAGATAATGAAATAGATAGTGAATTAGATGAATCAAATGGCTGAAGAAGATATAAAAATGAACCAAATAACTAAAGAGGATATAAAAATAATAACAAAGGAAGAATATTTAAATGAAGAAGGAACAGACCTAAAAATAATATTTGACAGTAATATATTTGACTAAATAAAAGGAAAAGAGTTAGACTTAAGTGTAGAAAAAATATTTAAAATACCAACAATAAAAAATATATTTAGTATAAAAAAGGAAGAATACTACGTAGTTGATACAAGATCAAACCAACAACACCAAGAATGCGGATTTCAGTCCAACAACACAACACCACAAGTTTTAAGTTCCGGTTTTCAGCTTACAACACAAGAGATAGTTTTGGTTTTTAAGCCACAATCCGAGAACAACAAGAAACACAACAATGCTAGTGAATCGAAATGAGCCCCACACGGCTTCACTAGACTTTCAAGATAAACAATAGCAACACAATAACAACAAGATAAGGAAAGATAGATAACTTGACATATAACATTCAAGAAACTAAGAACCCTAACAACAAGAGAGGACCCTAAGTCTAATGAATATAAACACCAAGTTCTTACAAGGACCAAGAGGCACTCAACAACCTCAAAACCCTTGTTTCTAGCAAAAGAGACAACACAAGTATTCCTCTACTTGTGAGGTAGTAGTGACGGCTTCAATGAGAGAAGAGAGAGGAGATATTTTGGTGTTTAGGTTACAATTTTCAGATTTCAAAATAAACTAAGGGATATCTCACTATGATGTTCTATTTATACTACAACAAAAGGTGTTAAAAGACCCATCCGCCCTTGCTTTCTTGTGGCATCCTTGGGGATTAGTTTATTACACTTTAGGACCCCTCTTCACACATAAAAATGTTTAGGTCCTTGGTTGGTTCGGTCAACAACTCACACACGGCCATTTGCATGAACAAAGCTTGGAGTGTTTGTAATTCCCGAGCTTGGCTTCGTGTGAAAGGCCGTGTACCTGTGGGGATTGCCTTAACCGTATCATCCTCTCCATCTTGAGAGGAATTTGACCTCAAATTCGGCATTTGATCATCTTCAACCGCATCCACGAGGGAGAGATCTCCGACGTTGAAGGTGTTGTGCACTTGATATTCCGGTGGTAGGTCAATCTTGTAGGCGTTGTCATTGATTCTCTCAAGTACTTGGAAAGGACCATCACCTCTCGGCAGCAATTTGGACTTCCTTTGAGCTGGAAACCGATCCTTTTGAAGATGCACCCACACCCAATCTCCGGGTTCAAGCACTAGCTTCCTTCTCCCTTTGTTTGCCCGTTTTGCGACCTCCTGATTCTTCTTTTCAAGCTTGATCTGCACCATCTCATGCATTTTCTTCATGGCCTCGGCTCTTTTATTTCCATCTAAGCTGGTCATGAGATCACTAGACAAAGGAGTGAGATCCAAAGGGGTAAGGGGATTTAGGCCGTAAACACATTCAAAGGGAGTCATTCCCGTGCTCGAATGTATTACCCGGTTGTATGCGAATTCCACCAAGGGTAGGTGTTCTTCCCATGAAGTCAGTTTACCTTTAACCATAGAACGTAGCATAGACCCTAAGGTTCTATTTACCATCTCCGTTTGGCCGTCGGTTTGCGGGTGGCAAGACGTGGAGAAAAGTAACTTCGTCCCAAGCCTACCCCACATGGACTTCCAAAAGAGACTTAGGAACTTGGAGTCCCTATCACTCACAATGGTCCTTGGTACTCCGTGAAGCTTTACAACATGTTCAACAAATAATGAAGCTACACTAGGAGCGTCCTCGGTTTTAGCACATGGAATAAAGTGAGCCATTTTAGAAAATCTATCAACAACCACAAAAATACTATCTCGACCCTTTCTAGTCCTTGGCAGCCCCAAGACGAAATCCATCGAGATGTCCAGCCAAGGTCTAAGGGGAGTAGGGAGCGGGGTGTATAATCCTTGAGGTCGGAGGCGAGATTTAGCACTCCGGCAGGCCGTACATTGATTACAAATTTTTGTGACATCTTTGCGCATTTTGAGCCAATAGAAGTTCTCCTCTAGGATTCCGAGGGTCTTGTCTACCCCAAAGTGACCCATGAGGCCTCCGTCATGGGCCTCCCTCACAAGTAATTCCCTCCAAGAACTAGAAGAAACACATAACCTCCTCCCTTTGAACAAATACCCCTCGAACCGAGAGTAGGAGGAATGGTTATTTTCCTTAAGCCAACGGTCCCTTCCCCACTCTTCGCATTCCCTAATAATAGGAGCAAAGGTAGGATCCTCGGGATACAACATCCGCAAGCTCTCAAAACCCATTAACTTCGAAGACAAGGTAGCAACAAGCACATGCTTCCGAGACAAGGCATCGGCAACAACATTTTCCTTTCCCCTTTTGTAATGAATTACATAAGGGAAAGTTTCTATGAACTCAATCCACTTAGCATGACGCCTATTCAGCTTGTCTTGGCTCTTAAGGTGTTTCAATGACTCATGATCCGTTCGTATCACAAACTCCTTAGGCCACAAATAGTGTTGCCAATTTCCCAAAGCTCTAACAAGGGCGTACAACTCCAAATCATAGGTCGAGTAATTAAGAGTTGCCCCTTTGAGCTTTTCACTGAAATAGGCAACGGGCTTACCTTCTTGCATCAAAACAGCCCCGATGCCGACCTTACTAGCATCACACTCTACCTCAAACATCTTGTCAAAATCGGGTAATTGCAATAAAGGCGCCGAGACGAGCGTAGCTTTCAAGGCCTCAAAAGCCTTAGCTTGCTCTTCACCCCATTTAAAGGGTCCGTCCTTTCTAATTACCTCGGTCAAGGGGGCTGCTATGGAACTAAATCCTTTGACAAACCTCCTATAAAAGCTTGCCAACCCGTGGAAACTTCGGATTTCTCCAATAGTTTTAGGGGTCGGCCAACTTCGTATAGAGTCTATCTTGGAATCGTCCACTTCCACTCCCCTTGAGCTCACGACAAAACCCAAGAATATGACTTTATCAACACCAAAAGAACACTTCTCCATGTTGGCATACAGCTTCTCCTTTCGGAGCACATCAAACACACATTTCAAATGCATTACATGTTCATTAATAGACTTACTATACACCAACACATCATCAAAGTAAACTACCACAAACTTTCCAATATAAGGCTTCATTACATGATTCATTAGCCTCATAAAAGTACTAGGAGCATTGGTAAGGCCGAATGGCATGACCAGCCACTCATATAGACCGAATTTGGTCTTGAATGCGGTCTTCCACTCATCACCGGGTTGCATGCGAATTTGGTGATAGCCGCTCCTAAGGTCCACTTTAGAAAACACACAAGATCCGTGGAGCTCATCTAACATATCATCTAATATAGGGATTGGATGACGATACTTATAGTGATTTTGTTGATGGCTCGGCAATCGACGCACATGCGCCACGTTCCGTCCTTCTTTGGTACCAAAAGTACCGGAACAGCACACGGACTCATACTTTCCTTGATGTATCCCTTGTTGAGTAGTTCCTCCACTTTTCTTTCAAGCTCCTTCGTGTCCATAGGATTGCTCCTATAGGCCGGTTTGTTTGGAAGCTGTGAACCCGGCACCAAATCAATTTGGTGTTCAATTCCCCGAAGCGGGGGCAATCCTTGCGGAAGCTCTTGCGGAAATACATCTTCATACTCCTGCAACACACAAGAAATCAAAGGGGAAATGGAAGGATTAGTGGGGTTAGTATTAAAGCAATGGGCCAAAAGTAGCATCGGCTTGTTTTCATCATGGTCCACGAAAAGTTCTTTTCTCCTAGCCAACATCACTACGTTTTCCCTTTCCCTTGGCGTTGGGATAGCCTCGGATGTCCCTACCTCCTCACCTACGGCCTCCCCTCCCTTTTCTCCCCTCTCGGGTTCCCCCCCTTTCCCTTTTAATTCTCTCATTTTTTTATACCACTCATTTACTTGGGAGGGTGAAAGAGGGTGAAGTGTGACCTTTCGGCCATCCTTCTCAAGTGTGTACCGGTTGGACCTCCCGTCGTGTTTAGTAGACCTATCATATTGCCAAGGCCTACCTAACAACAAGTGACATGCTTGCATTGGGATCACGTCACAAAGTACTTCATGGTGGTAGTTGCCCACCTTAAACCGAATCACACATTGCCGTGTGACCTTCAATTCACCACAATCATTCAACCATTGTAGCTTGTAAGGACTAGTGTGTGGTGTAGTCGGTAGCTTCAAGAAGTTTACCATTGCATGGCTCGCAACGTTTGTACAACTACCACTATCAATTACCAAGGTGCACACACTCCCCTTTACAAGGCACTTAGTATGGAATATATTTTCCCTTTGGCTCGGGTCATCTACCGCCTTACTAATCATGACGCGTCTAACCACAAAGTTTGGAACCACACACTCCCCTTCTTGTGGATAGACATCTTCACTATCATCTACTCCTTCCTCATTCGGTTCCTTCTCGGCTTCCTCTCCATCTTGAGGCTCGGCCTCAACCTCCCCCCATTCGGACACCACCTCCTCACCAAGGTAGTATACCTTCCCTTCTCGTAGGATCACATTATGACGGTTTGGACATTCATTTGCCTTATGCCCCCAACCTTGGCACTTGAAACATTGGAACCCCTTTGGGTTGGGGTATTTGTGAGCCTCCGGCTTCGGGGGAAACTTAGAAACCATTTTGGATTCGGGCAGCTTCGGAGGACCGGGTTGGTCCTTGTTTTTGGTCCAACCCGAGGGGGTTTGGACCCTTGCCTTGAAGGTTGATCTCTCCTTAAGTTCCCTTTCAATCTCTAGGGCCGCTTGGAATATACCATCAATAGTTTCAAACCGGTGAAGAGTCAAGTGAGTGGAGATCTCCTTGTTCAATCCACACTTGAACCGGATGATGTCGTGGCTGATTTGCTCCCCACGGTGATCAAGTTTCAACATGAGTTGTTGGAACTCGTCAAAATAGGCCACCACACTCTTGCCTCCTTGCCGCAAGCCATATAACCTAGCAAGTAATTCATGTCGGTATCTCTCGGGAAGGTATCGTTGTCTCATCAAATACCTCAACCGATACCAAGGTGGTGGCTGCCCGTCAACCAATTCATTACCAAATCGCTTAACATACTCCAACCAAGTGTTAGCATAGCCCTCGAGGTGAGCTATAGCATAGCAACTCTTCTTTTCTTCCGAGATGTCATTAACTTGGAAAACTTTGTCACAAGCCGATTCCCAAGTTAAGTAGGCCTCGGGGTCACTTTCACCCTTAAAGATAGGTAAGCTCAACTTGATGGTGTTGATGCCTACGTCTCTCTCTTGGTGTCGGTTTCCCCTTTCTCCATACCCCCGGTATCTCCTAGGTTCCCCCCGGCCCCCTCTTAACTCCTCCTCCCTCATATAAGCATCATCATAGGCTCCCTCTCCATCATACTCCTCTCTACCATATCCGTCAAAGTGGGCTGGTCGGCCTTGGCCATTTTGATTCGTAGGAATTGGAATTTGTGGTCTTTGGTTTAGTGGAGCTTGGAAGGGAGGGTTCGGATTTAGGGGAGGTGCTTGGCGTCCAAATCCCTCTTGCGGAATTGGAGGAGCTTGGAAATGTAGTGGTCTAGTGGAGTCTCGGTTTGGAGGAAAATTGGTAGATTGGTTTGCGGTATTTAGTGGAGCTTGGGGTGCATTTAACATTTGGTGGATCATTTCGGGGGTGATGGTTGTGGAGGAGGTCCTATCATGACCATTGATGGATACGGGTAGAGGAGTCGATGGCCGAGAGTTCCTTTGACTCTCCACTTGATCTAGCCTCCCACTAATAGTCGATACTTCCCCCCTTATTGCTGCCAAGTCCCCTCTCACGGCTCCAAATTCCGAATTCATCCTTTCAAGTGTCCGAGTAACGGCCTCAAGAGTGGCCCTCATTGAGTCAAGGGCATTAGTATCCGCATTATGAGATGTTGTTCCTTCCATCGTCAAGGTATTAGCCGCTTTAGTCACCACAAGTCCGAGTTCCACACGTGTTGTATAATTGGCTAGTAACCGTGAGATTTACAAGGTTTGAGTAAGCTCTTAGCCGGAATGGATTCTTTTTTGAAGACTCAAAGAATTCTTTCCGGACTAGAATCAAAATCAGCAACTCATTCAAACGAATAAAAGCACACAAATAATCGTTGACGCGAATAAATGGCTCAAGGAACTAGTTGACAACCTAGTGGGAAGAATACTAGTTTGTTAATTAGTTCTAAGACCAAATAAGGGAAACCAAGAATCAACAATTAGCAACCAAAGAATATCCTAAGTTGAGCTTATAGTGACATGGTAGCATGCAATGGCCCTCACACGTTCTTCTTCTCTTCGGATTTATATATATATATTTTTTTTTGTCTTGATTTAATATTCACACAACTTGTGATAAATGGAGAAGTGTTTTGGTGGGAAAACTAAAATTTTGAAGTCTTAACTCTTTTTTTTCAAACTCAAGAAAGTGGGTTTGGTTGACAATTTCCACAAAACAAGGTTCCTTGATTTAGGGGAAGTGATTGACAAGGCTACAAAGTGATGGGTGCAAGTCTTTCACAATCAACTTTATAAGTTTACCACTTGAGCACACAACAAGATGAACACTCAACAAGAGGAACAATATGCACAAGTTCAAGAGATGAACACTCCACAAACTTCAACACTTCCTTAGCACATAATCACACAACCACCGATTTTTCTTTTGGTCATCAACAACATTCAACTTTCGGCCACTTCAAGTCACTACACAACATTCAACCTTTCAAGCTCAACCTCGGATCTAGACACCTTAGTGTTGGTGAGAAAGAAACCAACACTAGAAACTCACTAAACAAGCAAAATAACACCTAGATCTAAGCATACACCATCATTCTCGGTTTTCAACTTTTAGTGGACAGATTTCAGATTTTTTTTTTTGTAGTTTGTTTAATCCGTGAACTAGCCCAAGATGGGTTATGTTGGAACACAACCGGTCTTGCTTTGATACCAAATGATACAAGATCAAACCAACAACACCAAGAATGCGGATTTCAGTCCAACAACACAACACCACAAGTTTTAAGTTCCGGTTTTCAGCTTACAACACAAGAGATAGTTTTGGTTTTTAAGCCACAATCCGAGAACAACAAGAAACACAACAATGCTAGTGAATCGAAATGAGCCCCACACGGCTTCACTAGACTTTCAAGATAAACAATAGCAACACAATAACAACAAGATAAGGAAAGATAGATAACTTGACATATAACATTCAAGAAACTAAGAACCCTAACAACAAGAGAGGACCCTAAGTCTAATGAATATAAACACCAAGTTCTTACAAGGACCAAGAGGCACTCAACAACCTCAAAACCCTTGTTTCTAGCCAAAGAGACAACACAAGTATTCCTCTACTTGTGAGGTAGTAGTGACGGCTTCAATGAGAGAAGAGAGAGGAGATATTTTGGTGTTTAGGTTACAATTTTCAGATTTCAAAATAAACTAAGGGATATCTCACTATGATGTTCTATTTATACTACAACAAAAGGTGTTAAAAGACCCATCCGCCCTTGCTTTCTTGTGGCATCCTTGGGGATTAGTTTATTACACTTTAGGACCCCTCTTCACACATAAAAATGTTTAGGTCCTTGGTTGGTTCGATCAACAACTCACACACGGCCATTTGCATGAACAAAGCTTGGAGTGTTTGTAATTCCCGAGCTTGGCTTCGTGTGAAAGGTCGTGTACCTGTGGGGATTGCCTTAACCGTATCAGTAGTAAGCCAAAAAGAACATGTAATAGACTATAGATATACAAAAGGAAGAGCTAGTATACCACTAGTAACAAAAAGAATAGTTAATAAAGAAATAAAAGATATAAAAAGTAAAGACCCAATAAAATATGTACACCTTGGAGGAATAGAGATTTTGATAAAAGCATGTTTTAGAGAAGGAATAGATACACCAATAGAATTATATTTAGCAGATGATAGAATTATAAAACCTATAGAAACATGTATAATAACCGCTATAAAAGGAAATTTAATATACCAAAAATTTAAATTTATAATAAGTGCGAATTATTCAGTAGCAGTAACAGATAAAAATATAGATAAATCATTAGTATTGTATTGGAAGATATCAGGAATAGAACTAACCCCAGGAAGTAAAATATTTACAGCAAGATGTAAAAATCTATATGTATTAACAACAAAACATAAAAAAACAGGAAAAAATAAAATTAATAAAATACAAATGGAAAGTCCTTTTGAACAATTTGTAAAAACAATTGATAATAATGATTATAGTTACAAAGACATAAATATAGAAGAAGATTTAGAAGTAATAAATGACATAATAAGTACAACAAAAAGAATAACTCATGAAAAAACAGAATCATCAAACTCATCAAAAAGAACAAGCTATGAAACAACTTCAATAGTTAATTTAAATCAATATTATATAACAGGAACAATAAATGAAAAAAAATATTTAATACTCTTAAACACAGGACAAGAAGAAAATTATATAGCAAAATATCTAGTAAAAAGTGAAGAAATAAAATCTAATAGTGATATATGCCCAGATCTACCAAGGAGTCTAATAAACATTAAAGATACGGCAGGAAAAAAAAAATAATATGAGTCAGAAAAAATGAAAATAGAATTTAAAATAAAGGAAGAAATGCAAAAAGCAGACATAATATTAGGAATAAAATGGTTAGAACAAGTAATTCATCTATGTGCATTTTTAGATAAATTATACCCACATATAATAACTAAAACAGATTGGTTGTTTACAACACCATGTAAACAAAATGTAAGGGAAAAAAGAGTTATTAATAAAATAAGAAAGAAAACTTAATGGATAGAAGGAAGTGAAAAATTACACAAAAGTTAGAAAATATAAAAAATACAGAAGACACAGTAGAACTAGTTGTATTTTCGATAAATAAAAATGAAATAACTATATTTTCAATAGATAAGGTAGAAATAATAAAGAAAAAATTAAGACAATTATAAAGTGAAGATCCATTAAAAGAATGGGAAAAATATAAAACTACTATAAAAATTGAATTAATAGATAAAAATAGCATAATAACTCAAAAGCCATTAACATATAATTTTGACGATTTAAAAGAATTTAAAATGCACATAGATGAATTATTAGAAAAACAGTATCAACATTTTATGGATAGTTATTTTAAACAATTACCTAATTGTATAGTATACATAGATGATATACTATTATATACAAAAACTAAAGAAGAACATTTAAAATTATTAGAACAATTTACAAATATAATAGAAAAATCGGGAATAAGTTTAAGTGAAAAGAAAGCTGAACTTATGAAAAAACAGATATAATTTAGGAATACAAATAGATAAAGAGGAGTAAAAATGCAACAACATATAGTACAAAAATAATAAATTCAAAAGAAGAATTAGATACAAAAAAGAGATTACAATCATTTTTAGGTTTAGTAAACCTAGTAAGAGAATATATATCAAAATTAGCAGAAAACCTAAAGCCTGTACAGAAAAAATATAAAAAGGACATAGAATATAATTACGACGAAGAAGATAAAAAACAAGTCCAAAAAATTTAAAAAAAAATTGTAAAGAATTACCAAAATTATAATTTCCAGACGAAGATAAAAAATTTATCTATATAGTAGAAGCAGATGCAAGAGAATATAGTTATGAAGGAGTACTTAAATATAGATACGAAAATGAAAAATTAGAACATCATTGCAGATACTACTCAGGTACGTTTAATGAAACAGAAATAAAATGGGAAATAAATAGAAAAGAATTATGTTCGTTATATAAATGTTTATTAGCATTTGAACCATATATTGTATATAACAAATTTATTGTGAAAACAGATAATACCCAAGTTCGGTGGTGGCTAACAAAGAAAATATAAAATTCCGTTACAACAAAAGAGATTCGGAGACTAGTATTGAATATATTAAATTTTAAATTTATGATTGAAGTAATTAGTACTAAAAAAAATGTTATTGCAGATTACATATCAAGACAAAGCTACATAAACTGATATAATAGAAGATGATGCTTTAGAAAAGATACTCAAAACCCTAACTACGCTTTCAATAAAAGTGGACAGTATGGGTAGTGAAATAGAAAAGCTAAAGACTAATGAAGTTAAAATGAAGTTTGAAGCTACAAATTAGCTAACTCAGCAATGTGTAGAGCTATGTCGATCAGAAGACATTAAAATTTCAGAGCTAAAAGGAGACGTTGGGACACTCCAAAAAACCCATAACGTTTATCAATCTATAATTGCAGGTACAAGCAAAGGAGTTAGTGGACAAAGATACCAGAACATGAACATGAATAAGATATTTGAGAAACCATTTATACCAAAAATATAAAAAGACCCCTTGTACATACCCCCATAAATTACCACATATCGAGATACTTTGAACCAAGATAAAAAATTTATAACCATCTAGCCCGAGGATACATAGAAAATATCTACAAAGTACAAATTTTTCTAAACCTTAACCCCAGGGCTACAGATATCCGAGAACCAAACACAAACTATATAACTCAAATATTGCAAGGTCATAACAAGCTAATCGCACTACCCAAAACTAACCCAAGCTTAATAAAAATTTGTTTCGACTATAGATAATTAAATACCATATATACCCAAGATGGAGAAGAACTATCAGCTATGGAAGAATTACATAAAATATTCACCACTTATAAAGAGTAACCAAAGGAAATCTATTTTATATAAAGTTTTATACTACACCAGCAGAGATATTATACGACAAGATCAAACCAGTTATACAAGTTGTAAAAATAGGACTAACCGGAGATATGATTATACCGGAAGATATTGTACAGCAGCCAGAGATACCCAGAATTGAGATACCTGATTTCTACGCAAATAATTAACTTATTGGACTAGTTACAATTATTCAAGAATTAGCAAATAATTATATCAATGGAAACCCAATATAAAGCTATTATTCAAGAGACCATAAAATGATTTATTTAAATTCAAGAGAACTACAACAAACAGGTATGAAAGATGTCAG
This sequence comes from Capsicum baccatum var. pendulum, assembly GCA_030864225.1. Lineage (NCBI taxonomy): Eukaryota > Viridiplantae > Streptophyta > Magnoliopsida > Solanales > Solanaceae > Capsicum > Capsicum baccatum. The sequence continues at coordinate 149,810,084 of CM061557.1, read as the reverse complement.
ACAATGGGTAATGACATTACTTAACCCAGAAAAACAATCTACTGCAAGAGCAATTATGAAAGGATTTATTTCAGACGGATTATTAACAAGATATTGCAAGATAATTGGACATAAACATCCAGACCATCAATGTTCGAGATGTAAAGGAGAAGATAACGTTATACCAGACGTACAGCTAGAATGAAGATAAGCATGCCAGATGAAAAGAAGATAGAAAAGTAGCAAATACGACAAAAAGATAAAAATCAACGGAGCAATAATAGAAGAAGACAAAGCATTAAAGGAAGAAAGCGACATATGGAGAAGAAAAAGCTAACTTTAGACGTAAATCATGTGAATAACTTTATAGCTTTACTATAGACTTTTTGACTTTTCTTTTATTCATTTATTAGCTTTTAGCACTTGCCATTATTGGATTTTTTAGGACAAATGTATAGAGTAAACGTGTAAAGATATATTAGGATAGGTGTAATAGGATAGCCTCCTTTTTTGACTTTTGTAACATCAATAACCATGTAAAGCATGTAAAGGATTCATTATAAATAAAAGGCACCGAAGGTAGAAAGAAGGGAAAGCCTTCATGTGTTGAAGCAAACACTCTTCTTTCACAACAAACTTTTGAATATCTATTAAAAACAGGTATATTTCAATGAAAAAAGCTATGGATGAACAAAGCTTAGAATTATCAAACCTACCAAAACAGGTATATTTATTTATGATTATGAATAGCTAAATTCATAAATTCCTAACAATCATGATATGATAAAATAAGTTCATGTTAGTTACCTTATAATAGAATTATTTGAAAAATAGCATGTTAAGAAGTTTATTAGCAAAGTGAAAAAGGAGAAAAATCCCTAAGAACTATGTCATCCTAAAGATAAAACCGGTGAGGCAAGAAAGCCATGATAGGGGAGTAGCCAGAGTAGAGGCGTTGTTTAAGGGAAAAGTATCCAGATTACCATGCTAATAGTGACCGAAGAATATATTATTTAAGAATAATCTAGTATATAGTAATCTAAAATGATCATATTTTGTTATGTGTATGATTGAAGGGAATATTTTGAAAAAGCATCATATGAAAAATGAATACTTATTTATCTGACGAAATGGTAGATAAATTTAAAATACTTGTTTTATATGTACTTAAGGATATAGAAATTGCAGATATAAGAAAAAACACATAGGAAAAAATATTTGATAAATATTTTATGACTACAGTAAATTATATACCACACTTACTTAACTACTCTTACAAATGCTTATATACTAAACCTACATATCAACCATGATAAATTACATATATTTAGAATTTTGAAAAATGGATATGAAAAATATACAATCAACAGAAAAACAAATTTAGATGAATATATGATGACTAAAGATATAAAATATATACAATTTCTCAGTGAAAATATAGAAGAATTAATGAGATTGAAACAAAAAAACTAAAAAAAACATTATAATAAAGTATTTAACCAATTGGTTCAAAGCCTATGCTATTAAAAGTTATGGAAGTACTATATATTTGGAATTATTTGATTAATTTATGATAAAAATTAAATTTAGATATCTGCCAAAACAATATTTATAATATTTGTTTAGATGAATAACGTACAAAAACCACAACAATATAAAACAAATAATATCTGAAAAACGTAAAGAAATAAAAATAAGGATAGAAAGACTATAGTATAACATAATTGCTGGAGTTAGCAAAATCTCAATAAATCCACAAAAAGAAGAAATATCAAATTTAGAATCTACAATAGATAGTCTAGAATATATATATATATATATATATATATATATATATATATATATATATATATATATATATATATATATATATATATATATATATATATATATATCAACATAACCTATATACATTTAAATAAAATGAACAAAGAAGAATTTACAATAGATGAAAAAACATATGAAAATCACGAAAGATTAAAAATAAAAATAGTATTCTCTAATTTAGGAAGGAGATATAAGAAAATAGGTGAACATTTATATTTAATGTTAGAAAAAGAAGAACTAAAATTAGAAAATAAGTTGACAGTTATGGTAAGAATAGAAAGAGAAAACGAAGAGATAGACAGAAAAAAGGAAATAGATAAAATAAAACAACAAACCACAGAAGAAATACGAAATATAGAAGAGATTAAAAATAGTAGGATTGCTGAATTAGAAAAAGAACTACAAATGCTAAAAGACTTGTATGAAAAAAAACAGAAAGGAAAAGAATAAAAAGATAAAGAACAAAAATTATTAATTGAGATAAATCAATTTAAAGAAAAATTAGAAATAAAAAATAAAGAACCAGAAACCAGTGAATTAAAAACAAATACAATAGATGCTGAAGAAACAGATAATTATGATTCGGAAGATAGTGAAACATATCCAGAAATTCTATAAAACATAGGAAAACTAGAAATTAATGAAAAACAAGAAGTAATTAATAAAGAAAATCTAGAACTAATAAATACAAAAGTAAATACTCTAGATAAAAATATAATACCTAATACATCAGAAATAAGAAAACCAACCTATAATTACAAAAATAAGTTTAAAAGATATAATCCAAAGGATGAATATAATAAATGGACACCAAAACGAATAATTAATTACAACTTTTTAGATTTAGACTGTGTAATAGACACAAATAAAATAATACAACTATGGGTAGGATAAATGTCAAAACAATTATTAGATAATAAAATAGATACAACAAACACACCAGAATATATAGAAAAGACATTAATAGGAACAGTAAAATTATGATTTTTAAACCTAACCGAAGCAAGTAAAAAAGTACTAAGATCTGATAATAAAACAGAAGGAACATCAATACCTACTAAAATACTACCAACAGAAATGTTGAAAAAATATGAAATAGCTATAGGAGAAGAATTTAATAGTATAACAACAGAAGAAGAAGAGCAAAATAAAAAGAAAAATACGAATAGAAATTTAATGTTAAAATTAGCAATATGTAATATGTGCTATATAGATGAGTATACATGCGCATTTAAAGAATATTATTATAAAAGAACATATAATATAGAAGAAAGTAAAGAAATAAGAAAATTATATTTTAGTAAATTACCTGAAATATTTAGTTCAAAAATAATAAAGAGTAGGGATGAAGCAAAAATAGTAGATACTCTAGGAGCAAGAATAAAATTTTTACAACAATAGTATAGAAATCTATGTGAAAAATATAGAGAAGAAATAAAAATAGAAAAAATATTAATAAGAAATTTAGCATGTTGCAAAGATAAAATAGCACCTCAATTTGGATGTGAATGAAAGATATTATAAGAAAAGAAAAAGACATAAGAATATAAAAAAATACAAAAAATCAAAATATAAATATAAGAAACCAAGAAAAAGATATTTTGTAAAAAATTATAAACATAAAAGACCATATAAAAAAAAGAAATCTATAAAAGAATGTACTTGTTATAATTGTGGAAAACTAGCACATTTAGCTAGAAATTGTAAATTACCAAAAAAAAACCGAAAAAATAAACAAATATCAGAAATAAAAATAGAAAATACATAATATATGCAGATAGATTATATAGATTATGAATTAGAAAGTGAAAATAGTATATATGAAATTTCGGAGAATAAAACAGATAATGAAATAGATAGTGAATTAGATTAATCAAATGACTGAAGAAGATATAAAAATGAACCAAATAACTGAAGAAGATATAAAAATAATAACAAAGGAAGAATGTTTAAATGAAGAAAGAATATACCTAAAAATAATATTTGACAGTAATATATTTGACGAAATAAAAGGAAAAGAGTTAGACTTAAGTGTAGAAAAAATATTTAAAATACCAACAATAAAAAATATATTTAGTATAAAAAAGGAAGAATACTACGTAGTAAGCCAAAAAGAACATATAATAGACTGTAGATATACAAAAGGAAGAGCTAGTATACCACTAGTAACAAAAAGAATAGTTAATAAAGAAATAAAAGATATAAAAAGTAAAGACCCAATAAAATATGTACACCTTGGAGGAATAGAGATTTTGATAAAAGCATATTTTAGAGAAGGAATAGATACACCAATAGAATTATATTTAGCAGATGATAGAATTATAAAACCCATAGAAAAAAGTATAATAACCGCTATAAAAGGAAATTTAATATACAAAAAATTTAAATTTATAATAAGTGCGAATTATTCATTAGCAGTAATAGATAAAAATATAGATAAATCATTAGTATTGTATTGAAAAATATCAAGAATAGAACTAACCCCAGGAAGTAAAATATTTACAGCAAGATGTAAAAATCTATATGTATTAACAACAAAACATAAAAAAACAGGAAAAAATAAAATTAATAAAATACAAATAGAAAGTCCTTTTGAACAATTTGTAAAAACAATTGATAATAATGATTATAGTTACAAAGACATAAATATAGAAGAAGATTAAAAATAATAAATGACAGAATAAGTACAACAAAAAGAATAGCTCATGAAAAACCAGAATCATCAAGCTCATCAAAAAGAACAAGTGATGAAACAACTTCAACAGTTAATTTAAATCAATATTATATAACAGGAATAATAAATGAAAAAGAATATTTAATACTCTTAAACTCAAGACAAAAAGAAAATTATATAGAAAAATATCTAGTAAAAAGTGAAGAAATAAAATCTAATAGTGATATATGCCCAGATCTATCAAGGAGTCTAATAAACATTAAAGATACGGTAGAAAAAAAATAATAATAGGAGTCAGAAAAATAAAAATAGAATTTGAAATAAAGGAAGAAATGCAAAAAGCAGACATAATATTAGGAATAAAATGGTTAGACCAAGTAAAACCATACAATATAGAACATACAAAATTATCTACAACATATAATGAAGAAAGATTATTCATAAAAAGAACTTTAACATGATATGAAAATATATGTACTTGTAAAAATAATAGTAGAAGGATATTATAATAGGTATTATACATCTATGATAGATACAGGAGCAGAAGCAAACTTATGTAGATACAACTGTTTACCAGAAAGTAAATGGGATAAATTAAAAACACCAATAGTAGTCAAAAGATTTAATAATGAAGGAAGTTTAATTACATATAAAGCTAAAAATATAAAAATACAGATATGAGGATAAAATAATAACAATAGAAGAAATCTATAATTATGAACTAACATCAAAAGATATGCTTTAGAAATGCCATTTTTAGATAAATTATACCCACATATAATAACTAAAACAGATTGGTGGTTTACAACACCATGTAAACAAAATGTAAGAGTAAAAAGAGTTATTAATAAAATAAGAAAGAAAACTGAATGGATAGAAGGAAGTGAAAAAATTACACAAAAGTTAGAAAATATAAAAAATACAGAAGACCCAGTAGAACTAGTTGTATTTTCGATAAATAAAAAAGAAATAACCATATTTTCAATAGATAAGGTATAAATAATAAATAAAAAATTGAGACAATTATCTAGTAAAGATCCATTAAAAGGATGGGGAAAATATAAAACTACTATAAAAATTGAATTAATAGATAAATATAGCATAATAACTCAAAAGCCATTAACATATAATTTTGACGATTTAAAAGAATTTAAAATGCACATAGATGATTTATTAGAAAAACAGTATATACAAAAAAGTAATAGTAAACACAATAGTCCAGCATTTATAGTAAATAAACATAGTGAACAAAAAAGAGGTAAAAGTAGAATGGTTATTGATTATAGAAATTTAAATGCATAAACTATGACATATAATTATGCAATACCAAATAAGATATTAAAAACAAGACAAATACAAGGATATAACTATTTTAGTAAATTTGACTGTAAATCAGGATTTTACCACTTAAAGTTAGAAGAAGAATCTAAGGAATTAACCGCATTTACGGTACCACAAGGATTTTATGAATGGAACGTATTACCATTTGGATATAAAAATGCACCAAGTAGATATCAACATTTTATAGATAGTTATTTTAAACAATTACCTAATTGTATAGTATACATAGATGATATACTATTATATACAAAAACTAAAGAAGAACATTTAAAATTATTAGAATAATTTACAAATATAATAGAAAAATTGGGAATAAGTTTAAGTGAAAAGAAAGCCGAACTTATGAAAAACCAGATAAAAATTTTGAGAATACAAATAGATAAAAGTGGAGTAAAAATGCAACAACATATAGTACAAAAAATAATAAATTCAAAAAACGAATTAGATACAAAAAAGAGATTACAATCATTTTTAGGTTTAGTAAACCAAGTAAGATAATATATACCAAAATTAGCAGAAAACCTAAAGCCTTTACAAAAAAATTTAAAAAAGGACGTAGAATATAATTACAACGAAGAAGATAAAAAACAAGTCCAGAAAATAAAAATACTTTGTAAAGATTTACCAAAATTACAATTTTCAGACGAAGATAAAAAATTTATATATACAATAGAAGTAGATGCAAATGAATATAGTTATGAAGGAGTACTTAAATATAGATACGAAAATAAAAAATTAGAACATCATTGCAGATACTACTCAGGTATGTTTAATGAAACAGAAATTAAATGGAAAATAAATAGAAAAGAATTATGTTCATTATATAAATGTTTATTAGCATTTGAACCATATATTGTATATAACAAATTTATTGTGAGAATAGATAATACCCAGGTTCGGTGGTGGCTAACAAATAAAATACAAAATTTAGTTACAACAAAAGAGATCCGGAGACTAGTATTGAATATATTAAATTTTACATTTATAATTGAAGTAATTAGTACTAACAAAAATGTTATTGCAGATTACATATCAAGACAAAGCTACATAGACTGATATAATAGAAGATGATGCTTTAGAAAAGATACTCAAAACCCTAACTACGCTTTTAATGAAAGTGGACAGTATGGGTAGTGAAATAGAAAAGCTAAAGACTAATGAAGTTAAAATGAAGTCTGAAGCTATAAATCAGCTAACTCAGCAGTGTGCAGAGCTATGTCGATCGGAAGACATTTAAATTCCAGAGCTAAAAGAAGACGTTGGGACACTCCAAAAAACCCATAACGTTTATCAATCTATAATTGCAGGTACAAGCAAAGGAGTTAGTGGACAAAGATACCAGAACATGAACATGAATAAGATATTTGAGAAACCATTTATACCAAAATTATAAAAAGACCCCTTGTACATACCCCCATAAATTATCATATATCGAGATAGTTTGAACCAAGATACAAAACTTATAACCATCTAGCCCAAGGATACATAGAAAATATCTACAAAGTACAAACTTTTCTAAACCTTAACCCCAGGGCTACAGATATCCGAGAACCAAACACAAACTATATAACCCAAAGATCGCAAGGTCATAACAAGCTAATTGCACTACCCAAGCTTAATAAAAATTTGTTTCGACTATAGATAATTATATACCATATATACCCAAGATGGAGAAGAACTATCAGCTATGGAAGAATTACATAAAATATTCACCACTTATAAAGAGTAACCAAAGGAAATCTATTTTATATAAAGTTTTATACTGCACCAGCAGAGATATTATACGACGAGATCAAATCAGTCATACAAGTTGTAAAAATAGGACTAATCGGAGATATGAGTATACTAGAAGATATTGTACAGCAGCCAGAGATACCCAGAATTGAGATACCTGATTTCTACGCAAATAAATAACTTATTGGACTAGTTACAATTATTCAAGAATTAGCAAATAATTATATCAATGGAAACCCAATATAGAGCTATTATTCAAGAGACCATAAAATGATTTATTCAAATTCAAGAGAACTACGACAAACAGATATGGAAGATGTCAGACAATGGGTAATGACATTACTTAACCCAGAAAAATAATCTACTACAAGAGCAATTATGAAAGCATTTATTTCAGACGGATTATTAACAAGATATTGCAAGATAATTGGACACAAATATTCAGACCATCAATGTTCAAAATGTAAAGAAGAAGAAGATAACGTTATACCAGACGTATAGCTAGAATGAAGATAAGCATGCCAGATGAAAAGAAGATAGAAAAGTACCAAATACGACAAAAAGATAAAAATCAACGGAGCAATAATAGAAGAAGATAAAGCATTAAAGGAAGAAAGCGACATATGGAGAAAAAAAAAACTAACTTTGAAATATGAAATACGTAAATCATGTGAATAACTTTAATAGCTTTACTATAGATTTTTTGACTTTTCTTTTATTCATTTATTAGCTTTTAGCACTTGCCATTATTGGATTTTTTAGGACAAATGTATAGAGAAAACATGTAAAGATATATTAGGACAGGTGTAAAATAGGATAGCCTCCTTTTTTGACTTTTGTAACATCAGGAACCATGTTAAGCATGTAAAGGATTCATTATAAATAAAAGGCACCGAAGGTAGAAAGAAGGGAAAACCTTCATGCATTGAAGCAAATACTCTTCTTTCACAACAAACTTTTGAATATCTATTAAAAACAGGTATATTTCAATGGAAAAAGCTATGGATGAACAAAACTTAGAATTATCAAACCTACCAGAACAGATATCTTTATTTATGATTATGAATAGCTAAATTCATAAATTCCTAACAATCATGATATGATAAAATAAGTTCATGTTAGTTACTTTATAGTATGATTATTCGAAAAATAGCATGTTAAGAAGTTTATTAGCAAAGTGGAAAAGGAGAAAAATTTCTAAGAACTATGTCATCCTAAAGGTGAAACCGGTGAGGTAAGAAAGCCGTGATAGGGGAGTAGCCAGAGTAGAGACGTTGTTTAAGGGAAAATTATCTAGATTACCATGCTAATAGTGACCGAAGAATATGTTATTTAAGAATAATCTAGTATATAGTAATCTAAAATGATCATATTTTGTTATGTGTATGATTGAAGGGAATATTTAAAAAAGCATCATATGAAAAATGAATACTTATTTATCTGACGAAATGGTAGATAAATTTAAAATACTTGTTTTATATGTACTTAAGGATATAGAAATTGCAGATATAAGAAAAATCATATTGGAAAACATATTTGATAAATATTTTATGACTAGAGTAAATTATATACCACACTTACTTAACTACTCTTACAAATGCTTATATACTAAACCTACATATCAACCATGATAAATTACATATTTTAGAATTTTGGAAAATGAATATGAAAAATATACAATCAACAGAAAAACAAATTTAGATGAATATATGAGGACTAAAGATATAAAATATATACAATTTCTCAGTGAAAATATAGAAGAATTAATGAGATTAAAACAAAAAACTAAAAAACATTATAATAAAGTATTTAACCAATTTTAAATGACAGATAATCTTAAAATATTAATCTTATATATACTTAGAAATATATAAATTATAGATATTAAGAGAATAATATTAGAAAAAAGATTAGACTATGAAATTGAAATTATAAATTGGATAAAACAACTATACCTAGATAATTACCCAGATGGATATTATTCAGACTAAAATGTTAGAATATATTAGAAAAATTAGAGAAAACCAAAGTGACCTATATGAAGAAATTAATTATAGAAACAGACTTAAAGAAATAATGAAAAATCTAAAAGAAAAATTAATATGGATAAAAGAAACCTTAGAAAATTTAGAAAAAAATACAGATAATAGTTTATATAACATAAAAAACTCATTAAAAGAAGTAGAAAGAGAGATAATTAATAGCATTCATAACCTTAATTCAGATATAAATTATAGTACAATTAGAATAGAATATTACACAGAAACTAGTAAACAAGGAACTACTTTAAAATAAAATGATAAATTATGAATATTTAAAATATTGGAGACAAGATATGGAAGAAATATGATTAGAAGAAATGCTTATGAAAGAGAATTTAATCGAATATTTTAGAACAAAAGATATAGAATATTTAGAATATCTGAAAAATAATCTAGAAGAATTACAAAGACTAAGAGAAAAAACTAAAGAATACTACAATAAAACATTTAATCAAATACCATTTAATCACCCCCTAAAATATGAACATAAATAAAATGTATCCACGCACAAATAAAAATAGATCCATAGTTACGATAGATCTATTAAAATTATCCGCACCCCTAACTGAAACCAATCCAGTAATCTATTTTCATATGAACTTGACTATCTTTCTACGATATTTTTTAGAGATTCTCAATCTTGTTTGTACCAGCTCAGACACACTTATCACATATAAATTGTTATTTTAGATCTATGTAGAAGATTCCCAATGTTGTCCTCCTTCTTCTCTCTAAACATGACTCTATCAATGTAGAAGCAGCTAGGTTAATGGTCAAGAACACCATCAACGTCCCCTTTAAGCCACTCCTTAAATTGCATTGTCTTCCTTTTTTGTAGATCGATGGGTTGTAATCCCTAAGAAGTTAATACCTTCATCATATCTCAAGAGTAGGTAAATTAAACACAAATTTTAGAAGCTAACTTTATATTGATCTTTGTTATTGCTTATTCGAGTAAACAAATAGGGATTCAGTAGTCAGTAAGCTTCTAGAAGTACTATAGTCCTGATTTTGTATCAAATGGATATCCCAGACACTCTCATCAGGTGTAGCTAAATAAATCATATAAAATTGCTTCAGACATAGGTAGTTACTAGTTGCATATAGACTATTCTGAATCCTTTTAGTTTATTGTTGATAAGTTCTAAACCTATATCAAGTTACTTACATTTATCTATATCTGATATAATCAATCTGAAGATCTTCTTCATAGATAAGGAGTACCAATTTTATCCAAATTGAAAATCTTTCTTCCATAACTTGGAATATCCTGAAAATGGTTAAACTATTAGTTACCTACAAAAACAAAAACTAGATTAGCAAGAAAATTTAGCAAGAGTATTTCCTTCTCGGGAGGAATATTTTGCTCTTACTCATAAAGAACTCCTTAGACTATTAATGGAACTGACCTCTAATCACACACCTAACGATATCTCACCATAGAGTCAGCTTCTATGATTATATGATTAAGAAGATCCTTACAAGACACCGAGCTTACTTTAATAGCCCTAGTTGTAAGACACCCTACAACTGTCTAAATAAGCTACTATCTCTAGCCAACTACTGCCCCCACAATATCTTGAATCTAAGTTTAAGAAACTTCATAATGGTGTCATTAATTTACTAAATAGTCTTCCTAGAATAATATGTCCCTCCATGCAGAATAGTGTTCCTTCTTTCCAGCAAAACGCATAATGAAAGGAACAACCAAGAACACCACTTTGATTCTTGAGTTACCATCAGTTACCTACCACTTCCTCATACAATGCTTCAAATGAGTCATTGGGGATATAATTCCAAGATCTCTTGTGTAATATTCCCATACATTAGCTGCAACTTCTCATTTCATAAATAAGTGTTCAATAGTCTCACTCTCAAATTTAGAACAACACCTATAGTTCTGTGAAATATTAGGATCCCTAGAATGAAGTAAAGATGCCATAAAAAATTTACCATGCCAAATTCTCCAAGCTAGATTGGAGGATTTGAAAGGTAATCATTTGCTCCATAGAAGTCTTAAATCATCATTAATGTCTGCTCTTTGTATCGACAACTCCCAAGCACTCGACACTTAATGTGCATGTACTTATCTTGGTCCACCAAGATAATCCCCTTTGTTATCATAATGTACATAACTCATGTTTTTCCCTATATGCTCTACCACATTCTCAGGCACAACATCCTACATAGAATCAAAATTTCAGCTTTCTTCTATAAAGAAATCCCCTATATCTCTCAGAGTATGACATGTCTTCACCTCAAACTTGTGCAAAAATAAAGGACCAATGTCGGTTCAATTTTCAAACCAAATAGTAGAAATGCCACCCTTAGATTCCCACCATAGTTTTTCAATTTATCCCTGTTTTCCAGCATGTATGTCACGATCCGAACTAAGGCCTAGTCATGACGGGTATCTCAAGCCCACTATAGACCGGAGACCACACCCTTAGTCTAACCTTAAGAGCACAATAATCGCAATAAAGCAGAAGCCAATCAAACAGTAATAAGAAGATGAATAGATAACTCAAATAAAACTAAGAGTCAAAACAATAACCAACCCACACTTGTCCACAATAGCCTCTAAAACCATAATAGCAACTAAGTTGGGACATTCACCCAACCATGACAAAAAGAAAAGAATCCAATAGTACTAAGTCAATAAACAAAGAATAATGAAATGACAAGGCCTTTTGAAGTATAGAGACTCACCACTTCACGGCAACTCAACAGACGTGCTCAACAACCTAACGCTGCATAGGAGAAACAGAAAAGTCTTCGGACCTTACATCAAAAAATAATGTAGCATCCTAGGACGGTTAGTGGGATAAGTACTGCCATGTAACTTAGGGAAAGTGATAAGGCAATGTCATGTCTAAATCAGTCAAAATCACATGCACACATTCATGTGATAAGGAAAAAGGTCATGAACATGAGAGTTTAAAGGTTTAACCTGAACTATGTAGCTCGATCCATCCTAAAGGCACTCATGGACTATATGGGTTCATCTTCCTCTACTGAAAGTGCCTCAGTGCGTGTTAGCCGCAAGAACTGAGGAAAACTGAGGGAAAACTAAAGCTACTAAGGTAATAGCTGTCCCAAAATATATATATCAAGTGTGCATCAAGCACACGGTCATATAGACCCCTAACACTGGCAAACGTGGTTTCCAATATTCATTCCCCCAAGACTTACACCTTCACAGTAAGCCACACGATTTTCTTTAAGCCTAAATCAAAGAAATTTGTACATAAACCAATTCATTAACCTAGGAGTCATTCATTAAGATATTTACCACTTGGTATCGTCATACCAATATGCTTGCAAGCTAAATTAATCATGCCAAACCAATTCACACAACCAAATTGGACTCTCAAATTCTATTTAAAATCCAAAACTAAGGCCTTCAAGGCCATCCAAAACCATATCCATATCCATTTATCCTTTAATGCAATGCAATAGGTTTCAAATAAGTTAAACAATGCAATTGTCCATATTTAAAATCAAGATTAAAAGTAGGTTAAGGTTAATGTCAATTACAAGCCAACATTCATTTAATTTGGAGAAACTCGTGTCCCTTATTCCAATTATTTAAACAATGCACCAAATCAATCTTAAAAGCATCAATTTGAAGAATGAATAATCAATTTAAAACATGGGACAAGTAATTCAATAAGCCACAACCAAAATCCCTCAACTCAAAAAAACTTTATTTATATTCGAAAAAGGGATTAAAATGCCCTTCAACTATATGAAATGGTGCAAAAATATCCTCCGTCTATCTATTAGGCCTATAATGCCCTTCTTGTCTACCTATTGGGCCTAAAATGCCCTTTTCGCAGGTTATTCTAAAAAATAGACCCAAATTAGAGTGGTTCAAATTTTAGCCTCAAATAAAATGGCTTTGTTAAAATAGCCTTTACTTGTTAAGTCATATTTTTTGGACAAAAATACCCTCCTCCAAAATATTCATTATTCAATCTCCTTCTTTGTTTTTTTATTCCAAATTTCAGAATCAACCCATGCGATGGCTCTCTAAAGCCAGAGGCTAAGTTGCCTAAACCGTTAAATATCTTTCTTCCTCTCTTTCTTTTAAATTCCAGAATCGACTTTCAAATATTTGCAGAATCGACTTTTGCCGTAGGGTTCTTCAGGTATGAAATTCATCATAAAAAATCATTGTGGTAATTTTAGCTTATTGATGCATTGTGGTAATTTTAGCTCCTTATTTAATTAGCATATTGATTTGATTTTTGGGAAGGTGAACGTAAGTTGAACTTAGGATATGCTATTGTTATAGTAACATATTTACCATTGAGGAATTTTGTCGAATAGGTTGTGGGGAGTTTGTTATTGCAGTTATAATTGTTTTTGGGTAGTTATGGGGGTTGGTCTTGGAGGGAAAGGCCGTTAATATGGGAGTTGACATTAATTGCAACATATTTTGGGAAGGCCAAACGTATAAGGTCAAGGTGGTACAAGAAATTAGTTTTAAGTATTTCATACTAGTGGTATAATTAGCATTAGAAGATGATGAGAAATTGTGTCGAACGGGTTGTGGGGACTTTGTTTTTGTGATTATAATTATGCTTGAGTAGTTGCGAGGGTTTGGTCTTGGAGGAAAAGGTTGTGTGTTCCATCTCGGATGAATCCAGCCTATGTTTTAGAGATTAAAGAAGCACTAACTTGTTGATTCTAAGAGAGATCACCTTAGTTATTAGCTTGTATAACATAGAGCAACAGGCAATGGGTTTAAACTCTCTAATGGTAGTAGGATTTGGAACTCGAAGAGAACTACAACCACCAAAATATCTGAATAATAAATGCATTTATGAAAGACGGGTGGATCCAGGGTCGTATATAACAAGCGCCTTTGTGAAAAAATTACGCTATATATATAAAGGGAAAAGTATATTTTTATGTATATATATATTAGATACTGAACCCCATGATTTCTTTCGTTTGTTCACCTATTTATATTCGAAACTCCCTTAGTGAAAGTCCCGACTTCTCCACTGATGACAGACCACATTCAAGTGTTGGGTAAGTGAAAATGGCAATACTTTTAGCTTTGGAAACTAATTGTGATGGAACTTACCTTAAAATCTAAGATTATAGAGTTTCTATCAGTTCATAAAGTTAATATCATATACTCTAGATAATGACTATAGATGAGCAATTTCTAAGGCTACAATCATTAAAAATGACAAATCTAATAGCTGACCTTTTAAACCTCTAAAGTCCAATGTGTTCAATTTTCTTGTTCAAGATGTGGTGTGAATGGTGTAGCATCAATAATTATTTTCCTAGTTTCCAACATGTGTATCTTGTGAGGGCCCTCTAGTTAGTACAGATAAGTTTTACAATTAGCTGTTAGATTACTCCACACCATATTTTAAAGACACCAGAAAATGTCTGGCACTTTGCTAGATTGAATCCAAAAACAGCACACACACACAGAGTATTGTTAACTTTGTTTCAATATTTTTATCCATTCAAGATTGTGTTTTTATGCTATTTTTGGTCCTAAATTACGGTCATATGTACAAGTGAAAAATCAGGCTGACTTATGCTCTTCGAAGAGTTAAGGTTTCATCATTTGAATTTAGATAGCTTTAAGACTCCATACATCCAGAATTGTATTCTTGAGATGTAAGTTGCGCATGCATGAAACCTTAGGCTAAAAAAATTTAAAAAAAATGTAATTTTCCAACTTTTGATCATTTACTATGTCTTCTATTGCAGGCCAATAGCTGATGTTTCGAGTGATCTTACTATAGAAGTCGGATCAGCCAGTTTTGCTCTTCACAAAGTACAAAAATGAAGTGTGCAATCTTTCTTCCTCTCGTGTAATTTAATCTACCGCTTTTCATCTTCATTGCAATGCTCAAGTCTATGGAAAAATAGAAGTTGTGCAAAAAATAGCTAGTCTAAAGTATCTTGAAAAAGATTGATATTTTAGCCATTATAAGTAGGCTACCGATATCAATACAGTTGTGTTGAGGAGAAAAGAAAAGTCAATAGCCAGATGCAAAAATAGAACTACAGAACTTAAGTTATGTGCTTCGTGTTAAAATTAACAAAAATAAAAAAAGAATATCTTTGATACATTTCTAATGTTTTTGCTAATTTGTCATTATTTGCAGTTCCCTTTGGTTTCGCGAAGTGGAAGAATTAGAAAGTTGTTGCTAGAGGCGAAGAATACAAAGGTTTCAAGAATCAATCTTACTGGTCTTCCTAGCGGATCTGATGCATTTGAACTTACTGAAAAGTTCTACTATGGAGTGAAAGTTGAGATTACCATATCAAACATGGAGTTACTCAGATGTGCAGCTAGGTTTATGTAAATGACAGAAGATATCTCCGAGAAAAACTTGGAAATTCGTACTGAGGTATTCCTTAAGGATGCGGTATTTCCAAACATATCCAACTCGATATCTGTTCTTCATCGCTATGAAACATTACTACCAGTATCTAAAGAAGTCAATCTTGTTAGCTAGTTAATAAATGCAATTGCAAATAATGCCTGTAAAGAGCAGCTAACATCTGGTTTGTCAAAGCTAGAGTATAATTTTCCACCCAAACCTGTTCAGTGCATTGATTCCGAGACACCATCAGAATGGTGGGGAAAATCACTCGCGGTACTAAATCAAGATTTCTTTCATAGAGTTTTGTCGACATTAAAAACAAAAGGTCTTAAACAAGACATTATCAGCAGAATTTTGATAAATTATGCCCAAAATTCTCTTCAGGGCTTGTTCATCAAGGACCCTCAGTTGGTTAAAGGAAGTTTCTTGGATTTGGATTTGCAGAAAAGACAAAGGATCATCGTCGAAACAACAGCTGGCTTACTACCAACACAATCCAGGAAAAGCGCAGTGCCAATGGCTTTTCTTTCAAGTTTGTTAAAATCTGCAATAGCAGAATCAGCATCGGCTTCCTGCAGGTCTGATCTAGAGAGGCGCATTGGTCTGCAGCTAGATCAGGCAATTCTTAAAGATATTCTCATACCTGCAAATTCATATGGAAACAATCACAGCCCTCTCTATGATATAGATTCTATCTTGAGGATCTTTTCCTTTTTCTTAAAATTGAAAACTTTTGCCCAAGAGGCAAAAGTTTATTCTTTAATTGCACTGATTAGATTATTAACATATATGCAACTCTTGCCTTATGGGTAAGACTTAGTTTAGAAAATTATTGAAATTGAAAACTTTTGCCCAAGAGGCAAAAGTTTATTCTTTAATTGCACTGATTAGATTATTAACATATATGCAACTCTTTCTTCATGTGCAAGATTTAGTTTTGAAAATTATTGTACTGTGATTATAAACATTAAACACAAATTGTTACTAATATTCTTTTACTCAACACAGGTTTCAATATGCATTTTTTCTTATGGAGCTTCAATCATTGAGTTACATGTTTAGCCCAAATAATATTAGATGAGCTAAAATAGGGACCTAGTTAATAGATACGTTGGTCTAATATGCAAATTTGTTACCTCTCTCGCACTAGTATTATTGACTTTGACACTCCTTATTCTCGAGAACAACTAATAAAGTTATTGTTTTAGAGAATACATACATATATATATATACATACACACACACACACACACACACATATATATATAAAGGCTTTTTAAGTGTGTCCACCAAGCTTCTAGTCACATTAGTTGTTAAGTGTGTTATGTGTCCAAGCTTCTAATCACTTAAGCTTTATACTGTTAAGAAGAAATTTTAACTTTCTAATGTTTGTATTTAAGAAAAAGTATGGAAAGAAAGATATTTCACAAAACACCAGCAATGTCAAACAATGTACATGAAAAAAACAAATAAACACATGGTTCTCTCAGTAGCAAAAGAACTCAAAAACACCCTTCCCCCTTCCCCAGAGCCTGGGGCAACATATGTTGCGTGCACATCAATAATTTCATTCAACACAACTACTGTCAAAGCATGTCGCTCCCCTTCATACGTTTTCTTATCATAGTACCAGGATTCAAATAGAAAAGAAGTCGGTTCACATTTTGCAGCATTGCCATATTTAGACGTGTTGTACTTTTGGTGCACGCCAGGAAGCTTCCCAACTGCTGCCTTCTGATGGAAAGAAACCATCAATTTCTAGCATTCCCTGTTGTAGAAAATAAGGCACACAATTACACATTTTTGTCTATTCTATAAAGAGATGTACATTTACAAGTATCTTTAAAAATAAAATATATTTACAAAATCTGATTCTTATCGTAGCTGCTATGCTTCTCGCAGGTTGTATTCCACTCCCTGGACACACCGAGAGTGCACTGAGTAGTAAAGACAACTGCAACAACAAGCATTAATGATGGGAATCTAAATATTTTATATTCAACCAGACATAGCTCGATCAAGAAGAAAGACACGAGCTTCGCCTAATTTAAACAATGACAAAAAGTTATATGAGTACTGATTCAGATTGTTGCATTACTTCTTCATGTGATAAAGATGTTTAACCAACCTTCTTATCAGACTGAGAGGCTTTAAAGAACCGCTGCATAAAAACATAAGTTGTAGGTGCTGTCATTCAAACTGTAAGTCATTAACCATCAACTTCTCCTGTGGATAAGAAAATAATTGAAATCATTTAGCAAAGAAAAATAAAATAGAGATACAAGTCCTGATAATTCAAGATTTTTGTCTTTAAACTAAC
The DNA here is from genome assembly GCA_030864225.1 of Capsicum baccatum var. pendulum. Taxonomy (NCBI): domain Eukaryota; kingdom Viridiplantae; phylum Streptophyta; class Magnoliopsida; order Solanales; family Solanaceae; genus Capsicum; species Capsicum baccatum. Next base: position 149,791,802 of record CM061557.1, on the reverse strand, counting down.
CATTTTAAACACTTCTTTTCTGGCATAAGCCTTGTCAGAGATCAAAATTAGATCCTCCACTACAAGTACAGAAACCTCTTCATACTTGCAGGCAAGAAGCAAAACTGTTATTCCAACAAGCTGAAGTTTTTTCCTAATCACTGTTGAACTGCCAGGAATCTATCGATGAGATTCATATCCAAATACAAGGTCTCCTCCATCAGTTCAAACTTGTAGTGAACCTATAAATTGGATTAGACGTTAAATGACACCTAAATTTATCACATTTTCTTCATAAAACTCAAAAATGACATGCAACAGCAAACACTATATACCTCAATCAGTCAGTCAATGAGGATACCTCTCATCCTCAAATTGTTGTTCCATATAGTTTTAAGGGACGCAGCCAGTGATCTGCAATTGAAAATGACATTAAAAGAAAGGGGTAAAAAATACACCTCCATTTCTTTCCAGATTTCCAATTTAAAATTGAAATGGTAATTATCCTTGATAGAATAGCATCACAACATAAACAACCCAAGTATACCCTCCGTGTGTCTATATATCCTATGTTCTGCACCTATTATTTTACTGACTAAAAATTGCAATCCATATTGAAATTAGACTAGCTTTTGTGATTAATTTGGCAATTTGTTAAGCTTAATGAGATCCTATCCTAAAGAATTAGATAATCGGTTGAAAAATATGGGACTTCTACTAACTCTACACGCCATAATCCTAATGAGCATGTACAACAACAACAACAACAAACCTAGTGTATTTCCACGCAGTGGGGTAATGAGCATGTACAAGTTGTAAACAAAAAAAAACTTCTAAGAAACAAATAGGGATAGTGGAGATAACATCTCTACCTCAGCCTTCTTGTAGTAAGCATAGATGTCATCAATGTATTCTACTATAGTGAGTTCGTTCTTTTTATCAGAACTGTCTATGTCCACAACTGACCAATCTTCTATATTTTCCATCTCAATTTCCTCATCCTAAATCAAAGATTTAACACATCAATGTCAATCCACAAGAATTATATTCATAACCAAGATATATAGATCATAAAAGCTTACCATCCTATCAATTTCCTCCATCATTGCTTTAGTATGCTGCACAAACATTGGCACGTCAAATAACTAGTGGCCTTGTAATCTTCAGCATCGATAATAATGCAGTCTTCTATTTCATTTCTAATTGGTGCCACTCAAATTGGTGGCTTTGTTATCTATGGATATACAATGTTAACAACAGCTCAGTTATAAAATAAACCAAGAGGGGATAGACACTGTACCTTAGTTGCTGGTTTCTGCTGTTTGTTCGCGATTTGTGCAGCTAACTTCCTAAAATATCAATAACCCCACATACAAATTAAAAATTACTCTATCTTTAACTCCAACTTTATAAATTCTAAGACCAAGCACCTACTTAGTATCATGCAATCAAGAAATCAGTCAAACCTTGTGATCGGACGATGAATCGAAACATGAGGGATCTTGTTAACAGCATTGGCTTTGTTTCTACAATGAAATGAAAATAAAGTTAAAACAGGTAGACAAATCAAGATTAAACTAAAAATTGACTGACCCCTTTTTTCCCATCTAACTATACACTTGGCTCTACTAGTGAATAGAAAAGTTACAACTTTGCACCAAAGTTACAAAGATAGCAGGTAGATGATATTAGCCAATGCAAATATAGATTAGGATAGCAAGTGATAATACCGTGTCATTCAAAGGTCCACCATAAGTTGCAAGTGAATAAAACCACTCCTTCGAATCCACAGCACAAGAGCCAAACACTAAACATTCGGGCAACATATCTTTTCCTTTAACGTATATATTTTTGGCACTTAAAATACATGAAAAATGAATACAATTAGAATATATGTGTTACCATAAGTACAAAAATGACAAAATGAAAAGCTTAAAGATAGTAAATTTACCATTTTGACGTATTCAATCCACACTCGATGAAAAATCAGTGTTTAAGCTCGACAGATTATCAAATGCTTCAATGTCACAGATGAAAGGATGCTTCTGATAAAAAATGGATTGCGAAGAATCCGAATCAAAATCTGCCACATATGGTACCTAATTTCATCAAATTTCCAAAAAATTCTTTCTCTAACAATGACAACTGTGTGTCATTCAAAAAGCTCGTTATCGTTGTATGATAATTTGAATCCCCTCTCCAATAGGGGTCTGACTTGAACCAATCATTAGGATCAATAAAGTACTTGACACGATTTGTCTTGCTAGACATGATTACCAAAATCTGCAGAGTTATAAAGATAAAAATAACTATCAAATTAAAAATTAACAAAAAAACAAGAATCAAGCTGCAAAATAAAATTTATTAGACAAAAAAATTGACCCAATGGCTACACAAAACACCCAAAATCCAAATCTAAATAACCTACTGACTGGATAATAATGAGATTAGTGAGTAGAGAAACCACCCAAAACGCATTTTCATCAAGGTGATGTAGATAGAAAAAGAATAGAGTTTATAAATTGATCTATGCATTATAGAATGTGATTCACGAAAAAGAAAAATGGTTTTCAGCTCAAAAAAATTACTAGGTAACAAATACTTCAAATGGATGCAATAAGATTAAGATAAAATGAGAGAAATTACCTAAAGTGCAGAGAGATGAATGGCAAAATCAAAAATCCTAAAGTTAGAATGCAATTATACCAAAAGGAAGAGAGAAATCCGAAGCTCAAGCGTTAAGATGAACTTTTTTTGTAGCTTTATGAAATTTCTCGTCACCTGAGCTTATTACAATGGGTAAAACATGAAAATAAAATTAAAGAAAAAAATAAAAATTGAAAATAATAAAAATCACAATAATAAATTTAAAGAAAAAAAAAGAATGAAAAAAAGTAGAATAATAAAAGTAAAGGAAAAAATAAAAAGTGAAAATAATAAAAAATAAAATTTGAGAGATAAATGAGTATGGAAGATTAAAAATATATTTGAGGTGTGGAGGGGTAAAATGATACTTTTAGTATATTAAAAAGTATGGAAGGTCATTCTTCAAAGACATTCTTATTTGGGGTCAAATATCTAAAGTCACCCATATTTGGGTCTATAACATGCAATTTTCTACCTTTTCGCCTACCTATTGGGCCTAAAATGTCATTTTCGCCTACCTATTAGGGTTATTTTGCCTTTTTATTTAAGAAAAAAACTATATTGTACCACAACTTATCTTTATTAAAATATATAAAATCTCTATCATTTTTATTAATATTAACCAAATAAATAGTGTAAAATATCAATTTTTCGTCATTCCAAATTGATCTAATAAATTTAAAAAAAAAAACATAAATAGTCATTTTTAAAAAATCATTACATATACGTAGCTAGTTGGTTGCCAGATATAGTATATAAAATATTTACTTTTATAACAGATTTCAATATATAGAAAATAATTATATATTAAATTTACATATTTCTTATTTATTGTCTATTTTAATGAAAGCCTTTTGTTCATTCATTTTTTATATACTATATCAAAATTTTATTTTTTTTATTTTTATTGCCTGTTTTCATGATGCCTTCATAAAAATATATGGTATATTTATACAATAAAAATTTATGGTATATTTATATATTGTACAAATTATATTTATATCATAAAAATACATGATATATTTATACCATACAAATTATATTTATACCATAAAAATACATGGTATATTTTAGATATAAAAATTTTATACCATGTAATACTGAAAATATATATTTATATTTAATAAATAACTTTTTAACAAGAAAAGTATTTCCGACATAATGAGATATAACGTGAATATTTATCCCATAAATTATATCAAAAATATAATAATAATCTGACTTTGACCTAAATTATATTTATACAACAAAAATTACACGTTTCTGTATTTTCAACATAGTGATTTTTATTTCATAAATATTTATCCATAAAAAATTATGATTAATCCATAACATTAGACCTAAAAATACACAATAATGAAGTAATACTAGATGATTAACATACACAAAAACAAAATGAAATATACACGAGCAAATAATGAAATACTTAGTTTATTTAAAAATATTTGAATTTTGAATATAAGAGAAAAAAAATTGAAAGCAGGGATTATCTTATCGCTTTTAATTTGAAGATTAAAAAAAAATCTCTTAAATTAAGGTGAATTGATAATTAGTTATAGTATTAAATTAGGAATTATAATTATCTTTTCTAATTTTTTTAAATGGCTATATATGTAAAGAAAAAAAAAATTATTTTTGTAATATTAAAAAAGTACTATTAATTATGTTGTTAAGTTTTAAGGATGCTTTTTTCATATAATTTACCTAAATAAAAGGGGGAAACAGGAAACATTTTAGGCCCAATAGGTAAACAAAAAGGACATTTTATGCCCGATAGATAGACAAGGACATTTTTGCACCATTTTACATAGTTGAAGGGTATTTTAAGCCTTTTCCGTTTTATATTTACAACAATTTCTGTCCTGGAATTGGCATGCCAACCTATTTATGGCGACAGCAAGATAAAGTTTCTCTTCGGAAGAATTGATGATATTTATTATTTAGTTATCATAGATATAGGGAGATGAGAGAGACAACATGCCTAGCTTGGACGCCCATTAGTAAAATATCTAGATATATAGGAAAATGCTCAGGGTGATGAAAACTCTTCCTACTCACCGGCTATATTGGTAGTGATGGTGGTCACCACAGATAAAGGTCAAAATTAAGACAAAAGGGAGCATGCATAAGTATTTTCACAAAATTCAATGAGATATTTGAATCTTTTCCTAGTTTCTGTTGCTTGACACCTATGTGACAACTTGAAATGACCAAAATTGACACAACTTAGGCTGCACTAGAAATGGAAGACCTAACACGTTTGGTAACAGCGAGATCATTTTGTATCCAAACTTTTAACAAAGAAGCAAGAGCATGAACGGCTAATTTCACCAAGTTATAAGGAGAATTTGAACTTTTACCTTGTGAACCAAAGGCGGAGCCAGAATTTCAACTAATGGGGTTCAATATTCAATGAAAACTTAGTTGAAGGGGGTTCAACACCTACTATAACCACATAAAAAATAATTTTAATCATGTATAAATAGTATATTTTTCGATCGAAGGGGGATCGGGGAGGCTGGCTCCGCCTCTGTTGTTAACCCTCGATGAAAGATCTTGGTTGGGCTGGTGTACAATGTAAAAAGTCCTCAATTACCAGATCTTATGTTCCTTATAAATGACTAATAAATACCCTAATCCCATATCTTACCTTTTTATATATAAATATCCTAATTGCCGATATACTTCTATTAGGCTTTGGTAGGCCACGACTAATACAACAATGAACTATAAGGAAAACAAATTTAAGAAGATAACAAAAATAATAAGATGCACCATCTGTGATACGAGCAAATTAACAGCCACGGGTCTAGCACCTAAGAAGGCTAATGTCCAAGGGACGGGGGCCACTACGGTGTCAATCTTCAATCTTAACTTCAAAAAGATAAAGAGGCGCCCTCTGTGGCACATCTGGCTGATTTAAGCATAGTAGTTTAAGCTGGCTTTCTTCTTAGCCTGAACCTGAATAATTCCTTCATTGAAATCTTCATGGATAACCTGCAAAATATTGAACACAATGCTTACAGCATGCAAATCATAAAAAAGAAAAGCTTAGAATGTGTTCTATCCATTGTTTAGCTTCAATTTTAGTGCTTGCTTCACAGGACCAACAACTATCAAACGCCACAAGTTGAAAACCTCTCTACATTAAGGGCATGTTTCATTTGGACTGGTGAGATCTGTTTTTAAATTACCACTTTGAAGGTCCTAACTAGTTTCTCATAAACTTGAAAAATTACAAGCTACACAATTATACAACTTATGGGAAGAACATTTTGACATCTGAAATAAAATCTCTCTTTTAGCGAAAAACAATCATACACATCTTTTTGCAACTTCCCATACAGTTTTCACATGTAATAGAATAAACAGAATACATTTCACAAACAAATGTGTAATATACTTCTTCTCAGTACTTAACGACATTTGCCATGTTCAAAGTTGTTCAGATTTTAAACTTCCCACGTGTTTAATTAATTCAAACATCCTAAACTTTTTAGGCCAACTAACATGATCACATGCAGTCATCTTCTGCTCTCCTTTTTTCTTAATTTTAGGCCAACTAACATGATTATATGCAAGAAACATGGCGGCTATCTGTTGTCTCTGTTTTTTTCTTTTGGTGATCCGTGTCTTGTACTGAATTAAATAAGAGAAATTACACAAAATAGATCTAGATCAAGATCATGGCTAGACAATGAGCCCAACATGTGTTAATGTATAAGTGGAGCAGCCCACAAATACTAGAGAAAGCAAGGGGAAGAACAGACACCTCAGTGGCATCACGACGGAGTGCTAACATGCCTGCCTCAACACATACAGCTTTTAGTTGAGCCCCGTTAAAATCATCTGTGGATCGAGCTAACTCCTCGAAGTTGACATCAGGGTGCACATTCATCTTTCTAGAGTGAATCTGCAATTTCAATAGAGTCAAAAGACACTAAACCAAAAACAATGAAGAATTTATTTCCTAGATTCGGGAAAGAATCAGCAGTTGTAGACCACTTTCTGTCGTTGTACGTTTTTATAAACAAGCAAGGATAGAATGAAATCAGAAATATTTAGAGCAGGACCTACCTGCAAGATTCGAGCCCTAGCTTCCTCTGTAGGATGGGGGAACTCAATCTTACGATCTAATCGACCAGATCGCATCAAAGCAGGATCCAAAATATCAGCTCGGTTTGTTGCTGCTATGACCTGAATTAAAGGAGAGAGACCAGTATAGTTCACTCAAAGTCTCAAACTGTAGAGAAGCATAATAGTTAAAATCACCATGAATAGTAGAAATTCCCACATCAACCTTTTTGCACTGATGTGCAGCTAGATTTTACACCCCAACAACAAATACCACAAAAATTGGGAAGGAAAAATTGTTCTCAATGACCAAACTAGTTTAAGGTGGGCAAAAGTAGAAAGATATGGTTACAGGAAAGAGAGAAAACCTTTATTCGATCATCACTGCTGAAACCATCAAGCTGATTAAGTAACTCCAACATAGTTCTTTGGACTTCTCGATCCCCACTAACTTCACTGCAATCAAACAACATAAATTAGTAAGCGAAGATCCGGCAGTACCGCATCTATGAAGTTTGGAGCGGAACTTCTTTTACTAAGTACAAAGTGATCATTTTCTCAGTCATAACATATACTCCCTCCGTCCCATTTTACCCGTCCCAAATTTCCTAATTTAATGTTCCATTTTACTTGTCCTTTTTTACTAATCAAGACAAGACAAAAAAATTTTCCCATTATACCCCCTTAGTGTAATTGATTATTCCTTGTTATTAGTCATCCATCGATATTGGAACTAATAACAAAACACAATTAAGAGGGGTAAAATGGTAAAATTACATTACCAATCATTGTTTTCTTAATAGTTGTGCCATCCCAATTTGGGACTGGTAAAATGGGACGGAAGGAGTATAAAGAATCTGCATATTATGTCTGTGTGTGAGTGTATGTAAGATTCAAGCATCTGCAAGTGAGAAGAAGATTAGAAAGAGACATCTTATATGAGGTTTAGAGTGAAATTTTCGCTTATAAAGAAGTGATCCTCTTTCAGTCATAACGTATAGCAAGAGTCTGCATATTATGCGCATGCATGTGTGTGAGAGAGAGAGACAATCTGCATATTATGCGCATGCGCGTGTGTGAGAGAGAGAGACAGATTCAAGACATTTGTAAGTGGAAAGAACGTAAGAAACATGGTCACCTATCAAAACGCTTTGTGCCTATAGCATCAATCTCGTCAATAAAAATGATGCAAGGTGATTTCTCCTTCGCCAGCTGGAAAGCATCACGAACAAGTTTTGCCCCATCTCCGATGAACATCTATATTTAATACAAGGTCTCTTTGACAAACAGTATAGATTCAGTTGTTTTATGCACTATTTAGGTAGTTAACTTCAGAATGCCAAACAATTAAATCATAAACTTCTAAATGCAAACTATATGTCATGATATGTACTTCAACAACAACAATAACAACAAACCCAGTGTATTCCCACCAAGTGGGGTCTGGAGAGGGTAGAATGTACACAGTCCATACCGCTACCTCCGAAGTAGAGAGGTTGTTTCCGATAGACCCCCGGCTCAAGATAAAGAATAGTTAACAAGGTCATAGTAATACATGAAACAGGATAGGTGGCATAACCAAAATAAGAAATAAGAAACAATAATAATAAAAATAAGAGCGACACGAAAATAAGCGCAATACGAAAATAAGAAATAGAAAATACGAAATAAGAAAAGGACATCCACCTAGTAGTAGAATACACTAGCGGCTCCTACCAAAGGACACAGTCCTAGGGTTACTAAACCGGCTACACAAGAGCTTCCTAACTACTAGTCACAACCCACACACGCACTAGCCTTCTACCCTTATCCGCGATCTCCACACCTTCTTATCTAGGTTCATGTCCTCGGTAAGCTGTAGCAGCTCCATGTTATGTCTAATCACCTCTCCAGTATTTCTTCGGCCTGCCTCTACTCCTCCTGAAACCATCCAAAGCTAGCCTCTCACACCTACGAACTGGGGCATCCATGCCCCTCCTCATCACATGCCCAAACCATCTCAGCCTTCCTTCCCGCATCTTGTATTCCACCGACGCCACTCCCACCTTCTCCCAGATAATCTCATTCCTAACTCTATCCCCTCTAGTAAGTCCACAAATCCAACGCAACATTCTCATTTCTGCTACCTTTAATTTTTTAATATGAGAGTTCTTGACTGGTCAACACTCCGCACCATACAGCATAGCCAGGCAAACTGCCACTCTGTAGAACTTACCTTTAAGCTTTAAGGGCACCTTCTTATCGCACAATACTCCCGAGGCGAGCCTCCACTTCATCCAACATCCAACCTGCTCCAATCATGTCATGATATGTACTTCTCTTTCTGAAACAATTTTCTCTAGTCAATCAATTTAAGGAAACTAGTTTGACATATCCAATATCGATAGCTTGTTATGCCTAGTCCATTTTGCGAAAGTCTGAATGTTACTGATGAAACTCACTACCAATAAGATAAAGTGTCTTTCCTCTGGATATATGGATAACTGGAAGATAGTTGTTTGACATCCGAATCATTCCATGAACAAATACCCTAGACAGCAATATGAAAGTTTGAGAATGCATAAGAGAGTGACCTCTCGCCATTGTGTATTTATAGAACACTGCTTCCTTTGATATACTTTAGTTCACAATCCCGTAGATGTTACTATACTATCGAAGGATAATGCATAATTCATGTTCCACCACCTAAGTAGCTGTCGTATACTAATTAACATGTTGCCCAGTGGCCTAGACATGCTCTAAGGTGGCACTTGATTTCAAGTTTGCAAACTAACTTTCTGAGTTTCGGGGTAAGTGTTTTTTTGAGCTGTTTTCAAAGTAGTATCTCTTTTTCAAGTTCTAAAATTCAAAATTTTCAGATCCTTTAAAAGCTCCGAAAACTAGATATATCAAACGCATAGTCTATAATTGGGATTAATGAATGTGGACTAAATGCAAGTGAATCGAACACCTCAAGCTTTTGACATGATCATCAGCAAGTTCGATCTGAGAACCATCTGGCATCTCAGTAAATTTAATTCCTATAGCAGAATTCTAGAGCAACTATTGCACCAATTGCAAGGAAAGAAGAAAACCGGGGATACATTACTTACAAAGAGTAAATATAGAAGAGAGGATACGAGGTGCAAGAGTACCTTGCACATGCAGAGTATCTCATATGAGTTCAAGCAAGTCATCACAACAAACACCAAAAGTAGAAGAAAATTCACCTGCACAAGCTGCGGCCCAGCTAGCTTAAGAAAAGTGGCATTTGTCTGTGCAGCACAGGCTCGGGCCATGAGAGTTTTCCCAGTCCCAGGAGGCCCGTATAAAAGGACGCCTTTTGGAGGACGAATGCCTAATTTCTGAAACCGTTCTTTGTGTGTCATAGGCAAAACAATTGCCTCTACGAGTTCTTGAATCTGTTTCTCCAAGCCTCCAATATCATTGTAGTCTTCAGTTGGTTTTTCATCAACTTCCATTGCCTTCACCCGCGAATCATATTCAGATGGCAATGTGTCTAATATCAAATAACTGTCTTTGTTTACTCCAACCAGATCACCGGGCTTTAAATTGTCCGGGTCAACAAGGCCAACAACAGGCAAGAAAATTGTCTACAATTGGCAAGAAGAAACAACTTCAATTAGCAAAAAAAAACTATACTAAAACCAAACAGATTTCATATGGAGCACAAGGACCTAGTTATGAAGTTCAACCATAAAAAGGACATAAATGCCAAAGGATCTTAGGGAGGATAAATTAAAAGAAGACTACTTAGAAGAACATTTTGGCAGATACGCATTACATAATTAAATTACGATAATTTTATGGGTATAACAACTCACCTGGCGCGTGGATGTTTTCAGTACTACACATTTTCCCTTCCTTTGCGAGTCAAGATCAATATTTGCACCATCCTCCTCATCCTCTTCCTCTGGATTCATTTCCAAAATCTGCAAAGATAAGGATCCAGTTAGTGCCTCAAAGTTAACTTCCCTGTACCCCCTCTTTACATAAACCTCCTTCCTAAACAAAACAAAAGACTAAGAAAAAAGAGAAAGGGTACATAATACTATGTGCAAGTATATTGTCTTCCCAAGGTCTTATAGTCACGATTCATATAACCAACCTCAACTTGTTTGAGATTGCGGCATTGTTGTTGTTGTTGTTGTTGTTGTTGCATTCTCTTAGACTCTTACACTAAAGGCTTTCTCATTGGCTCTATTGCAGTTTATAGCCTCATCCTGAAATGTTTTTTTTTCTTTCTCCAGATGATCAACATTCTCTTTTATGCTATCTTATCAATAGACAGTCAATATCTGTACTGCAGGATAATTATGATTCTGATTCTGATTCCAAGACAAGTTGATGCCCAACGACACAATAAAAAAATTTAATAAACAGAGTCACAGGTTTACTTACACTATTAGAAAGTAGAATACCAATAACACTCCCAAAGCTTTGGCTGAGGGTCCTAAAGCCCTAGTTTCATAATTACGGAATATACAGGCATAAAAGTAGTTATCTAACAATATGCACGCAGAGGATATCAGTTACGCAATTACAAACCGCAACCAGACGACCCAATCTAAATACAGTCAACAGATACAACCCAATCTAAATACAGTTTTTCAAACAAAATCGTAAACCCCCACTCGAATTCTTTTCGTCCTTCTCTTTATTTGTAAAATAGGAGCATTTCAAAGTAAACCCATACCTCAACAATGTTGCCGACCAAGTAAGGAAGTTGCTTGTTCAACTTAATTTTCTCTTGATTCTCCTTTATCTTTTCCTTGAATGAATCCAATTCAAGATTCGTTCTCTGCAGATCATCCTAAAATTCAACTCACGTAAATTAAAACTCCACAATTCAAAAAAAAAAAAAGCAAGAAAACATTTGAATAAAGTAGATTCGGAACCTTTAAAATTCGGATTTCGTTGTCAAGTAGACGTGCAGCCCTAATAATATCGTCAGTGGACATCGCATACAGGTCATCTTCGAAGTTGCTGTCCTCCGCCATCACTGTCGTCATCCACAACACACAAATCTATGTATTCCAACCTAGGAGTCAGAGAGAGGAGAAGAGCACAACCAAATGAAGGAATCGATCTGTGTAGCTTGTACAATAAGAGAGGTCTACTATTTTGTCAATCACCAATGGCGTAAAATAGAACCAATTCTCTCATTATTGCATTTCAATGTTTCGTTTGTCATTTATATTTATTTGCACCCTTGTAGTTAGTAGTAATACCAACTAAAGCTCCTTCTAGCCATTTTTTATTTTTTACACCTCAAGGATTGGGAACTTACATTTTTTCTCTCTTTCTTACTCAAATCCATAGACTTAGAATTTGATGTAGGGAGTTTTATCTCTTGAGAGACCTCCCTTGTCCTGGTCATACATACACTCTTGCTTATTTTAATTTACTGGCTACGCCGTGCTACACACGATCCACTGTTATCGTTAAAAATTTTACGTTATATATAATTCTATCATTCAATTAAAATCTTCATTTGTTTGATTGATAAATTCTAAGTTAGGCATATCTTATTATATTTAAATTGATAAAATTTGTATAATAATATTTTAAGTTGCTCAAACTTTTTTGGCATTGATAGTCAATTATATTTTTAAATAATTTAAGTTTTTAATTATTGTGGTATATAATATTTTTCTTCTATACTACTAATTAGAGGTGACATAGTAAAATTATTATAATAAATACTTGCGAAATCATTTTAAAGTGGTCTCATCTAAGACATCAAGTCAATTTAAAACATCAGAAATTAATTTATTATTCTATGTCTATTTTATCTTATTTTATTAAATATTATTAATTTTTTAATACTTAAATGACTTATAATAATTAATTATGAGTGATATAGTAAAATAACGAGTGAAATAGCTGAAGCAATCATGTCATAAATGTCTATTTTAATTTTTATTAATATTATTAATTTTTTAATAAGAAAATGACTTATAATAATTAATTAATGAAAATGTAGTAAAATCACAATTAAAGCAGCTGAAGCAGGCATGTCGGCCATGAGCAGCCTACTTCAGCTGTTTCATCCTCACTTATTATATAGGATAAAAATATGTATGTTGCATGTGGTAGGATTTCTTGCTTTTATTTTTTGAAAAAGTATTATCATAATTATTATTTAAAAGTCAAAATATTAACATAATTATTTTTATTTTTTTAAAAATAAAAATATAAAATCCTACCATCTTTGATTTATTTCTTACTTGGAGGAAAAAATTTTAAACTTTATAAATAGAAGACATCTCTTCTCACATAGCATGCACAGTGAAAAGTGTAGTTTAATGGAAATAAATTCTCTAATAGTTTTTATTCTTTTTGAATTATTAGTTATCAATACGTAGGTCAAGTGGTCAAATCATACTAATACTGTGATTTTTAGTATGTTTATTTTTTCGTCTGAATTATCATCTTTATGATTTGCAAACTATTAACTTCTGTATAACGTCCTATCGATTTTGAACCCAACGAGTGGTATCAGAGCCAATAATTCAGATTAAAGATATGTCAAGATAAAAGTTACAACCAACTTGGTGACAATGAAAAAATTATCAAAAAAAAGTCTAAAATACTACATGTGGAGACAATTGTAAAATAATATTTTCAACAATCGTGTTGTACATATTTGAACATAAAAGTCATTTTTAACACTGCAAAGAGCTTATTTTTAACCCGAAAGGGCTCCAATATTTTAACTCAAAAGGACTCCATTTTTAAGCATGTCAAGTAGCAGTGATGAAGATTATGTGAAGAACGAAAATCTTACATGTGAAGAAGACGAACCAAGTATTGTCAAGAAAATCAGCCAAAAAGGGAGAATTCTTATCATTTTCTGTCTTGATTTTCTTACCAAATTTGAGCTTTAATTTTCTATTGAAGGAAGTCAAAGTATTACCTTAATTACTTTTACTTTTTTAAAAGAAAAATATAAAACGCTACCATATTTGATTTATTTCTTCCTTAAAGAAAAAAGTTTATAGAATTCTATAAATAAAGGACCTCTCTTCTCATAACATAACACAATAACATTCACAATATAGTCTTTTAAAGAGTCTTGTTTGGGAGAAGATTTTCTCTTAATAGTTTTTATGCCTTTTAGATTAGTAGTTTTTAATAAGTAGGCTAATTGGCCATAGCATGTTAATAATATGCTTTTTAGTATGTTTTCTTGTTGTCTGAACTGTCGTCTCGATGGCTTGCAAACTATTAGCTTCCACATGACGCCCTATCGATTTCGAACCCAACGATATGTTTATTCCAAGATATATGGATCTAACTATATAATGTATACTAATTCACTAAGGTTCGTTCTAAGCCAGACCAAACTCAAGATATTTGATATTTTATAATAACATGATTTTAAATATGTAAAACAGTTACAATTCAATAAAGGACATAAAGTTAAAAACATTTAGCATTCTTATGAGTTTGCTAACATATAATTTCATTACTTATAGATAAAATATATTTCTTTTGATTTTTATTATGTTTTAATTTTTATATTTATGATAGTTTATGTTAATTAAATGTGGTGATTTACGCTTAGTTTTATATGAAATTAAGAAAAATAAATTAAATTCATCAAAATGAACCTCAATATCAATTGACTCTTCATATATAATTTATGCTTAAAAATAATTTGATCTTGATTGATACTACTATCTATATTTTAAACATTATCAATAATTTTAAATTTTAGTATTTGAAATATGTCATTAATATTTCAAAAACGATGAATAAAATTTGTCACAAAAAATTATATTCAATTAATAAGAATTTAAAAATAATAATTATTGAGAACCATTGTTAGTTCAATAGAAACAAATTATAACACTGACAATCACTATTATTCAAAATAATTTAAATCCTTTTTCTTTCTTTTTTTCTCTTCTTCATCCCCAAAGTATTTTTCCAAATCTCTTTCTAGAAAAAAAATTGTTGAATATTGAATATAAATGCTAAGTTTTCACAAAAAAATTTATATAAATTGTTAAAAAAAAAGAGTTATAAATTGTTCATGCAATGGAAGAACGTTCTCTATCCACAGTTATAATATGTTTTTGTTGTAAAGAATGATTATTATAAAAGATCTTACCGAATATTAAATATTTTATTAATAATTATTTTTATTAAAATCATAAATTTATATTTTAATAATATATAAAATGAACTAAGGCGTATGGTTCAATAATCTTAAACCATATAAAAATAAAAATGATGTATGATATTAATTTTGTTAAAACTATTTTAATTATTTAAAGATAATTAAATAAACAAACTTGATGATAAAATGCTAGATATAATAACAAAAAAAACCTTTTTAATTTTGTCCTAGAATGAGTATTGCCAAAATGTTATACAAATGATGTTATTAGAAGATGCATTCTTAAAGTCAATAAACACAAGTAACTTAGCAAATAAATTAATTAATAAATATTTAATTTTTATATTTTTCAATCGACTTGATTAAGCAATATGTAATGTAGAGAAGCATACCATCATAATTTATAATGAGAACTTCTAAAATGGTTTACCGATTAGTTAAATAATTAAAAACACAAAAAGAAGCTCAAACAATAGAGTGTTGTAAAATCAAACTAACAACATAACAATATGAAGTAAGAACATGGACAAGAAATGAGGAATACAAGAGAGGAGAGTTTCTCTTATTCTTCTAAATATTTAGGGGTATATAACATTAATCTTTATACCTATATTTATAGTGTCATATAGAGGCATATAAAAGGTTATCATAAATAGTACATTAATCATGAATATAATGGAGAAGGTTATGGAGGTGTAAGATTACAAGAATAATTGTCGTAAAGGGTGAAGGTTATCTTTATAATGGAGGAAAGTAATGGAGATAAGCAGTGGGAGTAATTTTTTGGAGTAGTATACATCCACAATATAATATTTATAACACCCTCCTTGGATGTCCATAAATAATGTGCCTCGTTGTAACCTTACTAGAAAATATTTCGCTGAAAAAAATTCAAGTAAATAAAAATGACTACACATATCTTTTAATACACATTATATGTTGCCTCACTGAAATCTTGTCAGAAAAATTTAGTGGGACAAAAACTTGATCAAGGAAAAAAAGTTCAACAGATAATACAATCCCATTGATTATAACATTACTTAATTATTTTGATGAAATCTTTCATTCATGTATACGAGCTTTTCAAATGTCGATATTTACAGTGCCTCATCAACTTACATTCATAAAGATGCTACATTGTTGAACTTATCCTGATAAATCATTTTCTTGTTTCTTAGATATGTTGAGTCTTTGAGCTGATCCAAATACATTCTTGATAATCATTTTATTCATGATCTCGTAGTCTCAAGCAAATCGTTCATTCAATTTATTTGTAGAAACGCTCAATTTGTGGACATTTCATTTACATGATAATAGAATTGATTGTCTTGTAGAATAACATGATATGTCAATGTTCCTACAAACAAATAGATTATTTTCTAGAAATTTCATATAAATCAAATAATTTTCTACAGTTTTATAATCAATAATTTCTTGACAATATTTATTAGAAATAATAAATTAATAAATATTTGATTTTATTCAAATTCATATAAAAGAGAAATTGTGGCTTTCCTACATATTAACAAAATATATTTTTTCATGTACAAAAATAATAGGATACATAATTGCACCAATTGCACTAAGATATAGTACTTTCTAATCATTATTATGAGCTTAAAATTTATCTTTCTATATATTGAACAATCTCACAGTCATTGAGGGGACTCAGTGGAATTACTTTAAAACCTTTTAGATTCTTAGAAAATTTTCATATAACCTTTATCCTCTAACTAGATATCACAATAATTCATTACACGCATTTAAGGTTTTCATATATTGTCAGGCTAAAAAAACTTAATGCATCTACCACAAGAGAATACATCTCTATAAAATAATATAAAATTTTTGCAATAAACTTTTTTTCCTAAGGCATAAGTCGCACCTTATCATTAAGGGATTTATTTTTCTTTTCACTTTGACACAAGAATTAATTTGTATCCCTCTTGACATTATACCTTGGTCCTTGAATCATACCTTCGCTTTTTTAAGTGAAACAAAATATACTTGAATTGTGCATTTTGTTTGATCAATTATTGTCTTTTCACACTATTTGACATATTTAAACTCAAGATCCTCATTATCATTTATAATGGTGATCACGATGTTATACTAAAAATATCCTTGATGGTTATTTGTCGATTTTATTGCGACATAACTATCAAGATTGATCTCTTCTTTTTATCATTTTTAGGTACCTGAACTTTTATCAAGATTTTATAAAGTGTCATGTCATGGTGCTATTTTAAAAACTTACCTCAATATCATGACCATCTTTATTATTATTTGATCCTTTCCCCTTTTCAGAAGTTTTTCTGTTTGAACTCGAATGGTCTATTACGTTTTAGGCATGCTATAAACTGTGTCCTTTAAGACGTTCTCATTGGAGCATTCACAACTGAGTTATAATATGGGGTTAGTAAATACAACTAACAATTATTTTGTAATATTTTGAAAATGATTTATCTCTTGAACTTCAAGTTTAATTTTTATGAGGATCCAGATAATTCATCTCCCATACATAATTTCAGATATTAATTATTCATCCCAACCTCATTTGTGTATTCATGTTTATGAATGGTAGAACAATTAAATCAAATATCTTGCATTAAATTTTTTAGATGGAAATTATTTAATTTTTGACCCTAAACAAACAATATATGAGAACCTTATTAGCTTGATGCTCACAAGCATATGAAATAATATATCTCATATCAAATGATTTTTTTGGAAGATTTATTCTAAATAGTCAATGGATTAGATGTAATTGGAAGTATAAAATCTGCTAAACCAACCACTATTATTAATATAGTTTTATAGTTTGGAATCATGCTATTAATTTAAAACTTGAGCAACAGTCTTACAAAAATCAAATAGCAAGTTGATAACAAAGTACATGTGACCAACTATAGATGCAACTATTAAATCATATAATAGTAAACGATCCACATGGCAAGTGAATGAGTCATATTCACCTTATTATATGTTTTCAAAATTAAGGGATACAATCTCAACCTTTTTTGGTACAAAATAATCTATTTATCATGAAAACAAATAATACAAGAGATTTCTTGAAGAACCTTTTATTTCTTCAATCTATAATTACATAGTCTTAATTATTTTTCATCTCATTTGAATCGAAATGGCCAGCCATCAATGTCAACTGATATACTATCTGTAAACTATTAGTTTACAGTCGTATGTGATTTCATCACTATGCATATATTTGTGTACGACAAACAAAATAAAAAGACAGATAGCATTTTATATAAATATCTATACCCCACTCCGATTGTCGTAATATAAGGATATAAAATCTTTCATAATTTTTCTTGTCAATTTTATTGAAACTTAAAAAGTTTCTTTTGGAGACTTACTACAATTCCAACATCATGAATTATTTTATTCCTCTGGGTAATAATACATTAGCTTTTCTGAGAGCTATCAAATATTTGTGTGCTACCACATATTTCATAACACAATTTTATATGGTGAACATCTTCTTTTAGAGACAAAACTATTGTTATTATGCTCAAAATGATTATAAGCAAAATCATTTTTTTTGTTTTACTTGGTCATTGTCAAAAATTTTATAGTTAAGAATTATTTCTTACTTTTACCCTTCGATAATCTATGATAAGATATACCACAATACTAGTGATGTACTAAAAGTACTTGACCAATGACCGTTTATATCAAATTATTATTTTTTATTTCTCTCAAACCTCCCGTAGAGGTGAGTTTCTAATAGTTATTTAACCATAGATATGCACATTTTATACATAGTTTTTTATCATATCTCGACACATTCATTTTTAAGAATGATCAAGCATTTACGATGCTCATCATAAGTCACATTCTCTTCAAGAATGAACTCTAATTATATATTTTCCCATAAAATTTTATTAGAAGTCCATTGTCATGTATTGTCACTTACCATATCTATGTGATCTACCTCAACATCACTTTAAAAGGTTAAGCGTACCACCACTTTATATTTTTAAAATTTTAATGGGGGATTTATAAAACTTACCAAGTCGCGAGATAACTGTGTATCTAATGAAACTTTCATATCACCTTTATGGAAAAAAACACTTTCATGTTATGAAGGACAAATTGGAGAATGTAATTCATTGTGTTATTTCTTTTTATTATTATTAAAATGATGACTATTATTATTTTTTCATTTGCCACACTAACATTTATTTGTACAACTACAGTTATTTTGTCATCTTTTATACTTATCATTTGTACAACCACAATTATTTTATCATGTTTACAAAATGGATAAAATAAATTGGTCAAGTTTCATGACTTTACATCAAAAGTTTAGTATTTTTTCTCCATCATCATTATCATCAATTGTAACGCCCCGGGTCTGTACTCGAAGGATCACAAACTAATCCATAACTAGTACCTGCCGCAATAACTGAATAATAATATGGTATATATGCGGAAAGTAGGTGAAAAACTGGCCATAAGGTTCAATACTGTAAATAATACTGGATATGGTATCATAATACCAAAACTGAATATAAGTACTGTAAAACTGAACAACTGTCTAAAAATACTCTTGTCTAGAAAGCCTCTAAACTGTCTGAATTATGGAGTTGATAGGACAAGTCCCCAACTAACTCCGACTACTAAAAATAATACTGAAATACTGAAAATAACAAGCATGTCCTCTGAAGCTATGATATAATACATCATAGCATAAAAAGTATGATTCAGTACTTTGAATATACTGGTATGCTTTGTGAGGTAGGCTGAAATGCATGGGTTCATATACATGAACAATACTAACTGAATAACATGAGTATGACTGAATAAGAGTACATACATGAATACATAGACTGTAATTGAGATCGTGATAATACTGAGTATTGAGTCTGAATACTAATAACTGATATCTGAGTTTATTGATACTGTATTACTGATTATCTGAATGACTGTATCTAATAGTCCTAAATTTTGTGGAACTATATTGAGTTTCGTACTGTATAGTCCTGAATTTGTAAAACTGAACTGAGTTCTATTCCGAGACTGAGACTGTGGGAGGTAATCATCTAACCAATATGTCCCTCTCTAATATGATTGGGGTCTAACCTGTAACCCTGGTTGTAAGGGTGTCAATACCATGCCACGGGTAAGGACAAGCTATGAGTTAACCCTCTCTGACAGAAAGCTCTTTTATCAACCCTCCCTGGCAGAATAACTCGAATGAGATATATCAACCCTCATATATTTGGCAAGAAGATATCTTAACCTATGCTAGCTACGTAGTTTTGTAATACAGGATTCCTACTAAGGGTCAAACCATCTACTGGCAGGAATGTCCTCATTCTTTGGCACACTCGGTGCTGAATCCTACTCTCAACTGAATAGACATTGAACTAATTTCTAGTCTGTACTAGGCTAGACTGAACTATTACTGATAATACTATTTAACTAAACTGAACTTGATTTACTGAGTTCCGTTGACTGGAGGAAGACTACTGAATACTGTTAGTCAACTGAGTTTACTAAGGTCTGGGCTGAGTACTGAACTAGACCGGCCTAACACTGAGTCTATTGAGTTTTTCTTGAGTTGTGACTGACTGAGAGTACTACTGATCGTGACGTGACTGGTACTGGTCTATGACTGACTATGGCTCTAGGTAAACAACTAAATTGTTGGGTACAAGTAGCCCCAGGATGCGATAGCATAAATTAAGAGACATGGCATAAACTTGAAACATGTAAACTAAGTACTTGATCATCATTTATTCATTGGGGCATTCTAACAAACACTTGTATGGCATCATTTCTCTGACTATGTTGTCACCGCTTGTGCCTGCATTAGAAATTCAAGTAAAACCTTGTAGATGTTATCCTCTACTCTTTCCCTATAGTTTATAACCTTTGATTTGCATAAATTTGAGATAACTGGTTACTTTGCCTTTGAACTCTCACCTGGTGTGAAATCTGAACCCACAAAGACCAGCTTTAAGCTTGAAGATATGACTAACTCAATAACATCAATCACAAGTTACTCTATAGATTAGTTTTTTATTTAAGGCTATAAATCAATACCTTTGTTGATTCTCTTTTGGAAGAATGCAACTCGAAGGGGTTTATACCGCCCCATTAGAGTTTCAGTTGAGGGATCCTAAAGTAAAAATTTTATATAGGATTGTGAATTGACCATGTAAGTAGTGGACTTTAGTTGGAATGTTTCTCTAATATATTCTTTGTAGAACTTTTTGTGAATTCTTTATCTCTCCTTTAATGTATGTTATATTTCTGAAACTTGAGAAATTCTTTCTGTGTTGTTGCTTCAACCTAGGGCTTATCTTTTCAATATTCTAATTCTCATGAGTGTCACTTTCTTCTTGTATAGGTAGATGGTTTTCTTAGCCCTATTAAGTATATATTATTATTCATTTTACAATATATATGATTCATGGACATTCCCCTTATCCGTCTATAGTCTTATTTAAGGTCAGTGATCTCCATTTCTAAACTTAGAGGCAATAACTGATATTGCATATAATACTCACACCTTTTTTTCCATAGCTATAGCATCTACATCAATACTAGTTGTTTCAAAACTTTGATAGATCCTAGCAAACACCAAATATCCTTTATGATTTATAATAAATCTTGGTGTTAGGTTTCTTTCAAAACCCCCTTCAGAATTACACCTAAAGCATCATGTAATTGGCTTCTTCCAAATTACAGGTAATGCTAAGTTTAAGACTAATTCTACGTAAACTCCACCAATTGAAGCATGAGAAGGGGATATTTCATTTTTAGATAAAAAAAATGTTAGTCATATTTGAGACTTTGATTAATATCATGAACGATCCTTTTTCAAGAAATTGTTCCTCCACTTAATATGATTTTACTACTAAAAATAATAAATTACAAAAAAAATTAAATTTTTTTAACATGATGTTTTTTAGCAAAATTTGGATGTAGAGTCCTTTTTATTAGTTAATGAAAATTAACCCAAAATTAAGAAAAATGGGCTCAAATAATCCTAAATAAAATCATAAAAATAAAAAAGATAGGGTGGATCCTATCTAAAGGAGACCGTTCCTAAATGATAAAAATATTCCCACAATGTACCATTTTCTTATTGATTCCTGTGTCTTCTTTGTTCTTTCAATACATCGGGGATGTCACTATTGAGCTTCCATAATACTTATTTATTACCTTTCCTTGCTTTGGGTAATTAATACTCGTGGTCCTTCTCTATAGAGAAAGAACATTCATCGCAGCTCGTAGAAGTAAGCAACCATATTTACTCTTTTCTTCTATCCTAAGAAGACCTTTTATTTTTGCTACACTCTAATAAAATATTATTCTTTCTTGGCTCTTCAAGTCTGTTACTCAGTGTAGGTATCAAAGAATTGTAGGAACTCAAAAGAGGATTATAATCCAGTGCCTTTGCAATGCAGTCCATTATAAGTAACCCTTAAACTCTTAATCTTGGATGTGACATTAACTACTGTTGACACCATTTCCATTTCTAGATGAAGCATAAGTGGAGTAAACAAAATCACTCCCGACCTCCTTTGTATGAGACTCTTGCTTGGGTAAAAGTCTTGAGCATTGTATTTGATTCCACAACCCTCACTTTTTGTTGGTGAATTTTTTATTGGCTAATATAGCTTAGGCTTGGTATCTTTCCCATATTTATATTTCCCTTTGTATGGGAAAATATTAATTTTCAAATGTTACAGTTTTGAGACCTTGTGGCTTGGACGTTTGTTAATGACAAATCAGTCTGTGTTTCTATTGGTAATTTTCTTTATTATGATTTTGATTGTTGATATTTGAAGTTTTTTCATGTTTAGAATCTTCCTTCTTACTGTAGGCAGTTGATGGAATGGGTGGTACTACTGCAAACCCCTTGATTAAAAATTGTATTGGTTATTTAGTCTCCTTAATGCCCTGTATCAGCTCACAAGGGTTCCTCCATTCCCCTAATATCATATTCTTAAGATCAAGTGTATCTACCTCTAGAATAATGTTGTTGAGTTTTTTGTCAATATAGTATCCAAGTGCTTTCTATATAGCCGGTGATTTCGCTTCCATATTTGTGGAAATCCTTTTACCTTTATCTTCAACATATATTAAGTTACCACTGGTATCTACATGAGAAAATCCATATGAACTCTAACCTAGATTCTCTTTACTACTCCATTAGTAGTACACCTAATCCAACCTATCCCTAAAATATCCCATTTTAGTATATGATAGTACAATGTAGCTTTGAAATTATGGAACATATTGATCATTCCCTTGCAAAACTTTGGTAACTCCTTTAACCATTGACACTTTACCTCAATTAGTTAATATAGATTCACCCAATGTTGGTGATTTATCCTGTTAAAAGTTACCTCTTTCCATGTATTATGACATTTTTTCTTTTCTACAACTCCAATATTAAAATTGTTATAATTGCACTGAATATGCTTTGTAATATAAGGACTACTGGATATTCCCACTACTTTAGTATTAGTTGTTGTAGATGCAACCTTTAATTCTAAAACATGCACATGAATCACATTACTTTCACAGCTTTTAGGCTATAGGAGCCATTATATGAAATATCATTGGTTCTAGCTTAAAGTCATCCTAATAGTGGTATCTAGAAACAATGTGCATTATCATTCTCCAAAGATTATCATTAGTGAAAATTCTTCTCTTCCATACCCTCTATATAAAGAAATAGATTTTAAAAGGAAACCCTTTGATCAATCTATAATTTATTCACTCTTTCTCTTCCTTATAGTATCTTAAAACTATATGTGCTATGTAAAGATTCATTCTTGTTCTCTATCCACCAAGCCTTATTATTAATTCCACAACTAATTAAGTATTGATGTTTTCCACTATGTGTGAAGTCATTCCGTATGATATATATTCAAGAAGTTTTTCATCATTCTATTTATCTCCTTCCTAGAAATATCTCTTTCTATGAAATATAATGCTCATTATTTGGTCCAGGATCAAATGTAAAGGTAGATTTTCCAGATTTTAGTTTTCACCAAATTTCATGTTTAACCTCTTTTTTAATTGTCATCAATATCTCCATACATGTGGTACTTCTAATCCTTTGTGGTACTTCTAATCCTTTTGCAATAATAGGATTTAGTTTCATGCAATCCTTATTCAACATGTAGGAGCTCCAATGTGAGGAGATGGAAACTCTGAAGTTCTACCATAATTTTGCAAATAAAACCTTTGACATGTTATGTAATAATCTAAAAACTAGTCCTTCTTTATTTGATGATAACACATCTTATCCTAAGATACCTTGTGTTTATCTTTTAAACTTCTTGCATTTCCCTAAAAAAGCATAGCATATCTGATGTAGCTAATCAATGACCTTTTTAGGAGGACTAATTATAGATGGAAGGTAAACATACATTGGGAAATAAGAATATACCTTCCACCAAATGATAGGACTGTTCGGCCATGAGAAAACCCTTTTTGAGACTTTTTTAAGGATGTCCTCGAAATGAGTTTTATTCTTTCTTCCATAAAAAATTGGCAACCCAAGTAAGTTAAAGGTAAGGAGCCTTTATTAATTTCAACGCGTCTCCTCAGCTTTATATCCATAATTTAAAAAGTCTTCTCATATAGGTAGACAAAAACTTTGACTTGTTGATTAACTGTCTTGAGGAATTTTTATAATCTCTCAATACACATATCATATTAATAATTGACTTACTATCTCCTGATAAAGAATGGATTGTACCATCTAAATATGATGGATAATTAATCTCTAGTCCCCATTTAAGTAGACCATATCGGTCAAACTCTCCATGCTCATGTAGCTTATTTAATCCCCTGACTAGTACCTCTAATGTACAGATAGAAAGGGATGGTGACAAAAGGTCCTCTTGTTTTGATCCTCAAATGATTTAAAGAAACCATGAGATTTCCCATTAATTACAACATAATACCAATTATCAGACAATAATATCTATATAATATCAATTATCAATTAAGAAAAACCAAACTTCCTAAAGACCTTAGTAAGAAAGATCCATGAGACCCTGTTATATGCATTGGCTATGTCTAAGTTTACCACTATATTATGGAATTCGTACCTCATGTTGATTTCACTAATGAACTCCTAAGCATGCACTACATTCTTCATAATGCTTGTCCCTTTCACAAAACTTATTTAATTTTGAGAAATAATTATTGGTAGTAGCCCTATTTAATGACCCTCTAGGTGATTTCCTTAAGTTTCAAGCATTTTTAGAGTATTAAGCCTTTTCACAATAGCTACAGGTCATTTATGACTTCCTGAAACTATCTATTTGATTATCGGATACTTCATTTGAATTTTAGGCTCATTTTTTATTTTGGTACTTTCATTGTTTGGGATTTGGTCTCGGGCCAAAATCCTAGTATATGAACTTGAATGAAAATTTTGACAGTTCCATCAGCTCTGAAACATTGATTTTAGTCTAAGGGGACCCTTGGTTCAGGCCCTGAGGCTTCTGGACTAGTTTTGGGCTATTGCGTGGATTATGTGAAAAATAGAACTACAGGTACGGGCCCCATACTTAGTGAAAACAATCTTGGATGAAAGTTTTATGGTTCTATTGAGTTTAGAATGTTGAATTTAGTATGGTAGCTTAGTTTATTTGCATGTACAGGGTTCTAAATAAATCTCGAGCCCTCGGTCAAAGTCACTTTAGGGTTTAGTAAAATCTAGTGCATGGCACTTGATAGGACCACTTAAGATTCTATGTTTTAGTGCTCAGCGCTTTAGTGCCCATTAGCCGCTTTAGTAGCCCTGGCTCTTAACTAGTGGTGCACTTTAGCACCCGCTTTAGTGCCTTTAGGGCCATTTTAGTGGCACCCTCTATTGATGCCAGACCATATTAGCGGTCTTGTTGCCATTTTAGGGGTAGGCGCTTTAGTGCCCAGGTGTCCGGTTTAGCAACAATTATAGAATTTTTATTCCCTTTTATCCACCCAATTTTTGACCAGTTCTTCCGCCATTTTTATACCAAATTGAGAGCTCAAAGAGAGAAAAAACTGAGAAATCATTCACATAGAATAAGTTAAACTAACCTAACTCTTCTTGGTCATTTCTCATTAAGTTTCCCTAAGATTTCCATCCTAATTCTTCATAAAATTATTTGAAATTAGGTCTTGAATTTCTAAATTTTGAGGGTTGATTTAAAACCCGAATTATGCTTCATTTGTGCTCAACTTTTTAATACAACTTTTTTGTCTATTAAGGGACCTCATGGCGGGTTTAATTTTGGATTTTTCTTGTAGGCACCGCCAACCCATACTTAACTCAAAATCAAACCTCTCTTTTACTATAGAAATATGTGTCTAGTTTTACCTCTAATGACATGTAGATTACTATTTTAATAGCATGACAATATTTTAAGACCGTGGAGTGAAGAAAGATAATTCATAGATGATCCAGCATTGCGGTTCGACATCAAGGTAGCATTCTTTCTACTCTTCTCTTGAGATGGTGTTTTATATATGTTGCATGTTAGATACGGATATTAGGATATGATTATGGGTAGAACACTGTGATTTAGTCTAACTTATGTGTAATGGACACATAAGGTGAAATACTCATTATACTTCAATGATGCTATTACCTTTTTCATAGATTGAGATAATTCATAGAATGGTATGATGTTATTCTAGATATGGGATGTAATTTTGGTGTTAGAAGCATGATTAGTATGACTAGTCTTATTTGCACTATTTAGTCTATCTTGGAATGGTAATTTAGGTGAAATTGACTTAGTTGCTCATGTTCTAGGTTTAGTTGCTATCTTAGGGCTGATTATGGCTAATTTAACATCTAAAAGTGAATTTAGATACCTTAGCCTAGTTTAGGGGTAGAAATTGCCTAAATATGGATTTCGAGGATTATAAGTGGGCCCTTCTAGTCTAACTTAGGATAAGAATGGTGTTAGCTTTTGTAGACTTAGATACGCATGTTAGCATGTTAGGATAGTTGTAACTAATGAACCTTTAGTTTAGGGTTTTCTACATAACTCTGAGTTTTGTATGGGTTTTCCCTTGACAAAGATATTATGGTTATGCCGGTTATATATATTCCTAGGCATAAGGACGTGATTATAATGCTATAGTTGTACCGGATATATATTAAGACCAAGGTCGTGTTTATGATATTGGTTACATTTTGGGAAGTATTCTATTCTTTTTAAGGAAATGGTCATAGTTTATAGATATATTGATGCTCATAATCATATTGTTTAGATATTGGTGATGGCATGCATAGATTTAGTACATTAATGATTGCTAAAGTGGTAAATGGTACAATTCCAACTAAAATATCTCTTTATTGCTCTTTTTCCTAAAAAGGGGTTTATTCCCATTTTTTCCTTTAAAACGAACTTGTTCATAACGGGAATCGTACCATCTTAATGAGTAACTTATAAGCCTTTGAGTCTAAATATGATGGTTTAAAGATTTGATCAAGATAGATTTTAATCCATGGTTTTGCTACTTCTATTTACCCCGATCAAGGGATTCCGACCCTTTCTATACTTTTATGATGATTTAGCCCCAAAGTTTACCCCGAGAAATGGATTTGTAGACTTATACTCTATAGCCATGGTTCTAGCCCATGTGTTTTATGTGCATATATATATATATATCCGATACTAGGTAGAGTGGATTGATGTTGGTATTAATGATATGAGTTTCAATTCAAGTTTAACAATTAATGATGACAATGATGACTCATGGAAATGATATAAGGTGAATTTATGCATCTCAATGTTGTTATCTAGGCTTAATTAGTATTGTTTTGAGGATTTCTCTTGGGCTTAGTAAGTAATTCTTTGTATAAATAAGCATATAAGTGTTATGTAATGTAAATGTAATGTCCAAAGTGTGTTCATAGTGAGTTTGGAGTCAAAACACCAATTTAATAATCAAGGAACAAAAGCTACTACTTTTAGCTTGAGTTATGGCCTTTACTAGTTCGTTGTCTTGAATTACATGTGTTTTGTGCTCTAATATCTTGTGTTTAATATTGTAGAAATCTTGGTAAATTAATCATGATGGTATATAGTTGATGTAAAAGCTGGAAATCAAATGGAAACAACACTATAATGCATGGAATAAAAGGGCAAATACATGGGACAAGAGTTGATCCAAGTTGGATGATTTAATGTGCTTGGCGTGCCATACTACCTAGGTATTGTGATATGGATGTGGAACACCTTTGGAAACATTCTTATGTTAATTTCCATCGAGCCACCGTATTTTTGGCATTCTAGGAAAGCCTTGATCGAGAACAAGTTGGTGCATACAGTTACTCCCGAACCTTCTAGGGACTTCTTCATCTATAAGACATCATGATGAAGAAGATAGGTCACTGTAGGTCCTGCCTTTGAAAGTCGTCAAGCCGAAGAAGGTGTATACACTAAATTTCTTTATGGTACTTGAATTGGTTAAGATATTATGGATTCTCATTACATTCATTCATGCATGTGCATTGCCTATCACCAATATGCTTCTATATCTATAGCTTTATGGGGGTTGTATAAGTATGGGTGAAGAGTATGTGTTATGGTATGTTATGTGTTGATTGAACCTCTCTGACCAATGGTGGCAAGGGTTTATGAAAGGCCCAGTTAGGTATTTCTTATCCATACTACCCGATTACTTTGCATTGTTATTATTATTATTATGGTTAGTTTATGACAGGTTATTTATTGGACTGGTATTGAGATTTGACGTATGATCATGATTCTTTTATCATACGGTTATGTTATTACACGTGATTATTCCTTAGTTAGGCATTATGGCTTTAGACCCTGATATTCTGCTTTATTTCTTTACGGTTGCTTTATTATGGTAATTATCTCATGCTTAGACATATGAATTAGGGACTCTAATTATATTAAAACTAGCTCTTACTATGATTAGGAGGCCTAGAGAGGCTAGTGTGGTTACTTATCTTGTACCATTGAGTTAGCCTTGTTATGTATTTGTATCTATCTATAATAGTTATGGTATTAACGTATATTTCTTCATTCTTTCATTTACTCATGTTGTATATCCATTCCTTGGCATTGTATACTACTATACATATCATTCATTCACTTTTTATTCATATATTGGCCAGTGATATACAGTATAATGCTAGGGTCTTGGAGTATGGTTAGAATAAAGGTAATATATCCTTATTATTCTATTAGGTTATTAAGTTAGTTGCTTGAATTTGAATAAAATAGCTATCCTTATGGTCTCCTTAGCTTTATTATGTAGTTTGATGGATATTTAGATGTAGTGTATATTCCTGCTCCCATGGTATTTATATTTGCATTATGTATGGTGCTCAATCAATAATTGCCAACTGAGTACCATGTGTTGGTACTCATACTACACTTCTACAGCCTCTGGATCATACAACAGGTCATCGCTATTTTGTGCATCATGTGGAGCATCTATGGTTCGGAGATAATAGGGTGAGCTCCTGGTATTTGAAGTATTACTATTCTCCATCTTACGTACTAGAGTAGTCTCTACATTGTATCCAGAGATGGGTTGTATCAGTATATTCATTTTGTATTTTATTTTGAAAGTCCTATTACATTAGAAGCTCTTGTACTGATTCCACTTCGGTTTGGGACTATCTTATGTATTTTATTCTTTTATCATATTTATTCAACATTTTTTTTTCTTTTGGTAGTTTGTTACTAGGAGTTTCAGACTATGAGTCAAGTTACCTACTGTTGGGTGATAGTAGGTGCCATCATGACTTGAGAAATTAGGTCGTAAAAAATTGGTATAAGAACTTTAGTACAAAATCTTAATGCCCAACAGAGTTCTGCAAATTGGTGCAGAGACATCCATAACCTATTTTTAGGAGGTTACAGGGCATTCTTAGAAAATTCTGTTCTTGGCACTTTGTCATGTGTCCATATTTCTATAAACCTCAAGTGCATTCATTTGACTCTATTCTATCCTAGATAGATGATATGAGGTTTCGATAGATGTGGATAGAAGTTCAATATAAATTTCTAGAGTTCTAGCATAGTATCATACCAGAGAGTTAGGGATGAATATAATAGATCTTTAATCTCGACAAGAGAATTTAGGACCAGCTCAGGCTCTGGTGGGTTTATGATTACTTCACTCTTTTGAGATTTTGCATTAGGGATCTTAAGTCTTTTTATGGATTCCTTCTAACCAGGGATAACATTCGATTCATCAAGAAGTTATCATGCTAGAGTTAGGTTTGTTGGTATTCAACAGGGTTTCTTGTCAATTTCAGATTGTAAGATTGGGTTTTCTTGAGTGGGATATGTATATTCCTATTTTATATCCATCAGAGCATGACATATTCCATAGAATTATCAGCAGATTAGCATTGGTAATTTATTTGGTGATGTAACATTTGATAGCAGCGAAGTCTTCCTTATATCAGGTTGTTGATCATATGTGGGCTATAAAGAGAGAATATTTTAGGACTTATAGAGGTGGCGGTAAGAGGCCTTGTCATCAGTACGATACTATTAGTATTCTATTTGGGAGTGAGAATCTCTCGATGGAGGTCAACTTAACTTGCAGCCTATCAATTCTATGAAGGCAACATTTTAGACTTTGGGTGGCTCTTAGATTAGTCATGGTGATCACAGTAGGTAGAGTTCTCATTAGACCTTGTGGAGTTTTTGATATGGATCTTCAGGATGTGGCGGTTATTCTCAATTAGGAGCGGCAATATCTTGAAGTATTCTATGAGCTTGTTTTATTTGTGGCAAGATGGGACACTAGTCTATAGAGTACCCCAAATGCGAGTTGGTTGCTTCAATAGAGTTATCATGTATTCTTTGCCAGCATAGATTTCTTGAGGTACGTTATGACTGTTATGAAGATGGTTATTTTAATAGAGAGTGCCCTAGGTGTCAGTTGGTTAGCCAGTTAGGGCCAGCTCATATTTCTCACCAAGTTATGGATTTAGAGGTTTTCTATGACTATGGAAAGATCAATTACTGGTCTAAAGAGTGCCACTAAAATGGGATCCCTAGTCACTCAAACCATTTAGGTCAATCTCATGGTGTTGTGTCACCTTCAGTTAGAGGCACTGCATTTAGTGCCTCAATTAATGATTTAGGTGCTCAATCCATGTTTAGACCCATTCATATTCATTTTTTCTTGGATCTATCGGGTACGTGACTTTGAATTTCATCATGATAGGTGTACTTTTATTCCTGCCTTTACTTTTTAATTTGTATGTATTGAGGTTCTTATATCCATATGATTGTATGCCTTGATAGGTTTATATTGATTGTTGTGTGCCCTGATATAGAGTCTATAATTATATAACTACCCCTGTAGATTATTTCTTTTAGTAGTTGATAGAGTATATCAATATGGATATTTTCTCTATGAGTGTAGCATTTGGGTTCAAGTCCCATTTACCATGGCATATTGGCCTTCTTGTGGCCCTAGAGTGCTACTTGCTATTGATTTTCATCTGTGGTACTGCCTATTTCCTTATATTGATGTTTATATTGCTGTTGCTATTATTGTTATTGTTGAATGTTAATTGATCTATGCTTAGTAGATGGCTAGACTAGTATTATCTAGATAGAGTTCCATTCCTCGCAGTTCTTATTCGTTATCTTGGGAAGATAGCGTGGTTGGATGTTTTCTTTATTATAACAAAGTAAGGTTGGTTGTTTTCTTCTTCTGTTAGAGTATGTTAGACTAGTTGTTGAGTTGATTATAGTGTTGAAGGTAAGTTGACCTTCTGTAGTTCTATTATAGTTCTAGAGTTGGCAATTTTACTATATTACCCATTCTTGAGTTTGGGATTCTTGGACTTGCCTCCTAGATTATGAAGGTCTTTTCTTTGGCTATCCTTCTCTATTTAGTCTATTTTCGATTACCAGTTTGGGTTTCGTTCTTCTAATTTGTCTAGCTCATCGTTCAACAGTGGTTTTGATGTTGGTGTTGAGAAGTCTTGGATTCGTCTTTCTGGTTTGTTAGGTTCATCTCCTAGTAATGATTTGTCCTTGGTATTGGTGTGGAGTTAGATACTATATTCTTTCCATGATATAGTTCTTTTCTATGTGGTGTTAGAGAGTTTCAGAGAGGTGATTTTTCCTGTCATTGCTTCTTAAGTTGGTAGATTAGAAATTCTTTATTTTGAGTTGCTTGGTTCATTTTTTGTTTGTGGTCTTGACCTTGGCATTGGTGTCGAGATTGGTACTTTCTTCCTCTATGATGTAATTCATAGTTTGATTGAGTAAAGGTTATCCTACTAGGGGGAGGGGGGGGGGGAATAAAAAAATCCTCATTTCAGAATTTATTCGGCCTAATAAGACTTGGTGGAGTGCTTCTTCTTGGTGTTACATGCCTATGAGTATTCTTTGTTTAGATGAAGTATTTTATTTGTCAGTTTTTCCTAAAGTTGCATTTCTCCAAGTTTCTAGAATTTTGGTTATCTCTAGAACGGTTTGTAGCCTTGCTGATTTCTCGAGTGTGCTTTGGTGTTTCATGCGCTCTAATAGATATAGAGTTGTCAGTTCATGTCTTCAATGGTGATTTATCCTCTTTTGTGATTTTGTCCTGCAGCTATATTTTGTGCCCTCTAGTGGATATAAAGCTGGTTGATTGTGTCTTCAGTCGGTGATTTATCCTTCATTATGATTTTATCCTACAATTGCATTTTGTATCCTCTAGTGGATATATAGTTGGTTTCTTGTATTTTTAGCTGTTGATTTATCCCCTATTTTGATTTTATCCTTTAGCTATGTTTCAATTTTTGCTCAACATGATTCAGTAAGGATACGTTTGATTTGACTAGTAAGGTCAATTTGAATATTTTGCCTTAACTTAGGTTTGTTGGCTTAGTTTTGATTTGATCCCTTAGAATGGAGATTTGGAGGTTATGATAGATTTAGAGTGTGAATACTTACCCATCTTTAACTGTGGTTTGGGTAGTTGAGATTAAAAGGTTCAACCTTGGTGTCGAGATTTTAGTTTGGAGTTGTATAGTTTGGATGCAACCTTTATTTTTGAATTTGCCTCAGTTGGGATTCCATCTATAGGTTGGTTAAGCATACTCTGTGATTACCTACTCAGTGTTCTTCAGTTTAGATAGATTGTGGTTGATAGGTGTTCAGATGGTAGTCCATAGCACGATATTGGTCCCTTCGGCTTTGACCTTGGGTTTTTATTTTTTATTGGGATTTTTGGAAGATTTACTCAGCAAGAGTGGTATATGTGTGTTGGATTCAGTATGGCTTCATTCTTGGTCGATGGGACATCCTAGAGTAGATTGTTTAGCATTGAGTAGTTATGCTTTAGACTTCTGGTCCAGATTTGATTCTCATCTGGACTAGTTGTAGCATTGTCACAGATTACCGACCTAGGTTATCATCATTTGTGTACCAAGTAGCGCTTTATGAGCCTATTTTTATGCTTGCAGCATGTATTTTTGGTGAATCATCTTTTGTTCTTTGAAGTTAGTATAATGGGAATATGTTAACAGGGCTTGGGTAATTTTTTTCTAGGTTTAGAGTGGATAACAGGTTTGTATAGGGAAAAAGAAGGTTGTATTTTTATTTAGAGTTGGTTGTCTGACTCATGCTTTGGTTTGCCTTTGGCTTAGATGAGTTTTTATTTTATTGTGCTAGTATTGGTGTGTAGTGGTTTGGATTTGCGTGTATCAACCTTCCTTGGTTTAGTTGGAGGCCTGTTGGCAGTTGAGGTTGCATTTTGATTGTTTGAGATTAAAGTGTGAGGTTGGTTGGAAAATGGATATCTATGGCAAAATCCCTTGGAAGTGTCATTTCTTCTTGAAGGTTATTTGGGAAGTTGTGCTCGAAGCATGTGGGCCCAGTACCTCATTCTTTTGAGCTTTTATGATTTTTCTATCCATTGACTTTTGTAGATGAAAGTCCTTATAGTAGTGGATATTGTAATGACCCTGTAGGTTATTACCTTAATTTGGGTGAATTTCTGGCATTTTGAACCTTCCCATAGTGGCTACATGTTATTCATAACTTTCCAGAATTGTCTATTTAGTTATCGGACATTTCATCTTAATTTTAGGCTTATTTCCCTATTTTGGAGCTTTCGCTATTTAGGATTTTATCTCAGACCAAAACTTCTAGTAGATGACCTTGGATGAGAATCCAACAGTGTCTTCAGCTTCGGAACATTGATTTTTGGCTAGGGGGACCCTTGGTTTAGGTCCCAAAAATTCTAGACTTTTTTTGGGCTATTGGATGGAATATGTATAAAATGGAACAATAGGTGTGGGCCCTATACTTGGTCAAAATAATCTTGGATGAAAGTTTTACGATTCTATTGAATATGAGATATCAAATTTGGTATGGTAGCATAGTTCATTTGCGTGCACGGGGTTCTGAATGAATTCCAAGCACTCAATCAAAGTCTGTTTTGGACTTAGCAAAATCTAGTGCATGGCATCTGATAGGACCGATTAAGCGCCTGTTGGTCGCTTTAGCGCCCGTGGGCTACTTTAACGGCCCTGGCTCCTTTTTTGGTGGTGAAAGATTTAGTGCCCAATGAACCTTTAGTATGGGGTTTTCTTCATGATTTGGTGGATTATATGATTTTTCCCCGAACTAAGATGTGGTTATGCCATTGATATTTATTATTGGTCCTAAGTCCATTATTATGATGCTTTGGTTATGTCAGATACATATTGAGCCCAAGGTCGTGTTTATGATATTGGTTGGGTTCTGGGAAGTATTCTATCCTTGTAAAGAAAATGGTCGTAGTTTATAGACATATTGATGCTTATAATCATATTATTTGAATACTGGCGATGACATGCATAGATTCAATACATTCATGATCACTAAAGCAGTAAATGGTACGATTCTAACTAAAATATGGTTTTATTATTCTTTTTCTAAAAAGGGATTTATTCCTATTTTCACCTTGAAAATGAATTTTTTCATATTGGGAATCGCACCATCTTAATGAGTAACTTATGAGCCTTTAAAACTAAATATGAAGATTTAGAGATTTGACTGAGATAGATTTTGGTCCATTGTTTTGCTACTACTACTTACCTCGGCCAAGACAGATTCTGACCCTTTCTACATTCTTATGATTATTTAGTCCAAGAGTTCACTCCAGGCAATGGATTTACGGACTTATACTCTTGTAGCCACGATTCTAGCCCATGTATTTTATGTGTATATAGGTACGCCTGAACCCCCTAGGGACTCCTTCATCCATATGCCATCGTACTAGAGAAGAGAGGTCATCGTAGGTCTTTCCTTTTCTAAGGCATCGAGCTGGAGGAGGTGTATACACTGAGTTACTTTATGGTACTTGGATTGGTTATGATATTATGGATTCTCATTGCATTCATTCATGTATGAGCATTACCTATCACCAGTATGCACCTATATCTATCAGCCTTATGTAGTGGGGGCTACATAGGTATAGGTGAAGAGTATGGATTGTGGTGTGTTGATTGAACCTCTTGGGCCTATGGTAGCATGGGTTTATGAAAGGCCCGATTAGGTATTATTTTTCCAGACTAGCTGGTTACTTTGCATTATTGTCATTATTATTATGGTTAGTTTGTGACAAGTTGATTATTGGACTGGTATTAGGATTTAAAGTTTGATCCTAATTCTTTCATCATATGGTTATGTTATTACGCATGATTATTCCATGGTTAGGCATTATGGATTTAGACCCAAATATTCTGGTTCTTTTCTTTATTGTTGCTTTATTATGGTAATCATCTCATGTTTAGACATATGGATTAGACACCCCGATTATATTAGCACTAGCTCCTACTATGATTAGGAGGCTTGGAGATATTAGTGTGGTTACTTAGATTGTACCCTTGAGTTAGCCTTGTTATGTATATGTATCTATCAATAGTGGTTATTGTATTATAGTGTATTCCTCCATTATTTCATTTACTCATGTTGTATATCCATTCCTTGACCTTGTATATCACTATACATATCATTTTTCTGCTCTTTGTTCATATATTGGCCAGTAATATATAGTATAGTGCT
Source organism: Capsicum baccatum var. pendulum (assembly GCA_030864225.1). Taxonomy (NCBI): domain Eukaryota; kingdom Viridiplantae; phylum Streptophyta; class Magnoliopsida; order Solanales; family Solanaceae; genus Capsicum; species Capsicum baccatum. The sequence continues at coordinate 149,755,928 of CM061557.1, read as the reverse complement.
AGGGTCTCAGAGTATGGTTGGAATGGAGTAACTTATTCTTATTGTTCCTTTAGGTTATTAAGTTAGTTGCTTGGATATGAATAGAATAGCTATCCTCATGGTCTCCTTAGCTTTATTATGTAGTTTTCTAGATATTTGTGTATAGTGTACATTCCTTGTTGCATGCTATTTATATTTGCATTATCATTGGAGCTCAGTCGATAGTTACTTACTGAGTACCATGTAGTGGTACTCATACTACACTTCTACAACCTGCAGATCATGGTATGGGTCCTCGCCATTATTATGTGCATCATTGGAGCAGCTATGGTTCAAAGACACAGGGCGAGCTCTTGGCGTTTAAAGTATTTCTATTCTCCCTCTTATATACTAGACTAGTCTTTATGCTGTATTCCGAGATGGGTTGTATTAATATATTCATTTTGCACATCATTTTGTAAGTCCTATTACATTATAATCTCTTGTACTGATTCCAAAGGTTTTGGGACTATCTTATGTATTTTAGTCTTTTATCATAATTATTTAACATTCTTCCTTTATTTCTTTTGGTAGTTCGTTACTAGCAGTTCCAGACTATGGATCTGCTAACCTACTGATGGATCATACTAGGTTCTATCATGACATAAGAAATTGGGTCGTGACACCCTACTAGTCTCTCATGAAGCATTCTGAGATTGATCTTATTAGAAAATTTACTCAAGCTGACAAGCCTTAAGTCTATAAACTCATGCATATTTTTTTCTTTAGAAGAAGGACCAAATTGGTATGAGTCATAAACTTAGGCAGATCTTGACCACAAAATAAAGCCCTAACCATTCTGGTAATGTCCTCTCATTTTAAATCCCAGAATTTTTGAAAAAAGAGTATAGAGAATCCATCAAGGCTATTGGCATTGTTCTTATTTATGACAAAAAACACCTTTTTGACTTCTTCTAAACTTGGCAATCTAGTCATTTCCTCCTCAATCCGCTCCTATGTGATGATCTAAGGAATTTGTTGTAGCATGGTAAAATGTTGTTATGTTCAACCCATTGATCTTGTTGTGTAAAAGGAAATATCTTTCTCCCCTATTAATTTATTTATGCATATTGTATTTCCTTGTCTAGGCATTTCTACAAGATGTAGTTTCTTCCTTCCCCCATTTACATTTGTGAGAAAGAACTTTGTATTTCTACTATCTCTTCAAACCATCTCATGCATGCTTTTTGATTCCGGTATTTCTTTTTATGTTTATGTACCTTTTAAGTCATTTTTTTTCATGCTTAGAGCAACTTCGTTTGCTATTGTAGGTTGAATTTCTCGCTAAACATTCTTTACCTTTATGACATCTTCATTGATAGTAATTTATTGCATGTTATTTCCATATGTCTCCTCGCTCCATCCATCCAAAGCTCCTTTCACTTCTTCATTGGCTTGTAATTATATGAAAGGCTTTCATAGTTTATACTCCAATATCCTGAATAATTCCTTTTAACTGATGATGCTTAGTCCAAAATTTAAGGAATTTAAAAGGATTTACAGTATGCCTTCAATTGTGTTAAAACCACTGGTAATATGTCTTCTAATGTGTCACACACTACATATAGAGACACATGGTTAGAACGTTGTCTTAGTAGATGTTTGAATTCACTTGATGGAAAAGATTTCTTGAATTCTTAGTTTCCTAGAACCTCATTCAGTCTTTTGAAAATACATCTCTTTTATTCTCCCATTCCACCATGTATATTTACTACATGTGAATATGCATTATATAAGAGAATAATTATTGATGCTCTGTGAAAAATCAATAGCCTCATGCTGTGTAAAATGTAAGCCCCAACTATTCCTTCTTCTTAAGAATCATATTGAAGTCTCCTTCTACAACCTAGGGCAAGTAATAATTCCTTTAAGAATTCTCTTCTAGATCCTCCCATGATTCTAATATTTCAAGTGCATTGCATCTAGCATAGACAATTAAAATGTAGAAACTCCTTATTATTCTTACTAAACTTCAAAATGATTTGTTATATAGTATCTGTTATAATCTACCTATTCTAATCCTTATTCCATAAAATCCAGGTCTTTTTTACTATTCTAACTCTTATAGATCTTGAAAAGGCTCCATAGGAACTATGTATGAGTAATGGTGCGATCAACTAAATTTTATTATATCTCAATTTTTTTTTGAAAGTAAATAGATCTTATGTTCTATAAGATTATCTGTCAATCATTAATCACTATGTATAGGGGTTATCCTTATTACTCCTTGTTTTAACTTTTGAAGGAAGTGTAGGCTTGCCTTTTTCACTCCATTCTTTAAGCTATGAATTTATCTTATTGAAAGATCACCAACTTTGCTGATCTGTCAATGTTTTATTCTAGGCTCTCATTTTGCTCTGTATCTTTTCTTTGTGGTTTTTGCTCCTCTATGAGTTCTATGATTCTGTGACCTCTTGAATGGGTGTTCTTGAGATGATTATCTATAGAGGATTTGGTTCTTGGGTTTGGTTATTCACCTTTCTTATTCCATAATATTTACTCACTTCTTTGAGATTAGAGATACATGAAGCTTTAACTTTTTTTTGAGATCTTCTATCTCCCTGGTCATTACCATTTTATACTTTGTCTGTCAGTTCCACAAAGTTAAATTCCTTATTACTTCTATTTATACCTCTTTATTCACCTTATTGGTTGTTACTTTCTCTTTTGCACTCTTTCCAAAGGCTTCTTATTTCTATGCCTTGGATGATTGTCCCTATGGGATTTATGAGATATTAGTTGCTATAGTTTTCACATATGTACTATTCTCCTTTTCGGCATCCCCCATGGCATTAAAGTGATTATTAATGGAAATCCCATGTACACCTTCCATTGTTGTTCTTGTTTACACCTTCTTTGTTGCCTTCCTCCCAACTCATTTTTTATTTTTTCTATTCTTTAAGGTCTTTTTTTTTAATCTTTTTTTCTTCCCCGTGTCACCTTGGTCTCCAATGTTTCCTTGTTATGAATATGTGTTTTCTCCCCATTGACATCTTATTTCCTCTAATTGACAAGTTTCTCTGTTGTCTCTTTCCTCTTTTGATGTGGTTCCGCCATTTGTTTATGATCTTCTTGACCCTTCGTGGAATATAACACCAAATGAATTGCACAACATTGTTGCTCATTTTGTCCCTGAACCATACAAGTCTTGCAGTACTTGGGGACATAATTATATTTTATTCTAATACATTTCTCTACTACCTCCCTATTTTATTTTCTCATTCAAATGTTAATACTTTTGGGGAATTCACTAAGTAGATCCACTTTCACTTTTAACCTTGCACAACTGGGTCGAGTCTGATTCTTTATGGCCATTTCAATCTAAAGTGGTTTCCGTGCAGTCTCTACTAGTGAGAAAATAAATTAATTTCCAAAGTATTGAATATTAATGATAAAAGAAGATCGATGAAATAACTATTGTGGTCTCTTCTTTGATATCAAACAAAGAATGTCATTTCAATGTTCTCATAGGATAAGACTCATTACGATGAGTAAAGTAGAAAGCCAATTTTGATAGTAGATTTATATAGTGTTTTAAAAGTGTGGCATGAATCAATACATGCATGTACTTAGTAATCCAATGTTACACTCTCCCTTAAGTTCAAATTGTTCTGGATTAATCTGTAGAGATCAATATGTCAGGCTATCCGTAGGTGAATTTTCCAATAAAAAAATATTAGAAATTCTCATTTAAAATCAATTGATCCATTTCTTCTCCCTTCTAGATTACCTTAGGATCTCTATGTAGGATATGGAATTTGTTTGAAAGGAATTGGTTTAATGGTGGTGGGTTTTGGACGTAAGGTGTTAGCATAGTAGGAAATATAGTTAAATTTTAGGGGTATGACAGAGGTCATATGGCCGTTAGAAAATATAGTCAAATGATGATGGTTATGATTATGATGATGATTATGGTATTGTGAATTTCATTGCACTCATACTTTCATGCGCATTACCTATCACCAGTATGCGTCTATTTCTATAAAGAAATAAGGGAGGTTGCATAAATATGGGTGATGATTATGACTTGTGTTGCTTTATGCTGATTAAACCTTTTGAGCATGGGGTAGTGAGGGTACGCATGGGCTCAATTAGGTATTTGGTTGTCCTAGATAGCAGATTACTCACGCTATTATTAATATTGTTATTATCATCAGTTATGATTATCGTTGTGTCTAGCTTATGATAGATTTGTCATTATTTTAGTATCAAGATTTGAGGTATGATTCTTACCTCTTCTATGTTACAATTTTATTACTATGCATGATTAAATTCATAATGAGGTATATGGATTAGAAACCCTAAGCATGTTAGAACTAAATCCTAATAGGATTATAATGAGGCCTTAAAATAAAGATATAATGATCTAGATTGTACTTTGATTGACCTTATGTCTATGTATATATATGTAAATTTAGCTATATGTAGCTATGGTATTACCGTATTCCTTTCCTTCATTTGTTCAGATTGTATATTTATTTCTAGCCTTGAATATTTCTATATATCCTTTTTTCTTTCATTATTTGTATGTTTACCAGAGATAAATGGTATAGTGTTGAGGTTCCTAAGTATGGAATAAGCTAGTGTATCCTTATTATTTCCTTAGCCTTATTATGGTAGTCTCTTGGACAGGAATAAGATAGGCGATTCTTACTATCTTATTGGCTTATTGTATAATTATTGGACTCTTTGTGTAGTTTCCATTCTATTTATATGTTATATATATCTGCTTTATCTTTGGAGCTCAACTGGCAGTTTCCTACAGAGTACCATTCATTTGGTACTCATGCTACACTTCTACAACATATAGATCATAGTACGGGTTATCGCTATTGATGTGTGTGCATCATATGGAGCAACTATGGTTTGGAGACTTAGAGTGAGATACTGACGTTCGAAGTATTACACCTCTCTCTTTCTTATGCATTAGACTAGTCTCTATGTTGTATTCAGAGATAAGTTATATCAGTTTATTCAGCTGAACTCCATGTTATACTTTTGTATTATTAGTAGTGCTTGTACTGATACTAGTTGCTTTTGGGATTATATTATGTAATTGCTTCATTATTTCATCTATTTCATAATTTTTTTTATTTATATATTTGGTAGTCCAGTACTAGCTATTCCAAACCATGGGTTTGGCTTGCCTACTGGTGAGTTATAGTCAGCACCGTTATGACTTAAGAAATTAGGTCTTGACAAATTGGTATTAGATCCTAGGTTTCATCGATGTAATAGTACAAGAGCTAAGTGTTTGGTAGAGTCTTGTGGATCGATCTGGAGACTATTATAACTTATCTTCGAGAGGCTATAGAGACATTTTAGAAAATTCACTTCTTGACTCCTTTTTGTGTGTCCACATTACCATGAATGTCAAACACATTCTTTGATTCCATTCTTTCCCCAATAGATGATTTGACATTATTGACAAATGTAGATGAGACTTAGACACATATTTCTAGAGATTTAGTGCAATGTCAGGCTAAATAGTCAAAGATGGATACTAAAGATCTTCAACGGTTGCCAAATGGATTTTGGGTTAACTAAGGCTCCAGTTAAGCTTGTGACTACTTAAGCTCTTTGAGGCTCAACATTAGGGATCTGATTAATGAATGTAGATTTCTCATAACCATGGATGGCATTTTATTCATCAAGCAGTCACAGGCCAGAGTTGGATTGGTTGGAGTTCATCAGGGTTATTGACTAATTTTCTAGTATTAGATTGGGTTTCTTGAGTGGGCCTAGAATATTTCTATGCTATATTCTTCTAACCCAACATAGTGTATGGGTTTATTAAAGAACCAACATTGCCACTATGGTTGGCATCGAATCCTATGATAGTAGATGGGTTTTTCTTCCTTCATGGAGGTGGCTGCAAGAGGCCATGCCTTTGGTATTTTGACTGTTGGTATTTTATCTAGGAGTGAGTATCCTTTCGGTAGAGTTTAGCTTCCCTCACAGCCTATCAGCTCTATGCAGGTCGTATTTCAGACTATAAGTAGTTCTCAGAATAGCCGTGATGATCATACTGGGCAAAGTTTCCATCAAACTTTTGGTATGGGTCTTCAATCCATAATAACCATTTTAGATTATGAGTGGCATTATCTCAAAGTATTCCAAGTCCTTGTTTTGGTGGGGTCATAATGAGACACTAGTTTAGAGAGTGCCCCAAATATGAGTTAGTCGATTAGATGGAGTTAGCATGCTTTCCCCACCAACCTAAAGTTTCAGAGATAGGCTTTGATTGTGGGAAGAATGGTTATGCTTCTAAAGTTTTCTCTCAATATAAGTTGGCCAACTATTTGGGCTCACTTTATGCTCTCACAATATTGGTGCATCAGGAGTTTTCTATTACAGTGGAGAGATCAGTTATTAATCTAGAGAATATCCCTGACATCAGATTTCTTGTTGTTTAGCTTATTCAGATCAACCTCATGATGTTGTGGCATATTCGATTAGAGATAGTGCACATAACGCCTCATTTCATGATTTAGTTGATCGGTCTGAGTTTGGACCTATTCAGATTTACTATCCCTTTGCTCGCCAGGCATGTGATTGTGGATTTCACCATGATAGATATGCTTTTATTTCCAGCCATTGCCTTTTCATATGTGTATATTATGGTTTTCATACCCATTGATGATTATATGCCTTGAAGAGTTCATATTGGTTATTGTGTCCCCAGTTATGGAATTCATAATTATATGACTACTTCGTGGTTTATTTCCATTAGTAGTGGATGGAGTAGATTTGTATTGATATTTTCTCCCTATGGGTGTAGCATTTGGGTTTGAGTCCTATTTATCTTTGCACATTGACCTTATTGTGGAACTTGAGCAATGCATGATATTGATGTTCATTTTGATACTACTAATTCATTATATTGATATTGATATTGTTGTTACTATTGCTATCATAGATTGAGGTTGTTGATATTATTAATGTTATTTCTTGATGTAATTGATCTTCACTTGGTAGCTGTATAGACCAGTATTATCTAGTTGGAATTTCATTTTCATGCAATTCTTATTCGATGGCTTGAGTAGATATAGCCCGATTTGATGAGTTTCCTTACATAGCATGACAAAGTTGATTATTTTCCCTCTTAGTTAGCTGTGTTAGATTGATTCGGGAATGTATGGTGGTGTCGAAGGTAAGTTGACCTTCTGTGGTTCTATATGAATTTAGAGTTAGCAAATTAATTATATTGCCTATTATAGAGTTTGAGATTCTTAGAATTGCCTCCTGGTTGCAAAGGCTTTTGTATTGGATATCTCTTCCTATATAGCCCATTTTTGAGCTTGGCTAGTTTTGGGTCTGTTAGTTCATCACCCGTGAGTGGTTTTTACATAAAGGTTGAGATATCGTGGATTCAATTTTTAGACTTGGTGGGTTCGTTTCCTCGTGATGATTTGCCATTGTTGTTAGTGTGGAGATTGGATGCTCCTTTCTCACTGTGATATGGTTGTGCCTTAAGTGGAGTTTGAAAGTTAAAGGTCGGTAGGCTTTCCTGTGGATCGCTTCTTGAATTATCAAATCAGAAATTCTTTCCCTTAATTTTTGGATTTTTTAGTAGTGGTCTTGACTTTGACCTTAGCATTGAGATTGGTATATTTCTTCTCCAATGCTGTGATCTATGGAGGGCTCGAGGGATAATTATCGTACTTAGGGATTTAGGAAATCCACATTTTAGAATTTGTTCGGCCTAATGAGACTTAGTGGTGTGTTCCTCCTCGATGATATGAGCCTACGACCATTCCTTGCTGAGATGGATGTTGGATTGGTTAGTTCCTACTTACGTCTCATTTCTCTGAGTTGCTACAGTTCTTGCCTTTACTAGGATGGTTTGCAGCCTTGGGGAGTTTTGAGTATGTTTTAATAGTTCATGCCCTCCAGCGGTTATGGAGTGGGTTGTTTGCATTCTCAACCAATGTGTTGAACTCTTGGGGGTGGCACCACATATTAAGGGACTAGGTCTCTCAGAATCAAACATAGGCAATCAAACAATAGAGTGTTGGAAAACTAAACATAGTGCAGAAAGAGTAAAAGACACAATGATTTTTATGCGGAAACCTAGAATGGGAAAAAACCATGGCTTGCCCTTACAAGCACCAACAAAATCCACTATAATCAACCACCTTAATACTGTCTAGATTTTACCCTACCTCTAGGCTCATTGCACTAGTAGAAACTCCAATTCCAGCTCATCTTGGAAACTCTACCAAGGACTCTTCTCTACATTGATTAACTCTAAAATAAGTCAGAAGCTTAGGAAACTCTACCTAAGCATCACCCTCTGAATTGGAAAACACTACTCTTATAAGATGAGTAGTTCAGTTACAATTCATTATTAACTTAAGAACTATTATAATTTAAGCACTCATAAGGGTAAGAACTTGAGCAGTGTTAAAATGGGGTTTTTGTTTCCTCTCTTTACTCTTTGGATTTGTGAAAAACCAATTGTTGAAGAAGAATATCTTTCATTATATAGTTAGGTGATGATTAGGTATTGAAACATCATTGGATCAGCTATCCAAGTTAGTACAAAATAACACCTGCAAGTTTGTTACACAAGATGATAAAACTATGCATAAGACACATGCCAGCTGCACTGTAATTGGCACGTCTTGGGACATGGTCCCTCTTAGTTTAGCTGCTCATCATCAAAACTTATATAGCAATTTTTCCCCTTTGATGACGACAATTCAAACCATATAATTTGAGCATCAGTGTATATTCATTACATTTAATTAGAGTGATTACCACCTGAGGATGAATTTCCCCCCTATTATCATGATTCCTTTTTTATGTAAAATAGGGACCTAGTCAATTATTGTCATTTCCAGAAAAAACTTCCCGTGTTATTGTGCACCTTCATTTCATTATGCACCTTTATTTCATTTTATGCCTTTACCTTTGCATTTTCACACTCCCCCTTATCAGTGTGACTCTATTTAGGTATGTATCTCAATGTACCTAGTCTCTACTATAAGCAAACTTAGTATTCCCCCTTTTGGCATCATAGAAAACAATTAACAGTAAACCAAAAGTAAAGATAAGCACAAAGTAGTTAACTTATGGACACTAGGGCAACACTAACATATATAACAACTCAAAAGTAAAGAGACAAATGAGATACCATAACTAAATATTGATTCACTCATAATAGTCAGTACCAATACAACAAGCTAAGATAATCATTATAAGATAACTATATTTAAAAGCCATTATATGATCTAGGATATGAAACTGACACAAGGGTGATGAGGGAATGAGGATAACCAGGTCAGGTGGAAGGAGGATATAACACCCTGGGTTTTTGACCCTTAGAAATTTTTTAGGATTTTTGGCTTATGGACAAGTTACAACTAGGGGGAATGAATCGTACACTGGGATACGAGTGGTATAGGTTGGTCTTATGCTGACCATTGTTGGATGGTGGGTTGAATTTGGTTCCTAGAATGAATATAACTTGAGTAGTGTAGGTTGTATTGGTGGATGTGGGTCGCTTGGTTTGGTTTTTTCCTTTACTTAATCTTAGACTTGGAAACTTAAGTTGGGTTCGAGTACGAGTGGCTCACCATAAGCCGTAAGATAGGGTATGAGTCATACCATGGACTAGTATGTTGGACAGTGTTCAAACCTCTTATGATTCTATTCTGCCAGGGGTACAAATCAAGGGTACTAGTTGCATAGTTAGGTGCAACACCCCGATTCGCTGAATCAGAATGCTACACGGTGCTCATGACCTCGAGGGACCATAAGCTAACCCATGACTGATATCTGTACCTGTATACTGCGATTCATGATATAATAATACGGAATACATAGAACTCTAAGGCCATAAGGTTCAACTGAATACAATCATATGGATGAAAATACCCAAAACAACTTAATCTGAATCTAAATCTGAACATAAATCTGAAAACCTCTAAACTATCTGAATTAGGAGTTGAAGGAACACGTCTCCAACTAACTCTATAAAACTGAACTGAAGAAATAAATAAATGGATCAAATCATATTGTCCTCGAATAAATGAGGACCCACTGTGTCTCTGCGACTGGAATGCTACCGCTACTGCTGGGCTGGAGCTTGTGTCTCGGAACCTATGGTGTAACATGAAAAGAAAGCACCATAGTGCAAATGCGTCAATACAACTGGAGTACTGAGTATACGAGGAAGGTAGGCTGAACATAAAGGGTTTCATACATGAACAAAACTGACTGACTAATATGAACGTCGGAATGCAAAGACACATATATAGAAACTGGGATGGTGAATACGTGATAGCATGACCTGTAAGAAAGTACATGGTTTACTAATAACTGTCATAACTGATACTGAAACTAATAACATGGATGAATGTATCTGACAGTCCTGTATATACTGAAATCTGAAGAACGCCCTGAGTTCTTTTATTGAGACTGATACTAAAACTGTGGGAAGTAGTGTTTAACCGACATGCCCCATGTATGCCATTATGGCTAAGATGGGGTCCAATCTCTGCCCTTACTGGAGGGGTGTCAATACCGTGCCACGGGTAAGGACAGCCTGTGAATGACCCTTATCTGGCGGGTACTCAATAAGAATGGTGGGAAACCTAAACTGATGGGTTAAGCCACCTCATCAACCCTAATCTAATGGGTTAAGATGTCTCAACCTATGTTGGCTACGTAGTTCTGGAACACAAGGATGACTACTAAGAATCACACCCTAAACTGGCGGGTGAGTTCCCATCCTTGGGTTCACTCGGTGCTAACCTCTACTCCCATCTAGAGGGACTAGACATGAATAATTGACTGTGCATGACTTAATCTTACTGAATTCTGTTGACTGGAAGAATGTTACTGATATCTGATAACTGACTAAGATCATGAGGCTTTTCTGAGTCACATGACTGACTGAAGTCTATGGAATCATAGCTTGAGTTCGGATATCGTGAAACATGACATGGATCTAAGCACACAGCCATAGTTTTAGGGTACAAGTACCCCCAGGACTCGATGGAAGGAAACTAACACCCAAGACTGACTAGATCATAAGAATAGAGTCCATAATTTATAATATCATAAGTAGGGATCTCATACTAATCATGGTTATCAACAATGTATTGCATGGAAAGGATTTCATATCACATGGAAGTACTTGCACAATCTTAATATCATGTTCATTGCATAATCATATTGGCAACACATACCAATAGCATGGAAGTTCATGTGGATTGCATGATTATCATACATCTTGTTCATAAGTAGGATTTGCAAGTAAATATAGCATAATCTCATAAGAATAGTCCATGAGTATTCCAACAACATTTACAAGGCACATTAACAACATGGAAGTCATTGGAATGTAAAGGCATATCATGAATCCTTTACTTAGTCACAATTTAGCTATATTGCATGATTTCTAGTTTCTTAAGCATTTTATCAAATACTTTACATGCACATCTTAAGCATAGGTGAAATCATCAAATTATGCATCATGAACAACCAAATTTACATGTTTCCAACTCATATGATATCATGAATTCACAAAAACATATAAAGATTCCATCTTGGGAATCACCCAATATTAACAACATGATCATCAACACCCAAAAATATACAAATCATACTTTATAATGAAAAATAGGGTTTTTGAGCTTTATGGATGAAAGGGATCCATAAATCAACTCACGCATACCTTAAAAAGGAAAGATTCTTGATGATTGACAGAGGAATTTCCTTGAAATCGAATCTTCTTGCTTAGTTACGCAACCCTAGTTGTTTTTCTCCTTTAGTGCTCTTGGACGATGAGCTTTGATATGATAATAGGTTTGTAATATGTTTAGAAGCTATATATTTTGTAGGGTTAAGTTTAGGGACGTGTAAGGAGTATTAAAAGACTTAATTACCCTTAAAATAACTCAAAACAGAGTGTTTTTGGCACCTGGAATTGACTTAGGCGGCGCCCAAGTGATTGCCTAAGCTAGTTTAGGTGGAGCCTAACAATTCACCTATGCTTGGGTTGGGCGGCGCCTAACCAATCGCCTATGCTTACTGTCTCTCACGAAAATGGACATAACTTTTTGCTCGGGTATTGGATTAAGGAAAAATTGCTATCGTTCGAAAGCTAATTCAATTCTCTACAATTTGGTGGGTCTAAATCAGTGAAAATACCTCATTAACATATATATATACTCATTCAAAGATGACCCTTTCAAAATCAAACAGTAAAACTTGATGGATTCAAAAACTCTTAGCTTGCATTACCTTAAGTGACTCATATGAACATGCTTAATGCATCGTAAGCTATCCTATCACTAGGATATTCATGGTTAGTCATGTACTCAAGTATGAGTCACAGGATAGGAGATTTCATATGTAGGAATACTTATTCACTTCCTAGCTTAGAAACATGTGGGGTATTACGATATCTTCCCCTTAGGAACATTCGTCCTCGAATGAGAATTTATTGAGAAGGAATACAAGACAATAGAACTTGAACTGAACATGAAGAACTGAAACTTGATCTCATGAATGACATGCTAAATATACTGAGCTCGTGCATCTGCACGGACAAGTGACACATGAATACATGACTGAGTATGAAATGGTTAATAGGTACAAAGTTTATACTGGAAACATGAACATGAAACTGAATAAGATTAAGGAGAACTGTTACCTTGAGCTTGATCTGTATAAATGGGGAAGAGGTGGGGATACTTGGTACGCATATCTGCTTCTACTTCCCAAGTAGCTCCCTCATGAGACTGATTTTGCCAAAGAACCTTGACTAGAAGGACTTCTTTGTTCCTTGATCTACGATTAAGGAGAACTGTTACCTTGAGACTGTTCTGAATGTTGATGCTCTGAATAGGGACAACAACTGCTGGGTCACCTATGCACTTCTTTAACAAAGAGACATGGAAGACTGGATGGACTGAGGCTAGATCTGAAGGTAACTCAAGCTCATAAGCTACCTTGCCAAAGCAACAAAGAATTATGAAGGGACCGACAGACCGGGGACTGAGTTTCCCTTTCTTACTGAACCTCTTCACTCCCTTCATGGAAGAGATCTTAAGATAGACATAGTCTACGAACATCTGCATAGCACTTCTATCAACTCTGAGCAGCCCGGAGTCTCTCTCTGATCAACTGAACTTTCTCTAAAGTGTTGAATACTGAGTCAGGACCTATGGTTAAGGACTCACTAACTTCGAACCAACCAATCGGAGATCTACATCTCCTACCATAGAGAGCTTCGAATTGAGCCATCTGAATACTAGAATGATAGCTATTGTTGTATGCAAACTCAATCAAAGGCAAGTGGTCATCCCAACTTCCCTTGAAGTCAATTGCACACGCCCTTAGCATATCTTCAAGAGTCTGAATGGTCCTCTCTCCTTGACCATCTATCTGAGAATGAAATGTTGTGCTGAGATGGACTTGGGTATCGAGACCCTTTCAGAATGCTTTCCAAAAGTGAGAGGTAAATTGGGTACCCCTGTCTGAGATAATAGATAGTGGAACACCATGTAACCTGACTAACTCCCTGATATAGAGTTTGGCATAATCCTCGGCGGAATAAGAAGTATGAACAGGAAGGAAATGCCTGACTTGGTCATTCTATCTATAATGACCCAGACTGAATCATGCTGATGTCGAGTTCTAGGCAAACCCATCACGAAGTCCATGTTAACTTCTTCCCACTTCCAAGTAGGACTAGTGAACTCTTGTATGGAACCATTAGGTTTCTGATGCTCTATCTTAACCTACTGACATGCAGAGCACTTAGCCACAAACTCTGCAACATCTCTCTTCATCCCACTCCACCAATAGATCTCCCGCATGTCGTGGTACATCTTTGTGGCCCCTAGATGAATAGAGTATCGTGCACCATGCGCTTCTGCAAGTATTCGCTACCTCAATTCATCTACACCTAGAACACATAGACGACCCTGACAATGAAGAACACCATCTCCCTTTTTGGGAGAAAACCTCGACTTTCTGATTCTGAATTGACTCTTTAAGCTTGACAAGGCTAGGATCCCTTTCTTGTTTTTATTTCACCTCGGAATCTAGAGATGACTCTGAACTACTATGAACACATACACCACCCTCTGAAGAATCGACTAAGCGAACACCTAGTCTGGCAAGCTGATAGATTTCCTGAGCCATCTTTTTCTTACTATCCTCAATGCGAGAAATGCTACCCATGGAGAGTCGACTGAGAGCATCAGCCACAACATTAGCCTTGCCCGGATGATAAAGAACACTCATGTCGTAATCCTCAAGAGCTCTAACCACCTTCTCTAGTGAAGATTGAGATCTTTCTGGGAAAAGACATACTGGAGGCTTTTATGGTCTGTGAAGACATCTATATGAAATCCATAGAGATAATGCCTCCAAATCTTCAAGGAAACAACTACCGCTGATAACTCAAGATCATGAGTAGGATAATTATTCTCATGTGGCTTTAACTGTCTGGAGGCGTAGGCTATGACCTTACCATGCTGCATGAGGACGCAACCTAAACCTACTCTGGATGGATCACAATAGACTACAAAACCGTTTGAACCATCTGGAATAGCTAGAACTGGAGAAAAGGTAAGTCGAGTATTCAAATCTTGAAAGCTCTTCTCGCATAAATCTGACCACTGAAACGTAATCTTCTTCTGAGTCAATCTGGACATGGGAGATGCAATAGAAGAAAATCCCTCGACAAACCATTTGTAATAGCCAGCCAAACCCAAGAAACTCCTAATATCTGATGGTGATGTGGGTCTGGGCCAGTTTCTTACAGCCTTGGTTTTCTGAGGATCTACTCTAATTCCATCACCGGAAATAATATGGCCAAGGAATGCTACTGATCTTAGCCAAAATTCGCACTTGCTGAACTTAGCAAATAACTGGTGATCCCTGAGAGTCTGAAGAACAATCCTCAGATGGTCTACATGATCACGCTCTATGCGAGAATAGACCAGAATATCATCTATGAAGACTATGACAAATATGTCCAAGTACTGCTTGAACACACGGTTCATCAAATCCATAAAAGCTGCAGGGGCATTGGTAAGACCAATTGACATGACTAAAAATTCAAAGTGACCATATTGAGTACGGAAAGCTATCTTTGAAATGTCACATTCTCTAACTCTGAGCTGATGATAGCCCGATATGAGGTCTATCTTGGAGAAGTAACTGGCACCCTAAAGTTGGTCGAATAGATTATCAATCCTGGGAAGAGGATATCTATTCTTGATCGTGACCTTGTTGTGTTGATGGTAATTAGTACATATCCCGAGAGAACCATCTTTCTTGCACACGAATAACACTGGCGCACCCCATGGGGAAATCCTGGGTCTGATGAATCCTTTATCTAAGAGATCCTTCAACTGATATTTTAGTTCCTTGAGTTCTGCTGGTGCCATTCTGTATGGTGGAATAAAAATAGGTTGAGTATCCGAAAGAAGGCCTATGCCGAAGTCTATTTTCCTTTTGGGAGGAATGCCTGGAAGATCTTCAGGAAAGACATCTGAGTATTCATTAACAACAGGGACTGTTTTGAGGCTGGGATATTTAGAACTGGAATCTTTAACATGCATGATATGGTACGTACACCCCTTAGAAATTATTTTCCTTGCCCGAAGGTAGGAAACAAGTTGACCCCTGAACGCTAAAATGCTACCCTTCTACTCTAGGACGGGCTCATTCGGGAACTGAAACTAAACTATCCTGTTTTTGTAGTCGACTATGGCATAGCAAGAATGAAGCCAATCCATGCGGAGAATAACATCAAAATCAGTCATCTTTAACTCCACTAAATTTGCTGACGTGGATTTTTGAGATAGCATAACCGGGCAGTTCCTGTATACCCGCCAGGATATAATGGCTTTACCCACTGGGGTAGAGACAGAGAAGGGCTCTGCTAGGACTTTGGGACTGATTTTGAAATCACCTGCTATGTATGGAGTAATAAAAGACAAAGATGCACCTAGGTCTAGCAAAGCATATACATGAACTTGGAAAATCTGTAATGTACCAGTAATGACATCAGAAGAATTTTCCTGATCCTACCGGGACTGCAGAGCATAGAGTCTATTTGGGCGTTGCCCACTGGTAGCACTAGAAATGGCACCCTGCTGGTTCAGGCGACTGGACTGAGCTGTAGAATGATTTTGTTGACCCTAAAGACTTGACTGCAGACACTCCCTAATCCTGTAGCCTTTCTTGCCACAACTAAAATAGACATCACTACTGGCTCTGCAAATGCCCTTGTGGTTCTTACCACAAGTCTGACAAAGAGGATTCGTTTGGGCACTGCTAACACTGCCTTGAGATTTAGAGCCTAGCGCTTTGTTTCTATTACCGTCTCTAAACTTCGGCGCTGGAGCGCTGGTAGAGGAAGGAGCTGAAATGGCTAACTTGGAGCGAAACTGTGAACAGTTTCCTTCATCTGACTTGGGGTGAGCAAAGTTGAAATTACCTGACCTTGATCTCTTGTTCTGCCTTCCCCTAGTCTTAAACTTCTGCTCTTCTACTTGCTGGGCATGGGTCATGAGTCTGGCTAAGGTCATATCACCAATCAGCATCGTAGACCTACACTCATTTACCATACTATCGTTGACCCCTGACTCGAACTTGCTTATCTTAGCTCTATTATCGTTGACCCCTGACACGAACTTGCTTATCTTAGCTCTATTGTCTGCAACCACATGAGGATCATACTTGGCTAGCTGAGTAAATCTAAAAGAATACACCTTAACCGTCATATTCCCCTACCTGAGGTTGATGAACTCAAGAACTTTAGCTTTCCTCAGCTCTTGGGTAAAGAATCTGTCTAAGAAGGATGTGACAAATTCCTCCTACTCGATAGGGCCTGTATCATCTAACCTCTCAGACTTCCACTGTGTGTACCAATCATGAGCAACATCCTATAACTGGTAGGCAGCTAACTCAGCACTCTCAATAGAAGTAACACCCTTGATGTCAATGAACTTCTGGACTTGGTCAATGAACTCTTGAGGGGCCTCATCAGACTTAGACCCATGGAAAGATGGAGAGTTCATCCGGGTGAAGTATCGAACCTTAGCTGCTTTGGGTTTGGCCGAAATAACTGGTGGCCGTTCATTTTGTGTAGCCATGGACTGAGCAAGTATGGTAAATACGACACTAAACTCCACATGGGAAACATGTTTTCCCAAAGGATCTTTGGGCTGAGGAGATAGATGGTTTCTTATCTTTAGGGCCGTGGTCTGGAATAAGAGAAGAATGGATTAGGCTGAGAGTTTAATTTGTGATTATGCTCACTAGCATGACATGAATAATAAAGAAAGAGGACTGTTCCTAAAGCATCTTATAGCCTCTCGCTGATAAATATGGCGTGCAACACACCCATGTACAAGACTCTACTAGATGTGACTTTCAAACTTCCTAGGACTCTATTGTACCTTAGGCTCTGATACCAAGTTTGTAACACCCTGATTCGCTGAACCGGAATGCTACACGATGCTCATGACTCTAAGGGACCATAAGCTAACCCATGACTAATATCTATACTTGTATACTACAATTCATGATATAATAATGCAGAATACATAGAACTGTAAGGACATAAGGTTTAACTGAATACAATTATATGGGTGAAAATACCCAAAACAACTCAATCTGAACGTAAATCTGAACATAAATTGAAAGCCTCTAAACTATCTGAATAAGGAGTTTAAGACACATGTCTCTAACGAACTCCATAAAACTAAATTGAAGAAATAAATAAATAGATCAAATCATATTGTCCTCGAATCAATGAGGACTCACTATGTCTCTGCGACTGGAATGATATCGCTACAGATGGACTGGAGCTCGTATCTCGAAACCTATGGTGTAATATGAAAAGAAAGCACCATAGCACAAATGCATCAGTACAACTAGAGTACTGAGTATACGAGGAAGGTAGGCTGAACATAAGGGGTTTCATGCATGAACAAAACTAACTAACTAATATGAACGTGGGAGTGCAAACACACATATATAAAAACTAGGACCGTGAATATGTGATAGCATGACCTGTAAGCTAATACATGGTTTACTAATAACTATTATAACTGATACTGAAACTATTAACATAAATGACTATATCTGACAGTCCTGTATATACTGAAATCTAAAGAACGCCCTGAGTTTTTTTACTAAAATTGATACTAAAACTATGGGAAATAGTGTTTAACCGACATGCCCTATGTATTCCATTATGGCTAAGATAGGGTCTAATCTCTACCTCGACTAGAGGGGTGTTAATACTGTGCCACAGGTAAGGACAACTTGTGAGTGACCCTTATCTGGTGGGTACTCAATAAGAATGGTGGGAACCTTAAACTTATGGGTTAAGCCACCTCATCAACCCTAATTTGACAAGTTAAGATGTCTCAACCTACGCTGGCTACGTAGTTCTGGAACACAAGGATGACTACTAAGAATCACACCCTGAACTGGCAGGTGAGTTCCCATCCTTGGGTTCACTCGGTGCTAACCTCTACACCTATCTGGAGGGACTAGACATGAATAACTGACTGTGCATGACTTAATCTTACTGAATTCCATTGACTGGTGGAATGTTACTGATATCTGACAACTGACTAAGATCATGAGGCTTTCCTGAGTCACATGACTGACTGAAGTCTATGGAATCATAGCTTGAGTTCGGATATCGTGAAACATGACATGGATCTAAGCACACAACCATAGTTTTAGGGTACAAGTACCCCCAGGACTCGATGGAAGGAAACTGACACCCAAGACTGACTTGATCATAAGAATAGAGTCCATAATTTATAATTTCATAAGTAGGGATCTCATACTAAGCATGGCTATCAAAAATGTATTGCATGGAAAGGATTTCATATCACACGGAAGTACTTGCACAATCTTAATATCATGTTCATTGCATAATCATATTGGTAACACATACCAATAACATGAAAGTTCATGTGGATTGCATGATTATCATACATCTTGTTCATAAGTAGGATTTGCAAGTAAATATAGCATAATCTTATAAGAATAGTCCATGAGTATTCCAATAGTATTTACAAGGCACATTAACAAAATGAAAGTCATTGGAGCGTAAGGGCATATCATGACTCCTTCACTCAGTCACAATTTAGCTATATTGCATGATTTACAGTTTCTTAGGCATTTTATCGAACACCTTACATGCACATCTTAAGCATAGGTGAAATCATCAAATTATACATCATGAACAACCAAATTTACATGTTTTCAACTCATATGATATCATGAATTCACAAAAACATATAAAGATTTCATCTTGGGAATCACCCAATATCAACAACATGATCACCAACACCCAACAATATAGAAATCATACTTATAATGAAAACGAGGGTTTTTGAGCTTTATGGATGAAAGGGATCCATAAATCAACTCATGCATACCTTAGAAGGAAAGATTCTTGATGATTGATAGAGGAATTTCCTTGAAATCGGATCTTCAAGCTTAGTTACGCAACCCTAGTTGTTTTCCTTCTTTAGTTCTCTTGGATGATGATCTTTGAGATGATAATAGGGTTGTAATATATTTAGAAGCTATATATTTCATAGGGTTAAGTTTAGCGACGTATAAGGAGTGTTAAAAGACTTAATTACCCTTAAAATAACATAAAAACAGAGTGTTTTTGGCACCTAGAATTGACTTAGGCGGCACTCAAGTGATTGCCTAAGATAGGTTAGGCGGCGCCTAACCAATCGCCTATGCTTGGGTTGGGCGGAGCCTAACCAATCGCCTATGCTTGGATTGGGCGGCGCCTAACCAATCGCCTATGCTTACTGTCTCTCACGAAAATGGGTATAACTTTTTGCTCGAATATTGGATTAAGGTAAAATTGGTATCGTTGGAAATATAATTTGATTCTCTACAATTTGGTGGGTTTACATCAACCAAAATACCACATTAAAATCGAGTTATACTCGTTCAAAGATGACCCTTGCAAAATCAAACACTTAAACTTGATGGATTCAAAAACTCTTAGCTTGCATTACCGTAAGTGACTCATATGAACATGCTTAATGCATCATAAGCTATCCTATTACTAGGATATTTATTGTAATATATGTACTCAAGTATGAGTCACAGGATAGGAGATTTCATACGTAGAAATACTTATTCACTTCCTAGCTTAGAAACTTGTAGGGTATTACATTAGGTACGATGTGGTTTGGGTGAGTCATACCTTGGACAGTGTTTGGTCCAAAGGGGTGGCCTAGGTTATATGTGGTGGGTACCACTTGTATTGAAGTGTACGACTGGTATGGTTAGTCGTACCCCCTAACGAGATTTTATGCAGTTTAAGTGAGGGTAATTTGGATATTTCCCTACTTAACCTAATAAGGCCCTACAACTTTTAACTCACTTGGGAGGTTATTTTCCCTATTATTCTATTCATTAGAACTTAGAAAACACTCTCTAATCCTCTATAAAGTTGTATGGCAAAGGTTCTCTCCATTATTTTCTCAATTAAGGCATATACTTTTCCCTCATTGTTAGTTCCAACTAAAGGCATGGTTTTATACAAAGTTTTCATGGCATTATTTATTGTATGTTTTTTTGGTTTTTAAATATGTGTTGGGGTTTTGGTTATAAATGGATGGTTATAATTTCCCCTTATTTTAATTATGTTTTTACATATTTAATGGAGGTTATGGATAATTGGTTGGATGGTAATGGTCACATGGTTATTGGTTTTGGTTCTGGAAATACTATACCCCCAACATATTTGATAAAATTCCTATGATAATACGTTTACTATTTTATTAGATTCTTAATGGAACTATTGCATGGTTTGAACTTGGTAATGGAACCTTAAATGATTTAAATGGTTTGGAATGGTTAAATGGATTAGTTTAGTGGTAATGTTTATAGTTAATTGAATATACTTTTGGGGTACAATGGAATACCCCAAGTAAACCTGTTAATTTACAACTTGTGGGGTACATGGGACTCCCCCAAGCAAACATAATGGAACACTTGTATGGTACATGGGATTCCCCTAATTTAACATGGTAAATGGGTACATGGGAATCTCTTTACCTTAAAAGGTCGACTATGGAAAATACTTGGAAGTTATAGTTGGTATGACGATACTACTATTAATAGCATCAATTAATAATAAATAGAATAATGAATTGATTGGTTAGAAATGGTTTTAATTGGGCAATATTAGAGGGGTATGATAGCTAACCGTGAAGGTAGAAGTTCAATAAACTAACACCGAAAACTAATGTTGACATGAGGGGTTGGTCATGGCAACCATTTAAGATACTATGAGGTACACGGGAATCCTCTACGTAAATTATACATATGTATCATGGAGAACGAAAGGTATGGGAATCCCCTACTCTTATGGTATCTTGGGTTCGCATGGCTACATGCATCGAGGCTCATTCAAGGTGTTACACAGGAACCATATAGCTCGTGGGTAGTTTTAGGATGGTTAAGATACACATACCCAGGTTCATGGTTTTAAATGCATGCTAAACCCAATTTCTTTTCCCATCATGGTTACATATATACATGTATGGTTTGTATGCATATGGTTGGATTACGATTTTACTGGATGGCATTATTTAATCCTTATCCCGAGTTCATGCTAGCGTTCACTCGCTAACCCATCTTTGGGAGGCTGTATCCCGATATGATGCAAAAACTGGCCGTTCTACTCCTGCTGCATAGTGATGGGATTTCAGGATTAGTTTTTAGATTGAAGTGGTGAGCTTCCATATTTTTGAAAGGCTCCATTTTATGTTATGGATACTTTCACATACTTTGGTTATTTTATAGATATTGGTTTTGGCTATGGGTCAGAGCATGTCTCAACCAGATATTGGTTTTATTTTGGTTAGAGGATTTTGTGGAACTAATATGGGTTTGTATAGGTGGGATAATTATTGGTGTCAGTCTTAGTGTTGTTATTGGCATAGGGGATGATACCATTGGACTAAATTTCTCACTGTTCCATCCTCTTTTATTTTAGTATTATATATAATTATTATGAAACTTATATAGTTGTGGTTCTGGATTATGGTTTGGTTTGGTATTGGTTATTGGTTGGTATTGGATGGTTGGGCGTATTTGTGTGGTCACGATCATAGAATTATCCCAGAGTCTAGGATTATACAATAATGCTATCTTGTTATATGTTCGGTATTTATCCAACTCAGGATATGTGTAGGTGAACTGGGTTAGGTAACGAGGGTGGTCTCCAATCCTGGTTGGACTTAGGATTCCCATTATGATAAGGCTCTAGTTAAGGTCATGTCAAATTGGTATCAGAGCTTCAGGTTCATTGTCAATTGGAAAACCAAAAAGCTGTGTCTAGTAGAGTCTCTTTTAGGGATGTGTAGTGTGCCATACTCTTAAAAGATAGGCTACAAGGCATTTAGGAATGGTCCACTTTCTTGGTATACTATTTTCAAGCTTGGAGTCGAAGTCTTGGAATCTTCTCTAATCCTTGTCTATTCTCTTTTTAGTTCATGCCTCGATGATCTGGAACACAAGGAAACTCTTTTGTCCTATTTGGGGACAATATGGAAGGGACACATGGGATCCATACTCAGTTTAGGTGTCTAGTCCCTGATATTTTTGGAGTTCCATCGGTTGCTACTAGTCCTCTTCAGGTCGAGGTGACAAATATGGAATTTCATCAATCGATTCATACTATTGCTTAGTTGGTTACTGCTCAGGCTGAGTGAGATGCATATGGTATTTGATCTGCTGATCCCATAAGGGTTGGCCAGTTTATGAAGATAAATCCTCCTACTTTTGCTGGAGTAAAGGTGAAGGAGGATGCTCAGGGTTTCTTGGATGAAATGGAGAAAATCTATAGGGTGATGCATGCCACGAATATTGAAGGGGTAAATTTTATATCTTACCAGCTCAAGTATATTATATACTAGTGGTATGAGGAATGGGTTAGGGATAGAGGTGATATTAAGGATTTTTCCTTATAAGTGACTTTCTTAAATGCTTTTCTAGATTTCTTCTTTCCTCAAGAGATGAGGGAAGTGATGATGGAGGAGTTTGTGAATCTTAAGAAAGGAAAAATATCTGTCAAGGAATATGCCTTGAAATTTTATTAGCTGACAAGGTATGCTCCAGACTATATGTACGATATGAGGGTAAGAAGGAGAAAGTTCACTTCTAGGCTATCTCAAGATTATATCCTTGAAACAAAGACTGCATTGCTAATCAAGGATATGGATATTTTGAGGTTGGTTGTCCATATGCAGTATACAGAGGATAAAAAATGAAAACAAGCTAAATTTGGAGAAAGGTAGGGAAAGAAGTTCAGGTCTTCTGAACAAGGTAGTGGGAATCAACATGGTGGTCGGGATGGCGATAAGTGGCCATACAAGAAATAGAGGAGTTTTGGTTCTTTCTTTTCTGCTAGTGCTCCTTATCTGAAGTCTTTATGTGGTAGGCATTAGCAGGGTGGTGATAATTTTTGGGCCTATGGTGCCCAATCTCAAGTGTATGGGGCTTAGTCGGCTTTTTTATGACCTTCTTTTTGGTTCCGTGGTTGTATTCATCAGGGATTTTTCATTGAAGGGAGGGAAAAGTATTTTAAATAAGGTCAGCCAAGCCATATGCTTAAGAATTGTCCTACTGGCAAGTGTGTATCGGGATCGGTCAAAGCTCCAATTTCCTTATATTCTACTCCTACACTTAGTGGTGCTACTTCTGCGACTGCTCTTACTTTTGGTACCGACATTGGTCGGAATAGGTTGTATGCTCTTCCATCTCAATCAGAGTTTGAAGCATCGCCTAATGTCATTACTGGTATGTTACAACTCTTTTCTCGTGACGTTTATTATTTGCTTGATCAGGGGCACACTCTTTCTTATGTGACCCTATTTGTGGATCTGTGTTTTAGTTTTTATCATGAGGTTATTTTAGATCCACTTTTGTTTCTATCCTGGTAGGTGACTCATTCTAAGAGGGATTATAGGGAATGTGTGGTATCTGTTGATAGTAGGCAAACTTTGGTGATTTTTTTTGAAATTGATATGGTGGATTTTGATGTTATTCTGGGTATGGATTGGTTACACTCTTGTGATGCATCCTTAGATGTTGGACCCATAAGGTTGTCTTTAGTTTCCCTTATAAATCAGTTATGAAGTGGGAGGGTAGTTCCTTATCTCCTAGGGGGAGGTTTATTTCTTATCTTAGAGCCCAGAGATTAATCTTAAAAGGGTGTCTCTATCACTTGGTTCGATTTAAGGATTCTAACTCAAATGGTCCTTCCTTACTTTTGGTTTTAGTGGTAAATGAGTTTCCTGAGGTCTTTTCAAATAATCTTCCTGTTGTTCCTCCAGATAGGGAAATTGATTTTGGTATTGATTTGGTTTTGGACACTCGTCCAATATCTGTTCCTCCTTATAGAATGGCTTTGACTGAGTTGGATAAACTCAAGGAGAAACTTGAGGATCTTCCAGATAAGGGATTTATTTGTCCTACTATATCCCTGTGGTTAATAGCTGGCCTATACCCACAACTCTAACAGACATTCAAATCTTCTTGGGTTTGGATGGGTATTATAGGCGGTTTGTGGACTGATTTTTGATGAAAGATCCCCCATTGACTAAGGTGACTCAGAAGAAAGTAAAGTTTTCTTGGTCGGATGCGTGTGAAGGAAGTTTTGAGAAGCTTAAGGATAAGCCAACTTCAGCTCCAGTTTTTACATTGCCTGAAGGCAATAAGGGGTTTGTGGTTTGTTTTGATGCATCTCGGGTAGGACTTGGTTGCATGATGATGCAGCATAGAAAGGTGATTCACTATGCTTCTAGGCAGTTAAAGGTGCATGAGAGGAACTATCCTATTCATGAGTTGGAGATATTGGCTGTGGTTTTTTCTTTGAAAACCTTGCGGTATTCTTTATGAAGAGTGAACATGGACATATTTTCTGATATAAGAGTCTACAATATGTGTTCACTCAGAAGGAGCTAAATCTCAAGAAAAAAAGATAGCTGGAGCTTCACAAGGACTATGATATGAGTCTACACTACCACCAAGGTAAAACTAACGTGGTTTCTAATGCTCTTAGCATGTTGTCCATGGGGAGTTTGGCTCATTTGGAGAAAGGAAAATGAGAATTAGTGAAGGATATTCACTGCTTGAAAAATCTTAGAGTTTGTCTCTTGGACACCAAGGATGGTAGGGTATGGTCTCGGAGGTGGTTAGGTCATTTCTTGGTGCAGAGATCAAGGAGAAGCAAGTTCTAGACCCTATATTGATGAAATTCAAGAGTGATGTTAGTATGCAGAAGGTGATTGAAACACCCTAGTTTCTAGACCTTAGAAAATTTCCTGGAATTCTAATTTCTAGACCTAACACAAGTCATGGGTACGAGCTGGATGTTGGGGTACAGATGGTATGGTCTAGTCGTATTTTGACCAGTGTTGGTATGTGGGATGGATTTTGGTCACTGGAATGAGTATGACTTGGTCTTACGAGTCGTATGGTTGGATACAAATAGTTTTCTTCCTTCACTTGACCTTAGACTTGGTAGCATAAGTTGGATCCGAGTACGGGTGGATCACTAGAAATCGTAAGCTAGGGTACGAGTCGTACCCAAAACTCGTATAGTGGACAGTGTTCCAACCTTCTATGATTCTATCTTGCTAGGGGTATAGTGAAGGGTACAGATTGTATGCTGTCAATACGACTTGGGTAGGATGAGTCATACACTGGATAATTTTAGGTCCAAGGGTTAAGGCTTAGGATATAAGTGGTAGGTACCACTCGTATCGAAGGGGATGACCCGTGATGGTCGGTCATACCCATGTGATAGAATTTCGTACAACTTAAGTGGTGATATTTTGGATATTTCCTTACTTACCTAAATAAGGTCCCACAACTTCTAACTCTCTTAGGAGTCTATTTACCCTAATATTCTATTCATTAATACTTAGAAACTCTTCTTAAACACTCTATAATTCTCACAAAAAGTTTTGGGGTAAGAAAGCTAGGGTTTCAACTAGAGGAATAATTTGGGGATTTTGTTGGTGGATTCTCTCCGTCTACTTTGTCAATTAAGGCATGTTCTCTTCCCTCATTGGTAGTTCCAATTAATAGCATGATTTTTATGAATGGTTTTCATATTTTCATTGTTTTATGATTTTGGGGTTTTAACTATGATTTGGGGTTTTTGGTTATAAATAATTGGTTATAGTTTTCCCATGTCCTAACTATTCTTTTATATGCATTAATGGTGGTTTTGGACAATTGGTTGCATGGGAATGGTTCTCTGGTAAAGGAATTTAGTTTTGGAAATACTATGCCCCCAATGTGTTTGATAAAATGCCTTTAACAATGTTTTCATTAATATATTGGTTTTTCAATGGAACTTATGCATGGTTTAAACTTAGTAATGGAACCCTAAATGGTATGAATGGTTTAAATAGTTTTAAATGTAATGAAATGGCTTTGGTGGCCATGATTTTGGTTAATTGGAAATAATGAAGGGTACATGGAATCCCTTAAACCTATATATGTTTGGCTACGGACAAAACTTGCAAGTTATTATTGGTATGACGATACCACTATTAATGGACTTGGTTAATAAATAGTTAATGGATTGGTTGGTTGCTTGGTAATGGTTTTAATTGGGCAATAATGGCTGGGTGTGCTGCAAAACCGTGGAAGGTGGAGGTCCCAGGGGGAGGGGGCAAAACTGGAAACTCATATTTGCCGATAAGAGGTTTGGTCTTAGTGACCCCGTAATGATGTCATACTTTATATTTTGGGGATGTACTAGTCATCCCTGGTTTTCTTCCCTGGTCATGCGACTTTACGCACTGGGACCCTTTCAGCAGAGAAAGCTGAACCCATATAGCTCATAGGTGGTTTAGGACAGCAAAGCTACACAACCCAGGCAAAGGTTTTAATGGCATACTAAACCTGTTTCTCTTTCCCGTCATGGTTATATAATTATATATATGTTTATGTGCATATGAATAGTTTTACTTGGTTTTATAAATGGCATTATTTTATTCTTATCCTGAGTTCATAGTAGAGATCACTCACTAACCCATCTTCGGGTGGCTGTATACCCATGCTATGTAGGAACTGACCGTTCTACTCCTCCTACGTAGTGATTGACTCGGGGACAACTATTGGATTAAAGCGGTAAGCTTCCATCTTTCTTGAAGGCTCCATTTTATGTTATGGATAATTTTAGATATTTTACTTTATTTTAGGAAATTGGTTTTGTGTATGGTTGAGGGCATGCCCCAACCAAATATTCTTACTCTTTTGGTTAGAGGTTTTATGGTACTGCTATGGGTTGGAATGGGCTGGATCGAACCTAGTGTCCGCCTTAGCATTGGTATTAGAATTGGGGCTGATCATTGAACATAATTTCTCACTGGTCCATTATATTTCATTTGGGATTAATTATATTATGTTTTGGAATTTATTTGGTTACGACCTAGTTTATGGCCCTTGTTTCAAAATTGGTTTGATTTGGGATGGTTGGACTTGGTTGGGTCGGTCACGATTCTGATCCTATCCCAGAGTCTTTATGTGAGCTGTTACACTATCTTGTCATATTATTAGCCAACTTAGGGCAAGAGACTTGAGGTTAGATCGGGTAATGGGGGTGGTCTTCGGTCTCGATCAGACTTGGGACACCCATTACGAAAAGGCCCCCAGACGAGTCATGTCTAGTTGGTATCAAAGCTTTAGCTTCATGTTCAATTGAGAGTCTACAAAGCCATGTATGGCAGAGTCTCTTTTTAGGGTGTGCAACATGTTACACTAATAAGAGAGTGACTACAAGACACTTATGAATGTTTTACTTTCTTGGTATTTTATTCTCAAGGTTGGGGTCTAAGTCCTAGAATTCTTCTCTAATCCTTGGTTGTTTACTTTTTAGATCATGCCTTGATGATATGGAACATAAGCAAACTCTTTAGTCCCATCTGGGGACAACGTTGATGGGGTATGTCCTATGTCTAAAGTTCATCTTCGATCTCAGGGTTCTATCCTCGATAATTCTAGACTTTCTTCGATTGCTACTAGTCCTTCTCAGGTTAAGGTGACTAATGCAAAACCAGTCTATTCATACGATTGCTAAATTAGTTGCTGCTCAGGCTTAGCGGGATATATCTGGTAGGTTATATGCTGAGGTCACATGGGTTGGTTAGTTTATGAAACTGAATCCTTTTACTTTTACTGGTGTAAAGGTAGAGAAGGATCCTCAGGGTTTCTTGGATGAGATAGAGAAGATATTAAGGGTACTGCAATTAAACTTTACAGCTTGTCAGCTCAAGGATAATGCATACCAATTATACGAAGAGTGGGATAGGGATAGAGGAGAAGTGGAGGAGTCATCCTTATGGGATGCTTTTCTAGCAGTTTTTTGAATTGTTTCTTACCTTAAGAGATAAGGGAAGCAAACATGGAGGAGTTTGTGAATCTTAAGAAAGAGAGAATATATGTCAATAAATATGCCTTAAAGTTTTACCAGCAATCAAGGTATGCTCCTTATTTGGTGGCTGACATGAGAGCGAGAATAAGAAAATTTACTTCTGGGTTGAATCAAGATTTGATCTTAGAAAGCAAGAATGCCTTGCTGGTTAAAGATACAGACATTTCTAGGTTGGCTATTCTTATGCAGCAGGTAGAGGATAATAAGAGAAAACAGGAAGAGTTTGTAGATTGACATTGTAAGAGGAAAAGGTTTCCTGATCAGGGAGGTGATCATTCTCAGGGTGATCGGGATGACGGCAAATGGAAAAAAAAGAAGTAGGAGAGTTCAGGATCCTTCTCTGCTTCTAGTGCTTCTTACATAAAGTTGTTAGTGATAGGCATCACCAGGGTGGTGATAATTTCTAGGCACAGGATGCCCAATATCAGTAGAGTGGGGTTTAATCAGTTTCTTTATGCCCTCTTTATCAGTTCTGTAGTCATCCTTATTGTGGTTATTACAATAAAGGGAGGGATAAATTCTTCAACTTTTTCTAGGCAGGCCATCGACTCAGGGATTGTTCGATTAATAAGGTTGATAGAGAGCAAATAAGGTACCGATGGCTACATCTTTTGCTTGTGCACCGGGTGGTACCGTGTTTACTTCTATTACTACTCCTTGTTCTTGTGTTGGATAGAATAGGTTGTATGCTTTGGCGTCCCGACAGGAATTTGAGGCATCACCTGATGTTATTACTGGTATGTTACAACTCTTTTCTTGTGATGTGTATTGTCTACTTGATTTAGGGTCCATCATTTCTTATTTTACCCCATTTGTGGCTGTATGTATTGGTTCTTATCCCAAGGTTATTTTGGATCTTTTTTTTGTTTCTACCTCGATAGGTAACTCAGTTATTGCTAAGTGAGTCTATAAATGGGTTTGTGGTATCTATTGGTGGTAGGTAGACTTTGGTGGATTTTTTTAAACTTGATATGGTGGATTTTGATGTTATTCTAGGGATGGAATTGATACACTCTTGTTACACATCCTTTGATTGTCGAACCCGTAAGGTTGTCTTTAGGTTCCCTGGTGAACCGATTATAGAGTGGGAGGGTGGTTCCCTAGCTCTTAGGTGGAGGTTTATTTTTTATCTTAGAGCTTGGAGGTTAATCTCCAAAGGTTGTCTTTACCATTTGGTTTGGGTTAATGATTCTAACTCATAAAGTCCTTTTTTACAGTTAGTCCCAATGGTAATTGAGTTTCCAGAGGTCTTTTCAAACAATCTTCCTAGTGTTCCTCCAGATAGGGAAATAGAGTTTGGTATTAAATTAGTTTAGGACACTCGTTCAATATCTATTCCTCTATTTAGAATGTCTCTAACTAAGTTGAGGAAACTTAAGGAGCAACTTAAGGATCTTCTGATAAGGGGTTTATTCATCCTAGTGTATCCCCGTGGGGTGCACCAGTATTGTTCATGCACAAGAAGGATAGTTCCTTTTGGATTTGCAATGGCTATCAGCAGTTGATAAGGTGATGGTAAAAAATAAGTATCCTCTCCCAAGGATAGATGACTTATTTAATTTGCTGTAAGGTGCCAAGTTATTTTCTAAGATTGATATTTGGTCTAGGTATCATCATCTAAAGATTAGGGAAGTGGATATCCCTAAGAAATTTTTTCATACTCGGTATGGGAACTTTGAATTTTTGGTAATGTTGTTTGGATTGACTAATGCACTGATGATATTTATTGATTTTATGTATAAGGTTTTCAAAAAGTTCTTGGATTTCTTTGTCATTGTGTTTATTGATGACATTCGGGTTTATTCCAAAAGTGAGGTGGATTATGGTAATCACCTCCGTGTGGTATTGCAAACCTTGAAGGAAGAACAATTCTATGCCAAGTTCTCTAAGTGTGAGTTTTGGTTACACGTTGTGACTTTTATTGGTTATATTATTTCTAGCGAGGGGATCATGGTGGATCTGTAAAAGGTGGCTGTGGGTAAAAGGTTACCTAGACCCATGACTCCAATCGACATCCAGAGCTTTTTAGGCTTGGCTGGGTGTTATAGGCAGTTTGTGGAAGGCTTTTCATTGATAGCTGATCCTTTGACTAAGTTGAATCAGAAGAAAGTTAAGTTTTCTTGGTCAAATGTAGTTGAGGGGAGTTTTGAGAAGTTGAAAGATAAGCTGACTTCGACTCAGATTTTGACTTTCCGGGAAAGCAATGATGGGTTTATGGTCTTTTGTGATGCATCTAGGGTAGGTCTTAGTTGTGTATTGATACAACATGGGAAGGTGATTTCCTATGCCTCCAAGCAGTTGAAGGTACATGAGAGGAACTATCCTCTTTATGATTTGGAGCTGTTAGCAGTGGTTTTTGCCTTGAAATTATGGCAACATTATTTGTATGGTGTACACATGGATATCTTTCCTGATCATAAGAGTCTACAAGATGTGTTCACTCAGAAGGAGTTTAATCTCAAGTAGGGGAGATAGTTGGAGCTTCTCAAGGACTATGATATGAGTCTTTACTATTACCTAGGTAAGTCTAATATGGTTGCCGATGCTCTAAGAAGGTTGTCCATGGGAAGTTTAGCTCATGTGGATAAAGGAGAAAGGGAATTGGTGAAAGATATTCACTGCTTGGCTAATCTTAGAGTTCACCTTTTGGACTCCAAGGATAGAGGTGTAATGGTATAAGAAGTGGTTTGATTGTCTTTTAGTGCTGAGAATAAGGAAAGGCAAGTTCTAGATCTCGTCCTAACAAAAATCAAGGGTGATGCTGGTAGAAAAAGGTGATGGGGTTTAAGATCAGTGGTGATGGTACTTTATGGTACCAAGAAAGGTTGTGTGTTCCTGATGTCGACAGTTTACGACAAAGGATTTTGGCTGAGGTGCATAATTTTTGCTACGTTATGCATCCTGGCTTGACAAAGATATATCATGATCTTAAAGAGATGTATTGGTGTGATGGTATGAAAAGGGACATGGCTAATTTTGTAGCCAAGTGCTTGGTGTGTAAACAAGTTAAAGTTGAGCACATGAGACCCGGTGGGTTGTATCAAGAGATAGTTTTGCCCGAATATAAATGGGAGGTAACCAATATAGACTTCACTTCTGGTCTTCTTCAGTCTAGGAATTAATATAATATGATTTGGGTCATTGTGGATAGGATGAAAAAGTCTGCTCACTTCTTGCCAGTGAGAAATACCTTTTTGATAGAGGATTATACGAAGTTGTATCTTCAGGAGACTGTGAAGCTGCATGAGGTACCTATTTTGATTATTTCTTATCGTGGCACATAATTTATGTCTCATTTTTGGTGGTCTTTCTACAAAGTTTTAGGGACTACGGTGAGTCTGGGTACTACTTTTCATCCGCAGATAGATGGGCAAGTGGAATAAACTATTCAGACATTGAAGGATATGTTTCGGGTTTGTGTGATTGATTATGATGTAAGTTGGGTTGAGCATCTACCTTTGGTAGAGTTTGCTTACAACAATATCTATTATTTTAGTACTGATATGACCCTTTTTGAAGCATTGTATGGTAGGAGGTGTTGATCTTCTATTGGGTGGTTTGAGCTTAGGGAGGCGGACATGTATGGTCCTGACTTGGTTTACCAGGCTATGGAGAAGGTGAAGGTGATTCAAGATAGGCTTAAGGCTTCTTAAAGTCTCCAAAAGTCCTATGCGGATATTAGGAATAGAGACTTGGAGTTTGAGATTGGGGATAAGGTTTTCTTCAAGGTATCTCCCATGATGGAAGTAGTGCAATTTGGTAAGAAGGGAAAGGCCAGTCCCATATTTGTTGGTCCTGATGAGATTCTATGGAAGGTTGGTAATGTTTCTTTCGAATTGGAGTTACCTTCTAGCTTGAGCTTGGTTCATACGGTATTTCATGTCTCCACATTAAGGAAGTGTCTTGGTGATTCTTCTTCGATTGTTCCATTGGAGGGGTTGGGTATCTTAAACTCTCTGTCTTATAAAGAGGTCCCAGTTAAGATGTTGGATAGGCAGGTTCGTTAGTTGCAAACCAAGGATGTGGCTTTGGTTAAGGTTCTGCGGTGGAACTTTGAGGTGGAAGAAGCTACATAGGAAGCAGAAGAGGATATGAAGTCTAAGTATTCGCATTTATTTTCTACTCTTGGAATTTATGTGAAAGGTATGTGTCTTCAACAGGTCTTTATTCTCTGAGTTTGTTATAGAAAGATTAATATCCTTGCCGATATGTTTTCAAACTTGGTTAAATATTGGAAATATATTTGATAATGCAAATGACTCGTGCGTATGGTTACCCTTATCTTGTTTGTCATTCGGGGATGAATGTTCCTACTAGGGGAGACTGAAACACCCTGGTTCTTGGACCTTAGAAATTTTCCTGGAATTCTAGTTTCTGGACCTAATACGACTCATGGGTATGCGCTGTATGTTGGGGTATAAATGGTATGGTCCAGTCGTATGCTGACCAGTGTTTGTTGGTGGGATGGATTTTGATCACTGGAATGGGTATGACTTAGTGATACGAGTTGTATGGTTGGATACAGATTGTTTGGTTCCTTCACTTAACCTTAGACTTGATAACTTAAGTTGGATCTAAGTAAGAGTGGCTCACCAGGAGACGTAAGCTAGGGTACGAGTCATATCCAAGACTTGTATGGTGGACAGTGTTCAAACCTTCTGTGATTCTATCTTGCCGGGGATATGGTGGAAGGGTACAAATTGTACTCTATCAATATGTCTTGGGTAGGATGAGTCGTGCACTGGACATTGTTGGATCCAATAGTTAAATGTATAGATTTTATGAAAGGTTTTCATGATTTCATTGCTGTAAGATTTTGGATTTTTCACTATGATTTAGGGGTTTTGGTTATAGACGTTTAGTTATGGTTTTCCCATATTTTAATTATGGTTTTATACACATTAATGGTGATTTTGGATAATTGGTTGCATCGGAATGGTTCTTTGATAATGGACTTTGGTTTTGGAAATACTATGCCCCAATGTGTTTGATAAAATGCCTTTAACAATATTCATTAAAATATTGGTGTTTTAATGGAACTTATGCATGGTTTAAACTTAGTAATGGAACCCAAAATGGTATGAATAGTTTAAATGGTTTTAAATGGAATAGAAAGGTCTTGGGGGCCATGGTTTTGGTTAATTAGAAATCATGAAGGGTATATAGAATCCCTTAAACCTATAAATGGTTGGCTATGGACAAAACTTGCAAGTTATTGTTCGTATGATGATACCACTATTAAATGGGTTGATGAATAAATGTTTAATAAATTGGTTGGTTGCTTGGTAATGCTTTTAATTGGGCAATAATGGAGGGGTATGTAGCAAAGCCGTGGAAGGTGGAGGTCCCGGGGGGCCAAAACTAAAAACTAATATTTGCCGATGTGAGGTTTGGTCTTGGATACTGTGTGCATGATGTCACACTTTATATTTGAGGTATATACTAGTCATCCTAGGTTTCTTCCATAGTTGTGCAGCTTCATGCTCTGCGGCCCTTTCAGCAGGGGGAGCTAAAGCCATATAGCCCGTGGGTGGTTTAAGGCAACAAAGCTATACAACCTAGGTAAAGGTTTTAATGGCATGCTAAACCTGGTTTCCTTTCCTGGCATGGTTATATAAATATATATATGGTTGCGTGCATATGGATGGTTTTACTTGGTTTTATAAATGACATTATTTTATCCTTATCTTGAGTTCATGCTAGTGATCACTCGCTAACCTGTATTTGGGTGGCTGTATACCCATGCTATGCAGGAATCGACTGTTGTACTACTCTTACATTAGTGATTGACTCAGGGACAACTGTTGGATTGAAGTGGTGAGCTTCCATCTTTTCAAAAGGCTCCATTTCATGTTATGGATAGTTTAGATATTTTGGTTTATTTTTGGATATTGGTTTTGTCTATGGTTTGGGGCAGGTCCAAACTGGATATTCTTACTCTTTTAGTTAGAGACTTTGTGGTACTTCTATAGGTTGGAATGGGCGAGATCGGTATTGGTGTCAGCCTTATCATTGACATTGGAATTAGGCATGAAATCATTGGACATAATTTCTCACTGTTCCATCGTATTTTATTTTGGGATTAATCATATTATGTTTTGGAACTTATTTGGTTACGGCCTGGTTTATGGCCCTTATTTTGAAATTTGTTTGGTTTGGGATGGTTGGACTAGGTTGGGTTGGTCACTGTTGTTATCCTATCCCTGAATCTTCATGTGAGCTGTTACACTATCTTGTTATATGCTCAAAATTCATCCAACTTAAGGCAGGCGAGTAGAGGTTGGGTTAGGTAAGAGGGGTGGTCTCCAATCCCGGCTGGACTTGGGATGCCAATTACAACAAGGTCCCTGGTAGAGTCGTGTCAGTGGTAGTCTTTGAGATCAGTAGTGATGGTACTTTGTGGTACCAAATGAGTTTATACGTGTCGGCATCGATGATTTACGATAAAGGATTTTTGCTGAGGCATATGAATCACGCTATTTTGTTCATCCCAGCTCGACAAAGATGTATCATGATCTCAAGGAGATGTATTTGTGGAATGGTATGAAAAGGGATGTGGCTGATTTTGTAGCCAAGTGCATGGTGTGTCAACAAGTTAAAATTGAGTATATGAGGCCTGGTGGGTTGTATCAAGAAATTTATTTGGCCAAATAGAAATGGGTGGTATATAATATGGTTCTTATTATCGGTTTCCTCAATCTCGAAACCAATTTGATTTGATTTGGGTAATCGTGGATAGGATGATGAAGTCCGCTCACTTCTTGCCAGTAAAGACTGCCTTTTCGGTGGAGGATTATGAGAAATTGTTTCTTCAGAAGATTATGAAACTGCATGGGGTACCTATTTCGATATCTCTAATCCCGGTATACAATTTTCATCTCATTTTTGGTTTATCTTTTTAGAAGGGATTGGAGACTAAGGTTAGTCTGAGTACTGCTTTTCATTTATAGACAGATGGGCAAGTAAAAAGGACTATCAAAACGTTGGAGGATATGCTGCGGGCGTGCATGATTAATTATGATGGCAATTAGGTTGAGCATCTATATTTGGTTGAGTTTGCTTACAACAATAGCTATCATTATAGAACTAATGTAGCCCTTTTTGAGGAATTGTATGGTAGGAGGTGTAGATCTCCTATTTGTTGGTTTGAGCTTGGCGAGGTGGATATATTTGATCCGAATTTGGTTTATCAAGCTATGGAAAAAGTAAACGTGATTTGGGATAGGCTTAAGGCTGCCCAAAGTCCCCAAAAGTCCTATGCAAATATAAGGCATAGAGACTTGGAGTTTGAGGTTGGGGATAAGGTATTCCTAAAGGTATCTCCCATGAAGGAAGTAATGAGGTTAGGTAAAAAAGGAAAGCTCAGTCCCCGGTTTGTTGGTCCTTATGTGGCTTTGTGGAGGGTTGGTAATTCGGCTTGTGAACTGGAGTTGCCTTCTAGTTTGAGCTCCATTCATATGGTATTTCATGTCTCTATGTTGAGGAAGTGCGTTGGTGATCCTACTTTGGTTGTTCCTTTGGAAGGATTAGGTGTCTTAGATTCTTTGTCTTATGAAGAGGTCCCGGTTGAGATTCTGGATAGGCAGGTTTGTCGTTTAAGGACAAAGGATGTGACCTCATTTAAGTTTCTATGGAAGAACTACAAGGTGAAAGAGGCAACATGGGAAGTAGAAGAGTACATGAATTTCAAATATCCACATCTATTTTATGCTCCAGGGATTCGTGCGGAATATATATGTTCTTCAACATACTTTTGTTTTCAAACTTTATTAAGGGAACGATTTATATCTTTGAATCTTTGTTTTCTAACCCTTTTAAAGGTTGGATTGTTATTTGATAATGCAAATGAACCATGCTTGTGTTTACCCTACCTTGTTCGTCATTCAGGGATAAATGTTCCTAGTAGGGGAGACTATTACACCCTGGGTTTTTAACCATTAAAAAATTTCCTAGATTTATGATTTCTGGACATGTAACGACTAGGGGGAATGGGTCATACGCTGGTGTATGATTGGTATGAGTTTGTCGTATGCTGACCAGTGTTGGATGGTGGGTTGAATTTGGTTCCTAAAATAGATATGACTTGTGTGGTACGAGTTGTATTGGTGGATACGGGTCATTTGGTTTGGAATTTTCCTTCACTTAATCTTAGATTTGAAAACTTAAATCTGAGTATGAGTGGCTCACCATGAGTCGTAAACCAGGGTACGAGTCATACCATAGACTCGTATAGTGGACAATGTTCAAAATTCTTATGATTCTATTTGGCCAGGGGTACGGGTCGAGGTTACTATTCGTATTCTTGGGTATGATATGGTTTGGGTCATTCATACCTTGGATAGTGTAGGGTCAAAAGGGGAGGCCTAGGGCACGAGTGATGGGTATCACTCATAATGAAGGGTCCGACTGGTATGGTTAGTCATACCCCCTAAAGGGATTTTATGCAGTTTAAGTGAGGGCAATCTGGATATTTCCCCTCTTAACATATTAAGGCCCACAAATTTTACTCACCTGGGAGGTTATTTGCACTATTATTCTATTCATTAACTCTTAGAAAACACTCTCTAAAGTTCTTGGGAAAAGAAATCTAGGGTTTCATCTTAAGGATTAATTTGGGGATTGTGTTGGTGATTTCTCTCCATTATCTTCTGAATTAAGGTATGTACTCTTCCCTCATTGTTACTTCAAACTAAAGGCATGGTTTTACATATTGTTTTCATGGCATGATTTATTGTATGGTTTTGGGATTTCTAAATATGTGTTAGATTTTTGGTTTTAAATGCATGGTTATAGTTTTACCATGTTTTACTTATGTTTTTACATGTTTAATGGCAGTTTTTGGATAATTGGTTGCATGGTAATGGTCACATGGTAATTGGTTTTGGTTTTCGAAAAACTATGCCCCCAACAAGTTTGATAAAATGCCTATGATAATGCGTTTACTATGTTATTGGATTTTTAATGAAACAATTGTATGGTTTGAACTTGGTAATGGAACCCTAACTGGTTTAAGTGGTTTGGAATGGTTAAATGAAATGGTTTAGTGGTCATGGTTATGGTTAATTGAATATCCTTGTGGGGTACAATGGAATCCCCCAAGGAAATATGTTAATGGACAACTTGTGGGGTACATGAGACTCCCCCAAGCAGACATAATGGAACACTTGTGGGGTACATGGGATCCCCCAAAGTTAACTTGGTAAATGTGTACATGGGAATCGCTTTACCTTTAAAGGTCAGATAGGGATAATACTTGTAAGTTATAGTCGGTATGATGACACCACTATTAATAGCCTTGTTAATAATAAATGGAGTAATGGATTGGTTTGAAATGGATTTAATTTGGCATTAAAGATGGGGTGTGATAGATAATCGTGAAGGTGAGAGTTCAATGAACGAGCACTGGAAAATCATGTTTTCCTACATGAGGGGTTGGTCATGCTAACATTCACAGGCTAACCCATCTTCGGGCGACTGTATCCCAACGCAATGCAAGAACCAACCATTCTACTTCTCCTGCATAGTGATCAAATTTCGAGATCAACTTTTGGATTGATGTGGTGAGCTTTCATCATTTTAGAAGGCTCTATTTCATGTTATGGATACTTTCACATACTTTGGTTATCTTATGGATATTGGTTTTGGCTATGGTTGGGGGCATGTCCTAATCGGATATTGGTTTTCTTTTGGTTATAAGCTTTTGTGGAACTAATATGGGTTTCTATGGTTGGGATCGGTATTGATGTCAACCTTAGTTTTGGCATTGACATTTGGGGCTGATACTATTGGACTAAATTTAACACTATTCCAACCTCTTTATTTTGGGATTATAAATAATTATTATGGAACTTATATGGTTATGGTTCTGGATTATGGTTTTGTTTGGTATTCATTTTTGGTTGGTATCGGATGGTTGGGCTCATTTGGATGGTCACGGTCATAGACCTATCCTAGATTCTTGTATTATACAATAACACTATCTTGTTATATGTTTAGGATTCATCCAAATCAGGATATGCGTAGGTCGGTTGGGTTGGGTAATGGGGGTGATCTCTAGTCCTAGTTGGACCTAGGATGCCCATTATGACAAGGCCCTAGTTTGGGTCGTGTATGAGGATTAGGTGAAAAGGACTTAAGCAGTACTCCATTCTTGCATCTATTTTAATATGAGTATCCACCAACTGTTTTGTAAAGATCTTCACTTTAGCATTCTGTTTGGCCATTCTTTCCTGGAGTTTTGCATTTCCAGTTGCATGATCATTAGTGGAATTTAGTTCTTCAAAGGATATCGTTTGAATCAATAATGTCAAAAACATTTAATCCAGCATCTTTGCCAGTTCAATTTATTCTTAACTCCTCCATTTCCATTCCCAACTTCTCTTGAATAACTAACAATTCAGATACTTGATATACATTCTTCACAAGTTTTGTTCAATCTGAATATCAGCTTGGCTGTCCCATGTGATCTCCTTTTCCCAAGTACCTCAAAATGATTAAATACTTCGTTAAGGAGGTACCCATATGGCATTTCTTGTCTCTTTTTTCCTCATATATTTTGGAATGAAGAGTTCTTTCCCGGGAGAACTTTCTGAGTCATCAACAATTTAATCCTCTTTTAACCACCCACATTCTTCATCTCATCCTTTGTTCTCATTACTTTCCTCTATCCTTTCAATTGCATCTTTTTTTTCTTGGGACCATCTTCCTCAAAGGCTTTCATCCTTTTCAGAGCTTATGTGTTTTTGCCTCATTCCAGCAAGGTTACTAGACTTTGACTTAGAGGACTTAATATGAGGTTATTATGGTTTTGGTTTCTAAAGGATCAGGACATTTTATGAAGGCATATTTAATTTGATTTTCTAGAGAATGGAGAATGAGAAGGATCAATTTGGTTTAGTGGAGGCAACGAGTGATGGGTTGATACTCTAAATGGGAAGTAGCCTATTTTAGAAATTTGAAGAGGTAACCGTTGTCATAAGAGAATGACATGTTTGTCTTTGATAAGAGTGATTCTTCATTTTGCAAATGAATTGACGGCCTTAATGAGGGAAGGAAAAGATACATGGATTTCTTAGATAGTATATTTAATGATTATTAAAGCATACTATATGTCACGACCCGAACCGGGGCCTGGCCGTGACGAGCATTTCAAACCATGGATGCCCGAAACACCCCTATCTGTCTGGTAATCATGTACCTAATTCATATGATCAAAGTAATGCAGAAAAACACAATAATTTGGAAACATGGTCATAAATATGAAAAGAAACAATAACGGGGAGATAAGGTTCCCTTAACATCAATTAACCTCTAAACAACTGTCTGCGAAAATCTCTAACAAATAACTGAGTCAAGTAACCGTATATAAACTGGGACAAGGCCCCCAGTAGACCCCCAAAACTAAATATAAGATAAAAGGACTGCAGGACATAAGACCTCCCGAAACATGGAAGGCTCACCACTTGCCTCTACATCTCTTGTCTAAAAGATCTACTGATTCTCTTGACCCCTAGACTGGGCCTCTGAACCTGAGAGGTTGGAGAGGGAAGGGGGTCAGCACAAAAGTACTGGCATGTAGAGATACAAAAAAACATAATATTTTTACAAAATATAGTTGAGAGCCATTATAAAGCAATTTCGTATCAAATCATTTGAAAACACATGGGTGTAATACAATAGTTTCTCGATAACAATGAAATGCAACTGAGCTAGGTGGAATACCCTACATAATTTACACCAATTGTCTAACCTCGATTGCCACCGAGATTAGAGTTTAAGTGAGGTAGAGACACTCAATACCATAAAGCATGGTGTCTCAACCCACTGGTAGTGCCCAAGATTACTTAGCCCGGGCTCCTACCTATAGTCCCAATTTGGGAATGACATGAAGTCAAATACACCAAGATCACTTAGCCTGGTACCAATATTTCGTGTCGGCAAACACGTTTTCCAGCAATGAGCCCTTGTATCTCAAACGCCTTCTTCGGGTATCCACCTTTCTCATGTAAAATCAATACATTCAAATTTTATCTTATTCAATCACATACCGTATTCTGAAGGGTATCGTCATACCCAACTTGCAAGTCATCGATATCAGATCCACATATGCATAATCATGTAAAAACCAAGGTGCTTCATCATTTACAAGTGGTGAACAATATTTATTTCAAATTCATGCTCTCATTTGTTGATCACAATACAATATGGAGTATCAAAACATTATCATGGGAATTTGAAAACAATTTATCATTCATATTTATCAAACTTCCATGGAAAATCTCAAATCACATATGCATGGTTTCAACCATTCAAGTATATAGGCAAACAATTCCCATGACATAAAGAAAATGACTTAGAAATCATATTGAAAGCAAGATATTAGCATTTGATTGAAAACCCCCATTTAAAATCATGCATGTTCATAAAAACTACACCCATGAGATTTTTTGGTTAACCTTACATACCTCTATTTCCAAGGATAATAGATGTTTCTTGAAGCTTGCGGATTGGTGATTCCAAATATGTAATTATCTTTGAAAACCTACGGTCAAATCTTAAACTATTTGGGTTTTTATTTTGAAACCATAAGGAGAATCCTTGAGAACTTTTGATGAAAGAATATGTATTTTGGGGTCTTTGGAACTAGATTTCGTGTTTTAGGGCTAAGTAAGGGTGGAAAAGGACCACTTTGTCCTCAACACGGAGTGTTTAAGTCACTAGAATTCTTTACATAGGCGCCGCCTAGGCTATCACCTATGTTTACATAGGTTCCGCCTAGGCTATCGCCTATGTTTACATAGGCGCTGCCTAGGCTATTGCCTATGCTTTCCAGTGGCCATGGGCGATTGGTTAGGGGACACTTATCACTTTGAAAGGCCATAACTTCTTGCTCGGGTGTTGGATTTTAGATAAATTGGTATCGTTAGAAAGCTAACTCGAATACCTATCATTTGACGTATACTTAGGCTTCCTAATTCAACATATACAGAGAGTTATGGTTGACAGAAGCTGACAAAAATTACAACATCCACTAAAACTTAATAGATCAAAATAGTTTCAACTCGTCCTTGAGTTGAAGGACCTCTATGGTCTAAATTCAAGCTTGAATGGATTCACATACTACAATTAATTAACATTCCATATTGGTATAGGATTTATGTCTTTGGGATTATCAACGCATCAAAATCATGGTTTTTATTCTAGCCCAAAATGCGGGGTGTTACACTATAGTGATACTAACCTGTGAGATAAGATCATATCCCTCTTCTTTGAGTGAATCTACAAGTTTGTGCTTGTCACTTTTGTCCACTTCCTAAGCTATTTCCATGGGTGCATACCTACAAAGGTATAGAACTTAGTTGTACTAAAATGCACCCACTTTATACGGGATACTTTCTTTATGAACATAGCTAATTTTGGAAGAAAATCCAATTCACATATTAGGCTAAGTCAACATCATGCTACAATTCTTGCACACTCTTTTGTTCAAGCTGCTGGAGTTTTCTACTTCTAAGATAAATTGCATATCCACTCATTGTCTAGTTCTTTTTCATACCAAATATGAAGGTTATTCTAGGTTTTTCTTTTGAACACAATCTTCACATATTCCAAGGACTAGGTGTGTGAGATCAACTTCTCACAATAATGCACTTTCACCTAAAGTGTCTTGAGAGAGAAATAACATAGTCAGAACTTTAATTATTTGGCTCTTTCAATCAATGTGCTATTTTTGACTGCAATTCTCTTCCCATTCCTAAAGTTATGATCACAAGTTAGATTTAAGAACCCACTTAAGTATGAGTTCCCAGTAGGATAATGGTGTGATCAAATTCTTCTTAGCCCATCTAGGCAGCGTTGAGCTTCTATTCATCGTTTTTAGAGACATGAAGCCTTTTCCATTCTCCTGTTAAATATATTCTGTATTCTTCAGTTTAGCCTTAATCCAGGACTAGAATTTTTCTTTCAAATGTCTATCTCTTCCACAGTGAGTTCACAGGAGTGTATGCCCTTTGCTTCTAATATAATGAGTAGCCTTTCATTTAGTCTCAATAATTTAGAGTTCTACTTGATATCCCTAACGTCTACCATCATGGCATTTTGACTTGTAAAATTAGAGAAGATCTATGAGGAGGCAATCCACTTAAGAGATTTGTTCAACTCTTCTCTTAAGAGGACCAGGTTTCTCTCTATCTCATTATTCTGGTATAGTGATTCCATAAGATGTTCTTGAGAATCCTTCAAACTTTCTTCAAGATTAATTTGGAACCAAGATGCTTTTTTTTTCATCTAGGTCACTTCCCTTTTTTTGATGATGCATACCATTTAGATACTCAGATTTAAATTTAGCACACATTTCTTCAGTTTCAGATATCTGAAGAGTTAGTGCAGTCAACTCAAGCTCTTGATTCTCTACCTTCTCTTCTAAAGAATTTTTCTCATCAGTTGTTCACACACAGAATTTATCAACACATTAGCAAGTTTTTTTTATCTTTCTACTAGAGTAATTTTCAAGTTTTTTCTTAATGTTAGAGATAGTTACCTCATTTTACTCTTTATTCTCAGTACCTGCTACAAAGGCAAACAATAAATCAATGGTGACTTTCTTATCGTCCATTGCAAACATGGAAACATCTGTTGACTTCTCAGCTTCATCAGATTTATTTAATGAGTCACCCCAACTAGCTAAGGGTTTCTTAACTACAAGATTAGGAATAGCTTGTCTTCTTGATTTTATAGGGACTTGGTCCCTGTTTCTTCCTTTGTCACCTTTAGTGTTGTGATAGTCTTGATATTCCATTTTGTGTATTGGATAATCCTTAATAAAATATTCAGGGCTTTCACATCTATGACACACTTTCATAGTGAATCCTTTTCTGTTCATACTTTTATTTCTTTGAAACTGCCTATTTTTCTCTATAGCTCTAAAATTTTTTTTTGCTAAGTAGGAAACATCATTGTCTTCTTCCTTTGAACCTAAACTTAACGCTTTTAGAGGCAATGATTTTTCCCTTTTGGGTTTCTTATTTTCTTCTTCTTGCTACTTCTTGAGTTCAAGGGTTCTTAGGTTCCCAATAAGTTCATCTGTTGTAAGAGTCTTTAGCTTTCTTGCCTCAGTTATGACATCCATTTTGCTATCCCATGACTTGGGAAGAACACAAGGAAGTTTCCTCACTTTCTTGTACAAGAGAATTGTTTCACCTAGGCGGTGAAGCTCATTTGTGATAGAAGTGAACCTTGTATGCATTTATTTGATTTTTTCTCCTTTTTTCATGGAAAAAGTTTCATACTCAATAGTTAGCATGTTAATTTTGAATCTTTCACATCAGTGGTGCCTTCATGATTTCCTTAGCTATTTCACAAGTTTAAAACCTATTGTATTCATTTGTTCCTATGCCACAAACAAGAAGTTTCTTTGCCTTATTGTTTTTCTCAATTCCTTTTCAGTCTTCATCATTGAACTCCCTTGTGCTTTTAACAAAAATTTTTGTTACTAATTCTTCTTTGACTTCTCTTATAGGTACATGAGGACCATCAGCAATAATGTCCATTAATTAACTATCCTCAACCATGATAAAGTCAAACATCCTAGTTTTCACCACCTAAAATACTATCTATTGAATCTTGGTGGTCTATTTGTAGATTTCCCTTTTCTAGTTTAGGTGGAGTAACCATGCTTACCAAGACACTCTAAGTCTAAACCTTTTAGAGTGACTTGGCTCTGATACCAATTATTGAACCCTTGGGGGTTGCACCACATAGTA
Source organism: Capsicum baccatum var. pendulum (assembly GCA_030864225.1). Taxonomy (NCBI): domain Eukaryota; kingdom Viridiplantae; phylum Streptophyta; class Magnoliopsida; order Solanales; family Solanaceae; genus Capsicum; species Capsicum baccatum. The sequence goes on along the minus strand of CM061557.1, from coordinate 149,711,660 downwards.
AGGGACCAGGTCCCTCAGAATCAAACACAAAAAATCAAATAATAGAGTGCAGGAAAACTAAACACAGTGTAGAAAGAGTAAAAGACACAAAGATTTTTATATGGAAATCCAGAATGGGGAAAACCATAACTTGCCCTCACAAGAACCTACAAAATCCACTATAAATAACCTGCAGATTATAGTTTAGATTTCAGCCTAACTCTTGGCTCTTTGCACTATCAACAACTCTACTAGCTCATTTTGGTAACTCTTCCAAGGACTCTTTTCTACACTGACTAGCTCTAATCAGTCTGAAGCTTAGGCAACTCTACCTAAGAAAAACTTTCTAAACTGGAGAACAGTACTCTTATAATATGAGTAGTTTAGTTACAATTAATTACTCACTTAAGAACTATTACAATTTAAGCACTCATAAGTCTAAGAACTTGAGAAATGTTTAAATAAGAGGTTTTTGCTGCCTCTCTTCACTCTTTGGATTTACCAAAAACCAATTATTGAAGAAGCATACCTTTTCTTTTATAGCTACGTGATGATTAGGGCTTGAAAGATCATTGGAATAACTATCCAAGTCAATACAAAATAGCACAAAATAGAACCTACAGGTTTGTTACACAAGATAACAAAATTGTGTAAAAGGCCCATGCCAGCTGTAGTGTACTTTGCATGTCTAGGGGCCTGGTCCTTCGTAATTTAGCTGCTTATCATCAAAACTACATATAGCACAATGATTCATCCTTTGGTATATTTTTGGTTCTATGGCTATATTTTGTGCCCTATAATTGCTATAGAGTTGGTTGTTGTATTTTAGTAGATGGTTTATACCTGTTGTGAGTTGTTTCTTTAGGTAAGTTTTGATTTTGGCTTGTTATGATGTAGCTTGAATGTGTCAGTTTGGATACTAAGGTCAATTTAAGTTGTTGACATTGGCATAGACTTATTGGCTTAGTTTTTGATTTAACGCCTTGGGATGAAGATTCTTAAGTTATAATAAATTTGAAGTATGAATGTCCACTCATTTTTAGGTTTAGTTTGGTTAGTTAAGCCGAGCAATTAGACTTGGTGCTGAGATTTTAGCTTAGAGTTATAGAGCTGAGTTCAACTTTAAATTTTAGATTTGTCTTAGTTTGGATTTCATTAATAGGCTAATTGAGCCAACTCCATTGTGGCATGTTCGATCTTTACGAATTTGGATGGATTATAGTTGATAAGTGTTTGTGATGATGGACCATGGAGATGATATTGGTTTATTCAATTTTGACCTTGATTTTTTAGTTTTCTTGAGAATATGTGATGATATTCTTTGTGAGAGTAGTATGGTTGAACTGTATTCAGTATGACTTCATTCTTGGTTAATGGGATATCCTGGAGAGGATCATTTAGTGATGGGTGGAATGCCTTAGCCTTTTGGATTCAAGTCTTAGTTGCCATCTGGACTAGTTATAGCAATGGCATAGACTGCATTACTTGATTATCTTTATTTGTGTGCCTAAACAAAACCTTATGGACTTATTCTCATGTTGTTTATATGGAATTTTAGCATATCTGCTTCACTTCTTCGATTTTTTTATGATGTGATTGGGTGGATAGGACTCAAGTGATTTTTCTCCTAGTTTGGAGTGGGTAGCAGGTGCGAGATGATAATAGAAAGTTATACTCGAATTTAGAGTCGGTGGTATAACTAATGTCTTAGGATTTTCTTTGTCTTAGATAAGCCTTTGTTGATCTATGTGAGTATAGAGATGGTATCAGTATGTTACAGTTTGGATTTGTTTGCATCAGCATATTCGGCTCAATTGGAGGCCAGTAAGTGGTTGAGGTTAAGTTTTGACTATTTAGAAGTGCAGTAAGGGTGCTGGTAGAAAAAGGAGATAGATGTGGTGAAATCCCTTAGAAGTTTAATCTCTTCGTGAAGGTTATCTGGGGAGTCATGCTCATATTATTCAGGCCCAATACCTCATCCCTTTGAGCTTTCGAGATTTTTCTATTCGTTAACTTTCAGGGATGAATGTCCTTTTAGTAGGGGATATTATAATGACCCTTTCGGTCATTTTTCATAGTTCCACTTATCTTCACCATTAGGGCTTCGTGATAGCTGGCTCAAGTCATTTATGAATTATTGGGACTGACCGTTCAGTTATCAAACATTTTACTTGTTTTTTAGAACCAATTCCCTATTTGGAATTCTTCGTTAGTTCCAAATGGCTATTAGGAGAGAACTTCAGTAAAACAATCTCAGATACAAATTCCGACTGCACCAACAGATCTAGAATATTAATTTTAGGATAGGTAGACCTTTGGTTTAGGACCCAATGCACCCGAGCTCATTTTGACCTATTGGTCAGAAAGTTAAATATTTGAAAATATGGGTGTGGGACCAACATTTGGTCAAAACAATCTTGGATTGAATATCCATATTTGTCAACACATCTAAAACTTCAATTTAGTTTGGTTACATAGTTCATTTGCGAAAATTAAATTCTGAATGAATCCTGAAGCATCGTTGCAAACTTGGAAAATTTCTAAGTTTGCTAATAGCTGATGCACTGCGATTGCACAAAAGGGACCATAATCCACTGGGATCACAGTGAGCCATATGGAGATCACCCATGTGTGATAACGACCCCTTGATATCGATCTCGGTATTTCCTTGCCTGGGGGGTTTATAAATAAACCCCAAGGTTGCGAAATTGGGCATTTTCTCTTCCTCCTCGAGAGCCAAAAACCCTAAATAGGTATGATAACTAAAAATTGATCATTGTGGGTGGCTTAGGAGCTTGATTATCATGTATTATTGTGAATATATTTGAATATATGGCAAGAACCCTTTGAATTAATGCTTGAATTTCTTAATTAGGACCCAAAACCCTAATATAGCTTAGGGCTTTGTTTTAGACAAAAAATAGCTTTGTTTTCACCCATTTCTTGAGGATTATGATTCCCTTTTCATGTATGAACATTGGGTTGACCTCGAAAACACGTTTTTCATAAGTGGAACCCACTTGAGGTTCTTGGTGTCATTTTTGGACACGAAGCTCAATAGTGTAATATGGGTATCGTTAGACTTGTATTGATATGTAGATTACTATTTTAGTAGTATGATGGCATTAAAGTGAAGATGAGATTTTGGTAAATGTTGTAAGGATTTGCGGTTAGGCTTCGAGGTAGGATTCTACCAACTCTTCTTTAAAGATGATGTGTGTTATAGATGGCATGTTAATGTAAAAGTTAGGCTTAATTATGAGTAGAATAACTTAGTCTTAATTATTGAAGTTTTTGGCTTAAATAATGGTTTTTAACCCTTAAGATGGTATGTTTAGGACGCTATTTGTATCCTATTTCCTTCTCCCTAGATTTGACAAAATTGCAACATGGAAATGATATAATGCTAGGTTTGGACGTGGTGCATTTGATAGAATCATGGTTAGTATGATTATCCTTAATTAGGCCAGTCTAGTGATCTTGAAATGCCAGTTTGGGTAGAATTGACATAAATGCCCATGTTTCTAGTCGAAGTTCATATCTTAGGATTGGTTGTGGCTTACTTGATATCTAGAAGTATAACTAGATACCTTAGCCTAGTTTGAGGCTTAGATTTTATGAACTATGGGAATTAAGGATTAGAAGTGGGTTCGTTTGGCCCACTCAGGCCAAGGCTTGGGTTAGCCATTGTGAACTTAGTTGTAGATTTTAGGCCTAGTTGAGACTAATATGCCTTATATATGTGAGTTACTTGGTGAATTGATAGATAATGATGTATTTTCCCTGGATACTGGGCCTATAGGGATGTTATTTCCTCTTAGATATGATATTGGACCTATAGAGATGTTATTTTCTCTTAGATATGATGTTGGGCCTATATAGATGTTATTTCCTCTTAGATATGATATTGGGACTTAGAGATGTTATTTCCCCATAGATATGATAATGGGCCTATAGAGATGTTATCCCTCTTAGATATGTTATTTGGCTTATAGAGATGATATTCCTCTTTGCTAAGATAATTGGCATAGAGAGGCAATATTCCTCTTAGTCATGATATATGACCTATAGATATGAGATGCCTCACAGGTGTGATATGCCTCTTAATTATGATTTTTTCCCCAGTGCTATGTTATATCTCCTAGATATGAGATTTCTTACGTATTTATGCCTCCTAGATATGTGACAATTACAAATATGCTTTACGACCTATAAATATGTTATGACTCATAGTTAGGCCATGGATTACTAATATGATTATTGATATAAGCTCTGGATTTGTATGTTGTCCCAAGGCTATTATATTAATGTTGTAATGATTTTGGACACCTTATTGGGCCAAATTCCATGTTATGATATGAGTTAGATATTTTGGAAGTAATTATCCTTGTAATGATAATGTTGTAGTTTATGAATATATGAACATTTATGTACACATTTCTCCGGTCTGGGATGGAAAAAGATGCGGTATGATGTTATGATTTCAATGTTTGAATACTGGTGATGGAATGCATAGATTTGGTATATTCATGATTGTTGCATCGATGATTGATACAATTCCAATTAGATTATAATCTTATTATTATTGTCATTTACTAAAGGCTAAAACCTAATTTCTACACTAAGATGGTTTTCTTCACAATAATAACTGCCAATCCTAATGGAAAATTTATACAAATAAAAGAGGGTAATAATGATGATTTAAAGATTTGACTGTGGTATATTGATATGAGGTAGATTTATACACCTTAGTGTTGTTATTAGAGCTTATTTAGCTCTATTTTGAGGACTTCTTGTGTGATTAATATTTTAATGATAATATAATTGAGAATCTCAGTATTTAATTATTTGATTAAAAGGTTAATTGTGTCTTTCAAACAAGTTTGTAACTAATTTCGTCACTTAGAGTTTACATCAGAAAACTAGTGTTAATAGCTTGAGCTAGGTGTTTTTTTAGTTGATCTCGATGAATTCTAGTAAGTGTAATGAGTTCCTAAGGTTATTATTGTGTAATTATGTGTGGAACAATGTGTTTATAGTTTTCCAAATTCAATTAAATCTATCTTAGAGTCGAACAAAAAGTTATACATCAAAATGGGCAAAACTAGTTCTTAGCTCAAGTTTCTAGTTCATTGTCTTGAACATTGTGTTGTTTTGAGATCTAATACGTGGTGTTTGATTCTATAGGATTCTTTATGAGTTGATTATGATTATATATAAATGATGCACAAGATGGAAATTAAGTGGAAACAGCACCACAAGGCTTGAGATGGAAGGACAAATGCACAAGACGAGTTTAGAAGTTTAGATGACTTTCCAGTGAGGGTTCATGGTCGCCCCATGGATCGACCCTATTCCCTTGAAATGATAAACTTGGCATGGACCCTATTCCATGGGAATGAGAAATGTTCCGCAGACCCTATTCCCACAATGGCCAAATTTCCTCCTATAAATAGGAAACTTGAACTTAATGTTAAACACCTTAGGAGACTTTGAAACTTGTAGAGGGGCTGAAAAACACTTCAATTAGGGTTTTTATTCTTTTACATTAATTTATTTATGGATTTTTTCATGTATTCTTGTATCTTGATTACAGTTATGTCCATGTGTGGATAAAATCCCTTTGGTTGGGTTAAGTCCAAGAACATGATTGCTATTGCTTTGAATTTATTTGGTTCTGATTGTTTATCATATTTGATTATTTATTTATCCTTGTTTTAATCTTTTAAGGATTCACGACTGATGTTGGGAGTATTTATGCACTCTAGTGTTGTAATTCCAGCTTGTTTAGTCTTATTTTGAGGATAATTCATGTGATTTACGTGTTGATGGTTATATAAATATGCATCTAAGTGTTCAGGGATGTAATTACAATGTTAAAAGGTGTTTTCAATCAGGTGTGGGTTCAAATGGATCATTTAGAGTCTAGACGAGAAAACTAGTTTGATTAGCTTGAGCTAGGTGTTGTTTTAGTTGTTTCCAGTGGATTCTAATGAGTATACTGAGTTCCTAATGTTATTATTGTGTATTTATATGTGGAAAAACTTGTTGATAATGTGAAAAGTTTAATTAGATCTAGACAAGAGTCAAAATAATAAGCTTAAGATTAATGTGGGAAAGCCTAGTCTTAGCTTGTGATTCTAGTTCATCGTTATAAATGTTGTGTTGTTTTTGAGCTCTAATAAGTGGTGTATGTTGATATAGGATTCTTTGATATTTGATTAAGGTGATATATGGAGGAAATAAAAGCTGGAAATCAAAGAAAAGCAACACCAAAAGGCTTGGGATGGAAGACAAAAGTGCAAGGCAAAGTTGGACGTTGAAATGCAATTCCAGTGAGCTAATATGATTAAATCGTGATGCACCACTCCCTTGATGCGATGAGAAATGTAACCCACCAGTACATTGATGTGATAAGCAACACTATGCGCTACTATTTCCCATGAAGAAAGCAATATGATGTGCTGGTACTTCCCTACACAACTCAGAGGCTTCAACTATAAATAGGACTTTACACGTTTTGTAATACACTTTTGGACGTCTTTGGGAGATTGTGGAGGCTTCTCAACACAAATTGTTTCTCTTTTTTAATTTGTACATTCATTGATTTGATTATGTATTGAAGTATTTGGATCATGATTATGTTGATTAGTGGCTAAACGCCCTTTTTCCGGGATAAAACCAAGAACATGGCTACTATCATTTTGAATTGATTTCATTTGATTTGCTTATCATATTTGGTTGTTTGTTTATCATTGTTGTAACTATTTTTAGGTATTTGGACCCTTAGAATATACATATTGTTGACCTTGTGATCTCTGGAGGGGGAATAGGAAGCTAGAACGAGGGGATAAACTAAGTAAGGTTCGTATTCTTTTATGAAATAAGGAATTTGAATTAGCATCTAGGACAGGGATGTACCTAGAATCCTTGCTTGTTTCACATGTAGAATGATATCTTTAAGAGCTTAATTGGATTATTACATCCAAGTTAGGAAGACGATAGTAGGTTAGGAGAACATGATTATGCGATAAAACCTACGAATTAACATCCAAGATAAGCGAGTTAGCGATTAAAGTTCTTTAGCATAGTATGATTGTTAGAAGTTCTTTAACCCTGGGTTTTACTTTATTGATTGTCTTAGCTCTCTTATTTTATGCATTATTTTTGTTATGTTTAGTTTTACAAATCTCCCAAACCTTATTTCGTTACTTCGCATCAAGTTAATCTTAATAAATGAACTAGAATTTGATAGTTGTTGGAACAAGTCTCCGTGGGATCAAAATTCGTCTTTATTTATACTATGTGCACTAGCATGTGTGACTTGGCACTGTCAGTGACCCTTAGAATACATCCATTGTTATTTTTGTGAACTCGGGAAGGGGGATAAGAAGATAGAATGTAGGAATAAATAGAGCAAGGTTCTTATTCTTTTATAAAATAAGGGATTTTAATTAGCATCTAGGATAGGGATATACCTAGAAGCCTTGTTTGGTTCAGTTGTAGGATGACATCTTAATGCATCTAAATGAATTATTATATCCCTTCTTAATGATGTAGTTGTAATGTCCAGTTAGGTAGAAAATTAAAGGATCGTGAGACCATGACATACTATAAACCCTGCAAATCAAAAACCAAGATAAGTAATTTAACCAATGAAGTTCAATAGCTTATTATAAATATTCGCAATGCTTTAACCCCTGGTTTCTATTTATTGATTGTCCAAGCTCTTTCTTTTCTGCGTTATTTGCTTTACATTAGTTTACAACTCTAAAAATCTTTCAATTACTTTTATGCCACTTTAATGTCTATATTTAAACTAAATTGGATAGTTGCTTAACACTAGTCTCTGTAGGATTGATACTTGGCTTCTAAAGGGATACTTTACTACTTGGTGATACCACGTACACTTGCGTGTGCTCTTGGGAACAATAAGTTTTTGGCGCCACTGCTGGGGATTTGTAAATTGGCAACTATTGTATTTTTAGTTTTACTTTTTAGATTTCTTTGGTGCTTTATGCTTTGTCTTGGTGTCGAATTTGTAGGAAATAGGTTTGTAGACTAGTAAGATGGCAATGGATAGGGAATTGGTTGAACCAAGCCCCGAACCCGAGCCACACTTTCACCAATTTAGGGAAAAAGCAGTCCTTCTATACCACATCCCACAAATTCAAGATGAATAAGACAATCCTACTCTCATGGCTGAAAATCCATCAGCCCACTGTATAGTTCGCGAAGTGGAAATCCCACTTTAAATGAATTTAACCCCCTATTTTCAAAAAACCGGCTGCTGGAGGTAACTTTGAGATGAAATAGAATATGGTACAACTTTTGATCAGTAGTGGATAGTTTATGGGGCATTCATATGAAAATCCATATGTCCTCCTACAAAACTTCTTAGAGATTAGTGACACATTCTTCCTTATGGGTTTGTCAACTGACTATGTTAGGTTGAAACTTTCCCCTTTTTTACTGTTGGGGGAAAAGAATTGGTTGAATTCTGAGCCGGCACGTTCAATCACAACTTGGGATGACTTAGGCCAAAAATTCCTTATTCGATTCTTTCCATCTGGTAAGACTGGGAGACTACAGAGTGAGACTGTTAGCTTCAAATAGAGGACAGATAGAACTTATATCACGTGTCGAAGAGGTTTAAAGCTCTTCTTTAGGACTATCCACATCATCACTAGTCCAATAAGGTACTAGCTCAAACTTCTATTAAGGCACTTGATCACAACATAAAAATTTTGCTATATTCAGCTGCAGGTGGTCAATCATTGGAATTGACGTATGATGAGATATACACCTTGTAGAACCGGATTGCATAAGGGAAGAATCTTTAGTGTTATGCTGACTCAAGAAGTTCTCTAAATAAGGTTGCAGGTGTGTTGGAGGTGAACAAATTTACTGCTATATCAACTCAGATTGCTTCACTATAGAATCAGTTAACTACTCAACTGAACAATATAAAATTAGGGGTTACACAACCTAGAGCAATAACTAATGGAATTCATCAGATAAATATTTGGTGTGAGGTTTATGGTAACAGTGGTCATTCTGCAGCCATGTGTGGTGCAAATACTGAGTCGGTGAAGTTTGTGGAAAATGCTCAAACACCAAATTATGGGAACACCTACAATCAAAAGTGGAAGACTTAGCCACCAATTCCATCATGGAACTACCAACAATAGCAGTTTCAACTGTAGCATGTTTAAGGGAATCAAGCCATAACTCAAACTAGCATTATGGAAAAGATGCTGAAATAACTTACAGTTTCTCAAGTACAGTTGGCAGTATATATGATGAGTCAACAGATGATTACAAGGAACTTGGAGATACAAATAAGTCAGATAGTAGGAGCACAAATACCAGGCCTCAAGGTGGTTTGCCAAGTGATACTGCTCTCCTAAACAAGTAATGACAATCACTTTAAGGAATGGTAAAGAGATAAATAATGAACCTCCAAAGACAACTAAGGAGGTAAAGACGGCTATAGTTCCTAAGCAGGTAGATGACAAAGTTGTTAAAAATTCAAGGAAGTTTGAGTACTCAAAAATTAAAGTTACTGAAAAGGTAAAGCACAGACTTTCACCACCTTTCCTACAAAGGATGAGAAAAGTAAAGTAGGATGTATGCTTCAAGAAGTTCTTTGATATGTTCAGAGAGCTTCACATTAATCTTCCTCTTTTAGATGTTTTGCATGGAATAACCAAGTAAGCTAAGTACTTGAAGGACATGGTCACTAACAAAGTTAAGTTGCAGGATGTTGAGACGGTAGAACTCACTGAGGAGTATAGTTCTATGGTGATGCAAAAGATGCCCAAAAAGCTCAAAGACCTTGGGAGTTTTATACTTCCTATTAAAATTAGCAATAGTGAGGTGGTCTGCCCACTTAGTTATTTGGGGGAAAGCATCAATTTGATGCCCTTCTCCTTGTCTAAGACTTTGTTCTTGGGGAAGCCGAGACCAAGCTCTGTGATACTCTAATTAGAAGATCGGACCCTAGCCCATCCCAAAGAAATCATAGAGGATATTCTTATCAAGGTTGGTATGCTTATTATTCCTGTTGATTTTATTATTTTAGAATTTTAGGCAGATAAAAGAGTGCCCGTTATCTTAGAAAATCCATTCTTGGTGACGGAGGAGCATTGATAGATGGGAGAGAGGGCATGCTCACAATGAGGCTGGATGATGAAGAGATGATTTTCAAAGTGTACAAACTACTCAACACCCTATCCCACTACAAAGACTTGTGTATGATTACAGTGATTGAATGGGATAAGTGTGGGGTGGTGGAATTTAGACCACCAAAGACCTCTTCAAATTTCCTCATTGAGTGGCCTAAGACACAACCACCCCATCCTAAAATGAGGTAGATTAATGAGCCTAAAAAGGCTACTGTTGAGAGAGCTATTGACCTTGAGATTTCACACACATGAGGTCAGAAATAAATAAGAAAACAGCCTCCAAGTAGGAGCAAGAGGATGAAAAAAATGGATGAGACAAAGATAAGGTTATGCCGCAACACTAAATTAGCTACTGCTTGGAAGGAAAACCAAGTGAAGATATGTTTTATTTTTAGTATTTTAGTTTTTACTTCACTAATTTTTTTGGTTTGTTGAGTCACAGATTAATGAGAAGTCTGAGTACCAAAATATCTGCATTAAGAAACATGGCAAAGACCAAGTGTGGGGTCCCAAGACCCTCTTAATGTATAAATATGATACTAGCTAGGACTAGAGGCGTCAGGGAGTATTTCTATCCCCGTTTTTAAGTACACTTTGGGGACAAAGTAGATTTTTGATTGTGGGGTGGGGAAATTCCTATTTTCTGAGTAATTTTAATTTTTTTTTGGGTTAGGAATATATGGGATATTATTGTTGGCGCTATATTTGACTATATAATGCAAGTTTTTTGGTTGTAAAAGTATGTTGATTCTGTAAATTAGTTCTTTTTATACTCCTAGGCAAATGATTATGACTCTTGTACTTATTGGCTTAATGTTGAATTCGTGCTATTGTTTGGTTGAGAGTCTATAATGATCCTACATGAGTTGATCATATTCCATGTGTGTGTAAGGTTGTTGTATATTATTTGTTATACCTAATGCCTAGAACTTGTTTGGTGTATGCAAAGTAAAATAATGAGTGTGGGTTTAGGAGACAATATAGACATTTCTTTGATAGCCATGCTTATACCCTTTTTCTGACCTACCATTGTACATAATACTAGGTAGCCCCATTGAGCCTTTATTTTATTTTCTTTGGTAGACTTATTTGTAGTCTGTATTCCCTTGTTTGACGACCTTAATTTGATCCAAAGCTCCTAAATGCTTTAGGGTAAAATTAATTGAGTTAAGGAGTTTGGAATTCAAGTAGGAGAAATCTGAAAGTGAATCCCCAAAGTAATAGTATTGATGTCGGCAATTGATGTGTTGTGGTTGAGAGTTAGAGAAATTTGTGCTAAGGAAATTCCTCTTTTTAGCCCAGCTGTGTTATAATAAACCTATTTTGGCCCTGGTCCTTCTTGGACATTGCACACCTCACCTAAGAAAAATCGTTTAAGTTGAGGGTGGCTATCATAAGGGTGTGTAATGAAAAGTGGGTGTGAAGAAGGGTAAAATTAAATCATGAATGAATAGAAAATACTCCCACCATAGTGTATGTAAATAATCTTAATAAGGTGGGATAAAACAAAAGATAGGGGTTGATAAAATTGGTGGAAAGTAGTTGTTAGAACTGAATTGAATGAAAAATGTAATGTATTAAAGTACTAAGGGAAGATAGTCACTATTCTTGGCTAAAATAGTTCCAACCATCCGTTATCCTACATTACAACTCTTGAAGACCTATTTGATGCTAAGATTCATTATTCTGATATTAGTGGAGTACTACACTAAGGGTAAGCCTTTGGTTCATCTTGTGTAACTTGTGAATTCCTTTTGAGAGTGAGCACAATTTGATTCTTATACCCAGTTTATAATAAATTGCTTTTGTATGAGTAATTATAGGTAACTCCCTTTTTGTGAGGGACCATGTTTAATGATAGTTAGGTGATTTTTAATATGTTTTTTTATTGGTCAATATGCATGATTTTTCCAACTTGGTGAGTCAATTCTTGAGGCTAGATGTTTTGAAGTAGTATTCTTGAGCTTTTAATTTTGTATGTAACATACTTAGTGTAGAAACTTGCATTCTGTGTAGTCATTGTAGTACTAGCTTGAGTGACTTTCTCGTCACTGATATTAGAATATCCTCAGCTTATAATGATCAGAGTAAAGAGTTATTCAAGGACGAACAAGGCTTTATGTGTGGGTTGATGATTTAAGGTGGATTTATGCACCTTAGTGTTGTTATATGAGTTTATTTAAATTGTTTTTGAGGACTTCTTGTCTACTTAATGTGTTAATGATCATATAATTGAGTATCTAAGTGTTTATGTATTTGATTACTAGGTTTATGGTGTCTTTCAAAAAAGTTTGTAACTAATTTGGTCACCTAGAATTCAAATTAGAAAACTAGTGTTACTTGCTTACGCTAGGTGTTTTTCTAGTTGTTATCGATGAATTATAGTTAGTGTAATGAGTTCCTAAGGTTATTATTGTGTAATTATGTGTGGAACGTGTTTATAGTGTCTAATATTCAATTGGATCAAACCTAGAGTCGAACAAAAAGTTAAAAATCAAAATGGACAAAACTAGTTCTTGGCTTAAGTTTCTAGTTCATTGTCTTGAATGTTTCATTGTTTTAAGCTCTAATCCGTGGTTTTAGATGCTATAGTATGATGATGAGTTGAATATGATTATATATTGATGATGCATAATCTAGAAATCAAAGTGTAAACAATATCACAATGCTTGATATAGAAGGACAAATGCACAAGACGAGTTTAGAAGTCTAGATGACATTCCAGTAAGGGTCCACGATAGCCCCGTGATGTGGAAACTATTCCATTGAAATGAGAAATTTCACGTGGTACCTATTCCATAGGAATAAGAAATGTGCCAGGACCTTATTCCCACAATAGCCAAATTTTGCTCCTATGAATAGGACACTTAAACATGATGTTAACTGCCTTGGACGACTTTGAAACTTGGAGAGGGGATGGAAAACACTTCAATTAGTGTTTTTATTCTTTTAATTTAGTTTTTTTTATGGATTTTATCATGTATTCATTTATCTTTATTACGATTATGTCCATGAGTGGCTAAAAGCCCTTTTTTAGTGTTAAGGCCAAGAACATGATTGCTATTTCTTTGAATTTATTTTGTTCTGATTGTTTATCATATTTGGTTTTTTATTTATATTTTTATAACTATTTTAAGGATTCATGACCCTTAGAATGCATCCATTGTTGTCTTTGTAAACCCGGGAGGGGGAATACAAGGATAGAATGTGGGAAAAAATAGAGCAAGGTTCTTATTTTTTTATAAAATAAAGGATTTGAATTAGCGTCTAGGTTAGGGGTATACCTAGAAACCTTGATTGGTTCACTTCCAAGATGACATCTTAATGCATCTAAATGGATTATTACATCCCAAATCAATGATGCAGTTGTAATGTCCAGTTAGGTAGAAGATTAGAAGATTGCGAGACCATGATCATACTATAAACCCTGCGAATCAACAACCAAGATAAGTAATTTAACCAATGAAGTTCAATAGCTTAGTATAAATATTCACAGTGCTTTAACCCTGGGTTTGTATTTATTGCATATCCAAACTTTTACTTTTCCTCATCGTTTACTTTACATTAGTTTACAACTCTAAAACTCTTTTGGTTACTTTTACACCACTTTAATCTCTATAGTTAAACTAAAATTGGATAGTTGCTTAAAATTAGTCCCGGTGGGATCGATACTTAACTTTTAAAGGGTCACTTTACTACCTGGTGAGACTACATACACTTGCATGTGCGCTTGGGCCCAACATATATTTCGGTCCATGATTTGACACTTTAATTTACTCTTATCATGAAATGTTTCGACCCTTTCTACACTTTATAATGGTTTAGCCCCGAAGTTTACTCTGGGCAACAAACTTACAGATTTACACTCTTTTAGCCATGACTCGAGTTAATGCACCTATTATAATATATACTTATTAATGATATGATATTTATAATAAATTTTTTTTTATAGAAATATACTCTAGCTTGCTTCTCTTCTCATGATCATTTGCTTTAGCTCTCATTGGGCTTGTTATTTCCTTTAGCCCTCGTGGGGATTGTACTTTACTTTAGGCCTTATAGGGGTCACACTCTATTTATTGATATTGATTTAGATATTATGATAATGTGATGGTACCCAACAATGATAGACAATATTATGATGATGTGATGATACCCGACAAGGCTAGAGGATATTATGTTGAAGTGATGATACCCGGCAATGTCAGAGGATATTGTGATGATGTGATGATATCGGATAAAGATGGAGGATTTATGATGATGATACTAATACCCAGCACAACCGGATGGTGATTATGATAAGGATGAGGATAATGATGATGGTTATGTTTATGGTGATAGTTATGGTATTTTGAATTTCATCTCATTCATACTTGTATACGCATCTCCTATAACAAGTATGTTCCTATGTCTATCTACCGGTATGGGATGGATGTATATATTTAAGGGATGATTTTTCCTTGTGTTGCCATTGCAAAATCAAATTTTGAATAAATCTCGAGGAATCATTGCAAAATTTGAAAATTTCCAAGTTTGCTATTAGCTGATGTATTTCAATCGCACAAAGGAAACCATGATCGTGCTATGGCAATTGCGGTGAGCCCTATAGCAATCACCCTTGAGTGATAGTAGCCCCTTGATGGTGATCTCAACATCTCCTTTCTTGGGGAAGGGGTTCTATAAATAGACCCTAACATCGCCAAATTAGGAATTTTCTCTTCCCCTTGAGAGACAAAAACCCTAAATGGGTATGATAACTCAAAATTGATTATTGTGGGTATCTTAGGAGATTGATTATCATCTATTATCATGAGTGTATTTTAATCTAATGTATGAATCCTTCGAATTCATGCTTGAATTTGTTAATTTTGACCCAAAACCCTAATATATCTTAAGGCTAGATTTTGGCCCAAAAATAGCTTTATTTTCACCTATTTCCTGAGGGTTATGATTCCTTGTTCATGTATGAAAATTGGGTTGACCTCGAAAATATGTTTTACGTAAGTGGGACCTACTTGGGGGGTTTTTGGTATCAGTTTTGACCCAAAGTACAATAGTGCAACGTGGGTATCGTTAGACTCGTACTAATGAGTAAATTACTATTTTTTTATTGTGTGATGACATTTGTGGATTATGAAGTGAAGATGAGATTTTAGTAGATGATGTAAGGATTTACGATTCGACTTTGAGGTAGGCTTCTACCTACTCTTCTTCAAAGATGATGTGTGTTATATATGGCTTGTAAATATGAATGTTAGGCTTGATTAATAGTTGAATAAATTAGCCTTAATTATTGAAGTTTATGGATTAGATGAGGGATTTGTACCCGCAAGGTGGTTGCTTAGGACTCATTTTGGATCCTATTGCCTAATCCCTAGATTGGTCTAAATTCTAGCATGGATATGATATAATTCTAGGTTCCTGATGTGGTTCATATGTTGGAATCATGGTTAGTAAGATTAACCTTAGTTGGGCTTGTCAAGTGATCTTGAAATCATAATTTGGGTATAACTGACATAATTGCCCATGTTTCTAGTTGATGTTCCTATCTTAGGATTGGTCATGGATTACTTTATATCTAAAAGTTGAACTAGGTACCTTATCTTAGTTTGGGTCTTAGATATGCCTAAATATAGGAGTTGAGAATTAGAAGTAGGTTTGTCTAGCACACTTAGGCCAAGACTTGGGTTAGCCATTGTGAATTTAGCTGCAGATGTTAGTCCTAGTTGTGACTAATGATCATTATTTATGAGAGTTTCTTGGTGAATTAATGGGTAACAATCTATTTACCCCATATCGTGACCAATGGATTATTGACTTGATATTGGGCCTATAAAGATGTTATTTCCCCTTAGATATGATATTGGGCCTATAGAGATGTTATTTTCTCTTAGATATGATGTTGGGCCTATAGAGATGTTATTTCTCTTAGATATGATATTGGGACTATAGAGATGTCATTTCCCCGTAGATATGATATTGGGCCTATAGAGATGTTATCCTTCTTGGATATGTTATTTGGCCTATAGAGATGATATTCCTCTTAGATAAGATAATTGGGACAGAGAGGTGATATTTCTCATAGTCATGATATATGACCTATAGATATGAGATTCCTCATAGGTTTGATATTCCTCCTAGTTATGATTTATAGACTAGTGTTAAGTTATATCTCATAGATGTGCGATGCCTTACTTATAATATGCCTCCTAGATGTGTGACAATTACAAACATGCTTTACAACCTATAAATATGTTAATCCTCATAGTTAGGCCATGGCTTATGATATGAGATGGCTTACTAATATGATTATTTATATGAGCTTTGGATACGTATGTGGGCCCAAGGCTGTGATATTGATGTTGTAATGATTCCAGATACATTATAGGGACAAACTCCATGTTACGATATGATTTACATATCCAGGAAGTTATTATCCTTGTAAATGATCATGTTGTAGTTTATGAATATATGAACATTTATATATACATCTCTTCAGTATGGGATGGAGGAAAATACAGTTTGATGTTATGATTCCAATATTTAAATACCGCTGGTGGCATGCATAGATTCGGTATATTCATGATTGTTGCATCGAAGATTGATACGATTCCAATTAGATTATAATCTTATTATTGTTGTCATTAACTAAGGGCCAAAGCCTACTTTCTACCCTAAGATGGATTTCTTCATAATATTAACAACAAAACCTAATGACTAATTTATATGAATAAAAGAGGTTAACAATGATGATTTAAAGATTTTACCAAGGTATATTCTGGTCCATGATTTGACGCTCTGATTTACTTCAAGTGTGAGATATTTCGACCCTTTTTACACTTTATAATGATTTATGTCTGAAGTTCACTTCGGGCAATAAACTTACAGATTTACACACTTTTAGTCATGAATCGAGTCCGTGCAACTATAATATATACTTATTAAGGATGTGATATTGATAATGAATGATAAATCATGAAAATAAACTCTACCTTGATTCTATTCTCATGATCATTTACTTTAGCCCTCGTGGGGCTTGCCATTTACTTTAGCCCTCGTAGGGCTTGTCATTACTTTATCCTTCGTGGGGCTTGCACTATACTTTAGCCCTCATTGGGTTCACGCTCTATTATTGATATTAATTTGGATATTATGATAATGTGATAATGCCCGACAAGGCTAGAGAATATTGATGATGTGATGATACCCGACAAGGACGGCAGATATTATATTGATGTGATGATATCCGACAAGACCGTATGATATTATGATGATGTGATGATACCTGGTATGGATGGAGTATGTTATGATGATGATATTGATACCCGACAAGGCCGAAGGATGAGTATAATTATAATAATGATGGTTATGACTATGATGATGTTTATGGTATTATGAATTCCATCACTTTCATATTGGCATGTGTATCGCCTATCACCAGTATGCACCTATGTCTATCAACCGATATGGGATGATTGCATAGATATGGGTTATGGTACAGTTGCATATGCATGGGTGATGATTATGCCTTGTGTTGTTGTATGATGATTGAACCTTCCGAACCTACGGTGGTGGGGTAAGCACTGGCTCGATTAGATATTTTGTTGTCTGAGATAGTCGGTTACTCGCGTTGTTATCAATATTGTTATTATCACTATTATGAACATCATTATTTCTGCTTATGATAGATTGGTAATTGTTTTGGTATCATGATTTAGGGTATGATTGTTGCCTCTTCTATATTATGATTTCATTATTATGCATGATTAAATTCATAATGAGGTATATGGATTAGAAACCCTAAGCATGTTAGTACTAAATTTGGATAGGGTTATAATGAGGCCTTAAAATAAAGATACGATGATGTAGGTTGCGATTCGAGTTGACTTTATATCTATATATATGTAAATTTGGCTATATGTAGCTATGGTATTACTGTATATCCTTTCATTCATTTTTTCAAATTATATATTCATTTCTTGTCCTTATATATTACTATTTATCCTTATTTCATCCTTTATTTGTATATTGGCCAACGATATACAATATAGTGTTGAGATTCCTAAGTATGGTTGGAATAAGATAGTGAACCATTATTATTTCCTTAGCCTTATTAAGTTAGTCTCTAGGATAGGAATAAAATAGGCTATTCTTACTATCTTATTTGCTTGTTGTATGATTATTGGACTCTTGGTGTAGTTTCCATTTTTTTTATATGTTATATATATCTGCCTTATATTTGGAGCTTAGTTGGTAGTTGCCTACTAAGTACCATTAATTTGGTATCATACTACACTTCTGCAACTTGAATATCATAATATGGGTTATCACCACTGATATGTGTGTGTCATGCAGAGCAACCATGGTTTGGAGACTTAGAGTGAGTTCCTGGCGTTCTGAGCATTACCTATCTCGCTCTTATGTATTAGACTAGTCTCTATGTTGTATTCGAAGATAAGTTATATCAGTGTATTTAGGTGAACTTCACTTTATACTATTGTATTATTACTAGCTCTTGTAATGATACCACCAGGTTTTGGGATTATACTATGTAATTGCTTTATTATTTCATCTATTCGACAATTCTTTTCTGTATAATTTGTTACTCCGATACTAGATGTTAAGGACCACGGGTTTATCTTGCCTACTGGTGGGTTATATTAGTTTCCATCATGACTTAAGAAATTAGGTCATGACACTCACAATATGACTGTACATGTAAATGCGGGGATGATCACAAGATACTCACACAAAGAAGTTCCAGTCAATGTGCATTAAATACCATAAGCTTGCCCTTATTTTCTTTACCTTAGTTTTTAAGATAGTTAGACTAGGATCACTATAGGAATTTATTCGGCTTGTAATGTACGCTTGGTGACTGGTATGGTACATTCAATGACTAACCGTCCTTGACACTACAATTACATTTTGGGGCCCACTTCTCAACCAACTTTTCCTTTGTTCATCCTATATTTATCCCTTTTTTTTATTGCTTATTTAGGTTGGATGCAGTTTCTGTAATTCTTTCTTTTTCTTTTTGTTTTTCACTTCTTTTTTTTTTGGTCATAATTTTTTTCTTTTTACCATACCTAACCCTACTTTTTTTTTCTCTTTTTTCAAACCCCTCTTCATACCTAATTCTAACTATGCATCCCTATGATAGCTACCCTTAACTTAAGCAATTTGCTTGAGTTGAGGTGTACAATGCCCAAGAAGATACCAGGGCTAACATAGGTTCATTGTAACTAAACTGGTAAGGTGAAACGTGAAAACAAGAAAATAGTCTATGTGGGCTCAAATCGAGATCAAGGGATATTTATTCTCATTTGGAAGATCATTTATGCTAAGAGTGGACTAAATCAAGAACGGCCTATGATCTTTTACTAACCAACTATCGTACAACCCAGGCAAGACTAACCGAGAAAGTTCTGGATTAAATGCTCAAATGAAGCTAGGTAACCATCTCTCACACACATGGCACAGGGTTGTGTTACTAACTACAACCTATTTAGTTCATGCAACTGCCTGCTAGGATTATTATATCCCTAATCCTAATGCCATAACAAGATTCACAATGGTCATATATATAAACACATCACATAACTCAAAACATGAATTTTAGAAAGGTAACATTTCTCTCAAAACACTTAAACACAAATAAAATACATCAAATACCCTTAGGTTACTGATTTCTCTCCCAGTTAAACATAAACAACACATAAAAAATATACGACACAAACACAAAACAACCTAAATATGACAGTTCTACTATGATAGCGCAAAATAAACATGGCAAGTAAAACCCTCGGCTATGGTACACACCCACCCCAACTAAAATACTATGCACTATCCCCAATGCATACTTGAAATATAAAGCAAGGGAATGAAGACATACTTAGGAGACTCTAGGTGACCGTCTCAAACTCTTCCTCTCTAGGGTAGGAGGTAGTGCTACAATATGAGGTATCTCAATTGGCGATGGTCGTGGTGGTGTTAGGGAACGACTAGAGGATGCACCCACTACTATCTTATAACGTATCCACTCATCAACTATTACAAACACCATAGACTCACGGGAGGCCCTTTTTAGGGCCTAATCATATAGAATGGTGGGGTCCTATAACTTTTTATCTCTACCTCTCTTGGTCCTAACTATCAAGATCATTTCCTCCTCAGTAAATATGTCAAACCATATAGGTCATCGTGGAGCCAATTCCTGTGTTATTAAGGGAATAACAAGGGGAATAAATGTAACCTACCTCTAAATAATAGAGAGCACATCATCTCATAACATGGCCATCTCCTACCAAATCCCAGATAGATCTAGTGCCTATACCTCAGTAAATCCTGCACACACTGATCCCATCAAAACATCAATTCGAGCGTTTAACTCCCTATAAAATCCATTATCTTAACCTCATCTGAGTCTTCATATTCTCTAAAGTAGTCCAGACCCAAGGCCAAATATATGCATACAAAGTAGAGAGATAAGTCTCGATATCAGTAAGTTGGGCTATTGTCTCATCTTTTTGCTCTATTTAATATTGTAAGAACTCATGTAGTACCCCAATAATAATAGTAGCTAAAGGGTGAGAGGGCACAATAGATGCCTTAGCCTCCTCAGAAGTAGAAGCTGAGGCTAAAGTATGTATAGTTAAGGCCTATTCCCCCTCAATAGGAATAT
Organism: Capsicum baccatum var. pendulum; assembly: GCA_030864225.1. Taxonomy (NCBI): domain Eukaryota; kingdom Viridiplantae; phylum Streptophyta; class Magnoliopsida; order Solanales; family Solanaceae; genus Capsicum; species Capsicum baccatum. The sequence continues at coordinate 149,690,810 of CM061557.1, read as the reverse complement.
CAAGTTCAACTCTCTGGTTGCGTATATCAATACTATCACCAATGTTTGGCCTATCAACAACCTCAATGGAATTGACGGTCCCTTAAAATAGACCAGAATAATTGTAGGAGGTGGCTAAGAGCTCTGTGCAAGGATTGGGTTTGCCAGATCCTTGATAAGATTATATCTATTATGCTCATCACCTTAATCCTCCTATCAACTTCAAGAATAATCGGCAGTTCCTGCCGCAACATAAAGTTTTTGGATAAGGAAAGGAAAGGAAAGAGTAGAGGTCTCATTGAAAGCACGCTCATGCATCTCTAGCCAGACCAGTGCTGTAAAATCAATCTCATAGCCCTTGAGAAAAGAAGCAACTAGTGTGGCTCCATCCCATGTAAGAATATTTTTCAACACATTGGACTCAACCTGAAGTGTACCACAATACCCTAAAATTTGTATACAAAATGCATCACTTCCTTCTTTATCTTTCCCTTCCCCTCTATCCAGGTGGCATTATTACCCAAGTCAAAAATCAAGCGGGCTATCCACTTTACAAAATCTCACCTTTTTCTTAAAATCTACTTTTCTCATGGCGCATCTATCCTACGTTAATATCATTTACAAATCAAACACTGTAGTAGATGATAGACTAGATACTCTGGTCAAAATAGTACCCGGTAGATAGCCATCGTAAATATGTCCACTCTAAAACCTCAAACTAGAGTATGCTCTAGCTATGGCTTATCACTGATCTACCCTCCTATGGGGAAATCAGATAGAGTGTGGAGGCATAGAAATCATAAAACTTCTAGACTAGGGCCTGGCTGTAAGATCCCTAAGGCTAGTTTATCCACCCCAACTGATATCGATCAGTAAAGGCCCGCAGGTTTGGTGCCTCTTCTAGCCCAGTCAAGTAAATCCTCCTATTAGCTAAAATTCCCCTATTATACTAACCATGCTCCATATTAAGGCTGTAACTCTCTTAAATGTGTTGTATCCCCTCTATACACCATCTCGGTTTTATATCAATTATAGGCATAATTGAGATATGTGTAGAGTTAAATAAAGGATCAACCAATGGTGGAATAAGAGGCAGAGTATCCTATATAGGTTTATGTCTGTCATGTGCAAAGGAAGATGAAATCTGCTATGGTACCTGAGCTGTACCCTCCTCAGACTAGGGTGTATCTGACGCCAACTCACTCACTAAATCAAATGCCTCCTCCAACCCTTTCTCAGATTAGGAGCCATGTCTGTTCTCCTCTTCTACGAGCTAGAAATAGATCTACACTCAACTTTATGTCCAGATCATGACTGAGATTCATCCTTATTCTCTGAATCATCCTTAAAATCCCCTTCTCCCTCATAACACTGGGAAGTGTAGTGGTGAATTCCAATCCTTCTTCATCCTTGTCTTGGGAGTCGGTCTAAGTGCGGCCGTCTGTGCCCAGTTCTGTGCTGGTGTGGGCTGAGTATCTGGATGTGGCTATTCTAGGGATGGATGAGTGCCCTGGATACTGAATAAAGCTATAACAATAGCTGCTGCAGCCTTGGACCATCTCTGAGAGTGGCCACTGGTTTGTCTTGGGGATAAAGATCTGTCTGGGCTAACCGGGTACTCCTTCACTAATCCATATCTCTCAAAGGACTCATCCAGGATTCTCGATTAAACTCTTTTCTTCTGGAATGCCTTAGGTGGCATGGTTCCTAAATAGTATATGATAGTGACTGAAATTGAAGTTAGGAATAAAAAGTTTGAAAAACAAATTAAAATACTCACGGTAGGGAACTTACAACCCCACTTACAGTCCATAAGTGCCACATACATTAAAATACTCATGGTAGGGCCCTTACAACCCCACTTACAGTCCTTAAGTTCCACTTACGAGGGTCATAGGTGCCCTCGTAAGTGTCAAACAAATACCTGGAACTTCAGGGCTTCAGGTCTGATACCTACGAGGTCATTTAAAAACTGTAAGTGCTACTTATAAGGATCATAAGTCCAATCTTAGGTACTCTCCTGAGGGTACTTCAAATTTTCTCAAGTTTTTATTCCCACATTGTGTATTTTGCATTTTAAATTCAATTTCATACACAACAACATTTATCAACTTCAAGATCATAGGTATTACACAATAATTTTGTTGATTTACATCTACCTCTTCAACTTCTACTTCCATTTAGGGAGTAATAAAAAATTTCTCATTTAAGAACAATGCAATAATTTAAAATTTTTCACTATTCTAGGTTCCTACTATCACGATTCATGAGTGTCCCTGAATTATCAAGTTCATTCTAAGTACCAACTTAATGTCTTTGTTAGTAACATAATTTAATACCAGTAGTGCCAGGAATATTACCTTAGTTGCAAGAGATGAAAGTATGAAGTGTAGTAAGAGTGATGAAAACCTAGCCTTGAGTTCTCTGCGCGTGCTATTGAACTTTTGGTACTGAGATTTTAAGTAATTTAAGCCTTTTATCAAGTTATCACGGAGGTGAAAGGTTTGAATTTGATAGAGAGTAACAAAATATGAGGATATGAGGCACTAAAATTAGGATTGAGGGTTTTAAGGAGGTTGGTATGATAGATTGGGTCGGTTCCACTTAGGTCCGACCCAGATTTAAAATATCTAAACCTAAAATTTTTGGCCGCTTACGGGTCCACTAACGTCCTATAAGCGCCACTTATGGCCCGTAAGTGGTAAGTGGCTAAAAATTTTGCTGCCCCTTAGACCTTTGATTCTGAGGTCGTAAGTGGTACTTACGATCCCTATAAGTGGGTTTGTAAGTAACAGTTCAAAGACCTTAAAATTCTTAGATTTTCACTCTAACATCTATTGTGTCGCTTACAAAGCTTAGGTTGGACGTATGACCCCCATAAGTGGGTCAGTAAGCCCACTTACTTGGAATTTGCTAATTTTTTCAATTTTTACCATAGTCCAGGTATTTCCTAATGCTTTACACTTACAAAAATGAAAACAAAGTGATAACTACATATTGGTTGCCTCCAAACCAGTGCTTCATTTAAGGTCGCGATATGACATGGCTATGTTGGTTGCTCATACCTCACCAATAAGCCCATGGGTTGCCTCACACAAAGTTCTTGATTTAACATTGCAGCACAAATTGATTTCCTTGGCTAGTTAGATTTCATCAAGGCTTACATTAACACACACTTTCGCATCAACAGTATTACCTCAATAGTGCTTGACACGCCGCCTTTTCTCCTTGAACAGGGCTTCATCATATCATTTCATATCAATAGTACCATGAAGGAACACCTTAACCATGGTGTCTATACTACCTAGAATTCAACTTGCCAGGAAATAAACGCAATCTTAAATTATGTAAAAAAACATGTCATCAGGCTCAAACATCCTTTTTTTGATCTTCTTGTCGTGATATATCTTTATCTTAGTTTTTTTTTGTATAGAGCAGAACTCTCATAAGCTCAGAGATTGAATTCATCCCGCTTATTCACCTTGCTCAACCTCAAATTAGATGCATCATGCCACTCCAAATTGAGTTTTTTTTTCAATGCCTATCGTGCCTTGTTCTCAATTTTGGCCAGAAAATGACATTCCTTACTGTTTATAAGCAGATATGGAGAGGCACCTATAGGGATCTTAAAAGCTCTCTAGTAGGGCCAAATATCTTTGTCTATGTTTCTTAACCAGTCAGTCCCATTGGCATTCACAGTCTTCACCAATATGGACTTATCAGACGATTGGAGACCTCAACCTGCCCACTCATTTGCAGATGGTAAGGTATTGCCACCTTATGATTTACTCCATATTTTTTTGATCAGGGATTTAAAGAGAAGATTACAGAAGTGAGACCCACCATAATTAATAATAGCACATGGAGTGCCAAATTGAGAAAAAATATTCTTAAAAAATGCGGTGACTCTTCTTCCCTCATTGATAGGAAGTGGAACTGCCTCCAACTATTTAGAAACATAGTCAAACGCCACCAAAATATACTTCATCCCTTAGGAGCTTACAAACAGACCCATTCACACAACTCTAAATCCAAAATAGGTGTCATGGGGAGTTCACGTTTTCGCAAAATATTACCTTGCTACCGACATTGATCACAGGCTTGAGCAAAATCATGAGCATCCTTGTAGATAGTCGGCCAATAATACCCATACTGCAAAATTTTATGGGTTGTGCGACTACCACTTTAAAAACTACCAACTAGGAATGAATGAAAAGCCTCCAGAATACTCATGCATGCACCAGTTTTGCTGCTAGAATGATAAATCTTCAAGAACAAAATCACTTACCAAAATTTGGCAAAATTAGCGAACTCGGGGATTAAGTCTTGAGATGCTGCCAAGCCCCGCTCATTTGGAAAAGTATCATCTATATAAAGATCATCCCCTAACTTCTTTATTTAATCTTCCTCGAGGCAAGATAAGTGATCCATAACCTGGTTCTCAGTACCTTTTTGATATTTCACCATAAAGTAAAATTCTTTCAATAAAAGGACCTAAAATATCAACCTCAATTTTGCATCTTTCTTCGACATAAGTGTCAAAACTCAATTTACGAGTCATGATGGTGCCTACTAAATCCTGCGAGTAGGTAAGCTAAACCATAACCTAGAGGTAAATGCAATGGGTTAACATGATGGAAATTTCCTCAAAAGGGCGAATTAGACAATCCAACACAAGAAATAAGCAAGACAATAAATAGTCTAAAAGAGAGTCATAATATAGAAAACCATCTCACGATCTATTAAAGTAGGTACAAGAGATACTATAAAAACACAGCCCAAGTTATAAAATAGTTAATACAAATTCTGTCTCAAAACTAAAGACTAGACATAAACAAGATAGAAGGAAATGACGACTTAGACACCAAGAGCTCACCTTATCTCCAGGAATCAACACAGTACAAACATCGATCAATGATGTAACTAGTACTTCAATCTACACTAAAAAGGTACATAAGTGTAGTATGAGTACCAAAACATGGGTACTCAGTAGGCATCAACAGTCGACTGAGCTAAATAATAATATAAATACAATAAAATGCAAGACAACATAACTAAAGTAAAGATGGATTCAATATTGAATCCACTCCAACATACTCTACATAAATAACTAAATAATCAAAATAATAACGTAACATAATGGTTCAAACACATGCAGTTGTAACTAAAAATTAGCCCTCATAAGCCAATAAGCGCAGAAAAGTAAATAACCTAACACAAGCCCCCATAAACCTAGAGGGTACACACAAAAGTAATATAATCCGAACCACCATCAGTTACCATTCCTCAAGATACAACTAAAAATCTATCCATAGCAGGACACATTACCTCAATTTCTACTTTCAAACTTGAATCTGATACCCATATCATCATCTTTATCATAATCCATGACCTACTCAATAATTAGTATCATAGAAATATCTGAACTCAAACTGGTAATCAGATTATCAATATTATGGTAATATTGCAAGCTTGAACTGAGTTTATGCCATATATCATCAGCAATGTTTGAACTTAAACCAATAGTATATCATTATATCATCATTATTATCTGAGCATGAACCGATAAGTATATCATTAATGGTATAATATATATCCAGACTTGAACAAGTAAATATATATATATATATATATATATATTCAATATCATAAATTATAATTACTAGCTCAATCATTAACATAATCACTAGCATAATCAACAAGACTCAACTCTCAATATTAAACCCGTCATCACCATCAAGTGCCAATATTTCTCAATATTCACAAGAATAAACATACAACAAGTGTATAAAAGGTTGTAAATCACTAACACCAATCTTTGCCTAAGGTGGGGTCAAGGGCCCACTTTTAAAACTTCAAAATCCACTACTAAGAAAATTTTACCCTGGACTAGGCTACAATATCTAATCACCTTTTAGATGTTAAACAAGCCTTAATTAGCCCTAATATAGGAATTCCACAAATGATATAATCAACTAAGGCAAAATATCTGAGTTTCAATTTTCGAAAGGCGTAGAAGGTCCAACTAACCCATGTACTGTCAAATTGATCTCCAATAATTAAAACCCATCCTAAATTTACCATAATATCATAAACAAACTATGATATAGCTCAATCTATTAAGGTGGAAAACCTAGACTACATGGACATAAATAAAATCTCAAAAATCATCTAAATCACCAACTTTTCCTTTCGAGAAGCTTCCTCAAGATTCCAAGCTATAAAAATTATAATCTTCTCATCAATACTAGAATAATGATACCCATATTACACCATTGTGCTTTGGGTCCAAAATTCACATCAAAATCCCATATGGGTCCTATTTATGGAAATTGCATTTTCAAGGCTAATCCAATACTCTTCTATGTTCAAGGAGTAATTACCTAAAAAATATATGAAATCCGAGCTAAATTATGGCTAAAATCAAGCCCCCAAGTTCTAGGGATTTTGAAAAAGAAAAGGGAAAATCAACCATGAATTTAGAGGAATCTTACCTCAAATTCAAAGGACAATCACAAGATAATCATTAACCAAGCTCCCCAAATCTCCTACAAGCCTCAATACCAACTTTTGACACTATTTAGGGTTTATACCTACAAGAGAATGGGTGAAGAATGGGCATAAAAGAATTGGAAATAGTCTTTTTATACCAATCCTAGGTATCTGGGTATCACTATAGCGACTCGGGACTCGCAATCACTATATCTTGTAGCTATTAGGGCGAGTATCTATCATGATATATGCCTCATGATTGTGGCACTTTGTTCCTAAAATAGGAATCAGAATCACGACCGCTAGCATCGCTATTGACGATTTCTCCAGATACAACAGAGACTTGGAATTTTCCAAGTCTCTGCCAAGCCCTGGGGATTCATGAAGAATCACATATATACAAATGGACTATGAAACCGTACTAAATTCTACATTCTAGACTCATTGGCGCAGTCAAAATTTCCATCAAAGATCGTTTCGACAGAAGTGGGTACCACACCTAATTTTTATTTTCTTAACTTTTGGACCAAGAGGTTGAAATGATCCCCATGCCTCGGGAACTAAACCAAGATTCCTCCTATCTTAAAATCGATATACCAGAGCTGCTGGAATAGTCAGAATTGTCATAAGAGGTCATTTGACTGAAGTTTTTCTCGGTGGCCATTTGAACTAGTGAAAACTTCCAAACAGGGAATTGGCTCTAAAAATAAAATGAAATTCCCATTAATCTAACTGTCATTTCCAGCAAGTCACAAATGACTTGGGGCAGCTATAGGAAATCTATAATGGAAAAAATAAATAGAAATATAGAAAATAATCTGAAGGGTGATGATAATAACATACCTCAATGTTTCATGATCAGTATGAACTATGACTTTTGTCCCTATCAAATATGATTGAAATTTCTCAAAAGTAAAAACCACTGTAACACTTTCTCAGTGACCATAAAATTTTTCGTGCGGCATTTAATGCTTTGCTGGCATAGTAATAGAGTGATGGATCTTCTTATGTCGTTGGCCTAGGATATCTCCCAAGGCCATACCGCTAGCATCGTACATTACCTCAAAAGGCAAGGACCAATCAGGAGATAAAATAATAGGAGCCTAGATCAACTTTTCCTTAAGGCACACAAATTCCTTCAGATATGCATCATTAAACATGAACTTCACTTCTTTCTCTAAAAGATTGCATAATGGATTAGAAATTTTAGAGACGTCCTTGATGAATCTACTATAAAATCCAACATGACCCAAGAAACTTCACCCTATCAACCTCAATAGCCCTTTTTTAAATCTTATTCCCGAGAACTATCCCTTCATTCACCATAAAGTGGAACTTTTCCCTATTCAAAACTAGGTTGCACTCCTCATATCTCTAAAGTGCATTGGCCAACTAGGCTAGAAAATCATCTAAAGAGTCCCTAACCACTGAAAAGTCATCCACGAAGACCTCTATAGTTTCCTCTACCATATAAGAAATATCGAAGTCATACAATGCTCAGAGGTGGTAGGAGCATTGCACAGTCCGAATGACATCCTCTTAAACACAAAAGTACTATATAGGCAAGTAAAAATAGTCTTCTCTTGATCTTTGGAGGCAGTATAAATGTGATTGTACCCCAAATAACCATTAAGAAAATAGTTCCAACGCTTGTCTGCAAGTTATTTTAGCACCTGATCTATGAACGACATATGAAAATGGTCCCTTTGAGTCCAAGTGTTCAACTTTTGGTAGTCCATGCACACTTTTTATATAGTAACCAATCTCGTAGGCACTAACTCATTCTTCTCAATTGGGACCACAGTGATCCCACCTTCTTAGATACATATTATATCAGGCTGACCCATTTACTCTCTATAAAGGGGTAAGCTAAACTCACATCTAACCACTTTATGATTTCTTTCTTGGCCACCTCTTGCATAGGTGGATTCAAATAATGTTGGTTCTTGATGCTGGGAACTTAATTTGGTTCAAGCTAAATTTTTTGAGTACGAAACCCGGATGGAATCCCTACAATATCTGTAATAGTCCATCCAATGTCCCTCTTAAATCTCTGCAAGGCTAAAATTAATGCCTCAACTTATGACTTCAATAAATTAGAAAAAATAATGTTCGACAAGGTATTGTTGACCCTCAAAAGTTCCTATCGCAAATAAGATGGGTAGGTTTTCAATTCCCAAACCGGTGGCTCCTCAATAGATGGTCGAGTTGGTAGAGTGTTTCTATTTTTCTAGTCAAGATCTAATTTCTTCAAAGTATAATAACAAGAACCTCTACCATATAGTTCATTTACCATCTCATCATATACATTGATACCATTACTATCAAAGTTCATGATAACTGTAACCAGTCCTTGACTCCAAGTATCTCCTCCAAAGATACAATCAATGCATTATAACTAATAATGTCTATCACAGACACCACTAACATATCCTTTGGCTATCACATCAACTAACACACAATAAATGTCACCTGTTTTCTTTTAAGTCTAAACTTTATCTGCACAATCTACAAGTCAAGCAATGACCTACCCATAGCTAGGAAGAACCTATCTAAGCTAATAAGGACTTTTAAGTCCACTTCATTGTCAAGGATCACCAAGACAACTAGAAATACGAAGTACTCCACCTTCACCAACACATCATATAATATACACACAACTTTCTTCATAGTGTGGTCGGCCATCAATAATATCATAGATGTTAATTTGGATGCGTCTAGCCCCCACTATTTGTACACTAATAATGACATCAGATTAATAATAGCCCCTAAATAAATAAAGATCGAGGAACGTTGAAGGAACTAATAGTACAAGGAAAGGTAAATGCTCTGGAGTACTTCTTCATCTCTACTAAAGATAGAGAAGCAATAACACTACAATGATGTGCATTATTAGTGGGCTCAAAAGTCACCATATGCTTCTTAGTAATCAATTCTTTCATGAACTTTACATATCCTGGAATTTGTACTAATGCTTCCATAAAGGGAATGTCAACAGAAAGTTCCTTCAACATTGATATGAACTTTTGATACTTTCCTTCTCTTTCTTCCTCTTCAATATTTAATGAAAAGGTAGGGGACATTATGGAATGGTCATCAATACAGCCTTGACTGCCTTTCCCTTTTCTTTATCCTTCTCAACTCTTTTATCAACTCCCATCAACTTTTGTGATAAATAATTACTAGCCATACACTTTTTAAATTCTTCTTTGGGTGCATCGTCCATATCAGCAATATCATCCCTAACCTCATCAACTACAGGCATAGGGGGATCAATAGTATCCTTACTACTCCGAGTGGTGACAACCAAACATTTACGATTATTCTTTGGATTCTGCACATTATTGCTACAAAGAGTTCCTAATTGATGTTGATCCAAGGGCACTGACATGACTTTCCTGGCCCTTTACCATCTTTGACAATATTGATTCTATTCTAGAATTAGTAACTCTGTTTCCTAGCGGAACGTAAGCACTACTCTTCTCTTTGTGGTCATTATTTTTCCTCTAATTACCACCTCTTTCTCTACTTTGATCCCTATATCGGTCCCTATAGTTGTTCTGACCTTGATTCCTATGCCCCGAGTTCCAAAAGTCCTGGTTGGATTCTTGGCCCTTGTCTTGAAAATCCACCATTGCTCTTCTAATACTTCTTCTCTTTATCCACATCAGAATCATATGACATAGGAAATTTATCTTATGCACCTATGACATTTACTTTCTCGGAAATCATAAATGCAAATTGCTTCATTAGTAACCTAATTTTAGTCCTTAGCTAGCAACTTCTACAACAACTATATCATTTATAATTCTTGGTTCACTGGAATTCCCAATAGAATAAGTACCAACACCTCATTCTACCTCCCAAGTATGCCACCCTCAGTTTATAAGAGAAACCCAATTTAAAATTCCTGAGGCTATCTCCTATTCAGGATCATAAAAGCACCACCTATAATAGTATCTCCAATGGCTTTGGCACTGCTATTCAAGGCTCGATAGAATATTTAAAGAAAATTTCTCCCAAAAATTCTGTGAATTGGAACCATCATCATCTTTTTCTTAAACCTAAACCATGCCTCAAGCAGTGGTTTAGAATGAAATTGCCTAAAATTATAAATCTCGTCATTCAATTAGAACATTTTGGAAAATGGGAAGAATTGGTCTAAGAATTAATTTCGTAACTCATTCCAAGTAATAATGGACCCATGGGGTAGTTCCCCTAACTATAATATCGCTTCACCAGTTTGAGAGAATGGGAACAATTTGAGTCTAAAAGATTTGAGACTCAAACCAAGTGTCCTCCTAGCCTAAAATCGACATTCTAGAGTTGTTGGAAAACTAAAAATTAACATACAAGGTCGTTTGACTAATGTTTTTACCTAGTGGACTTTTAGAACCAATGAAGACTTCAAAATAGGAAATTGCCTCTTAAAACCAAAAAAGCTGCTGGGTAACCAAAATGTCAGTTCCAGTAAGTCACAAATGACTTAGGCAGCTATAGGAAAGTTTTAATGGCAAAAATAAGCAAAAATATGGAAAATGACCTGAAGGGTCATTAAAATATCCACTACTAAAGGAACTTTCCTCAGTAAAAGTTAAAGGGCTAGGATGTACCTGATGTCTCGAATAGGTGAGGATAGAGAGTCCATATCTCACTCCTAATCTCCCAAGTAGCCTCCTCTATTGGGCATTGTCCCCATTGAAACTTAACTAGAAGAATCTGTCTAGTGCACAACCACCTGACATCACTAGAAAAAATGAGCACAGGATACTCCACAAAGGTCAACTGCTCATCCAACTTGATTGAGTCCCATCTTAGCATATGAGATGGATCTAGAATGTATCACTACAACATAGAAACATGGAAAATCGGATGAGCAACATCAAAATCTTGGGGTAAAGCTAACTCATAAGCCACCTCACCAATTGTGTGAAGCATATCGAAGGTTCAATATATTTAGGGGAACTTGTCCTTTCTCTCAACTCTCATCATACCATTCATGGGCAATATATGAAGGAATACCCAATCACTATTTCAAAATATCAAGGCACGAAGCCTATGGTCTGCATAAGCCTTCTGCTTACTCTGAGCCACTCTAAACCTATCCTGAATAATCCTGACTCTATCCAAGGAATCCCAAAGAAAGTTGGCACTATAAAAATCCACAAAAAGCACCATCTTAATATTTAAATAGTAACTGTTATTATATGCAAACTATGCCAATGCTAAGTTCTACTCCCACTGAATTCTAAAATCCATAACACAAAATCGAAGCATATCCTCGAGGACCTAAATAGTTTGCTCTAATAGGACATCTGTTTGTCGATGAAAGGCTATACTAAGGTCCACATAAGTACCCAACTTCTACTGAAAAGCTTTCCAAATGCTAAAACTGAATGCAGAACCTCGATCTAAAATAGTAGATATGGGCACATCATATAGACGGACTAACTCACTAATATAACACGAGTCAACCTCTCGATGTTGAAAGACATCTAAATAGGAATAGAATATGCCAACTTGGTCAATTGATCAACAATGACCCAACTAAAAATCAGAACCACATGAAGTGCGAGGCAACCAAATAACAAAATCCATGTTAATCTGCTTCTACTTCCACTCAGGAATGGGTGATCTTTGAATCAAACCACCTGGTCATTGATGCTCGACCTTTGCCTACTGACAACAAAGGAAACAATCTCTAAAGTTTGCCATATCTCTCTTTATGCCACTCTACCAATAATGTTGTCTCAAATCTTTATATATTTTAGTTGAGCCTGGATAATAAAATATCTAGAGCTGTGACCATCACGTAAAATCAACTGGATCAAATCATCAATCCTTAAAATGCAGATGCAACTATCAAATCTTGAAATACCTTCAAAATCTATAGTAACCCTCTTAGACTCTTTACTCAACACCTGATCATGAAGGAAACAAAGCTTACTATCCTTAAATTGTTGGTCTTAAATCTGCTCAAATAGTAAAGACCTTACCTCAACGCTAGTAAGAATCATCCTAGCATTTGAAATATCAAGCTACACCATAAAGTTGGCTAAGGACTGAATGTCCCGTGACAACGTCCTCTGAAAAATTAAAATACAAGACAAGATACCCATACTCACTACCTTCCATCTTAAGGCATCTACTACTATATTTTCCTTGCCTGGATGATACAAGATAGAGATATCATAATCCTTAAGCAACTTCATCCATCTACACTGTCTAACATTAAGCTGTCTCTGGATCATAAGATGCCAAAGACTATGATGATCAATGAAAATCTCACAATGAACACAATAAATATAATGTCTCCAAATCTTGAGCCCAAAAACTATCATCGCCAACTCCAAGTCATGAATAGGGTAGTTGCTCTTGTGAACCTTAAGTTACCTTGAAGCATAGGCAATAACACAACCCTACGACATTAATACATAATCCAAACTAGACTACAATAGTCATAATTTATGGTGAATCCTTCACCCTCAATAAGAAGAGCCAAAATAGGAGCTGAAGTGAGAAACTCCTTGAGATTACCAAAAATCAACTAACACTCCATGAACCATTAAAAAGAAACCTTCTTCTGGATCAATGTGGTCATAGGGACTGAAATAGTAGCAAAAACCTTAATGAACTATCTATAATAATTCGCTAAACCGATAAATCTATAAACCTCCATTGAAGATGTAGGCCTAGCCCAATCACAAATGGACTCAGTATTTGCCATGTCTACCATAATCCCATCCTTAGACACCACATGCCCAAGAAATGTCACAAACTCAATCCAAACTCACACTTAGAGAATCTGGAAAAGAGCAAATGATCTCTTAAAATTTGATGCACAATCCTCAAATACTATACATGCTCCTATCTACTTCTCGAGTATACAAGGATGTTGTCAATGAAAATAATAAAAAAAATCAAAATAACACCTGAACACTCGATTCATTAAATCCATAAATACGGTTAGGGCATTAGTAAATCCAAAAGACATCACTAGGAACTTATAGTAACCATAATTGGTCCTAAAAGCTACCTTTGGGATATCTTTAGAACAAACCCTCAACTGATGGTAACCAGACCTCAAATTAATCTAGAAGAATATAGCTATACCCTAAAACTAGTCAAACAAATAATCAATGTGAGGCATAGGATAGAGGTTTTTCATCATTACCTTATTATGCTGCCTATAATCAATACAACAAATATGAGTGGATCCATCTTTTGTCATTAAAAATGACATACGATATCCCCAAATAGACATAATCTGTCTAATAAAACCTTTACTAAGAAGATCATAAAGCTGAGAATTCAACTCATTAAGATTGGTAAGAGCAAAATGGTATAGTTCCATAGAAATAGGTCATGTGCCAGGATTATGATCAATAACAAACCAAATCTCATGGGTAGGAAGTATACAAGGTAGATCAATTCACAAACTATAGGAATAGAGAAAAGTGACAAACTCTTTATACTAACATGAAAAATATAAGTAAGATAAGACTCGCAACCCCTATAAATAAGCCTTTAATCATACATATAAGAAATAATCCCCATTGGATCATGCCTAAAAACTCCCCTCTACACGTCTGGGGCTATGTTGGGCATGTCTACGGTAGAGCTCTTAGCAAAATAATCTATGACCGCTTGATAGTGGGATAACCAGTCCATGCCCAGAATCACGTCAAATCCACTATATCTAAAATAATAAGATCAACATGATTATCAACATCTATAATAGACATAACACAAGATTTGAACACTTGATCTGCTACTAAAGAATCACCCACTAGAGTAGATACATATAATGGCATGGATAATAAATCCAAAGATAACTCCAATCATGGAACATAATAAGAAGTGGTTCCTGGATCAATTAAAGCAAAGTCTGACTAATGGTACACCAAAATTGTATCTATAAAAACAACATTCAAAGACTCAGCCTTAAGTCTAGCAAGTATAATATATAACTGATCATGCCTGCCATCTAGCTAGGCTCCTAATCAATCACCTCCCCTACCTACTTGAGTACTTCTATGAGCACCTTAGGAACCACTCTTACAACTGTTTGAACCACCTTTAGATAAGGGATAAAATATTATAATAGGAGAAATATGCTGAGTTGAAGCAGTAATTGCCCCATGACTAGGGCACATACACAAAAATAACTATGATCTCCAAAACTATAACATATCCCCTGAACTGAACTAGAACCAAGAGATCTGGTTAACTCAAAATAGCCACCTCAACTAGAATAACCCAAATATAAACCCCTAAAAGTCTTACCATAACTCTTACTACAGTGATTACCAACACAAAACTTATATCCAATAGTATTTTTGGAAAGTTGCCTGAACAAGTCTACTTTGCTAACTCTAAGGCTGATATGACGATGAGGAAGGTATATACTATGATAATTGCTATATCTATGTTGGGAGATACTATAAGCCCCACTAAAGCTACCCTAATACCTAGGTCTCTTATCTCTGTAACTTAGGCCTCATGATATATCTTCTTCATAAGTTGAGCATGATTAGAAACCTCTACAAAAGACCTACCAGCAACAACAAAACTTTGGGTATACATGCGAAAAATAAGTCTTAACCCTTATATAAAGTAACAAACTCTCTAATACTTAGTGTGTAGAATAAAAGTATAATGCCTTACCAATTTATGAAAATAAGCCTCATACTCCACAACTGCTATGGAGCTGTTCTCTAATCTCCTAAACTGGACTCTTAAACAATCTCGTAGGCTATGAGGAATGTACTTCTCTAAGAATATCTTGGAGAATTAAGCCCATGTAAAATGAGAAGATCCTACTAGGCTAGAATTAAGATGACCTCTTCACCAATTTTGAGCAGCTAAGTCCACCTAAAAGGTAGTATAGTACATACCTTGAGTCTTAATGATGCCTAAATTATGAAGACAATCCTTACAAATAATTAGAAACTCATATGTATCCTCTCATGGTGCATAAAAAAACCTAGGAAGATCCAATATTAAGAATCTACCCAATATCTTCTGCTCTTTGATAAACATAATAGGCTATAAAACTATTAGTTGAGTATCTACCGGCTTAGAAACTACCATTGTAGAAGGAACCTTAACTTTGGGATCCTCAGTACTACTCTGATTTATAGACTGTGACCATCAGATGATGCACCACCAACCAAACCCAAAAAATAAACCAATGCGTCCCTAAGCTCTATAGAAGAAATAAAACCCAATGGAGCCTGGGTTGGTTCGTAATCTACCACTGGCTGGGATAGAATAAGCTCTGGCTAAAGAGAGAGAATAGGGTTTGGTAGACGTCCTATATCTTGGCCCTTAGCTGGGGGCATATCTCAAGTCTTCCTATGACCTTTAGCTCATCCATGAACTATGGTGATACCCCTAGGATTTATTTCAATACCCTCATCTCATGTAGTGCTAGCACGTGTCCTATCCATCTATGAAAGAGTAAAGTCAAATGAATTCCTTACAAACCAACTCAAACACTTAGAATGAAATGAGTGAAAGAAGTAAATAAATCCTAAAGATGTTCGATAGCCTTATAAAGATAGGAAATAAGTGCTTTCACTTCTTTCACTTATTTGTACTAAGAGTCTAAGTTGGTTTCAAAAGCATTCCTTTGGTTTCACTCTTTCTCATATAGGTGGGACACGTGTTACCTTTACCCAAGATGAGTGTCTCAAGATTGAGATTAGGGATCTTGTCACCATTCGTGGATGAACTAGAGGTCTTGGATATCCCATGATGATTTGTTTGACCACATTCATGGAGAAGTCATGTTCAAACTTTTAAATCTTAAGGAATTTCTCACTTCATCTCCTATTTGGGCTCTTCTTATTAAGGATGTGGGATTCACCATGAATTTTTATACTTATGGTATCGATTTGGGCTGTGTGTTAATATAATAAGGTTGATTTGTTACTTATGCATCAAGTAAATTGAAGGTGCACAAGAGAAACTACCTCACTCATGATTCAGAGTTAGTGGTAGTTCTTTTCACACTATAGATTTAGAGACATTATCTTTATGGCATGCATTGTGAGATATTATCGATAATCATAGTTTTCAACATATTGTGACCTATAGATAGATTAATAATAGGAAACATAGATGGATGGATTTTCTTAAGGATTATAATATCTCTATCTTGTATCATTCAGGTAAGACAAATATGGCAGTGAATGCCTTGAGTTAGAAGGTGGTGAGTACAGGTCGCTTCACTTGTATTTTAGTTTCTTTGAGGCTGTTGGCATAGGAAATTTGGTACTAGAAAACTTGATGGTGTGGCTCGATCTTTTAGACCCCAAGAGGATTCTTGTTAGTGTCGAGGTGAGCTCTTTATTATTTGAGTAGATTCATAGTCAACAGTTTAAGGAAATGAGCCTTGCATCATCTATGATTAGGCATTGAGTAGTGAGTCCTAGAGGGATACCATAGATTCTAAGAGCGTATTAAGATTTTATAGTTGCATTATGTTTTGAGGGTTGATGACCTAATTTAGTCAATTTTATGTGAGGCGCACATCTCTAGATATTCCATTCACTCAGGGACAACTAAGATGTATAGAGATTTAAGGCAACATTATTAGTGGAGTGGTATAAAGAGCTTTGTAGCTCATTTTTTATGTTATTTACAGGTGAAGGTCGAGTATCAGAGACTTGGTGGCTTGGTGTAGAGGTTTCCTATTCTCGAATGGAAATAGGAGGGGATGAACATAGATTTTGTCAGCGGTTTGGCTTTCACTTATTGTGGTTTTGATAGTATTTAGGTTATTGTGTATTGATTAGCCAAGTCATCATATTTTATTCATATTCAGATGTCCTTTAGTGCAAAGAGGTTAGCCCGTATCTATGTTTGTGAGATAGTTTATTTGCATAGGGTGCCTATATCTATCATTTCAAACCTGGGTTCGGTGTTTATTTCTAGATTTTGGTGAGGCTTTCAAGAGAAGTTGGGTACTCAGGTGGATCTTAGTACAACCTTCCATTCTCAAATCGGTGGGTAGTTAGAGAAAACTATTCAGGTTCCCAAGGATATGCTCCAATCTTATGTTATGGACTTTGAAGGTCAGTTAGAGCAATAATTACCTTTGCCAGAGTTCTCATATAATAATAGCGACAATCAAGTATAAAGATACAACCTTTTGAGGCTTTGTATGATAGAGAATATAGTTCTTCCATTTTTTGGTTTGAGACCTCTAAGATTATATCCCGTGGTGCTGACTTGCTTCAGGAGTTGTTGGATAGAGTTAGGGTGACTCAGGATATATTGAGGGTAGCTCAGATAGGTAGAAGGTTTATGTAGATAGTATACTTTGTGCCTTGATATTGGAGTTGGTTATTGGTTATTCCTCCAAGTATTACCCATTAAGTGTATGATAAGGTTTGGGAGGAAAGTTAAGATCAACCCTAGATATATTAGACCCTTTCAGATCTTTTGCACAGTTGGTGAGATGGCTTATGAGTTAGCCTTACCCCTAGATTTTGTTGCTGTTCATCTATTTTTTCTTGTTTTTATGTTGTAGTGATACATTCCCAACCCATCTCATATGCTTAGATGGGTCTGAGTTTAGTTGGATAAGATGTTGACCTTTATGGAGGAGCCGATGTTCAAATTGGCTAGTGCTGTTATAAGGTTGTGCACTAGAGAGAATCACGTAGTTAAGGTTTAGTAGAGAAACCATCCAATAGAGGATGCTACTTGGGAGATTAAGAGAGAGATCCAAGCCAAATATTCTCACCTGTTTGAGGCTTCAGGTACATCCTAATTCCTTACTATTGTAGACAAAAGTTGTTTTAGTAGAGGATATTGTAATGACCCTCTAGGTCATTTTCTATGTTCCACTCGTTTTTCACTATTTAGAGCCTTCCTATAGCTATCCCAAGTCATTTATGACTTGTTGGAATTGTCAATTTATTATAAGTTTTTTTTTATATCCAATTCCCTATTTTAAGGTCTTTACTGGTTCAAATTGATTATAAGGCAAAAATTAATTCAATCAATCTTATATGCAAATTTTGACAATTCCAACACCTCTAGAATATCGATTTTAGGATAGGTAGATCCTTGGTTTGGGTTCAGAGGCTTCCAGACTTATTTTGGGCTATTGGCTAGAAGTTATGAGAAATGACAAGTGGGTCTGGGACCCATTTTCATTGACATGACCTCAGATGGAAATTTTAACTGCGCGGTTGATTCTATAACATCAAAATTGATAAGGCAACATAGTCCATTTGCATATGAAGGATTCATGATGAATCTCAGGTGGGTTAGAAGGGACTTGGAAAAATTCTTAGTCTCAGCTAGTGCTGGTACATCGCGTACATAACTAGTCAGCCGCTTAAGCGACCTGACACTGTCCCACTGGTAATGCTTAAGAGAGGCTATTATTTTATACGCGAGAGACACTTAAGTGATGCTAGTGTCTCTTATGCAAGATATGATGAGGATGTTAGTGTTACGAAAGAGACACCTGATCGCTTAAGGAATGTTTGCTTAAGTGACCCGGCGTCAGCTTAAGTAACACTCGTGTACTTGGGAAGGGTATCTCAACTTTTTCTTTTTTTAATCCATTCTCAAGAATATTGAACCCTAAAAATTAGGAAAATATAGAAGAATCATTTGCGGGTGATCTTGGAGCTTTGGTGAATTTAATTTATGCATTTCTTCTTCAAATTCTTGGTAAGTTTCATTAAATTCCATGTTCAATTTCTCATGATTTCCACAAAATTCCTAAAATATTAGTGGGTTGATTATATCGCCATTTAAGCTTGAAATTCACCCATTCTTGACGGTAAATGTCTCTTGAGTATAGAGGGACGTGTTGTGTGTCTTGAAAGTGCGATTTTGCAAATTGGCCCACATGGGGTTTTATGTAAGTTTGGACCCAAATGACAATAGTTTAATATGTGTATCATTGTTCTCATTTTGATGTGTAGATTGTGATTTTAACAGCATGGCATCTTACAAAAGCTTTTTAGAAGGGTAATTTGGTGGTTTAGCAGATATTTTTGGCTTTTCTTTAGTGTCTAGGTAGGCTAGGCTTACCTTCTTCATGGTTTAGCTCAGTGGACAATGATGCCCACTAAGTACCTGTGGTTTTGGTACTCATACTACACTTCTGTACCTTTTTGGTGCAGATTTGAGTATTAATATCTACCACTAACGTGACATTAATGCAAAGTAGAATCCGTAGATAGGGTGAGCTCTTGGAGTCGGACGTGCCCTTTTTCCCTTCCATTATTTATGCCTACTCTTTTATTTTTGAGATAGATTGTATTTGACAATTTCATTACATATGTTCTGTTTGTACTAGTTCTTACACCGACACTACTAGGTTGTGGAATGATTGTTGATCTCTTATCCATCTATTAGACTATTATGACTGTCTTATTGATATCATAAGTCTTCAATTGTTGATTTTTGCTTTTAGTCCATTTTTCACCAAATTAGCCCATTGCTCATAACTTTGAGTTATGGTTTGGCTTACCTTTAAGTGGGATAAAGTAGGTTCAATCATGACTCATAAATATGGTTGTGACATATCTGCACTTTAAAAGTTATAGGATTTAGACCCGATGGTTCGTCCAACAAATCTTACCCTCTGGAAATAACTTATTACCTGACCCATTGTGATTGATAGTAAAATATAATTTTGTATTTTGTTTCTTGATCTTTTGAGAACTAATATTCACCTTCCACGGGTGCCATGGCACCTAAAAATGGAAAAAGGAAGGGAACAATGAAAGAGAGAAAGAAAACCCCCTTAAAGAAGCAAGATGAGGAACTGTCGGCTTGACAATTTGTAGACGAAGCTATTGATGAAGAATCTAGTAGCTTAATAGAGGAGTATCTTGTCAAAAATGCACTTAAGCAATGTAAAGGAATACCTAGGATGAAGAATACTAGGTTGTGTCCACCTTTGAATATTACCCGATCGCCTGAAGGAACATTTCAGTCTAAAAAGAAAGGGAATTCAAAAAATGAGAAAAAAGATGAGGAGAGTGGTTCCAGTAATAAAGAAGAGAACTCAATCGACAATCCCTCAAAGATAGAATGAGGAATTGAGTCTAAAACTCGAGACTCAAATGATAATGATAAAGAAACAGCAATAGGTAATCCTCCACCAAAAATAGTTGATCCATACGATCAAATTATTTAAAAGTTTGATAGATGGTGCATCTCAAGCATGCAATAAATTTATACTAGAGACTTGGCAATTATTAATAAAGGTCAATTGAAATAAATTTCTTATGAGGATACGATACTAATGACCATAGATATGTCTAAGATGCTCAACTTTGAATTATTGTTCAACAAATATAGGTTTGAATGGATGATTAAGCAGCTTGGAAGATATAGTCTTAGATGGTTCAGGAGTTTTATGTAGCTTATTAGGTGCCATACTCCAGGTATTGGATCCAAAGGGTTTGTTATGGATGGTTCTTCTAGAACTACACTTTGTGTTGGTACTAGGTACATTAGTGGATATTTTAGAGTGCATCATTTTGGAATTTTTGAAGATTTTGAGCCTTCAACCAACACAATGAAGTTTGATTGTAGGGTCGAGGAAATGAAAAAGGTATAACCCAAGAATATTATCACCAAAGGTAAAAATGATGTATTATAGATAGGTGGATAGTATCATTACTATGCAATGGGTAGTTGGTGACGTATCATAGATTAAGAAATTTAAATTGAGTCTTATTGCCAAGTCTTTGGTGGTCATTAGTGAAAGACCAGGTCGGACCCACTTTAGGGGATAATGTACTAACTCACGATCAAACCTCTTTGGTAGCAACATCATAGAGGGATATAAGATAAATATTGTGAGATTGATTATACAATATATCAGACATATAACTATTAAGGACACAAAAAGTATGCCATTTCCATGTTTGTTAGTCAATTATGTTTGGAGGCTGGTGTTCTAAAGTGACTATAGTTTGACCATTTTATTGAGGTTCACCGATTTATTAACATTAGGATTATTTATGACACGACCAATCAAGTGTCCAAGGCAAAGATTATAGTTGGGGTAACCTTATTCAGTGAGGAATTATGGTTTTATACGCATGTATTGATCCACTTGAATTTGTTGATATAAAAGGTGCAACTATTGATTCACAGGGCGAGGCTTCAAGGCTCGAGACTATTGCTACTGCCATCATATCCTCCACTTCGTAGTTTGTATCAGTCCTAGTTTCACTGATCCCTACTTTAGTATCATCCATCCTTCCACTAATTGGTAGATATGTTATAGTGTCTTAAGAGTTTTCATAGGATATGACTTAGAGAATTGCTAGACAGGAGGAGAAGTAGGCCTACACAGATGAGCAAAGTAGACATTATCAAAGAAGGTGAAGCCATTGACTACCCAATAGCTGCAAAGCACTATTAGGGTTCCAAATAGTAGTCTAGATGCTTATAATACGTGGATGAATTATAGGTGAGTGGTTGAGGGATATTGAGTCAAAAAATAGTATGAGGAGTTGGTTTCATTAAGAACATAGGTGAAAAACTTTTTTCCATGACCATTCACCATTCTAACACCTGTTTCAGCTATGCTAATTGTTAAGGTATAGCCTTAGAAGGAGGACAAACTAGTGATTAACTTCATCACCAGTCAACTTATTATTTGAGTGCAAGAAAACTAGGCAAGAAGTTTGAAGGAGCCTCATCATTGAAAAAGAGAGTTTTATAGAGATATATGGAGGGCATTTAATACTCCAAGAAAAAAATGCTATATAGGAAAGATAGGAGGATCAAATAAGAAAGGAAGTGTCATTGAGTTAGGCACCACCACCACCACCACCTTTAGTTTTGAGTGCACCAGACATTATAAATTCCCACATTTCTTTGAGTTCACCAGCCACCACCAATACCAACTTATTAGTGAGTGCACCAATCATTATTTACATAGTTTTCATCTCACTTCTGGCATTTATTTTAGAAAGGGTTAGGTACTCAGGTAAACCTTAGCACCTCTTTCGATCCTCAAATAGACGGACAAGATGAATAGACTATTGATACTTTAGAGGATATTCTTAGGGCCAATGCGATTAATTCTAAAGATAGTTGGGTTGACTATTTGCCTCTTATTGATTTTGTTTATAACAACAATTACCATTATAGAATTTATATGGCTCCTTTTGAGGCTCTTAATGGTATGAGATACAGGTCTCCTAATAGGTGATTTGAGGTAGGTGAGACTAGTTTGTTTGGTCCTAACTTGGTTCACCAAGCCATGAAGAAGGTGAAGTTAATAAGAAAAAGATTTAAGATTGCTCTGAGTCACCAAAAGTATTATTCGAATGTGAGGTAAAGTAAGTTGGAATTTGAGGTAAGAGATTGGTTGTTCTTGAAGGTTTCTCCAATGAATAGAGTTATGAGATTTAGGAAGAAGGAGAATCTTAGTCCACGATATGTTGGTCCATATCAGATTGTGAGGAAAAATGGGAAGGTCACTTATGAGTTAGATTTTCCAGTTAGTTGGGCTTTGATTTATCCTATTTTCCATGTGTCTATGATGAAAAAGTATGGTTGGTCCTACTTTTATGGTGCTTGTTAAGAATGTTGGTATTATGGATTCGTTGTCTTATGAGAAAATCCCGATTGAGAAATTGGATAGTCAAGTTCGTAGATTGAGGACAAAGGATATAGCTTTGGTGAAAGTTATTTGGAGAAACCAAAAGGTGGAAGAAGCTACTTGGGAAGATGAGGAAGATATGAAAACCAAGTATCAATTCTTATTCCCCGCGTTAGATAAAAATGCCTATGGTATGATTTTCATTCTTCTTCTTGTCATATTTCAGATTTTTCTTTGGATTCTGTTGCACTCTTGAGATTATTGTTCTAAAAATATCCTAACTCCTTATCTGTTAATGAATGATCCTAAGGAGGGGTGATAATGTATGACCCCGCAAAATTTTGATCATTTCATTTTTGACCCTCCCATATGTGTAACGTTAATTTTTGACTTGGATTATGAATAGGGTTGTTAAAAGGGTGTTTTGGAATTTTCAAAAGGGGCTTGGGGTCATTGAGGGACCCCGAGGCAGTGAACCTCCACGATAGTGGCATGACACACCACTTAGCCCCAGTGATAAGGTCATGACACAACGGCTAATCTCCGCGATAGCAGCGTACTACTCTTCTATGTAAATTTCATCCAATTTTTGTTTTTATTCAGTTGGGGTGAATGGCTTTTGGTCTTTTTACCTCTTAAATGACTTTAAAACAGCCAGTGTACCCGTTCCCTTCAGCTTTTAAGGACCAAACACTATACTTTTCTTCTTAAACTCCCCAACCAAGAAACATAGAGGATTTTACAAGGAATTCACCATTCAAGCTCTAAACTTCAATTTCTCTTCAAATTCCTTTGTATTTCAGGTATGTTACTCCTTCCTTAATTTAAATTATACATTGTGACATTAATATATTGAATATTCATGTGATTTGAATTTATGGATTTGATATTGGGTTGAGGGTTTTTGGTTATTGTTGTTAGTCTCCCTAGGTAACATTTTATTAATGACAAACTAACGAATGAATTTTTACAGTAAAAATGATGCAAGATACCGGAAGAATGATGATGGAAAAAAGATGCAAGATATTGGAAGATTACTGATGGTAAAAGAATAAAAGAAGCAAGATATTATAGACCTCTCTAAAAAAGGAAGGACATCCAATGATACGAAGTTCACGACACTCAAACAAGCATGGCTAGCAAATCAATATCTTGGAAATAGAAGGAGAATCACCATCCCATAATCACGATAGATTAGATCAGTCAGAAAATAAATTAGGATCTAAACAAAAGAAGAAAGGACACAACCATCACATGTACATCAAGACTAAAAAGATGGATATATCACAAATATATCTGATATAGATGTGATCCAAAGCCGTATAAGTACATATCTAATAAAGACATATCAAACGAATACTTTCGTCTATCAAGAAATCAATTTAATTCCTTGATTGAGAAGAAATATCTTGGGTTTCTTTATGATAAGTAGTAGCCGAAGACTATAAAAGAAAAAGACTGAAGATAGACACTTTTCACGTAACTTCAAGGAGAAAATTCAAAATATCTCATTCTTAGTCTACAAAGCTCTGTAAATTTAGTTTACAATTGTTATATAAAGAGTATGAACGAGTGAACTTTGTAACAGTAACTGAAACTGTGTCACAAAACCTGAAGAGCAAAATGAGTCTTCAGAACTTGTTTCCAATCATTGTACTCTTGCCAAACTTTCAAAGATCTAAGGAAACTTTGAAACCCAATAGGAGTGGATGTAGGCACTACATTGGTGTGAAAAATGAGGATAAATATTTATGTATGCTAGTTTACGTTTTGTTATTTACTTATTTAATGTTCTAAG
Source organism: Capsicum baccatum var. pendulum (assembly GCA_030864225.1). Classification (NCBI taxonomy): domain Eukaryota; kingdom Viridiplantae; phylum Streptophyta; class Magnoliopsida; order Solanales; family Solanaceae; genus Capsicum; species Capsicum baccatum. Next base: position 149,665,938 of record CM061557.1, on the reverse strand, counting down.
TTTAATCTGTTTTTGAAATGTTCTGATCAGCAGGCGAGTCGACTGTGAGGAGTCAGTAGTCGAATCGTTGAAGAAAATTTCATTTCACCCCTCTTGAATTTCAATTGGTATTAGAGCAGGTCTATTAGATAGCATTGCTTAACCTCAAGTGAGCAGAGATTAAGTGGCCAGTTATTATATCCCCGGTGCTCTCCTTCTAAATGGTCACTATTCACAAGATCACCATACATTAGTCGGCAACATTACTCTTATTAGTAGAATAGCTTCAGGATCTTTGTCCAATAAAATGACTTTCAAGAATGGGTTGTCACCAAACTATGTCAAAAGCCAATTCCAGGACTCAAGAAGAAGTCAAAGGACAAAGATAAAGAACCTAGCAGTTTTGATATAAAGGACCTTGCAAGCTTCGAGGTCACCAAAGAACAGAAAGAGGAAATTCAATCTAACACACGTACTATAAGTTTACTTTTGTGTGCAGTTAGTGGAGAAGAATACGACAAGATTTCATGTGAAACTGCAAAAGAAATATAGGACAAATGTGAGGTAACCTATGAAGGAACCACTAAAGTTAAGAAGTTAAAAATTGCTGCTCTTGACAATGAATACGAGTTATTCAAAATGGAAGAAAATGAGGATATTGAAACAATGTTCCCCAGATTCAGTAAAATCATATGTGAACTAAAATCACTAGGGATGATTTATCCTCACAACCTTCAAGTCTAGAAGCTTGTCCGAAGTCTCCCAAAAACTTGAGAAACCAAGGCTGCTATTATGGAAGATAAGATCGTTATAACATGACCTATGATGAACTGTGAGGTAACCTTATTACATATGAGTAAAAGATTATATCAACAAGTTTTAGAAGGATGAAAAAAGAAAATAGTAGCCTTCAATGCTACTCCAACCGGATAGAAGGACATTTTGGAAGATGCTAACAACGAAGTAATGACCTTCATCAACTGTGGGGTAAGGTAGATCATGAGACAAATACTTCAAAGATCATAAGGAGGAAAAAATAATAATTTAATTAGAAATGATTAATACTACCACTGCTGTAGAATGCCTAACCACTTCAAATAGAATTGTCCGGGATTAAACAAAAGAACATCTAAGAATAACCATATCTTTGGAGCTTGGAATGATGAAAATGAAACTGAGGAAGAAATATAGGCTACAAATATGTTCTTCATGGCAACAGGTGAATATAGCGAGCTAAGGCTACACAATTGTCATAATTGTAATACTCTTGAATCTAACTTAGGTATGATAAATGATGAGCTTCAAAAAGTTATAGATGAATATAACAAGCTCTACCAAGATTATAAATGTTGTGAAGCTCGATTTAAACAAAAACTCAAAGAGGAACGATGAAATTGGCAAATAGAAATTGAAGCGTGTCAAATTAAAATTGACCTACTTCATGAAGAGCTTGATGATACAAGAATGAAATTAAAAAAATTTAAGGCATCCCCAAGACATAGCTTCATAGGATCAAACTTTTTTAAAAAATATTTGAGTTCCTCACCAAGGTTGTTTAAATCAGCTAAGAACTGTTTCTCCTATCATGGGCTCGTTTATTTAATTTATGGGCAGAGCTGGCACAATTCCTACAGTTTCAGGCATCAGCCTAAAAATGTGTGGGATTGGAAGCCCAAAAAAATTACATCTAACTCGTAATGACCCAAGAGTGCTTGGGTACCTAAGCATAATTAATCTTCTTGTTTTGAAGAAACGTGTCCGCAAAATCTATAATAAGACAGGAATGACAGTGGATGTTCCAGAAGTATAGATGGAAAGAAAAAGGTCTCTTGTATTCTAAAAGAATACATACAAAAAATAGTCAGAGTCAGTAACAACTTCGGAGGCAATGTCACCAAAGTCGACTATATCCCTATGAGAGTTGACTCTTGTACCTGAAATGATGAAATTGAGATAAAATTTCTTCCAGGTGGGTACTAACCTCATTAATTTTTTATAACAAGGTTAGAATCAAATATGAGTTATCCTTAACAGTTGATAACCTCAATCATTTTAAAGTCTCTATTAGAAGAAATTCTCGTGAAATAATCTCCAAAATTTGAAAAAAATTTGGGCCTTTAGAAATTAATTATTATGCATGCTTCAACATTATAATTCTTTCGTGTGAAAATTTTTCCATTCTGATGAAAGTTTTATCTCGTGAGTGATGCCCCAAACTCATGACTTATCAAGGAAAAAAACTTTAGTTGACTCATCAACAACTGAAGCAGTATACACAAGGAAGCTTTTGTACTTCAATTCTTTGAATCTTTGGTCAACTACTTGTTTTTAATCCTTTTATTGTTCCGAGGACGTGTGACAATATTGTGCTGATAAAAGTTCCGTGTATTTAAGGCAAAGTATATTAACTTTAAGTATTTTCCGCTCATCATCTTGACAAAAAATAGATCTTTTCAAAGTTTGGTGATAATGATTCTTGAGTCATAGCTTTGGACACAAATAATTTTACTTATTCTAATTTTATTACTGGAAGAAAGATCTTGAAAAAGATTTAGCATTGATGATTTATGAATCATATTTTGGACACAAATCATTTTACTTAGTCAAATTTCTTTAGAAGAAAAATCTTCAAAAAATTTAGCATTAATGACTTATGAGTCATATTCTTGATCACAATATATTTTACTTAGTCCAATCTTACTTTTTTTAACGAAACCTTTATCTATTGTGAAAGACTTTGTAGAAAAACTCGGTGCTATATATATATTTTGGAATCTCTAAAAGTCTTCTAAATCTTTTTCTTCGCACAAAAATTATCAAACTACATTCTGACCCTCATCCTTTCCTTTCAAATCTTCCACCTTACACGCCTGCTTTTTTTTTTCCTTCATCATTACCTTCTCCACCCTTATCTCTTCCTAACACTCCTCCACCCTTTTATTTTCTACCCTTACCCTTGGATGTCTTCTTTCAATCTATTTTTTACTTTCTTCTTTACTCTCATTTTTATACTTGTACATACTCATCTTCCCTGCTATGACCAACACCCATTCAATGGCTAATTTTACCAAAACACCCCCTAATCAAAAGTCCCCCATCCTTGACCCCGTTCTTCTCTCGGAATCCTCTAAAGAATCCTCCTCTCATTATATCTAGTAAACTATGTATTTGATTGAAAAATGTGTATGAGTTTGTTAACTAGGTGAGTAAATTATTGAGGTTAGAATTTTTTGGAGTAGTATTCTTGAACTGTCAATTTGTAGTAACATGCTTAGTGTAGAAACTAGAATTCTGTGTAGTCATTGTAGTAGCATCTTGAGTGTCTTGCATGTATTAAAAGTGTGGAGTCACGTCATCTTATGATTATTGAAGTAAATAGTTGTTTGAGGACGAACAAGGCTTTAAGTGTGGGGAGGTGATGTTCGGTGTATTTATGCACTTTAGTGTTGCTATCCGAGCTTATTTAACCTTAATTTGAGGAAAATTTGTGTGCATTAGGTGTTAATAAGGATGTAAATAAGAATATAATTGTTGAAGTATGTAATTACAATTCCTAAATGTGTTTTCAATCAAGTTTGGGTTTAAATTGTTCATTTAGAGTGTAGATGAGAAAACTAGTTTTACTAGATTGAACAAGGAGTTGTTCTAGTTGATTCTGATGGATTCTAGTGGGTATATTGATTTCATAAGGTTATTATTGTTTAATTATATGTGGAAAAACTTATTTGTAATTTGAAAATATTAATTGGATCAAGTCAAAAGTTGAAAAAATAGGTTGAATATCAATGCGGACAAGCCTAGTCATAGCTCGTGTCTTTAGTTCATCATTGACAATGTTGTGTTGTCTTGGGCACTAATTTTTGTGTTTAATAATGTAGGATTCTTGGTGAGTTGATTATTGTTATATAATGGTGAAATAAAATCTGGAAACCAAAGTAAAACAACACCAAAAGGCAAGGGATGGAAGGAGAAACACTTAGAAGAATATAGGCATCATGAGGCAAATTCCAGTGAGCCTATGCATTTGGGCCACGACACACCACTCCCTCCACAAAATTACGAATTCCAAGCATGGATTAGTCCATGACATTTACAAGGATTTGTGTGTCTTAGTCCATAGGCAGCCAACAATGGAACACAGATCATTTCCCACACAGGTCCAAATTGGTCCCCTATATTCTATTCACTTTTGGACGTCTTTGGAAGTTTGAGGAGGCTGGTACACACTTTTTTTAGGGATTATATTCTTTAAATCTAGATTTTTAATAGATTTAATCATGTATTAAAGTATAGGGATTATGATTTTGTCGATTAGTGGCTAAACTCCCCCTTTTCGGGATTAAGGCCAAGAACATGTTTGCTATCGGTATGAATTAAATTTGTTTGGATTGCTTACCATATTTTGTTGTTTGTTCATTCTTGTTTTAACTATTTTGAGGATTTGCGACCCTTAGAATATATATATATATATATATATATTGTCTACCTTGTGATCTCATGAGAGGGAATAGCAAGATAGAACGTGGGGATGAATAGAGTAAGGTTCTTATTCTTTTATAAAATAAAAAAATGGAAATAGCATCTAGTAGAGAGACGTACTTAGAAGCCTTGCTTGGTTCACATGCAGGATGATAACTTGAAGCACTTAATTGGATTATTACATCTCCTCTCAATGATGCAGTTGTAATGCCCAAGTTAGGTAGATGATTAGAGGTTGGGAGACCATGATCATGCGATAACCCTAAAAGTCAATAACCAAGATAAGTAATCCAACAAATGCAGTTCAATAGCATAGTATGATTGTTCATAGTGGCTTTTCCCTGGGCTTTCCTCCATTGATTGTCTCAAGTCTTTACTTTACACAATATTTACTTTACTTTTAGTTTATCAATTTCAAAATTCTTTTGGTTACGCTTGCACTAAGTTAATGTTTATAGTAAACTAAAATTTGATAGTTGATTATCACTAGTCCCTATGGAATCGATACTTGGCTTGTGTAAGGGCCACTATATTACTTGGTGAGAACACGTACACTGGCACGTGTATGCTTGGGTGCAACACAAACCTTTATTCCATTTATTATTAACCAAGGCTATAAGTAGCGGTATCGTCAAACCAAATATAGCTGCCAAGCAATGTCCTTAACCATCCTTTTTAAGAAGAAGGGCTTCCCATGTACACATAAATAACATTATTAAGTTGACTTAGGGGAATTCCATATACCCCACAAGTGTTTCATTATTGAGTTTGCTTGGGGGATTCCCTTGTACCCCATAAGGCTTTCAATTAGACCAACCAAAACCATCAAGATCTTACCATTTAACCATTCCAAATAATTTTAACTATTTATACTATTGAGGGTTCCATTACTAAGTTATACCATGCAATAGTCAAATCAAAGTCCAACAATTTAACCAAAAACATTGTCATAGGCATTTTATCAAACATGCTGCAGGCATAGTATTTCCAAAGTCAAAACCAATTACCAATTAACCATTCCCATGCAACCAAATGTTTAAACCACCGTAATAATAGGAAAACCATAAGTAAAAAACATTGGAAAACCATAACCAACCATTGTAACCAAAACCCCAACATATATTTGAAAACCCACAACATTACAACATTCATAAAAACATGCCTTTGGTTGGAACTAACTATGAGGGAGAAGTATTTACCTTATATTAAGAAGATGATGGAGAGAAATCACACTTGTAAGTCCCAATTTGCTCCTATAGATGAAACGCTAGACTTCCTTGACTCCAAAAGACTTGAGAGATATCAAGAGAGTTTAGAGTGTTTGACCGATTGAAAATAGGTTAATGAATCCCCAAAAAGGTGTTTCAAGTCATGGGATCCCAAGAAGTTTTAAAGGAAAATATCCAGAATACCCCCAACTTAAACTGTATTGATTTCCCACAGGAGAGTATGACTACCCTCTCCCCCATCCATACGTACCCTAAAGTATGAGTGGTACCCACCACTTGTACCCTAAGAAGAATAGCAACCCCCACACTAACAAACCTACGCCTCCAAAGTCCACTCATACCAAATCATGCAATTGGTTCCCATAAACTGTACCCTAGGCATAATAGAATCACTTAGGTTAGTCAAAGAACATCATACGACTCACACCCCATCACACGACGTCGTACCTTGGACAGTAGCCTCCCCAACAACAATGATCAACATATGAGTAATGACCCCTAGTCATATGATGTCCAGAGAGTTCCAAACTCAAGAAATTTTTGAGGATCAAAACCCAGGATGTTTCAGTCTCCTGCACTAGGATCATTTATCCCCGAATGATAGACAATGTAGTACAAGCACAAATCACACCCAATTATAAACATTTTGATCTGTAAATAAGTTAGAAAAAAAAGATGCAAGGAAATCAACCTTTATTTAAACAAGTTAGAAAACAAAGATGTGATCAAGAACACATACCTTTTGCATGATTATCCAGAGAAAATAAAAGCGAATACATGGACTTTATGTCCTCTTTCGCCTCCTAAGTAGCTTAATCCACCTTGTAGTCCCTCCATAGAACCTTAACTGAAGCTACATCCTATCTCAATCAAGATCTCTTCATAAGACAGAGAATCTGAGATACCCAATCCATCCAACAAAACAACTGACGAACCTGCCGATCTAAGATCTCAATCGAGATCTCTTCATAAGACAGAGAATCTGAGATACCCAATCTATCCAACAAAACAACCGAAGAAGGATCAACTATACACTTTCTCAACATAGAGACATGGAATACCTCATAGATAGAGTTTAAATTTGAAGGCAACTCTAATTCATACGCTACATTACTAGCCCCCTGCAAAACCTTATAAAGACCAACAAATCGGGGACTGGGCTTTCCCTTTTTCCTAAACTACATTACTCCCTTCATGGGAGACACCATTAGGAACACTCTATCCCAAACCTCAAACTCCAAGTCCCTATGCCTTACATCCGTATAGGACTTTTGGTGACTTTGGGCAGCCTTAAGCCTATTCTAAATCACCTTCACCTTCTCTATAGCCTGGTAAACCAAATCTAGGACAAACATACCTTCCTTACCAATGTCGAACCACCCAATAATAGATCTAAACATCCTACTATACAATTCTTCAAAAGTGGCCATCCTTATGCTAGAATGGTAGTCATTGTTGTAAGCAAACTCTACAAAAGGTCGATGCTCAACCCAATTACCACCATAATCGATGATACACAACGAAGTACATCCTCTAACGTATGAATAATACTTTCTAATTTTCCATCCATCTACGGATAAAAAGAAGTACTCAGAGTAACCTTAGTACCAAATATCTTCTAAAACGATCACCAAAAGTGATATGAACACTACGTACCACGATCAGAGATAATCAAAACAGATACCCCATACAACTTTAAAATCTTATGGAGATATAACCTTGCATAATCCTTAGTCAAAAAGTTAGTTCTAACTAGTAAGAAGTGAGCCAACTTTGTATCCATGATGACTCATACCGAATCAAATTGATTCTGAGATTGCGAAAGACAGGTAACGAAATCCATGTTGATCAGTTCCCCTTTATATTCAGGCGATTCAATTTACTAATAAAAGTCTTCACACCTCATGTGCTCAATATCACTTGTTGACACACCAAATATTTGGATACATAATCAGCCACATCCTTCTTCATACCATTCAACAAATTCATCTCCTTTAGATCATGATACATTTTTGTCGAACTGGGATGAACAACATAGCATGATTCATACACCTTAGACAATACCCTTTCTCGCAAACCATTGACGTCAAGAAAACATAACCTCCCTTGGTACCATAAGATACCATCATCACTGATCTTAAATACCATTACCTTTTTCCCACCTACATAACTTTTGATTTTTATCAAGATAGGATCTAGCATCTTTTTCTCCTTTATCTCTACACCAAGAGACGACTGAACCACTCTTGTACCAACATACCACCATTCTCAGAGTCGAAAAGAAAAACTCTAAGAGTAGCCAAGCGGTGAATATACTTCACAAACTCCCACCTCTTCTTATCTACATGAGGTAAACATCCTATGGAAAACCTGCTAAGAGTATCAGTAACAACCTTAGCTTAACTAGATGGCAGTGAAGACTTAAGTCATAATCCTTGAGAATCTCAATCTATCTCCTATGTTTGAGATTAAGCTCTTTTTGAGTGAATACATACTGTAGACTCTTATGATAAAAAAATATGTCCACATGCACACCATACAAATAGTGCAACCATATTTTCAACACGAACACCTCCGCTTAAAGCACTAAACCATGAGTAGGATAGTTTCTCTCATGCACCTTAAACTTCCTAGAAGCATAGGTGAACCTTTCTATGTTTCATCAAAACATAACCAAGTCCCACCCAAGACATATAACAATAAACCACAAACCTCTCATTTCCTTAAGGTAAAGTCAAAAATGGAGCTGGAGTTATCTTATCCTTCAACCTCTCAAAACTAGCCTCACAATTATCCGACCAAGAGAACTTTACCTTCTTCTAAGTCAACTTAGTCAATGGGCCAGCTATCATTAAAAAATTTCCACCTAACTCCTATAATACCCAGCCAAACCCAAGAAGCTCTAAATACCGGCTGTAGTTATAGGTCTAGGCCTTCCCTTAACCACTGCCACCTTTTGTGGATCCACCACGATCCCCTCACTAGAAATAACATGACTCAAAAAGGACATCATTCAACCAGAATTCACATTTAGAGAATTTGGCATACAACTGCTGCTCTTTCAAGGTCTCCACCACCACATGGAGGGGATTGACATGATCCACCTTACTTTAGAGTTTATCAGCATGTCATCAATGAACACAACGACAATAAGATCTAGAAAAAAATAAAAGACCCTATTCATCAAATCCATGAATGTAGCTGGGGCATTAGTCAAATTGAATGACATAACCAAAAACTCAAAGTGCCCATATCAAGTACGAAAAGTCATCTTAGGGATATCAACCTCCCTACTCTTAAGTTGATGGTGCCCAGATTGAAGATCTATATTATAAAAAAATTTGACACCTTGCAACTGATCAAACAAGTCATCTATCCTTGGAAGAGGATACTTATTCTTACCAGGCTTATTCAACTATCGATAGTTGATACATATCTGAAAGGAACCATTCTTCTTACGCATGAATAACACTGGTGATCCCCACAGGAACACACTAGGATGGATAAAACCCTTATCCAAAAGATCCTTAAGTTGCTCCTTGAGTTCCCTAAACTCAACCAGAGACATTCTATAAGAAGGAATAGATATTGGACGAATGTCCAGGGACAAATCAATCCCAAATTCAACCTCTCTATTTGGAGGAACACCAAGAAAATCAACCAAAAAGACCTTAGGAAACTCATGCACTACCATTATTGAATACAAAAAAAGACCTTTTGCGTTAGAATATTTAACCCAGACTAGATGATGGAGACACCCTTTAGAAATTAACCTTCGATCCCTAAGATATGATATAAACCTCCCCTTAGAAGCTAGGGAACCACTCTCCTATTCAATAATTGGCTCACCAAGAAACCTAAAGATAAACTTACGTGACCAAAAAAATCTAAAGATGGGTAGAGCAGGTGTTACAAATCGACACCCAGAATAACATCAAAATCCACCATATCTAATTCATACTAATCTTCCAAAATCTTCATACTACCAACAGATACCACACACCTTTTATAGACTCTTTTAAAAATCAAAGAGTCACCTACCGGGGTAGAAATAGAAAAAGGATTTGAAATGACCTTGCGACTAATAATGGTCAACTTATATATCAATTTAAGTGCAGGGCAGTCATCATCAATATGTTTACCCAAATGTGGAGTTGGGCTCAAATCCACGAGGAATAATATGAGTGACAATCAAGTTAATTCAAAATAATGCTTACTTGTTAAATTCAAACCAATATTATAAAAGGATAAAATAGGGGATGAGAATGGTATTAACACTAAAATTTCATATTGGGATTTTCTATAATTAATTTAGAGCTACGAATAATTAGTCTAGGTAATTAGGCACGGATGTTGGGATTATGCTTTCCTAGGGGCAATATATGAATGAGTGTGTGATAATTTGATACAAATTCTAATTGTTGGTGATGTGGTAGGCTAGGTTAGAAATAGTTTGGGCTAGTTTCTCACCAAAATCCTAAGTGTGTCACTCATTGACCCTTTTGAGTACCTAATGAGTGCTTCAATAAAAACCACCTAATACCTCAATTAAACACACCTATTTCTAGGATGGTGCCTAACGTACAGTCAACTTCGCAATCACCCTTATGTATACAATAGTGAAGTTTAGTCAACTATGCTCATAAATTATCTATTATTGCATTGGTTTCGACATCCCCTTTTCAAGGATGATGTGGGTCCCTAAAGTTTACCCAAACTACTTTATCATAGATGGTTTGATCTTTTAAGGGCTTGGTATTTTATCTATAAAACCCATTTTGATATTTTTAGATTTCACCCACAAATCCCAATAAATTTACTCAAGCAATAGTATAATCCAACACCACAAACTAGTAAATGCACAAGGAAATCACATCCCACATATGGTTAAACCCTATTCTACCATAATCCCAAGAGGAAAAAATAGCTACTCATAAGATAAATAAGTAAAGATTTTACCCAACTTCTCCATTGATTTGATTTAAGAAAATCTAGTGAATGTTACTTCAAACTATAAAATCCAAAAAATCATCAATGGGAGTTCACAAATTCTTCACTTGGATGTGACTCCAAAATATTCTTCACCCAAAATTTATACTATATTGTCTTCTCCAATAATGGAGGATACATACCCTAGAATAATGTATAAAAATTGGGGAAGATGGAATATGATGGATAATAGGGTTTGGATCTTCTTTCTGGCTAATTTGGGATCAGCCACATGCATTTCCATTTCTGTCCCTGGGTTGGAATTTTATGCTAGGTTACAATCGCATAGGCTCAACCACAACTATATTACTGCGACCACGATCGACTCCCCCGATCGCTATTTGTTGACCTACTTGACTGACCATGATTGCGATCCTCAGACCACGACCTTGGTAAATGAGGACATTTCTGCTCCAAGTCTTCAGCTCTACTTTCTTGCTTTCTTTAAATCATTTTTTGCCCTAATCCCTACTTTCTATCTCATCAACTCTGCCTTCAAAATATGGATATTATAGCATTTAATCACAATTATGTCTCATTTATTCATTCAAAACAAGGTAATGTGCACGAATGTTGATACAAATGAGTTGTAAAATCACCACTCGTCAATACCCTTAACTTAAAGCTTTTTCTTATACTCAAGCAACACTATGTCTTACCATGATACAATAATTATCTATGTCCAAACTTTATGACTTAAATCTCATAATTACTTCAACTTAGTTACTACCATAAGTAACTCGTTGCACATGGTCTATACATTTTTTATTCATAACTTAGTATTGGTAAAAAATGAACCACTTTAAAAGTATAGGTTGTTGTTGCTTGGTTACTCTTAGAAATCTTGTGCATCCTTACATATTGCTTTTACTCTTGAACTGAATCATTTTTTTACCAAAACTAAGTTATACTCCATTTACCTCATTGCTAGAAAGGTGAAAAAATTACCCACCTCAACCCATTCGCATGCCTCCTCACAAGAAAGAAAATTCCAAACACTAGGCTACTAAATAGGCAATAAGGAATTTAAGTACAAAAACTCTCTCCCTCATAAAAGAAATTTCTATGTTAACAAGTGTCATACCATAGACTTGCCCCTGTTTTAAATAACTACTATAAATAAAGTAAATGGTTAAAGATCTCAAAGGACTTTTTGAGCTTATAATGTAGGTTCGAGTTTGGGTAGGGTATCACTTGGTAACAACATGGCTACACCCTTCCTTGAGCATATAAATCACTCTATTTAATCGACATATTTGACTATGGGCCACTCTACTTTGATATTTTCTCTTTTCATATGCCTACTTTTTACTTTATTTGTTCACCCATTTTCTTCTATTTTATTTTTTCCTAGAATTTTCATGCAATTCTTTCCTTTGTTTGACCCTTTCTTTTTCTATTCATTTATTTTCAATTCTTAGGCACTTAGGCATTTCTCTAAAAAATTTGTCGCCCCAAACTTAATTCCATCAATCATTACCACCCCCAACTAAGGCTTTTAACCTCAAGTTAAAATTTTAAGTTCAAAGAGGGTATAGTTCAAAAGAGGGATAAAAGGAATGGTTCACGGCTTGTTATGTGTTTGCCTAAGAAAGATCCAAAGGGTTTTATTAGGTAACTAGGGATTACATTTATTGATTATTAGGATTTTTAGGCTAAAGTTGATTTCCAATGTCACAAAGATGGCCTAAGATCATTTCTCCAACTAAATACTATCAAAATTAGCTTTGAAAGACTAATGAGGCAAGTTTTAAATAAAACAAGTATATAAGAGATAAATGCAAATAGCTCACCACACATGGAATGCAAAATTAGCCAAGGAGGTTTAATGTCCCCATAAGATAGAGAAAAAATTGGAGTATCCATCACTCATAACAAGTCAAACATTTGTGGTAACAAAAATAGAAAGAGTTTTGTTACAAAGTTGCTCACGTCCAAGCCCTTGATTATTGAAATTTTTTTTTGGACTGAGGGGGTGCTTATTTTGCATTTGCACCATGCTCAATTCTCTAAATTATGGCTATAATCAAAACTTTAGACTCACATTTCGGCTTAATATAGGCAAACTAACCATATGGCTACTCAAATTTTTCCAATGGTGCACAGTAAGATCCTAAATTTACAATGCCACAAGTACTAAGACTTCCCTTACATTAATGACTTAGATTCCACGAGTACTAATAATTCTCCTTCATCTGTGGCTCAAAACCCAAACACAACACTTTACCCTTAAGAATGTCGTCACTAAATCTTTCATAGAGAAAGGCTCGTCATGCATCATCTTAATCAAAATAAAACTTAAAGTAAAAAAAAACTAAAACTAAAACTACATAATAATCCATGAAAACGCGGGCACCATCAGAGTACCCAAATATAACATCCTAAAAACGCCAAACAAAACATCATCCAACATGAAGATATCTTGGAATATATCAAAACATTACAAATCCGGGGGCACCCCTAACTAAAAGGAAAGTAATGTTCAAACTTAAAGTAAAAATAAAAAATAAAAATAAAACTACATGATAATCCATGAAAATGTGGGCACCATCAGATTACCCAAATATAACATCCAAAAAATGGCAAATAAAGCATCATCTAACATGGAGATATCCAGGAATATATCAAAACAATACAAATTCGAGGGCACCCCCAAATAAAAGAAAAGTGGTGTCCTCATTGCATGTGTAATAAAGTAAGGGTAAAAGGGGGCTCCCTGCATCTGCATTAGGAGTTGTCCTCTCTTGCTGACTCTGAACCATCTCCATCAATATCATTAGCTAACCAATCCTTAGGGGCCTCGTAATACTCTCCAACCTAGGAAAAGTCAGTCAATAAGTTGGTTTGAGCACTATGATGATGCCATTTACCCCTTTTCATATATTTATGAATAATTTGTCTATCTTCTTATCTCTCTTCACCATCTTCTCGTACAATTCCCTGAGGTGCCTATGTGATGTTGCCAAGGATGAAAAATATCTTTCCAAGCTGGCAATTGTGGCTTCTTTCTTCTTCTTCTCCTCTCGATATATCTCATAATCTGACTGAGCTACATATGAATAACAAGAGGTGGATGGATGTCTTGGTCCTTGCGAAAATCTAGACAATATCTCCCTAACCACCTATATCTTACCTGAGATTTCATCAAACAGGTTGGCTGATGAAGGTCTATAAGAGTCTGTGTCCTCCTGGGTTGACTTGCCTAAGTACACCTGCTTTTTGTTTCTCTGACTAAGGGCACCCTTACCTCCAAATTTGAGTGGGAGATATGGGGTCATGGGTGCACCCAAGTATCTATAGAATACTCCTCCACCTTTGTTCTTTTTTCAAAGCTCAGTGATAAGGAAAGGAAAAACAAGAAGTGTAACTTCCTAGTTCTTAAAATGCCACCACTCTAAGAGCACAATCTCGCCCATATTCAGAGTAATGACATAGAGGATGAAATCCACCATCCATGCTTACAAATCATTGACAATAGGAATGTGAGTTCATGGTGATACTTTGCTGCAGATAATATTCAGCCAAATCCTAGCCTCAGTTGTGAAGTAATTCATCAAAATATCTCTCTTAGTGGTGTCTTAGAGAACTTCTTTTCTCGAACATAATATGTTGGCGATCCAGGACCTGGCTCGCATACTTTTTCTTGGAACTGTCCCATGTCAGCATTCAAGAGCCCATATATCTTATTAATCTTCTCTGCTCTGATGTTAAATTTCTTACCTTGAATTGTCATCACTGGGTTGGTGAGAGTAACTACGCTAAGTTTTACATAGAAATCACGCACCCAATATTCATTGGCATAGCAGGGGTTCGGGGTAAAGCACATCCTCACAGTAGCAGTGACTCGGGCATGGAATTCTAGGAGCTTCTACTCTATTTATCAATGCAAATACCCCTTTTTGAGAGTAATTTCATCCTTAGCAGGTCACTATAGTAGAGGTTTTGGCATTCTGCATGGACCTGGTGTTGTCAAAATCTACCATCCTTGCGGCTTAGTACCTATAAGGATTACAATCCCGACCATCATTAACATTATCACACAATAATCGCGCTAAATTAATCAGTTAAGCTCATGTGGTAGTGTTGCAGAAGATTATGGAATGAGAAATATATGTGCATAAATTTTGGCTGCTACAAACAACCGCCCTCATGTATGGCGATGGTAAACAATGACCATAATTATGGTATTGCTATCGCGGTACCTGAGACCATACTCGATAGTTCTGCGCATCTCTCAAAACACACAATTTTAATCCTAAATCTGTGTTTCAACTAGGCACATCAACATCATAATCAGAGAACTTAAGTTGAGAATATGTTATAATAGCACAAAACTTGAAGGAATTCACATTGAACTCATTGAGGCATTGAATCAAACACATGGTGTACACGTTAAGTTTTATAGTTTTAGGCCAAAATAATGGTACTCATGACTTCCTCATTGGTGTGTACCCCAACTAAAATAGATAACCACCACAATACTAAAAAACAAGCATAGATTTTGTCTCAAAAACACTATTTTAGGCCTTTACCTAAACTACAAGTTCTAAGCATAAAATTATGATGAAAACAAGGGAGTCGATATAACATACCAAAGGAGATGATGCAATAAGATTGAGATAAGCAGTGGGATGATCTACACAATTCCAAAAATGGAGAGAATTTGAAGAATGGTGTGTGTAAAGAAATAGCAGTAGGATGGTCATTTAAGTTGATTTGACCACAGTAGTGTTCTTAGTTTTGCGATCGTAGTCATGAAACCTCCACGATCATGGTGACACGGACCACGATCGTAGTAACTAAGACCAAAAATTAGGTCTACTGCACTCTTTGTTCAGTTCTAATAAGCCAATTTCACTCGTTCCCTTTTTCAAGTTTAATCAACATTTTTCATTGCACCACTCTTTCGTGGATTATGCATGACCAAACAAAATTATAAAATCTACTCTATCATACATAAATAAAAGGATATGAGCCACTTTTAGTGGCTTGATGGGGTGCCTTCTGTCGAATTCTTAGTTAACATCTTAGAATGATGCCTCCTAAACTCCCATTTATGTTTCCAATTTGAAGATTTGAATCTCTATCCCAACTTTCATTCATTATGCATTGAGCAAAGAAATGATGAGGGAGTTCCTATCTTGCCAATTTGATGACTTGAACCTTTTACCCAATTTCACATCGAATTTCTTATTTGGATCTTCGTTCAAAGGTAAGGACATCAATTGGCCACTAGCTTTACATTGGAAGTGTAATTCTATGGCGTTTGATGGAGAGTTTTCCATGAGCTCTTTTGGAAGGTCAAATCCCAAAATATGGGAATCGTACTCTTTCTCCCTATAAATCATCATTTCTCTATCACAATGTTGATAAGTGGTTTGAATGAGGTCTATCCACAAATTTTGGAATTGTTTCCTCATTAGCACTTTTACCCCGAAATGGTGTAGAGTCATAACAAGAGATTTTCTTGAATTATTTTGTAGACTCTAGCACCATTTCCTTTATTTGTACATGTTCCACATTATTTGATTCATTTGATTAGGAAATCGCCAAAGATTATTTTCTACCAAGCTCATCATCATAGATTGGTTTCTCTTTTTGATTAACATCCGCTTGGGAAATGGTCAAGGTAGTGGTATTTGCAAGTTTTGATTCCTTGCCCATTTCCTCTATCTTGATAATTTCATTTCTGAATTCCTTATTGAGTTGATGTATGTTTTTCAAATTCCCTCCCGTTATAGTTATCCGATCAAAAATAGTTTAAAGCATTGCCTTAAAACTATTGGATCTGGTATGTTGCTCTTCTTCGTCTCACCATAAGACCTATCAAACTCACAAGAAGAACTAACAACTCTATTAGCATAATAAGGGGAGGAGGCATTTGGGAAATCGCTCTAATAGCCATCTCGACCACCACACAAAGAACAATCATACTCCTAATAGGATCGAGATGCTATTTCTATATCTCTCCAGGGAGCATATGTTCAATCTCTTCCAATGTGGTTTCCATCAAAATATGGACATGGCTCAATAAGATAGGACTTCCAACTATAAAAATCATATTTGTCGAAAGATGCTTTAGATGAAACTAAACAAAAACAAAAATCTACCTAACCCAAGAAATAGAAGAAAATCACAATCAAATATTTACAAGCTTGAATTCAAGAAAGTAAGCTAGAATTTCAAACTAACTTAATACGCCAAATTTTCCTCCGACAATGCAGTTATTTTTTATAATGCTCAACTTAAACATCAATATACATGCAAGGTGATCGTCGTCATTATATTTACCAAACTTTGGAGTCGGGGTCAAATCTACGAGAAACAATGTGAGTGTCTATCAAATTAATTTGAAATAATAGATACTTGTTAAATTCAAATCAATGTTACAAAAGGATAAAAATAGGGGATGAGAACGGTATTAACATTAATGTTTATTTTTTGGATTTTATAGTATTAATTCAGGGCTACAAATTATTAGAGTCTGGGAAATTAGGCACGTATCTTGGGATTATTCTTTCCTAAGGCCAATATATGCATGCGTGTGTCATAATTTGATATAAGTTGTAAGTGTTGGTGATGTAGTAGGCTAGGTTAGAAATCCTTTAGGCTAGTCTGTCAACAAAACTCCTAAGGTTCACTCATTAACCCTTTCGAGTTCCTAATGAGTTCTTCAATCAAAATTACCTAATACCTCAATTAAACTCCCATATTTCTATGATGGTTCCTTAAATATAGTCAACTTCACAATCACCCTTTTGTTTAAGATAGTGAAGATTCGTCAACTACGCTCATAAATTGCCTATTATTGCCTTGGTTCCCACATACCTTTTTCAAGGATGATGTGGGTCCATAAAGTTCACCCAAATGACTCTTTCAAGGATGATTTTAGCTTTCAAGAGCTTGGAATTTTCATCCATCAAACCCATTTGGGTATTTGGGGATTTCACCAAAACATACCAATCAATTTACTCCAGAAATAGTAGATTCCAACAACATAAACTAGTAAATGCACAAACAAATCACATCCAACGAATATTTACACACCATTCTAGCATAATATCAAGAGGAAAAACTAGCTATTCATAAGATAAATATGTGAAGATCTTACCCCATATCTACATTGATTTGATTTAAGAAAATTTAAGTGAATGTTACTTCAAAATATGACATCCAACAAATCTTCAATGGGAGTTCACTAATTCTTCACTTGGAAGTGACTCCAAAATATTTTTCACTGAAAATTAATACAATATTGTCTACTCCAAAAATGGAGGATACAAACCCTAGAACAATGTATAAAAATTGGGGAAGATGGATAATAAGGTTTAAGTCTTCTATTTGGCCAATTTGGGATCAACCATGTCCATTTCCATTTCTTCCCCTAAGCTGCAATTTTTTGCTAGGACAGGATCATATAGGCTCAGCCAAAACCACATACTGTGACCATAATTTGCTTTCACGATCGTGCTTGTTGACCTGCTTGACTGATTGCACTTGCGGTCCTCAGACCGTACTGCGGTAACAGAGGCATTTTCTGCTCCAGGATTTCAGCTGCACTTTCTTGCTTCCTTTTGAACATTTTAAGACCCAATCCACATCTTTCTATCTCATCAACTCTGTGCCTGCAAAATGTGAATATTAGTCATTTGATCACAATTATGTCTCATTTAATCATTCAATAAAAGGTAATGTGCATGAATTTTGAGTGAAAATGAGTGGTAAAATCACCACTCATCAGGGACCCATACCAAAATAAACAGCCACAAATGGGGTCACATAATATAGGATCGACCTTTGATCAAGTAAACAATAAACATCCAGAGAAAAGAGTTTCAACATACCAGTAATGTCATCAGGCGATTCCTTCAACTCCTATCTGGTAGTGAGAGCATATAATCGATTTCGGTCTATGTGGATACACGAAGAAGAAACATATGCAGAAGCAATACCTTTGGGTGTAGGAGAAAATAATGAGGCAACCAAAACCTTATTCTTTCCCTAAGAAACCTTACCAACTAGACAATTTCAAAGCATATAGCCTGCCTGGCAATATTTGAAATGGCTGCCCCTCCCATCATCGCAGAAACTCCAATGCAACCGACCATAGAACCTACAAGGAGAACATTATAAAGTTGATTGGGACTCATTAGCCTAAGATTTTGCACCCTCTGCCCTAATTTCATTGCCACCCTACTGATACCTATCACCCAACTACTTTGGGTAAAGAACACTAGCCGTGTAGAACAAACCAGAATTCCCCTACTTTTTCTTTAGCCACTTACCACCATCCCGACCACATGGGTATTGACCACCCTGTTATTGTATCATGAACTTTTTACCCTATATTTCCCCTATCTCAGCCTTCTTTCTCTTTTCTTCCTCCACCTGTTGCATATGAACAACCAACCTAGAGATATCTCTATCCTTGATAAACAATGCAGTCTTACTTTCAAGGATCAAATCCCGAGACAGTCTTAAAACAAACTTTTCATCATGCCCTTATAGCAGAAATAAATTCTAGAGCATACCTAGAAAACTAGTGAAATATCAAGGCAAAATGCTTGACTGACATCTTCCACTATTTAAGATAAACAAACTTCACTGCCTTCGCTACCCTTAACTCCTGAGGAAAGAAACGGTCCAAAAAAGCATTAGAGAAAGTCTCCCACAAAGGAGACTCTTCATCATCACCCCATTCCTAACCACGTTCCTCGTACCATTGGTACGCCATATCCTTTAGCTGATAGGCAAAAAATTTTACCCTTTCCATATTTGTGGTCTGCATTGCCCTTAAGATCTTTTCTATCACATCCGGAAGACCCTGAGGATCCTCCTCCACCTTAACACCAGTAAAAGTTAGAGGATTCAACCTTATTACTGGCTAACCCTTGTGGAGTCAGAAGATCCAATACCATATACACAACATTCAGCCTGAAAAGTTACCAATTGATCAATCATATGACCGACTGGCAAAACTGGACATTTGTCACATTATCCTGAGGAGCCTGAGGAGGTCAAGAAGGAACTGGAGGAACTCTAGAAAATCTGAGATTGGAACCCTAGACAAAATTAGATCCCCTAAGTAGAACGTGTCCCATCAATATCGTCCCTAGTTGGGACGGAGGAGTTTTTGGGAACTTCAGATCATTGAGGCATAATCTGAAATGAGATCAAATAGAATTAGAGAAAATTCTAGGGCTTAGACCCTAAGCTTGAAAATAGAACACATAGAAGAGAAACATTTCTTAAATGCCTCGTAGCCTCTCTCTTATGAGTGTGATGCACTACATACCATTAAAAGAGACCCAACTCGACACCACATTGTGGACTACTAAGTGACCAAGAACCTAAACTTATAATACCAACTTAACACGATTCAAATAAGAGCCTTGTCATAATGGGCACCCCAAGTCCAACAAGGACCAGGGACCACCCCCATTACCTAACCCAACCTCCAATTATACATATCCTGAGTCTAATGAATTTTGAAAGAATAACAAGACAACGTCTATTACAATTCCAAGCTCTGTGATAGGTCAATGACCGTGACCAACCCAAATAAGTCCAACCATCCATTATCCAAATAACCAAAACAAAAACCATAAACCAATCCATACATTCCATACCCAATGAGTTTCGATATTAATATATATATAGAAATAAAACATAAAAGAATGGAACAATCATAAATATAGGCAAATGGTATCAGCCCCAATACCAATGAAAATATCAATGTTGACTCCAATACTGACACCTCTCATTCTAATTTATAGTAGTTCCACAAAGCCTTTAACCAAAAGTTAAACGATATTCGGTTAGGACATGTCCCCAACCACAACATAAAGTAATGTCTATGAGATAGCCAAAATATGTAACGACATTGATGATATGACATGCTGCTTTTCTGAATATGAAATATCACCACATCAATCCAACTGAACTAATCCCAAATTCGATCACTTGGCAGGAGGAGTAGAATGGTTGATTCCTTCATTGCATAGGGATACGCCACTCAAAAATTAGTTAGACGATGAACGCTAGCAAGTACTCAGAATAAGGATAAAATAATGCCATCATTTTTAATCAAGTAGCCAACCATATATATTCATAACCATATATTTTTATATATATATATATATAACTATATTGGGAAAGAAAGTCAGGTTTAGCATCCCTTTAAAACCATTAACTTGGGTATGTGTAGCATAATCATTCTAGAACCACCCGAGGGCTATATGTGTTTAGTGTAATCCCTGAAATGGCCCCAATACGTGTAGTCACATGAATCGGAGATACCATAGGAGTAGGGGATTTCCGAGTACCTCTTTCTCTCCATGATACATATGTATAAGTGTAATTAGGGTATTCCCATGTACCCTATTAGTATCATATATGGTCGTCATGACCAATCCTCATGTCATTAAACATGAGTTTTCCATGTCCGTCCATTGGACTTACACCTTAAAGATTAGCTTTTACACCTTACCATTATTGCCCAATTAAAACCATTATCACACAATCAAACCATCAATCAATTTATTATTAAAAAAGGCTATAAGTAGTGGTATCATTATACCGACTATATCTTGCAAGTAATGTCCTTAGCCATCTTTTTTAAGAAGGGATTCCCATGTACCCATAAATTACATTATTAAGTTGACTTGGGAGATTCCCATATACCCTACAAGTGTTTCATTATTAAGTTTTCTTATTTCTTTGTAATCTACAAGGCTTTCAATTAAACCAACCATAATAATCAAGACCTTACCATTTAACCATTCCAAGCCATTTAAACAATTTATACAATTTAGGGTTCCATTACTAAGTTATACCATGCAATAGTCCAATAAAAGTCCAACAATTTAACCAAAATCATTTTCATAGGCATTTTAGCCAACATATTGGGGGCATAGTAATTCAAAAGCCAAAACCAATTTCCAATTAACCATTCCCATGAAACAAAATGTTCAAATTACCATAATATTATGAAAACCATAAGTAAAAAACATGGGAAAACCTTAACAAACCATAGTAACCAAAACCCCCAACATATATTTGAAAACCCAAAACCATACAACATTCATGCCATAAAAATAGTTCATAAAAAGATACCTTTAGTTGTAACTAACAATGAGGTAGAAGTATCTTGCCTTAGATTAAGAAGATGATGGAGATAAATCATACTTGTAAGTCCCAATTTCCTCCTATTGATGAAACCCTAGCTTTCCTTGACTCGAAAAGCCCTAAGAGATCTTGAGAGAATTTAGAGTATTTGATTGGCTGCAAATACGTTAATAAAGCCCCAAAAAGGTGTTTTAAGTCATGGGGTTTCAAGGAGTTATATGGGGAAATGTCCAGAATACCCCCAACTTAAATCATATTAATTTTCCACAAGAGGGAACGACCACCCTCATCCGTACCCTAGGGTATGAGTGGTACCTACCACTCGTACCTCAAGCAGTATCTCAACCCCCCATACTTACCATGCTATGACTCTTAAGTTTCACTTGTACCGAATCATATGATTTGTGCTAATATATTGTACCCTAGGAAGAATAGAATCACCTTGGTTAAGACATAGGACATTATACGAGTTGCATCATACTACTTGTACCCCATCATACTAACCATATAGAGAAGTCTTACCTTAGACAGTAGGCAACCCAACCACACTGATCAATATATAATTGATGACCCCTAATCTGTATCCTAACATAAGACTAGTACCCCTAGTCATATGATGTCTAGAGAGTTTGAAACTCAGGAAATTTCTAGGGATCAAACCCAGGATGTTTCATGATTTCACTTGCCCATCCATCTGCGGGTGAAATGCAGTACTAAGGCTTACCTTAGTTCCCAAACCTCTTTGAAATAATCGCTAATAATGATATTAGAACTTTTTAGCACGATCTGAAATGATAGAAATTGGAGCACCATACAACTTCATGATCTCTCTAAGAAACAACTTGGCATAATCCTCAGCAGAATAATTAGTCATCACTGGCAAGAAGTGAGCAGACTTAGTTATCCTATCCACAATGACCAAAATTGAATCAAACTGATTTTGAGACTGAGGAAGAATAGTAAAGAAATTCATATTAATTATGTGGCATTTCCACATCACCAATTCAATCTCTTGAGTCAACTTACCGGGCCTCAAGTCCTCAACCTTTCCCTATTGACACACCATACATTTAGCCACAAAGTTGGCCATATATCGTTTCATATTATTCCACCAAAAAATCCCCTTAATATTGTGATAAATCTTCATCGATCAAGTATGAATAACGTAACACGACTCATGAGCCTCAGCTAAGATCCTTTCTCGAAACCTATCTATGTCGAGAACACAGAGTCTGCCTTGTACCTAAAGAAACCATCTCCACCAATTGAAAAACATCAACCTTTTATTGACCCACATATCCCTTATTCTTCAGAAAGATAGGATCCAGTACTGACTTCTTCTTTATCTCAACAACAAGAGATGGTTGTGCCTCTTGGTGCATAAAAACACCACCATATTCAGATTTAAAAAGATAAACCCCAAAGTTAGCCAAACGATGAGTATCCTTCACCAATTTCCTCTTATCCTCATCAACATGAGCTAGAATTCCTATGGATAACCTGCTAAGAGAAGCTGCAACTATGTTAGCCTTATGTCAGTGGTAATGGACACTCATATCATAGTTCTTCAGCAACTCAAAGCACCTCCTTTGCCTAAGGTTAAGATCTTTCTGCATGAACACATACTACATGCTCTTTGATCATAAAACCTATCTACATGGACTCCATGCAAATAGTGATGCCATATCTTTAATGCCAAGCCCGCAACTAACAACTCCAAGTAATGAGTCATATAATTCTTCTCATAATCTTACAACTGCCTAGAAGTATTAGCCACCACCCTACCATGCTGTATAAACACGCAACCAAGTCCTATATAAGACACATCACAATAGATAAATAAACTATCAATGCCTTTAAGTAGAGCCAAAACTTGAGCTGAAGTCAACTTATCTTTTATCTTCTCAAAACTATCCTCACAAGCATCAGACCACAAAAACATCACCTTCTTCTGGATAAACTTAGTCAGCAGGGAACCTAGAGACAAGAAACTCTCCATAAATCTCCCATAGTAATCAGCTAAACCCAAGAAGCTCCAAATATTAGTTAAAGTCGTGGGCCTAGACCACTTCTTAACCACTATAACTTTTTGTAGATCCACCATGATAACTTTACTAGATTTGACATGACCTAGAAAAGTAACAACTTTAAACAAAAATTAACATTTTGACATTTTAACATACAATAGCTGATATTTTAAGGTTTTTAACTCAATATGAAGGTGATCGGCATAATTCGCCTCACTCATGGAATACACCAAAATATCATCTATAAACACGATGATGAACAAATCAAAAAACCGATTGAAGACCCTATTAATCAAGTCCATAAACACCACCGGGTATTTATTCTAATGAAAAGGCATAACTAAGAACTCATTATGACCATACCAGGTTGAAAAGCAGTTTTAGGGATATCCACCTCCCTAATCTTTAGCTGATGATAACCAAACTTAAGATCAATCATTGTGAAACATCTAGAACCCTGAAGCTGGCAAAACAAATCATCAATTTATGGAAGAGAATACTTATTCTTTACCTTAACCTTATTCAACTAAAGCTAATCGATGCACATTCTAAGTGAACCATTATTCATACATACAAAAAAAATAGGAGCACCACATAGAGATATACTAGGATGGATAAAACCCTTATTAGGGAGGACTTTCATGCTCCTTAAGATCCTTCAGCTCAGATAAAGCCATTCTATATGGAGGGATAAAGATAGGATGAGTGTCTAAAACAAGATCAATCCTAAAATCAATCTCCCTATCTAGAGTGACACAAAGAAGATCATTAGAAAAAACCTCAAGGAATTCATTAACCACGGGAATAGATGTCAATGAAGAACCGTCTGAGTTAGATCTTTAACCTAGACCAAATGATAGAGACATCCCTTGGAAATCAAATTTTAAGCTCTAAGATACGATATGGACCTTAGGAACTAGAGAAACCCCTTCCTACTCAATGATTGGATCACTAGGGAATTTAAACATGACCTTACGGGTCTAACAATATAAGGAGGCATAGCACACGTGCAACCATTCTATCCCTAATAAGACTTCACAATCGACTATGCCTAACTCAATCAAATCTACCAGAGTTTCTTTACTACTACTATTTACCAAACAATCCTTATAGACTCTTTTAGAAACCACAGAGTCACCTATCGAGATCGCAATAGAAAAGAGATTGGGGATACACTCGAGATTAAAACCAAAATACATAGCCACAAATAGGGTCAAATTAAAGAGAGTATACCCTGGATCAAGAAAGCAATACACATCACTAGAAACTAGTCATGACATACCAATGATGACATTGGAGGATGCCTCAGAGTCTTGCTGGGTAGCAAGATAATACAAGAAATTATAGCCAGTGCCTGGATCAGAAATAAAAAAAGCACCCTTTGGTGCAGGAGCAAATAAAGAGTCATTGAGAGTCTTTTTTTCCACTAAAGAAACCTTAGGAGGACAATCCCTCCCCAAATGACCAGTGTGACTATATTTAAAACACCTGTTCCTCTCTTCTTCACAAAACCCATGATGTACCTACCTGTAAAATCTACAAGGAGGATATTATGGAGAAGTTTGAGCCCCACCAGCCTGTGATTAGGCACACTATTCCCTAAAACCACTATCATATTGGGAATGACGATCGCCCAACGACTTTAGAAAAGGAGAACAAGTCATAGAGTAGGAACTAGAACTCACCACTTTTTTTTAGACCATATCTCACTATCTCTACCACACTACTAGTTACCTCCACTATGATCAGAATGTCTAAACTTTTTTTTCTATCTTTTTCATCTCTGTCTTCTTTTTCTTCTTCTCTTTCTCAACTTATTGCATAATCCTTGATCATCATCCCGCCTTGCTTCAGATTAATAAATTTTTCCTCTTTCACCACTCACAACTCCAGAGCAAAGAGTCAATCTAGAAAAATACTAAAGAAATCATCCCATAATGCGGATTTGGTATCATCTCCCCTAGACTATTCCTATTCCTCATACTATTAGTAGGCTATATCCTCCAGTTGATAGGCTGTGAATTCTACACCCTACATATTAGTAGCATGCATAACCCAAAAGATATTCTTTATCTCATTGATAAAACCATGAGGATCCTCCTCAACCTTAATACCAATAAACATAGGATGACTCAAACTCATAAACTGGCCAACCCTTGTTGACTCAAATGATTGAGTAATGGAAGTCGCATGGTCAGACTAAAAATTTACCAAATGAGATAATATATTAATAGACTGACCAAATTCCTCATTTATCACATCAGACTGATGAGCTTAAGGAAGACTATAGGGGACTCGTGGAACTCCAAGAGAGGAATTAAGAACCGGACTCCTAGACTGGGCCTGCAACCAATAAGCAGGGCATGTCCCATTATCATTATACTCTAGTGGGACAGAGAAGTTTCTATGAGCTTCAGATGATCTGGGAGGGATGATCTAAAAAGTTAAAAAATGAGCATTAGAGAGACTTAAGACCATAGCTCTACAGTTTGAAACAAAAAACCAAGAAAGGAAAATATTCCTAAATGTTTCCTAGCCTCTCCCTTGTAAGTATGGTGTGATACACACCCGTAAATGACACTCTGCTCGACACAACTTTGTTGGACATGAAATGACACCAAATATCATGTCCTAATACCATCTTTGTCACCACCCAAACCAGGGCCTGGCCATGACGGGTGTCTCAAGTGCAACAAGAACTAG
The DNA here is from genome assembly GCA_030864225.1 of Capsicum baccatum var. pendulum. Lineage (NCBI taxonomy): Eukaryota > Viridiplantae > Streptophyta > Magnoliopsida > Solanales > Solanaceae > Capsicum > Capsicum baccatum. Next base: position 149,639,405 of record CM061557.1, on the reverse strand, counting down.
AGACAAAACCCAATACACAAGAATCCAACCACTAATACACCCCATGTCGGATGAATTTCAAACATATAACAAGATAAGAATATTTACTCTGAAACATATTATAATAGACTATAACAATAACCAATCAAACCTAACTATATCATACCAAACCATCTTGAGTCCACAGTAGTCCAAAGAAAGCCTATACAAAATGAGTACCAATAAAACATTGGGAGATGCCCCTGACTCTGATAAAGAAAATCACAATGATAATGTCAATATGAACTATTAATTTATAAATTATGGAAAAAAAACTAGTGAAATAACTTAGTTATTCGGATGAATAGAAGCTCACCACTTTACTATCAAAGACTAACAAATCAAGTTGATCCATTTAACTCTGGATAGGAAAAGTAGAAGCTAATGCGGTGCCTACATCGCATAGACATATAGCATCCAAAGGCTCTTAGTGGGGTGAACACTGGTATGTACTCAGGGATAAGGATAAAGTAATGCCATCAATTCACAACCAAGTCAAAGTAATGCACATAACAATATTCAATTACATATATATATATATATATCACATGCCGGTATAGGGAATAGAATTAACATGCTTTTAAAACATTAACCTTAATTGTGTAGATCAACCATCATATTATAGTACCCACAGTCTATATGGGCCCCAGCCTTAGCCCCTGGTCGGGCCCCAATGCATGTAGCCATACAAATCAGAGAATAATCTTATATATATGAACATGGGGGCTCGAACCCTCTAAAATATACCAAGGTGACTTAAGCAGCCAATTATATAATGATTTATAGTAGACTCGAACCTCCCTAATCATAAAATAAAAATAAGGGGGAGTAGAACCTCCCTATTCATAAAATAACAATAAAGGGGAGTCAAACCTCTCAAGTCACTTTGACCCTGCATCAACAAATACAGTTTCTAGTATTGGTCACTCGAACCTCTACATTCATGAGTCAGCGACAAAACCCTTATTAGAGCCCAATTAAAACAATTGTCGTATATTCCAATTTAATAAACTACAATACAATTTCATTCATACATTGTTGGTATCTTTATACCAACTACATTTGCAAGGTAACACATCATGCCAAAATAATTTCCATGAACTTGGGGAGAACAACTCCCTTTGTTTCTTAATACATATTGGGGAACACTGAATCCCTTTGTCCATTAAATCATATCATTGTAGTTCAAATATATTTTTATATCATGCAATAGTTCAAGACTAATTTAGTTCAACAAATTCCCACACTTCTCATAACTAAAACCAATTTCACATTTTGTGGTTTGGGACATAACTACTTGGTTGGGGAAGTAACAACTTCAAAATTCATAGTATTGGAAAAATGAGAATTCCCTAGCTCATTCAACATCAACATGCACCCACAAGTTCAAAACAAAATTTAACATTAAAATCATACATAAACCAAAATAAATATTGTTCAATTAATAAATATTCAAAACCCCCAACCTATGATTCAAGAAAGGAGACATTATCGACAGAGTAGTATAAGACTTTGATATACATTTCCATAGTATCAGTACAACATCTGACTAGAGAGTCAGTATGGATGTCAAAGACCTTCAACGTCATTCAAAGGATTTGGGGCCAACTTAGGCTCTAGTTGAGCTTGTGGCTAATTTGGTCCTTTAAGGTTTAACATTTGGAATATAAGTAATGTTACTAATACCTCACAACTATAGATAAAATTCAAAACATTAAGTAATTTTTAGACTAGAGTTGGGTCTACTGGAGTTCATAAGGTTTCTTAACCAGTTTTTGAGTATGAGATTGGGTTTCTATATTGGGCTAGGCATTTTCCAATGATATATACTTTAGGGCACAACATGATGCATAAAATCATTAGAGTTTTAGAATTGCCACTTATTTTGGTGTCGGAGCATAGCAGTTAGGTATTTTATCTCTTAAATTTTGATTTGATGAGGGCTAGGAAACGAGCATTTATTGAGACCTATGGTGGTGATGGCAAAAGGCTATTCCATCAGTAAAATGCCATTGATATATTATCAAATAGCTTGTTTTGGTCATGGTGATATGAGGCATGGGTTCAAAGAGCATCACAGATGTAAGTTAGTGATCAAACAAAGCTAGCGTGTATTTCTCTGCCATCCTAGAGTTCCTAAGATAGGCTATGATTGCGGGAAAGATGGATATTATACTAGAGATTTCTCTCAGCATTAGTTGGCTAGCCATTTAGGCTTAGTCTATGTTCTTACCATGTCGGAGCTTTAGAAGTTTCCTATGACTACAAAGAGATCGACTATTAGTCTAGAGAGTGTCCCTATTATTTGATTTCTAGTCTTTCAGGTTATTCAGATCAACCTCATAATGATTGTGGCACCTTCAGTTTGAGATAGTTTATTTTGAACCTAAATTGATGATTCAGTCAGTCAGTTTGAGTTTGGACCAATTAGGATTTACTCTCCCTTATATCTGTCAAGCATATGATTATGAATTTCACCATGATTTTTCTGCATTTATTTCCATGTATTTACCCTTGTATTATACATATAGAAGTCTTCATACCCATTGATAATTATATTCTTTGATGATTCCATATCGATTATTATGTGCCTTGTTATTGAATTCATGATTGTGTTACTACTCTCGTGGTTTATTTATTTTACTAGTGGATGGAGTAGATCTATAATGATATTTCTTAATATGAGTGTAGAATTTGGGTTTGAGTCCCATTTATATTGGCTCATTAGCATTATTATGGCCTTTGAGTGGTACAAGATCGCCTATTCATTATATAGATATTGCTATTACTATCACTACTTAAGGTTTTTGATATTGTTTGATATTATTACTTGATCTAATTGATCATCGCTGGGTAGTTGTTTAGACTAGTGTTATCTTGTTAAAATTTCATTATTTGTGATCTTATTCATTAGATTGAGTAGATATAGCCCAATTTGATGATAGCTTCCAATAGTGTGGTGAGGTTGATTATTTTCGCTCTTGGTTATCTGTGTTAGGTTGATTCAGGAATATGTTGTGATATCGAAGGTAACTTGACCTTTTGTGGTTCTTTATAGTTCTTAGGGTTGCAAATTAGTTGTAATGCCCATCCTTAAGTTGAGATTCTTAGACTTGCCTCTTATGTGTGAAGGATTTTGTATGGTCTATCCCTTTCCACATAGCCCATTTTGAGCTTGACTAGTTTGGATTCGTTCTTTATTTTGGGCTATTTCATTGCCCGATAGTGGGTTTTAACATTGAGATTGAGATGTCCCAAGTTCATCTTTCAGATTTATTGGGTTAGTTCTCTTATGATGGTTGTCCTTGTTATTAGTTTTGAGATTGGAAGCTCCTTTTGTGCTGTGATATGGCTTTGTCTAGTGGATTTGGAGAGTTAAAGACAGGTGACCTTTTTTGTGATTGCTTCTTAAGTTAGAAAATTACTTCTTCGATGATGTGATTCTTGGACGGATTTAAAAAGTCCCTACGTTAGAATTTGTTCAGTCTAATGAGGCTTGGTGGGGTATTTCTCCTCGATGATAGATGCCTATATTTATGCTTTTTTGAGATGGAGTATTGGATGGATTAGTCCAGCTAAAGTTGCATTTCTCTATGTTGCTAGAGTTTTTTCCATCACTTGAGTCATTTGTTTCCTTTTATGAGTTCTTGAGTATGCTTTGATAGTTCACACCCTTTAATGAATATGGAGTGGATCTCCTCATTTTTCAACTTGTGATTTATCCTCTATTGCTATTTTGATTTTCTACTATGTTTTGGTTTTGGTCCAGCATGATATGGTATAGATATGCCTGATTCAGATAGTGTGGACAATGTGAGTATTGAACCTTTGTTTGGAGTTGTTGGCTTGGGATGGTGATTGGAAATTATGAGGAATTTAGAGTATTAATGCCTACCCATTTTCAGGTTTGGTTTGGGTGGTTGAGATTGAGCGATTCAGCCTTGGTGTAGATATTCCAGCTTATTTCTATAGAGCTTCTATGTAACCTTTGTTTTAGATTCTTCTCAGTTTGTATTTTAGTTATAGGCTCGTTGAGCCTACTTAATAGTTACGTATTTGGTCTTTTCAACTTCGGATGGAAGATAGTTGCTAAGTGTTTAGATGATTTCCCATGGACCTGGTATTAGTTCCTTTAGCTTTGACCATGGTTCTTTAATTTTCTTTCGAAATTTTGGATTATAGACTTAGTGGAAGTAATATACTTGAGTTAGATTAAGTATGGATTCATTCATGGTTGATGGGATACCCTGGACCGGATCATTTAGTGGGAAGTAGTATGCCATGATCTTTTGGATTTCAATTTGATTACTATCCAGACTAGTTGTAGCATTGGAATAGAATGCATTCCTTTATTATTTCCATTTGTGTGCCTAGATAGAACCTTATGGGCTTATTATCATGTTTACCGTATGTACTTTCAGTATTTCAGCCTCAGTCCTGGAGTTATCTTTGATGACATTTCACATATAGGACACAAATGATTTTCCTTCTAGTTTGAAGTGGATAACAGTTGTGAGATGGTGAAAAAAAGTTATATTTAGGTTTGGAGTCAGTGGTATGTTTCACGTCTTGGGTTAGTTTTGGGTCTAAGGAGACTTTGTTTATTTGTTCAGATACCCAGATAGTATTAATGTGTTGTGATTCAGATTAATGTGCATCAAACTTTTCAGTCCAGTTGGAGGCCATTTAGTGGTTAATGTTGAGTTTTGTTTGTTTGGAAGTAAAATAGGAGTTCTTATTAAAAAAGGGACACCTATGGTGAAATCCCTTTGAAGTTTTCTCTCTTTATGGAGGTTATATGGGAAGTCATGCTTGGAGCATGCAGGCCAAGTACCTCATCTTCTTGCGCTTTTGATATTCTTTCTATCCGTTAACTTTTGGGGATAAAAGTACTTTTAGTAGTGGATATTATAATGATCTTCTGACCATTTCTCATATTTCTGCTTATCTTTGTCGTTTAAGCTTCTCCATAGTTTCCCAAGTCATTTATGACTAGCTAGGACCGATAGTTTGGTTATCAAGCAGTTCGTTTGGTTTTAGAACCAATTCCTTGTTTGGAACTCTTCATTTTTTCCAAATAGCCACCGAGTACAAACTTAAGTAACACAATTTTGGATACACATTTTGACTATGCCAGCATCTCCGAAATATCTATTTTAGTCTTGGAAGACCTTTGGTTTGGGTCCTAATGCACCAAAGCTCATTTTGACCCATTGGTTGAAAATTTGAAAATTAGGAGATATGGGTTTGGGGCTTACTTTTGGTCTAAATGACTTTGGATGGAAAATCCAACTTCACCAAAGCGTCTGGAACATTGAATTATTGGGGCTTCTATCTACTCTTGTTTGTAAATGACGTGTGATATATTTTGTGTCTTAATGTGAATGTTAAGATTAATTATGGGTATAATGACTTAGTCTTGATTATTGAAGTTTGGGTATTAGATGAGGGTTTTGGACCCGTTAGGTGAAATGCTTATCACCTTTTAGAATCGTATTGCCTTCTCCCTATATTGAACTAGTTTATGGTATCGATGTGATATGAACTAGTTTGGAATGTGATGTAAGTGTTAAAATCATGCTTCGTAGGACTAACCTTAGTGTGGCTAGTATAGTGATCTTGAAACCGTAATTTGGGTTGATTTGACATAAATGACCTTTTTTTTAGATGAAGTTTCTATCGTAGGATTTACTATGGCTTACTTGACATCTAGAAGTTGAAATAGATACCTTAGCCTAGTTTGGGGTGTAATTTGCCTAAATATGGAAATTGAGGATTTGAAGTGGGATTATTTGGCCCACCTTAGGCCAAAACTTGTGTTAGCCTTTGTTGACTCTTTTACGGATGTTAGGCATAGTTGAGAGTACTAAAATTTAGTGTATGGTTACCTTGTGGTTTGATGAATAGTTATGGTATTTTCCCCTGAATAATGACTATTGGCTTATGACCATGACATTCCTTATAGAAATGTTGTTGGGCCTTTAGAGATGCTAATTCCTCTTATATGCGACATTGGGCCTTTAGCGATGCTAATTCCTCTTAGATGCGATATTGGTTCTTTAGAGATGCTAATTTATCTTTGATATGATATTAGACAATTAGAGATGATATTTCCTCTTTGACATGATATTGGCCCATTAGAGAGGCTAATTCCTCATAAATGTGGTATGCCTCATAGATATGAGTTACGCTACTGATGCATTATGCTTCCTAGAAGTGAGATGCTTCCTATACTTGATGATAGATATACTTCATAGCTTATAGACATGTTTTGCCTCGTGAATATGTTATGTCCTATAGTTATGAGATGTTTTACACACACAAGATTATTGATATGAGATCCGGATAAGTGTGAGGGCCTAAGGTCGTGATTATGATGTTATGATTACTCCGGACACACTATTGGGCCAAAGGTTGTGTTATAATATTGGTTTGATATCTGGGAAGTTTTTATCCTTGTAAAGGATATGGTTGTAGTTTACGAATATATCTATATAATATAAAAGTTTGAAGGGCCTTAGAAATATTGTTTGAATTTTTTCCTTCATTAAAAGTTTTTTCTTTAGACAAAATCGTCTTTTTACTAATTTTCCTAATATTTAAGAGATGAAAATTAATTAAATATATTTATGATAAAAACTTTCCTTATTAGAAGTCATCAAATTTAATGATAACAAATACTTTTTTCATTAGTGTAAGAATTCTAAATCAACTAAATTTGATTTTAAGAAGATTTGAAAAATCAAACAATAAATATAAATACGTTAAAATAAGAAAAACTTAAGAAGTACCATGGATATTTGAAAAGTGATTAGAATTTTTTAAACTTCATTAAAAATCTTCACTATAGACAAAGTCATTTAATTTTAAATAATCAAACATTAAACGTGCAAGGCACGTGCAGTTACACTAGTATATATATGTGTGTGTGCTTATACACACCTCTCCGGTACGGGAAGGAGGAAGATGATGCAAGATCCAACAACAACAACAAGAGTCTCGGATTCCAACTCAACAACACAACAACAACAAGTTTTAAATCTCGGTTCTTAGATTACAACACAAGAGATAGTCTTCGGTTTTAAGGCACAATCCGAGAACAACAAGAACACAATAATGCTAGGGAATCGAAACAAGCCCCACACGGCTTCCCTAGACTTCAAGATAAGAAAGGTAAACAACACAACAACAACAACAAGATAATGAAGATAAACAACTTGACATACAATATTCAAGAAACTAAGAACCCTAACACATGAAAGGACCCTAAGCCTAATGAATATTAACACCAAGCTCTTACAAAGACCAAAAGGCACTCAAACTACCTTAAAACCTTTGTTTCTAGCCAAAGAGACAACACAAGGATTCCTCTCCTTGTGAGATCTAGAACCGGCTTCTTGGAGAAGAAGATGGAAGATATTTTGGTGATTTAGGTTACAATTTCAGCATTCAAAAATAAACTAATGGATATCTCACTATCACCTTCTATTTATACTACAACAAAATGAGCCAAAAAGACCAAGACGCCCTTGCCTTGTTGTGGCCTCCTTGAAGACTTAATTTATTACACTTTAGGCCCTTCTTCACACATAAGGACGTTGAGACCCTTGGTTGGTTCGGCCAACAACTCACACACGGCCATTTGCATGAACAAGGCTTGGAGTGTTTGTAACTCCCGCGCTTGGCTTCGTGTGAAAGGCCGTGTGCATGTAGGGGTAGTCATAACCGTATCATCCTCTCCATCTTGAGAGGAATTTGACCTCAAATTCGGCACGTGATCATCTTCAACCGCATCCACGAGGGAGAGATCTCCGACATTGAAAGTGTTGTGCACTTGGTATTCCGGTGGTAGGTCAATCTTGTAGGCGTTGTCATTGATCCTCTCGAGTACTTGGAAAGGACCATCACCTCTTGGCAGCAGCTTGGACTTCCTTTGAGCTGGAAACCGCTCCTTTCGAAGGTGCACCCACACCCAATCTCCGGGTTCAAGCACTAGCTTCCTTCTCCCTTTGTTTGCACGTTTTGCAACCTCTTGATTCTTCTTTTCGAGCTTGATCCGCACCGTCTCATGCAGTTTCTTCATGGCCTCGGCTCTTTTAGCTCCATCTAAGCTGGTCATGAGATCACTAGACAAAGGAGTGAGATCTAAAGGGGTAAGGGGGTTTAGGCCGTAAACACATTCAAAGGGAGTCAATCCCGTACTCGAATGGATTACCCGATTGTATGCAAATTCTACCAAGGGTAGGTGTTCTTCCCATGAAGTCAATTTTCCCTTAACCATGGAGCGTAGCATAGACCCTAAGGTTCTATTTACTACCTCCGTTTGACCATCGGTTTGTGGGTGGCAAGACGTGGAGAAAAGTAACTTCGTGCCAAGCCTACCCCACATGGACTTCCAAAAAAGGCTTAGGAACTTGGAGTCCCGATCACTCACAATAGTCCTCGGCACCCCGTGAAGCTTTACAACATGTTCAACAAATAATGAAGCCACACTAGGAGCGTCCTCGGTTTTAACACACGGAATAAAGTGAGCCATCTTGGAGAATCTATCAACAACGACAAAAATACTATCTCGGCCCTTTCTAGTCCGTGGCAGTCCCAAAACGAAATCCATCGATATGTCCAGCCAAGGTCTAAGGGGAGTAGGGAGTGGGGTGTATAACCCTTGCGGTTGGAGGCGTGACTTTGCACTCCGGCAGGCCGCGCATTGACTACAAATTTTAACGACGTCCTTGCGCATTTTGGGCCAATAGAAATTTTCCTCTAGGATGCCGAGGGTCTTGTCTACCCCAAAGTGACCCATGAGGCCCCCGTCATGGGCCTCTCTCACGAATAATTCCCTCCAAGAGCTGGCCGGGACACACAACCTCCTCCCCTTGAACAAATAGCCATCAAACCGAGAGTAGGAGGAGTGGGTACTTTCCTTGAGCCAACGGTCCCTTCCCCACTCTTCGCATTCCCTAAAAATAGGAGCAAAGGTAGGATCCTCGGGATATAGCATCCGCAAGCTCTCAAAACCCATTAACTTCGAAGACAAGGTAGCAACAAGCACATGCTTCCGGGACAATGCATCGGCGACAACATTTTCCTTCCCTTTTTTGTTATGAATTACATAAGGGAAAGTTTCGATGAACTCAATCCACTTAGCATGACGCCTATTCAGCTTGTCTTGGCTCTTAAGGTGTTTCAACGATTCATGATCCGTTCGTATCACAAACTCCTTAGGCCACAAGTAGTGTTGACAATTTCCCAAAGCTCTAACAAGGGCATACAACTCCAAATCGTAAGTCGAATAATTAAGAGTTGCTCCTTTGAGCTTTTCACTGAAATAGGCAACGGGCTTACCTTCTTGCATCAAAACAGCCCCGATGCCGACCTTGCTAGCATCACACTCTACCTCAAACATTTTACCAAAATCGGGTAATTGCAATAAGGGCGCCGAGACGAGCATAGCTTTCAAGGCGTCAAAAGCCTTAGCTTGCTCTTCACCCCATCGGAAGGGTCCGTCCTTTCTAATTACCTCGGTTAAGGGGGCTGCTATGGAACTAAATCCTTTGACAAACCTCCTATAAAAGCTTGCCAACCCGTGGAAACTTCGGATTTCTCCAATAGTTTTAGGGGTCGGCCAACTTCGTATAGAGTCTATCTTGGAGTCGTCCACTTCCACACCCTTTGAGATAACAACAAAACCCAAGAACACCACTTTATCAACACCAAAAGAGCACTTTTCCATGTTGGCATACAACTTCTCCTTTCGGAGCACATTAAACACACATCTTAAATGCATTGTATGGTCATCGATAGATTTACTATATACCAACACATCATCAAAGTAAACTACCACAAACTTTCCAATAAATGGCTTCATCACATGATTCATTAGCCGCATGAAGGTGCTTGGAGCATTTGTTAGGCCGAATGGCATAACCATCCATTCATAGAGACCAAATTTAGTCTTGAAGGCGGTTTTCCATTCATCACCGGGTTGCATTCTTATTTGGTGATAGCCACTCCTTAAATCAATCTTGGAAAATAAACACGAACCATTCAATTCATCCAACATATCATCTAACCTAGGAATAGGGTGACGATATTTTACCGTAATCTTATTGATGGCTCGGCAGTCCACACACATACGCCACGTTCCATCCTTCTTAGGCACTAGTAGTACCGGAACCGCGCACGGACTCATGCTCTCCTTGATGTAACCTTTGTTGAGGAGTTCCTCAACTTGGTGCTGCAATTCTTTGGTATCCGTAGGATTGCTCCTGTAAGCCGGCTTATTTGGCAACTGTGAACCCGGCACAAAGTCAATTTGATGCTCGATTCCCCGAAGTGGGGGCAATCCTTGCGGAAGTTCTTTAGGAAACACATCCTCATAATCCTGCAACACATGAGAAATCAAAGGAGAAATACAAGGATTAGCGGGGTTAGTGTTAAAGCAATGGGCCAAGAGTAGCATAGGCTTGTTCTCATCATAGTCCATGAAAAGTTCCTTCCTCCTAGCCAACATCACTACGTTTTCCCTTTCCCTCGGCGTTGAGATAGCCTCGGATGTGCCTACCTCCTCACCTACGGCTTCCCTTCCCTTTTCTCCCTTCTCGGGTTCTCCCCCTTTCCCTTTCAATTCTCTCATCTTTTGGTACCACGCATTCACTTGGGAGGGTGCAAGAGGGTGAAGTGTGACCCTTCGGCCATCCTTCTCAAGTGTGTACCGGTTGGTCCGTCCATCGTGTTTAGTAGACCTATCATATTGCCAAGGTCTACCCAACAACAAATGACATGCTTGCATCGGAATCACGTCACAACGTACTTCGTCGTGGTAGTTGCCCACCTTAAATCGGATCAAACATTGCCGTGTGACCTTCAACTCACCACAATCATTCAACCATTGTAGTTTGTATGGACTAGTGTGAGGTGTAGTCGTTAGTTTCAGAAAATTCACCATAGCATGGCTTGCGACATTGGTACAACTACCACTATCAATTACCAAGGTGCACACACTCTCCTTTACAAGGCACTTAGTATGGAATAGATTTTCCCTTTGACTCGGGTCATCTACCGCCTTACTAATCATAACGCGCCTAACTACAAAGTTCGGAACCACACATTCCCCTTCTTGAGGATAGACATCTTCACCATCATCTATTCCTTCTTCATTCGGTTCATGTTCGGCTTCCTCTCCATCTTGAGGCTCGGCCTCAATCTCCCCCCTTTCGGACACCACCTCCTCACCAAGGTAGTATACTTTCCCTTCCCGTAAGATCACATTACGCCGGTTCGGGCATTCATTCGCCTTATGCCCCCAACCTTGGCATTTGAAACATTGGAACCCCTTCGGGTTGGGGTATTTGTGAGCTTCCGGTTTAGGAGGAAACTTAGGAACCGTCTTGGGTTCGGGCAGCTTCATAGGACCGGGTTGGTCCTTGTTTTTGGTCCAACCCGAGGGGTTTTGGACCCTTGGCTTGAAAGTTGACCTCTCCTTAAGCTCCCGTTCAATCTCTAGGGCCGCTTGGAATATGCCGTCAATAGTTTCAAACCGATGAAGGGTCAAGTGAGTGGAAATCTCTTTGTTCAATCCACACTTGAACCGAATGATGTCGTGGCTGATTTGTTCCCCCCGGTGGTCAAGTTTCAACATGAGTTGTTGGAACTCGTCAAAGTAGGCCATCACACTCTTGCTTCCTTGCCGTAGGCCATATAATCTAGCAAGCAATTCATGTCGGTATCTCTCGGGAAGGTATCGTTGCCTCATCAAATACCTTAGCCGAAACCAAGGTGGTGGCTGCCCTTCAATCAATTCATTACCAAACCGTTTCACATACTCCCACCAAGTGTTAGCATAGCCCTCAAGGTGAGCTATAGCATAGCAACTCTTCTTCTCTTCCGAGATGTCATTAACTTGGAAAACCTTGTCACAAGCCGATTCCCAAGTCAAGTAAGCCTCGGGGTCACTTTCACCCTTAAAGATAGGTAGGCTCAACTTGATGGTGTTGATGCCTACGTCTCTCTCTTGGTGTCGGTTTCCCCTATCTCCATACCCACGGTATCGTCTTGGTTCCCCCCGGCCCCCTCTCAACTCCTCCTCCCTCATATAGGCATCATCATAGGCTCCCTCGCCATCATACTCCTCTCTACCGTATCCCTCAAAGTGGGCTGGTCGGCCTTGACCATTTTGGTTCGTAGGAATTGGAATTTGTGGCCTTTGGTTTAGTGGAGCTTGGAAAGGAGGGTTCGGATTTAGTGGTGGAGCTTGGCGTCCAAACCCTTCGTGTTGGATTGGAGGAGTTTGGAAATGTGGTGGTCTAGTGGAGTCTCGGGTTGGAGGAAAGGTGGTAGATTGGTTGGTGGCATTTTGTGGAGCTTGAGGTGCGTTTAACATTTGGTGGACCATTTCGGGAGTAATGGTTGCGGAGGATGTTCGGTCATGGCCATTGGTAGAGACATGTAGAGGAGTCGATGGTCGAGAGTTCCTTTGACTCTCCACTTGATCTAGTCTCCCACTAATAGTCGATACTTCCCCCCTTATGGCTGCCAAATCCCCTCTCACGGCCCCAAACTCCGAGTTCATTCTTTCAAGTGTCCGAGTAACGGCCTCAAGAGTGGCCTTCATTGAATCAAGTGCACTAGTATCCGGATTGTGAGATGTTGTCCCTTCCATCGTCAAGGTATTAGCCGCTTAGTCACCACAAGTTCGGGTCTCACAAGTGTTGTATAATTGGCTAGTAACCGTGAGATTTACAAGGTTTGAGTAAGCTCTTAGCCGGAATGGATTCTTGTTTTGAAGACTCAAAGAATTCTTGCCGGACGAGAACCAAAATCAGCAACTCATTCAAACGAATAAAAGCACACAAATAATCGATGACACGAATAGACGGCTCAAGGAACTAGTTGACAACCTAGTGGAAATTACTAGTTTGTTAATTAGTTCTAAGTCCAAATAAGGGAAACCAAGAATCAACAAGTAGCAACCAAAGAATATATCCTAAATTGAGCTTATAGTGACATGGTAACATGCATCGGCCCACACATTTCTCTTCGGGTTTGTATATATATCTATATTTTTTTTTTTTTTTTTTTGTCTTGGTTTAGTATTCACACAACTTATGAGAAATTTGAAAGGTATTTTGGTGGGAAAACTAAAATTTGAAGTCTTGATCTTCCCTTCAAACTCAAGAAAGTGGGTTAGGTTGACAATTTCCACAAAACAAGGTTCCTTGATTTAAGGGAAGTGATTGACAAGTCTACAAATTGATAGGTGCAAGTCTCTCACAATCAACTTTACAAGTTTTCCACTTGAGCACACAACAAGGTTAACACTCAATAAGAGGAACAATATGCACAAGTTCAAGAGAGGAACACTTCACAACTTCTTTAACACATAAACACAACCACCGATTTTTCTTTGGTTCTTCAACAACATGCAACTTTCGGCCACCTTACAACATGCAACCCTTTAAGCTCAACCTTGGATCTAGACACCTTAGTGTTGGTGAGAAAGAAACCAACACTAGAAACTCACTACACAAGCAAAATGACAACTAGATCTAAGTATGCAACACCTTTCTCGGTTTTTCAACTTGAGTGGACAAAATTTTCAGATTTCCGAATTCCTTTTCTTGGTGTAGTTTGGTTTACACCAAGAACTACTAGCCCAAGATGGGTTATGTGAGAACACACCCGGTCTTGCTTTGATACCAAATGATGCAAGATCCAACAACAACAACAAGAGTCTCGGATTCCAACTCAACAACACAACAACAACAAGTTTTAAATCTCGGTTCTTAGATTACAACACAAGAGATAGTCTTCGGTTTTAAGGCACAATCCGAGAACAACAAGAACACAATAATGCTAGGGAATCGAAACAAGCCCCACACGGCTTCCCTAGACTTCAAGATAAGAAAGGTAAACAACACAACAACAACAACAAGATAATGAAGATAAACAACTTGACATACAATATTCAAGAAACTAAGAACCCTAACACATGAAAGGACCCTAAGCCTAATGAATATTAACACCAAGCTCTTACAAAGACCAAAAGGCACTCAAACTACCTTAAAACCTTTGTTTCTAGCCAAAGAGACAACACAAGGATTCCTCTCCTTGTGAGATCTAGAACCGGCTTCTTGGAGAAGAAGATGGAAGATATTTTGGTGATTTAGGTTACAATTTCAGCATTCAAAAATAAACTAATGGATATCTCACTATCACCTTCTATTTATACTACAACAAAATGAGCCAAAAAGACCAAGACGCCCTTGCCTTGTTGTGGCCTCCTTGAAGACTTAATTTATTACACTTTAGGCCCTTCTTCACACATAAGGACGTTGAGACCCTTGGTTGGTTCGGCCAACAACTCACACACGGCCATTTGCATGAACAAGGCTTGGAGTGTTTGTAACTCCCGCGCTTGGCTTCGTGTGAAAGGCCGTGTGCATGTAGGGGTAGTCATAACCGTATCAGAAGATGCGGTATGAAGTTTATGATTTTGATGTTTGAATATCGGTGATGGCATGCATAGTTTTGGTATATTCAGGATTGTTGCATTGATGGTTGATACGATTCCGCTTTGGATTATACTATTATTATGGTCGCAACTAACTAAGGGTTAAAGCCCACTTTCTACCTTAATAAAGGATTTCTTCAAAATAAAAAATTCCAATCTTTAATGAATAACTTGTAGGTAAAATAGGTTAATAATGTTATTTTGAAGACTTGAGCGAGATAAGTTCTGGTCTATGATTTGATAGTACTAATTATTTAGGTCGTGAAAGATTCCAACCCTTTCTATGCTTTTATAATGATTTAGTCCCGAAGGTCACTCTGACCTTTAGATTTTCAAACTTAAACTCTTTAACCCTCGGGTTTAGTCCATGCACCTATTATATATATATATGCTTATTCATAATGTGATATTAATGACGAATGATTAATTATGGAAATATAATCTACCCGGCCTTTCTTTTCATGATTATTTACTTTAGCCCCTTTGGGGCTCGCTCTCTATTATTTACATTATTTTATATATAATGATGATATGATGATACCCGGAAAGACCGGAGGTGACACAACCTGAACAAGGGCCTTGTTGTAATGGGCATCCCGAGTTCAACCAAGATAAAAGACCACCCCCATAACCCAACCCAACTGACCTACGCATATCATGAGTCGGATGAATTCCGAACATATAACAAGATAGCCTTATTGCATAATCCAAGACTCTAGGATAGGTCTATATATGTGACCACCCAAACAAATCAAACCATTTGATACCCAACTAATAATCAATGCCAAACAAAGCATAATCCAAACCATAACCGTATGAGTTCCATAATAATTATACATAGTCTCAAAATAAAAGAGGATGGAGCACCCAATAATACATTCAACCGGTATCAGCCCCAATACCAATGAGAATACTAAGGTTGACACCCTTACCGATCCCTCCCATTCCGACCCCAAGTGGTTCTCAAAAGCCTCTAACCAAAATAATACCAAAACTCGATTGGGACATACCCCCAACCATAGCCCAAACCAATATCCATAAATAAACCAAAGAATGAAATAACATTTATGAAATGGAGCCTTTTGGAAAGATGGACGCTCACCACTTCAATCCAGCACCTGATCCCGAAGTCCAAAGCTATGTAAGAGGAGTAGAATGGCCGATTACTGTATCACGTGGGGTACAGTAGCCTGAAGATGGGATAAATATAAAATAATGCAATTATCCTGGGTATGTGTAGCTTAATCGTCCTTAACCACCCACAAGCTAAATGGGTCTAATGTAACCCCCTGAATGGGACTTGATGCATGTAGTTGCACGAACCGAAGATCCCATAAGAGTAAGGGATTCACAAGTACCCTTCACACTCCATTATACATATGTACAGTATAATTAGAGGATTCCCATGTTCCTCGTAGTATCATATAAGGTCACAATGACCTACCCCTCATGTCGGCAAACATGAGTTTCCAGTGTTCATCCATTGGACTCCCACTTTCCTAGTTAGTTAACACACCCTGCATTTATTGCCCAATTAAAACTATTACTAGCCAACCAAATGTAACAATCAGAGAGTACACCCTAAATGCCACACGGAGCTTACAGTCACAATTGCCAACAATCTAACCCATGAGCTGGTACCTTCTATTCGCACTGAATAATTATAACAAAATAACATGTGCAGAATAACTAAATACACCATAAGGTTTTAAATACCAAAACATTTCAAAATCATAAATCTAAAAATAACTGCCAAAAAAATAACTGTCTAAAAACTGATAAAATAATGGCAACTAACTGACTGTCTGAAGTCTGAAAGCCTCTAAAACTGACTGAAGAAGAGTTGGTGGGATAGGCCCCAACTAACTCTAACTGACTACTAACTGAAAACACTAAAATAAACGTAATCGGTCCTTCAAATATGAGGACTCACCACTATTGTTGCTACTAATGCACTGGAATATCTAAGTGTAGTCAGGAACCTAAGCGTTCGAACCTATGATATGAGACATCATAGTGCATGAAATAAGTATGTGGTTAATACTTTCAATGTATTGGTATGCTAGATAGGGTTAGGCTGATATGCATGGGCTTATGTGCAGGAATAATAACCGACTGAATTAATAACATGAAATTACTGATGTATAGTATACGTGAAAGCTGTAAAATCTAAGAATGCATGACTAAGCATATAACATAATACTGACGTAGACTGTAAACTAAAATACTAAAAACTAATAACTGAATAACTGATAACTGTATGCTATGGTCAAGCAAACCTGAATTGACTTTCGAACTTAGACTGGACTGAGACTGTGGGAGCTAGCTATAACTGACATGCCCTAATATTCTATTAGGTTCCAATATGTAACCCATGTTATAAGGGTTTTAGTACTGTATTATCGACACTAACATTGGTTGTGTGGATCCACTAATTTGATATCCCGTAGGACAAGGGTGTGATGCCTAACTAATGGGGGACCCTCAAACTTTATGGTGGTTCTGTAGGTCTGGAACCTAGGGACTTCTTCTAACATGTCATGCGTACTAACGGGGAATACGCTATCCCTATGTCTACTAGGTGCTAAGTCCTTACTCCCAAATGAAAGAATTTGATTACTCGACTGAACTGAGCTTAATTGGAATCATAACTGACCATATTACTGTCTGAATGATATTACTCGGGGTATAATTGAAATCATTTTGTAGATACTGAAAAAAACAAGCTAAACAGCTAAATTTTGGTTATTCATAACCCCCTGGATTTAATAACAATAACAATAGAAACATACTGAAGCTTTCAAAATATAATAAGTAGTCCTTATTAAAAAACCAAAATCACTTAGGATTTTTATCAAACACTTGAAGTTCATAGGCTTAAGTACGAGAATTGTTTAAACATGTAATAATAGCATAATTTCAATACTAAAATCATGGATTAAGAGCAAACATGTCAAGGGTAATCCCAATGAAACCACATGATAAACATAATTTGATATCCAAGTTCATAATAGCTTTGAGAAGATAACTCACAATAATAAGTAACAATAATAACTTTAATCTTGAAAACTGGTTCTTGTACTCCATGGGTGATAAGGACCCATGAATGAACGTCTAACATACCTCAAAAGCTTAAATCCTTGAAAAGAAACACAATTCCTTAAGCTTTCTTAGAGATCCTTGAATTTGGTAACTTGTTTTCTTGGTTTTACTTAGTAGGAAAGGTTTTTAATTTGATGAATTATGGATGATCTTAGGGTTTAATTGAGTGTAAAATTGGGGATTTCGGGGAAAATATGCCTTAGATGAAGACAAATCCCATGTTAATATAGATTGGGACGATAGAAAAAGACAAGACTGCCTTTTTGCAATTTAAATTCATAACTGGAATTAGGCCATCATCGCAATACACTAGTGATGCCATCGCTATTCCACTGTGATGCAGTGCAATCATATTGATATTATAGAATTGAAATCCAAACACAACCCAAACCTCATCCAAACAATCAAAAACTTCCTCGCGACATGCTCCTTACACCCCTAAACATAAAGTAACTCAAGAACTCATGTCTTAGGGTCGGGAAAGTAACTTTAAAAATAAACGAAGTTAAGAATCCAAAAGCTAAACTACGTCCCCAACACTTAGCTAATATTTCAGGTTTTAAGCCTCTTATGCAGGCATTATCAGTTGAATTAAGCTAAGACTAATCTGGGGTATTAAAATATCTCCCCCTTGGGAATATTCATCCTCTAATGAGACTAATTAAGCTGAGAATACTAAGTAAACTGAAATCACATACTGAAGATGCATAATTAAAAACATGGTTACATGAATGAGTCTAAAACATGATACATGACTGAACAAATTCGTGAATGCATGCAATGACAGGAAAATGATTATATCGGTGGAACTGAGAATAAAAAAAAGACAATCAAAGGACATTATTACCTTAAACTAAGTGTGTGTTTGTGGAGGAAAAATGAGGGTACTTGGTACGCATATATGCTTTTGCTTCCCAAGTGGCTCCCTCAACAGACTTATTCTGCCAATGAACTTTGACAAAGGGAACTTCTTTGTTCCTTAGTCTACGAATCTGGTGATCAAGGATCTTAACTAGAATTTCTTCATAAGAAAGACTATTATGAATATCTACACTTTCTAAAGGAATAACTACAACTGGGTCACCAATACACTGCTTCAACAAGGAGATATAGAACACAAGGTGTATTGATGCCAAATCTGTATGCAACTTAAGCTTGAATGCCACCTTCCCATAACGACTCAATATCCTATAATGGCGAATATATTGGGGACTGAGTTTACCTTTCTTGGCAAATCTCTTCACTCACTTTTGTGGAGAGTTCTTCAAATATACCTAATCTCTAAACTGAAAATCAAGGCCTCTTTTTCTCACATCTACATAGGAATTCTGTCATCTTTTGGATGTCTTAAGCCTCGCCCTGATCAACTAAACTTTCTCCAAGGCATAAAACAATAAATATAGCCCTATAAACGTAGTCTCACCTACCTCAAACGAACTAATATGAGATCTACATCTTCTTTCTTAGAGAGAATCAAATGAAGCTATCTGAATACTGGAGTGATAACTGTTATATTAGGCAAACTCAATCATTGATAAGTGATCATCCCAACTACCATTAAAGTCGATGGGACATGCTCTCAACATATCCTTTAGGGTTTAAATGGTCCTCTCTGCCTGTCTATCTGTCTGAGGGTGAAAAGTTGTACTGAAACGCCCTTAGGTAATAAGATCCCTCTAAAAATCTTTCCAAAAGTGAGAGGTATACTAAGTACCTCTATTTGAAATGATAGACCATGAGACTTCATTCAACATAAATAACTCTCTAATATAGAGAATGGCATAGTCCTAGGTTATATAGGAAGTATGAAATGGCAAGAAATAGGCTAATTTGGTCATTCTGTCTATGATAACCTATATCGAGTCATGTTGATGATGCGAACAGGGAAATCCCATCAAAAAGTCCTTTTTCACCACTTCCCATTTATAAGTAGGGATATTGAACTCCTGCAAGGTGGAACTAGGCCTCTGGCCCTCCTCCTTAACTCGCTGACAATTAGGATACTTAGCTACAAACTCAATAATATCCCTCTTCATACCACACCACTGATAGATTTCTCAGAAATTATGGCACATCATAGTGGACCTTGGGTTAATAGAATAACATGCACTATATGCTTCTGCAAGGATTTACTTCCTCTACCCATCTATACACGACACACAACATACCTTGACATCGCAATACACCATCTCCCCTTGGTAGAAAACCTCTAATTTCTATTCTATGACTGACTCCTTAAACTTAACCAGACTAGAATCCTTATCCTGCTTATGTTTCACCTTGACAACCAAAGAAGATTCCAAACTATTATGAACCCATACACTAC
This sequence comes from Capsicum baccatum var. pendulum, assembly GCA_030864225.1. Classification (NCBI taxonomy): domain Eukaryota; kingdom Viridiplantae; phylum Streptophyta; class Magnoliopsida; order Solanales; family Solanaceae; genus Capsicum; species Capsicum baccatum. Next base: position 149,619,447 of record CM061557.1, on the reverse strand, counting down.
CCTCGAATGAATCAACCAACCATACACCTTATCTAGCAAGCTGATGAACCTCCTAAATTAGATTCTTCTTATCATCCTCAACATGAGAAACACTACACATAGACAACCTACAATGGGCATTTACCAGTACATTGGCCTTTCTCGGATGACACAACACACTGTTGTCATAATCTTTCAATAATTCTAACCACCTTTTTGATATAGATTTAAATCTATCTACAAAAATACATACTGCAAACTTTTGTGATCCGTGAATGCATCAACATAAACCCTAAACAAATAATGCTTCCAAATATTTAAGGCAAACACAATAGCTTCCAACTCTAGATCATGGGTAGAATAATTCTTTTCATGGGGTTTAAGCTATCTAGAGGCATAGGCTATGACCTTACCTCTCTGCATCAACACACAACCCAATCCTACTCTGGAAGCATCACAGTAAACAAAAAAACATTTAAACTATCTGGCAGCATCAAAACCAGGGTTGAGGTGAGTCAAGTCTTCAAATCTTAAAAACTCTTCTCAAAAGAATCTGACCATTGAAAGTTGACTTTCTTCTGAGTCAATATGGACATGGGGGATTAAATAGACAAAAACCCTTCAACAAACCACTGGTAATAGCTGACCAAACCTAAGAAGCTCTTAATATCTGATGGAGAGAGGGGTTTGGGATAGTTTCTCACTACTTTAGTCTTTTTAGGATCAACTCTAATGCCATCACTAGAAACAATATGGTCAAGGAAGGCTATTAATATTAGAAAAAACTCACACTTACTAAATTTGGCAAACAACTGATACGCTCTAAGAGTCTACAATACTATCCTATGCAGGATCATTTTCATTACAAGAATAGATAAGAATGTCATCTATGAAGACTATGATGAACGTTCCCAAGTATTACTTAAACACTTTTTCCATCAAGTTTATGAAAGATAATGGGGAATTTTTTAAACTAAAAGACATGACTAGAAATTTGAAGTGTCCATACCAAGTTTTGAAAGCTGTTTTTGGAATGTCATATTCTTTGACTTTGAGCAGATGATAGTCAGATCTGAGGTCTATCTTAAATAAATGACTGGAACCCTAAAGTTAATCAAACAAGTCATCAATTATTAGGAGTGGATACTTATTATTGATCGTGACTTTTTTCAATTGACGGTAAATATAATATCCGTGCTTTTTCTTAGCTTGAAAATCCTCTCAAGGATGTTAGAACTTTCTTTGAAATAATAATTCATTCTTATACACATGGTGTTTCCATAATTTGTAATTCCTATCATGTGGGAAATTTAATAAGATTTCCATCGATATATAATTCACCTAAATTTAACACTCACACAAAGAGTTAGAGCCTTTTTAGTGAGATAGTGTTTGACCAGAGCCTTCAGCACGTCGCGGAGATAGCTCAAATGGCAATTGTCAAATTCCAGTATTGCTCCATGATACTAGCAGGTTGTGCTAAACCTCTAGGTTGTACACAATATGGAAATACGATAGCTCTGCATCGCGCCACCATGAAGTTTCCTAATTGTTAATTTCCAGTGACACAATGCGATAACAGCGTGTTCCGCTAAGGGCCCAATTCAGGAAATGTTATAGAAAATTATATTATGTGTCTAGGATTAAAAGGGTCAATTTTCCCCCTATATAAGCTTCTAAACACGGGATTTAGCCCTTATTCATCCAAAATAATGATGTTTTTCTCAAATAATCTTAAGAACTAAAGCTAGGGTTTTGATAGAATGTCCAATTTCAAAAAGGTTTCACCATTAATCATCATGAAATCATGATCAAAGGTATGCATAGTGTTCATTCGTGGACTCCTTTCATCCATGAAGTCCATGAATCCTTTTTAACAACAAGTTATGGATTTTCTTCATGTTTTCATACTTTGTATGTTCTTTTTCATGTTAATAAATGAGGAATTGATTTCTATTCCATGATTTAATGATAAATTCCATGTGGGTTGATTAGTATAGATAAAGATTTATGAAATATCATGACTAAAACCTTGTATGATGGAATTTGAATTGAAACATTATGTTTCATTGTTGAATAATGTGTTTACACGTACTATGCCTACCATATGTTTGATAAAATGCCTAGATGAAGGAAATTTGCCTAACTAGCATGATATCATGAAAATACCCATGTACGTACAAGCTTATTCCTATTAGACATTTGATAAAATGCTTCAATAAACATATTGTGGTGATTATCATGTATTGAAGAATATCAAGTCATGTCAGTTTTCTTCCATCGAGTCCTGGGGTTACTTGTTCCCGAAATATTAGTTGTGTGCCTAGACCCATGTCATGTTTTCATGATACTCCAGTTACGCTATGGACTCTTAGAATTCAGATAGTCTTATGACTCAGGAAAAATCTCCATAATCTCATGACTCAGTCAATTGTCAAATATCAGTAGTATTCCATCAACAACGGAAATTTAGTAACTCAGTCCATGCTCAGTTCAGTTCAGTAAATCATGTTTAGTGTCCATTCAGATGGGAGTAGGAATTAACACCGAGTTAACCCAAGGATTGGGACAAACCTATTATACGAGTGTGCGATTCATAGAAGCAATCCTTGTATTCTAGAACTATATAGCCAACATAGGTTAAGACATTGTAGCCTGCTATATGAGGGTAGATGAGGTGGATTAACCGGTTATGTGAGGGTTCCCACCATTATCACTAGAGTTACCTATTATATGAGGGTTTCTCACATGTTGTCCTTACCAGTGGTGCGGTATTGACAGCCTTCCAATCAGGTCATAGATTGAACCCCAACTTATCTATTATAGAACCTTTGGGGCATGTCGGTTATATACTACTTCCCATAGTTTTATGTTATAGAATCAAGACTGTCAGATACATTCAATCAGTCTCAGTAATAGAAATCAGATAGTTCTTCAAATTTTAGGACTATCAGATACAGTCAACTTCGATACAGTACGGAACTTATACAGTTCTATCACATTTAGAACTGTCAGCTATAGTCACCCATGTTATCAGTTATACTCAAATACAGTTAACTATGTTATCAACATTATTTAGATATAGTCCTTCATGTTATCAGTTATACTCAAATACAGTTAGCTATGTTATCAGCATTATTTAGATATAGTCCTTCATGTTATCAGTAATATTAGTTACAAGCATATCACGTTATCAGTATACAGACTTAAAAATCACAAAATCACATTGTCAGTTACAGGTACGTATTTATGCATGTATTCTCATATTTATGTTAGACAGTCAGTTAGCATTATTCATGCATGCAAACCCTTACATATAGCCTACCTCACATGTATACTTGGTACATATGTACTGACGCATTCACACTATGGTTCTTTCTTTTTATGTTACACCATAGGTTTAGAGACACGAGTTCCAGATCACCAGTAGATCTTGGATTTAGCAGTCAGAGTAGAAGTGAGCCCTTATTATTTAAGGACATAATTATTTTATAGTATCTTATTGATTAGATTATTAGTTTGAGTTAGTTGGGTACATATCCCATCAACTCCTTATTCAGATTCTTCAGACAGTAGAGGCTTTCAGGAGATGCAGACTAGATACAAACTATCATGTTTGAGACTTCAGTTATGTTTTAAGTATTCTATTACCCCACGTAAATGTTACGTTATTTAGTTATGTTCATGATCGAACCTTATGGACTTTCAGGGCATGTTTTCATATTATTATGTTATCTTATGCAGTATAAAGGTACAAATATTAGTCATGGGTTTCCTTGTCGTCCTTCGGGGTCATTTGAATTATGTAGCATTCCGGTTTAGCAAATCAAATCAGTACAAACTTGGTATCAGAGCCTAAGGTTCAATAGAGTCCTAGGAAGTCTAAAAGCCGCATCTAGTAGAGTCTTGTGCATGGGTGTGTTGTGCACCATATTTATGTGCAAGAGGCTATGAGATGTTTAAGAATAGTTTCCCTTCTTTCAGTATTCATGTCATGCCTGTGAGCATAATCACAAGTCAGTCTCTCAGTCTAATCCGCTTTTTTTCTTTATTTCAGAACATGCCTCCTAAGAGAAGAAATCATTCAAGCCCTCAGCCCGAAGAACCTTTTGGCGATCATGTTTCTTATGCGGAGTTCAGCACCATATTTACCACTCTTGCAAAGTTAGTCGATGCTCATAATAAATGGCCAACAGTTATTTTGGCCAACCTAGTGGCTAACTTAGCTGCAGCAAGGATTGGAGAAGTCACTCGAATGAATCCTCCAACCTTCCTTATGTATATGGTAGATGAAGACCGTAACAAATTCTTAGATCAAGTTTAAAAAATAAAAGATGCCATGGGGGTGACTACTGTTGAGAGTGATGAGCTAGCTGCATACCAGTTGCAGGATGTGGCTCATGCTTGGTTCAAACAGTGGAAGTCTGAAAGATCAGATGGTGTAGGTCCTATAGAGTGGGAGGAGTTTTTCACTGCTTTCTTAGATAGATTCTATCCCTAAGAGCTTAGAGAAGCCAAAGTGCTAGAGTTCATCAACCTCAGGCAGGGCAATATGACACTGAAAAAGTATTCTTTTAACTTTACTCAATTAACCAGGTATGCCCCTTATGTGGTTGCAGACAGTAGATCTAAGATGAGTAATTTCACTTCAGGGGTGAACGACAGCGTGGTTAAAGAGTGTAGATCCACCATGCTGAACAGTGACATAGCCTTAGCTAGACTTATGACCCATTCTCAGTAGATAGAGAAGCAGAACATTAAGCAGAGGGAAAAGCAGAATAAGAAAGTGAAGATAGGTAGTTTCAACTTTGCTCAGCCTAAATTAGAAAGAGGAAACCGTTCTCAGTTTCATCCTAAGTCATCAGTTCTATCTCCCTCTATAGTAAGTGCTCTAGTTTCTAAGTTTAGAGAGGGTAACAAAGATAGAGTGCCAGGCTTTAAGACCCATGGAAATATTAGTAGTGCCTGCACCTATCCTCCTTGCCAAACTTGCGGTAAGCACCATTAAGGTGTGTGTAGAGTAGGTAGTGGCATTTGTTTTGGTTGTGGCAAGCCAGACCATAGAGTTAGATACTTTCTATAGCAAGGTCCTCAGGGTCAACAAAATCGCTCTTCAGCTCAGTCCGGTCGCTTAAATCAGTAGGGTGCCACTTCCAGTGCTACAAGAAGGCAATACCTAAATCGTCTCTATGATCTTTAGACTTGAAAATATCAGGAAAGTTCTCCTGATATAGTTACTGGTACATTACAGATCTTTCATGTGCATGTTTATGCTTTGATAGATCCAGGAGCTTTGTTGTCTTTTGTTACTCCTTATATAGAAGTTAATTTTGGAATCAGTTTGAAAATTCTAGTCGAGCCTTTCTCAGTCTCTACCCCAATGGGTAAAACCATCATAGCCCAGCGGATATATAGAAACTACTTGGTTATGATATTTTAGAAAGTCACTACATCAGACTTAGTTGAATTAGATATGACTAATTTTGATGTCATTCTTAGCATGGATTCACTTTATTCCTGCTATACCATAGTCGACTGCATAAACAGAATAGTTCAGTTTTAGTTCCTGAATAAACCTATCCTAGAGTAGAAGGTTAGCATATCCGCTTTTAGGGATCAACTTATTTCCTACCTTCGGGAAAGGAATTTGATACCTAAGGGTTGTGTTTATCATCTAGTTTATGTTAGAGATTTTAGTTCTGAGGAGCCCAGTCTCAAATCAGTCCCAGTAGTGAATAAATATTCAAATGACTTTCCTGAAGATCTTCTAAGAATTCCTCCTAAAAGGGAAATAGACTTCAGTATTGATCTTTTTTCAGAAACTCCACCTATCTCTATTCCACCATACATAATAGAACTAGCAGAAATCAAGGAACTAAAAGAAAAATTGAAGGATCTCTTAGATAAAGGATTCATCAGACCCAGTATTTCCCCATGGGGCGCACCAGTCTTATTCGTACGCAAGAAAGATGGTTCACTCAGAATGTGCATTGATTACCATCAACTCAATAAGGTTATGTTCAACAATAAGTATCCTCTTCCCAGAATTGATAATTTATTTTACCAACTTCAGGGTGCTAGTTATTTCTCTAAGATAGACCTCAGATCTGGTTATCATCAGCTCAAAGTTAGAGAATATGACATCCCAAAGACAACTTTTCATACGCAGTATGGTCACTTTGAATTATGTCCTTTGGTCTTACCAATGCCCTAGCCACTTTTATGGACTTGATGAATCGTGTGTTTAAGAAGTACATGGACATGTTTATCATAGTCTTCATAGATGATATTTTGTCTATTCCCGTACTGAGCGAGATCATGCAGACCATCTCAGAATAGTATTCTAGAATCTTAGAAATCATTAGTTATTCGCCAAATTTAGTAAGTGCAAATTTTGGCTAAGATCAGTAGCATTCCTTGGACAAATTATTTTCGGTGATGTAAATAGAGTAGATCCTAAAAAGACCAAAGTAGTAAGAAACTAACCTCGCCCTATTTCTCCATTAGATATCAGGAGTTTATTGGGTTTGGATGGCTATTACAGATGGTTTGTTGAAGGATTTTCATCCATAGCATCCCCTATGTATAGATTGAATCAAAGAAAGTCAAGTTCCAGTGGTCAGATCCTTGTGAGAAGAGGTTTTAGGAATTGAAGACTCGACTCACCTCAGCTCCAGTCTTAGCTCTTCCAGATGGTTTAGATGGGTTTGTAGTGTATTGTGATTCATCTATTGGTGGAGTGGGATGAAAAGAGATGTTGTAGAGTTTATGGCTAAGTGCTCTATATGTCAGCATGTTAAGATAGAGAATCAAAAGCCTAGTGGTCATATGCAGGAGTTTAGTATTACTACTTGGAAATGGAAAGTTGTGAACATGGACTTTTTGATGGGTTTTCCACAAATCATCATCAGCATGATTCAATCTGGGTCATTGTAGACAGAATGACCAAATGAACTCTTTTTCTTCCATTTTATACCTCTTATTCAGCTGAGGATTACGCCAAGCTCTACATTAAGAAGTTGGTCAGATTTCACGGTGTTCCATTGACCATTATCTCAGACAGAGGTGCCTAGTTCACTATTTATTTTTGGAAAGCATTCCAAAAGAGTCTTGGTACCTAAGTTTATCTTAGTACAACCTTGCATCCTTAGATAGATGGTCAAGCAGAAAGGACCATTTAGACTTTGAAAGATATTCTAATGGCATGTGCAATTAATTTCAAGGGTAGTTAGGATGACCACTTGCCTTTGATTTAGTTAGCGTTAAACAATAGCTATCATTCCAGTATTCAGATGGCTCTATTCAAAGATCACTATGGTAGGAGATATAGATCTCCAATCAGTTAGTTTGAAGTTAGTAAGGCCTTAGTCATAGGTCCTGACTTAGTATTCGATGCCTTAGGGAAAGTCAAGTTGATCAGAGAAACACTCTGGGATGATCAGAGCCGACAGAAGTCTTATACAGATATTCGTAGAAAGGATCTCGAGTTTGAGATTGGTGACTATATTCCTATAAAGGGAGTGAAGAGATTCAGCAAGAAGGGAAAGCTCAGTCCCCGATATGTCAGTCCCTTCAAGATTCTCAGTTGATTTGGCAAGGTAGCTTATGACCTCGAATTGCCTTCATATCTAGCCTTAAATCATCCAGTTTTTATGTCTCTTTGCTCAAGAAGTGTATAGGTGAACCATCAGTTGTAGTCCCTATTCAGAGTATAAAAGTTCAGAACAGCCTCTCTTATGAAGATATTCCAGTAAAATCCAAGACTATTAGACCCATAGATTGAGGAACAAAGAAGTTCCTCTAGTTAAGGTTCTTTGGCAAAATTGGTCCGTAGAGAGAGCTACTTGGGAAATAGAAGTAGATATGCATACCAAGTACCCTCACCTCTTCCCCACTAATTCAGATCAAGCACAAGGTAACAGTTCTCCTTAAGCTTACTCAGTTTCATGATTTATGTACATCACTAACTTAGTATTCAGTATTATGCTCATTTTCCCATGATAATCTTGGTATCAAGTACCATTGCATATTCATCCATACGTTCATGTATCAGATTAGTTATATTGTTATGCATCTAACATGCATTCTCATTGTAAGAAAACTTAGTTCTTCAGAACTTTTAGTTATGCATTTGTGAATCAATTATGCATGCATTAGATATGCATGAACAGTATGTTATGTTCAGATTGTTAGTCATGTACGTTATGAGGTCATTTTCCAATTATTCATGTTCAGTTTATTGTTTCCCCTCCCAGTCAGTCTCATTCGAGGATGAATGTTCTCAAGGGGGAGATATTGTCATACTCATGCTTTTTCTTAGCTTGAAAATCCTCTCAAGAATGTTAGACCTTTTTTTGAAATAAGAGTTCATTATTATACACATGGTATTTCCATCATTTTCACTTTCTATCACGTGGGAAATTGAATAAGATTGCCATCAATATATAGTTCGCCCAAATCTGACACCCGGGCAAAAAGTTAGAGCCTTTTTAGTGAGACAGTGTTTGACCTGAGCCTTCAGCGCATCGCGGAGATAGCTCAAATGGAAATTTTCAAATTCTAGTGTTTCTCCATGATACTGGTGCATTGCGCCAAAGTTCCAGGTCATAGACAAGGTGGCAATGCGATAGCTCTATGTCGTGCCACCGTGCAGTTTCCCAATTGTCAATTTCCTGTGACATAGCGCGATAACGCCGCGTCGCGCCAAGGGCCCAATTTTGGAAATTTTACTGAAAATTAAATTATGTGTCTAGGGTTAAAATGGTCAATCCCCCCTATATAAGCTTTCAAACACGAGATTTAGCCCTTATTTATCCAAAATAATGATATTTTTCTCAAATACTCTCAAGAACTCAAGCTAGGGTTTTCATACAAGGTCCAATTTAAAGAAGGTTTTACCATCACTCTTTACTAAATCACGATCTAAGGTATGCATAGGGTTCATTCATGGACTCATTTCGTCCATGAAGTCAAAGAATACTTTTTAACTACAAGTTATGGTTTTTCTTCATGCTTTCATGCTTTGTATGTTTCTCTTTCATGTTGATAAATGAGGAATTGATTTCTATTGCATGATTTTATGAAAAATTCCATGTAGGTTGATTAGTATAGATAATGATTTACGAAATCTCATGACTAAAACCTTGTATGATGGAATTAGAATTGAAGCATGATGTTTAATTGTTGTATAATGTGTTTACATATACTATGACTGCCATATGTTTGATAAAATGCCTAGATAAAGGAAATTTGGTTAACTAGCATTATACCATGAAAATACCTATGTATGTACAAGCTTATGCCTATTAGAAGTTTGATGAAATGCTTCAATAAAAGTATTGCGGTGATTATCATGTATTCAAGAATATCAAGTCATGTTAGTTTTCTTCCATCGAGTCCTGGGGGTACTTGTACCCAAAATATTAGTTGTGTTCCAAGACTCATGTCATGTTTTCATAATACTCTCAGTCAAGTTATAAACTATTAGACTTCAGATAGTCTTATGACTCAGTAAGAATATCCATGATCTCTTGACTTAGTCAGTTGTCAGACATCAGTAGTATTCAGTCAACTATGAAAATTCAGTAACTCAGTCCATGCTCAGTTCAGTTTAGTAAATCATATTTGATGTCCATTCAGATGGGAGTAGGAATTAGCACCGAGTGAACCCAAGTATGGGGACTCACCTATTATATGAGGGTGTGATTATTAGAAGCAATATTTGTGTTCCATAACTATGTAGCCAACATAGGTTGAGACATCATAGCCTGCTATATGAGGGTAGATAAGGTGGCCTAACCTGTTATGTGAGGTTTCCCACTATTCTCACTAGAGTTACCTGTTATATGTGGGTTTTTATCATGTTGTCTTTATAAGTGGCACGGTATTGACACCCTTCTAATCAGGGCATAAACTAGACCCCAGCTTAGCTATTATATCACCTTTGGGGCATGTCGATTAGATAATACTTCCCACAGTTTCATGTTACAGAATCAGTATTGTCAGATAGAGTCTATCAGTCTCAGTAATAGAACTCAGATAGGTCTTCAGATTTCATGACTGTTAGATACAGTCAACTAAAATATAGTACGGAACTCAGATAGTTCCATCAGATTCAGGGCTGTCAACTACAGTCACCCATGTTATCAGTTATACTCAGATATATTCACCCATATTATCAACACTATTTAGATATAGTACGTTATGTTATCAGTCATATCAGTTATTAGCATCTCACATGATCAGTATACAGACTCAGTAATCATAAAATCACATTGTCAGTTACCTTATGTATTTATGCATGTATTCTCATGTTTATGTTAGACAGCTAGTTAGCATTATTTATGCATGCAAACCCTTGCATATAGCCTACCTCACATGTATACTTGGTACATGTGTACTGACACATTCTCTGTATGATGCTTTCTTTTTATGTTACACCATTGGTTCAGAGAAACATGTTCCAGATCAGCAGTAGATCCCAGATTTAACAGTCAGAGTAGAAGTGAGCCCTCATCCTTCAAGGACATAATAATTTTCTAGTATCTCATTGATTAGCTTATTAGTTGGAGTTAGTTGGGAATATGTCCCATCAACTCCTTATTCAGATTTTTCAGATAGTAGAGGCTTCCAGAGGAGATGCAGACTAGATATAGACTATCATGTTTGAGACTTCAGTTTTTTTTGGGTATTCTATTACCCCACACAAATTTTACGTTATTTAGTTATGTTCATGATCAAACCTTATGGCCTTTCAGTTCATGTTTTCACATTATTATGTTAGCTTATGTAGTATACAGTTACAAATTTTAGTCATGGGTTAGCTTGTGGTCCTTCAGGGTCATAAGAACCATGTAGCATTTTGGTTCAGCAAATTGGGTCGTTACATTAATCGATGCGAATTATAAGAGAATTACCTTTCTTTTGCATGAAAAAGACTGAGTATACCATAGAGAAACACTGGGACTAAAGAATCCTTTATCTAAGAGATCTTTCAACTATTTTTTAACTCCCTAAGCTCAGCTGGAGCCATTCTGTAGGGAAGAATAGAGATAGGATACGTTTCTACAAAATGGTATATTCCAAAGTCAATTTCCTTTTTGAGAGGAATTTTGGGAAGGTCTTTAGGAAACAGATCTGGAAATTCCCTTTCTACTGAAACTGAATTGATACTTTGGCTTCAGAATTAGACTCTTTGAATCATACAATATTGTCAACTCAACCCTTGTAAATCATTTTTCTTGCCTTATGATATGAAATAATATGACCCTAAGCATTGAAGTACTACCCTTCCATTCAATAACTGGTTCATCTAAAAGCTGAAATTGAATGACTCTGTTTCTACAATCAACTAAATCATAGAATGAGTGGAGCCAATCCATGCCAAGAATTACATCAAAATCTATTATCTCTAACTCTACAGGGACAGCTGAAGTGACTTTCTGGGATATTGTTACCAGACAGTTCCTATATATCTGCCTAGCTATAATAGAGACACCTATGGGATTTGACATTGAGAAGGGTTTTGCTAAGGTTTTGGGACTGACTCCGAAGTTAACAACTATATTGAGGGATGCAAAAAAAAAGAGAAGCTCTAGGATCTAACAAAGCATAAATATGTAAATGAAAGACTTGTAACGTGCTCGTAACCACATCAGGAGTACTTTCCTGATATTGCCGAGACTGAAGTATGTATAATCTATTCTATAGCTGACCGCTGGTGGCATTAGAAGTGGTGGCCTGCTGAGTTGGGCGACAGCGGGTGCCTATGAAGATTTAGTCTAACCGTGCAGACGATCATTCCTACCTTTCCACATGCCTGTAGGACATTCCCTCAACCAGTGGCCTGGATTTACATATCCAAAACATAAATCACTGCTATCCCTGTATATACCTTGATGATTCCTACTACACTTCTGCTAGAGGGGATCGGTTCGGTCACTGGTCATACTACCCTGAGTCTTAGAGCCTGGCTCCCTATCCTTATTACCATTTTTAAACTTTAGCACTAGAGCACTTGCTGAATATGGGGCTGGGGCTGAGGATTTCTAATGAAATTAGGGACTGATACCACCCTATGACCTCTATTGAGCAAAATAAAAGCAACCTGTTTTGGCTCTCTTATTCTCCGTCTCTCTTTCCTTAAAATTTTGCTCTTCAATATGTTGAGAATCGACCATAATCCTAGATATGTCCAACTCTTTAATTAACATCGTGGTCCTAAACCCATTCACCATACTATCCACTATACCAGATACAAACTTACTCATTCTTGACCGGTTATCAGAAAACACATGAGGAGCATGCCTTGCCAGCTGAATAAACTTAAGAGAATACTCCTTCACTCTCAAATTTCCTGGCTTGATGTTAATAAACTCCAGAATCTTAGCTTCCCTTTACTGAAAAGGAAAGAACTTATCTAAAAAGGCTGTAGCAAACTCCTCTCATTAAACGGCCCTACATCTGCACCTTTATCACCCTTCCACTACTTATACTAGGTGTGAGCTACGTCCTGCAATTAATAAGCACCTAACTCTTCATTCTTACTAGAAGTCACACCCATAATGTCAATTACCATCTAAACCATTACAACGAACTCCTGCAGATCCTTATCAGACATGAATCCGGTAAATAAAAGACACTATTTACTAGAATGAACTGAGCTTAATTGGACTCATAACTGACCATATTATTGTCTGAATAATATTACTCATGGTATAACTAAAATCATTAGGTAGATATTGAAAAAAACTAGGTAAACAACTAAATTTCAGGTATTCATAACCCTCAGGACTCAATAACAATAACAATAGGAACATACTGAATCTTAAAAAATGTAATAAGTAATCATTATTCAAAAATCCAAATTATTTAGGCATTTTATCAAACTCTTGAAGTTCATGGGCTTAAGTATAGAAATCGTTTAAACATATAATAACAACATAATTGTAATACTAAAATTATGGATTAAGATTTAACAAGCCAAAAAGCACCATTCAAACATATCAAGGCTAATTCCAATGAAACCACTTGATAAACATAAATTGAAATCCAAGTTCATAATAGCTTCATGAAGATAACTCAAAATAATAAGTAAAAATCATAACTTTTATCTTGAAAATGGGGTCTTGGATTCCATGGGTAATAAGGACCCATGAATGACATCTAACATACCTTAAAAGCTTAATCCTTAAAAAGAAACACAATTCCTTAAGCTTTCTTAGAGATTCTTGAATTTGGGAAGTTGTTTTCTTGATTTTTCTTGGAAGAAAGGGATTTTAGTTTGATGAACTAGGAAAAAACTTAGGGCTTATGTGAGAGTAAAATTATGTTTTTTTTGGCTTAATAAGCCATAACTGAAGCCAAATCCCATGATAATATGGATTGGGGTGATGGGAAAAGACAAAGCTTTCCTTCTGTAATTTAAATTTGCAACTGGGATGTTAATTAAGCCATCACCATGATGCACTAGTGATGCCATTACTATTCTATCATGATGCCGTGCAATTACGTTGAGCTGTGGCAATTAAAATCTAAATACGGCACAAACCTTGTCCAAAAAATCCAAAAATTCCTCGAGACATGCTCCTTACACCCCTGAACATGAATTAACTCAAAAGTTCACGTCTCGGGGTCGGGAAGGTCACTTTAAAAATCAAAAAAGTTAAGAAGATAAAAATAAAACTATGTCCCAAACACTTGGCTAAATTTTCAGGTTTTAAGCCTCTTATGCATGAACTATAAGATGAACTCAGCCTAGACTAATGTGAGGTATTACACCAAACCATTTTTATTAACCGAGGTTATACATAGTAGTATCATCATACCTACTATAACTTGAAAGTATTGTCCCAAGCCAAAACATTTTGAGATCAAGGGATTCCCATGTACCTATAGATCACATTATCCAATTAACTTGGGGGAGTCCTATGTACTCCACAAATGTTTTCTTATTATATTAGCTTGGGGGATTCCATTGTACCCTATGAGAATGTGTATTAAACCAAAAAAATCCATTTGACCATTCCAAAACATTTAATCATTTTGGGTTCTATTACCAAGTCTAAACCATGCATAAGTTCCATTAAAAATCGAACAATGTAGTGAAAATATTCTCATAGGCATTTTATCAAACACATTGGGGCATAGTATTTCAAAAACCAAAGCCAATTACCAAATACCCATTTCCATGTAACAAATTATCCCAAAACACCATAAAAGCATAATTCAAACATAAGAAAACAATATCCAAGCATTTATAACCAAAACCCCCAAATTATGTTTTAAAACCCAAAGCCATACAATAATCAAGACATAAAAAATATTGTATAAAACCATGACATTACTTGGAACTAACAATGATGGTAGAGAACATGCCTTAAACCAAGAAGATGATGGAGGGAAATAACAAACACAAGCCCCAAATTAATCCTTAAGATGTAACCCTTGCTCCCTTTGCCCAAGAACTTTGGAGAGGATTAGTGAGTGTTTTTCTAAGTGTTAAAGAATAGAATAATAGGAAAACTAACCTCCCAAGTGAGTTGAATGTCTTGGGGACTTATTAGTTTAGGTGAGAAAATGTCCAAATTTCCCTTACTTAAACTGCACCAAAATTCTATTAGAAGGATACGACTATCCATACAAGTCGTACCCTTTAATATAAGTGGTACCCACCGCTCATACCCAAGGTCATCTTCCTTGGACCCAATACTATCCAGGGTACGACTCACCTTAAACCATGTTGTATCCGTATGTATAACTAGTACCCATGATCAGTACCCCTAGCAAAATAGAATCGAAAGACGGTTGAACACTGCCAATCATATGAGTCCATGGTACGACTCATACCCTAACTTATAGCTCATGGTGAGCCAATCATACTCAGATCCAAATTATGTTACCAAGTCTAAGATTAAGTGGAGGAAAGACCAAAACCAAACAACCTGTGTCCACCGATATATCTCATACCACCCAAGTCATATCTATTCCAGAAATAAAATCCAACTCACCAACCAATACTGGTCAGCATATGGCTAATCTATGCTACTCGTATCGCAGAGTACAAGTTATTTCCCCTAGTCATATCCTATCCAGAGACAAAAAACTAGTAAATTTTGTATGGGCCAGAAACCCAGGGTGTTTAAGGAGGATATTATGATTATATGGTGATACCCAACAAGGCCAAAGGATATTATGATGATTTGATGATACCCGTCAAAGTCAAAGGATTATATGATGATGCTAGTGATACCTGACAAGACTAGAGGTAGATTATGATTATGATGATAGTCATGATGATGACAATAATGGTGGAGATGGTTATGATGACGAGGTTGTGATATTTATTGTGTACCTTGCATTCTTTTTTGCATGTACATAGTCTATCATCATTACATACCTATTTCTTTCAGCCAGTATGAGATGATTATATAAATATGGGTGATGATTTTGCTTTGTGGTGTTTTATGTTGATGGAACCTTTCTAGCCTGGAATGTTAGGGTACATAAATGATTGATTGGGTGTTTTGATATTTGGAATAGATGGTTAGTCGTGTTGTTATTGATATTGCTATTATCATTTTAATGGTCATTATTATGCCTAGCTTATGATAGGTTGGTCACTGATTCGGTATAGATATCAAGGTACGATTATGGCCTATTCTATCTTATGATTTCATTATTATGAATGATTAATTCATGATGAGATATATGGATTAGATTCCCTAGCCATGTTAGTACTAAATCCTGTTTGGTTTATACAAAGGCCTTTAAATAATGATATGATGATCTAGGTTGTACCTCTAGCTAACCATATATCTATCTATCTATATATGTATATCTAGCTTTATGTAGCTTGGGTATCGTCGTATATCCATACCTTCAATTGTTTAGATTGTATAATTATTTCTTGGACTTTTATATTACTATATATCCTTCCTTTGTCTTTTATTCATTATTGAAAAAAGATATACGGTATAGTGTTGAGATATCTGAGTATGGCAGGAATAGGGTCATTCACCCTTGATATCTTCTTATCCCTAATATGTTAGTCTCTTGAACTCGAATAGGATCGAATATCCTTATTATTCCATTGGATTTGTTATACAGTTATAGGAATCTTGGGTGTAGTTTTCTATTCTATTTATCTTATGTATATCTGCTTTATCTTTAAAGATCAGTTGGCAGTTTCCTACTGAGTACCATTTATTTGGTACTCATACTACACTTTTGCAGCCTACAGATCAAAGTATGAGTTATCGCTATTGATGTGTACGACATGCAGAGTAGCCATGGTTTTGAGACTTAGAGTGAGCTCCTGACATTTGAAGTATTACCTATCTCCTTCTTATGTGCTAGATTTGTCTTCATGTTGTATTTGGAGATAGGTTGCAACACTCTAATTTTTTTTGTATTTCATTCTTACACTCTTGTTATGTTAGAATCTCTTGTACTAATACCACTAGGTTTTAGGACTTTATTATGTGATTAATTCTTTATTTCATCTATTCCACAATTAATTTCTTTATATATTTGGTAGTACGTTACTAGCCGATTCAGTCTGTGGATTTTTTTGTCTACTAGTGGGTTATAGTAGGCGCCATTATTACCTACGAAATTGGGTCATGCCATAGGAATCCTAAATCATCATAACCAAATGCCAGACTCAAAAAGAAACTTATTGTTATCATACACAACTATAAAATCAAAACTTAAACCAAACCATAACAGATGGCACTATGGTTCCAACTTTTACAATAAATGATAGAAATAAAGTATATGCTACCCCCTAAACCATTTTTAAAATAGATTGAAATAACCTTTCATGTAACTTAGTTAAAAGAGATGATTCTAAGGTTTTTCAACTTAAAAGACTCTTGAACTCATAACTACTATATCATACTAAAGGATAACAAAATCAAATTTTACTAGAACGGGGTCCTAACTGGATAAATAAGGCATGATAACATATATGTGTGTGTGTATATATATATATATATATCAAATGATTTGTAAACTACAAATACCTTTTAAAAATTAGCATAACAGCACACAATTACCATAAATAAGCTCAATCTTAAGATTGGGTAGAGCGTAGCCTTCCTGGATACAAAGCTAAAAGCCTCTTCGTGAAGCGTCCGGATAGTGTTCTACTTGAACCCAAGATTGAACAACTTGATGTAGATGTAATTTTTGTTTTTCAAAATAAAATATTTTAATTTGAAATATATTTCACTTAATTCTCTCCAATATTATTAAGATAATGGATGAATATAAATAGATATATACAAGTAATATGAACTTGCCGACAGCAAAACAATCTTCCACCAATTACTTTAGAACACGCACATAGAGAGACATATATATATGTACATATATACACACACATACTATAGTAAAAATTAGGCTAATTTATATAGGTTGAAGCATCCCACCATTGAAGTAAATGGTGTTCAACCCCTTCGGCTCCACATGGAGTGGAGGTGACTATGAAATCAAATTCTTATCCCATTATACTTACATTCTGGTATAGCAAAGGTTTGTGGTAAAATAAACATAGTATTTTAAATATATCATAACTAATAGAATATTATTTCTGATAAAACACAATTACATAATATAAATATTCCATCATATCTAGTCCAACTTTCTCCATACAAAATATTAATAAGTTATAAGCTTATTTATAAAGTAACATAAATATACCATAACTAATGAATTTTATATAAATTAAAATAGTTTACAAGGATTATAAATTATATTTCTACCAAATTGTAAAACCCCGCAAAAATTCTAATCTTAACTCAACCCTTAGAGCTTAACAAGGGGTCCCATACTTAGCAATTTCAGCTAAGTGTTTGTACTTAGAACTATTTTAGCCTTCATAAGTTGGCGATCTCATTTAACGACCCACAGGACCATAAAATATAGATCTCTATGTTGATTCTTGATCAGGAATGTCAGTAGGCATTCTCAATCGTATTTCAGATTTTTCAAACATCGTTTGAGGCACATTTGGAAGTCCAAACAAATGGATCAATGTGATCTCGACACGCCGTATCGCCTATCGAATTGATAAATGCGTAACCCAGCTCCTAGTATCAAATTCCAGAGAGCCAACACAGAATCAAAGCAGTTCGCCGGCCATAGCATCGATCCCATTGACGCAGCACGTTGGGGTGCACGTCAGTGGGCACGTGCCCACATCTAGAGGGGTAAATAGGTCTTTTACCACCTCAAATCAGCCGCTAAAACATGAAATTAAGACACTTTAGAGGCAAAATTCATTCTCTATTATTAAATTTACTCAAGAACTAAACCATAGGGCTTCCAATTCAAGATTCAATCTTCAAGAAAAAACCATCAATCTCTACTTATTAAAGCACCAAGGTATGTGAAGTGTTCATCCAAGGGTTTCCTTTCACCCTTGGAGTTCAAGAAATTCTTTTAAACACTTGATTTCATGAATTCCATGTTGGATTTGAGTGTACTAATGATTATGATGTAAAATTGTGTTCTAATCCATGGTTTATTTCAAATTTTATAAGAAATTATTTATCATTTGTGTAGTATCATTTGAAGTCTTTTTAAAATCCCTTGGTTTGAAAATTAGGATTTGAAAGTATAATGTTGACATGTTGTCTAGTACCATATGTATAGATTATGATCCCCATGTGCATGATAAATTGCCTATGTGAATTAAAGGTGAAAATCATGACGTGCTATCATATGTGTAAGCTTATATCTCCCAAGTATTTGATGAGTATTGTGCTTTTCAAGTTCATGTTAGGTTTTCCTTTTATGCTATCGAGTCTTGGGGGTATTCAATACCAAAAAATCTTGCTATTTACCTAGAGCTACAGTGGTTATATAAAAGTCTCAGTAGTGTCACGAACAGTCGTACTCAAAAATAAGTCACAGTCTCAGTTAACTAATTAGTCCAAAACTTAGTAAACTCAGTCAGCTAACAAAACTCAATAGTACTCTGTTAGTTAATGAAACCCAATGGACTCAGTTCAGTCCAGCTAGATAGCATTATTAGAAATAGTTTAGTCTAGCCTAGTATAGTTTAGAAATCTATTAAGTGTCTATTATGTTGGGAGTAGGTGTAACCCCCTGAGTCTGGTACCCCAAACGCTACACGATGTTCCTAATCTCAAAGGACCACAAGCTAACCCATGACTGATATCTGTAATTGAACACTAGATAATAATAATATAAATACGAAAACATAGATTGAAAGACAATAAGGTTCAATACTGAAGCACAAATGAATAAATGGTATAACACCAAAACTGAACATAATACTGAAAGTACTGAAGTATGAATATATAGTCTGAAATCCTCTAAACTATTTGATTAAGGAGTTGATAGGACATGTCCCCAACTAACTCCAACTGCTGAAATAAGCTAAGTACTAAAATAATAACATAATAAAACATCCTTGAAAGATGAGGACTCACGTCTAGTGCACTGCTGCTAACTAAACTCTGAACTGCTAAGGGCGATAGGGAACCTGAGCGTCCAAACCTATGGTATAAAGCACCATAGCTCAACAGAAAAGTAAGCATCCATACATGGGAATGTACTGGTACACAAAGTAAGGTAAGGCTGAATGCAAGGGTTCATATGCATGAACTAAAACTGACTGAATAACATGAACTTGACCGCGTGAGAATACATGCCTGAATACATAACTATAACTGAAAACATGAGGATTCTGAATATTGAGTTTAATGATAATATGGTTTACTGATAACTGATATACTGAAAATTGATATTCTGATTATTGTGTGACTGTGTCTGACAACCTTGATTCTGATGGAACTAGCTGAGTTTTGAACTGAGCTGCGTGGCTGTATCTGACAATCCTAGAGTCTGTAGAACTACTAAAGGTTGTCACTGAAAAATAAGACTGAGACTGTAGAAAGTATTCATCTAACCGACATTCCCCATATAAGATAATATAGCTGAGTTGGGTTCCTATCTGTAACCCCAATTGGAAGGGTATTAATACCTCTCCACTAGTAAATACAAGTGGTGAGTGACCCTCATCTAGCAGTGTTGCCAAAGGGGAATAATAGGACCCGCATATGACAGTGCTAATCCACCTCATTAACCCTCATCTGTTAGCATTTGTATCTCAACCTATTCTGGCTACATAGTTCTTGAATGCAAGGATTACTACCAAGGTTCATACCCTCGACTGTCAATGCGTTCCCACATCCTTGGGTTCACTCGGTGCTGAATCCTACTCCCAACTGAATAGACACTAAACTGATTATACTGAGATGAACTAGACTAAGTTCGCTGATTTTTGTGGACTGACAAAATATTACTAAATTCTGTTAACTAGCTGTGTTTACTGAGATTACTGAGTAAGATAGGCTAATACTAAATTTACGAGTTTTCGTAAGTCTAGTGAATGATTGAATTCTACTGATCATGGGTTGAATGAAAGCATCTTTAAAACTGACACTGGCTTTAGGTACACGCTAAATTATTGGGTACAATTACACCTAGGACTCGATAGCATGAAACTGACAAGACATGAGACTTCTTGAACACATGACTATAGTCAACAATTGATAATACAACCATTGGGGGATTTCATAAAGAACTTGATAATAATAATCTCATACATGTAGAGGAATGCATTAAAATATATGTCATGGTTTCACAATTCTAGTCTCATGGGATTTCCATCAAATAATTTCAATGCATAAAAATAGCGTTGGAGTCATTTTTGAGCATAAGGGTAAAGCACGAATTCATCATTTAGGACCTAATGAGTCATAATGCTTAATTCTTGTTCTCTTGGGGCATTTTACCAAACACCTTGCATGCATAACTTTAGGCTTAGGAATGAACATTAAATTAATACATCATGATTGCACAAATAAATACAATTTAATAGATTTCAACCAACATGCTAGCATAGATTCATGAAAACACATTAAAGATTTCAACTTGGGAATCATTCAAAAACATCAACATGTTCATAATAAATCCACAACATGAACATCATAATTTATCATTTTAAAATAGGATTTTTGAGCTTCATGGATGAAAGTAATCTATGAATGAACACTTGACATACCTTATGGATAATTTCTTAAAGATTGATGGAGGAAAGTTTGAATTCTTGACTTGAAATTATCCACCTAGGGTTTCTTGTTCTTTAGGAATAGAGAAATAATGAATGTATTTGGCTAAAATATGGTAAAATGTCATGTTATGAGGGCTGAAGGCCAAGGAAAATGACCTCATTACCCTTAAAGATGCGGGCATTTAATGAGTGAAAATTGGGCATCGATGCGATTGGTGACGTGCCGCGTCGATGGCATCAATGTGTACCAGACGTGTCGCTCCATGATTGCACCAAGTCTTAGTACTTTTACTTGAAATTCTCGCAATAATGTTAACCAACGCGATAGGCGACACAGCACACCAGGGATCAAGTTGGTCCATTGTTTTGGGACTCCAACCGTGGTCTAAAGGTGGTTTGAAAAATCCAAAAACGTTTCGGGAACACCTATTGACCTTTCTGATCATGAATCAACAAAATATAGACCTTTAAGGGATGTTAAGGTCACAAAATGAGATTGCCAACTTTTGAAGGCCAAAGAAGTAAATTAAGTGTAAAAACTTAGCTAAAAGTTTCTGAGTCTGGGACCCCTTGACAAGGCTTAAAGGACTGAACTAAACTTAGAAATTTTGCAGGGTCTTACAATATCTCCCATTTGGGAATATTTGTCCTCGATTGATACTGATTGAGAGAGAAGAAAATGATACACTAAATTATATGTTGAACATGAACAACTTGAACAGATTACATGACTGGCATTGTGGAACTCATATTGACCATACATATCTGATGCCTGATTTCATGACTAAATTAATTCTTGAATGTGTGACTGAGAGTACTAATAAGTTGATCGGGCATATCTGATAAGCGAATACATGACTGATTGACTCATGAACATCAGACTGAGCATGTAATGGTAAAGATACAAAATTTAAAACGTAAACTGAGCATCGGAACTGAATACCAAGTTCGTAACTAAAAATTTGAACATAAAACTGAATAAGCTTAAGGAAAGATATGACCTTGGGCTAAGTATGATTAGTGGAGAAGAGGTGAGGATGCTTGGTCCGCATTTCTGCTTTTTCTTCCCATGTAGCTCGCTCAATGAACAAATTCTGCCAAAGAACTTTACTAGAGGGGACTTCTTTGTTCCATAGTCTATGAATCTGATAGTCAAGAATTTTGACTGGAATCTCTTCATAAGAGAGGCTATTATGAACATCAATGACCTCTATAGGGACCCACGACTGCAGGATCACCTATGCACTTCTTTAGCAAGGAGACATAGAAGAATAGATGCACTAAGGTTAGATATGAAGGCAATTCGAGCTCATAAGCTACTTTGTCGAAGTGACTAAGAATTTTGAAGGGACCAACATATCGGGGACTGAGCTTTCCCTTTTGTTGAACCTCTTCACTCCCTTCATGGGAGAGATTTTTAGGTACACATAATCATTAGTATCAAAAACTCAAGATCCTTTCTGCGTACATCTGCATATGATTTCTGGCGGCTTTGAGCTTTGTTGATCCTCTCTCTAATTTACTCAACTTTCTCTAAGGTATTAAAGACCAAGTCAGGATCTACTACAACAGCCTCACCGACTTCAAAACAACTGATTGGAGATCTATTTCTCCTACTGTAGAGAGCTTCAAATGGAGCCATTTGTATACTAGAATGATAGTTGTTGTTGTATGAAAACTCAATAAAAGGCAGGTGGATATCCCAATTACCCTTAAAGTCAATTGCACTCGCTCGCAACATATATTTTAGAGTTCGGATGGTCCTTTATGCCTGACCATCAGTTTGACGATGGAAGGTTGTACTGAGGTGACTCGGGTACCAAGACCCTTTTGGAATGGTTTTCCATAAATAAGAGATGAACTGGGTACCTCTATCAAGAAACAATAGACAATGAGATATGGTGAAATTTGATGAACTCTCTAATATAGAGTTTAGCGTAATCCTCGACTAAATAAGAGGTATGGACTAGAAGGAAATGAGCTGATTTGGCTATTTAGTCTTTAATGACCCAGACTAGATCATGTTGATAATGAGTGTGAGGCAAACCAATCACAAAGTCCATGTTCACCTTCTTCCCATTTCCAAGTAGGAATACCAAACTCCTGCATGGACCCACTGAGCTACTGATGCTCAATCTTAACCTGTTGACATGTTAAGCACTTGGCCACAAACTCTGTAATGTCTCATTTCATCCCACTCCACCAATAGATCTCCTGAAAATTATGGTACATCTTAGTGGCCCCTAGATGGATAGAGTAATGTGCACCATGCACTTCTGCAAGAATTTGTTGCATTAAGTCAACAATACTTGTCACACACAAACAACCGTGACAACACAATACACCATCTCCCCCTTTGGAGGAAAACCTCTACTTTCTGATCATGACTGATTCTTTCAACTTGACTAGACTGGGATATCTATCTTGCTTTTCCTTAACTTAACTAGGGATTATTCTAAACTGTTCTGAACCCATATACTACCTTCTATTGAATCGACTAAGCGGATACTTAGTACGGCAAGATGATGTACTTCCTGATCTAACTTCTTCTTAATGTCCTCAACATAGAAACGCTACCCATAGATACGCTACTAAGAGCGTCAACCACTACATTATCCTTGCCCGGATGATAAAGGACACTCATGTAGTAATGTTTCAACAGCTCTAACTACCTTCTCTGATAGAGGTTAACATCTTTTTGAGAGAATACGTACTAAAGGCTTTTATGATCCGTGAACACATCTACATGCACTCCATACAAGTAATGCCTATAAATCTTAAAGGTAAAAACTATGGCGGCTAACTCAAGATCATGAGTAAGATAATTATTCTCATGGAGTTTAAGATGCATGGAGGTATAGGCTATGAACTTACTATGCTATATGAGGACATAGCCCTAACCCAGTCTGGATGCGTCACAATACACTATGAACCCATCTGAATCGTCTGGAAGAGCCAAAACTGGAGCTGACATGAGTTGAGTGTTCAACTCCTAAAAACCTCTTCTCTCAAGGTTCTGACCACTGAAACTTGATTTTCTATAAGTAAATCTAGATATAAGGGATGCAATAGAATAAAATCGCTCAACAAACTATCTGTAATAACCATCTATACCCAAGGTAACTCCTGATATCTGACGGGAGAAATAAAGCGAGGGTCCAGTTTCATTACTACTTCGATCTTTTGAGATCAACCGTAATGACATCACTGGAAAATGAGTATGACCAAGGAATGCTGATGACCTTAGCCAAAAATTCGCACTTACTGAATTTGGCAAAAAAACTGTTGATTTTTTAGAGTCTTCAATACTATTCTGAGATGGTTTGCATGATCATGCTCAATGCGAGTAATAGACAAGGATGACATCTATGAAGACTATGATGAACATTTCCAGGTACTACTTGAACACGCGGTTCATCAAGTTTATAAAAGCTACTAGGATATTGGTAAGACAAAGACAAGATGAAGAATTCCAAGTGACCATACCGAGTTTGGAAAGTTGTTTTGGAATGTCAGCATTCTTTGACTCTGAGCTGGTGATAGCCTAATCTGAGGTATATCTTAGAGAAGTAACTGTCACCCTAAACTTGGTCAAACAGAGTCATTGATTTTGGGAAGTGGATACTTGTTCTCGCCATAACTTTATTGAGCTGATAGTAGTATATACACATTTTGAGAGAATCATTTTTCTTGTGGACGAATAAGATTGGTGCACCCTACGGGGACACACTGGGTCTGATGAATCCCTTATCTAAGATATCCTTTAACTGGTTTTTCAATTTCTCTGAGTTTTGCGAGTGCCATTCTTTAGGTAGAATAGATATAGGCTGTGTATCTAGAAGAAAGTTGCTGCTAAAATCTATTTCCCTTTCAGGAGAAATTCCTGGAAGATCTTTGAGAAAGACATCTGAATATTCATTACACTACTAGAACTGACTCAATACAAAGTGTTTTGGATCTAGAGTCCTTGACTCACACAAGATGGTAGACACATCCCTTAGATATTATTTTACTAGCCCAAAGATAGGAAACGCGCTGACCTCTAAAGGCTGGAGTACTACCTCTCCACTCAAGGAGAGGTTTATTCAGAAACTAAAACTAGACAATTCTATTTCTACAGTCTACTATGGCATAGTAGCAATAGAGTCAATCCATGCCGAGAATGACATCAAAATCAGTTCTCTCTAATTCAACTAGTTTATTGAATTGACTTTCTGAGATATCATATTTCGGCAGTTTCGATATACCCATTGGGCTATGATAGTTTTACCTATTGGGGTAGAGACTGACAAAGGCTTTGCTAGAATTTTGGGACTGACTCTGAAATCCACTACTATATAAGGAGTAACAAAAGAAAAATAAGCTTTTGGATTTAGAAATGATCTATAACATATCAGTGACCACATCAAGTAAATTTTCTTGATCCTGTCGGGACTTAGAGAGCATAGAGTCCATTTGGGCGCTGCTCCACTGGTTGCACTGGAAGTGGCACTCTACTAATTCGAGTGACTAGACTGAGCTGAAGAACGTTATACTAACCCTAAAAACCTAACTGCAGACAATATCTGACTCTATTTCCTAGCTTGCCATATTTGAAACACACATTACTGTTAACTCTATAAATACCCTTGTGGTTCTTACCACAAGTCTGGCGAAGAGGATTGGTTTGGGCATTGCTAACACTTCTCTGAGAATTATAGCTTGGTGTCCTATCTTTGTTTACCCTCCTTGAACTTAGGACATAGGGAAATAACTGAGTAAAAAGCTGGAACGAATGAATTTTAGAGGAACTGAGAACGGTTACCACCCTCTGCCTAGGCTGATTGAAGTTGAAGCTACCTATCCTATCTTTTTATTCTGCTTTTCCCTCTCCTAATCTTCTACTTCTCTATGTATTGAGCATGGATCATAAGCCCTGGCTATGTCTATTTCACTAATAAATATTGCAGTCCTACACTCCTTGACCACACTATCATTCACCCTATAAACAAACTTACTAATCTTGTCCCTGCTATATGCCACCCACATGAGGAGAATATCTAGCTAATTGAGTAAACTTAAGAGAATACGCTTTCATATCATGTTTCCCTTTCCTTGGGGTTGATAATTCTAACACCTCAGTTTCTCTCAATTCTAGGGGAAAGAATCTATCTAAAAGGCAGTGGCAACTCCTCCCATTCTATGAGCATGCGTCTCCACCCCCCTCTCTACTTTTTAATAGTTGAACCATGTGTGAGCCACATCCTATAACTGATATGCAGCTAGCTTAGCACTTTTACTAGCCCTAACACCCATAATATCTGTAACCTTCTAAACCTAATCAAGGAATTTCTGAGAGTCCTCGTCTATCTTAGACACCACTAAAGGACTGGAGGATTCATTCGGGTGAAGTCCTAAATCGCTAGTTACTGATGTGTTAGACATTAGATTGGTCGGAACGACAAATAACCATTCATAATGAGCAACAATTGAATTTGGAAGAGTAGGGAATACAACTTTGAACTCTGCAGAGAGACATGTTCATCCAAGGATCTGCTTGGACGGGCTGACTAATTTTGTTTATTTTTTTGGGAGGCATTTTATGTAAGAAAAAAGGGAGAAATGGATTAGACTGAGAGTTAAATTTGACCTCCTGCTTACTGGCATGACATGAATTACTAAAAGAAGGGGAACTATTCCTAAAACATCCAATAGCCTCCTGTACATAAATATGGTGTGCAATATACCCATGCATAAAAACTCTTCTAGAAGTGGCTTTTAGACTTCCTAGGACTATATTAAAACTTAGGCTCTGATGCCAAGTTTGTAATGCCACGATTCTAGTACCCCCAGACACTACACAAAGCTTATAATCCCAAAGGACCACAATCTAACCCATGACTGATATCTATAACTGAGCACTAGATAAAAATAATAATATAAATACACAAACATAGATTGAAAGGCCATAAGGTTCAATGTTGAAGAATAATTGAAAATGTGGTATAACAATACCAAAACTAAAGATAAATACTAAAAGTACTAAGTCTAAATATCTAGTTTGAAAGCCTCTAAATGGTCTGAACTAATGAGTTGATGGGACATATCCCCAACTAACTTTGACTGCTGAAATAAGCTAAGTACTAAAATAATAACATAATAGAACATCCTCAAAAGATGAGGACTCACGACTAGTGTACTACTGATGACTGAACTCTAAACTGCCAAAGTGCGTTCGAGAACCTGAGCATCCCAAACCTATGGTATAAACACCATAGCGCGATAGAAAAGTATGTGTCCATACATAGGAATGTACTTTTATGCAAAGCGAGATAAGGCTAAATATAAGGTTTTATATGGATGAACTAAAACTGACCGAATAACATGAACATGACTGCATGAGAATACATGCATGAGTACATAATTGTAACTAAAAAAATACGGATTCTGAATACTCAGTTTATTGATAACATGGATTACTGATAACTAATATACTGAAAATTGATATTCTGATTACTATGTGACTGTGTCTGACAAGCTCGATTCTGATAGAACCAGCTGAGTTTTCGATCTGAGCTGAGTAACTGTATCTGACAATCCTGGAGTCTATAGAACTATTTATGTTTTTTTACTAAAAATTGAGATTGAGATTGTGGGAAGTAGTCATCTAACCGACATGCCTCTTATAAGATAATATAGCTGAGTTAGGGTCCAATCTGTAACCGTAATTGGAAGGGGTGTCAGTACCCCGCACCTCGACTGGTAAGGATAAGCTGTGAGTGAACCTCATCTAGCATGTCCCCAAAGGTGAACGGTGGGACCCTCATCTAACAGTGTTAAATTTACCTCATAACCCTCATATGTCCGTGTTGATATCTCAAAAAATATTGGCTACATAGTTCTTGAATGCAAGGATTGCTTCTAAGGGGTCAAACCTCTACTGTCAATGTGTGCTCTCATCCTTGGGTTCGGTTGGTGCTGAATCCTACTCCCAAATGAATAGATACTAAACAGATTATATTGAGATGAACTGGACTGAGTTTACTGAGTTTTGTGAACTAATAGAATATTACGAAATTATGTTAACTAACAGAATTTATTGAGATTATTAAGATTACTGCGTGGACTGGACTAATACTGAATTTACTGAGTTTTCTGAGTCATGTGACTGATTGAATTCTACTGATCATGGCTTGGACTAAGAGCCATCTTAAAACTAACAGTGGCTCTAGGCACACATCTAAATTGTCGGGTACAAGTACCCCCAGGACTTGATAGCATGAAACTGACAAGACATGATACTTCTTGAACACATGACCATATCAACAACTCATAATACAACCATTGGGGATTTCATAAAGAACTTGATATTCATAATCTAAAAAATATAGAGGAATGCATTTAAATTTATGTCATGGTTTCACAATTTATACTTTCTTTGGCATTTAATAAACAATTTCAATGCATAAAACTAGCATGGGAGTCATTTTTGAACATAAAGGTAAAGTATAAATTCATCATTTAGGCCCTAATGGAGTCATAATGTTTAATTCTTGTTCTCATGGGTATTTTATATCCAACACCTTGCTTGCATAACTTTAGGCTTAAGCAATGAACATTAAATCAATACATCATGATTGCAGAAATCATCACATTTTAATAAGTTTCAACCCACATGCTAGCATAGATTCCGAAAATGCATTAAAGATTACAACTTGGGAATCATACAACAACATCAACATGGTCATAATCAACCCATAAACTGAACGTCATAATTTATGATTTAAAAATAGGATTATTGTGCTTTATGGAAAGAAGGAATCCATGAATGAACTCTTAACATACCTTAGTAGATGATTTCTTAAGATTGATGGATGAAATTTTGAATTCTTGTCTTGGAGAATTATCCAACTAGTGTTTCTTGTTCTTGAGGAATAGAGAAATAATGAATGTATTTAGCCAAAATAGGGCTAAATTTCATGTTATGAGGGCTTAAGGTCTACGAAAATGACCTAATTACCCTTAAAAATACGGACATTTAATGACTAAAAAACTGGGCATCGATACGATAGGCGATGTAGTGCCTCGATGGCATCAACCCAATTCTCAACACATCGTTCCATGATCACCCTAAGTCTTAGTACTTTTACTAGCAATTCCTGCAACAATGTTAACCAACACAATAGGCGCATGCAGTGCACCAAGATCACGTTGGTTCACTAATTTGGGACTCCAACCGTGGTCAAAATGAGGTTTAAAAAATCTAAACTTGTCGGGGAACAACTATTGACCTTCCTGATCATGAATGAAC
The DNA here is from genome assembly GCA_030864225.1 of Capsicum baccatum var. pendulum. Taxonomy (NCBI): domain Eukaryota; kingdom Viridiplantae; phylum Streptophyta; class Magnoliopsida; order Solanales; family Solanaceae; genus Capsicum; species Capsicum baccatum. The sequence continues at coordinate 149,590,072 of CM061557.1, read as the reverse complement.
AAAATAAAGACCTTTCAAGGATGTTAAGGTCACAAAATAAGATTGCCAAATTTTGAAGGAAAAAGAAATAAACTAAGTCTTGAAACTTAACTAAAATTTTCTAAGTCTGGGATCCCTTGACAAGCTTAAAAGGTTTGAACTAAGCATAGAAATTTTCTAGGGTCTTACAGTAGGATTCAGCATGAGTGAACCCAAGGATGGGGAATCACCTTAAAGCATTGGGTGTTGTCTTTACAAGTAATCCTTGTATTCTAGAACTACATTGCCAACATAGGTTGAGGACATCAACCTGCTAGTTGACGGTTGATGAGTGTCTTACCGCTAGTTGTGGGTACCACCATTCTCCTTTAGAGAACCTTCTAGATGAGGGTGACTCAACACTTTTCTTTATCTATGGGCACGATGCTGGTAACCTTTTAACTCAGGTTATAGGTTTGACCCCAATTAGGTCAAATTGCGGCATGTCGGTTAGATGATTATCTCCCATAGTTTTGGTTTTAGTCTCATTAAAGAACTCAATTTAGTTCTACAGAATTAGGACTGTTTGACACAATCACTCAGCACAGTATGGAACTCGGCATAGTTTTTATAGAAGCAGCGATTGTCAGAAATAGTCACTCAGTTATCAGTACTATAGTGTCAGTAAAATCAAAATCAGTCTTTCAGTTATCAAAATTAGTATCCAGTATTACCACAATCTCAGTCACAGTAATTGTAGATATGTGCACAGTGTTGCATAATTAGTGTTCATAAGTTTTCAGTTATATATGTATCTCATTCAGTTAAATTTATGTTACTTAGTCAGTTATTTGTTCATGCATATCAACCTACCTCACTCAGCACACTAGTAAATTCAAAGTACTGACAAATACTGTTCTTTTGTACTATGATGTCTTCTATCATAGGTTCAGATACACGGGCTCCTGGCCACACTGAGTAGCTTATCTATCAGCAGATACTTAGTGATGAGTCCTTATAGTTCGAGGACATAGTTATTATATTATTTTAATATTTTAGTGTTCATTTTAGTTCATTAGTTGGAGATAGTTAGGGACTTGTCCCATTAACTCAATATTCAGACACTAAAGACTTTGAGCCTAGAGTATTTCAGATTAGATATTTCAATATTCAATTTTTGATATTTGTTTCTTTATGAACCTTATGGCAATTTTTAGCTTTTCTTCCATATTTATTTAGATATATTATTATTGCCATGTTATTATTAATCAGTGCTCATAGCAGGTATCAACCATGGGTTAGCTGGTGGTCCTTCGGGGTTGCTAGCACCGTGTAGCATTTTGGGGTACAGACTCGGGCTGTTACAAGCTTGGTATCAGAGCCCTACATTTCAAAAGAGTCCTAGAAAGACTGAAAGTCATATAAAGTAGAGTCTTATGTATATGTGTGTAGAATGCCACACTTATTGACAAAAGGCTATGAGCACGTTTTAGAAATAAGTTCCCTTTTTTTAGTATTAATATCTTGTGAATGAGCATCAGATCAAGTTAAAATATAAGTCTAATTCTTTTCTTCCTTCCATCTAAAAAATATGCCTCCCAGAAAGGTTAAAGGAAGAAGAACTGAAAACCAGCCAACACCTCCGGCCATTCAGGCAGATCCCTTGAATGAGCATGTTTCTCACCTCGAACTCAGGGCTACTTCATTGCCTTAGCTTATTTAGTAGTTGATCAACACAACTAGCTGTATATTGTCCTATCTAGGCTTATAGATCATGCTCTGCAAAGTGAGGAGGAGAAGCATAGGAAAAATTAAAGAAGAATAATAGGGATAGAATGTCAAGGCAATAGGGTGGTCGTACCAACCCTCTCTGCAGGAAGTATAGTAGGAAGCATCAGAGGGATGGTAGTGGTTTGTGTTTTAGATATGTCTAGCCAGGCCATAGGATCAGAGATTTTTCTTAGTTAGGTTCATAGAGTTAGCATAATCATCCCCAGCATAGCCCGATCGCCCATCTCAGCAGGGTGCCACTTCTAGTGCCACCAGTGGTCAATAACCAAATAGAATTCCATGCACTCCAGTCCTAACAATATTAGGAAAATTCTCCTGATGTGGTCACTGGTACGCTAGAAGTTTATTATTTACATGTTTATGCTTTGCTAGATCTAGGCGCTTCTTTGTCCTTTGTAACTCTTCATATAGCCATTGATTTTGGAGTCAGTCTTGAAATTATAGTAGAGTCTTTCTAGTTTCTACCCCAGTGGGTAAATCTATCATAGCCTGATGGGTATACAGGAACTATTAGGTTATGGTGTCTCAGAAAGTTAGTTCAGCAGACTTAGTAGAATTAGAGATGACAGACTTTGATGTCATTCCCAGCTTCGATTGGCTTTATTTATGCTATGTTAGAGTTGAATGTAGCTATAGATTTGTCCATTTTTAGTTTTTTGAGTGAAACTATCCTAGAATAGAGGGGTAGTACCTCAGCACTTAGGGGTTAGCTTGTTTTCTACCGTAGTCCAAGGAAAATCATATCTAAGGGATGTGTCTATTATCTCATTCAAGTTCAAGACTCTAGTTTAGAAACCCCCAATCCTGAATCAGTGTTAGTGGAATCTGAATTCCCAGATGTGTTTCCCCGAATATCTTTCTAGAGTTTCTCCCAAAATGGAAATTGATTTCAAAATAGACCTTCTTCTAGATACTCAGCCTATTTCTATTTCTCCATATAGAATGGACCGAGCAGAAATCAAGGAATTAAAAGCACAGTTGAATGATCTCCTAGATAAGGGATTTATCAAACCCAGCGTATCCC